>CM060354.1:81783204-83172251 GCA_030545235.1 Helianthus tuberosus
AAGGGACCCCCTGGCTCAGAATATAGAGGGGTTGTTTGAGAACCCCGTGGCTGTGACGATTGTTGATGATACTCTGGATTAATCAGGAAATCTGATCGATCCACCGGGTGGTGGGGAAGTTAAGGGGGACAAAAAAACAGAAGTCCCCCGATCAAGAAAATGTCTCGAGCTCTGGTGCTGCGGGAAAGGGGGTGAAGACCAACTTCTGATCCAGCCAACTGAAATGGAGCTGGAATATTATTATCGTACTTACTCCGAAGTGCGTGGTCTGAACGTCCACACTCCTTCTTGGAGTACACTGCAAGGGGATGATGTGATGACCAATCCTTCCCTTTGTAAGGAAGCTCTGAAGGGGTTTGGACCCCCTGCTAAGGTAGCGCGGCTAAATGCCGGTGGACATGAAAGTTTGTGCCATCAACTTGCTTTTATCTTGTTTCCGGTTCCTTAGTCGCAAATGCGATTCTCGAAGACTGGCCCTCCCTTGCTCGCGGGGAAGACGAATATGTCCGGTTAAAGGAGGAAGTTGTGGCTACGATGAAGAAGGTGCAAGTGGCCGAGGAGCGCTTGGCAAAGTAAAAGGCTGATTTCGAGGCCTATAAGCTAACAGAGCAATGGGCCGCAGTTGCGGGCCATCAACCGGTTCGTTCTCTAACTAATCTTCTTGCTAAAGAGCACAAGCTTTGGAAGGAAGCTTATGCGAGAGAGAATGAAAAATTTTACCGTCTTCGTCAGGAAATAAATAACCTGAAGGTGGCAAATGCCACTCTTGCCAAGGAGAAGGCCGCAGCTAAGACGACCATGAAAGAAGCTGAGGCACGCCGCGAGGCTATGGTTAAGGAGCTTGCGGATGCTCACATGGGTCGCACCAGGATGGCCTAAATTATAGAGGATCTCAAGGTATGAATTCCCTTTTTGAGTTGTTTGTTTTTTATAGATGTTGAGAATGCCTTTTCATACTTTGAAATTCTTTGCAAACAGGAAGAGTCTCATAAGGAGGTGGAGGCTCGCGAGACAATCCTTGGAGATGTGAACTGTCGCCTGAAAGAGGCTGAGACGCGGGTAAGGCAGGTTATGGAAGAAAGAGATGGTTTGACAACCATGAATGCTCAGCTCGTGGCTGACCGCGCGTGGATGTGTGACTTCGGTATTGCCATTGTAAGTGCCTTATCTCCTGTCATTTCTCGTTTTTGCCTTAATAATTATTTCTCATGTAATTTGGTTAGGTTGTGAACGCAATTCTTGATGCACCAGAGAACACCGATGCGGTTGCGAAGGTGATGGAGTGTGCGCTCGAGGCTAAGTTCAAGGCTGGCTATAATGAGTGCCTTACCCATGTGAACACCTTGTCTGCAAAGAAGTTCATCGATGAGCGGTGTGCTTTGCGCGGTGTTGATACATAAGCCGCCTTTAGAGCCGCAACCGAAGCGTATGATGGGCTTATCGTTCTTGCACTTATGCAAATTGAAGAATGCTTATATGAAGATGATTATGTTGACTGTCTACGCACATTTTTTGAGCCCAAGAAAGATGGTGAAGGCAGTAGCGGTTGTAGGATCGTTTTCAGACCCGAACGAGTCGATCGGAAGAGTTTTTTTCAATACGAAAGGCGGAAACAGACGTATCGAGGTCAATTCAGCTAGAAATGCACTATAACAGTCGATTTGATTGATATAATGACGATTTACAGCGAGACGACACATCGGCAGCACTTCGTTGCTCAAACCGGAAAAGTTACAACTAATTTCGTATGAAGGGTATATATAGGCAACTGATTCCGCTTGAAACAGCCTCAAGCGAGATTACATTTCAAGCGGAATTACTAATTCCGTTTGAAATGGGCTTGACACTTTCAAACAAAATTACATCCTTCAAGCGAAATTACACATATCTCGAAATACGTGCCCTGATCTAACATTTTACGTACAAGACTCGATACAAGATGAAGTCGACAGACGCATGCACCAACAGACTCCCCCTCGAATGTTGACGAGTCTTAAGTGTCGAGTGTTCACATCTTCAGTGTTTATCAGTCCTCTCGAACTCTTTGAAGTATCTGACACTGTAAGTATCCACAAATCTCTCTCCTCTCTTTTCATCACTAACAGACTCCCCTCGAACAAATAATCTTTCCTTAAATTCATCAGCATCAGCATTCTCAGAATCAGAACCTGGCTCTTTGACATTCAGACTCCCCCTCTCAGTAAGCTGGGATCGCAGTCTGGAATTATTGTTCTAGGATCGAGAGCTGGCTCACACTCTTTCCACAGGTTCAAGTCCAATTCCTGGCACTAAATCTTTTATCCCAAGATCTGTGACTGGCTCTTATCCTGCACAAATCTCTACCCAAAAATAAATTTCACAAATTTAAAATTTGAAAATTTTATACTCTTCTAATCACTTGTAAAAACAATTCTCACCCTCTGATGAACACTTGTGGTAAGATATTCAAACAATGATTTTACAATGTTAATCTTTGATGAACCTCTTGCAGAAATTATCATTTTTCTTTTCAAAACACACTCTCCCAAACCATTTGTTCATCATGTCTAGTACTTGGAATTTTGAAAATTAGCTTTCCAACATCAGTTGTCGAAAATCTTTTTGCATTTTTCAAAAAATTTATGCTAAAACACACTAAAATCTTTTTAGATTTTTGAGATAAATGCAAATGCAATAAAGAAATATTTACAGACAATATTTTTGTTAGCTTGTGTAAGAGGATCATATCAGTTTTTGAGACAAATCACCAACACCGTTAAGCTTTAAACATTTTAAGTTCTAAACAATTCACTTAGATTGTCAGTATACAAATCCACTTAAATTTTCACACAAAGTTCAACTGTTTCGAGATATGAGATTAATGTCTTAAGCACTTAAACTTAATCGCGTGTCCCATCTCAGAATATACTCCCGTATCCAGATCCCAATATTTAGTCTTACAGGTGAGTATACCACGAATGATATCTGTAAGGGGTTATATTGCGAAGACCGTGAGAGCTCAGGTCAGAACTTCCGTTCAGCAGAGAGATGACGGCTTCGACTTTTGGTGGGTCCCCTTTAGAGGATCTTTTTTACAACAGCACATGATTTGCCTTTTGCAATGTTTTATCATTTTTATGCTGAGGGTAGGCTATATTTCAAGCAAGCGTAAAGTATTCTCCGGGGACTAGTCCATTGCTTCCGCAAAATCAGGAGTCCCGGGATAATACCCCAGATATCACTGAGCATAAAGACCTAGTATCTCAGAAAGAGGGAGCTTTCAAACAAGATTTCGGTGGTTACCCATATATCCGAGAGATGTTTAACCACGATATAAGCAAGTTTGAAATTTAGGTTTATATCTCGTCATAATCTACTAAATGTGCAAAAACCTACTGACACATCATCAGTGAGACCGTTTATCACATTTTTCTTTCCATTTCTTTAGCGTGTTGTGATCGTCTACTGATGTACTATCATTTCCTCTTCTTTGACACAAAAACTCATTTTTCATTTTATCATATTTTTGACTTTTTCAAATTTTCAAATGTTTTTGGATTTTCTGAAAAACTTACTCCCCCTAAAATTCAAACACATTTAAAGGAAATTTGAAAACAAACTATACAAACAAAGTGACAACTGATATCGAATCACTTCAAATCGCCATCCACTTGGCATTAACAATCAGAACTCCCCCTCACAACAAACTATTTTCCCATTGTGATTTCAAAACACTTAAGTTTGTTTTAATCAAATGGTTTTTCCGGAAAATTAGTGTTGTTGATTGATTTTACCATTTGTAGGTTAGGAGATTCATCATCTTGTTCTTCAAAATACCACTTGTAAGAATAGTCTAATCAAGTTCAACCTAATAACCTTAATTATCCTACTTATAATATCACAACCTCTTTTTCAACCACATGGCTTACCAACCAATACCATTTGTAGGTTGAATTCTCAGGATGCCGATTCCTACTCCTTTCTTACCAACATGGGAGTTCCGGCAAGTCATACTTGTGACCTATTTTCAATTTTTCAAAACAATATAAGAATGATGCCGATTCATGCTCCACGATTACCAACTTGGGAGCTCCGGCTAGTCCAGATTTTTACTGTTCATAATAGGTTCCATCCCAGTCACAAACCTGGGACGAAACACTCTTACCTGGTTTCTTTGTTTTTTTTCTCATAAAATTCTTTAACCCCTTTGACCTTCCCATCAACCATTTTGCCAAAAATGTGTTTCACTTTGGAGTTAAAGGCCTTTTCAACATCAAATTCTTTCTTTTCAGAGAAAAATTGATTTGAAATTTCAACTTTGCCAATTTTTTGTTTAAAATTTTCAGCCTTCAATGGTGGAAAATTGACATCATCTATTGGAGGAACTGAATTTTCAACATTAACCCCAATTTGTGGTTCCTCTGACTTTGTGGAATCAGATTTATCGCCAGATAGTAGCTCCTCTGATTTTGATGAATCAGAATCATTGCTAGAACTATCCTCTGATTTCTTAACAACCCATTTTTGGTTGTCAAGTTTTGCCCTTTTCTTGTAAAACCAGTTTGAACATTCACCAATTTCAAAAGTTGAATTTTTGAAAAGTTTAGTTCTCTCAATTGGTGATATAAACTCAACTTCTTTATCTTTCAGTTTACAAGAAACTCCCTATTTTGATTGTATTGCCTTGGAACAATTTTTTGTAATATGACCAACAGTATTGCATTGGAAACAGGTTCTCGTTTCTTTCATCTGCTCAACAGTCTTCGTCTCTTCTTGCTTCTTCGCAAGGAATTCTTTGTTCGACTGTTTTCTGAATAATTTTTCTTTTTCTTCTTCAGAAGATGTACCCGAAACAAATATCATTTTTGATTTAAAATCTCGAACATATTTTTCATTTTTATGATTTTCTGGTGGAATAAATCCAAGAACTTTCTTTTTGAAATTACCTTTATGGTTTGGTTTCTTTCGATAACCAGAACCAGAACTGTAACCCTTTTTCTTGTTTTCTCTTTGTTGAACTCTTGAGGTGTACTTTTTAGGTTTATCATTAAGATTTACATCTTTTATTTCAGAAATATTAATTTCTGTGAGTTTGAAAACCTTTTTTATCATTTCTGGTTTAACACCTCTTATTGGAAATTCCTCATCAAAAAATAATTTGTCGGAATCATTCAAAGTATATGCAACTTTAAATGTTTCGTCATCCAAATTAGATTTTGATAACAAGAATTCTTTATTGTAAACTCTTTTGTCCTGTTTGACGGTTTGACTCAGAGTGTTGGACTTAGACTTTAACTC
The DNA here is from genome assembly GCA_030545235.1 of Helianthus tuberosus. Lineage (NCBI taxonomy): Eukaryota > Viridiplantae > Streptophyta > Magnoliopsida > Asterales > Asteraceae > Helianthus > Helianthus tuberosus. The sequence continues at coordinate 81,788,482 of CM060354.1, forward strand.
TGACATAGACTCCGACTTTGACTCCTCAGTTTCATCGTTATCCAACACATGATCAACCACTTTCTTCATCAATTGAGATTATTGATTAGTGTCAGACGATGTAAACGTAACATCATTATTTTCTGGCAAGTTAACTAAAGACTCCGACTCCCACTGTAAATTTGTTGCGTTTTCGACTCTTTCTGAATTTGGATTTCTCGGAGAATATCCATTTTCAAGCGGGGGTGGACACTTGTTGTAACTGAAACCTTGTTTCTTACCAGAATCATTCACTTTAGTATCCTTCTTCTTTTCTTTCTTCTTTTCAGAAGTTTTTCCTTCAGAAACCTTCTGTTCTTCAGTTACTTCATCATCCTCAAATGCCTTCATCCCTTCAACAGTTGGATAAATCCTGTCAATGGCATAATAAGTACATGAGTAACTTTTTAACAAACGGTTTACTCTTTCTGTTTCAATCCTTTGTGTTTCCAGATTCTATTCAAGCACAACACATTTTTCAATGTAACTGTTAACACTTTTCTGCTTTATCATTAAAGCTCCTTGAAGTGTTTTCATGGCTATTGCTTGTTCTTCACTTGATTGATTGTATTGATTCATTGCTTTGTTCAGAACATCGTATGATTCTTTCAATCTGTTCATGTTATGAACCAATATGCTATTCTGCTTCTTTACTGCTTCACAGTTTTCACATGTCACAGGAACCTTTTGTGCATTAGCTTCTGCTTCAACTTTGAACTCTGGAATGTTCTTCACCTTTTTCCTTATCACAGGAACACCTTCATCATCACTGCTGACTGGTGTTTTGACCTTTTTCTTTATCACTGGAGCTTCTTCATCATCATTGCTAACTGGTGTTTTGACCTTTTTCTTTTTCTTTTTAGCTTTTTCATCTTCACTATCACTTTCTGCCATCATTTTCAAATGAGCTTCCATTCTTTTTGCATAATACTCAGTATCATCAACATCACTATCTTCTTCAATTCGAGCAACAAAAGCTTTGGCTTTTAGCATTTCTTAATCCGTACAATAATCATCCCAACTAAAACCTTCCCAGCTAAACCCTTCTGGTAACTTTTCATCATCTTGGTTTATCAAGCATGCTTTGTTATTAGCTGAAATATATTTGTCCCAACTGAATCCTTTTGATGATTTCTGATCTTCTTGATTCACCATACATGCTCTCTTTGATGACTCCTCGATTACTTTCCTACCATGTGCCACTTGTGGTTCTTGTTGTTGAGCAACTTGATGATAGATCGATTTCCGATAGTAATCATTGTTGTTGAATGGATTTTGAGCTCCACTTGCTTCGCGATTAGTGCACTCCCTCTTGAAGTGTCCTTTTTCCCTGCAACGAAAACAAGTAACTTTAGATTTATCAAAACCTAAATTAGAAACACATGCATCACGGAAGTCATCTCTTCCTGTGATTTGTTTGAATTTTTCAGCTCGTCTCAACACACTAGCCATACACCATTTTATATCCATCAACTCCATCTCTTCAGCATCTATTTGATCGTAATCCTCTTTTGTCAACATTGGATTCCCGATCCTTCCTGCTACAAAGCTTCCATAAGACTCTAACACGGTTCCCAACAAAGACATATGGCTTTTTGCAACTTCTTTAGAATAATCTTGATCATTCTCAAGATTCAATACAATATTGCATTGTAGCTTCTTGCCATTCTTTGTTGCTGAAATGTTCAGATCAAATGATGGATATGATGAAAAACTTGTGTTGTTGTTTGATCCTTTAGATGATCCTCCAGACGAATTCTTTGCATTGAAAGCAGTTTCAATCTTTGGTGACATGTTGGTGGTTTTATCACTGACACCACCTTTGTAATAAAGACCAATGTCTTGTACACCGTCAAAATCTTTCATTCTCGAGATCTTCCTTTGTTCCATTTCCTGAGCTTCAAGTTTCTCAATGAACTTGCTTAATGTCAGACTGCTAAACCCTTTCTTGTTCCTTAACATCATGAGATATGTGCCCCAAGTCCCATGTGGCAACGCATCAGCCAACTTTTCGATCAACTCTTCATTATCTTTGGTGATGCTCAATCTCTTCATGTTTGCTAGCAGATTGCAATATCTCTCTATGATCTGTTTTGTGCTCTCATTTTTCAAACCACGAAATAGATCAAACTCTTTCTTCAAAAACGATTTTTTATTCTTGACCATCTCGTGGCTTCCATTAAACTTCGATTTTAAAGCCTTCCAAATCGAATAAGATGTTCCATTGTGTTGCAATAAAACCAATATATCTTCTTTCACAGCTTGTTGTAGTAGACTTAACATCATTTTCTCATCTTTGTATTTCTTTCTATCTACAGCACTAAGGTCTTTTATTGCTATAATCTCCTCATCATCAGTCATTGGCCTAATATATTTCATCTCAACACATTCCCAAGCATCCAAATAATTTGCTTGTACCCGGTTTTCAAAACGTCCTTCCCAACCTTTATACTCCTCAATGTTCATGAGCTTAGGCGGTTTTTGCATAGTCCCCGTTTCATTTTCCAACATCGTGTTCTTTGCAAGAGTAATCGGGGTAACTGGAGTAGCAAATGCGTTGAAAAATTCCTCTTCCATGATTCGGTTTGTCAAAGTTCACACAACAGTTCTGTTCAAACGAAATTACAGTCTCAAACGAAATCCCTTTTCAAACGGAATTAACTACAAGACACCTTCAAGCGAAATCCCAGTTAAAACGAGATTAACCTCTCAAACGGAATACCTAATTTCGTTTGAATCAACACTACTCTCAAACGGAATTACACTCTTGAAGCGGAATTAGTGATTCAAGCGGGATCACCCAAGCGGAATTACCCAACTGAAGGGGAATTAGCCAATTTCAAATGAAATCAACCAAATATTCAAACGGAGTACCGGTTTCAAGCGGAATTAAGGACTAATTCCGTTTGAAATGCTACTGATGTCATCATTCTCGCACTGATTTTGAAACAGAATTACAGATTTTATCAGTTTTAGATCGAATTAAGGTCTAATTTTCTCAAGGATTAGTTAAAACAGTATTCCGAGTATGATGTGTGAAAATCAAGACATTTTGACCGTGAAAAATTGTAGATTTTGAAAAAGAAGGTGTAGAAATCAGATTATGCAGCTGAATTGGTAAGAAATCCTCCTCCTGAGCTCTGATACCACTTGTAGGATCGTTTTCAGCCCCGAACGAGTCGATAAGAAGAGTTTTTTTCAATACGTAAGGCGGAAACAGACGTATCGAGGTCAATTCAGCTACAAATGCTCTATAACAGTCGATTTGATTGATATAATGACGATTTACAGCGAGACGACACTTCGGCAGCACTTCGTTGCTCAAACCGAAAAAGTTACAACTATATATAGGCAACTGATTCCGCTTGAAACAGCCTCAAGTGAGATTACATTTCAAGCGGAATTACTAATTCCATTTGAAATGGGCTTGACACTTTCAAGCGGAATTACATCCTTCAAGCGAAATTACATACATCTCGAAATACGTGCCCTGATCTAACATTTTACGTACAAGACTCGATACAAGACAAAGTCGACAGACGCATGCACCAACAGCGGTGTTAACGTAGAATATTTTGGGCATGTGTGCCTTGTTTCTTTCTTTCACTTGTAAAGTTTGTTAAACTCTTTTTGTAAGTCGTTGCGTATCCAGTTGGTGCGCATGTTTAATGAACATATAACTTCTTTGGCTCCATGTGTGTTAACAAATTTTCTTTACTGTTTTTCTTCGTTTGAGCGCGAGTGAGTAAACTCTTATTATTTAAGGCCTATTGTTAAGGCGCATGTAAATAATAAGTATATACTATATAGCACTGCCGTGTTGCAAGTAATAGTCCTTTCCCATTTTTGCCCGTAAGGCTTAAGGAAACGTGATGTTCTGAAGTACGTTGTTGCGCTCGCCCAGGTGGGTGCATGGCAACGTGTGTATTTGTAGCTATTACAATATTTGCATGTGAAAAGCCACTTTGTATGGGTATTTCAAATGAAGATTATTCAATGTGTTTTTGTATATTCCGCAAAATGAAACATGTATTTGTAATAGCATAAGAGTATAAACAATGAGGTTGTAAAAACTATTGTTTATTACTGAACAGATGGCATGTGGGCCATGGAATACAGAATAAAATATAGATTACAATCTTACATATAGCAGCACCTTAGCTGCTGTGCATTCCAAGTCCTTGGGATAAGGTCACCAGCCAACGTTTGTAGTTTTTACGCGCCTTTGCCCAAGACTTCATATATGAGGTAGGGGCCTTCCCACTTGGGAGCCAGTTTGCCTCGGCTCTCAGCGTTGGAGGCTTCGTTATCGCGTAGGACATAGTCTCCTGGATTGAACGTGCAGATTCGCACGCATGCGTTATAGTATTTTGCGAGTTTAGACTTGTATTTAGCCTCGTTTATGGCCGCATTTTTGCGCCTTTCTTCCAAAAGGTCTAAGTCAAGCCTGCGCTCCCTGCTGTTGTCAATTTGGTTAACAGCCAACATTCTTGGTGAAGGGAGATCGATTTCAGTAGGGATCACTGCTTCTGAGCCGTAGACCAGGCTGAAGGGTGTCTCGCCATTGCTTGTCTTTGGATTTTTCCTATGTGCCCATAGGATGCTCGGGAGTTCATCAACCCAGCCTCTCCTTGTTGTTCCCAACCTTGCCTTTATTCCTTCGACTAAACTTTTGTTGATGCTTTCTACCTGGTTGTTCCCTTGAGGACGCGCCACAGAAGAGAAGATATGTTCGATGTTTAGTTCTTTCAACCATTTTTGGAAGTCATCAGAGGCAAAGTTGGTGCCGTTGTCGGTGACGATGCACATTGGTAGACCGAAACGGCAGATGATGTGTTCCCACACAAACTTTCGTGTTATCATAGCGGTGGTAGAAGCTTGGGGTTTTACTTCCACCCATTTGGTGAAGTAATCCACTGCCATTATGATAAATTTAACCGCACCTGGTGCATCCGAAAAAGGTCCTACTACGTCTATGGCCCATTTTTGGAAAGGCCATGCGGTTGTGATGGGGACCAAGTTATTCTTTGGGCACAAGGTTTTTGGTGCATGTCGTTGATAGTTTATACAGTTACGCAAAACTTTAACAGCATCTAGGTGCATGCCGGGCCAGTAGTACCCATCATTCATGATTTTGGCCACCACCATGCGTGGTCCTGCATGGATGCCACATATTCCTTCATGTATTTCGCAGATTAGGTATGTGGCATCTTGAGGATCGACGCAGCGTAGAAGTTGCCCCAGGTATGACTTGCGGTATAAGATACCATCTCCCATTTGGTAGTGGCATGCTTCTTATTGCAATTTGCGTGCTTCTGCTTTGTTTTCTGGGGCAATGCCCGATTGTAGGTATCTTATAATTGGTGTCATCCAATACGTTGTCCCATATTGGATGACATTAACCAGGCGCAAGGGTACTGATTTTTGAGGACTTCAATACATATATCCTTAGCCAGGTGTTGGAAGCTGGTTGATGCCAATTTGGAGAGTGCATCAGCTGGTTTATTCTCCCTCCTATTAATATGTACGATTTTGAAGGAGCTGAATTGTGATATTAGTTGATTGGCTTGTTCGAGGTAAAGGATCATGATGTCCCCTTTTGTAGTGTATTCGCCGCTTATCTGACCCGCAACCAATTAAGAATCAACGTGCGCTTCGAGATGTCGCACGCCAATTTTGACTGCTAGCCATAACCCCACGAGTAAGGCCTCGTATTCAGCCTCGTTATTTGTACTTTTGAAGTCGAGGAGTATGGCATAAGTAAGTTCTTGACTATCAGGGCAGACTAGTCGCAGACCCGTGCCTGCGCCATCCTCATTGGACGCACCATCTGTATATAGTGCCTAGATGTCTGTTGGGGATAGCAGAGGTGTAGGGTTCTGTTCTTCCTCACATTCTTGGATGCGGTTCGCCGACACTTCTGTGGCGAAATCAGCTAAGACTTGCCCTTTAATTGTTGGTCTTGGCGTATAAACTAGGTTGTACCCACCTAGTTTGATAGCCCATTTGGCAAGTCGTCCAGAGATTTCGGGTTTGGTGAGGATTTGCCCTATTCTGTAGTTGGTAAATACAGTGATGATATGCCCTGTGAAGTATCGGCGTAGCCACCTGGAGGCATGTACTAGTGTGGCGACCAACTTCTCCATGATGGAGTATCTTGTCTCTGGGTCGTTGAGCATCTTGCTGACGTAGTAAATTGGTGTTTGAACCCCCTCTCGGTCCAGTATGAGTACCGCACCTATAGCCTTATCCGACGCAGATAGGTACATGATGAGTGGTTCTTTTTCGCGTGATGCGGTGAGAGTGGGTAACTGAATCAAACACTCCTTCATTTACCAGAAAGCACGTTCTGCTTCCGCAGTCCATTGGAACTGGTCTTTCTTCAAGCAGTTGCGCAAGGTGCTGATAAAGGGATAAGATTTTGCCGCATGATTGGCAAGAAACCTGTTTAGCGCGGCCAGCCTGCCTGCTAAAGTTTGCATCTCCTTTATCGTAGATGGCGATGGCATACGCTCGATCGTCTGAACTTTTTCCGGGTTGACCTTGAATCCATCTTTTGTGACGATGAAGCCAAGGAATTTTCCTTCTTCCATTCCAAACGAGCATTTACCCGGGTAGAGCTTCATATTAATGCTTCAAAGAGTTTGGAATGTCCTCTCGATATCTTAGAGCAAGGTGTTTTCTTCCATGCTCATGACGACTAGGTCGTCCATAAAAATCTTGACACTTTTGCTGATTTGTTCACCAAAAGTGTCGTTCATCAATTTTTGATAGGTTGCGCCAGCATTGCGCAACCCAAATGGCATCTTCGTATAGCAAAAATTTCCCGTTGGTGTGCGAAAAGCTATCTTGTATTCGTCCTTAACTGCCATTTGCACCTGATGGTACCCTTTGTAGCAGTCGAGGAAGAACTTCCATCTGAATGGTGTGAGATTGTCGACTTTTTCGTCCATCTCTGGAAGTGAGTAGTAGTCTTTAGGGCATGCCTTGTTGAGATCTTTGTAATCGGCGCACATGCACCAGCCCCAACTTGCTTTTTCTACCATAACCGGGTTTGCCAACCAGGTTTGGTATTTGACTTCCTGCAGAATCCCTGCTGTGACCAGTTCCTTGACCTGTTCGTTCATCGCGCTATTTTTTGCGGGTCCCCGGTTGCGTCTTGCCTGGTGTAACACCCCAAAACCCGAATGTTTATAATTTTCGAATGTCCCTAAATGACTTAGCATAAAATAAATAACTAGGCTATTTAACCTAGTTAAGTGTGTGGTTAAAAGTATTAAGAGACAAGAGTTTTACCAATATTATTTAGTGGAAAACTTTAAGGGCTAAAATGGGGCAAAATGAAAGTTAAATTTTATTTATGAAAATACACATAAACACACACACGTATGTGTGTTCGAGAAGAGCCAGGAAGCTCCATGAGAGCTCTAAAACCCTAAGCATGAAGATCATCAAATTGGAAGGGTAAATGAAGTCTAAATCCATAACCGAGTATGGATTAATGATCACCTTCTCAATGGGATCATATGGTATGTCTTAAAAGTTAGATTGGTGATCTTTCACGAAGTGGGTTATGTTGTAATTGACGAAATTGTATGAAATTAAGAATGATTATGTGTTAGAATCATCATATAGCTCATGGATTGTGCTTGGTTTAGGTTAATTTGATGTTTAGAGATGAAACCCGTTGATTATGGTGATGATGACAACTTGAATGATCACCCATGTCCAATTCTTGCTAAATATTGATGTTTTCTTTTGATTTTGATTTGTATGATGGATTCTTGTTATAGGAATTGAAAGAAATGTGATACTAGTATGTTTAATGTTTATGCATGAATGATTCATGTTGATTAGAAGGAGAAATTTGATGAATTATGAATGAGATTAGAAGGATATGCATGAACTAGTTGTACACTATGTTTAGTAGGTAGTACACACATCATAAGTATGATGAAATTATGAAGAACATAGGATTAGGTCACTTGTAAGTGATTTACAAAGTAGTTATGAAGTGGGTTTTTGATGATATGAAAGAAGTAATGACATGCTTATGTTAATAATGTTGAAAATCATATTATGTGTAAGTATGTTTAAAGGAAAATTGGATAAGAAATGATGGATTAGCATATTTTAAGGTTAAATGATAAAGTTAATATGAGATCCGTGTGATAAAAAGGATTTGATGAATGATGAAAAAGCTAACTATCTTGAGAATGATATGTGATAGTTGATGATTGATAAGCGTCATGGAAGCTTGAGAAGGAAGCGGGTCAAACGGGACTAATGCGCAAGGGAAGCATATTCGGACGCTAGGTAAGTAAAGCTTACACCCCTTTTTTTGTAGGATATTTATTCATGGTATAAATTAAGAGTATGATAAGTTAAATATATGAGGAATGATATTTCTGCAAGTTTCGATATGGGTCGGAACATGTGTCTATGATAAGAAACTAAGTTGAGGGTGAAAGGGGGTAAAAGGGTATTATGGTAATTTTGATTACGAGCTAACGATAGAATACGGTACATGGATGGGATAATGAATAATTACTATCCCATAAGGATGAAATGGTCTTTTAGACCAAACCGGTCAAATGTTGAAGATATCACCATTTGACGATGTCGACTAATGATTTTATTGTCAAGTACTATGAATTCACAGGGGGAATAGCGAAAGGATTTGCGTTGTAATTAACTAGCACTTTAGTGGATGAGGTATTAAAACGGGTCATAGCTTTGACTCGAGCAAGGTATGTATGATTAGATCTATAGTTAAGTAGTAGGATTGGTTAAATATGCAATGAAGTCCTTTGTTGCAAAGGATGGAGCAAAGTTGACAAAAACGCCCTTGATAGGTATGTCGGGCAAATGACCTTAAAAGTCATTTGGAAACGAGCTACTCGATTAGAGCAATGCTTTGGTCAAGTATGAAAGCGAAGGGTATTGTTTTGTATGTCATAGACCATTTAATGCGTAAATACCCAAAAAGGGTCGAAATAAGCTTTTGAGCGAAAATGGGTTAAGAGGATGCAAGGCATCCGAGAATTTAATCTCTTATGACAGTCGTCGTTGAAATTATTGAGTTCATATGAAGTTGAGGTCAAATCAACAGATTGTTTTGATAAATGCATGACGGGTCGAATAATTCGTAAATGAATAATAAGCCGAAAACGTAGAAGTCAAGAATTCCCTTAACCCGGATGTTGGGTTTTAAGTTCACATGATAGAATGTTAATTTACAATCATGTAGGAAGAAACAGGAGGTTGAACGGGTAAACGGTTTAAAAGTTATGCGAGTTTTAGTGCGTACGAACGACGAAAAACAACACAGCAGGAAAACTGATTTTCGAGAGGCCGTAGCCTACGCCCCCTGGAAAGTTAGTTTTTGTTGACGGGTTATTTTGCTGCCTATGGTGGTTTTTGGCTACGTGTAAATGCAAGGGCCGTCGCCGACGCCCTCCCCATGTCCAAAAAGCTGAAATTTTGTTATTTATGTGATTTATGCATCGTAGGCTTCGGTATATTATCCGTGGACTATGGTGGGCCTCCCAAACATGATTTTTATCGTTCCTTTGATGTATATGGGCTATAAATCTAAGTCCAAGTCCCATGTGATTAATGTATGAGTATGTAAGAGGTATGCAAGATATTGAACGTGTACATTGGAATGTATGTACGTATGTAGATGTGTATTTATATATATATGAAGGTACGTATGAGTGTATGCATGTATGTAGAGACATAGGAATATATGTACGTATGTAGTTGTGTATTTATATATATATGAAGATACGTAGGAGTATATGCATGTATGTAGAGATGTAGAAATGTAGGTACATATGTAAATGTGTATGTATGTATGCATGAAGGTGCATATGAGTGTATGCATATATGTAGAGGTATAGTAAGGCATGTACGTATGTAGATGTGGATGTATGCATGAAAGAATGTATGTAAGCATGATTTAGATGCGTTGAGTAATACATTATTAATGGTGTGCCATGAGGATGAAAAGTAATGCAGGTACATTATTTAAGCCTCACCAGGATACGGATACGCAGATGAAATGCTTAAAGCTATAAAGATAATGAAAGGGGTAGTGTATAGGAATAAATTTTGTTTATGTATTGTGTGCTAATGTTATGATTGTACGTGGTGAGTGCGGGTTGTGCAAATCACGGGCGATTATCATGAGGAGTAGAGATCGATGACCGAGTCACATGATAGATTGTATGGGATTAATTGAGTATGTACTAATGTAAAACGGATGTTATGCTTTTGTTTTGTAAAACATATATTTTTAAAATGAACTTTCAAGTAAGTCAAGACGTGTGTAATGAAAGAAATTTTACGACACGAATTTCCACTGCGACTTTTGTCAAATATGTACTAGGGTCTTACAAGGTAGTATCAGAGCCCTGGTTTGAGAGAATCAAGTACGAGAGTATAGGTACTCGAACTCAAATCTGTGCGCTCTTGTGATAAGGAACCCGTACAATCCATGATTCGATCAAGATCTAAAGGTAGAAATGGAATAAAAACGCTTATGTATGCATTCATATGAAGAAACTAACGGCTATACTATGTGTAAGGTAAGCATAACTGCTTGGAAAGGACGATCTGTGAATGCGGTCTAGGACTGACATCAAGGCAAGTGATAAGATAAATGGACCCCAGGTACGTAAATTTAACGTGTAGGCGTATGAAGTGGTATAATTAAGCGAGTGAAAGAAAATTTTAAATGAAATATAATAGTGATATGACAATGAAGTTTAAAAAAAATATGATACACGTGCCGAAACTTAATTCTTCGGACATAAGGTGGCGATTACACGAAGACACGAAACTAGTATGTGGATTGTGTACCTGGCCAGTGCACAAGAGACATATGACGTTCGTGAGACCGTGATAATTGTTACAGGTATGTCCGTTAGAATTAGGTAGTAGGTGGACGTGAGGGTGAAGAGAAACGTAAGGCTTTCAGGAATGAAACTATTAATGATATGTTAGAATCCGCGAGACGGATTCGAAGCATGAAAGTAATGAAGTATGAATGACCTGTTTGAATCCGCGAGACGGATTCAAGGAATGAAAGGCATGAATGGAATGTTTGAATCCGTAAAACGGATTCAAGGAAATGAAATGTAGAAATGATATGTCTGAATCCGCGAGACGGGTTCAACACATGTAAGGAATGAAAGATGTGAATGATATGTTTGAATCCGTGAGATGGATTCAAAGCATAGAAAGAAGAAAATGTATGAATGGTATGTTTGGAACCGCTAGACGGATTCAAAACATAGAAGTAATGAAAGAACTATTGACGCAATGAAACCAATCGAATTGGTGGAAAGATGCGTACAAGTGGGGACACCTTATGTGGATAAATGAAATCTAGCATGGTGCAGCTAGTGTTCGGGAAGAATGCGGATCAATCTGGATCACGGATCGTGGATTGATGAGATGAGATGAGGTTAGTAAAAGTTTAACTTATGTCGAATAAGTATGAATTGGTAAATTGAAAACAACCTATGAAATGAATGACGGAATGGGTATGGTATAGTATGGAATGTTGATTTCTAATAGTCAACATAAGAAGAAAATTATGCCGTTAAAAAGTAAATTTCAAAGGTTTTGAGTGGAAGTTTTGCATATTGATTAAACTCTCGTGTGATGAACTAGTACGGCACATTTACTTATGTAAATTAAGTAATGCATGGAGTGAAAGCGATAGTAATGTGAAATGAATGAAATTATTCAAAGGTAATGTAAAGGTACGAATAGTACAAATAACTATAGAGAACGAATAACGATGTTAACTTTGGAGTTAAGCACGAATGCACGACTATGAAATAGTAACTTCGTTGCGATAACGAAACAAAATTAAATATTATGTAATATATGTATAGAATGTGATCTTAAAGGATGAGATGAAGGTATTAGACCGGTTATAAATGGATCATATAAAAGTAAGCATTATTATAGGGTTGAATATATATGTACGTTGAACTGTTACTAACCGGTCAAGGAAATGAGAAGGTTACGTGGAAGTATGGTATGGAAAGTATAGATTTGTTAGAAAGAAGTCAATTGTATAAATACTTATGAATTGAGATAGGATGATTTCTTATAATTATGATGTGACCGTGAAGTCAAACATAGATATGTGTATGTGTAAACGGAAGTGAGAAAGGTTTCGGGGACGAAACCTTGTTTAAGGGGGGTAGACTTGTAACACCCCAAAACCCGAATGTTTACAATTGTCGAATGTCCCTAAATGACTTAGCATAAAATAAATAACTAGGCTATTTAACCTAGTTAAGTGTGTGGTTAAAAGTATTAAAAGACAAGAGTTTTACAAATATTATTTAGTGGAAAACTTTAAGGGCTAAAATGGGGCAAAATGAAAGTTAAATTTTATTTATGAAAAATACACATAAACACACACACGTATGTGTGTTCGAGAAGAGCCAGGAAGCTCCATGAGAGCTCTAAAACCCTAAGCATGAAGATCATCAAATTGGAAGGGTAAATGAAGTCTAAATCCATAACCGAGTATGGATTAATGATCACCTTCTCAATGGGATCATAAGGTATGTCTTAAAAGTTAGATTGGTGATCTTTCACGAAGTGGGTTATGTTGTAATTGACGAAATTGTATGAAATTAAGAAAGAGTATGTGTTAGAATCATCATATAGCTCATGGATTGTGCTTGGTTTAGGTTAATTTGATGTTTAGAGATGAAACCCATTGATTATGGTGATGATGACAACTTGAATGATCACCCATGTCCAATTCTTGCTAAATATTGATGTTTTCTTTTGATTTTGATTTGTATGATGGATTCTTGTTAGAGGAATTGAAAGAAAAGTGATACTAGTATGTTTAATGTTTATGCATGAATGATTCATGTTGATTAGAAGGAGGAATTTGATGAATTATGAATGAGATTAGAAGGATATGCATGAACTAGTTGTACACTATGCTTAGTAGGTAGTACATACATCATAAGTATGATGAAATTATGAAGAACATAGGATTAGGTCACTTGTAAGTGATTTACAAAGTAGTTATGAAGTGGGTTTTTGATGATATGAAAGAAGTAATGATATGCTTATGTTAATAATGTTGAAAATCATATTATGTGTAAGTATGTTTAAAGGAAAATTGGATAAGAAATGATGGATTAGCATGTTTTAAGGTTAAATGATAAAGTTAATATGAGATCCGTGTGATAAAAAGGATTTGATGAATGATGAAAAAGCTAACTATCTTGAGAATGATATGTGATAGTTGATGATTGATAAGCGTCATGGAAGCTTGAGAAGGAAGCGGGTCAAACGGGACTAATGCGCAAGGGAAGCATATTCGGACGCTAGGTAAGTAAAGCTTACACCCCTTTTTTTGTAGGATATTTATTCATGGTATAAATTAAGAGTATGATAAGTTAAATATATGAGGAATGATATTTCGGCAAGTTTCGATATGGGTTGGAACATGTGTCTATGATAAGAAACTAAGTTGAGGGTGAAAGGGGGTAAAAAGGGTATTATGGTAATTTTGATTACGAGCTAACGATAGAATACGGTACATGGATGGGATAATGAATAATTACTATCCCATAAGGATGAAACGGTCTTTTAGACCAAACCGGTCAAATGTTGAAGATATCACCATTTGACGATAGTCGACTAATGATTTTATTGTCAAGTACTATGAATTCACAGGGTGAATAGCGAAAGGATTTGCGTTCTTATTAACTAGCACTTTAGTGGATGAGGTATTAAAACGGGTCATAGCTTTGACTCGAGCAAGGTATGTATGATTAGAGTTATAGTTAAGTAGTAGGATTGGTTAAATATGCAATGAAGTCCTTTGTTGCAAAGGATGGAGCAAAGTTGACAAAAACGCCCTTGATAGGTATGTCAGGCAAATGACCTTAAAATTAATTTGGAAACGAGCTACTCGATTAGAGTAATGCTTTGGTCAAGTATGAAAGCGAAGGGTATGGTTTTGTATGTCATAGACCATTTAATGCGTAAATACCCATAACGGGTCGAAATAAGCGTTTGAGCGAAAATTGGTTAAGAGGATGCAAAGCATCCGAGAATTTAATCTCTTATGACAGTCGTCATTGAAATTATTGAGTTCATATGAAGTTGAGGTCAAATCAACAAATTGTTTTGATAAATGCATGACGGGTCGAATAATTCGTAAATGAATAACAAGCCGAAAACGTATAAGTCAAGAATTCCCTTAACCTGGATGTTGGATTTTAAGTTCACATGATAGAATGTTAATTTACAATCATGTAGGAAGAAACGGGAGGTTAAACGGGTAAACGGTTTAAAAGTTATGCGAGTTTTAGTGCGTATAAACGACGAAAAACAACACAGCAGGAAAACTGATTTTCGAGAGGCCGTAGCCTACGCCCCCTGGAAAGTCAGTTTTTGCTGACGGGTTATTTTACTGCCTACGGAGGTTTTTGGCTACGTGTAAATGCAAGGGCTGTCGCCTACGACCCCTAGGGCCGTCGCCGACGCCCTCTCCATGTCCTAAAAGCTCAAATTTTGTTATTTATGTGATTTATGCATCGTAGGCTTCGGTATATTATCTGTGGACTACGGTGGGCCTCCCAAACATGATTTTTATCGTTCCTTTGATGTATATGGGCTATAAATCTAAGTCCAAGTCCCATGTGATTAATGTATGAGTATGTAAGAGGTATGCAAGATATTGAACGTGTACATAGGAACGTATGTACGTATGTAGATGTGTATTTATGTATATATGAAGGTACGTATGAGTGTATGTATGTATGTATGTAGAGACATAGGAATATATGTACGTATGTAGTTGTATATTTATATATATATGAAGATACGCAGGAGTATATGCATGTATGTAGAGATGTAGAAATGTAGGTACATATGTAAATGTGTATGTATGTATGCATGAAGGTGCATATGAGTGTATGCATATATGTAGAGGTATAGTAAGGCATGTACGTATGTAGATGTGGATGTATGCATGAAAGAATGTATGTACGCATGATTTAGATGCGATGAGTAATATGTTATTAATGGTGTGCCATGAGGAAGAAAAGTAATGCAGGTACATTATTGAAGCCTCACCAGGATACGGATACGCATATGAAATGCTTAAAGCTAGAAAGATAATGAAAGGGGTAGTGTACAGGAATAAATTTTGTTTATGTATTATGTGCTAATGTTATGATTGTACGTGGTGAGTGCAGGTTGTGCAAATCACGGGCGATTATCACGAGGAGTAGAGATCGATAACCGAGTCACAAGATAGATTGTACGGGATTAATTGAGTATGTACTAATGTAAAACGGATGTTATGCTTTTGTTTTGTAAAACAGATATTTTTAAAATAAACTTTCAAGTAAGTTAAGACGTGTGTAATGAAAGAAATTTTACGGGACGAATTTCCGCTGCGACTTTTGTCAAATATGTACTAGGGTCTTACACCTGGACCACAGGCTTGATACCTGGCAAGGTATTCAAGCAATGCTGAGCTATCTCGCGCGGGACTCCTGTCATATCTGAAGGAGTCCACGTGAATATGTCTTTGTTCCTGAAGAGTAGCTGCTTCAGGTGCGCTTTTATATTGTTTAACAAGGCATGACCCAAGGTTACCGTTTGGTCGGGGTACTTTGCATTAGGTACCCCAATTCTCCGGTTCTGTGCTGGGGGTCATCCTTGCCGCTTTAGACGGACGCATCTCGTCCGTAGACATGACTTCGTGGCGTGTATAGATGATCGCAATCCCTGTTTCGGTTGGAAAGTCGATCGCTGAGTGGGGAGTGGATGTTATCATGTTGAAGTCGCCCTGTGCTTCTCTGCCGAGAAGCACGTCATATCTAGAGTTGTGGGGGAGGACCAGGAAATTGACCTCTTCCGTCCGCGTGTGCCTTCCATTTGTTAGGCGCACCGGAAAGGTAATTTGGCTGAGGGGGAACACCGTTTCCCCTGCAAACCCGGCCAAAGGGTAGTCAACCGGCTGCAACCGATCTTTGTCCTCCTGATCGAAATGATTAAAACATTGTCCGATATGATGTCGGAGGTGTTACCCGGGTCTATGAATAGACGCTTGGTGCAGTAGTGTGCTAAGTAGCCGGTGATTACGACGGCGCACCTGTCGCGCGGTCCGCCTCGAACCCTGGGGAAAACGACCTGTTCGTCGCGCCAATCGTTATCCCCCATCCTTGCCGCCTTGCGCGGCTGTCTATAGCCCCCACTGATCATGTGGGTAGTTTCCATATACATTGCTTTCTTGCCACTAGAGGTGCCCTCATCGTGAGGGGTTATGCGCTTAGTTTGCTTGGTCGCATTTGGAAACAAGTGTTGCAACTTTTCCTCCTTGAGGGCTCGCTCAATCTCTGATCGGAGACCGATACAGTCATTAGTAGTGTGACCACTATCTTTGTGGTATTCACAGTACTGACTGGGGTCCTGCCCTTTTTTTGGACTTCATTGCTAGCGCAGGTTTCAAGTTACTTCCTTCTGTAAGAAGGACGTCCCTTGGTGACTTAGTGAGCTCGGTCCAGTTGCACTCCCAAGGCTCCTTCTATGATCGTTGATCTAGCGTCGGGCTGAGAACCACGCGGCTCGTATGGTTTGGAGAAAGTGGTCATAGTTCCACGAGCTCCGGTTGCGCTTGTTGTTGTTGTTGCGCTTTGGCTCCTGACGGGAAGATTGCCTTTTCGCGTGAGGATGGTGAGCTTTGCCTGTATTGGGTCTTAAAGACCGTGTCGTTTGGGCGTACGTCTTGACTGCTGTCATGACGTCGTCCCACTTCTTTGGCAAGCCGTTCTTGCCTGATATGGTCATGATCATTTCATCATTTTTTATTTCTCTGATGAAATGACCGCGAGCAAGTTCGTCTGGTACCCCGCCAATTTCGAGGAATTCCTTATTATAACAGGTAACGAAAGCTACCAAGCCTTCGTTATCTCCATGCTAGATGTTCATGACGTCTAACGTGTCGCGCTCGTGATGTCGTTGTTTTCTGAAGTGTGCAAGAAATTTTTCTTCCAGATCGTCAAATGAGGCCAGTGATCCCACTTGCAAAGAATCGAACCAGGCCCTCGCGGTTCCCGTGAGGGTCTGGACAAATAAATGGCACCACAAAGGGTGTGCCCAGCCGCCGACGAGATCGGCGCTGGTAAAAATAGCCATATGGTCGTCGGGAGTTTGGCCCTTATGAGGGGGGCAAAGGCAACCTCCTTGGTTAATTTGGAGTTGCCGGCTACTGACTTCGGTCTGTAGACCGAATGGTGATCGT
The DNA here is from genome assembly GCA_030545235.1 of Helianthus tuberosus. NCBI lineage: Eukaryota > Viridiplantae > Streptophyta > Magnoliopsida > Asterales > Asteraceae > Helianthus > Helianthus tuberosus. The sequence goes on from CM060354.1 coordinate 81,805,811, forward strand.
GCTTTGCATCGCGATCATACGTTATGCGGGGTTGCGCAGGGGTGTAGTAGTCTTGATCCCCAGACTTGCTGTAAGCCGGCTGGGAATCCCAGAGGTACGTGTAGTCATCTGGGGCAGTTACGTTGTATGTGCCGTCATTGGGATGCGGCCCAAGGAGGCTTAAAACTCCGGACCCTCGGCGAGCAACTGATTCTCGCCTATATTCTCTAGGTGGGCCAAGGTGCTCATGCGCTGAGGCTCTGGCCCGGGATCCATAAGTGGAATACCATTCATCTATCGTGTGGACACTCACGTATGAGGATCCACGCGGTCCGTGCCTATCTCTAGATGCGGGATGCTCCTTGTATTGTAGAGTATGAGGTTCTGGTGTGAATGGGCCTGGTGTGGGCCCTCCATGTTCTTGTGTGCTTATGCAAGCTTGTGCATAGGCTGTGTTTAGCATGGCCTATTGTTGCATGTACCAGGAGTGAAGATCAACTCCTGGTGGCCGTGCTGATACGAACTGTGAAAATTCCGGCACATTCACGGGGGAATTACCTGCATGTGTATATGTGCCGATATGGCTTGTTGGTTGGATCGGGGGAGTATTCCCCATTTTCCCAGCATTTGGGGGGCAAGGGTTTCTCCCGAACATTTTTCTTCATTACAGCAAGTACAACCGGGCCGTGCCCAGCCAACACGACCCTGTGCTCAAGGTCTGCAGAAAAACGCCCAGTTCAGGTAACTGGACACGGGGCGTGTTCATTGAAGAAGCCCCTGTGCCCAGCCTTCTGTTACTTTCTGTCACTGGAAACCTGAACACGGGGCCGTGCCCGGACACCACGGCCCGTGTCCAGATGCCCAGTAACATAAAATTTTGTTTTAAACACACCTTTTACACATTCAATCAACCTAAAAACTTATATTTGGGACACATTGAGGACAATGTGTAATTTAAGTGTGGGGGGGATGCTAAAATCTTGAATTTTGCAAGTCCTAATTACAAGCCTTACACAAAACTCTATAAGAACCGCTAAACACCCCAAAAAAAATTTTCAAAAACTTTTCATTTTTTACTTGTCTTGGTTTAAATTGGGAATAACAAGTTCTAAAAAGGTTATATTTTTACAAATTTACAACCGATAGCGTCATGATAAAAAGAACCAACATAAGAAAATTACGAAACCGCATGACAAATCTAGTTAAAATTTGATTGTATATACTTTATCACATTAAAAACCCATTCCCACAAAAAGTGAGTTTTGAGCCTTTATTGGGCATACAAATACACATCTTTAAACTAAATGCTCATCTTTCGTTTCTTGTGTGAATAGCCGCTTGGTTTCTTACGACTCTAGAACTTGCCATGATGATACATTCCCGGTCCTTACCAACTTAAACCCAAGTAAGTAAATGATGGAGGCATTAGGACTAACTGATGTGTGCGGTCGTGTATATATATATTTATGTTTATTTTTATCCCTTTTTACACTTTAGTCAAGTTTTAAATTTATAAAACATGATATTTTACTAACACTAAACACACATATGGGCAAGTCACCCATCGTGAGCGTAGTATAGTGTTGGTAAGATACCGAGGTCATCCAAGGACACAAGAGCTTTTAGTACCGGTTTATCCTCAATGTCTAATCAAATCAAAAAGGTTAGAAAAAGGTTTTAAACTAGAAAAATAAAAACTAACTAAAATGCTGAAAATAAAATAAAAGTAAAAATAGATAGACAAGATGAATCACTTGGCTCCAAGTCGTGTTTAGTGTAACATTTGATTATTTCCGCACTTTTGCACTTTTTAAGAGATTATCTTAGTTATAGTAGTAGGCCCCTCTTTTGAAGGTGACGTTACCCTCAACCCAGTAGTTTGAGTCAGCAAGGATACAATCCTAAAGGATTGGATTATTGAAAGATAATTAATTACATTATTAATGCGTAATGTGGTAGGCCCCTCTTTTGAAGGTGACGTTACCCTCGGCTAAGTAGTTTGAGTCAGCAGGGATACAATCCTAAGTAGCCGGGTTAATGTTTTAATAGTAGTTTACATAAGAGGGGATCAAGAAATTCGAATCCCTGCCATCCATTACCAGTGGGTATTGAAGGAGGTCCTACTAAGCTTGACCCAGGTCCTTGCAGGATCTATACACTGAACAAGGCAAGACGCTTACCAAACCATTTCCTTAACCCCCGACCAGGTAGCCAACATATCTCCATATAGACCGTGTTGATATGAATGGTGTAAATCTTTTATTTTATATAGACAGTAAAATAACGCCAAGACACCACGGAAAAATGATAAGGAAGTTTCACCTTCAGCATAAGAAACTAGTTATTAAAGTCATTAATACAAAACCAAATAAAAAGTGCGAAAAGATTAAAAATAAAAAGTATTACTCTAAATGCTTGTCTTCACCAAGTGATGTAAGAGACTTAGGCAAACATGGCCTTTGATTGTTCAGAACTCTTACTATCAATCTTGGATACCGAGACTACTACACACACTCTATGATGGATGATGGATGATGGTGGTGGATGTGGGTTGTGATGGTGGTGGTGGGTGGGTGAAGTGTGAGAGAGGGGGTTTGCCAAGGGATGCCTTTGAAGTGAACCAAGCACCTCTATTTATAGCCTGCACAGAAGCCTGGACACGGCCACGTGTCCATTGGGCACGGCCCCATGTCCATCCATCTTCTCTTTCTTCATTAAATGTAGTTTGTATGCATTAGTTGACCACGCCCCCATGTCTGCTGGGCACGGCCCCGTGTCCAGAAGCGTATCTGTACTATCAAGTTTTGCGTGGATTCTGCGAATCTTAGCGTTGACAACGGCCACGTGTTCGCTGGGCACGCCCCCGTGTTGGGAAATAGAAGCTTCTACAAAATTGTCTTTTCTGCAGACACTTGGGTACGCCCCCATGTTCAATGAACTCGGCGTGTTCAGCTTCCTGATGTCTTGTTTTTGCTTGGGAAGATGTTGTCGTGGGGTCGGCCATGCCACGTTTATTCCTTTTCTTGTATTATTGTTAGATTTGGCTGCATTTTTGCTTTTTTTGTTCATTTAAGCTCATTTAATCCTGAAAATACAAACGGAAGACAAAAGCACACTTTTTCCAACATTAGTACTAAAAAATGGTTAGTTTTATGCCACATTTGATGTAATTTATATGTTGCATTTTACACACATCAAATACCCCCACACTTGAATATTTGCTTGTCCTCAAGCAAAACTCCTTATTTTGTGGCTTACACACCCAAATGGAATGGGTAGAAGAGAAGGTTTTGGGCTTGTCTTGAGTGATGGGATTCCAAGATTATTAGGTTTTATTTTTATTTTATTTACAATCCTATTCGTTATGATTTATTTAAAACATTACATAAGAGAAATTACTTATTTGGGCATAACATGCCTCTTTAAAATTCTATTTATATACAAGTTCACATACCTCACGGGAGATCACTCAACACTCGGCCGAAGATGTATTTTTGTGAAACACTCGGGACCGGCATGGAACTTACTTCTACCATATGCTTGCCAAGCAATCAATCCTCCTCCTTTTTAACTATACACATTTGTAAATATCAAGAGGACTTTGGGGAAGGGTTAGGCTTGGGTTAAAGGTAGGTGGTTTTGGGTTAGTGGTTAGTAGAAAAGGGTGAATGGCATAAAAAGCGTCGGTTTTCGTAAGACTTTTTATTTTTATAACTTTTTATTCTAGTGAAGCAATTCTTCAAATAAAGTTCTTTTTTGATGAACTTATTTGTTTATTTTTTTGGCTTCAACATTTTTTTTTCATAAGGAATGTCACATGAAAACCGAACTTTTTACTAAAATAAAGGGTTTAAAATGAAAAAGGGTTTTGGTGGGTAAAGGGTGTTTGTTTTGTGGGTTTAGAAATGAAAAGGTTTAGGCTCAAAGGGGTTAACTAGGGGGATTTTGGGTAGGTGGTAAAAAAAAGAAAAATAACGGTGTTGAAAGAAAAGGGTTAGTCCTAATGCCTCCATCATTTACTTACTTGGGTTTAAGTTGATAAGGACCGGGAATGTATCGTCATGGCAAGTTCTAGAGTCGTAAGAAACCAAGCGGCTATTCACACAAGAAACGAAAAATGAGCATTTAGTTTAAAGATGTGTATTTGTATGCTCAATAAAGGCCCAAAACTCACTTTTTGTGGGAATGGGTTTTTATGTGATCAAGTGTATATAATCAAATTTTAACTAGATTTGTCATGCCGTTTCATAATTTTCTTATGTTGGTTCTTTTTATCACGACGCTATCGGTCGTAAATATATAAAAATATAACCTTTTTAGAACTTATAATTCCCAAATTAAACCAAGAGAAGTAAAAAAATGAAAAGTTTTTGAAAAAATTTGGGGTGTTTTGTGGTTCCAATAGAGTTTTGTGTAAGGCTTGTATTTAGGACTTGCAAAATTCAATGTTTTAGCATCACCCCTACACTTAAATTACACATTGTCCTTAATGTGTCCCAAAAATAAGTTTTTAGGTTGATTGAATGTGTAAAAGGTGTGTTATAAACAAAATTTAACGTTACTGGGCATCTGGACACGGCCCCGTGGTCAGATTGCCAGTAACAAGGACTTAGAGAAGGTGGACACGGGGGCGTGTCTGGTGAGCACGACCCCGTGTTGGCACACGTTAAATAGCAATCTGCAGAATTAAACAAATAGCAGGTCTGGGCGATGGGCAAGAGGGCGTGTCGGCTGAGCACGACCCCGTGTGGACAAACTGCAAAAATATAAAACAGGTTTCTGGCTTCGGTTTTGCTGTCCCGGCTTTTGTAGCACTAATGTTTAGTGCTCTAAGCCTCGTATGTACCTGTTTAACTAATAAATACCACACCAAACAATAAGCAACATCCTAAATTACCAAAGTTCATCATCCACGTCACAAGTTAAAAAGAAAAAGAAATGCAGAAATTAAAAAAAGTTATGGAAAGTAAATTGTTCAACAAGTAGCACGCATGCCAGAAATTGTTCATGAGATAAGGGGGTTAACCTATGAGACCTCCAACCGTGGGATGCTACTTCCAACTCCTCCCGCTCAATCCATGTCATCGTCGTCATCATCATCACCTCCTCCGTGGCCCGCCATATACTCCCGGATGTTTCCAATGTCATCCTGCATGTCGGAGATGTTTCTCTCTATCACTCCGACCCGGGCGTATATGTTGCTAGCCATGTTGTAGGTGTTCCTAGTGCACATAAGGTTTTCCTACAATAAAATCATGTAAGCTTTGGAAGTTAGGAAAACTGCTTCCTTGTGAAGAGGATTGACCCGGATCACCCTGGTGCTGGTAGTGGTACTGGGGAGGAGGACGGATGTGTGGAGCATGTAGGACTAGAGCTTCTTGAGGGTTCCATGCATGCCCTTGAACTGTTTGAAATCTGATCGACCCGTCATCTGCTTCATAAATCAAGTTCATGGAGCGGCAAATGACCATGTCCACTCTTCCCGACCATGGGATCTTTTGAAAAGACCTCGGCATCCTAGCAACAAAGTGTTTGAAAAGGCGGTAAATCCACCCTCCAAAGAAGATAGGAGTCGGGGGAGTAGCAAGTTGGTTCCAGTGCATGTTGCGGAGTAGCAGGTATGGAACATCAAGGTTGACACGGTTGTGGATGCAATGGAGGACAAGCAGATCCCGTAACCCTACAACACCGCTGTTGTCGTGTCTCTGGCTAAGAGAGTAGGTGAGGACCCTGTGGATGTAGCGGTAAAGAGGGTCTCTCAACTGTGTGCTCTTAGTCCGGCTCGGGTTATAGTTGCCTTCCCCTATTTGAGCCCAAGCAGCTTGGCGTTGATTTTCTTGAATTTCACATAGACCGCTGGTGTTCTCTTCATCTCCAGCATCCTCTTCCGCATACAACCCAACTATTGCCCCAAACTGTGCGATCGAGATCGAGTACACAGTCCCCCCACAACGGAACACTACCCCATTATTGTCAAACGGACCAGCTCTTGTCTTGAAGGCAAACGTGTTGTAGAGTTCCATGTTGTATTCATGCACGGAGTGAAGCCGAGTGCAAAGGGCAGCTCGTAGTGGGCCGATGACAATGTTGTTGAAGCGGTCTATCTGGTTCACTGCTCCTAAAAGTTCCATGCATACTTGTCGTGCGTATTCCTCGGGCCTAGTTCTTAGCACATCGTATCTTGCTTGAGCATCCAACTCATTTGCATTGAATCGGGTAAATTTCTTGGCCATCTGAAAGAAAACACCAAACGATTAGCAAGGAACAGTGAAATTTTCGAAGAAAACTGAAAACAGTCAGCTGAACACGGGCCCGTGTTCAGCGGACACGCCCCATGTTGGACTAAATTTGGCTGGAGACGCCCCCGTGCTCGCTGAGCACGACCCCGTGTCCAGGCGTCTGTTTACCAAAATTCCCCTTTTTCGACCCGGTCCCGAAAACTTGAAAATTTTTGGTCTAGTAGGGGCGGTTTTCCCCGAAAATGAAACCCCAAGTGCCGTTTTCCGAAAACAAACTGTTTACCCCTTCAATTTTATATTTTTCGGTTCAAAAACAAGGGTTTGGGGTTTTTGTGAGAAATCGGGCAAATCTACAAATAATACAAGTTGATTTACTACCTATAACATGTATCTATACTAATGCTAACAGATTTATGCAAAAATTTGAGGTTGGATCCTGTTCACGTTGAAGAACCCTAGATTTTCCCCAAATTTTGATGTTAAACTACATGAAAGTACTTAATCTAACTAATTAGGGTGTTAGAATCATACCTTAACGTTGTTAGAACTCGGGCGAACGTAGAAATCTGCAGAAATTTCCGAAGAAACCAGAGAGTTCTTGGGGAAACGGGGAATGTGGAATGAAGAAACTGAATGAAAAAGAGGGTTTTATCCCGACAGTTGCGCGGACACGGCCCCGTGCTTGCTGAGCACGGCCCCGTGGGCGGGCAATTTTAAATATATTTTTTTAAATAAGTGCTCATGTGAGTGCCCTGTTTCCCGAAACTTTGGCTTTAGAAATCTTACCGGTTTAGATGTTTTCCCGATGTTCTTAACTTACAAGGTACGATGTTGATGCTTGAACCTTTGTTTCATTCTTCGACCGTTTGAAGCGAGATTTCTTACTCCTCATCCTCAATGAATCCTTGATAGAGCTTCAGCCGTTGGCCATTGACTTTGAATGGAATTCCATTCCGAGATTTAATTTCAACTGCACCGTGTGGGAAAATATAGGTGATGGAAAAAGGTCCTGACCACCTAGAATTTAATTTACCGGGAAACAATCGAAGCCGTGAATTAAACAATAGAACTTGATCTCCTACCCAAAATTCATTAGGTTTAATGTGTTTATCATGCAAATTTTTCATTCTTTCTTTATAAATTTCGGAGTTAGAATATGCATAATTCCTTAATTCGTTTAATTGGCAAAATCGATTTTTCCAGCAATTTCTAAGTCTAAGTTTACATTTTTAATTGCCCAGTAGGCCTTGTGTGCAATTTCTACTGGCAAATGACAATTTTTTCCGTAGGCTAGCTTATATGGGGTTGTACCTATTGTTGTTATATAAGCAGTTCGAAAAGCCCATAAAGCATCGTCTAATTTATCAGCCCATTCTTTTTTATTTAAGTATTCTTTTTAAACCTCTATTAGTCACTTCGGCTTGTCCGTTTGTTTGAGGGTGATATGCCGTTGAGACCCGGTGATAGACCCGATACCTTGTTAAGATTTTTTCAAGTTGATGGTTACAAAAATGGGTACCTCTATCACTTATTAATGTTTTTGGTGTTCCAAAACGAGAGAATAATCTTTTCAGAAATCTTACCACGACCCTTCCATCATTTGTTGGAAGTGCCTCGGCCTCGGCCCATTTAGACAAGTAATCTACTGCCACAAGTAAATATTTGATTCCTTTTGACGGTGGGAAGGGTCCCATAAAGTCGAGTCCCCACATATCAAAAATTTCACAAACAAGAATGCCATTTTGTGGCATTTCGTTTTTGGAAGAAATATTACCAGATCTTTGGCAAGCGTCACATGTCTTGACAGGACTTTGGGCGTCTTTATAAATGGTTGGCCAAAAAAATCCTGAATCAAATACCTTTCGTGCAGTACTTGCGGCACCATGATGTCCTCCGTATGGACCTTCATGACAATGGCGGAGAATTCTTCTTACTTCACTACCATGTACGCATCAGTGGATGAGTTGATCGGCACACATTTTAAAAAGATAAGGATCTTCCCAAAAATAATGCTTTACATCGGCAAATAATTTTTTTCTTTGATGATGTGGCCATCCTTTCGTGACTATACCGCTAGCTAGGTAGTTAGCATAGTCGGCGTACCATGGCTCTTCTCGGTATTCCACCATTTCCAGGGACTCTGTCAAGAACGTTTCATTGATTTGCTCGTCCCTGGTTTCCTCCAAAGCTGGGTCTTCCAAGCGCGAAAGATGATCTGCAGCAGTGTTTTCTGCTCCTCCTTTGTCTTTTATTGCAATGACAAATTCTTGGAGGAGTAGAATCCACCGAATCAAACGTGGTTTAGAATCCTGTTTCTTGAAGAGATATCGAATGGCTGCATGATCTGTATAGACTATTGATGCGTGTGAAGTGTATATATAAGTTTAAGTATATTTTAAGCTCTTTTACACTTTTTAGCCAAGTTTTAAATTTATAAAACACGATATTTTCTGACACTAAACACACATATGGGCAAGTGCACCCATCGTGAGCGTAGTATAGTGTTGGTAAGATACCGAGGTCGTCCAAGGACACAAGAGCTTTTAGTACCGGTTTATCCTCAACGTCTAATCAAATCAAAAAGGTTAGAAAAAGGTTTTAAACTAGAAAAATAAAAACTAACTAAAATGCTGAAAATAAAATAAAAGTAAAAACAGATAGACAAGATGAATCACTTGGCTCCAACTCGTGTTTAGTGTAACCTTTGATTATTTCTGCACTTTTGCACTTTTTAAAAGATTAACTTAGTTATTATAGTAGGCCCCTCTTTTCAAGGTGACGTTACCCTCAACCCAGTAGTTTGAGTCAGCAAGGATACAATTCTAAAGGGTCGAAATATTGAAAGATAATTAATTAAGTTATTAATGCATATTATGGTAGGCCCCTCTTTTGAAGGTGACGTTACCCTCGGCTAAGTAGTCTGAGTCAGCAGGGATACAGTCCTAAGTAGCCGGGTTAAAGTATTAATAGTAGCTTACATATGAGGGGATCAAAGAGTTTGGACCCCCGCCATCCAATACCGGTAAGATTTGAAGGAGGTCCTACTAAATTTGACCCAGGTCCTTGCAGGATCTATACACTGAAAAAGGCAAGACTCTTACCAAACCGTTCCCTTAACCCCCGACCAGGTAGCCAACATACCTCCATATAGACCGTGGAGATATGAATGGTGAAAATCTTTTATTTTATATAGACAGTAAAATAATTCCAAGACACCACGGACAAACGATAAGGAAGAATCACCTTCAACATAAGAAACTAGTTATTAAAGTCATTAATACATAACCAAGTAAAAAGTGCGAAAAGATTAAAAATAAAAAGTATTACACTAGACACTTGTCTTCACCAAGTGATGTAAGAGACTTAGGCAATCATGGCCTTTGATTGTCAAGAACTCTTACGGTCAATCTTGGATCCCGAGACGACTCACACACTCTATGATGGACAATGGACAATGGATGATGGTGGTGGATGATGGTGTTATGGTAGTGGAGGGTGGTGGGTGAAGTGTGAGAGAGGTGGTGTTCCAAGGGATGGTTTGCAAATGAGCGAAGCACCCCTATTTATAGCCTGAACAGTAGCTCGGGCACGGCCCCGTGTCCAGTGGGCACGGCCCCGTGTCCATCCTCTTCTCTGTCTTCATTAATTGTAGTTTGTCTGCATTAGTTGTCCACGACCCCGTGTCCGCTGGGCACGCCCCCGTGTGCAGAAGCATATATGTACTATCAAGATTTGCCTGGATTCTGCGAATCTTATAGTTGACCACGACCCCGTGTCCGCTGAGCACGGCCCCGTGGTGGGCGATGGAAGCTTCTATAGCTTTATCTTTTATGCTGGCACTTGGGCACGACCCCGTGTTCACTGAGCACGGGGCGTGTTCAGCCTTCTGTTCTCTTGTTTTGCTTGGGAAGATGATGTCGGGGAGGTCAGGCATGCCACGTTTGTTCCTTTTCTTGTATTTATGTTAGATTTAGCTGCCTTTTTGCTTCTTTTGTTAATTTGAGCTCATTTAATCCTGAAAATACAAAAGGAAGACAAAAGCACACTTTTCCAACATTAGTACTAAAAAGGGGTTAGTTTTATGCCACAATTGATGTAATTTATATGTTGCATTTTGCGCACATCAATTATTGTTTTATAAAGAACAAGATAAGAACGAAATTTATCAAAAGAAAATACCACGGCTAGTAACTCTTTTTTTGTTCTTGTGTAATTTTCTTGTGCATCGTTAAGTGTTTTACTAGCATAATAAATTGGGTGAAAATGCTTATCTTTTCTTTGTCCCAAGACGGCTCCAACTGCAAAGTCACTTGCATCACACATGATTTCGAAAGGTAATTTCCAATCAGGCGCTATCATGATAGGTGCATTGACTAGCATTTCTTTTAGGGTTAGAAATGCTTGATTGCAATCCTTGTCAAAGATGAAAGGGGCATCTTTTTCAAGTAATTTTGTTAGAGGCCTTGAGATTTTAGAAAAGTCCTTGATAAATCGTATATAAAATCCAGAATACCCTAGGAAACTTCTGATAGCTCTAACCGAGGATGGGGGTGGTAACCGAGAAATAGTGTCTATTTTTGCTCGATCAACCTCCATTCCTTCGCTTGAGATTTTGTGTCCAAGTACTATTCCCTCTGTTACCATAAAATGGCATTTTTCCCAATTAAGGGCGAGGTTAGTTTCCTCACATCGGGATAGCATTCGTTCAAGGTTATCGAGGCATTGGTCGTATGAATCTCCAAAGATAGAAAAGTCGTCCATGAAGACTTCCATTGTCTTTTCTATCATATCATGGAAGATGTCCGCCATGCAACGTTGAAAGGTTGTGGGGGCATTACATAGACCAAAAGGCATGCGTCGATAAGCAAAAGTTCCATAGGGACATGTAAATGTTGTCTTTTCTTGGTCTTCGGGTGCTATCGGGATTTGAATGTAACCTGAAAAACCATCTAAGAAACAATAAAATGTGTGACCGGATAATCTTTCTAACATTTGATCAATAAAAGGTAAAGGAAAGTGATCTTTCCTTGTTGCTTCATTCAATCGACGATAATCTATACATACCCTCCATCCTGTGGCGGTTCTCATTGGTATTAGTTCATTTTTTCCATTCGTTATTACCGTCATACCTCCTTTCTTTGGAACTACTTGGACGGGACTTACCCAAGGACTATCAGAAATTGGGTAAATAAGTCCGGCGTCAAGTAATTTGATGACTTCGTTTTTAACCACTTCTTGGACATTTGGATTTACACTACGTTGTGGTTGTATTACCGATTTATAGTCATCATTCATTAAAATTTTGTGCATGCACATGGAAGGACTTATTCCTTTGATATCTACAAGCTTCCAAGCGATCGCATTTTTGTGTTTTTTTAAAAGCGTAATTAATTTTTCTTTTTCTAAACTAGTTAATTTTGACGAAATAATTACAGGTGATTTACCATCTTTGTCTAAAAAAGCATATTCCAATCCCTTTGGGAGTTCCTTGAGCTCAAGAGGTGGGTCTTTAGGAGACTCCTTATTTGGTTGCTCATTTTTGTCAAGAATCGCAAAGGTTTGTTCTATGGCGACCTCATCTTCAACAAAGTGGTCAATTTCTTCTCTTGTATCGGGTGGTTCATCTTCATCTTCAATTAGGGGGTCATTGTTGCCGAATGGATATTTCATTGAACGCTCAAGATCGACACTCTTTTTAAATGCCCTTAATTGAATAGATAGATTGTTGTACTTCCAATTTTTCAAAGCTTCGTTGGTTTTTACAAAAGGTCATCCCAACACTAGAGGAGCATCATCAAGGATGACAAAGTCGGTTGGGATTACCATTTGGTTGGTTTGGACCAAGACATCCACAACTACCCCTATCGATTTTATTACTTTCCGATCAGATAGAAAAAATGAGTATTTGAAGTGGAGAAAAATCACTAATACTTAATTTTTCGAAAATGTAGTTTGGCATTATATTAACGCAAAGATCTTTATTAATTGTGATATTACTAATAAAGGAGTTTTGAAAAAAAACATGGAACCGGTGTAATGTTAATTTCAAATGGGTCTTCTTTTATTAGCGAAGTTTGATCATTTGTTAATTTAATGCTTACCGTTTCGTAAATTTTGGTGTTAGTGTTTAACTCTCTTAAAAACTTAGCATGAGTGGGTACTAAAAAATGATTTTCGAAAGAAGGTGACAAGAGATTATTTTTTTCAAAATTAGACTCTTCTTGAATTTTAACGTTATCGGACTCACCTTTCTCGTTGTTTAACTCATGTGTCAGTTTTTCACTTACTTGTTCTTCCATTTTTACATTTTCAACTATCTCTTCTTTATTACAAGTTAATTCTTCTCTTGCGCGGGACTCCTATTCCCTTGCGCGAGATTCTTTTATGCAATGTTCGATAGTTTTAATGTGTTCTATTATATTATCGGCTATGTGGGTGATAGAGTAAGGATCATGATCCTCAAAGCTTGAATCCGGATGTTCGATCCTTTGTTCCTCATAATACTCATATGAAGTAGATGGTTCACACCATTGTTCTTCATTGTAAGTATATGATGGATAAGGGTCATAATTTTGTTCTTCATAGTACTCATATGAGGTGGGTTGTTCACGCCATGGTTCCTCATAATAAGCATATGAAGGTGGAGGCTCATATCTTGGTTCCTCAAAGTATGAGTATGAAGGCTCATACCTTGGTTCATCAAAATATGAGTATAAGGGAGAAGGTTCATACCTTGGGTCTTCATATGATGTGTATGAAGTCGATGGCTAGTACCTGGGCTCCTCATAGTAGGTGTATGAAGTGGATGGTTGAAATAAGTCACAATATTATACCGAGTGAGGGTCACTACAAATGGTGTAATAGTCTTCCCGATAATCCTCCTCCTCATAGGTGTAGTTGTAGCCTCCTGAGTATTGATCCACAAGAATCACTCAGTAGACCACAACAGAGTCTCGAGACCAGAAAACAAAAATAAAAACAGAAACAGTGGCTGGACACGGCCCGTGTTCAGGTCCTATATCTGGGCGTTTTAATAAAAGTAACTGGTTTTGTGCAGCACGGGGGCGTGTTCAGTGAGCACGACCCCGTGTTCAGACTCTGTATCTGGGTGTTTTATGAAAAAAAATGCAGCACGGCCCCGTGTTCAGGCTACTGTAAATGCAAAAACTAACTAAAATGCAGAAAATGTGCGGGCGTTTAAAAAAAGGTTTTGAAAAACTGATTTGGCCGTCGATTTTAAACTTTCTTAAAATCCTTGTGTCCCCGGCAGCGGCACCAAAAACTTGATGTGTGCGGTCGTGTATAAAACACGATATTTTACTAACACTAAACACACATATGGGCAAGTGCACCCATTGTGAGCGTAGTATAGCGTTGATAAGATACCGAGGTCGTCCAAGGACACAAGAGCTTTTAGTACCGGTTTATCCTCAACGTCTAATCAAATCAAAAATTTGAGAAAAATGTTTAAACATGAAAATAAAAACTAAAAATGCTGAAAATAAAAATAAAAACAGATAGACAAGATTATTTCTGCACGTTTGCACTTTTTAAGAAATTATCTTAGTTATAGTAGTAGGCCCCTCCTTTGAAGGTCACGTTACCCTCAACCCAGTAGTTTGACTCAGCAAGGATACAATCCTAAAGGGTTGGATTATTGAAAGATAATTAATTAAGTTATTAATGCGTAATGTGGTAGGAGCCTCTTTTGAAGGTGACGTTACCCTCAACTAAGTAGTTTGAGTCAGCAAGGATACAAACCTAAGTAGCCGGGTTAATGTTTTAATAGTAGTTTACATATGAGGGGATCAAGAAATTTGAACCCCCGCCATCCAATACCAGTGGGTATTGAAGGAGGTCCTACAAAGCTTGACCCAGGTCCTTGCAGGATCTATACACTGAACAAGGCAAGACGCTTACCAAACCATTCCCTTAACCCCCGACCAGGTAGCCAACATATCTCCATATAGACCGTGGAGATATGAATGGTGTAAATCTTTTATTTTATATAGACTGTAAAATAACGCCAAGACCCACGGACAAATTATAAGAAAGTTTCACTTTACACATAAGAATCTAGTTATTAAAGTCATTAATACAAAACCAAATAAAAAGTGCGAAAAGATTAAAAATAAAAAGTATTACACTAAATGCTTGTCTTCACCAAGTGATGTTAAAGACTTAGGCAAACATGGCCTTTGATTGTCAAGAACTCTTATTATCAATCTTGGATCCCGAGACTACTACACACACTCTATGATGGATGATGGATGATGGTGGTGGATGTGGGTTGTGATGGTGGTGGTGGGTGGGTGAAGTGTGAGAGAGGTGGTTTGCCAAGGGATGCCTTTGAAGTGAACCAAGCACCTCTATTTATAGCCTGTACAGAAGCCCGGACACGGCCCGATGTCCATTGGGCATGGCCCCGTGTCCATCCATCTTCTTTTTCTTCATTAAATGCAGTTTGTCTGCATTAGTTGACCACGCCCCCATGTCTGCTGGGCACGACCCTATGTGCAGAAGCGTATCTGTACTATCAAGATTTGCTTGGATTCTGCCAATCTTAGCGTTGACCACGGCCCCGTGTCCGTTGGACACGCCTCCGTGTTGGGAAATAGAAGCTTCTACCACTTTGTCTTTTCTGCAGACACTTGGGCACGCCCCCATGTTCAATGAACACGGGGCGTGTTCAGCCTCCTGATGTCTTGTTTTTGCTTGGGAAGATGTTGTCGAGGGGTCGGGCTTGCCACGTTTATTCCTTTTCTTGTATTATTGTTAGATTTGGCTGCATTTTTTGCTTCTTTTGTTCATTTAACCCTGAAAATACAAAAGGGTTAGTTTTATGCCACAGTTGATGTAATTTATATGTTGCATTTTACACAATCACTAACCCTTTTTCTTTCAACACCATTATTTTTCTTTTTTTTACCACCTACCCAAAATCCCTCTAGTTAACCCCTTTGAGCCTAAACCTTTTCATTTCTAAACCCACAAAACAAACACCCTTTACCCACCAAAACCCTTTTTCATTTTAAACCCTTTATTTTAGTAAAAAGCTCGGTTTTCATGTAACATTCCTTATAAAAAAAATGATGAATTCAAGCAATAAACAAACAAGTTCATTAAAAAGAACTTTGTTTGAAAAATGCTTTATTAGAATAAAAAGTCACAAAAATAAAAAGTTTTACAAAAACCGACGCTTTTTACGCCTTTCGCCCTTTTCTACTAACCACTAACCCAAAACCACCTACCTTTAACCCAAGCCTAACCCTTCCCCAAAGTCCTATTGATATTTACAAAGGTGTATAGTTAAAAAGGAGGAGGATTGATTGCTTGGAAAGCATATGGTAGAAGTAAGTTCCATGCTAGTCCCGAGTGTTTCACAAAAATACATCTTCGGCCGAGTGTTGAGTGATCTCCCGTGAGGTATGTGAACTTGTACATAAATGGAATTTTAAAGAGGCATGTTATGCCCAAATAAGAAATTTCTCTTATGTAATGTTCTAAATAAATCATAACGAATAAGATTGTAAATAACATAGAAATAAAACCTAACAAAGATCTTGGAATCCCGACACTCAAGAAAAGCCCAAAACTTCTCTTCTACCCATTCCATTTGGGTGTGTAAGCCACATTATAAAGAGTTTTGCTTGAGGACAAGCAAAGATTCAAGTGTGGGGGTATTTGTTGTGTGTAAAATGCAACATATAAATTACATCAAATGAGGCATAAAACTAACCCTTTTTTAGTACTAATGTTGGAAAAAGTGTGCTTTTGTCTTCCTTTTGTATTTTCAGGGTTAAATGAGCTTAAATGAAAAAAGAAGCAAAAATGCAGCCAAATCTAACAATAATACAAGAAAAGGAATAAATGTGGCATGTCCGACCCCTCGACAACATCTTCCCAAGAAAAAACAAGACATCAGAAGGTTGAACACGCCTCGTGCCCATCGTACACGAGGGCGTGCCCAAGTGTCTGCAGAAAAGACAGTTGTAGAAGCTTCTATTTCCCAACACGGGGACGTGCCCAGCGGACACGAGGCCGTGGTCAACGCTAAGATTCATAGAATCCAAGCAAATCTTAATAGTACAGATACGCTTCTGCACACGGCGCCGTGCCCAATGGACACGGGGGCGTGGTCAACTAATGCAGACAAACTGCAATTAATGAAGAAAGAGAAAGTGGATGGACACGGGGCCGTGTCCGGGATTCTGTGCATGCTATAAATAGAGGTGCTTGATTCACTTCAAAGGCATCCCTTGGCAAACCACCTCTCTCACACTTCACCCACCCTCCACCACCATCACAACCCACATCCACCACCATCATCCATCATAGAGTGTGTGTAGTAGTCTCGGGATCCAAGATTGATAGTAAGAGTTCTTGAGAATCAAATGCCATGTTTGCCTAAGTCTCTTACATCACTTGGTGAAGACAAGCATTTAGTGTAATACTTTTGTTTTTTAATCTTTTCGCACTTTTTATTTGGTTTTGTATTAATGACTTTAATAACTAGTTTCTTATGTTGAAGGTGAAACTTCCTTATCATTTGTCTGTGGTGTCTTGGCATTATTTTACTGTCTATGCTCATCATCTACATTTTATATATAAGGCCAAACAAATTACACCAAGATAGCCGGTAGGCGGGCAACAAGCTTCGCCGCTACCCCCTTTTGAATAGCGAAACCTAACCTAGTAAAAACGAACCCCCGATCTCTAGGAGACGAAATGTTGCTGTGAACAACCCGTTGGACCCGTTCAAGAAATCTGATGGCTACTGGGGCTAGCGAGCCAAAGGTATCAAAGGCAAAAGGGATAAAGGAATGTTGATTATCCTCGCAGCCTTTGGCATGTTTGTCCATTTTCTTTGCTGCCGCCTTTGCAATCGCCTGACCATGGACAAAACCTGTATCCCGAAAAACCTACAAGGGGGGAAACCCCGGTAAGATCAACACAAGCGTGTTTACCTGCATCCCACCCGAAAACTAAAACGTCTGTGGGGCGCAACGTGGAACTTCCTTCCCTCGGATCTGTCAAAAAGTTTACGGGGGCTTCTTTCTTCACCGAGATCCCCACCCATTTGAGGATGTCCCCCAAGACATCCCGCACCCAGTCGTGCCTATACTTAAAACCTGGCAGTTCTTTACAGTGCAAAGCATGCTCCCCAAATTGGTCTAAGCAAGCTTTCCGGCAAATCGGGCATTGCTCATCATCAGGGAACATAGGAATCATGAGCCGATATTTTAAGATAGCACGATATTCAACGGCTGACATCTTTTGGCCTAAGCCCTCGATGGGGATGACCGATAGAAAATCTTGGGCGTGGGGGCCCCGCAAGCATTCTAGGACGGTGTTCTGACGAGGGGTCGTACAGAAATCTGATCCAATATTCTGAGCGATACGACAAAACAGAGCACTCGCCAAAGTCTTCAGGGTCTTCGGTGGGGCGGTGTCCCTGTTAGCGAAACCGCCAATATCCAAATCCGGGAGGTGTCTATGCAACTCCCCCAGAGCCATGTCATAATCCCCATCCATTCCAACAACCCCACTCTCGCGCAAGATGTGATCTTGCAGCCCCCACGATTGAGCTCGCGAGGCAACGAAACTGTAAATGGAGACATCCATGGCCAATAGAAGCCCCAGCCCCCCCATCTTACAGGTCAGAGAAGCAACCCGCCACTGAAAATTCCCAAAAAACGGACCCCAACACCACAATGTCCTCTATAGCCCCCCGTAGCCCTTTATCGAATAAGGATACCGCCTCCTTTACAAACACAGGTTGACAAGTTCGCAGACCAAAAAGGAGCTTGGCGACACCCATGCAAGAGTGCAGCAGGAGAAGCTCACTTTGTGGGTCTCGGAGTTGCGAAAGGCTACTCATATGGTCCACTGCCTGGGAAGCTCGCCGCGCAGCCAAAGCACTAATGAAACTGGGGTCCCGGCTCACAGCTACCCCAAGGAGTCTCACGCCCCCCGTTGGTCTTCCAATCTCCTTCGGGAATAAACTAGCCTCCAATTTTTCTCCATTGCAAGACGGCCAATATACCTCTGTTTTTTTTATATTAAGCCGGAGCCCCAAAGGTGGCCCCTCAGATTGAATGATAGCCAGAGCCTTTGCTACCTCAGATGTTTTTCCCATAATAATACCATCATCCAAATACCACGCGTGGAAGGGGAGGGTAATATTGTCTCGTATACGTTGTGTGAGGGGGTGCAAGACAAGGGCGAACAATAGAGGCCCCAAAGGATCCCCCTGCTGGACCCCCGTGGACGACCCAATACAGTCATTACCCACATAAAGCCTAGCGGTTTGCCCATAAAGAAAATGTACCCACGAAAATTTAGATGGGCATCGAATCCCAACCTCCCGCAGAAGAGCTGTGCGATTCACTAGGTTGAAAGCATTGGAGAAGTCAACGGTAAGCATGACGAAGGCCCCATCATCGTGAAAGGCGTTAAGGAACCTGTTCGCGCTATGGAGGATAGCTTCAGCCCCATCTGGTGTCCCAACCCCAAATTGATGATCCCCCAGGTACCTAACCATCTTTTTCCCTACCTTTTTCATCGCTATCTTGGAGACCAGCCTACGCCAAATGGCCCCGACCGCAATAGGACGGATCCCCCCATCAGGTTTCAGCAAGGGGGTCAGAGGAGCGGAGGCAACGAACTCAGCAAGAGACCTGGGGCATAACCCCCCCAAGAAGACATTGACTACCCCGGTGATGGCTAAAACTAAACCCGAGGAAGTTGAGGACCCCTCTCCACAAAAGCTATCCAGTAAGTGTTGCGCCCTGAGCCCATCTCTCCCGCACGAAGTTCCTTTGGGGAAAGACTTAATGCACCCCAAAACGCACTCTGCATCAACAGTTAAGGGTGCCTGAGGGATTGTGTCTGCCGGCACAACCGGAGGGGGCGTAACCGGGTGTTTCTCCGTGAGGGCCTCCAAAGTGGAGTGCCCAAGGGGGGCAACTCCAGAAGAGGACAACACCTTAACCGCAGCTGTGAAATGACCATCTGCCACTTTCCGAAGGCACTGCTTAACATTGGTTCGGCCCTCCCGACAGTCGGACCCAGTTACCGCCCCTTTCTCCTTTACATCCTGAAAGAGGGAAGCAACTTGCTCGCTAATCCCTTCACCGTCTTTCCAGACAGAAAGAGCCCGTTCGATGCTAAAGCACTGTAACGTTTTCCTATTCCCGGACCGACGTTCCTGCCTATTGGCAGGGCGCACAACTTTTAAAGTACAGGGAGGCAACAAGGGTAGCTTAACCCAATATTCAACCGACCCAGTGGTAGCAACCACCTTCCGCATAGCCGATGTTAAAGCTTGCGCGGACGCCATTCGACAACTAGGAGGAATGCTCTTGACTGTCGTGATGGGAAGAGAAAAAACCCGCTCCAGACGGGAGCCATCCACACCGACAGAGGCAATGCCTTCCCCTGAAGCCCCCCCTCCCGAAACTTGTGGTTTGGGAATCCCCACAATAAAGTCCTCGTTCCCCCTCAAGCTAGGGATGAATTTAACAAGGTCATCAACATGATGACACCCCCGGCTAAGAGCATGCACAACCATGCACTCCCCGCACAGCCAGTTGTTAAGCGTTTTCAAAGTTCACATCCTCATATAAGATGGGATCCTTAGCAATCGCATCCCGTAAAGCATCTTTCCTGTTATCTGACTTGAGGTGGTCCCGTTGGAAGTGAGAGAGCAGTCTCGCGTATCCTTTGGACCCTACAAAACCATCTTTGCAAGAGTGGAAATTCCTGAAGGGGCAAGGCCTAACACCCTCAGGGCCTCCCCCCTGCACAACACCTTTCATCATACACCTAAGAACAATAACCCAACTCGAGTGAAGTAGGGGGATGCGCCAAAAACTAAAACTCCCTGCCAGGGAGGAAGGAGGGGGAGCAACCACGAGTTGCCTGCCCCCCTTACGGGGTTAGGACCCCACGCTTTAAACCATGGACAAAAGGTGCAAAATTGAGAGAGTATGAGGTGATCAAACAGTACCTGTAAGACGTTAGCTTCAAACTATGAAGAAACTGATGATTTGCAGAAGAGTGGTCAAATCTTTTTCCCCCAAATCACCAAACCCTGAACCCTAACAATCTTGAACAATCAGAATTCTCCACTTTGGACCTAAAAAAACAAATCTTTTTCCCCAAATTAGCAAACCCTAAACCCTAACAATCTCAATCAAACCCCAAAACAGCAAGAATCAACACCTTGAAGAGCTCATTAAAGCAATAATCATCGAAAACTACAAGAATTTCAGTTGTAAACGATCAGAATAATGGTACTTACTGCAAACAGTAAGAAAATGAACGTGCTCTCAAAAACGAACGAAGATCGGCGATGGAATGTGCTTCACTCGGCAGCACGGCGGTCGGAGACGGTGGCACAAGGACTTACGACCGATCGGAGACGGTGGCACAAGGACTTACGACCGATCGGAAACGGTGGCACAAGGATCGGAGATGGTGGCACAAGGATCGGAAACGGTGGCACAAGGATCGGAGGTAAAATTGGGAACGGGGAGTGACGGTGGTTGGACGGCGGTGAAGATGAGGGGGTTTCCGATGGGGACGGCAGCACGGAAATTGGAGACGGTAGCACAAGGACTTACGACCGATCGGAGACGGTGGCACAAGGACTTACGACCGATCGGAAACGGTGGCACAAGGATCGGAGATGGTGGCACAAGGATCGGAAACGGTGGCACAAGGATCGAAGGTAAAATTGGGAACGGGGAGTGACGGTGGTTGGACGGCGGTGAATGATGATGATGTTTGGTCGGTCAGACAAAAATAAAAGATTTACACCATTCATATCTCCACGGTCTATATTGATATATGTTGGCTACCTGGTCGGGGGTTAAGGGAATGGTTTGGTAAGGTTCTTGCCTTGTTCAGTGTATAGATCCTGCAAGGACCTTTGTCAAGCTTAGTAGGGCCTCCTTCAATACCCACTGTTATTGGATGGCGGGGGTGCGAATTGCTTGATCCCCTCATATGTAAACTACTATTAATACATTAACCCGGCTACTTGGGATTGTATCCCTGCTGACTCAAACCACTTAGCCGAGGGTAACGTCACCTTCAAAAGAGGGGCCTACCACATTACGCATTCATAACTTAATTAATTATCTTTCAATAATCCAACCCTTTGGGATTGTATCCTTGCTGACTCAAACTACTGGGTTGAGGGTAACGTCAACTTCAAAAGAGGGGCCTACTACTATAACTAAGATAATCTCTTAAAAAGTGCAAAAGTGCGGAAAACATCAAAGGTTACACTAAAGGTGAGTCGGATTCAACTGATTCATCTTGTCTATCTGTTTTATTTTATTATTATTTTCAGCATTTTTAGTTTTTATTTTCATGTTTAAACCTTTTTCTAAAATTTTGATTTGATTATACGTTGAGGATAAACCGGTACTAAAAGCTCTTGTGTCCTTGGACGACCTCGGTATCTTACCAACGCTATCCTACGCTCACGATGGGTGCACTTGCCCATATGTGTGTTTAGTGTTAGTAAAATATCGTGTTTTATAAATTTAAAACTTGACTAAAGTGTTAAAAAGGGCTAAAAATATACATAAAAACTTATAACACACGACACGCATCAGTAACAACGTTGGTTTATGGGAAACCTCGTATCATGTATCTTAAGATCATTCGAATGGTGTGTTCTTTAAAACAATAAGGCTACTTGGTGTGGGAGGAGACAAGTCCTTGGAGGATTCCCCTCCACGTCAGCGCCACGTCAACATCCAAGGAGGATGCCCCTCCAAGGATGGACCTAAGGAAATGGAGGATGAGGATATATATATATATGTATATATATACACGTATGTGTGTTGTATGTATATGTGTGTGTGAGAAGAAGGAGGCCCATCTTCAACGTCTCCACCATGCCGCTCAGCACGTCGCCGCCCCTATGGAAATGGTGTTGGGGGGCGTCCTCGGGCGAGGTCGGGCCTGGACGACCCCCACAACGAGTAGCCTAATATATATAGGGGAAGGATAAAATTAAAACATTGGTGGGTTAAAAAAACCAAGGAAACCTTGTCTCCACCATCCATCCATTTAACTATGGTGTGAATTAAATCAGGTACAAAATATTACTTTTTCAGAGAAAGTGTAAAGCCTGCAAAAAGTGTTTTAATAGAGTTGTTACAGTTTGACATAAAAGTGTGTCTGTTTGTAAGTGTTACACGAAAAAAAATACTAAAACATGTAACATATTGTAACCTGCACTGCAAAACTAAAAATATTTATAAACTCTAAAAATGTTGAAAATTGTCACACCAATTTTGAAAAATCTACTATCAAAACCCATAATATGTATAAGGGGGAGCGGGGTGCATGCGGGGAACCCGTTTGCCACACGGGAGAACTACCGCCATTACCAATATTGTCGCGCGGGGAGGTGATTTGCGGGGTATTGTTGCCGCACGCGGTGAATGCAAGGGAGAGGGGATAAAGGTGGGCCCACCAGTATTCAACCAATCATGCCTTTTTTTTATTTTTATTTTAGAAAAGGTTTGGGTGAAACCACCCCTTGTGTTTTTGGGCAAGAGTGGTGTATTAGAGGGGAATTGACATGGCACCTCATGATTGGATGGGTGAAAATTTCCCTCCATCTCATGTGTGGTGCACCCCCTTCACCCTAACAAATGAAATTAAAAAATATATATAACACTGAAAAAATGTAACACATTCACACATTCTCCCATCTGACAAAAAAGTGTACAAAGATTCAGAAAAAAGTTAACTGTGAAAAAGTGTAATACGTAGCATTTTTTAGTCCACACAAATGAATTACTTATGTTTCTTTTATTGGAGATTTCTCTATATAATTCACACACACACACACACATATATATACGGTAAATTACACAAATCAACCTCTATGTTATACCTAAACTGCACTTCATACCTTTCACTATGAAATCGGCAAAACCCAACCTTTATGTTAATGTTTTGTTACATTCTATGACCTTTACAACTAACGTCGTCCAAAAAGTCAGTTAAGTTACCTCATATGCTTTGCATGTGAGGGTATTTTGCTCTTTTTCCATTTTATGAATACGATTTGTATATTTATTTATGTATTTTTTGTAATTTTCTTGTGGGCCATCTTCAACATCCTGAACTGGTCACCTCCATCTTCAACTTCTTCACTGATTCCTCTTCAATGGCGACGGAGATGAAGTTCGACAACCAATCAGAAAACACACTCGATGCGGCTCTATCTACAACAACCGAAAACATATATCAAAAGCGGTGGGGTCACCGGTGACGGAAATGGGAACAGTGATAGGTTTGGAGATGGCAATGGAGAAGTATAATCTGTTTAAATAGAATATGTTGAAGAAGTATAATCTGTTTAGACGAGAGCACATGACAAACATGGTTCCTTTAGAGAAAACTTCACGACTATTTGTGTCTATCATAGTATCTTATGGGGTATGTATGATACACGAAGCAATAGTCACTGACCGTCGAAGATGATTTTACGTTGAAGAAGTACAACATGTGGAGTTGTAGTATGTATTTAACCTTTTGTGGAGCAGATTGAGATATGGTAGGTGGTTGCTAATTCAATAAAACAACTTAATCTCTTCTTTTTATTTTTTTTTCTTTAAAATGAAGCAAAGTGGAGAGAATATTATCTCAGTGTTTCCAATGTAGACATTCATTACTGAAGACTTTCATTAGTTCAAGAATTTTGATCAAACATTCATGTCTGTAGGTCTCGGGCATGCAAAAATTTGGCATTCAGAGTCCATGACAAATTTTTTACCTACTTTGTATGCGTAGAGTGTGAGTAATGATCGTAGTGTCGCGCTCCGGTCAAAGATAAGATTTATATACCCAAATTACCCTTAACAAATAGCTAGTGGTAGTAAGGGGTCGATGTTGGATCGACGTGTGACCCGAATGAGTCAATCAGAAGAATTTACAATACATATCAAAGGCGGAATCAATGATATAGACATGAAACAGCTTGATTTTCCCTAATTATCTTCTTATTACTGATTTCAAAGCTTTACAGATCGTTTGACAAACGGACAGCACCTCGGCTCTGAAATCTCGAATGTTACAAATGAATCAGCAACTCAGCTATATATAAGGGTGGTGATTTCGTACGAAATAACAACATCTCATGTCGTGCGAAATACCTTTGTGTCATTTCGTACGAAATGAATCTTGTCATTTCGTGCGAAATACCCCTTTGACACACAAACCCTAATTTCTATCCTGCTGAGCACTGGTTTATCCTATCTAGAAACAAGACTCTATAAAGACGAAGTTAACAGACATCTATCCACCAACAGACTCCCCCTTGGATGTTAACGAAGTCTTTAGCATCAAATCTTCAGTCTTTAGTCTTTATCTATCTTCTCACTCTGCCCAAAATGTCTGACACTGTAAGCATCCTTCGATCTCTATCTTCAAACTCCCTTTTGAATGTTGATCCATAATGTAGACTCCTCCTTTCAATATGTTGGAGCTCGAATTCTGGTTCAAACTTTATACATATTTTTACCATGAGGATCCTTTTTCCTGTTTCTCAAAAAATTTGATATTACAATGTATTCTCCTTTTTTACTACATTTGATGTTTTTATCAGTTTTTAGAAATCCACTTAAGTAACTAAGTCCAAGTTAATGACCCTAGGCACTTAATTTGTCTACCAAGTCCAACTTAATGACCTTGGTTGATCTAAACGAAACAAAACTGACTTTTGTTCAACATTTTTTCAAAACATTATTTGAAAAATTACAAGTTTCAACTTAATGAACTTGTTTTGACTTATCATTAACAGGTTTAACATGATAAGCTCCTAACTCTTCTGCCTCAGAAACTTCCTGCATCTTCTTCATACTGTGAATCTGAGGATCAACTTTCCACTTTGGTTTGTCGGAAAAATAAAGCAGAAATGAAAAATCTTTTTGGATTTTGAATAAAGTTTCTAAACTAGAATGCTAAACATAAATGAAATGCAGTAAATGTAAACTATTTACAAACATATTTTTGGTGAGCGTGCTAGGGAATCATATCAGCTGTCGACAACTCACAAGTACCATTAAGCTTTGATTTCATACTAAGTATTAAAAAAATTCGCTTAGATTGTCGATATACTGATCCTCTTAAGTTCTCATACAAATTTCAATCTGTCTAGGATACGAATTAGGTGTATTAAGAACTTAAACTCATTCATGTGTCCCACCTCTTGAATATACTCCCGTATCCAGATCTCAATATTCAGTCTTACATGTGAGTATACCACAGATGATATCTGTAAAGGGTTAAATGCGAGGGCCATGAGAGCTCAGGCTATTGCTTCCGCAAAATCAGAGAGATGATGGCTTCGACTTTAGGTGTGTTCCATTTAGAGAATCTTTTCTTCAACAACACATGATTAACATTTTGCAATGTTTCATCATTTTTTATGCTGACGGTGATGATATTATTTCAAGCAAGCGAAAAGTATTATACGGGGACTAGGCCATTGCTTCCGCAAAATCAGAAGTCCCGGGATAATACCCCAGATATCACTGAGTATAAAGACCTAGTATCTTAGAAAAAGGGATCTTTCAAACAAGATTTCATGGGTTACCTATATATCCAAGTAGTGTTCCCCACGAAATAAGCAAGTATTGATTTAGGTTTATATCCCGAACAAACCTACTAAATGTGTAAAAACCTATCGGCATATCATCAGCGAGACTGCTTAAGACTTTTAAACTTTCCATATCTTTAGCATATCGTAACTGTCAAGCCGATGTACTATCATTTTCCCTTTTTACACAAGCTCTTTTTCCGTTTTCTATTGTTTTTTATTTTGAAATATCTCATGTTTTTTTATTTTTGAAATTTTTTTTTACTGTTTTTGTATTTTCTGAAAATATTAACCTACCTCCCCCTAAATACCAAAACAAGTAAAAAATCGACAAACCATTGCAGATTGCTTCTCAACATCAACTACATTGGTACCTTCATCTACACCAAGAATCTCCTCCGACACCGATAAAAGCTTCATACCATTCAATTTTAAAAGATATAGAAACCGAGTTTTATCAAACGCTTTGGTATGTAAATCAGCTTTTTGTTCGTCAGTGTGGATTTTCTCAATTCGTATTAACTTCTTCTCGAAACAGTCTCGGATGAAGTGATGACGAATTTCAATGTGTTTCGTTTTAGCGTGATGAACATGATTTTTTGTTATGTTTATCGCTGCCTCATTATCAACAAAGATAGGGGTGTTAAGAAATTGCAAACCGTAGTCTCTCATCTGTTGCTGGATCCACAAGATCTGAGAGCAGCAGCTGCTAGCAGATACATACTCGGCTTCACATGTGGATAAAGCTACAGAGGTCTGCTTCTTGCATTGCCAGGTGACCAATCGTGATCCGAAAAACTGGTACCCCCGTTGTTGATGATTTAGCATTAACTTTGCAGCATCCGAAATCAGAATCAGAATACCCTTCAAGCGTGAAATCGCCTACTCTTGGATACCATAACCCCAGTGATGGAGTTCCTTTCAGGTAGCGTAATATCCGTTTCACAATCACCATATGCGAAGCTCTGGGGTTTAACTGAAACCGCACTGCAAGGCAGGTTGGATACATAATATCGGGTCTTGAAGCTGTCAAATACATCAGCGATCCAATCATGGAGCGATACATCGTTTCATCTACCTTCTCTCCGGTGAAATCAGGGTTTATCCCATGGTTCGTCGCTAATGGGGTGGAAGCTGGAGTAGTCCCGGACATCCCAAATTTCTCTAAGATATCATGAATATACTTCGTCTGATGTATGAAAATTCCCTCAGGCAGTTGATCAACCTGAAGTCCCAAGAAGAATTTCATCTCACCCATCGATGACATTTCAAATTTTTTGCTTCATAACTCTTTCAAAATCTTTGCACAGATTTTCATTTGTTGACCCAAATATGATGTCGTCCACGTATATTAGAACTATCAGAAGATATCCGTCGACTTCTTTGGTGAAGAGAGTGGCGTCCACTTTTCCACGGATGAAGCTGTTGGCAAGCAGATGTTAAGACAACATCTCGTACCAGGCTCTCGGGGCCTGGTGTAAACCATACAGTGCTTTATCCAGTAAATAGACCTTGTCTTTGTGGATTGGATCGGTGAAGCCCGGTGGTTGTCCGACATATACCTCCTCTTTTACCTTCCCGTAGAGAAAAGCCGATTTAACATCAAGCCGATAAACTTTAAAACCTTTCCAAGATGCAAATGCTAGGAAGATTCTGATCGCTTCAAGTCTAGCAACTGGAGCATACACTTCAGTGAAATCTATACCCTCCTGCTGACTAAAGCCCTGGACTACGAGTCGAGCTTTGTTACGAATAATAACCCCTCGATTGTCTCTCTTACACTTGAACACCCACTTGGTGTTTATCTTCCTGTGACCATCAGGAAAGTCTACCAATTTCCACACTCCTATCTTCTCAAACTGACTCAGCTCCTCTTGCATTGCGTTGACCCAAGAATCTTCAGTTAGTGCTTCCTTATATGTTCGCGACTCAATCTGTGAAAACTCAGTTTGTAACGGAGCAACTATAGAATAGAAACAAGTAAGGCCTTGGTCAATTTGTCGTCTTGTGTGAACGCCTGATTGTAATTCTCCAATAATCAGCTCTTCTGGATGGTACGAAAGAGTTCTCGGCATCACCTCGCCTGGAACATCTACCTCGCCTTCCAAATTTGTGACATTCTGATTTGCACCTTGTTTACTGACTGGAATTGTTTGACTTGATATCTGGATCTGCTCCCACTCAGTGTCTGAATCACCACGATCGAATATAGGTCTATCATCAGATTCTAGATTATCGTTGATTGCCGTCTGATTGTCAAGAGTTTGCTGAATATCATCATGTTCTCCAGCATTACTAGGACCGGCTTCATCGTCATTGGAAGCTCGAAATTGTCATTTAGATGACTCAGCTGAGAATCTTTCTTGTGATGCTTCATATTCTCTCAGAATATCCAACTTATCATAGAAATCAGGTTCTTCTTCTATATCAAATGAACCCCACAGAGTATCATAATTAAAACGCCATGAGTCGCCGGGATTCTGAGGTGGCATGGTATAACTTTGACACTCAAAATTATGTGCTTCGATGATCCGCTTCAATCTTGGAACAAAGACTCGTTTCAATTAGGGATGAGATTGGTACAGTACCCGTACCTATACCCGTACCAGTACCGAAAATACTGGTACCGAATTTGAACAAAACTAGGTACCAAATACCGTACCAAATATATAGGTACGGTACGGGTATGAGTACGGGTACTGGTACGGGTATTTTCGGTACAGTACCCGCTTGGTACCATTTTGTTTTTATTTACTTTTTGAGCATTTGTACAAGTACTAAATAGGTAAAATTGACATGAGTACCAATATAGTACGAGTACCAAATAGGTAAAATTGGTACGAGTACCAAAACGATATGGGTACCATATAGGTAAAATCAATACGAGTACACTATAAATACCATAATATGAAATAAAACATAATACAAAAAAACTTTTAAAAGTATACATAGAATTCGGTACCAGTACCCGTTTTTACCCGTACCCGTACCAATACCGAAAGTACCGAATACCAAAATCAATAAAACTGGGTACCGATACATGTACCAAATACCTAAAATTGATACAGGTACGGTACGGGTACGAGTACAGGTATTTGGGAAAAAAAGCCCATCCCTAGTTTCAATGGACTTGTGTAACCCACAAAAATTCCCTCAATGCTCTTTGCACCAAATTTACCATAAGGTTCTAGAACTGTACAGGGAGACCCAAATGGTTCCAGATACTTCAGGTTAGGTTTGCGGTTGTTGATCAGCTCGAAACATGTCTTGTTGAATTTCTTTACTGTAAGAACCCGATTGAGTGTATAGCAAGCGGCTGAAACTGCTTCTACCCAAAAGTTGACTGGTAATTTCGAATCAGCAAGCATCGTCCTCGCCGTTTCAATTAGTGTCCTGTTCTTTCTTTCAGCTACTCCATTTTTTTGTGGAGTGTAAGGAGCACTAAATTCTTGCAGTATACCTCTCTCATCACAATACTCTTCCATCTTGTTGTTCTTGAACTCTGTACCGTTGTCACTCCTGATTCTTCTGATTCAAGTTTGGTACAGGTTTTCTATTTTTTGGAACAACGTCATCAAACTTTCAAATGTCTTATCTTTTGTCTCAGAAATGATACCAATGAAATTCTCGAGTAGTCATCTGTTACTAATAGACAGTAAAGATCACCAGTTATGCTTTTGACGTTCACTGGACCAAAAAGATCCATATGAAGTCTCTCTAACGGTCTCGAGACTGATTTAACCTTCTTTCCAGGGTGAGATTTCTTCTTTTGCTTGCCTTTGATACAGCTAATGCACTCCCCCTCAAGATGAAAACCTTTCACATGAACACCAATTACTAAGTCGTTATGCACCAGGTGATTCATTTTTCGCAGGTGAATGTGGCCCATCTTTCGATGCCACAATTGCGATTCTTTTTTTGTTGCTCTTGACATAAAGCAGTGAGCCTGACCTGTGGTAGTAGTTGCTACACTCATGTCCAACACGTACAGATCATTGACTCTAGGTGCTCTCATGATAACCCACTCTTCGGGAACAACAAATCCTGGTTTCAATATCAAACATTCCTTATCCGTAAATTGCGTTGTATAAATACGATCACAGATCTGAGAAATGCTTAGAAGATTGTTTTCAAGCTCGGCGATGTAGTTTACTCTTTCAAACGTTACAATACCATTTGATAAAGTTCCTTCACCAACTATTCGACCACCTTGATTTCCTGCAAATCCCACATATCCTCCATTAAACCCTCGAACATTGTACAGTAGGGTCTTCTTCCCCGTCATGTGCCGAGAAGCTCCACTATCCATAATCCAACGTGAAACGGATCTTGGAAGCTCCTGCACATATCACAAACACTTTTAGTTAGATTTTGATGCCACCCAAGCCTCTTTTGACTCAGGTAGCTTAACTTTAATGTGAGTTTTAGCAGTGTAAAGTGGCGGAAAATTTTTGTCATTCATCTTTAAGCTCTCCTCAGACCCAATCTCAACCTTTTTGTATAAAAAGAAATCATTTTTAGAAGGTTGACCAGATGATTGGTCTTTCTTTGGTACATTCTCAAAAGTAGTAGACTTTTGTTTCTCAAGGTTCTCATAGTAATCCATAGGAACATTCATCTTTACCGGAGTGGTAGAAGACGATTGTTTTTCCTTCTCAGAAACCTTTGGTTTTGGAGAACTTGGTTTCTTTTCAACTGATTTTGGCTTCCATGCTTGTTGAGGCGAAGCAACCCGTTTGTAAAATTTATCAGTTTTAGTTACCACATTCTTTACGGGTTCAGTTTTGATCTTGGTGTTTTCATTTTTCAAAACTTTCTTCTCAACAACCATTGTAGCTTTGCCTTTTGCATCAACTTTCCTTTTCTGACTCTTAGCAACTTCAGACTTAGGCTTTAAGTTGGTGCACTTTCGTTCAATGTGTCCAACTTTGTTGCACTTAAAGCATGTACGGGTGTCAGTTACCCGACTTGTGCCTTCGATCTGAGGCTGTGAGGCCTTTTCTTCAAAAAACTCTTCATTTGATTTTGAAAAAATCTTAGATTCTTGCGCGGAATGAGAACTCGAGCCTTTTACAAACACCTTTTCTCAACAAACTTCTTGTAATGAAAGTTCCTTCTTTGATAATTCTTACCACCCTTATAACCACCCGACCATTTGTTTTGATTGTTGTTAGAAAAACGCAGCGGTACAAAAGGTTTTTTGTAGTAAGCTTTATCTTTTTCAAAGTTTAATTGCCTTTTGGAATGTTTCAAACCTTCGATTTCAGACACATTAATCTCAACTAGTTTAAAAACATTTTTCAATTTGTCGACATTCACATTTTCCAATGGAAATTCAAGATCCGAATACAACTTATCCGATCCCGACATCTTGTACCTCACAAGATTAGGTTCTTCACTTAAGTTGTTTTTGGATGTTGATTTCGGAATATATTTGTCCAAAAAACATTCTTCATCCTCAGTTGAATCACTCTCAGATTTTAAAACATTTTCAGCCATGCTTTTAACAATTTCAGACTGAACACTGTCCTCATCGGATGATGAAGTGAATGTGACGTCGATTAATTCTGGAAGTTTAACCTCATTTATGTCTTCATCATTACCTAATCCGGACTTTTTCTTTGAAAATTTATTTAACACTGGCGGTGGAACCTGATGATACCCAACCCCAGTTCCGTTCGAATAAACATCTTCGCCAGCTTTGTTCTTCCCGATTGGTTTAGGAACGATATGTTGAAGAATAAAACTTGTGGAGTTGTAATTGTTGAGTTTCAGATTGATGCGTTCATTCTCAATCTTAGCTTCCTGAAACTGAAGCTTCAGATTAGCAATCTCATCCAACTGTTGGTTGATTTGCTCTTCTTTTAACCGAAGTACTCCTGTCAGTTGGAGATTTTCTTTGTTTGTTTTACCATTTCTTTCATCAGAATATTTTATTGTTCTTTTTAGCTTTTTATCATTTTCTGAAAGTTGACGGTTTTCAAGAATTAATTTTTCATTTTCTTTCCTAATTCTTTCTACGTCAATTTTATCATTTTCAATTTTCTCAGTCAATTCTTTTAATCTATCATTTGAAGCTTTTAACATTTTGTCACGACTTAAGATCTGATTTTCAACTTCTCTGACTCTTTCTGTCAGTTCTTCGGTCTTTTTACCACTGAGGTAAGCAAGTGTACTACAAACCTTGCAGTCTTTCATGCAATTTTTGCAATCGTTATCAATTTTAGCTTTCTTACCTGACTCATTGATCAAATCATTTGAACTGACCTTGCTTTTAGACTCAGAACTGGACTTAGAGTCTACCTCTAACTCTTTTGCTGCGAGCACTTTGTCAGCCATTTTCTTCAAATTTTCAGCTGTGAATTCTTTTGAAGTGTCAATTATCCCATCATCAACTTTCTTTGGCTACGACTCTTTCTCTTTTTCTTTCTCATCAACTTCTCCTCCTCCCCACCACATTCTCTGTCTTACTTCTTCTTGTTCTGCAATTTGCTGGGTAAGAGTCTCAACACTTATAGAATCTGGATCAACAGCTATGTTTCCTTTGGGATCTAGATAACATTCTCGATCAGCATCCCATCTATTTGCCTTCTTTGCTTCTATCCATGTTTTGTAGATTCTACTTTTCATGAATTGAGCTGACGCCTTTCTGTTAATGTATTTCACTTCTTCTGTTCTGGTATCTTTGAAAGGAACAATCTTTGTCATGAAAGCATAGCCCACTGCATCTTCTTCTGGTAACACTTCACTCCAATCATATCCCTCATCGTCATGGATAACAGCTAATGCTCTGGATTTTTCCTTTAGAGCTTCTTCTATCTGCTTCATTCTGGGAGATTCGAATTTGTTTTGATGATAAATCGCTCTTTTGTAATAATCTTCTCGAAAAGGATTTGCCGTTTCATCTGCAGAAGCATTTCGACATTCACGTTTAAAATGACCTTTTTGTTTACATTTAAAGCACGTGACCTTCGACTTATCAAACCCTAGCTTGGTTGAAGGTCCACCAATAGAATGTCTACCGGTAATCTCCATGAATCTTTGCGCTCTCCTAACCGCACTCGCCATACACCACCTGATATCAATCAACTCCATCTCCTCTGGGTCGATCTGATCATAATCTTCCTTAGTGAGGTTAGTGTTTCCGATCTTTCCCGCTACGAGGCTTTCATAAGATTCTAAGACAGATGCCAAAAACACCATTTGTTGCTTGGCTGATTCTTCACTGAAATTCTGAGCATTCTTGAGATCCACAGCAATGTTGCACTAAAACATATTCTTCGGAACTGATTGACTTTGAGCAGTTGAAGATGACCCTCCATGATAATCACTGTTTGAAGTTTCTTGACTTGACATGTTTGAATTTTCTGCTGAAAATCCAGTTTTCGGTGATACAATTTTTGGGATCATACTTCCTCGATAATACAAGTCAACATTTTGCTGATACGAGGAGTTGTTGACTTTGTTCGTTTTCCTGATCTCCAATTCATGACTCTCCAAACTTTCGATTAACAGATCAACTGTCAGATCAGTCGATTTTACTGTGTTCTTTAGCATCAAAGCAAAATACTGCCAGTCTTTCTCATCAGGCAGTGAATCAAACAGTTTGTCAACCAATTCTTCCTGAGTATACACAATTCCATGTCTTGCAAGTTCCATCTTCAAATGACCGAATCTTTCTATCATCTTTGTCACAGATTCGTTTTTCAAACACCCAAACAAATCGAATTCTTTTCTTAACAACTTCTTTTTGTTTTTAACAATTTCGGCACTACCCACACATTTTATTTTTAGTTTCTCTGATAGATCTCTCGAATTTGTGTATTCGACTAGTGATATAATGTCATCCCTCACAGATTGATGAAGTAAGGCGACACATTTCTGTTCAGAAAAAAAATCTTTCTATTTCATTCTCTTCTATGTTTTCATAATCCATTCTTCCCATATCAAAACCATTATTCATGCTCTTCCAACTTTGATATGCAAAAGCTTTCAGCCATTCTTCAAACCTTGTAGCCCATCTATTGTATTCCTCTATCGCCATTAGCTTGGGCGGTTTATTGTAAGTACCATAGGCACTATCAACACTCAAAGAATCAGCAATGGTTTTCTTTGCACTTGGATTTGGAGCATTTTCATTTGTGTTATTTGATGTATCATCTCCTGTGCTTCCTTTGAAAGCAAAAGCGTCACTGAACGGATTCAGAAAATCATCCATCTTCATGTACCTGAGACAATCAACAAACACTTAGAAATTTTTTTTGATTTAAAACAATCTCAAACGAAATGGTTCACGCGGAATGAATTTCAAATGAAATGAATCTCAAGCGAAATGAACAATCTTCAAACGAAATGACTTCACGCGAAATGAGCTTTCACATGAAATGCCTATTTCATGTGGAATAGCCAAACGAAATCACCCTCTTCAAGCGAAATAGCAGTTTTGGTGTGAAATAGCGACTTTCGTACGAAATGAATGTGTATTTCGTACGAAATGAGGTCCAAAATTTTGATTTCGTGCGAAATGACGTTCCAGATGTTGATTTCGTGCGAAATAAAGCTCCTCAAAGTTGATTCCGTGCGAAATGAGATGTTGTTTTTGTGCGGAATGATGCTGATGTCACTCAATCGGCCACCATTTTGTCCAATTGATCTGGTTTTTGTTCGATTTTAGGCCCAATTCTTTCAAGGATTCGTTAAAACTATGTTTTACGTGATATATGTGAAATTTAAGCCATTTTAACCGTAAAATCTCGTTTAATTTTGAAAAGAATGAGTAGAAGTGAGAAAATCTAATGAAAACAAGCTAAATTGGTATGAACTCTTCGTCCTGAGCTCTGATACCACTTGTTGGATCGACGTGTGACCCGAATGAGTCAATCAAAAGAGTTTACAATCCATATCAAAGGCGGAATCAATGATATATACTTGATATAGCTTGATTTTCCCTAATTATCTTCTTATTACTGATTTCAAAGCTTTACAGATCGTTTGACAAACGGACAGCACCTCGGCTCTGAAATCTCGAACGTTACAAATGAATCAGCAACTCAGCTATATATAGGGGTGGTGATTTCGTACGAAATAGCAACATCTCATTTCGTGCGAAATACCCCTTTGACACACAAACCCTAATTTCTATCCTACTGAGCACTGGTTTATCCTATCTAGAAACAAGACTCTATAAAGACGAAGTTAACAGACATCTATGCACCAACAAACCACGAAGAGTATGTGGTTTGCGAATGGACTTGATTGATTTAAAATGGTGTCACAATTATGAAGCTTGCTAAATTATTTTTTCTGATTTTTGTTTGATTGAAAAGATGTTGGATTAAATTAACAAAGTAGATTGGATTAATTAACTAATAGAACTTAAACAATTGCAAGAAAACTTGATGATAAAATAAGTTGGAATAACAAGGTTCACACCCGGTTTCAACAAATGCAAGAACTAGGGTTACTACGTGTTTTAATTTGGTTTAATCGAATTAGTTCATTAACGGGTTAATAATCACAAAGCTTAGGTGTCAGTCGCTTTCAATGTCATAGACAACGGACTACGATGCACTTCGTTACCTTGGACTAGCAAATCCTTTCAAAAGACAAGGCATAAATACGTATATTCGTTTCACAAAGTCAAATTTAATAATTCACTCGACAATTCATAAATTCAAAACAAACGTAGGACAATTGTCGAAAGATTCAAACGCAATCCAATTTGTCACAAACCAAACATCAAACAAGTAATAAAACCCTAAATCTTACAAGAGTCTACACCGGGGTGAAACCTCCAAGAAATTAGCCGCGCATGATCGAACGGGCTTGATCACCGGATGTTGAGAACTTGAAATTTGTCATCTTCGAACTTGGAGAATGATGGAAGGATGATAGTTAGGGTTTTGGTGAGTGATGGTGATGAGAGGATGGAGGAATGGATGAACTAGGGTTGCGAATGATGATGATGATGATGAATTGATTGAGAAAACCGTTGATTCGGATGAACAATGGTGTAAGAGATGGATGGAAGTGATGGATGTGTGGTCTATTGGCTCCCAGAAAGGTTTCAAACTCAAAACAACATGTAACTCCTGAATTCAATGCGTCGTCAAAGTAACAAACAAACAATAATTGCGCGTCGGTGAAATCCGGAAGCCGTCGCCGACGGCCAAAGGTGGCATCGGCGACGCATTGTGTAAATGTTGAAGTTGGGCGACAACTTGAACTCCTGTATACGGCCAATCTGCGCGACAGAGGAAACTACGGGGCGTCGCCGACGGCCCCTTTGGGCGTCGGCGACGGTGCTTCCAACATCAGTTCCTCATTTTTTCATTTCCTTACTCCCGGTTGACTCGTTTCGCGTTCCGATGGTCCGTTTTTCGTCCCGGTGACTCGTAAAGCCCTCGAAAAGCTCCTTAAACTCCTTAGGACCTGCAAAACACAAATCCCATTAAAAGTAGACTATTCGAGATTAAAAGTTAAGTAAAAACCTAAACTTAAACATAAACGAACACCGTTATTCGACCACGTATCAAGTAATATGCAATAATACAAAGGAATGAGATCTGGACGGAGGTACCACATTTCGTCGTATCAGGAACCATGACGTTGTTGGTCTTACCTTTCGTCTTCGGGAATCTTGATCTAAACCGACGTTAAAGGTCCGTAACGGCTACACACCCAGCCTGTGCCCACTCAATGAAACTCTTTATCCGGTAGCTCCCGTAA
Source organism: Helianthus tuberosus (assembly GCA_030545235.1). Taxonomy (NCBI): domain Eukaryota; kingdom Viridiplantae; phylum Streptophyta; class Magnoliopsida; order Asterales; family Asteraceae; genus Helianthus; species Helianthus tuberosus. The sequence continues at coordinate 81,842,390 of CM060354.1, forward strand.
CAAAACCGTTATCTCCGGAAACAACGACATCGTGAACAAACCAACGTCTGTTTTTTCCTGCAAAGGAAACGTTGGAAGAATTTGACACCGACGATGATACCAACTTCGATGTCTGCGACATTGTAATTGACGGAGATGTTTGAGACATTTTCTCCGACCACCACATGGCGTCAAACGCATCTCCGCCTTTGTTATGGTTGTCAAATAACGTGGCCACTACAACAACAGCCACTGGCCTTCATCATCATTAATCTTCTTACTACTGTGTTTTTCGTTTTAGTGTGAGAAAATGGTTTCCTAAAACAACTATTTGTGGTTTTATTTAAAAGGTATAATATTAAATAAGGATTTTAAAAGACTGAAATACCCTCACATGGTTTGCATGTGAGGTAAGTTAACTAAAAAATTAAACAGAGTTTGTGTCAAAGGTTGAACCTGTAGCAAAATATAAACATAAAGGTTGGATTTAAATATTCTTAACTTTCTCAATTTAGCCGATAATAATCCTAACTCAGTTATTTGGCAATAATAATCCGACCTTGTCCAATTATAACCGATAATAGTCTGCGTTAAAAATAGCTAAACAAAGTTAAGTTTTTTTTCGAAATTACAAACCGGAGTTAAAAATAGAATGTCTGTTGCACTAAAATGCTAACGTGTTTATTTAAAAACTTGTTTGTTATTGTTAAACAAAAAAAGAACATGTTAAACATAAACGTATGTTACTACATAATCAACTTGTATATATGTTTTATGGCTAATGCTTCATAGAAAACCCTTATATTTTTAAAAAACCCTAGAAAACCCAACCTCACGACATTTTTTTTTTGAAAAAAATAACACATGTAATATACATGTTTTTAAGAGTTTTGGGCCAAAAAAAAAACAAAAAAGCGCCGAAGGAATTTAAAAAAAAAATAAACAAGTTTCAGCATTTTTTGTCTAACACATGTTAGTCACAAAAGTTGCCGAAATTATTTTTTTTTAAATAATCCTTTGGCGCTTTTTTGTTTTTTTTTTTTTTGGCCCAAAACTCTTAAAAACATGTATATTACATGTGTTATTTTTTTCAAAAAAAAATGTCGGGAGGTTGGGTTTTCTAGGGTTTTTTAAAAACATAAGGGTTTTCTACCTAACCCTGCCCTATGTTTTATATTATAACAGTACACATGCATGCATGATTGTAAAATTGTTTACTAGTAAATTATCTAATATATTCTTTTCAAATTTAAAGTGGTTAAAATTTACTACACGGGTTAAACTTTAAAATGTATTTAAATCGAATATTTGCTAAAGTGAAGGTGTCTTATAATATTAAACTTTAAAATTGAGAGAATAAGAATAAGAATAATCAATTTCCTTTAACAAAATACAAGTAAAATGGAGAGAATTTATAAATAATATGGATAAGAATCAATTTTTTTTAACAAAATATAAGTAAAATTTATAGATTTAATAATAAATAATAATAACAATAAGTATCAATTTAAAAAATATATATAAATAAAAATGTAAGATTGAAGGAGGAAATACCAAGTGACTTTAAGTGGAATCATTTATTAGAATTTAGATTAGATTCAAGTTAACGAATGAAAGTTATCAGTAACAATCAAATCAAATTATATATATATATATATATATATATATATATAGGGGATCGCTAGAATGAGAACCACCACGAGTTATGAGAACCACGAGAACCGCGCCCCGCGGGTGGCCGTCGGCGACGAAATTTTTTTTACACCTAGATCCGTATATTTTAGTGGGGGGTTTAAATTTTCGGTTCAAACGGCTCGCCCGAGGGGGTAGTTTTTTACGCCCAAAGTTTGGGTTTTTTTAATTTTTTTAATTTTTCTTTTTTTTTTACCAAACTTTGGGCGTAAAAAACTACCCCCTCGGGCGCGCCGTTTGAACCGAAAATTTAAACCCCCCACTAAAATATACGGATCTAGGTGTAAAAAAAATTTCGTCGCCGACGGCCACCCGCGGGGCGCGGTTCTCGTGGTTCTCATAACTCGTGGTGGTTCTCATTCTAGCGGCTCCCTATATATATATATATGAACAGGATCAGGAGAGAACGCCTCAAAGTGTGAGAACGGTGAGAACGATTCTCAGCCACAAGATCTTAGTGGTTTGTGGCTGAGATTGATGCGTTGACATTTTTGTAAATAATAGTGGCCTTGGAACTAACATGAGGGGTAAAATAGGAAGATCCAAACAAAGGTGCACATGCTAATCACATGTCATTTTCCCCCATCATATTTAAACGACAATAACTTTTTTATACGTGATTATTTTTCGAAAAAAATTACACCATAAAACTCAGTGTTTTTTTATCTTTCCAACGAGTATACTATTGATATACTTTTCGGAAAAAAAAATTAACTGGATTTTATGAAGTTTTTCTGAACTAGGTGTTTTATGGCGTTTTAGACTATGTATTTTCATTGCGTTTTTTTGAACTAGGTTTTTTTATGGCATTTTAACTAGGTATTTTCATGGCGTTTTTCTGAACCGAGTGTTTTATGGCATTTTCAACTGAGTTTTTTCATGGCGTTTTTTCTGAAATACGTGTTTTATAGCGTTTTTAACTGGGTATTTTCATGTCATTTTTCTGAATTGGGTGTTTTCATGGCGTTTTATTTGAACACCAAGTTCATGTGAGTGAGTTTTTTTTTTTGACAATATTACCCCTTAGTGTAATTTAGCATCAATGCCACATGTCACCACCAAAATCGTTCTCACTGTTCTCACACTTTTCACCGTTCTCTCTAAATCCCGACCCTATATATATATATATGGTCGGGATTTAGAGAGAACGGTGGAAAGTGTGAGAACGATGAGAACGCTTATGGATCGTCCGATCAAAACAATCTATGGACTAGATTGGCGCGGTGGCGTTTTCGTAAATAACATCAATTTTATTACGTGGACGCGCTTCATTAAGGGTAAAAGCGTCTTTTGACTACTCCAAACAAAACGTCATCTCATGAAAATAAAACGCCAAACAAAAATCACACACCATTCTAACTAAAAACGCCATTAGATATAAAACGTCAAACTTAATTATAGTAAAATCCCGCCTAAAAAACCGCCAAAAAAAATCCTATATATACAACAACTCAGACCTTCAATTAAAAAACACACACAAAAACCCCAAACGTCATATTTAATATATACCATTCGTCTGATAAACGCCAGAAAACCCAAACATCAAATATATTGTTGTCAATAAAGTGTAGTTGTATGGTGTGGACAACATTGTCAGTTATCTTTCTTAACTGAGGATTAACAATGTTATCTATCACCATACAGCAACACTTTATTGATTTTAGCATGATCAAATTTACAGTTTTAAGATGGTTTATTTTGTGGCGTTCTTTTTCTCGGTAAAACGCCAAAAAATATAACATTTTGGCTGAAAGGGTGTAAACTCAATAACATTTTGCTGCATGAGATGGACAAAAATTATAGAAAAATAGGCTGATTTCAGACTTCTGGTTTCCAAACGGCGACAAAAAAACTACTTCAAAAAGCAAAATTAAAAAAAAACATACGAAAGTCGAAACAGCCAGTGAAGATGCTTCAAAAGAAGAAAGAGACTAGTGACAATGAAGATTTGGAAGATCAATATTTATTTTGTTTAATTTTCTTTTTCAGTTGATTGTTATATAATAACAACGCCATATGTAATAAAAACACCAAAAAGCCAAATGTCTTACACCTTTGGCGTTTATCAAACCATCATAAAATTACTTTGGACAAGTATTATAAAAAAATAAAAATAAAATAAAATAATAAAATAAATAAAAAACAAACTTGAAAATGTAACTAGAAACAGTAACTTCAAATCAGTAATACTAAAGATAGGGAAAATTTATTATATTAAAATCTAAAACGCCAAACTTGAAAGATGAGACGTGTTACAAACTTCAGAGATAAAGCTTGTCAAAAACAATAATTACAAATAGTAACTGAAAAGACTAATACTTTATTATAATAACACATCGCATAACTTAGGCGCCAAAAAGAGATCCTATAAAATGATACGTCTCAGCAACTTCCATTTGATCAAACCAAAAAAACAAATGTCAATACTACTAAATACCACTCACTGTAAAAAGCCAAAAAAAAAAAAAATCAAAGATGGCTAATATGCTTTCTTGGATATTCAGTATTGTTATTCGTTAAGTTTCACTGAATGAATTGTTAGCGGAGGCGAGTAACTCAGTAAGATTTTACTGCATGAAATGGACAAATATTCAAGAAAAAAATATTGTTGCCAGTCATATGGCATTTTGTATTTTTTGTTCTTGAAGAAGACTTGGTTGAAGAGAAGAGATCAATGACACTGAAGAGTGGGATGATTATAAAGATGAAGATCAACATGAATAAAAAACAAAAAACCCACCCACACGTCATAGATCTATGTCCCCAAACATCCACAAGAAAACCACTTCAACAGACGAGCAAGCAAAATAATCAAACCGATGGGTTTGTTAAGTTTTACATAAAACGCCATATTTTTCGTGACAGTTCTTGTACTATTAAAGAACAGAGAGACTGATGATAGTGAATATTGTGAAGACAGATTTGATTAGGATTTTTAATTTATTTTCTTCGCTTGTATTTTTTTTACTGTGGCTAAAATATAATCTAACAATTGTAAAACGCCAAGATACCACAAACGCCAAAATGTTTATAAAAAATAATAGAACAATGGGTCATCTTGTTTAAAACGCCTTGAAAAGCGTAATTCAAATAGATTTCCTGACCCTCCTGGGTTCCATTGGCATACGATTTGAATAAACGTCATAAACGCCAAAATGTTAATACGATGAAACCATTAAACGCCATTAATTATTGAATTTGGTTAACGCCAAAAATCTTAAACCCCAAAAATTCAAACAATATTTGGAAAAGCGGAACTGGAAAAGCAGAAGATGAAAGGACAAAAAAGCCCCTCCGCCCTTCTCTATGCCGCGTGACACGTGTTGGGCCAGGATGCGTTCTCACCGTTCTCACACTTTTGAGCGTTTTCTCCTGATCTCATTTCTATATATATATATATATATATATAGTGTGAGATTCAGTGTGGAACACTAAAGAAACAGGGAACCGTGGAACAGTGTATTTAATATGTTAAATATATCTTAAAATTTCATTTTAAAATGTTACAAATTATTTTTTTTTCAATTTTGATCCTTATTTTGGTTGTGACATGTGGCATTGATGCTAAATTACACTAAGGGGTAATATTGTCAAAAAAAACCCACTCACATGAACTGGGTATTCAAATAAAACGCCATAAAAACACCCAATTCAGAAAAACGTCATGAAAATACCCAGTTAAAAACGCTATAAAACACGAAGTTCAGAAAAACGCCATGAAAAAACTCAGTTGAAAACGCCATAAAACACTCAGTTCAGATAAACGCCATGAAAATACCTAGTTAAAACGCCATAAAAACACCTAGTTCAAAAAAACGTCATGAAAATACATAGTCTAAAACGCCATAAAACACCCAGTTCAGAAAAACTCCATAAAACCCAGTTAATTTTTTTTCGAAAAGTATATCAATAGTATACTCGTTGGAAAGATAAAAAAACGCTGAGTTTTCTAGTGTAATTTTTTTCGAAAAATAATCACGTATAAAAAGTTATTGTCGTTTAAATATGATGGGGGGAAATGGCATGTGATTAGCATGTGCACATTTGTTTGGATCTTTCTATTTTACCCCTCATGTTAGTTCCAAGGCCCCTATTATTTACAAAAATGTCACTGCATCAATCTCAGCCACAAACCACTAAGATCTTGTGACTGAGAATCGTTCTCACACTTTGAGACGTTCTCTCCTGATCCTGTTCATATATATATATATATATATATATATATATAAGTGTGGAACACTAAAGAAACAGGGAACCGTGGAACAATGTATTTAATATGTTAAATATATCTTAAAATTTCATTTTAAAATGTTACAAATTATTTTTTTTTTCAATTTTTTTCAGAGTTTTTGCATAAAATATGTGTAGAAGCTATTCCAATAAAAAGGACTAAATTGCATAAATCAACCTTTATGTTATACCTAAACTGCACTTCATACATCTCACTATGAAACCGACAAAACCCAACCTATATGTTCATGTTTTGTAACGTTTTATAACCTTTACAACTAACGTCATCCAAAACTCAGTTAAGTTACACATGCTTTGCATGTGAGGGTACTACGGTCTTTGATTACATAAAGGTCGATTTGTGCAAAAAGATTATTTATAACATAAAGGTTGATTTTTGTAAAAAAAAATGTTATTATATATATAGTAAAATATTTTTTTTGTAAAAACATTATTATTTGTTAATAATTATATATTTGTGTGTGTATATATATATAACTAGTTATAAATTTATTGTATAAAACAATTGATTTTAATATTTTTATAAAGTAAATAATAATGACAAGATAAATTACTTTTTATATAAAGTATAAATAAAACACAAATTGTTTTAAAATAAAGTTATTGTAATATCCAGAATATTTTTATAATTATAACGGTGTTTTAAAACTATTCAAACTAAAAGGTATTTTTATGTATATGTAAGTATATGTTTATAACAACAAAATATTACACAAATTTATATCGATAACAAAAACTACTAAATTAATTTGACGTTTAAAAAAATCGTTAATAAACTCCAGTAAACAAATTCTAAATATATAATATGTAAATAATACAAATGCAATGTTAAAAATATATACATGCAGTTTAAGACATTCTATTATTTCTTATTGCATTTGCATTAGTATTATTTACATATTATATATTTAGAATTTGTTTACTAAAGTTTATTAAAGATTTTTTTAAACATCAAATTAATTTATTAGTTTCTTTTTTCGATATATATTTGACTAATATTTTGATTTTGTAAACACATACTTACATATACATAAAAAATACCTTTTAGTTTGAGTAGTTTTAAAACGCCCGTTATAATATATATAATTATAAAAATATTCTGGATATTACAATAACTATATTTTAAAAGAATTTTTGTTTTAGTTATACTTTTTTTAAAACGTAATTTATCTTTTCATTATTATTTACTGTATAAAACTATTAAAATCAGAATTTTATAAAATAAATTTAAAACTATTTTGTGTATATTTAGATATATAAATATATAATTATTAATAAATAATAATGTTTTTGCAAAAAAAAAATATATATTACTATATATATAATAACATTTTGCACAATCAACATTTCTATTATAAAAGACCATAGTACCCTCACATGCAAAGCTTGTTAGGTAACTTAACTAAGTGTTTGGACGAAGTTAGTTGTAAAGGTTATATAATGTAACAAAACATGAACATAAATGTTGGGTTTTATCGATTTCATAGTGAAAGGTATGAAGTGCAGTTTAGATATAACATGAAGGTTGATTAATGCAATTTTGTCAATAACAAATCATTTATGTAAAAATAAATCTCCTTACCTTTTTTACTATTTTATTAAGAATTTTTAAACTTTTTAAGTTTTAGATTTTTTTATTAAAAAGCCTTCTACATGTATTTAAATGCAAAAGCTTTGAGGTTTTTAAATGGTTTTTAACATGTTAAATGAATGGTTCCCCGGTTCCCCATTTTTTAGTGTTCCCATATATATATACTAGTAGGAGCGACACATCGCATTGTGATACTCGTTTTTTGTAGTTTTCTTATTAATCTAATATTTATTGTAGCATCATTGTGACAATATATACATCAAAAGCGAAGTAATCGGGTAGTCCATTTCATTGTGTTGTGCATGGTTCGGTTAGTTCGGTTATTATCCTCAACCGAAGCCGAAACCAGAGTCATCGGTTAGTCTTATTAACCAATCAGTTTTCGGTAAATCACTTCGGTTTATTTGGTTTGGTTGACGGTTTTTGGTTTGGTTCATTTAATTTCAGTTAATAGCAAAAACCAAACTTGGGCTAAAACTTTTGCTTAGAAATATATGAAACTGAGGTATTAATACATGAAATGAAAGTATAAATATATGAAATGGAGATATAAAGTATGAAATATATGAACCAGAGATAAAGCTAGAAATATATGAAAATATGAATGATTCGGTTTGGTTAAGCTAATTTTGGTTAAATGAGAGTACAAAAAATTGATAACCAGTTTTTTGTTGTAAAACAACGACCTACTAGCAATGTATAGAGAAGAATGGGAGAATGAGAGATGGATTTCTTATTGACTGATTTCAACATCATATACAAATGCCATTATATATAGGCCCTTACATTAGTACAATAGTAACTAAAGAGATAGGAGTTATAGAAGTGGATAGTCACTACATAATGGATGCACTAAAGGGATAGGAGTTATAGATGTGGATAGTCACCACATAATGTATACATTCATAACACTCCCCCTTGACTATCCACATGATATACTATTCTTTAATACGCTTGGTGATGCTGCCTCGTTAAAAACCTTGCTAGGAAAACCCAGTGGGACAAACTTCAGCTAAGGGAAAAAGAGTGCAGCGCGCATTTTCTCCCTCTGATACTTTTGGATCAGATATGTTGCCTCATTAAAAACCTTTACTAAGAAAACCCAATGGGACAAAACTTAGTCAAGGGAAAAAGAGTGCAACTTGAATAAGTCTCCCCCTCATTTTAACATGTATCCTTTAAGTGGCGTGTGTCCATCTTCCTTGAAAGTCGAATAAAGCCTTTGTAGCGAATGATTTTTTGCTTGATCCCTTAATGTGCAATCCTTTATGTTGAGCAATGTTGTATAATCTTCTAACGAGACTTTAGGTGCCTCCTTCCAAAAATTATCATTTGTCCACGACTGTGTTTTGTTACATTTCTGCATCTACAAGACTAACCAAACTTGTTTTGAAGGGTTAGTAAAATATAATCAAATATCATTTATACCTGAAATACTTCTTTGAACTCATTCCAATGTCTCTTCGCTTGACACATGTTATATCATGACAATAAGCTCAAGTGAAAGATATTATAACCATATATAGCTAGCAAAACATATCAATGCACTTATGCATTTAATGATGGTACTTCTATAATGAGAATCTCTACTTTGGTAGGAGATGATAATAGGCATTTCTTATAGCAAATGACTTATCAACCTTTAACATACTTTAAGGTTCAACTATGTCCATACTAAAATATCCAAACATCATCTTCTAGATGTACTTGAGGGATTAGCAAAATATAATTACATATATACTCGAACTGCAGTTCGAGTAATAATTAGACCGTGCCAAGGTCATTCAAAAATTCTCCCTCTAAAAGCTCGACAATTTCTCTCAATGATGCCTAGACATCATTACTGTAAATTGCGATTATAGTGAACTTTTAAAAGTAGAATGTTCATAGAACATGGCTAATTTAATCAAACGTATATCCCTCTTTATGCGAATATCTCGAGTTGTACAACACTCATTTCGACTATTTAGTCCATACGTATTTTGTCAACTTCATATAATACGTTCTGGATGTTTTGACATCACTAATGCTTCTAGCATTATCAATCCATGAGGGAATTCTTTCCATCTTATCCGAATATGCATGTGCTTTCACTCTTAGAAGTTTTGCTATATAAACTTGCCCTTTTAACACATAGATATCATATCATATGCAAAAATATCAAGAACACTTGCTTTTAGCTCCAAAATTCATATTGTACCATGTTTGTACATTGTGTACATTGAGATGCCATAATAACCAGGTACATATTTTCTATGTATGTTTATTAGAGTATTGGTGCACTATAATTACATCCTTAAGGTGTTTCAATTAACCTTTTAAGCACTCAAATGCTTTAGTATACTCATGGGGAGTTTCAATTATATTCAATTCAATAACATATACAACATGTATATGTATTCAGATCTGAATTTATATAATAATCATAATATTCTCGAGAACTTATTTTATATGACTTAGTATCAAGTGATACATAACTTCCCTAAGACGCATGTCAATTCTCTTTTATATATTACCAGACTAATAAGATATTGGAAAGTCAATGCATCCACCATTGGAGAATACGTTTTCTCATAATCAATCATAGGTCTTTATGAAAATTCTTGTGCCACCAATTTTGACTTATATTGCTTAATTTGATTTTCACATGATTCGCGTAAAAGACACTTTTGTATCAGCATATTTTACAACTTCAGTTGTATGGACTGTTGGTCCAGAAACTTTCCATTTCATTAGAGCACTAAACTCTTCCTTATTTGCGTCTTTCTATTTTGGCCAATCATTTCTTAATATTCATTCATAGGCAGATCTTAAATCTTGATCCTTATCATTTAATCATTTTAAGCGCTACAATATATACAAAAGTATAACGACGTCGATTTTTATTTCGATTCCATACATATCTTAGACATGATACAACTTGGCGAGATCTCTTTATTTTCAGGTACCTGAGGTTCTTCTTGAACCATCATGTCTATTGTCTCTTCAGGAGATCTTATTACTATAACCTCGACTTGACCATCTTAATTACTTGCTCCAATTTTCGAGGAATTTTATTATTGGAATCAACTAGTCTACCACGCTTTAGGCGTGCAATAGACTCATTACAAAAATATGTGGTTGTCCTCTTGGGACACAAATATAACTGGAGCATAAGCAGTTGATTATGTGACTTACTTAGTTACTCTATTTAGGTCAGTGAACTTGTCTGGTAATTTGTTCTTTAATATTGGTAAATGAATTATACTTTAAACTTCTAATTCATAGTTTATAGTCTGATGATCAAGATGACATGATAATTCATTTCACTTTTCACTTTTCAACTGCTTGTTATCTCCCCCTAATGTTGGGAACATTCATTCATTAATGTGAAAACCAATGAGCCATTAACGAATTTTTCTCACTAATGGATTTAAGTATTTAATCATAGACGATTATTTATACCCAACATATTCTCAAACTTTTTATAAGTCCCATCTTTGTGCAATGTGGTGGATGAGTTTCAATATATGTCGCACAACCAAAATATTTAATGAGACATCTTTGGTTCCTGACCAAAAACCAACTATATGGGGAGAACTATAACTTATTGGCTTGATGTGAATTGATGGTACTATATATAAAATTACATGTACCTAAATGAACTTTTGCTCCTCTCATGATCATTGGCTTTGTAACCAATAGTAGACGTTTAGTGATCATCTCAACAATAACACTTATTCCAATGATCGTTAATAACTTGGGAATCAAATTCACTATTATCAAATAAATACACTAATCTGGATTAATATGTTTGCTATCACATTAGCTAAGCCACAATCACACAAGCTTCAGGTTGTGGATTTGATAACCATTTAGACGATGCATCGATTTAAAACACTAAATGGTATCATGTTGAGATATGCATATCCTTTAATCGCTTCCAGAATATTTAGGTATACTCACCCTCGTTTATTTTGCAAATATATAATTTCCCTTGAGAGCAAACATTACATGCTAATTATTATCTTGAAGAATCTTCTAGTTCTTCATTGTGTTTCACATCATCATTGACTCGGTGTGGTCTAACCGGTCATGCCAACTAATTAAATAATTATGATCCATAAACTTCTGGTTTATGATCGTATGTGTATTACTTGCCCGTATGTAAATACAAAACGTATGATACGAGAGAATATATTATAACTTCAAAGTTAAAACCATCATGTTATGCAATCACTCCTTAGTTTGCCACTTTTGATGGTCCATCTCATTATTAAAATGACCATCATTACAATTCTTATAGTCATTCTCATCATTACAAGTTTCTCAATTAGGTCCATCATTACTTATACAATGATTAATATATAATCACATTCACTTTTGGAAATGGAGTAGAACCAAAACAAGCTTCATAGTTTTTCATTATTTACTCGGTCACATGAGTATAAAATCATTTCATTTTTTCATGACTCTTATAATGATATTGCTACTTTAGGAGCATATGTCTCAAGTGTAACAAATGAAAAGAATTTAATCGATTTTTCCTTGTAAATTATGTTCTCTTTGCCTACCATCAATTGAGAACTAGATGAGTCGTATAAAATTTATCAATCTTATATCTTACGACCTTTATAACGATCATTGTATAGTCATCTCATTATTAACATGGTTGATCTCATTACATGAGCATCATAACAATTTTCTCAATTACCATGATTACAAACTTTACACCAATCATCACATTCAGTTTAAGGAATGGATTATAACCAAACAATGATCATGGTGACATCATTACAATTTTCTTAGTTATTATATACATGATCCCGACCTTTACATTGGTCATTATATCATCACATTCACTTCATGAATGGATTAGAATCACAAAACTTTCATGGTGGTCATTTCAAACCTTACATATTCTTTAACAATCTTGCTTCTTCAAGAGCATATTTGAGATTTGACAATGAAACTTGTTTTATCCACATGTATAACTAATCTTTTCACCACATAACATCAGTTATACGACCGAATCATATATATGCCCTTTCATGATAGTAGCAATAAACAACTTTGGTTTAGTTTTTCTATTTAATGTTATACCTATAATAAATAATATCATAAAAAAATTTGAGATATACATAAAGTCAAGTCATAAAGTACATGTCGTTATAAGTTGCCACATATAAAAAGCTCCATGAAATACAATATTTTTTTTCATGAAAATAAACAAATATATATAATTTATGTATCAACATATTATGATTCAACTAATCACAATGATAACTTATACATATAGTTTTCATTCTCATTTGAAACATAAACACATATTTTCATCATGTACCCATAATAATGTTTTAATAACATCAGTTAATTTTTTTCATACTGATAATGAGAGACCTAAGTTTTTAATAAGTCTCGATTGTGAAATTTAATACAACATTCTAAATAAAACCATAATCTACTATATTAAAAAGACGTAACTACTTTTTATGTAAATGTAAATTTATTTTGATATTTTGTTACCAAAAACAATAAAGCATAACTTAATGAGACATGAACAGTCAATGTAATTTGGTATGTATTATTTTCTTAATTTTTTTCAATTATCATAACTAGATATATAAAACTCATAATTTTCATAGGTAATATACTACCAAGATCACAATGAATAAACGTTATACCAATTTAATATTTAACATGTATACTTTCTATTCTATATGCAATTATTTATATATAGATAGTATTGGATAGAACTATACTATAAGTATTTATAACATATTCAGCTAAATAGATTTTGTATACTAAAATATATATTACATTTTATTGCACATTCTGAGCCACGATGTAAGTAAAAAGATTAAACACAAACATTTTTTACAGTGCAATTATATCCGTATGAAATTACAACTCATAACTTGTGCACCATATAATCTTAGTAACAAAGAATACAAGGCATACATGCAATATTAAATGACTATGCATGCCAAAACAGTAATAGTATCGACAAGCATGTGAAAAACAATAATAGCATTATCACAAATGACTAAAATTAAAAATTATTGTCACATGCTTTGATAATTATATAAAACAATAATTAAATTTAATATAATCCAAAAAGGATCATGACAAATTAATTTAGACAATAAGAGAATTATCATGAGCACATAAATAATTTAAATTGGATGATGGGAAAAGAAAATGATTCGAATGATTTTAGTCTGTGGAATGACATCCCCTTAGCAGCCGATTAAATTAATATTTTAAAGCCTTTTTTAGGTTTTAGGAATAATTATTTTAAAGCCTTTTTAGGTTTAGGAATAATCCTTTCGCCAGTGACTGGCTTTTCCCATATATTCCCCAGGCAGTTAATTTCAAGAACTAGAATCAGTTTGCATAAAATAAGAGTAAATATCATGTAATAATTCCCCAGGCAGTTAATTTCAAGAACTAGAATCAGTTTGCATAAAATAAGAGTAAATATCATGTAATAATATTGAGGTTACCTTTATTAACTCGAAGAGAATAACAAGGCATCAGCGTTGTGTACCCGAAGTGGTGACCTCCTTTGCATGTTCTTGTGAATTGTGATAATGCGATTCGACTCTAAAATCGACTCGTGCTGATAACGTGTTGTAAAACAACGACCTACTAGCAATGTATAGAGAAGAATGGGAGAATGGAAGATGGATTTCTTATTGATTGATTTCAACATCATATACAAATGCCATTATATATAGGCCCTTACATTAGTACAATAGTAACTAAAGAGATAGGAGTTATAGAGGTGGATTGTCACTACATAATGGATGCACTAAAGGGATAAGAGTTATAGATGTGGATAGTCACCACATAATGTATACAGTCATAACATTTTTTTATTAATTTCATTATCAGTTTTCGGTAAATTCAGTTTTTGGTTGATTTCAGTTCGGTTTCGTCTATTTTTTGTTTGGTATAGGTTAAGGATTTAGTTATTGCTCACCGATAACTGGTTTTGTTGAATAACCAATAATAGAGTGTGATGTGACGGGAAACACAGACATTGCCATGATGTGCATTGTTCGGTTGGTTAGATTATTATCCTCAACCGAAATCGAGGTCATCGATTAGTCTATTTTATTAACCAATCCGTTTTCATTTCATCACTTTGGTTTATCCAGTTAGATTGGCGGTTTTTGGTTTGATTTATTTAATTTCAGTTAATTGCCAAAACCAAACTTGGGGTAAAATTTTGATTAGAAATGCATGAAATTTAGGTTGAAAGATACATGAACTAAAGGTATAAAAGCTAGAAATATATGAAAATATGAATTGTTCTGTTCAGATAATTTTGGTTAAATGAGGGCACAAAAAAACGATATTCGTTGTTGGTTAATTCGGGTTTCGGTAAATTAGTTTTTGGTTGATTTTGGTTCAGTTTCGGTTAAGGATCCAATTATTACTCACCCTTAAACACTGTTAATCGCTTAACAAATCAATTTTTAATTAGAAAAACTTAGTAATACTATATTCAAATTAAAGAAAATAAAATACCTGTTTATATGATGTAATTAAAAAAATATGAACGTACCAAAAAGTTATGACCGTTTAAAAATCAAGGGAGGGGGGTTAGTTTTTTTATAAGGGGATAAAGTGTAACTACTAACTAATTATCTATAATTTTGTTAAAGATGAGGGATTAGAGTGTAATCTAGATGAGAAGACAAATTGGTGATATTTAATCACTTGACATTCTATAGCAAACATTCTGGAATAATGACTAATTATGCTGGGCTTTAATCACTTGTACACTAAGGCATCATCTACTTGCACCTTTAAATCCACACGTCAATATTGGCCAAGACAACTATCCAAACGTCGACAAAAATGAGTAGGTCGTTACGGTACTTTTGAATTTTTTTTAAAACATTATAGTATATAATATATGACAATAATACATAAAAGAATTATAAACTTGTTGTGGAGGGATAAAAAGGTAATTAATTACCTATAATTATGTTAAAACTTAAGGATTTAAGTGTAATAAGATGTGGGATTAAAATATAATTATTGTCGAAAAGACCAATTTACCCTCATTTTAGGGTTGTATTTATTAATTAAGAGGGAAAAGTTCTTATTTTTGGGTATTTTAACATGCCCTCACTCATGGATTTTAATATAGTATGGATATATATATAAGAGAAATATCGGAAGAAAACCCAATTGAGTTGAAAAAACTCAAAAAATCTTTGTAAAAACCCATGTAAACTTTTTATTTTTTTTCTAAAAAACCAGGTGATGTAAGATAAATATTTTTGAACATTTTTGTATAAAAAAGGTGCCTAAGTAGTTCTTGTTTTTTAAATGTTCAAAATGCCATGTTACATAATACATATGTCCAAAAATATAACATACAAATTTTGAACATTTAAAAAAGGAAAAATTACAAGTTTTGTCCTTTATCTATATATCTCTTTTCAGGCGGTGTCCTTTTCAACGAATTTTGACATGTTTTGCCCTTTGTAGGAAATTTTGTTGCAAGTTACGTCCTTTGAGCCTAACCCAGTTAAATTTTTCTGTTAAATCTTATTACACATGGGTAATTTAGTCTTTTTACTTATTTAAAGGACAAAACTTGTAATTTATTCTTTAAAAAATATTTAAAAAAAATTGAACCCTTGTGATCAACATAGAAACGGATTTCAACTATAGAAATTCTGACTGTATTTATTTGCTTAACTGCTTAAGTATAACATTTATCCACTAATAGCTAGTGAAATTTACACTCACGATCAGTTTAAGGTTTTTGAACCCTAATATTATATGTTATGCTTTTGTGTTACATTCCTGTAATGAATTTAGAAGAACATAATTTGCTTTAGATTATTTTATAAATATTTTAGGTGAATCTATACCAAATTAGATCATTCAATTAATAGAGAGCAAGGCACATATTTGTTAGGGTATCACGTCTATTAACAGCTCCGCAAACAGATCATTTTCACAGCTGTTTGACCCTACGTCCAAGGGCTGCCCTCTTCTAGGCTGAAGCCTCCACATTGCAAAAAAAGTGGGATTGAATGGTTGGTCAAGGCTAAAAGGCTTGTGTCAAATGCTTCTTTGCATCTGATAACTCAATTATCACTAAAACCCTAAACATCAACCTGAACTCTACTACCCCAAAATCGCGCAAAAATACATTCGGTTTGCTTATGCTTTGTACCTGCAACTCGCCGGAATTCATTCTCGTCGTATTCCTTCGAGACTCGTTAATTCTGTCACACCCCCAAAATATCACATGCGGAGACCCCGCTAGGCGAGTGATATA
The DNA here is from genome assembly GCA_030545235.1 of Helianthus tuberosus. Classification (NCBI taxonomy): domain Eukaryota; kingdom Viridiplantae; phylum Streptophyta; class Magnoliopsida; order Asterales; family Asteraceae; genus Helianthus; species Helianthus tuberosus. Next base: position 81,859,192 of record CM060354.1, read on the forward strand.
CCAGGATCTAGCCACCAATCACATTGAACTAATATCCAAATATTAAACAAAGTTTCCATTTATAATGATAAAACATTCATAAACATAATCCAAGTTTAACATGTTTAGCGGAAGCATAAGATAAGTCATCGTTTAATGTTTCAAAAACCAAATAGATGAAAACCAAATGCATTGTTATGTGCTCTCAAAAGACTCGACCCTTGATCACTCCAGCAATCCCAGACAGCAAGTTCCTCGTCCATAGCATCTAACGACCTGCGAGCATGCAACAAGTGTATCAGACAACGGTGGTGAGTTCATAGTTTTACGAAAACGTTAATTCCCAAGTGTTTAGTTCAATTCATTGTTAATAATGTTGATAATAACTCGTGTACCGTACAAGATGGCTTCCAGATTGTTTTGCCCGTCCCCAATGCCCCCTATCTAAGCATTGGTCATGATTAAGGTCATTAGTTGACGCTCGTCCTCTCAGGTACGGTGTGAGGTTGCCAAGCCTAATAGCGTTATCAACTAATACCCCGTAACCTCTCAGATAACTATTCGGTAGAAGATGGGACTTAAGGTGATAGGAAATGAGCATATTATCCCACATCCCAGTTTTTACCCAGAAAAGACTTATTCCTCTCAGGAATACCCGTTTGATTGTCCCACCCACCGGGACACATGCTCAAGAGAAGTGAACTCACCTTAGTTTTGCTAGGTATGTTAAGTTACCCGTTCCAAGTTGGTCAACCAAACCCTACCGTGGTTATCAATAACATCAGTTTTATCATCAATTAAAACACGTAGTTATCACAGATTGCATTTATCACAAAGATCACTGTACACACGTAGTACATACCCCATTTCTCATACAAGTCCAGATCCCATGTGAACAGAGGAGTTTCTACTCACACCATTCCAATCAGATTTCTCATTCTTAATCAGCATTGTTACCACGCAACAAATAGAATTTATAATCCAACTACCCAATATCATATTCATCACAACTGTTCCACTGTTCTGACCATTTGCCTTTACGGCGAAGAATCCTTATGGCGAAGGTCTATTCTTCGCCGAGAATGAATATGATGAAGAGTCCAAGTGGTCCGTCAAACACTAGTCGATGAAGGACTAATCTTCGTCGTGGATGAGTACGGTGAAGAACCATGGAGGTTCGTCAAGAATCAGTCGACGAAGGACCTAATTCTTCGTCGAACTAGATTCTTCATGGGGAAGGTCTTCGTCGCCCCTCATCAGACAGTTACAACTCATTTGATTTCGTAACAACACTTAACACATTTTTGGTACGATTAGTGGATTAAACAACAGTTATCTTTCAAGTTAAAACAACCCTAATTGCTGTGCATCGTCAAAACTAACAACACCACAAAGATAGCATCGAAACTCATGCCCTAATCATCATTTAACAGTTTAATAATCATACTCATGGATTACATTAACAACAACCATTTGATCAAGTGAATAACATATCACTCAACAATTCCTCTCGGGTGTATGACTCCCAGTTCGTAATCAAAACATCATCAACAATCGGTGAACCTTATACCTCACGCTAACATCGAAAACCTTTTATCATGCACAATTATAAAACAACACTAATCCGAAATCATCATTCATATCAGCACACATACCCACACATGTCCATGATCAATTAGTTTGTACACAACAATCATTAATCAACAAGTTAATCAAAACCGAAGGAAATCAGGAATCACGTATCGTAGCAAGGGTAAACATACTAACCGAATGATTGTGAGTACACGATGATATGCTAGCACAAACGAGAGAAATAGCTTCAACAAGGGCTACCGTCAGTTTCGAGAGGGAGAGGGTTTTTGTGTTTGCGGTTATAGGTTATGAAATGTTATACGCATATGATTCTGGGCCTCGAATAACCTGGTCCGATGGCCCTTTTCGGCGAAGTATCCCTTGGCGAAGAACATTCTTCGCCATGTTGTGAGTGTGACGAAGAATCTCCCTTCGTCGAAGGGCAGCATATGACGAAGAACTCTAGTTCTTCGTCGAGTGTAGCTCTTCGTCAAGTGTGGTTCTCAATCAGAGTTAAATATAAATATGCTATGACTAAACATTACACAATACTTAAGTCTTCATGTAACGCCCAAACGTAACAATACTACAGTTAATCAAATATCTTACACATTGATACAACGTAAAATGAACTGTGAAAACAAGATTGTGAAATAAGTGGTGCGTAGAGGAAAGACCTTGAAATCTCAGGTTGTTACATCATCCCCAACTTGAAAGAAATTTCATCCCGAAATTTGATAAGTAATCCAAAAAAGCAAGATGTTAAATCAGGATGACTGTGGATTTTCCGCAGGTGCCACATCATCCCTAACTTGAAAGGGAATTTCGCCCCGAAATTCACCAGTTGCATCAGAACTAGATTGGTCAATTGGGAATAGTTGAGGATACTTGAGCTTCATCTGATCCTCACGTTCCCACGTGAACTCCGGTACATGTCTTGAGTTCCAACGAACTGTTACAATTGGAATTCGACTATGCTTTCGGACCTTGACTTCCCGATCCATAATTTCGATGGGTTCTTAGACAAACTGCAATTTGTCGTCAATTTTCAGCTCCTGAAGTGGTACCACAAGTGTTTCATCAGACAAACACTTCTTTAGTTGCGAAACATGGAAGACATCATGAACGTTACCTAACTCAGCAGGTAACTCGAGCTTGTAAGCCACTTTACCAATTCGCTCCAGAATTTTGAATGGCCCAACATAATGCGGATTAAGCATGCCGCATTTCCCAAAGCGTACCACACCCTTCCAGGGTGAGACTTTCAACATGACGCGATCGCCTACAGCGAACTCAAAAGGTTTCCTACGCTTATCAGCGTAGCTTTTCTGACGGTCGCGCGCTGCCGCCATACGATTTCTGATCTGAACAATTTTCTTTGAAGTTTCAAGTACAAGTTACGGACCTGTGATCTGGCTGTCACCCACCTCAGCCCAACAGAGAGGAGAATGGCATTTCCGTCCGTACAATGCTTCGAACGGAGCTGCCTGGATGCTGGTATGGTAGCTGTTGTTGTAAGTGAACTCTATCAACGGCAAGTGTTTCTCCCACCCCTTACCAAAATCGATCACACATGCTCGCAGCATGTCTTCAAGTGTCTGGATGGTTCGTTCACTTTGACCATCCGTCTGTGGGTGATAAGCAGTGCTCATGTCGAGACGTGAGCCGAATGATTTATGCATTGATTGCCACAAATCCGTTATGAAACGCGGGTCACGATACGAAATAATAGAGGTTGGCACCCCATGCCTAGAAACCACTTCCTTATGATAAACAACAACAAGTTGTGAGAACTTATCAGTTTCCTTGATTGCTAGGAAGTGTGCCAACTTCGTGAGACGATCAACGATCACCTAGATGGTATCGTTTCCGTTTTGAGTTTTTGGCAGACCAGTGACGAAATCCATAGCAATTTGCTCCCATTTCCACATGGGTATTTCTGGTTGCTGCAGCAGGCCTAAGGGTTTCTGATACTCTACCTTGACTTTCGCGTAAGTCAAACACTTACTTACATACGTCGCGATGTGAGCATTCATCTTTGGCCACCAATATAAGACTTTGAGGTCCTGATACATCTTATCCGAACCTGGGTGAACAGAGTAGTGAGACTTGTGTGCTTCGTCCATCACGAGCTCTCTAAGATTACCAAACAAAGGGACCCATATTCGTTCCATAAAATAATAAATGCCGTCTGATCTCTCCATGAGTCGTTTTTCCATACCCCGCAAATACTCAGCTTCCAGGTTTTCTTCCTTCAACGCTTCAGTCTGAGCCGAACGGATCTGACCAGGTAAATTTGAGTGGATGGTGAGCTGTAGAGCGCGGACACGCTTGGGTTTCGTTTCCTTTCGACTTAGGGCATCAGCTACAACATTAGGTTTACCTGGATGGTACTTGATTGCACAATCGTAGTCGTTTAAGGGTTCTACCCAGCGACGCTATCGCATATTCAATTCTTTCTGATCAAAGATATGATGAAGGCTCTTGTGGTCGGTATAAATAGTGCATTTAGTACCGTACAAGTAATGCCTCCAGATTTTTAACGCAAAGACCTGGCCCCCAACTCTAAGTCATGAGTTGTGTAATTCTTCTCATGAACCTTCAACTGTCGAGAAGCGTATGCTATCACCTTCTCGCGTTGCATTAGCACACAACCAAGACCTTGAATAGAAGCATCACAATACACCACAAAATCCTCGGTACCCTCAGGTAATGACAAGATTGGTGCACTGCAGAGTTTTTGTTTCAAGAGTTGGAAAGCATCCTCCTGCTTCGCTCCCCAAGAATATACAACGCCTTTCTGTGTTAACGCGGTGAGAGGTTGAGCGATCTTCGAGAAGTCTTTAATAAATCTGCGATAGTACCCAGCGAGACCAAGAAATTGTCGCACCTCCGAAGGATTCTTTGGTGCCGCCCAATTTCTAATAGCATCAATCTTAGCAGGATCCACGTGTATCCCCATTTCATTAACAATGTGACCAAAGAAGTGTACTTCTCGAATCCAGAAATCACACTTAGAGAATTTCGCGTAGAGTTGCTCGTTCCTCAGGAGATCCAAGTTAAGACGCAAGTGTCGCTCATGGTCCTCCTTGCTCTTAGAATAGATCAAGATGTCATCGATAAACATAATGACGAAACCATCGAGATACGGTTTGTAGACACGATTCATAAGGCCATGAAAACCGCCGGTGCGTTTGTCAACCCGAATGGCATAACTAGAAACTCATAATGGCCATACCGCATTTGAAAAGCTGTTTTTGGAACATCCTCCTCCCGGACTCTCATCTGATGATAACCCGATCTTAAGTCGATTTTTGAGTATAAGCTTGACCCCTGCAGCTGGTCAAACAAGTCATCAATGCGAGGTAAAGGGTAACGATTCTTGACGGTCACCTTGTTGAGTTCACGGTAATCTATACACATATGAAAGGACCCGTCCTTCTTCTTCACAAACAGAACTGGGGCTCCCCAAGGCGAAGAACTAGGTCAGATAAAACCACTATCCAACAGTTCTTGGAGTTGATTTGACAGCTCTTGCAACTCTCATGGTGCAAGACGATAAGGAGCACGGGCAATCGGGGCTGCTCCTGGTGTAAGGTCAATCTGAAATTCTACCTGACGGTGTGGAGGTAAACCAGGAATTTCTTCAGGAAAAACGTCAGAAAACTCACGAACAACTGGCAAGTCTTCGATTTCCCTCTCTTCAGGCTGAGTATCGGTAACAAGCGCTAAAATGGCAGGATAGCCCTTCCGTAGACACTTCTGGGCTTTCATAGGTGAGATGATGCCAACCATTGCACCACTACGATGACCTTGAACTGACAAAGATTCTCCACTAGGGAGATGAATACGCACGATTTTCTCTTTACAGAGAATTTCCGCTTTATGCTTAGACAACCAATCCATACCAACAACCACATCAAAACTTCCAAGAGTAACGGGGAGTAGGTCAATGTCGAACACTTGACCCATAAGGTCGAGTTTACACCCAAAAAGGACATGTGAAGCTTCAATCGATTTGCCATCAGCTAATTCTACTACATGTTTGTTTACAAGAGGTGCACCAGAGTCGAATAAAACAGAAGCAAATAGATTGTTCACGGAAAACGTACCAGTCACAACGTTGCCATCATTCCTAGCTTCCCCAGCACCAATGGTAAACACTCTACCACGCGCACCATTCCTACCATTGTTTCCGTTGTTGTTGTTTCCAATGTTGTTATTGTTATTACCAGCATTCTGATTCAGTTGAGGGCAATCTCGCCTGAAGTGACCCTCGTCTCCACACTGAAAACACCCCTTACGATTTCCCTGATTCTGCTGAGGCTGCTGCCTCTCCGGTTGCTGTGGCTACTGTTGCTGTGGGGGTTACTGCTGCTGTCTTGGGAGTGGGGCCCTGCAATCTCTAGCCATATGGCCCACCTTGTTGCACCTGTGATAGACCCGGGTGCACGACCCTCGATGGTGGAAGTTACACTTGTTACACTTTGGTTGCTTCCCTGTGTAAGAACCCTGATTCGAGTTGTCGCTCTGATTCTGATTAACTGAGGATGACTGGCTAAAACTACGGTTGCTACTGTTGTCTGGCTTTTTCATTGACTGATTCGAGTTAGACACCTTGTCCACATCATTCCATTTTCGTTTGCTGTCAACAGCAGGAGTAGTACCTGTAGCAGTAGTAGAGGAAACACATGGTGGTAGCGAGCCACGCTCCACCTCCTGATCGGTAATCTTGTGAGCTAGACGTATGATTCAAGGCAAGTTGTAAAGATTTTTTGCAGTGACTAGACCCTTGATCTGTGGTGCTAAACCGTTGATGTACAACTCAATCCTACGGTGAGGTGGTCGTGATAAGTTAGGACACATGTTCGCGAGCTTGTGTGACCGTTTCGTGTACGCTTCGATCTCAGACCCTGTCATCTTCAAATTATAGTACTCGTTCTCGAGTTTCTGAATCTCGTAACGAGGACAGTACCCCTCTCGCATTAACTCCTTGAAGTCGTCCCAAGTAGTCGCATTCGCCATTTCGATACCCAGCATTTAGACTTGGGCATTCCACCAAGTCAAGGCATCGTCCTCCAGCGTGCCTGTAGCATACTTTACTCTGTCCCCCACAGGACAGTTACACATAGCAAAAACTGACTCTGCTTTCTCAAACCAACGAAGTAGTTCCACAGCACCTTTAGTCCCATTAAATGTCTGTGGCTTACTGTTGGGATTGAACCCTATCAGAGGAACAGATAATGTAAAGCCAAAACTGGATCAAAGCAGTGGATCCAGAATAAGCAGACGTTTACAGTTGGTTCATGCAAATCTCTCCCCTTGAAAGTGGTTTCATATCTGCTAATCTCCTATCTGCTGATCATACTAAGTGCTGACCTACAACTGCTGCTTTATATCTACTGGCCAAAGTCAAAGACTGATGGAAGACCAAAGCTCTGTTGACTCTATCTACTGCCTTGGGTCAAGTACTGCTGATCCGGACAAGCACTGCTGGGTTCACAGCAGTGGAAGGATGCAGCAGCAGTTTAAGTGTCTTTTATGTAATGTAATGTAATAACAGTAGTTTGGTACATCAGTGTTTATAGATCAGTAGTTAGTGTTTGTTAGGAGGTTAGATGTCACTTTCATGGTGACGTCAGCTAAGATGCTCAGTGGTTTGCAAGTGCCTATAAATAGTTCAGTACTTTGTACTGTTCTATTAGCTCTTTTGATCAATCGTCTTCTTTGCACGAACAAACTACTGAGCTCTGGCTGAGGGGGAGTTTGCATTCTTACATCAATCATTGTAATCGTTGTTGAAACAAATTCAATCATTCGGTTCTTTGTGAAAAGATGTTTGATAAAAGTATTACTCCTGTTTGATTGTATGCAAAGTTTGCTTTCATCTTATTTCCGCTGCACAACTCTTTCATTTCCATCTTAATTACAAACGTAAAATACAATAAAAAAGAAACTCAGATCCAACAATTGGTATCAGAGCTTGGACAGTCAAATTTGATTTAACAATCATTTTGACGTAAATAGTTCAGCTCATAATAGTTGATACTGATCGTTTGTTCGTCCGTTGAAAAACAGAGCAAGGATAAATCACCATTAAAGTTGATTTCTCAGTGTCTGTAAAACAACAAGAATGACGTCACAATCTCAGGATGATAAAAACAACATCGGCTCACTTTTTAAACCACCTATGCTAAAAAGAAATGAGTACAACATCTGGCAGAGGAGGATGGGTCACATCCTCGCTCAACAAAGCACAGGTTGTTGGAGGTCTGTCACCTTTGGTCCTCATGTTCCTTCAGTGCCAAGCGCTGAAGATGCTAAAAAGTTCATTCCAAAACCAGTTGAAAATTACACCGAAACTGATTTTCAAAAGATCGAACTAGATGCTAAAGCGTTTAGCATCATAGCATCAGCGCTGCCCAATGAAATATATGCTGGACTGTTACATTGTAACAGTGCCAAAGAATTGTGGGACGCACTTAAGGAACAGTTTGGAGGTACTGAAGAAGTCATAGAAAACAATAGGGAAATCCTGAACCAACAGTACGAAACGTTTTGTCATGTTAGAGGTGAATCACTGACTCAACAATTTGAGCGGTTTAGTTGTCTCATCAGTGAACTGAGGCTTGTTAATACCACTTTTACAAACTCAACTCAAAACAGCAGGTTCCTCAGGTCACTGCCCGAAAAATGGGACACTATAGCCTTTGTCACCAGAAATTCACCTGAGTTCAAGGATCTGACCTTGACCCAACTCCATGGTCGACTCCTGACCTACGAAAGGGAGTTGAACCAGAAAAGGAAGTTACAAGAGTCAGGAAAAGCCGTTGATGATTATACATTCGGTAACACTGCTCTTTTGGGTCAAGAAGAATCTGGGAGCAGTGGTAAGGACCAGGGTTATGACCATTTCATTGACATAACTGCTGGAGCTAACTTTAACAACCCTGATCCTCACTCTGCAAGTTATGCATTCACTGCAAACGAAAACCAGATGTCAGATAATTTAAGCTTTGAACTAAATGATTTGCAACATTTTGATCCCACTGATTTAGAGGAAATGGACATCCTGCACCAACTGGCTTTGCTAAGTGTTAGAACTAGCAAGTTCTACAAAAGAACAGGGAGAAAATTCCCAGGTTTGCATGGGAATCTAAGGGTTGGGTTGGATAAATCGAAAATCAAATGCTACAAGTGTAATAGGTTGGGACATTTTGCTAGGGAATGTAGGAGTCAAAATACTGGTCCCATAATTACTCATCCTAGCTCAAATCCTAGACCTCAAAACCAAAACACTGTGCATTATGCCCAATATGCCCCAGCAGCACAAGTGAACACTGCTCACTATGCTGCTGCCCCTGTGCCAGTACATTATGTCCAAACTACTGTTCCACAAATCCAATATGTTCAAACCCCTGTTCCACAGGTACAAGTGCAACCTGTTGCACCTCAAACCACTGCTCCAGCAGCAACACAACCAGATCAACAAAGCTTTTTCACTCAAGGGTTTGTTGACTGGAGCAGTATGCCTGATGATCTTTGTGATGAAAATTTTGCACTCTATGCTTCTAATGATTCTTCACATGATGAGTTTTGTTTGATGGCACTAGAGTTAATACAGGAGGGGGTTGAAGCTGAGGAGGAACAGCAGTACTCTGAAACAGTGGAAGAGGTGATTGAAGCAGTGATTACTGCTGTGGCTGATGAAGTACTGTTGGAAGAAAGTTCAGGTACTCTGATTGAACCAATGATAGATCCATGGTCCATAGAGGACAAAGAAGAAGAGAAAGAAGAAAAGGCTGGTGAAAAGAAGGTAAGAGCTGATGATGATAAAGATCATCAATGTGATTGTGCAATGATGGCAGCTGCCAAGGTATCTCCTCAAGTTCTTGAAAAACTGTGTTCAGACAATTGCATAATTGCTTTTGCTAACATCAAAGAGGTGAATGAAAACCTTCGGGATAAAATCTTAACTGATGAGGTCAAATTTGAAAGCTCTTTAAAAGAACTTAAAAACAAATTGACTGAAAAAGAAAAAGAAATCAGCTGTTTAAAAGAAGAGCAAAGTATAACCAAAACCCAACTTCAAACTATGGTAGAAAAATACCAAGTTTGCAAAAAGGAGTTGGAGTCTGCCCAGATTACTTGTGAAAGATGGGTGGAATCCTGCAAAGGATATGAGGTTATGCTTGAAAAACAGAGAAAAAGCAATGTGAAGTTTGGGGTTGGGTATAGAAAATATGATGATGAAAACATTGCTTTTGAAAACTCTGTTCAAACCACTGATGAAGCTACTGAGCTTATCCCCACAAACAAGAATGGCCAAGAAGTGAAAATCACTGACAAACTTGGTAACAAAATCACACTTAACAGACCAATGGGTTCCTCCATTTTCAAGGAGCTTGAAGATCATCAGTTTAAACCAAAATGGTCTGATGAGTGTGATATTCTTGAAAATTTCAAGCCAATGGACTTTACATCAATTGATGGTGCTAAAGCTCCAAAAGCTAAAGTCATACCTCTCAAAGATATCCCAGCAGTGGTTAAAACCTCTGCTGCAAAGGAATCTGAAAAGAGAAAGAAGAAAGAAAAAATTGATAACTTGTTTTGTGAATTCTGTGAGAAAAGGAATCATCTAACAAAAGACTGTTTCCACTTAAAAGCTTATGATCTAAACAAAACAAGTGTCATTGTTTCAGCAGCAAGCTGCATTGTTTGTGGGAAAACAAACCACAAAACTCAAGCATGTGTGTACCTCAAAAACTTTGATGTGAAAAAGAATGAGTACATGGCTAAAACATCCTTGAGTCCACCATCATCCTCATCATCTGTCAAATTCACCAAGAAACAACCATTGTTTGTGCCAGTACAAACAGCTGTCACAAAACAGCTGAACCAAACATCTGTCAAAAGAGATGTTCAGGTTACTGATGCACCCCCTGCCAATCAGTTCAAAAAGGGCAGAGAAAAACAGTCTTACCAAAGGATTCCACACGTTTATGAGGCCTACAAAAGGCCCTCTAAACCCAAAGTGAACAGGCATCCTTTTGGTTACCAGCAGATGATAGGTCAGGACCCACAACAGTGGTTAGAGAAACACTGTCCTAAAACAGTTCAAACCCCTGACCTAACCACTGTCCATCATCTTGCATCCATTCCAGACACTGTTGAGACCCCATCCAAAGCCTTGTTGGCTTTGGAGACCTTAATGAACTAATCCTTTTACTTCATGTGCAGGGAGCTTCTGCATGCTTTGATAGTCTTTGGTATGTAGATAGTGGAGGCTCCAGGCACATGACAGGATGTAAAGCCCTCCTCAAAGACTTTAAAATCCATGGTGGGGGTGATATATCCTTTGGGAATAATAGTAAAGGGAAGGTTCTGGGGTCTGGTACAGTGCAATCTGGAAATGTAAAGTTTGAAAATGTCAATCTAATAGACAATCTAAAATTCAACCTTCTGAGTGTGTCCCAAATGAGTGACAAGGGATTTGGGTCATTCTTCACAAAAGACTGTTGTAGGATTGTTGGACCAGAAATGGTCAAAAAGATTGAAGCAATAATTAAATCTGGTCATACTAAACTTGTTGCTCAAAGAAGTGGCAATGTTTATGTTGTTGACATGTCAAAAGAGTGTCCCAGAGCTGATGCCTGTCTGTTCTCAGCTGCCTCTAACAAAGAGACAGAACTTTGGCACAGAAGGCTGGGACACACAAATCTTAAGACAATCACAGAAATTTCAAAAAATGGTTTGGTGAGAGGCCTACCACAAAAATTGTTTTCATGTCCTGAACATTGCATTTCCTGTTTAAAAGGAAAACAGCATAAAAGTTCTTATAAGTCCATTGAAGAGTCCAAAACAACCCAGTGTCTACAAATGCTACACATGGATTTGTTTGGCCCAGTTCAAGTCATGAGCCTTAAAAAGAAAAGATATTGTTTGGTTATTGTTGATGACTTTTCTAGGTTCACATGGACTTTCTTCTTGCACTCAAAAGATGAAACTGCAGGCATTTTGCAAGACTTTGTAATACAGGTTGAAAAGCAATTTGACCTTCCAGTAAAAAGCTTCAGGAGTGACAATGGCACAGAATTCAAAAATAGGGAGTTGGATGCCTTCTGTGTGAAGAAAGGGATTGTAAGGCAGTACAGCATCCCAAGAACACCAGAGCAGAATGGGGTAGTGGAAAGGAAGAATAGAACTCTGATTGAGGCTGCCAGAACCATGCTTGCAGATTCAGGTTTGCCTTTAACTTTCTGGGCAGAGGCAGTAAACACTGCTTGCTATGTTCAGAACAGAGTTTTAATAAACCCCAGGCACAAAAAGACTGCCTATGAAATTCTGTATAAAATTAAACCACTGATCTCATATTTCAAAGTGTTTGGCTGCCCATGCTTTATTTTGAATTTAAAAGATTCCATTTCAAAATTTGCAGCCAAAATTGATTGTGGTTATCATCTGGGATACTCAACCACTGCCAAGGCCTACAAAGTGTTTAATACACGGACCAAGGCAGTGGAGGAGACTTTGAATGTTAAGTTTAATGAACTTTCATCAATGAAAATCCCAGCAAATCCTGCAGATCTGTTTGATCTTGAAAAATTCACTTTTGAAAATACTGCTGTCAAGACTAACAGTGCAGGTCCATCAGAGGATACAACACCAGACTATGGGTATGAAATCATCATCCCTCAAAGGTCTGCCACAAAGGGAAAAGCATCAGCTGTTCAAAACAGTTGTCAAAGCTCTACCACTGCTACCTCAACAATTGTTGACCAAAGTAGCCCATCAACCACTGCTTCCACATCCTCAAACACTGCTGACAAAAGTCCTCAAACAGTGGATAAAAGCCAGCAGTTGTCCACCTCATTACCTCCTATTCCACCACCTTTTGAAACCACTGCTGGATCATCAAAGTCCCCAGCAGTGGTTAGCTCAGATGATACACATTTGCAGCCTTCACCAACCAATGCCATCATACCATACCAAGGAGATTTAATCTTCTTGAGATCTCATCCACCTGATCAAATCATTGGCAACATAAATGAAGGGGTGCTCACAAGAAGCCAAACCCAAAACATTTGTCTTTTTGCTGGTTTTCTATCACTCCATCAGCCAGTCAAGTACCAAGAGGCACTGAAAGACAACAGCTGGGTAGAAGCTATGCAAGAGGAGCTCCAACAGTTTAAAAGACAACAAGTATGGGAGCTTGTACCACTGCCAGAAGAGGTTAGTCCCATTGGCACAAAGTGGGTCTTCAAGAACAAAACTGATGAAAGGGGTATTGTTGTCAAGAATAAAGCCAGGCTTGTGGTTCAAGGTTACAGACAGGAAGAGGGGATTGATTATGATGAAACATTTGCCCCTGTTGCAAGATTAGAAGCAATTAGACTGTTCCTGGCCTTTGCTGTCAACCACAATATGAAGGTGTTTCAAATGGATATCAAAAGTGCTTTCCTCTATGGTACAATTCAAGAAGAGGTGTATGTTTGTCAACCTCCAGGTTTTGAGGATCCATTTTATCCAGATCATGTCTACAGGCTAAACAAAGCCTTGTATGGCTTGAAACAAGCACCAAGAGCCTGGTATGAAACTCTTTCCAACTTCCTACTCTCAAATGGTTTCAAAAGAGGTACCATTGATAAAACACTGTTTTTAAAATGGAGAGGGAAGGATTTAATGATTGTCCAGATTTATGTGGATGACATTATTTTTGGAAGCACATGTAACTCAATGTGTGAAGAGTTTAGAGAACTCATGACAGCTGAGTTTGAAATGAGTGCAATGGGTGAGCTGCAATTCTTTCTTGGTCTCCAAGTACAACAATTGCAAAATGGAACTTTCATTCATCAAAGCAAATATGCTAAAGAACTTTTAACCAAATTTGATATGAATGATTGTAAACCATGCAGCACACCCATGGCAACGAATAAGCTGGTCATGTCTGATGAAAAGGATGAGCTGATTGACCAAACACTTTATAGAAGCATGATTGGATCTTTATTATACCTAACTGCATCTAGACCAGACATCATGTTTGCAACATGTGTCTGTGCAAGAAGTCAATCAGCTCCCAGAAAATCAAATCTCATTGCTGTAAAAAGGATCTTCAGATACATAAAAGGTGCTCCCACACTTGGTATCTGGTATCCAGCTAATGGGAACATCAAGCTTTCAGGTTTCTCAGACAGTGACTTTGCTGGATGTCACACCACAAGAAAGTCCACATCAGGAGGGTGCCAGTTTCTAGGTGACTGCTTAGTGTCTTGGCAAAGCAAAAAGTAAGCAGCTGTTTCGACATCCACTGCTGAAGCTGAATACATTGCTGCTGCAAGCTGTACAGCCCAACTCCTGTGGCTTCAAAATCAGTTGCTGGATTTTGGTATCACTGCCTTAAAGACACCACTCATGTTGGACAGTCAGGCAGCAGAAAATATCATCAAAAATCCAGTTTCCCACTCAACCACCAAACATATCGACATCAGACATCACTTTGTGAGGGACTGCTATGAAAAAGGTTTGATTTCTCTGCATCATGTCCCAACTAAAGACCAGCTGGCTGATGTGCTCACAAAAGCACTTGATACAGCCACTTTTGAAAGTCTGGTCTCTAGGATTGGGATGCTGAACATGGAATAACAAGCAACATCTTGTTTTTCTATGAATAAAAGCAACAAAATGTTTTCAGAAAATCAAAACTCCATCCTTAAAAATAGTTAAAAATGAAATTTTTTCATTAAGTCCTTAAAAGTCTGCCACCAACCACTGATTGTTCAAAAGTCTGCTATACTTCAAAAGTCTGTCCACTGCTGAAAGTCAACCCCTGCTCTCTCATTATTTTGATAAACTCTGTTGTTCAAAAGCAGTGTCTTATCCACTGATAGTAAAAATCATCCACTGCTTTCATACCACTGCCTTCATCAGTCACTTTCAACAAAAGTACTGTCCTTCACTTTCAACAGGGGTTGTCATGTGGACAGTACATATTGGTCAGACCTTTTGTAACGGCTGCCACCTCAGCATTCACTTTCTTCCCTATAAAATCCCCCACTCACCACCAAAACAGGGTTTTACTGTCGAATTGAATTCTTAAAAATTCTCTTCTCAAAGCAGTTTTTTTTTCTTCACATTTCTTCACAAATTTCTTCGATCAATCATCCTCAAAATGACAAAATCAAAGAAATCTTCAAAACCCTCATCCAAATCTTCATCGCAAACAGCCTCTCAAAAGGCAATCTCCACTGAAATTCCACACAAACCATCTCACAATCTCCTGGGTATTCTCACAAAACCAGGAACCACAAAAGATTTCGATTCCATCATTGATCTCATGGCAACATCAAAGTACAAAACCTTGATCACTGCCGATGCACCAATCTATTTGGCAACCCAAAGGGAGTTCTGGAAAAATGCAACCCTTGAAAAACAAGGCGACACTGCAACCACCATAAACTCTTTTATAAAGGGTAAAGCTGTCCAAATCACACCACAATCCATTTCAGAGGTCTTTCAACTCGGTGATCAGGAAGGTAAAATTTCTTTCACTAAAAACGAGTTAAAAATTGACTTCATTGAGCGAGGGTATGAAGCCACAATGATGACGAAATTAACCTTAGAAAAGGGTTATTTTCCTTCTGCAACCAGATTTTTATTTCATACCCTCCTACTCTGTGTTTCAAATAAAACCACTTCTTTTAATGAAATCCCTTTAAAGATTCAAAATCTGGGATATGCTATTCTTCAAGGAGAAAATTTTAACTATTCTCAGGAAATTTTTAAAGATTTGGTTAATAATGTTGAAACAAAATCATTCTTACTGTTTCCAAGGTTTTTAAGTTACTATTTTTCAAAGAAATTCAGTAAGGATGATTTAACTATAATAAATCAGGGTGCTCCTACTCAAATAAACAGTTTAACTACTGAAACTTTTTCAAGGATGTTAGCACCCTGCAAAACACAAGCAGAGGTGCCTGAGCAGATTTTAGTAGTTACAACTGCTCCTCAGGTATCTGCTGCTGAGCCCACTGCTCAAGGTGATCAGAGCAGTAGTACAACTGCTTTGAAACCCACACCTACAATCACCAAAAAGCCAACAAAAAGAAAAACACAAAAACCCCCCAAAACCCTCAAAAAGGCATCTCTGGAGGATGAGATACCAGAGCTTCTGCCAGTGACAACACAAAAGTCACAAGAAACCACTGCTGCTACTTCCTCACAGCAGTTGGTACAAATATCTCAACCCATAACCAAAACTCCTCCTGTTTCTTCACAAAAAGAACAGGTTGTACAAATAGGGTCTCCACATCATGATGCTCTGGAAACACTCGTTTCTATCATCCACAGTCCAATGCCCGGGACACATCCTATTTCTACACCAACCATCACATCCACATTTCCCTCACCAATAAAACCACTGTTGGATGCAATTGATTTGAACCAGGCACTATCCAGTCCTTCTCAATCACCTATTAATGAGAATATACCTCAACAAATGACTGGGTCTGATGTATCAATCTTTGCTAACCCACCAACACAACCTGAGGATGTTACACCCCTTGAGTTACAAGTAACTCTTGGTGGTAATCCAAGTGAAGCAGCCACTACAACTGTTACACCCACTGGGTTACATTTGGACAGTGGTTACATTCATAAGACTTCCTTGGAGGCAATTCCTTTTATAGCACCTCTGTCAACCACCAGTGGATTTATTTATCCTACTGGCAACATCAAAAGGTTGTCAAGTGTTGAAGGAAGAAGACCCCAGTACCAAGAAAAAGGGGCATCAGTGGTTAATGTTTGGAGTATATTCCCTACATCTACCACTGATAAAACCACTGCTAGTGGGAAATTAGATGATCCCATTAACTTGGGTGATGGTTTAAAGTACCAGAAATTGACGGATCGTATTGCAAAGCTTGATAACTCTGTTGCAGAACTCAAAGATATGCTACAACAGGTGTTACAAGTTCAGAAGGTACAAACAACTGTTGTTCCACCTCAAGCACATGCTCCACAAAGGACACCTGCTACAAATGAGCTCTGGAATCTTTTTCAATCTTTTCTCCACCAACAAGCACAATTAGCAGATCAGCAACATGAAAAACATGTCCAACAGCTGAGAAATGCAATGGAGTCAAGATTCAAGAACACTCAGGCTGACTTAAAGGCTCTCAAAACTCAGATCTTGCACACCACTGGCACTGCTCCTCCAAACATACGTTTCATTTATGACCTCCCAGAAGATAATGCCAAAAAGGGGGAGAAAATTAAGGAGTGGAAAAGGAAGGGTATAGAAGATGGTCTTTATCTTGAACCAGAGAATTCAAACATGACCAAAAAGATCCCTTTGCCAGATGGTAGCAAGAAGATTGATGTGACAACAAACGCACTAGCAGAACAATTGCAAGTGTGAAGAGAGATAGAGAGGCCAAAAGGAAAGCCAGGGTAGACAGAATGGATCATCCAGATCAGGGTACTTCTGGGTCAAGGGATCATGAAAATCCTATTGAGGAAAAGAAGAGGCCTACTAGAAAAGTAAGGCAACCCAAATCCATTCCAACCAGACGTTCAAAGTCTGCTCAAAAACCACCGTACAAAACAGCTGATGCAGCAGGAGTTACAAAAACTACTGCTTGCCAAACAGTTGTTCCATCAACACACACCACTTCAACACACACAACATCTACTGCTCTACCATCACCACCACCAAAAACAACACCTGCTGACACACAGCAGAAGACAGCAGATGTTATAACATCTGTTGTTATGACAGCAGTGGTTGAAACACCAGTTGTTTCAACAACTGTTAGTCATTCACAATCCACTGCCACTACATCTACAACCACTGTTCCATTCAAAACATCATCAGTCTCTCCTAAACCAAAAAGGAGAAGGCTAATTTTAAAAGATGATGACACATCTCCATCACCAACATCTTCAAAATCTTTAGCTCTTGTCACAATACCAAAACCTGTTCCTCTCTCTTCAGTTCCAATGTACAAGCCCTTACCTCCTGCAGGTGTTCAATTTCCTCTTGAACTAGCAGCTGTTAGAGATGAAATAAAATCCTTCTATTATGAGGATGACCCTGCCAAAAGGAGTTTGCCATCAATAAAGGGATATCCCTGGCCTAAAAATGTTAATGAATACCTGGAAATCAAGGCCAAGCAAGCAGAGGATATCTCAAAGAAAAACACACAAGGGAAATCTGATAAAGAAATTGCACAGAGAAGTCAATATCTGCTCACACAAGTCAGATCCCTAGAGCAATTTGCAAAAAAATGTTAGTCAACAAATTTCTGAAAGAGCAGCTGAATCTCTGAAGAAAGACTACATTGAAAGCATCATGGCTCACAAAAAGTACAAAGGAGAGAGATATATGTACAAAGAGTGGACTGTTCCTGAGCTTGAAGATGAAGCTGCAAGAATTCAAGACATGATAAAAAGGAAGGTCACTCACACTCCTCCTAACTGGGCAAAATTTAGAAAAAATGCTCCTGACAAACAGGAAGAGCTGAAGAGAATGAAAGAGGAACTGGTAGCAGCTGATTATGGTAACAAAAGACAAGTTGCTAGATGGAAAGAAGATATGGTCAGGGCTACTTACAAAAAGTTGGAACAATTAAGAAAGAAAGATCCCACAGTTCCTCAAAAGCCTGACTATCCTGAAGCAGCGGTTTCAAAAAGACCTTCAAAGCTGCAAATCAGGAGATCCACAGCTCCAGTTGGTGCAACCATCTACAAAAGAAGGCCACACAAACAACTGATTGCTGAAACCATCAAAGAGTTAATGGAAGGAGAAGACCTTGGAAAAGAGGGTATAAAGAAAATGATTATGGAAACTCTTGGTTTGGATCAAACTGCAAGTACTGCTCAGCCAGTCATGAATAGGCCAGCCTCTCCAAATACTTCTGCAAATAAACATCTCCCAAGAAACCCACCAGGCTCAAAAATACAAAAGTGGGAAACTGACAAACAGACCTGCGTATTGACTTTGCTCAGGTCTGGTGGAGGAGTGGAGAAAATATCAAGGGAACAAGCTCTTGGCCTGAGTCTTGAAGATTTGCAGGATCTCCTTGATCTTCCACTCAGCAGGGATGATGAAGATACAGATGCCCTAGACTTTGAATTACAATTCAAAGGTCAGATAAGGGAGTTGTTGATGAGGCAATAAATGTTTCCACAAATAATGAAGAGTTTTGGCATTATCTATTCCAGGGGGAGATTGTTGGGATTGAACCCTATCAGAGGAACAGATAATGTAAAGCCAAAACTGGATCAAAGCAGTGGATCCAGAATAAGCAGACGTTTACAGTTGGTTCATGCAAATCTCTCCCCTTGAAAGTGGTTTCATATCTGCTAATCTCCTATCTGCTGATCATACTAAGTGCTGACCTACAACTGCTGCTTTATATCTACTAGCCAAAGTCAAAGACTGATGGAAGACCAAAGCTCTGTTGACTCTATCTACTGCCTTGGGTCAAGTACTGCTGATCCGGACAAGCACTGCTGGGTTCACAGCAGTGGAAGGATGCAACAGCAGTTTAAGTGTCTTTTATGTAATGTAATGTAATAACAGTAGTTTGGTACATCAGTGTTTATAGATCAGTAGTTAGTGTTTGTTAGGAGGTTAGATGTCACTTTCATGGTGACGTCAGCTAAGATGCTCAGTGGTTTGCAAGTGCCTATAAATAGTTCAGTACTTTGTACTGTTCTATTAGCTCTTTTGATCAATCGTCTTCTTTGCACGAACAAACTACTGAGCTCTGGCTGAGGGGGAGTTTGCATTCTTACATCAATCATTGTAATCGTTGTTGAAACAAATTCAATCATTCGGTTCTTTGTGAAAAGATGTTTGATAAAAGTATTACTCCTGTTTGATTGTATGCAAAGTTTGCTTTCATCTTATTTCCGCTGCACAACTCTTTCATTTCCATCTTAATTACAAACGTAAAATACAATCAAAAAGAAACTCAGATCCAACACTTACAATCCATGAACGTCTTAAACGTGCAAACAGGAGGATTGTTCTGATTCATATGTTGACCTAAAGACAAAAGAAAATACAACACACGGGTAAGATTCGAGTACGCGACACAAGGATAAAGAGTGTTTGGCACATATTGTACTAGCCTGTTGAGCCGCCAAGGCTTCAGCCACAAGAGTATTGATCAAATCGGTCAATTCAGCCTGGGACAGAGTAATGTTGCCACGTCCATCGCCGCGGCCTCCACCACGTCCACCATTTCGTCCGTTCATGATTCTATATAAAAAGTGGAAAAGGTTAAAAGTTGGGATTGGATGGGAGTCAAACATCACTTTGACCTCTACCGATTACCGAGTTCTATCATTACGTTAGACAACATAGCGGAACCCCTTTCACACTCGTTAAGCCTCACTGGGACTCACATGCACCCCACATTATTATTACGTGTGCACCCATAATAGCAACGCGATTTGCATGTTTATCTCAGCTCCTCCCAACTTATGCTAAAAGGTTCCTCAAATTCGAGTAGCAAGACAAAAACACCACAACATAGATCAGGAAGGTTTAGGGAAGTCTCACACTATCAATCACATAACGTAGGCTAGTAACACAAGAACTCATACTATAGTGCTAGGTGTGCATTCACATGCAATGTCATACTCAAGTGTTCACTAAATATAATGTGCAATAAGTAAACGAGAGACGAACCTTGCAATCTGGAGCTGAGTGTCATGGTCGATTTTCTGAACTGTTTGGTTATAGTATGGTTTTATTAAAACGTTTTAAAACTTAGTTCACTATAACCAGTGGCTCTGATACCAAACTGTCACACCCCCAAAATATCACATGCGGAGACCCCGCTAGGCGTGTGACATACCAGGATCTAGCCACCAATCACATTGAACTAATATCCAAATATTAAACAAAGTTTCCATTTATAATGATAAAACATTCATAAACATAATCCAAGTTTAACATGTTCAGCGGAAGCATAAGATAAGTCATCGTTTAATGTTTCAAAAACCAAATAGATGAAAACCAAATGTATTGTTATGTGCTCTCAAAAGACTCGACCCATGATCACTCCAGCAATCCCAGACAACAAGTTCCTCATCCATAGCATCTAACGACCTGCGAGCATGCAACAAGTGTATCAGACAACGCTGGTGAGTTCATAGTTTTACAAAAACGTTAATTGCCAAGTGTTTAGTTCAGTTCATTGTTAATAATGTTGATAATAACTCGAGTACCATACAAGATGGCTTCCAGATTGTTTTGCCCGTCCCCAATGCCCCCTATCTAAGCATTGGTAATGATTAAGGTCATTAGTTCACACCCGTCCTCTCAGGTATGGTGTGAGGTTGCCAAGCCTAATAGCGCTATCAACTAATACCTCGTTACCTCTCAGGTAACTATTCGGTAGAAGATGGGACTTAAGGTGATAGGAAATGAGTGTATTATCCAACATCCCAGTTTTTACCCAGAAAAGACTTATTCCTCTCATGAATACCCGTTTGATTGTCCCACCCACTGGGACACATGCTCAAGAGAAGTGAACTCACCTTGTTTTGCTCAGTATGTTAAGTTACCAATTCCAAGTTGGTCAACCAAACCCTACCGTGGTTACCAATAACATTAGTTTTATCATCAATTAAAACACGTATTTATCACAGATTGCATTTATCACAAAGATCACTGTACACATGTAGCACATACCCCATTTCTCATACAAGTCCACATCCCATGTGAATGACACATAACAACATATAACAGAGGAGTTTCTACTCACACCATTCCAATCAGATTTCTCATTCTTAATCAGCATTGTTACCATGCAACAAATAGTATTTATAATCCAACTACCTAATATCATCTTCATCACAACTGTTCCATTGTTCTGACCATTTGCCTTTACGGCGAAGAATCCTTAAGGCGAAGGTCTATTCTTTGCCGAGAATGAATACGACCAAGAGTCCAAGTGGTTCGTCAAACACTAGTCGACGAAGGACTAATCTTCGCCGTGGGTGAGTACGGCGAAGAACCATGGAGGTTCGTCAAGAATCAGTCGACGAAGGACCTAATTCTTCGTCGAACTAGATTCTTCGTGGGGAAGGTCTTCGTCGCCCCTCATCAGACAGGTACAACTCATTTGATTTCGTAGCCATAATTAACACATTTTTGGTATGATTAGTGGATTAAACAACAGTTATCTTTCAAGTTAAAACAACCCTAATTGCTGTTCATCATCAAAACTAACAACACCACAAAGATAGCATCGAAACACATGCCCTAATCATCATTTAAGAGTTTAATAATCCTACTCATGGATTACATTACCAAGAACCATTCGATCAAGTGAATAACATATCACTCAACAATTCCTCTCGGGTGTATGACTCCCAGTTCATAATCAAAACATCATCAACAATCGGTGAACCTCATACCTTACGCTAACATCGAAAACCTTTTATCATGCACAATCATAAAACAACACTAATCCAAAATCATCATTCATATCAGTGCACATACCCACACATGTCCATTATCAATTCAGTTTGTACACAACAATCATTAATCAACAAGTTAATCAAAACCGAAGGAAATCAGGAATCACGTATCATAGCAAGGGTAAACATACTAACCGATGGATTATGAGTACACGATGATATGCTAGGACAAACGAGAGAAATAGCTTCAACAAGGGCTGCCGTCAGTTTCGAGAGGGGGAGGGTTTTTGTGTTTGCGGTTACAGGTTATGAAATGTTATACGCATAAGATTCTGGGCCTCGAATAACCTTGGCGGATGGCCCTTTTCGGCGAAGTATCCCTTGGCGAAGAACATTCTTCGCCATGTTGTGAGTGTGACGAAGAATCTCCCTTCGTCGAAGGGCGGCATATGACGAAGAACTCTAGTTCTTCGTCGAGTGTAGCTCTTCGTCAAGTGTGGTTCTTCGTCAACTGTGGTTCTCAATCAGAATTAAACATAAATATGCTATGACTAAACATTACACAATACTTAAGTCTTCATGTAACGCCCAAACGTAACAATAATACAGTTAATCAAATATCTTACACATTGATACAACGTAAAATGAACTATGAAAATAAGATTGTGAAACAAGTGGTGCGTAGAGGGAAGACCTTGAAATCTCTGGTTGTCACAAATTTGGTGCAATCGGTAAGTGTTTGACACACCATTCAGTTCACTTTTATCAAAGAATCAAAAGCCCTATGTCGATTTTGAGTAATCTTGATTGTACTGTATGAATTTGTAGAACAAAGGAGGCTAGGGTTCGGGTGGGAGCTGGCATGGGGAAGAAGATACAACGACATCATAATTTATAATTATAACAAAACCTAATTAAACATCAAAATTATAGTGCTCCAGTGGTGGTGGGCGTTTAGGGGTTGTAATTTTTCGGTGTAATTTTTCCTTGAAGAAATCTATCAGTTGATCGAAGAAAGTGTAAGAAAGATGCAAGATCTATTGGGGAAGAAGATGATGTTAGGTTATTGAGGATGAATTGGGGATGAATTAAGGAGGTGGTGAACAGATTGTTATACACACACACACACTTATATATATATATATATATATATATATATTGAAATATTTTTAAAGAACAAATTACGAGTTTTGTCCTTTAAATAAGTAAAAAAAAACTAAATTACTCATGTGTAATAAGATTTAACAGGAAAATTTAATTGGGTTAGGCTCAAAGGACGTAACTTGCAACAAAATTCCCTATAAAGGGCAAAACCTGCCAAAATTAGTTGAAAATGACACCGCCTGAAAAGAGGTATATAGATAAAGGACAAAACTTGTAATTTTTCCTTTAAAAAAAACTAGTCGACGCTTTTTACATCTGTATGTTACCTAAAAATGTTCAAATATATTTATTTTACATTCCCTGTATTTTTAAGAAAAAATAAAAATGTTACATAAGATTTCCTAGGTTTTTCTAATCTAGGTTTTTCTTAACTTGCTATTTTTTGTATAAAGGTTTACATGACTTTTAAGTTTTTCCAAACATATAAAAAGTTTCGATTGGTTGTCAAATGAAGAATAATATAGATGGTATTGGCAATTGTTGGAAATTTTAAAGGATAACATACAAGTTGGTATGTTTCCTTCATCCCACATTGGTGGAGGGAATGAAGTTTGAGTGGTTTATAAGGGATTACTGATGTATTGTAAAATACATCTTTATTCGCGTCCGTTTAGTCGTTAAATAATTGTTTTTATTCCGTTTTAGCGTAGAATGTACATACTTTTGATTATTTGTGTTCTCCAGGTCTTTCTAGCCAAAAGAAGAAGAAACGGGTCAAATTCTGGAAAAGCAAAGTGCTGGATCGGAGATCGAAAGCTCGGAAGCTAGAACAAGTCAGAAAATCAATCCTGAAGCTTCCAGGCGGGCCGCGTAAACAAACATAACTTCTTACGCGCCCCGCCTCAACTTAAAAATATGTTTCTGATGATGGCATTCATACCGGCCGCGTAAACTTATGTTTATATGTTACGCGGGCAGGGAAAAAGTGGAATTCGTGTAGTGCCTTTTTTCTGCAATGGCTAGTAGGGTTTGAACACTTATATAATCATGATGATCGATCACAGCCGGATTACACTTACGAATTTGGAGTTCTTTGAGACTTTCAGAGGCTGAATGAAGATCATTGGAGTGCTCGGAAGCTGAGAATCATTCGGGTATACTTTGGAGCGTTCGGGAGTGAAGATTACGGGTTTAATCATCCTATTTTTTTGTTTTCGTTCGTTTTAATTTGTAACTTGATGAATTAAGAACTTATATTGATTATGATTATGTTTCTGATTATGTTTTCCGGCTAAATCTTTTATAACTACCTAGGCATGACAATGGTTTAATGAAGTTTGGGTTTTTATTCGTTAAAAATGTGGTTTATGGGTTTTCTTGAATTGTAAACGACTATGGAATTTTAACTTGGTGTATATCCATGCTTGATATTGTTTGATCGCTGTTTATTGCTTCGTATAATCCTTGGTGACGGTCTATATCACATAATAGGGTTGTGCTAGGGTTCTAGATTTAGGTGAGTGTCTATATCACGTTAATAAATCTTTAATCCTTTAAGGCGAAAATCTAGTAAGTAACCTTAGAAGTAATATTCGGTAATCTTATAAAATCAAGTGTTCTACTAATCTTGTCGCTGTAAGGCTCGAGATTGTTAATAGGTCTTGGTTTGGTATATAGCTAGGTTTAGGTTTTATAAGGAATCGATCTAGTTCCCTAACCATTCTCTTGTCTATTAAACCAAGTTGAACCCATAGTTGCCTTAGACTTTCGCGCTGTAAGGTAGATTGTCACATTAGGGCACTTTCAAGAAGTTGGAGGACTGTAAGGAAATCTAACAACCGGTAATCGTAACAGCCTAGGTAGTGCCACAAGAATCGCATCGAGAAGGGTTGAGGGGCTTAGTTGGTGTCTTAATAGGTTTAGTATCCAAAGATCTCGGTTCCATACCACATTACCTTCGAATATAAATCCATTCCAAGTTAAACTTGCGTCTAGCCTAGGTAGTCTTCATCGCCACTAGTTTAAGTCTCCGTCCACGTTCGTGTTTAGTTATTTTATTAATATTCTAGTTTAATATTTATTTTATATTTAAGATTTTTAGAACCCCCCCCCCCAATCAAATAAACAAATTTAGTAAGTTGTGTTAGTCTTAGTCTAGATAAAGTCTTAGCGTAATTAAATTGAGTCTCATGGGTTCGATATCCGGACTTACTTAGCTTTACTAAAGTCAATCGGTTCGCTTGTCGGTTAGTAGTTTAGTCGAGTTTAGAGAGTCTAGAGTATTACTTTGAGTCTAGATTTAGGTTAATTTCAGTTGTTTTTATTAAACTACTTTTAGCACATTAATTACTCCTTATGGGCCTCCAAAGTGTTAAATGGGTTGAGAAGTGGATAAAGCCCACATTTACGTCGAGCCGAGCCGCGAGCTCTCGAATGGTCGCGTTTGAGGCGCGAATGGACGCGTTTGAGGCGCACTTTGCACTTCGCAAGGAGCTGAGGAGCTTTTATTTTTAGCTAGGGTCCGGTTCAGGTGTGTCAGATCTGTGGATCGAATGAGATAAGGAGATAGAGGTGAATTCGAAACAGTGGGGGTTATCCCATTATCTCTAGTAATTCGAATTTGTGTGGGATATCTCCAGCAACCGAATTTGGTCCTGGATGGTTATCCCACTCCCCGTTTTTCTCATTCTTTGGTGTGATCACAACCTATAAATAAAAGCCTCCTGTTACCCATTCAATACACCTAATTTTCGCAGCCTCCTCCCACTTTTCTATGCTTCAGTTCTCCAGCTTATGCGTTTTTCTGGTTTCCATTGTTGTTGGAATACCGGATCAGTTCTGCATTAAATCCTGGGAGTTTACGCTGCAGCTCACAGCAATACGAGCGCGTAAAATCCTTTAAGGACATGAGTCATCCGTGCAGTTCAAGGATCTTCTTTCTTGATCGCCAGGTTAGTTTTAATTTTTGCATGTTCTTTAAATTCGTCCGATAACGGGACAGTCTCCTTCTACCTTTCTTTAATCAGTTTGCTCAAGTTGGAACAAACTGGTTTGGCTGATAACTCGGTAATTAATAAAGTTTATATTAATTTGCTGTTTGATTGAAATATTTTCAACAATCTTCAAGGATTTTATTTTTTGTGTTTAATCAACAGTACTAATGGACTCTGAACTACCAACAGCCAATCTGAGATTCATGAATCAAGAGTTTGTCAAGTTGGACAGATTCGATGGTCAGAACTATACCCGTTAGGCGGACAAGGTTAAGTTCATGCTAGTCGTGCTGAAACTCTACTATATCCTTGATCCAGATTTTCCAGAAATCCCTGAAGGCCCTCCTCTTGAGGAGGGAGAGGTCCCGAATCAATATTTGGCAAAGCAAAGACTTGTCCGTAAGGAAGCTGAAGATCTTTGCCTGGGCCACATTAAAAATTCTCTTTCGGATCGTCTCTATGACTTGTACGCGCCGGTAAAAAGTGCTAGAGAATTGTGGAAAGCTTTGGAAGATAAGTACAAGGCTCATGAAGAAGGTACTAACAAATACCTTATTTCCAAGTACTTAGACTTTCAAATGGTCGATGACAAGTCAATCCTGGAGCAAGTGCATGAACTCCAAGTTCTTGTTAACAAATTGACCACACTTTCAATTCCGCTGCAAGAAATATTTCTAGTAGGGGTCATTATTGCAAAACTGCCTCCTAATTGGAAAGATTTCTCAAAGAGAATGATGCACAAGTCTGAGGACTACTCTTTGGACGAACTGTTGAAGCACCTCCAAATTGAGGAGGAAACGCGCAACAGGGGCAAAATAAGTAAAGTCAGATCGAGTGTTAATCATGTTACTGGAGGATCTGGTCAAAAGGGAAAAGGGGCATCAAAGAATAAGAAGTTTACAGCACCAAAGAAAAAGGAATTCAAGAAGTCACAACACACTAACAACCATCAACCAAAGAGGTCTGGTAAATGTTATGTTTGTGGAGAAACCGGGCATTATGCACGAGAGTGCTCTCAAAGGAGTTCTGGATCTACGGTTGGTTCTACAAGTGCTATTGAGGTTGAGAAAGTCACCAATCTAGTGGCCAATGTGGGTCTTGGAGAGGTTAATATGCTTTCTCAATATACACGCATTGTGGCATGTAGAGGATGGTTTTCGGATTCTAGAGCCATTGTTCATGTTTGTGGGAATCGTGGCTCGTTTCTTACTTATGGTCCTGTTCCTCAAGGAACAATGGTGGTATGTGCTGATGGACATCGTGTAGAAGTTCGTGGTAAAGGCACGGTGCGTCTAAACTTTAAAGATGGTCAAGTGGTTACCCTTCAGGACGTGTTGCATGTTCCTGGTATCACCAAGGGTCTTGTTTCTGCCGATAAGTTCGATCGGAATGGTTACAAGCTGGTTCTTAAGAATCTCCGTGTGAAGTTTTCTCTAAATGACATCTATGTGGGTCAAGCAAAGAACACGGGTGGAATGTATCGCCTTGACTTAGCTGAAGATGGGATTGATGAAGAAGCAGACTCGGATGAAGGGGGCGTTTCTGTGATTGATGGGTTTGGGAATGAAAGTGATAGTGATAGTACTAGTTTTGGTGAATGTAATGCAATTGGTTTTGAATTGAATGAAATTATGTCCTCTGATTATATCGCTTGTTCAATTTCTTTATGACATAAACGTTTAACTCATACAAATATTAAAAACATTGAAAAAATGCAAACTAAAGGTTTATTAAAATTAAAAGATAAAGACTTTGAAAAATGCGAAACTTGTGTGAAATCAAAATTCACAAAGAAACCTTTTCCAAGTGTCCAAAAACGCAATAAATCACTACTATAACTAATTCATTCAGATATTTGTGAACTGAATGGAGTTCTTACTCGTGGGGGTAAGAGATACTTTATCACTTTCTGCGATGACTCAAGCCGATACTTATACGTTTATTTATTGCATTCAAAAGACGAAGCTTTTGAGGCATTTAAAATATGTAAGGCTGAGGTTGAAAAACAATGAGAGAAATGCAATAAAATTATTCGCTCGGACAGAGGCGGAGAATACTTTAACCGAAAGTTTGATGCATTCTGCGAAGAGGAAGGCATCATACATGAGAGAACTGCACCGTATACTCCCCAACAAAATAGTTTGGCTGAGAGAAAGAACCGAACCTTGGTAGAGATGGTTAACTGTATGTTAAATCAATCAGGTCTACCTCGTAATATGTGGGGGAAGCTTGGTTGACCGCATGTTATGTTCACACTAGGATCACTAGTCGTGTGATACCTACAAGCCCATATGAGTTGTGGAAAGGAAGAAAACCAAACCTAGAGCATTTGAGGGTTTGGGGTTGTCTTGCCTACTATCGCGTACCTAATCCAAAGACACTCAAACTGGGAGAACGAGCTTTCAAGAGTGTATTCATTGGATATGCTTCGCATAGTAAGTCTTATCGATTGTTGGATGACGAATCAGGTATAGTTGTAGAATCCAGAGATGTGGAATTCTTTTAGAACAAGTTTTCTGGAGATGATGAAAACTCAAATTGCACCACAGCTTCTAGTACTTCTGAAAAAGAGTCCAACCCTCACCGATAATTGAAGAACCGAGAAAAAGTACTAGAGTTAGAAAAGAGAAAAGTTATGGAGATGATTTCTTTTCCTACCTGGTTGAAGGAACTCAAAAGAAAGTGACGAGAGAGGTCATTTTCGCTGTAAATTTGGATGATGATCCTAAAACTTTCAGCGAAGCAATGTCATCAAGAGATGCCCCTTTTGTGGAAGGAGGCAGTCAATGATGAAATGGATTCCATTATGGGAAATGGAACTTGGGAGTTAGCTGATCTACCCAAGGGAAAGAAACCTATTGGATCCAAATGGATTTTCAAAAGGAAGTATCATCCAGATGGATCCATCTCTGTCTATAAAGCATGATTAGTTACTAAAGGGTATAGGCAAAGAGAAATGATCGACTATTTTGATACCTATGCACCTGTGGCTAGAATTAGTTCTATTAGAACTCTAATAGCGGTGTCTGCTTTGAAAGGGTTGTACATCCATCAAATGGATTTAAAGACTGCATTTATAAATGGGTATCTAAATGAAGAGATTTATTTGGAGCAACCAGAAGGGTTTGTGATGCCCGGACCAGAGAACAAAGTGTGTAGACTTATTAAATCTCTATATGGTTTGAAGCAAGCTCCTAAACAGTGGTGTGAGAGATTTGATACCACTGTGACTGCTTTCGGGTTTCAACACAATAGTGCTGATAGATGTATTTATACTAAATGTGAACCCGGTTATACAGTCGTGATTTGTCTCTATGTTGATGATATGTTGATCATTGGCACTCACCTTGAAGGTATTTCTGAAACAAAGAAGTATTTGTCCTCGAACTTTAAGATGAAAGATCTAGGAGAAGTTGATACCATTCTTGGGATCAAGGTGAAAAGTACTGGAAGACAGATTTCTCTAAGTCAATCTCATTACATAGAGAAAATTCTGACTAAGTTTCAACACTTAAATATTAAAGAGTTTAATACCCTGTTTGATCCAAGTGTGAAACTTAAAGTGAACTCTAGAAGAGCAGTGGCTCAACTGGAATATGCGAGTGCTATTGGAAGTATGATGTATGCAACGCATTGCACTCGTCCTGACATTGCTTTTGCTGTAAGCAAACTGAGTCAGTATACTGTCAATCCAGTGACAGAACACTGGAAGGCAGTGGGTAGAGTACTTGGATACCTGAAAAGGACCAGTAACTTAGAACTGACATACACGTCTTCTTCCAGAATACTCGAAGGTTATTCTGATGCAAGCTGGATTGATCACACCAGTGATTCAAAATCTACAAGTGGGTGGATTTACACTCTAGCAGGAGCAGCAATTTCTTGGGCGAGCAAGAAACAGACGTGTATTGCCCACTCAACTATGGAAGCTGAGTTCATAGCACTAGCTGCGGCTGGTAAGGAAGCGGAGTGGATTAGAGATCTACTTACTGGCATCCATCTGTGGGATGTTCCAATGTCGTCCATTCCCATGTATTGTGATAGTGAGGCCACACTATCTAAAGTATACAACGCAGTGTATAATGGGAGGTCAAGACACATAGGTCTTCGGCACAATTATGTGAGACAACTGCTTGAAAGTGGTACCATCAAGGTTGTCTATGTCAAGACGAGTAAGAACTTGGCAGATCCGTTTACTAAACCTCTGACGAGAGATTTGGTTGTGAATACCGCGAGAGACATGGGTCTAAAACCACAATAGAATCGTTAGTGATGGAAACCCGACTTGAACTTAGTGCTCCTATTTCTCAAGTTTAATGGGTAAAAACGAAGTCACTTAACGATAGAAGGTACTATCAAATTTGATAGATCCATGTGAGGTATGATAGTACGTCGTTGCCGAGAACAAGGGTGAGCTTATGCTCTTAACAAAGTTTTGGAGGCATCCAAGCAACGTGGATGATGTAAAACTTCGCCTATATGATCTAGGGGTGGTGCCGCCTCAAGTGAAGATTAGTGGTTTATCTTCTAAAGGGTTATGAAAAGGATTTATAGCCATATTCGTGCTCAGTGAGAACGCAAAGTCAGCTGGTGATGTGTGAGGGTAAACCGAAGGGGGCTATGAGGTTAATGGTTTAATTCCATAGGACACCATCAAATCTGTCTCTTCTTGTTTGTCAACATAAACTGGGTTTAATCTTCGTGACACCTAGTGACATCATCAGTCTAAGTGAAAGGAAACATTCCAACTTGGTGGGGGATTGTTGGAAATTTTAAAGGATAACATACAAGTTGGTATGTTTCCTTTACCCCACATTGGTGGAGTGAATGAAGTTTGAGTGGTTTATAAGGGATTACTCCTTATGGGCTTCCAAAGTGTTAAATGGGTTGAGAAGTGGATAAAGCCCACACGCGCGCCGAGCCGAGCCGAGCCGCGAGCTCTCGAATGGTCACGTTTGAGGCGTGAATGGGCGCGTTTGAGGTGCACTTTGCACTTCGCACGTACGCATCGTCGCGAGGAGCTTTTATTTTTAGCTAGGGTCCGGTTCAGGTGTGTCTGATCTGTGGATCGAATGAGATAAGGAGATAGAGGTGAAATCAAAACAGTGGGGGTTATCCCATTATCTCTAGTAATTCTAATTCGTGTGGGATATCTCCAGTAACCGAATTTGGTTCTGGATGGTTATCCCACTCCCCGTTTTTCTCATTCTTTGGTGTGATCACAACCCTGGTAAATAAAGCCTTCTGCTACCCATTCAATACACCTAATTTTCGCAGCCTCATCCCACCTTTCTTTGCTTCAGTTTCTTCTCCAGCTTCTGCGTTTTTCTGGTTTCCATTGCTGTTGGAATACCGGATCAGTTCTGCATTAAATCCCGGGAGTTTACGCTGCAGCTCACAGTAATACGAGCGCATAAAATCCTTTAAGGACAAGAGTCATCCGTGCAGTTCAAGGATCTTCTTTCTCGATCGTCAGGTTGGTTTTAATTTTTGCGTGTTCTTTAAATTCGTCCGATAACATGACAGTCTCCTTCTACCTTTCTTTAATCAGTTTGCTCAAGTTGGAACAAACCGGTTTGGCTGATAACTCGGTAATTAATAAGGTTTATATTAATTTACCGTTTGATTGAAATATTTTCAACATCAACTAGGTGGAGTCCATTACATATTATGGATTGACAATTTGACGTGTCCAGTTGGGGCTATAAAACCACCACAAACAAACTTGGATATTTTTCCTTATGTTGACTTGGTTACTTTAAGTTCATTCATAAGAAGTTGACAGAATAGTTTGACAATACGTATGTGTTTTTATCACGTATGGTTGAATGTAAGATATTTTGTATCTTACATATAACTACAAATAATTCATATTATGGGTCTAGCAAAAGTAAAAGAATTTAAGAAAGATAGTCGGAAAAAAAAAAAGAGTTTGTTATAGGGTAAATATGAGATTTGTGTAGAGATGTTTGAGTTTTTCAATAGAGACTTACGTTCACTTCTCACTTGTGTCATTTTGGAGGATTAGGAAATGATAGATAGAGCATAGCTAGCCTCCTTGTAGAGGTGTCAGGCTCTATTTGAGCCCACCCGAGTTTTCGTCCCACCGTGTGTTATACTAGAGAGTTCTGCTCTTGTGGTGACACAACGACTGTCAAGTGGCAGCCGGCGGTATGGTTTCCCTAAGGAACGCTCAAGCAAAACTCTGAAGTCAGCATGAACCCGGTTACGACAACATAATCTGGTCGAATTGAGGTAACTGGGCTCTCCAATTTAATAAGTACGGTAGCCTAATACAAGAAAGTCGTTAAGAGAGAGAGAGAGAAAGAGAGAGATTCAATGAGGGCAACATATCATTTTTTCCCAAAAAATATAACATGTTTATATATGATATCAAAATCTCAAAATGAAGGATTTTATTAATGGTATTGTCACGTAGGCATGGGCGGAGCCACTGTGTAAGAATGGGTTGCCCGGGCCACCCCTAGACTCTGTTTTCATAGTGTAAAAATATCTTTTAACTCCGTCTATGTAGTGTAAAATATTTATCTTTTTTATAATATTGGTTGCTGACGTAGGTGGAGTCCATTACATCATAAGGGTTGACATGTCAAGTGGATGCTATAAAATCACGGAAAAGGTGCTTGGATTTTTTTTTTTTCTTAGGTTGAATTAGTCACTTTGTGTTGATAAGATAGTTTGATTACGTGTATATGTTTATCTGTCTTTACTATTATCACGTGTCGTAGAATATAAGATATTTGTATATTCTAAAGAACTTATACGCATTTAACAAGTAGATAGAAGTTAAACCTTTACAAACTCAAGTTAAACGAAATGTAAAGCTTAGTAAAATGAAGATTCTAAAAATCTCGGCCTCATGCTGTAATATTTTTTTTGTTATAGAAACGGAGTGCCCGACAAGGAGACCATTTATCACCATTTATTTTTGTTATAGCTATGGAGTCCCTTTCTTGTATGTTGCAGTAGTAGGCGGTGAATCTTGAGGATTTTCCATGGTCTAGAAATACCAAATAATGGGTCGGTCCTATCAAACCCTTCCTTTGTAGATGATTTACTTTTGTTGGGTAAATGGCAAATCAAAAATGGGAATTCTATTAGCACACCAGTCAATCTATCTGTATACTTTGTTTTTTTAATACGGGTCATATAGGCCTATACGAGTTGTATTTCTTTTTCAATTTCCAATAAAGACTGATTTGTCAGATTTTGTCTATTTGATTAAACCTATACGGGTCATATAGACCTCCTGAATTCTCAAGAAAACAAGGGGTTAATTGATAAATCAAGGGGTCCATACGGGTCGTATCGACCCCTAATTTATCAATTAACCTTTTTTTTTAGAATTCAGAGGTCTACATGATAAAGTTTAAAAAAATGTTAAAAAATAAAAAATTTCTTTTATTAAACTTTATTAAAACTATGATTAAATGTATACAAAAATTTGTAAAAAAAAAACAAACTTTAATGCATTCTTTTATTAAACTTTGTTAAAACTATGATTAAATGCATTCTTTTATTAAACTTTGTTAAAACTATGATTAAATTTTTATAAAAATTTGTAAAAATACCAAAGTTTAATTGATAAATCAAGGGGTTAATTAAACTTTGTTTTTTTTCAAATTTTTGTATACATTTAATCATAGTTTTAACAAAGTTTAATAAAAAAATTCTTTTATTTTTTAAACAAAAACAATTTTAAGACTTTATCATGTAGACCCCTGGATTCTAAAGGGGGGGTGTTAATTGATAAATCAAGGGGTCTATACCTATACGACCCGTATTGACCCCCTAATTTATCAATTAACTTCTTGTTTTTTTTTTTTTTTTGAGAATTCAGGGGGTCCATAAGACCCGTATAGGTCCAGTCAAATAGACAAAATCTGACACATCAGTCTTTATTGGAAATTGAAAAAGCAATAAGACCCGTATTGAAGGTGTCGATTTAAGGGTTCAGGTGTGCCAATAATACGATCCATCATAAATACTAGGAAGCTGGCCCCACTAATTAGATGTTTTCATATGATTTATCGTCTTTAAATTAATTTAACCAAGTGTAATCTGTTTGGTGTCAATATTGATCATGAGGTCATCTAACATAACTATGCTTCTATTTTAACATGATCATATTCTTTACACTCTAGGTTGTAAGATGCAATGAAATCCAAAATCAATATTTTGCACTGCAGATTCTAAGAAGCAATGAAGTTTTAACACAGTTTCTAAAAAGCAATGTAGTTTTAACATTAGTATTCCTTAGTTACAATACGACCATGCCACTGTCTTAGCATGATCATGTTCTTTACACTACAGGTTTTCAAACGTAATGGGTTTTAACGTGGTCATGCATTTGTTCCATTATGATCGTGCTTCAATTTTATCATGGTCATGCCTCTGCTTTAATATCCAGACGAAAAAAACTGAAAGAACTCTAACTAAAACATAATGAGGTGAAAAACGCAATTAAGGTTTTATAACCTAAAACGCAATGAAAATAAAAAAAATAACACAATTTACAAAAGAAACTCAAATTAACGACAGTGGAAAGAGAAAGAACTCTGATACAACGTGGGGAAATTTGTTGCAGTAGTGGTGGGTGGTGGAGTGGTGACGGTGTATGGTGGAATGGTGATTTCAAATCTGAAAAACCCAACAGGTGGTTGAAGGTGGTTGTGGTGGTTTCAGATCTAGTTTCTGGCAAGATGGTGGCGATCGTAAGTGGTGGTAGAGGTGGTGGTGTTGGTTGTGATGTGGTAGTTTATGGTTTTAAAAATGGTGGATTTGAGTATACGGGAAAGAGAAATGAATTCCATATACGGGGTTTTTTTTTTTAAATTGTGAGTTTTGACTAAAATGCCCCTTTTTATGTTTTTTTTTTAATCTTTGCCGCATGTTCTTCTTTTATTGCTTTCTATCCTTTCTACTAAAACTAAACTTCCTATTTGATATTTTTTCTTGTATAGTAATAACTACTTATTTAATTCAACAATAAAACGTTTAACGTTCTTTTGATATGCTTAGATTTTATTTATTTTTTTAGCAATAAGGGATCTTCATGGTTTGTGGCTGTTCCGTCCTCCTAGGGGTTCGAATTTAGTAGCCATATTTGGTAAAGTCAAATGTTGACTATTCACATTTTTCTTGAAACGGTAAAACAAATTATACAAAATATGAAGAGAATAGCACACAGCAGCGTATATACGGGAAATAAAAGCTAAAACACTAAAGATACAATCAGCTTTAAAACTCCCAATCTAGTTAAACATCTTCTCTTATTTTCTATCTAAAGAAAAGATAAAGCATAATGAGGGGTGGACCTAGCTTTATAATAGGGGTAGCCCTCGTTATCCTTTGACATTCCGACGATAGTGTAAATTTTAAAAAAAAAATAACGCAATTTCATTACCTCATTATTTTGAAACGTTGCCCCTATAAATATATCCGACCATATATATTTTACTTTATTATGCATAACTTATAAATATAACTTTAAATTTATACAATATCATGAGCACCATTCAATTATATTGACTTGTCATATTGACTTGCCTTTTTTATTTGTTATCTGACCCATTGGCATGTCTCTTGGACATAATTACTATGCTATCCAATGAGTGGTCATGACTCTCATGATCCTTCACGTCAGCGCTATGTCACCAATCTTTAATCCACCGTTCAAAATTACTACCCTAACGGTATGGTTATGACTCAAACAACTATCCTTTTATTTATTTTAATTTAGTTTTGTCTAAAAAAAAAAGAAATGAAATCTTGGAAAATGGAAAAGAGGACCATGGTTGCCATGGTTTAATCTATGCGAACCATGATGGATTAGACAAGGGGGTGCTGTAGCCTTTCATTCATGTTTGTATGTGACGAATCATGTCTCAAGTCTCAACCATAACCACTACACTATTCAGCCTTACCGAGTTATAGCTTGTAACCTGAAATTGGGAGCGAGTATAAGTTCCTTACTATTATGGATTAAAATATAAAGTTTTAAGATTTTCGTAATCAATTCTTTTCAATTATAACAAGTTATTAAATTTGGATATTGAAAAAGATGATTCGATTAGTTGAGTTAAGCATATATTTTCCGTGTGTGCGTTCTCTGCTTTAGTCTGGTCAGTTGTCTCTTCTTGGTGTCTCATCCTTTTTTTTTTGCCTCCAGCTTTGAAGATATCCTCAAGATGTGCATGATTCTCTAAAGACGTCAAAGAAAGATAGGAAGGTTGTGTAATTTATACTCCTTTCTTGTTAGGTCATTTGTAAAGCTTGGAACAAGTTTATCTTTCATCTTGTGAAGCCGAAAGTGGAGGAGGTCAAAGCGTTGGGATTCCTTTGTCTTAAATACCGGGCGAACTTGTTGAGTTTGGATGAAAAGTCTTGGGGCCGTTTTGACTTTTTGTGATGTTTCTTTATTATTTTGTAGCTTGTTTTTGTTGTTCTTCCAGCGTCTTGCTTGTAGGATCGTTCTTATAAAATTCCGCCTTTCAGAAAAAAAATATTAACCATCGATTCATTTTAATTTCCAATTATGTATGGGATCATATAATGTATTTGAAAACTTTTTAAGATGATACACGTTGTTATTTATAAACTACTAGGTTATAACCCGAGAATACTCCCGGGTTGTTAATCTATGTTTCTAAAAAAAAATATATACATATATATGAATAAATGAAAATTTCATGATGAATAGGGTAGATTAATCAATGATACGAACGTATGTAGAAGTAAACATTTATAAAATGTAATACTGAGAAAAACATTTATAAACCCTAATACTAAACACTTTAAGCAGCAACTTCTTCATTAACTTCTACTTTAACACGTGCAAGACGTCATTCAGGAATACGGACCAAATCTTTTGTGCCTCTAAAAACCATCATATCAAATTTTGACTCCGAAATCATGTCGAAGATAATAAAGTGTTCATCCTCAATTTTCATGTCTTCTTTAATTTGATTCCATCCAGTAGTCATATAAAAATTTTGACCATGTTTTTCCATAACAACCAACCATGTACGGTTAGGAAAAGCGGTTATAGCAACATGTTTCGTAGGTAGTATGTTCTTCAACTTATGATGAACAAAAAATCTATCGATAAGTTGCAAGTACAAAAAAATTATTTTAGATTAAAGAAAGTTTTATAAAATTTGTCAAATACTACTATAGAAGGAACTTAAAAATAACAAATAAAATAATTACCAAATGATCTCTATGTTCAGAGAACCGAGAGGTTTGGCAGTATAAGAAATCACCTTGAGCAAGTGATAAATCTTGATAAAAGTATATCAATCTAAGAGTTAGACTACCTTCGTATTGAAACAAAAGCAATGAATTCTTTGGTAATATTAGTGAGTCAATCATATTGGACCATCCGTGGTGGAAAAAGTACGAAGAACCTACTTTCCTAATTTTGACAGTAAAAGTTCTTCCATCCATCGTAATGATTCGAACCATACAATCAGGAGCTAACTTGAAATCAGCTACCCAATTGTGGTAACTCATCGGTAAAATCTGTATGCAAAGTAAGAATTAATACAAACATATAATAAAGAAACAAAAATGATTATGACATCAACATACCCAAGAATTCATCTTGTTGTTTGATATCAAACGTAAAAAACAGTTAAGCATCTTGACTGATAATCAAAGTTTGA
The DNA here is from genome assembly GCA_030545235.1 of Helianthus tuberosus. Taxonomy (NCBI): domain Eukaryota; kingdom Viridiplantae; phylum Streptophyta; class Magnoliopsida; order Asterales; family Asteraceae; genus Helianthus; species Helianthus tuberosus. Next base: position 81,896,963 of record CM060354.1, read on the forward strand.
ATTGGATGAAGATTGTTTAGGTATTATCTATATTTATAAGACAAAGTTATTTAAAGACAGATACCGCATGGTATGATTTTTTACACTACTCATTCATAAACAGTAATAGTATAACAATCATAAGGCTGATTTAGTTGTTAATTGTGGTATACATGCTAAAAATGTCTGCTGATGTTGTAAGAATTGTCGGATTCAAAAATAAAGTGCATGAGTTGACAGTGAAGAACATGAATGGAAAAACCATCAATATGAATCTTAGGCGGCAGAAAAATGGAGATGCTGTAAGGTATGCAATCGAAGGTTGGCCGATGTTCATGAAGGAGAATGGCCTTCGTTCGGGCGACACAATGCATTTCACATTTGTAAGTTTAGGAAATCTCTTGATCTTATCACATGTGGATGCAGTTAATGTAGGTTAACATGTAATCTTATAAGATAATGTAGAAGGTGTTTGTCAAGACGAAATCATGACTCTTTTGTGATACTGCTTTTATGTATCTTTTTTTTGGACATGCAAGTTCTCTTCTTATCATGTTTTATTTTGGTCGTTGGTAGTTTAAGCTTAAAGACAATTAGTGGTATATCATCATGACATATACCATATTTTTGAATATATCTAACAGTGGTATCGAATCTAAATGCTTGTTGATTATCGATGTTCAAATATATATTTAGAAATTAAGATGTGGTTGTTTATATGTGTTTTGCATTATTATAAGTTCTAACTCAATTTCAAAAAAATTAAAGAGGTAAAGTAAGGAGTAACAAAAAATTAAAAATCAATATGGATTCAGTTTTAAAACGTAAGAATACATGTAAAATTGAGAACAATATTGAATTATCTTTCATAACGTAAGAGAACCAACATCTGAAATCTGAAAGATTTTGGGAAAAAAGAATTGCATTAGTCTCTTCAATGTTTTAAACAATAATATATGATAAAACAAAATAAGAAGCAAAGGAACAATCATTAGCGACGACATTCATTGGAAGTTCAGAAGAAGATGAATATAGTTGTTTGAACGCATTATGCATTTTCTAAACACCAGCAGAAAGCTAAAATAAAACATCATAACACACGGTTATAATTATAGAATCAAAACTTTTATCTTCTAAAAAAATAATTAAAACTAACATAGGTTTATCATCAATGGAAAACATGAAAATACGTAGAAATGATAGTACAATACATGAAAAGTTACTGGAAATTTAAAGAGTGATGGAAAAATATGACAACGTAGAAGAAATCAGAATCAAGATTCAAAGAAACTTGAAGATGAAATGAAGAAGTATGTAAATTTTTTTCTATTTATAGATATAACCTATTTAAGGAATAAATAATGACATCATTACAAATCAATTACAATCAAATTAATGAGCTTAATTATAGAAAGGATGTTAAATTTAGAAAGATTAGAAAATTTTATAAATTAGTCAATACTACAATCTAATTTATATAATCATGATATTTTATAAACTAAATATAAATTGTAATTTATTTGTACAAAGAATTTAAAATAAATAATTAGTGTTACTTTCATGAAAAGTAACTAAGGATAAGAGTAATATGAAATTTGTAATTTTTGTTTTTTTATTGTATGATTAGATTAGTAAATAAAAAATGTAATCTCATAAAATAAGAAACATAAGTAAACATCATTTCGAACCAAACGACAAAATAGATAACTCAAAATGTCATATTAAATAGGGAAACCATATAAGTGTTTTAAAGACAATAAAAAACTCAAAGCAAACACTCCAATAACAAACCAAATGTTTTTTTTATTGTAACAATCACTTCTCTCGTTTATCAATTATTGGCAACATCTTCATCAAGACAAATGCTATCAACACTTATGCGAGGTTTACTTGCTGACGACCCCAGTCCCTCTTCAATCACATACAAATCACTAAGGTTACGCTTCAGATCGGCTGATGATTGCTTCAACTCAGCCACATAATCCTTTGAAACAGGTGTAGAGTTATCACCGATGTAAGAAACACCATCCTTTAAAAAGAACAAAAAATGAAAACCAAAGAATTTTTAAGTCTATATCATTATAGTTTTTAAAGGTCAAACCTTTGCACTGTCACACCCCCAAAATCCACCATGCGGAGTACCACCGCTTGGAGGCGTGACGTGACCAGGATCGAGCCACCAATCATATCGAACAACGTATTTTAGTAAATAAAATCAATCACATTACAATTGGTGACCAAAAAGGAAGTTAACCAAGTTCAATTTAAACAGCGGAAGCATAAGACGTTAAACCAAAACATAAGTTTGTAGTTTCATAAGTTTAAAGACCCCAACATAAGTTTCATAAGTTCATAACGTTTATTTAGTAAGTACGGGACATATTAGTTCGCATTCCACAACGACCACCTCCATGTGCAAGCTCCACAGCATCTAACGACCTGCAAGGCATGTAATAACTAGTCAACAATAAAGTTGAGTGAGTTCACGTTTGGTTGTTTAGTTAATGAGTTCGTATCAGGAATCGGAAGTTCGTTTCATAACCAAGTATTACCCATTATCCTTGATTCCCAAACCTTTACGATATTTAGTGGGGGCTTCCCATTATGTATGTCACTAGACTAGGCGTATCCATAAGTGTCCTTCCCAATCCGAGGACGGTGTTAAGTATGAGTGTACGTAGGTTTTACGTACGTGCCCTTCTCATCCGAGGACAGTAGTGAGTGTGAGTGTACGTAGGTTTTACGTACGTGCCCTTCTCATCCGAGGACAGTAGTAAGTGTGAGTGTACGTAGGTTTTACGTACGTGCCCTTCTCATCCGAGGACAGTAGTAAGTGTGAGTGTACGTAGGTTTTACGTACGTGCCCTTCTCAATCCGAGGACAGTAGTAGGTAGTCTAGTAGTGTTGGTAATATAAATAGAGTGATAGTACGAGTAGTTATTCAATCCCATTCCCAACCACCGGGAATCCCATGCCTTAGTAAGGGTGTGAACTCACCTCGGTTTGCTCGGTTAGATTCTCAATATAGCTAACAGTCAAGGTCGGTCAATCACGTCCTAGTATGATTTACCAGTTAGTCATTTAGTGGCTTTCAAATAGAATACAAAGTTCCTACACGTATCTATCACACAACATGCATCACTGTAACGGTTTATGCCCATCTAAGTTTCCCGTCCATTCCCCACTCAAAATCAAACATACGATAATGCACATAACATATATAACATGTTAAATCATTCACAGATAGCATACTCGACATTTAGACACGCAAGTCACAACTTATGTCAATTCGGCATTAATACTCAAAACCGGCTGTTTTCGGACATTTAAATAAAATAGTTAGATTATTCCAAAAATTCCCAAATTTTTATAGAATGTCACAAACATTCCATATTTTATTGTGTAAAAATATCGGGGTCCGGTTCATCACCAATATTTTATAAAAATTCATATTCGGGACTGAACTCAGATTTATGTATTTCTGACCACAGTCCACGAAACAATTTATTAAAAATTCATCGTAAGTCCGATTCGCGAAATTACAGTGGGGTAATTACAAATACTTCAGTTATCATCTACAGTAAAATTTTCATGGTCCGATTCATCACAAAACTCAGGTTATGACTGAAAGTACGACGCCCATTTATTGCTGTCAAAATTCAGCTTAAGTAGCTGTTACAAATTAACACTTTAAAAATAGTAAACGGAGTCCAAAAATTACGATTCCGGTGCCATTAGAACCGTATTTCATAATAACATATTTTAGATTCAAAATATCAATTTTTCGTTGAGGTTAAGACCTGTTTACAGCCAACAGAAGTGGGCTGTAAAAGTTAGACAGATTCTGATTTCAAGTGTTTAACCTTCTAAATCGTGTTCGATCGATTCCGTTAACGAGTTTAGTGACCACAACAACATCGCATATTAATATTAATCAGTAAAACATCATATAATCAACCAATAATCATAACCACACAAGATCTACATGATTTACACACATAACTTCTCTTTATCCATCTTATTCATCTTATGTTCAAGAGTTTATGTTATGTTCTTTAGTGTTCGTCATATTTCATCATACAAACATCTATTAACCACTAAAATCAAGAACAAGATGGTGATTTAGAACACTTACTACTAGCACAAGGCTAGGGGAGAAACAAGGCGTAAAAGTGGTGGTTAAAAGAAAACGAGAGCGGTCCTTCCACTTCCGAACGCACCGAGCTTCGTTGTATGATCTCTTGCACCTTTGTGTTTATGTAGATTGCTTGAAGAAGGTTAAGTGATGGTGGTGGTGGTGCCACTAGGGGCTGCCGAGATCAAAGAGGGAGAGAAGAGGGAGTATGATGGTGTTGGTGGTGTGTAGATGAGAATGAGTTAGAGTCTTGTGGTTAAATAGAAGATTTTCCAACATCCTATTACCCACTAGACCATGTGTCTTCAAGATACTAAGCACATCAATTAAACAAATGAATAAAATCTTGGGGAGTCCTTTCTTGTCTCCTAATTGGTTGGGGGGGGGGGGGGGGGTAACTTAGTTCAAATTCAACTATATAGTTAGGACTTAGTTAGATGATTAGGAAATTAATCCGGTTACTAGTGTGTTATGCATTACAGCGGGTGTCAGGGTATTCAGGGACCCTAACTGGCTCAGAAAAAGATAAACAATGTTATTGGCAATATTTTTATGTTCCGGGTAAAGTCCGGTTGTTCGGTTCGATCCTGTTCCGTTAAACCGCTTAATTAATCCGTAAAGCATCCTACTTATATATTTTTGCAATGTTTTTAATTCTTAACACTCAGGACGTCATAACAGACTATTTAATGACTTTTCTGTACACTACTAGTGTATTAACAAATACGTGTAAGTATAACACAGATATCAGAAAGCAGTTAAGTGATTTCACACAGTCGTCAAACACATTAATTATTATTAATAAATTGTACGGTTACATGTAAATTCGAGGGTTGTCACATTCTCCCCCTGTTAAGAGAATTTCGTCCCGAAATTTAGCGCGTGGTTACTGAGGAGGCTAGTTAAGTTGCGTTGTTTTCCAGATTTTCCTGGGGTGTCACATCATCCCCCCGTTGATTTGGAATTTCGTCCCGAAATTCTGCAGTAGCTTCAGCCTCAGTAGTGGTTGCGTTTTTCTTAAACAGTTGGGGATACTTGAGTTCCATCTGGTCTTCTCGTTCCCAGGTATACTCTGGGCCACGACGAGTATTCCAACGAACTCGGACCAGAGGTATCCTGATATGCTTGAGGATCTTAACATCTCGATCAGTAATCTCTACAGGTTCCTCGACGAATCGGAGCTGGTCGTCGATAGTGAGTTCCTTGAGGGGAACTATGAGGGTCTCATCTGACAGACACTTCTTCAGATTCGACACATGGAAAACATTGTGAACTCCGCTGAGTTCTTCAGGTAGATCCAACCTGTAGGCGACTTGGCCAATTTTCTCAATGACTTTGAATGGTCCGACATAACGCGGATTGAGTTTGCCTCGTTTGCCAAAGCGCACTACACCTTTCCAAGGTGAGACCTTGAGTAGCACTCGATCCCCAACCTGGAGTTCGAGTGGTTTTCTTCCCTTATCAGCATAGCTTTTCTGACGGTCACGAGCTGCCGCCATTCGCTGTCGTATCTGAACAATTTTCTCGGTGGTATCTACCACATGTTCTGGGCCAGTGATTTGGCTGTCACCAACTTCTGCCCAACAGAGAGGTGATCGGCATTTGCGTCCGTACAATGCCTCAAACGGAGCGGCTTGGATGCTGGTGTGGTAGCTGTTGTTATATGAGAACTCCACTAGCGGGAGGTGCTTCTCCCAGCCATTACCAAAATCGATTACACATGCCCTAAGCATGTCTTCAAGGGTTTGGATGGTGCGTTAGATTGCCCATCCGTCTGCGGGTGATAAGCGGTGCTCATATCTAAACGTGAGCCAAAGGACTTGTGCATTGCTTGCCACAGTTCTGAAGTAAAACGTGCGTCACAATCAGATATAATAGAGATTGGCACTCCGTGCCTTGATACCACTTCCTTTAGGTAAATGTCTGCAAGAGTAGAGAACTTGTCCGTTTCTTTGATAGCCAGAAAATGTGCAGACTTGGTTAGTCGATCTACGATCACCCAAATGGTATCGTTTCCGCGTTGAGATCTGGGCAGGCCAGTAACGAAATCCATGGAAATTTGCTCCCATTTCCATTTCGGGATCTCCGGTTGTTGAAGTAGGCCTGATGGTTTCTGATATGCAGACTTGACTCTCGCACAAGTCAAGCACGTGCTGACGTAGGTTGCTACGTGGGCTTTCATGCCAGGCCACCAATACGTAGTCTTGAGGTCGTGGTACATTTTATCCGAACCAGGATGTACCGAATAACGAGACTTGTGCGCTTCGTCCATCACAAGTTCGCGTAAGTTTCCATAAAATGGAACCCAGATGCGTCCGTTTACATAGTAAGCGCCGTCTTCCTTTTGTTCTAGCCGCTGCCTCGATCCTCGTAGGGATTCAGCCCTGATGTTTTCTACCTTCAATGCTTCGACCTGAGCCTCACGAATCTGAGAGGGAAGGTTAGATTGGATGGTAAGCTGTAGAGCACGTACACGCCCAGGTATAGTATCCTTTCGACTGAGGGCGTCGGCCACAACATTGGCTTTGCCCGGATGATACTTGATAGCGCATTCGTAATCATTCAAGAGTTCGACCCATCGGCGTTGTCGCATGTTTAACTCTTTTTGCTTGAAGATATGCTCGAGACTCCTGTGGTCGGTGTAAATGGTGCACTTGGTACCGTACAGGTAATGTCTCCATATCTTAAGTGCGAATACAACTGCTCCCAGTTCCAGATCGTGAGTAGTGTAGTTTCTTTCGTGAACTTTAAGTTGGCGCGATGCGTAGGCAATGACCTTGTCACGTTGCATCAATACGCAACCAAGTCCTTGGATGGAAGCGTCGCAATAAACCACGAAATCATCGGTGCCTTCTGGCAATGAGAGGATAGGCGCGCTACAAAGTCTATCTTTTAGATGTTGAAATGCGGACTCTTGTGCATCACCCCAACGATAGATGACACCCTTCTGAGTCAGTGAAGTGAGAGGTTGCGCAATCTTGGAGAAATCTTTTATAAACCTTCTGTAATATCCGGCCAAACCCAAGAATTGGCGGATTTCTGTTGGTGTGCGGGGTGCGGGCCAGTTCTTGATCGATTCAACCTTAGATGGATCCACATGAATTCCATCCTTGTTTACCACGTGGCCTAGAAAGTGGACTTCGCGAAGCCAGAAATCACATTTCGAAAACTTGGCATACAACCGTTCCTTTCGAAGAAGTTCCAGCATAAGTCGTAGATGCTGCTCGTGTTCCTCCTGACTCTTAGAATAGATCAGGATATCATCGATGAACACAATAACGAACTTATCCAGGTAAGGCTTGCACACTCGGTTCATGAGATCCATGAAGACTGCCGGTGCATTCGTCAGCCCGAACGGCATAACCAGGAACTCGTAATGGCCGTAACGAGTTCTGAATGCTGTTTTGGAGACGTCCTCATCTCGGAATCTCAGCTGATGGTATCCCGATCTCAAATCAATCTTGGAGTAATAGCTCGACCCTTGCAACTGGTCGAATAAATCGTCAATACGTGGAAGAGGATAACGATTCTTCACAGTCACCTTGTTGAGCTCGCGATAGTCAATACACATCCTGAAGGTACCGTCTTTCTTCTTCACGAACAAGACTGGAGCTCCCCAGGGTGAAGAGCTCGGACGTATAAAACCCTTTTCCAAGAGTTCTTGTAGTTGTGTGGACAGTTCTTCGAGTTCTGATGGGGCTAGACGATATGGTGCTCGAGCTACTGGCGCTGCTCCAGGAGCTAGCTCGATTTGAAACTCAACTTGGCGATGAGGAGGAAGACCAGGTAATTCCTCAGGAAATACCTCGGGAAATTCGCGCACAATAGGGATGTCTTCAATTCTCTTCTCTTCCGTGGATGTGTCAGTAACGAGTGCTAAAATGGCAGTGTGGCCCTTTCGCAAACACTTCTGGGCCTTAAGGAAAGAGATGATGCCTTCGACAGCACCACTCTTGTCGCCACGAATCACGAGGGGTTCTTTATCAGAACGAGGAATGCGGATGATTTTCTCCTTGCAAACAATCTCCGCTTGATGATGAGATAACCAATCCATCCCAATAACGACGTCGAAACTACCAAGTGTGATAGGAACAAGATCGATAGGGAAAGTCTGACCAGCTAAGACGAGGTTACAACCTTTAACTATGTGTGTGGCTTCAAGACTTTTACCGTTAGCTAGTTCTACCGTGTGTTTGGTGTTCAGGAGTGTTGGGGTGCGCTTAAGAATTTGGCTAACTTTCACGGACACATAACTAGTATCGGCACCCGAATCGAATAAAACAGTAACGAAGAAGTCGTCAAGAAGAAACTTACCCATCACAACGTTGGGATCGTTCCTTGCTTCTCCCTGACCAATCACGAACACACGACCCCTGGCACCGTTGCCATCATTGTTTCCTCCATTGTTGCCCCCATTATTGTTCCCGTTTCCTTGGTTGTGATTCTGATTCTGATTTAACTGCGGGCAGTGTCTCTTGAAGTGACCTTCAGCACCACATTGAAAGCATCCCTTGTTGCCCTGTTGCTGTTGCTGATTCTGCGGTGCTTGCTGTTGCTGCTGACGATTCTGATTCGTAGGCCGTGGGCTCCTGCAATCCTTGGCTTCATGACCCATCTTGAGACACCTCTGACAGTGTCCCTTGTTGCACTGACCACTGTGGTGTCTGTTGCATTTGTTGCACTTTGGGTGGTTTCCTCGATATCCACCCTGCCCTTGACTACCAGAAAAGTGCTGACCAGGGCTCCTATGGTCCTCAGTCCTTCGTTGCTGAGACTGAGACTGAACAGAGGCAGAGCCTTTGCCGGAATTCCCATCCCATTTTCGTTTGTTGTCGGTAGGTGCATCAGAAGTAGCAGCACCAATACGCTTGGGTAGTCTGTTTTGTTCCACTGCCTGGTCGGTGAGACGATGAGCCAATTTGACGACTTGCTGGATGGTACCCAAGTTGGCTGAAGTCACATGACTTTGAATCGCTGGTGCAAGGCCCTTGAGGTAAAGCTCAATACGTTTGATGGGAGGGTCCACCATAGTTGGGCACAGGATGGCCAGTTCATTCGACCTCTTGGTATACGCCTCAATCTCAGATCCTGTCATCTTCAGATTGTAAAATTCCACTTCTAGCTTGTGGATGTCATCCCGACTACAGTACTCCTCTTTGATCAGCTCTTTGAAACCATTCCAGGGCGTGGCATTAGCAACTGCCAGTCCTAGTAGTTGAACCTGTGCCTTCCACCAGGTTAACGCAGCTCCTTCAAGTGTTCCGGTAGCATATTTCACCCTACGGTCTTCGGGGCATTCGCACATCTCGAAAACTGTCTCAAGCTTTTCAAACCAGTGAAGAAGGCCCACTGCTCCTTCGGTGCCACTGAAAGTGGTAGGTCGACAGTCCATGAACGTCTTGAATGTGCACACAGGAGGTTGAGCATGTTGACCTGTTGCGCGAGAATAAAAGACAAGATTAAGCACGAGGGTTGGGTTGCGAAGGTAGGATCTAAATGTCCTAAGGTGAGTTGGTATGGCAGGTTATACCTCCTGCAGGGTTAGCTGCGAGTGCCTCCGCAACTCGTTCGTTGATCAAAGCCGTCAACTGGGCTTGAGTGAGGTTGATACGTCCTTCGCGTCCGCTCATGATCTTCATAATGAAGCAACGTAAGTGAGGAAAGTGTCGCGAAAGTGTGTAAGTGTGTGGGACGACATTAGAGAGTAAGCACGCAAGGTTCAAATAGCAATTATCACGTTATCTAATGCACAGTGAGAACTATCTAACCGATAATATAACATAAATCATACTACTTATGGTGTCGAGTCTTGCACGTGGAGCGAAGCGTCGTTGTGGATCGTTGAGCACTGTACAGGTTATAGTCTGGTTTTAATAAAAAAATTTTCCCTTATTAAAAAACAAGTTCACTATGCGGAGTATCACCGCTTGGAGGCGTGACATGACCAGGATCGAGCCACCAATCATATTGAACAATTCAATTAAGTAAATAAAACCAAACATAATACGATTGGTGACCAAAGCTAGTTAACCTTGTTTGGTTTAAACAGCGGAAGCATAAACGTGAGTTCAAAACATAAGTTTGTAGTTTCATAAGTTTAAAGACCCCAACATAAGTTTCATAAGTTCATAACGTTTATTTAGTAAGTACGGGACATATTAGTTCGCATTCCACAACGACCACCTCCATGTGCAAGCTCCACAGCATCTAACGACCTGCAAGGCATGTAATAACTAGTCAACAATAAAGTTGAGTGAGTTCACGTTTGGTTGTTTAGTTAATGAGTTCGTATCAGGAATCGGAAGTTCGTTTCATAACCAAGTATTACCCATTATCCTTGATTCCCAAACCTTTACGATATTTAGTGGGGGCTTCCCATTATGTATGTCACTAGACTAGGCGTATCCATAAGTGTCCTTCCCAATCCGAGGACGGTGTTAAGTATGAGTGTACGTAGGTTTTACGTACGTGCCCTTCTCATCCGAGGACAGTAGTGAGTGTGAGTGTACGTAGGTTTTACGTACGTGCCCTTCTCATCCGAGGACAGTAGTAAGTGTGAGTGTACGTAGGTTTTACGTACGTGCCCTTCTCATCCGAGGACAGTAGTAAGTGTGAGTGTACGTAGGTTTTACGTACGTGCCCTTCTCAATCCGAGGACAGTAGTAGGTAGTCTAGTAGTGTTGGTAATATAAATAGAGTGATAGTACGAGTAGTTATTCAATCCCATTCCCAACCACCGGGAATCCCATGCCTTAGTAAGGGTGTGAACTCACCTCGGTTTGCTCGGTTAGATTCTCAATATAGCTAACAGTCAAGGTCGGTCAATCACGTCCTAGTATGATTTACCAGTTAGTCATTTAGTGGCTTTCAAATAGAACACAAAGTTCCTACACGTATCTATCACACAACATGCATCACTGTAACGGTTTATGCCCATCTAAGTTTCCCGTCCATTCCCCACTCAAAATCAAACATACGATAATGCACATAACATATATAACATGTTAAATCATTCACAGATAGCATACTCGACATTTAGACACGCAAGTCACAACTTATGTCAATTCGGCATTAATACTCAAAACCAGCTGTTTTCGGACATTTAAATAAAATAGTTAGATTATTCCAAAAATTCCCAAATTTTTATAGAATGTCACAAACATTCCATATTTTATTGTGTAAAAATATCGGGGTCCGGTTCATCACCAATATTTTATAAAAATTCATATTCGGGACTGAACTCAGATTTATGTATTTCTGACCACAGTCCACGAAACAATTTATTAAAAATTCATCGTAAGTCCGATTCGCGAAATTCCAGTGGGGTAATTACAAATACTTCAGTTATCATCTACAGTAAAATTTTCATGGTCCGATTCATCACAAAACTCAGGTTATGACTGAAAGTACGACGCCCATTTATTGCTGTCAAAATTCAGCTTAAGTAGCTGTTACAAATTAACACTTTAAAAATAGTAAACGGAGTCCAAAAATTACGATTCCGGTGCCATTAGAACCGTATTTCATAATAACATATTTTAGATTCAAAATATCAATTTTTCGTTGAGGTTAAGACCTGTTTACAGCCAACAGAAGTGGGCTGTAAAAGTTGGACAGATTCTGATTTCAAGTGTTTAACCTTCTAAATCGTGTTCGATCGATTCCGTTAACGAGTTTAGTGACCACAACAACATCGCATATTAATATTAATCAGTAAAACATCATATAATCAACCAATAATCATAACCACACAAGATCTACATGATTTACACACATAACTTCTCTTTATCCATCTTATTCATCTTATGTTCAAGAGTTTATGTTATGTTCTTTAGTGTTCGTCATATTTCATCATACAAACATCTATTAACCACTAAAATCAAGAACAAGATGGTGATTTAGAACACTTACTACTAGCACAAGGCTAGGGGAGAAACAAGGCGTAAAAGTGGTGGTTAAAAGAAAACGAGAGCGGTCCTTCCACTTCCGAACGCACCGAGCTTCGTTGTATGATCCCTTGCACCTTTGTGTTTATGTAGATTGCTTGAAGAAGGTTAAGTGATGGTGGTGGTGGTGCCACTAGGGGCTGCCGAGATCAAAGAGGGAGAGAAGAGGGAGTATGATGGTGTGTAGATGAGAATGAGTTAGAGTCTTGTGGTTAAATAGAAGATTTTCCAACATCCTATTACCCACTAGACCATGTGTCTTCAAGATACTAAGCACATCAATTAAACAAATGAATAAAATCTTGGGGAGTCCTTTCTTGTCTCCTAATTGGTTGGGGGGGGGGTAACTTAGTTCAAATTCAACTATATAGTTAGGACTTAGTTAGATGATTAGGAAATTAATCCGGTTACTAGTGTGTTATGCATTACAGCGGGTGTCAGGGTATTCAGGGACCCTAACTGGCTCAGAAAAAGATAAACAATGTTATTGGCAATATTTTTATGTTCCGGGTAAAGTCCGGTTGTTCGGTTCGATCCTGTTCCGTTAAACCGCTTAATTAATCCGTAAAGCATCCTACTTATATATTTTTGCAATGTTTTTAATTCTTAACACTCAGGAAGTCATAACAGACTATTTAATGACTTTTCTGTACACTACTAGTGTATTAACAAATACGTGTAAGTATAACACAGATATCAGAAAGCAGTTAAGTGATTTCACACAGTCGTCAAACACATTAATTATTATTAATAAATTGTACGGTTACATGTAAATTCGAGGGTTGTCACATGCACTTTCACCACCAGCAGATTGGAAATCAGACTGACTCATAGCAAATGAATCAGAGACATCAAGCTGTAAAAAAATCGAAATCATAAGACACTTTGTATAAGCCTCATTTAAAGGAATAAATAAGTGAAAATATTTTAATATAACAATCCCTTACTTGATCAATTTTCCATTTTTTTGTTTAGCTCATCCATTATGTCAACATCATTGGTAACAACTGATATTCCATAATTCTCAACAGCATTGACAATATTAAAGTCTGTTACTCTAATCACGAAAGCAAACTTGAGGTTAACCAACGTCTCAAATTCAACAGGATATTCGGATATTCTCTGGGAACCTCATTTGTCTTGAGTATATATATTGACAATATCTCATGTGTGGTCAGAATCTATATATAAAAATCTAATTTAATTAACTATAACATACTATTATATTTACCTCGTCCTGAATTTATAAAAGTTACTTTGCAGTTTTCCCAACAAACTTCAACGCCTCATGACCAAACAATATAAGTGTCACCGTACCGGTTGAATCTTGAACCCGAATTGGTATTTTAAACCTTAAAAGCGTATTTACATAGTTAAGAAACATAGACAAATAGATAATACAAACAACGTTACTTATTGAATCAACAATAATAGAATTATGAATAACAGATACTTTACCTGGACAACGGGAAAACATCTTTTCCTTGACAATCCTTATTCGAACATTGATACACCTTCTCATCTCTAACATCACTTGTTTCATCCTTCTTATCATAAGTTTCAAACTTTTGCTCAACTTTGGACTTGCAATGGTTACACCCATCATAATACCACATCTTATCAGAAACGATTGCTACAATAGTTCCAACAATAACAACTTTTTTTGGTTGTTTAAATAATTAAATAAATGAAAGCTTATTAAAATTTTGTTAGTAGTTAAAATATAAAATATAAAGTGTTTTAAAGAACCTGTATGATTGAGCCAAGATAAGCAATTGGTGAAAAAACGTCATTGTTCAAAAATTCATCTTCAACTGAACATATCACATATGACCCAACATGGATACTTGACTCGGTTGAAGCAGCAAGTTTTGCAAGAAACCTACAAAAATTTATTTGAGGAAACCATAATGTGAAATGAACAAAAATTTACAAAGAAAAAATATAGTTGATACAATTACAAAAATAAAAATAAATAATTTTTCTCACTTTTTATTGAACGTTAGCATCTGATCAAAATTGTCGTTAATGAAAAGCCGTGAACCATCAAAATTATTAGAAATCCCCCATTTACCTATTTTTAGGTAACATAAATAAACAACAAATCATATATCAAAAACAGAAAAATTCTTGTATAAAAGGAACATCTAATATACATTAAAATGGAGGGAAATTTATTTTAAGAATATATAGCTATTTCTCCAGATATGAATAAGTATTATGTCAACAATAAAAAGCGGAAATAAAGAATGAGATACAAATAAATTAATATGAAGGTTGACTAAATGTTTTTTTTAAACATCATACTTGCTAAAATATATTACGTATTTTTTATTTTTAATTAAGTAATAAAGGAAAGTATACAAAATGTTGACTTAAGAAAAGGAAATTAAAAAAAATATATAATACACGATATATTATGTATTACAATTGTCAAAAGTTTCCTAATTAAATATTTTGAATTTAACCACCTTAAAGTTCACATTAATTCTATTAACGATTAATTAGGAAGTTTTGAAAAAATTGTCAATACAATATAAGTACTAAATATATAGAAGTTAATTTTAGAAGTTCATAACTGACGATAAAGTATGACATTATTATTCATATTGATCGTGCATTAATTTTAAATATATGATTATAGGTTATCACCCGTGAATATTCACGGGTAGGATATTTAAATTTTATTATATAAATGTATATATATTTTATAAAAATATATTCAGGGAGAGTTGTTACAATAAAGAAGTAGCTAATACCCTTTAAGATAACAAAAAGGGCCCGTAATTAATAGAAAACCATATATGATCGGATCTGTAGGGCTGGTCATCTATAGATGCAAGATATTAAGTCACGGTCCTATCATTCCGGCAGTAAAGTCATTGTACAGATTCAAATTTAGGATAACATAAGACTATTGTGTATAGTGTTGTAGCATACCTGTGGGCCTGGAAAGTTGTCTTTTCTGGCCTGAGGAATGGTCTAAGTTTGAGGAAAGTTTGACAACCATTAAAACCATAAAGAATTGCATCTTTTGACAGCAAGAAAATGCACCAGAAACTGCACTTTTTGACAGAAATGTTTTTGTAAGAGATAAGCTATTTGCATCAATAAAATGCATCATTTGAAAACAATAATAAAAAGTGGCCATTCTATACTCTTTTGACACCAGCAATTACAAACTAATATTCAAGATTTGAGCATATAAATCAAAGTCCATCCCTTTTGGTAAAACAAATTGTGTAATCAGTCGGATATACCATACATGAGATAAGCAAAGGAACACAAATGTTACCAAAAGGAACTTAGTTTGAATATATACCATTTGTCTTTTCTCGAGACGATATCGGAAGTGTCCTAAAGCCAAGAGTGATACATATGACCAAGAATCAAACGGTGTTCATAAGCATACCTCTAAGAATGCTTCTCCATTCGTTTCTTCTCTATGGAAAATTTATAAGCTTACCGAAACACTATTAGTTTGCCTCTGGTCGTGTTCACTTGCAAAAAAGAATAAAAAAATAATAAACAAATAAAAAATACCTGACTGAACAAAAAAAACAAACAAAAGTCCAGTTACAACATCCCATTTGCTTTCAAAAAAGATAAAAAAAAATAGATGAAAGATTTATATCCAAGTGATACCTCAACTGAATAATTTACTTTAAAGAAAGCAAAACATCTATTGCAAAAAAAAGGTAGAATCTTTTAATTAACGTAGATCTAAACTGAAAACCTAAACTCCAAACCTTTTTTTTTCCAAACCCTTTTAATTCTAACCGAATTAAACATCTTGAACAACAAAAAAAATGGAAGATTTACAATAATGATTGACTTCAAAATTTAAATTTAAAATAATGATTGACTTCAAAATTTAAAATTTAAATTCTGAAAATCAAATCACTAACATCCAATCCCGTAAATTAAGCAAATTTATTAGGAAAGTCTAACCTTGCCAAACAAAATTGCTCCACCATTTATTTATAGAAAGAGATACCTTAATTTAGGAAAACCATATAATACTAAAATTTAAGGAAATAACGAAATCTTTGATGAATTGTAATTAATACATATTAAAACAGTACAAAATTTATTTGAAACAACCCAAATATTCAAATTTTAAAAAATATCATAGTTATACTCACCTCTTGCTCTTCGAGGAAGATTCAGACTCCTGCAGTTGAAAAAAATTTAGGGTTTATCATTAAAAAACAAAAAACCAAATAGTAGAAATCAGTATGAACATCACTTTTGAAGACATCAAAGAATAGATCCATTCATAAACATTATAATCGGACTAACTTAAATAATCATCGACAACACAAAAAATACATATAAATGATCAAAAAATATTGCGATTTATAAGTAAGCAGGTATACATGGAATTTATTCTTCGGTATGAAAAATTTGTCCAGATCCATCTTAAACTTGCTTTTGACCTGAAAAAAGGTAAATATATAAATAAAAAAATGTAAAGTATGATACTTAAATTCATAAAAGTATAATTAACTAACTGAACAAAAACCTTTAAAGTTTGATTTTCATCAACAGCAACATTTGTTATCCCCTTCGGATCAACCTAAGAAACATAAAACATTAACCTTTGAAAATGAAAAAAAAAGGTAAAGAAAATTTCAGTTAATTACAAACTCTTATAATTTAGTAAATGAACGCAAACCATAACTTGTTGCTATAATTTAAATATGAACGCTTCTAAAAAAATAAAACGATAAACTATTTATAGAAACAAACTCATAATAACGGGAGAAACTTATAAAACAAAAAAAAGGAACGATTTCAAAAAATATTAAAAAATATTTATTTTTAGAAACACAATCAATATTCCGAAAAAAACACATCAGACACTAAAAATATACAAATTCTTTAATGGATTGATAATTAATACAATACAAAATTTATTACTAACAAAAAAGACAGAAAAAAAAAACTGAGCATAAACGATGAAACCTAAAACTATAAGGGATCAAAAATTAGGAAAAAAAACTATCAAAAGAAAATTACCTGTAACATGTTCGACGAAGATTGATAGTCCGGCAGTGGCATAACATTTAGGGTTATTCATGAAAAAATTAAAACCAAAACAAAAGAGTCAGTAACAACATCACTCAATAAAGACATCCACAAAAAATAATCCCCTCATAACATTCAAATCGGATAATGTAAATCATAAACAACAAAACAAAAAATACAGGAAAATTCTTTAAAATTGAGTTAAAATGCTTAAAACACAAATTGAGTTAAAATACTTAAAACACATAACAATCTAATATTGTTTACATACATTCTCTATATGTCTAATGATCTACAAAAAAGAAGAAGAACAACAAACATTACCAACTGCCGAAACGGTTTTCAACATCAAAAACTTAACTTTTCTTGAATAAATTGAAGATCGAACAACATAAACAAACAGTATTTAACCATCATCATCATCATGTAGTTTTACCTTAGATGTTTTTAAAGATTCTTGATTGAATATGCAGATCCAAGTCAATAGGTAGAGAGATATGGAGGTCAGCCATAAATAAATAGAAGTTTCATACCTATTTCATTTAAAAAACATATCAGTAGCAGATGGAGGTCAAAAAAACAAAGAAACAACGATGGTGATTAAGTTTGAATCTTAAACCACATATAATCAACAAAGAAATTAAAGGGAAACTATAATGCAAAGATACTATTTTTTTTATTTCTAACCTGATGATAAATGTCAGGTCTGCACTCAGCAAGGTTTCGATTACTTTTTTTCCAAAAAATTGGCATGACATATAAATCTAGCCACATAAGAATGAAAGATATACAAGAATCACAAATAATACTGAAATGATTTACTTATGGAATAAGAACCGGAAAGAATCGCCCTCTGATTACATGTGAAAAATTATATAAACATTCACGTTACAAATGGGAAAGAGCGATCAAATATATAACAAATTAACAATTGGAATAACAAATAATACTAACCTGATTTACACTTGGAATCAGAACAATAAAGGAATCGCCGATTATATGTGAAAAAACCATATAAACAACATTAATAATAAAGACGGGATAAACCAACAAAGATGGATGAAATTAACAATCAAAATAACAGCTATCAAAATGATTAATACGTACCGATCGATTGTAGAGTTTGAATCGTAGAACAACAATGAAGAAGAAGGAGGAACATTTTGAATTGAATCGTAAGGAAGAAGAAGAAGGAGGAACATGGTGGCTGATAATACCTAGGGTTTAGAGAAATGAGGTTATGAAGTATTGTGGTTTGTTAAAAACAATATATAAGATCCGTTTTTACTTATGGGTCACCCAAATCTAGTTCGGATCCCGCGTGAAAAAAAAATAGTGTGTATTTTAGAATGATTCCCTCCCAAAATCAAACTCCAATAAACAAATGGATGCTACATCATCAAAATGGCTTCACCATTCAAGGATACATAGCCCACATCATCTCATTTATTAATATATATAGATTATAGCAAAAAAAATCAGATATGTAGTATAAAAAACAAATAAAATAATAGAAGTTGGTTTTAATATTGATTTGTTAAGCTAACTCAATTATTTATACATATATAAAAAAGCCGAATTATCGGTTAGGTTTTTTCGATTAATTATTTTTATAAACCCTTATGAGCCATTAAGTTTCATATCTCCTCATCAATTTACTCTTTTTTTGACCATGTACTTAATTGTTGGGCCAATGTATCAAATGGGGATTGTTGGGTCTAAAGTTAAAGTCTAAACCCCAACATAAAATGAGAGAAGCCGTTGAATCTAGAAAATTGAGTTGAATTTCTCCTTTTCAATTTTACTTCAAGTGGGTTTTAAATACAACATCTAAGACTATATGGTATGGGATGGGGGTTTGGGCGTGGATTGGAGAGAAACGCCTAAGTCACCACCCCGGGTGGGCTTGGGCGTGGCCTTTTGGGCGTGAGTTTAAGGCCGGGCGTGGGGCATGCTAGCTATCCTATGTGGCCGGCTCTTATTGGCTTGTTGGCTAGGGCATAGCAGGCCATTTTAAATTTAAAAAAAAATGATGTGGCTTGGCCACGCCAGCCCAGCCACGCCCACCATACCCCTATGAAACTTGGGTTTGTGTATTGAGTGCCCCATATCCACGTGTCAACTCATGCCCCAAACGCACGCCCCACCATACCCCACGGTCTAATATCAAATATTTTACCACGTTTAAGGAAGAAACACCATCGAGCTTTAATGGTTTGGGTTTCTCGGCTGCAAAAAAGATCATTTACGCAATTTATTTGCTAATGATGTGGTGTCTTTGGAAATTGAGAAATGGTAAACTGTTTGGGCGAAGGATTATAACTACCTACAAACTGGTTGAGGAAGTAAAAGAGAGCATTTGATTATGTGAAACATAGATGGAAAAGATCTGGTGTAGAATGTAAAGAAAGGAGAAGCTTTAGAATAGAGGAGTTGTCTTTTGTAATTTTCTTTTTGTTGTATTTTGTGTACTGTATGTCTATCTTAGTCCATTCGTAGTCGGGCTTGATGTAGCACCCCCCAATCACAAAATTCCCTATGGCGCCTTCGTACACCGCCCCTAGGGGCGCTATGCCCCTCCCACCATGAGCTCCGGTGAAAATTATAACGGGAGGAAATTTCGATTTTCAAAAAAATTGACCGTTGAACGGTCATAAATGATATATATATTTTTTAAATATGTGTATATATATATATATATATATATATACATACTCCTTCTCAATTTAAACAAACATACCATACATAAAATTCATCCTACATCCTACAATCTCACAAAAAATACTCTTTTGCAACGTCTTCGCTTTCATCGGAAGATTCGTTCATCAAACCTTACCAAAGGTTTTTTTTCCTATGACGAAACCGGGGAGGAGGAGGAAGCGGTAACGAGTGCGTATTTCCTCATGATTCAAGCCATGCAACATGTTAACCATTCTCCTCCGTGCCCGATCTTGAGGTGGGAATATGTTATACGTGACCTTGAAGCCGCACAACGTTTAATGAAAGACTACTTCTATCCTACACCAGTTCCCGGTCACGATGTTTTTAGGCACTGATTTCGGATGAGCAAAAGGTTCTTTTTGCGCATTAACGATGATTTGGAAGGTAAGCATGACCACTTTAAGCAAAAAAAAACCGACGCTAGATGATGTCTAGGATTCAGCTCAATTCAAAAGGTGACATCTGCGTTCTGTGTACTTGCCTACGGAAAAACGTATGACATCAACGAAGAGTATTTGAAGATGGCGGAGAAAAGCACACGCGATACCTTGGAACATTTTTTGTAGGTCCGTTTTAGGATCGACGTTAAGTTTTCGGAGATATCTAATCCCAAGTCAGATGTGCGGAATCCATCATAATTAGGCAGAAACACAAGATTTCATAATTTTCTACGTTTTCTATTAACTTCACAGTCATGGTAAAATTTTGACTGTTCTTCGCCTCAATGTCCGCAAAATCGTTACAGACTCACATCCCAACACTCCTATTTATAGACATGAGGGTGTGTTGGGATGGATGAACACTTTCAAGCGGACCAGCTCATCCGTACGAATGAGCTTGTTTTACATACAAAACCGTTCTAACAATTCAATTCTATTACGTCATGACATAGGCAATAGACATATGCACTAACAGTCTCCCCCTTGGATGTTGCCGCAGTCATGATCAATCTTCCAACGTCTTTAGAACTTGTTGTCGAGATTTCTAGCTATGGACATATGCACTCACAGACTCCCCCTTGGACATAGCTTAGAAATCTGTAATGCAAAGTTTTGATTTTTTTCTGGAAAAATCCTCAAGTCTTGAACAATTTTTCAATTCTTTAAGATTTGACTCTTTATAACACGCACATGTATTCCCACACAAACAGTTTCTCAACAGTCTCGTTTGTTCTGCTCACATTCAACATTATCAAGTTACAATGGAAGATTTTGAAAGAAAATCTTTTTGGATTTTTTTTAATATTGAATGCAGTAAACATACTAAATGTAATATTTACAAAATATATTTTTGTGAGAAAATATGGCAGATGATCAGATCAGTTTTTGAGACTTGTCACATACACCATTGTTCTGATTAACTTTAAGCTCTAAACAAGTTCACCTAGATTTTCAGTATTGTTTGTCCACTTAAACCTCTACACATGTTTCAATATATGGTTATTAGGTGTTTTTAGAACTTGACTTAACTGTGTTCCTCATCTCAGAATATACTCCCGTATCAAGATTCCCTAGATTTCATCTTACAGGTGAATATACCTAATTGATATTTGTATCTGGGTTAATGCAAGACCTTGAGAGCTCAGGTTAGTACCACCGTACAGACAAAGCGATGAAGGCTCGACTTAGAAAGTGATGTTCCATATTTGGAATCTTTTGACCGCAATTGTCATATCTTTCAATATTCTCAATTATAATGCAGTTTTAGGGTTTAATGCAAAAGCATTATACAAGTTCTAGGCCATTGCTTACGTAAAATCAAAAGAACAAGTATAATACCCCAGATATCAACTAGTTATAAAGACCTAGTATCTCAGAATCCAGCAATCTCTCAAACGAAATTACGGTACCAAGACTGTATATCCGAGAGATGTTAACCACATATTAAGAAGTTTCGTTATCTTTATATCTCAAAAACAACTTACTAGATGTGAGAAGCCTATTGGCACATTATCAGTGAGACCGTTTAACAACTTTTTAGACTTTTGACGTGCTTAAAATACAACATATAAATTATATCAAATGCGGCGTAAAATCAACCCTTTTTCAGTACTAATGTTGGAAAAAGCTTGTTTTTCTATTCCTTTTTAATTTACAGGGTCAAAAGAGCTTAAATGTATAAAAGGGGCAAAGAGACATCAAAAACCAACATAAATACAAAGAAGGAGGAATGGACGCAACTCGCCAAGCCCCACTTCACATCCAAACCACAAGAATAGCAAGATCAGAGCACTTGACACGGGGCCGTGTCCACCAGACACGGGCCTTTCCAAGGCTGGATGCTGTGAAGAAGAAAAAGACAACTTCAAAAGACAAAACTGGCAGCCGACATGGGGCCGTGTTAATCCAACACGGGGCATGGTTAACTCAAAGATTTTCAGAATCTGCGATAGTACAACAAGTACATTGGCCATGGGTCGTGTCGTTGACACACGGGGCCGTGTTAGTACAAGACCTGACAAGCAAGGAAGAGAGAGAGAAAAGACCACGGGGCCGTGCCAGGCGGGCACGGGCTGTGGTTGAGCTTCTGATTTCAGCTTTAAATAGATGTGCTTGGTTTCATTCCAAACCATCCCTTGGCAAACCACTTATCTCTCACTTGCCACCACTCCACCACCATCATCCACCACCACTACAACACCATCATCCACCACCATCATCCATTTTCCATCTTTTAGAGTGTGTGTAGTAGTCTCGGCATCCAAGATTGATAGTAAGAGTCTTTGTCAAACAAAGGCCATGCTTGGCTAAACTCTTACATCACTTGGTGAAGACAAATCTTTTGTGTATTTTCTTTTATGATTTCCATTCTTTG
The DNA here is from genome assembly GCA_030545235.1 of Helianthus tuberosus. Taxonomy (NCBI): domain Eukaryota; kingdom Viridiplantae; phylum Streptophyta; class Magnoliopsida; order Asterales; family Asteraceae; genus Helianthus; species Helianthus tuberosus. Next base: position 81,919,589 of record CM060354.1, read on the forward strand.
GCAACTTTTTAATTGTGTGTGTATTAATGACTTCAATAACTAGTTTTGATATTGAAGGCAAATTTATCAAATCATTCTTCATATGTTGTTGATTCACATATTCATGTCGTTACGGTCTATATAAAGTGCATTAATTGTCTAGAAGGGCGTTAGAAGGGTGGTTGGGTAAATTTTATATCTCATTCAGTGTATAGATCCTGTGAGAACCTGGTTCAAGCCTAGTAACACTTCACGAGTCGGAGCGGGCACTACCCACCACGGGAGAAGTGCCAAAAGCTTGAATCCCTTATCTATAAACTACTATTAAAACTTTAAACCAACCCTGCGAGGACTGTATCCCTGCTGACTCAGACCAAAGGGTTGAGGGTGATCGCTGCCTGGAAGGGGGCCCGCCACTTTTTGCATTAATAACTTACTTAATTATCTTTCAATAATCCGATCTAGTGGGACTGTATCCTTGCTGACTCAGACCACTAGGTTGAGGGTAACGTCGCCTTCACAAGAGGGGCCTACTACTATAACTAAGATAATCTCATAAAATGCCCAAAGTGCGGAAATCATCAAAAGGATACATGAAAGATAAGTCGGAACCAAGTGATTCTTTCTTGTCTATCTGTTTTTGCTTTAATTTTATTTTTGCTTTTTAGTTTATCTTTTTATAGTTTTAAAAATCTTTTCTCAAAGTTTGGTTCGATTAGACGTTAACGATAAGCTGATATTAAAAGCTCTTGTGTCCTTGGACGACCTCGGTATCTTGCTATCACTATACTACGTCCGCGATGGGTGCACTTGCCCTAGCGTGTGTGTAGATTGATAGTGGAATATCGTGTTTTATAAATTTAAAACTTGAATCGTTGAGTAAAAATAGCTAAAAATATATCTAAAAAATATAGACACCCGCATGCACGTCAACTTTACATTTCTTTAGCATGTTGTGACAGTCTACTAATGTACTATCATTTCCTCTTTTGCACAAATAATTTCATTTTACATTTTTCAATGTTTTTGACATTTTTGAGATTTTCTATTGTTTTTAGCTTTTTGAAAATTTTTATCTATCTAAAATGATTTTGAAAAGATGTTCTTGAATTTTACAGAAAATTTTGGATTTTGACAATTTTTAAAATTTTTCTCCCTCTAAAATCCAAAACATCTTTTCAATATCAAAAATTAGAATATTCCATTTTAACCGTTTAATGAATTTTTTTTTACAAATGTAAACGCGAGACTACCATTTTGTTTGTGTGGAACACCAAACATTTCATCTCATTTCCACTATTCATCACTTTATCCTCTACAAGAACAACCACTACTTCTGAAAATACGTTTTCTTGAAGCTTGGTTATCCTGCACACGTAAATGAACTTTAGTTAGTTTTGAATTAGAACCCAATCCATATTGGATTTAGGTTGACCAAATTCATCAACATAAGAACTGAAAGTCCATTCACAATCCCGTTTATCATCAAACAATTTTGAAATTTTCATGGGGGTAGAAATAACATCTGAAAATTTAACTCCTTTTGATATTTCAATTGTCTGATGAAGAACTTTCTTTTCCACTGTTTTCTCTTCTGTCCTCAGATTTGTATCTGACGAATTCGTTGTACTTGACTGATCACTTTTCGTAGAGTAAAACGATTCTTCAGAACTATTATCTGAATCCACGGTTGTATCCAAGGACAAAAATTTTTCGAGATACTCTCTCACTTTCTTTTTCTTCTTTCTCAATTTATCTTTCTGTCCTTTGATAATTTAACTTTTTGATCTTTTGGCATTTTTTCTGTTTTTTCAGTTTTCTTCTCTGCTTTCTTCTTCTCTTTTTCATTTTTCTTAAATTTCTTTCGAGATTCATCTAATGATTCTTTCTTCGATCTCATCGGGCAATTTCTGACAATGTGACCTTTGATTTTACATTGAAAGCATCTTCTCGTATCATTTCTCTGTCTCATGCAATTCATAGCAATGTGTCTGATTATTCCACAGTTATAACACATTCTGTTATCACACCATTCTTCTCTATCAATCCATACTCCAAGATCATAACACTGAATTGACGTGTAGTAATCATCATTCCTTCTTCTTTGATTATAATGATTTGTCTTTGAAGCAATGTGGTCAAACATGCACCACTTATTCTCAAATTTTTGTGATATTTGATAGTGATTGTATGATTGATCTGATGATCTTTATTTTGAATTTTTTTTAGAATTTAAAACATTTTGATTTTGTTTTTGTTTTTTTATCCCCATTTTGCTTAAAAGGCTTTTGTGTTGAATATTCACCTTTTTCAGCAAATGGCGGAATAATATCTTGAAAATTTTATTTTAGTTTCAAAATATTTCTCTTTTTATCATTTTTATCATCATCAGTATCATCATCACAATCTTCAATTATGACATCGTCATAATTTGTGACATCATCACTTATTGGAATTTCAACTGAGGGAGTTTTATTTTTATTTTTAGTGTTATCAGGTACAACCGTTGTCGATTTAACATGATTACCTTTTCCCGACGGTTTATACCAAATTCCACGATTACCGTGTTCATATTCATCCTCCCCAGTTTCTTCAGTTTTCTTTATCGGTTTTGGAACCATACGATCTAACATTAAAGATGCGGTAACAAAACTTCTCAATTTATTTTTCAAAATCTCAACTTCATTATAAGCACTTTCAATATCTTTTTCTAGCTAAGATATTTTTTCCAGATGAGAATTTATTGCAATTTGATTTTCAAAATCATTTTTATTCAAAACTAATTTTTCGTTTTCTAAAATTCTTATTTGATTTTTAAACTCATTTTCATTTTGTAATAAATTTTTGTTTCTAATGTCAAACTCTCTAACTCATTTAGGAGTTTGACATTGTCTGGTCTAAATTTGTCATATTTTGAACATATTGGTTCAGAACATGAAGCCATATTTGTAAACGTGACCGATAACCTCAATATTATTCACCATTATTTTTCCCTCTCTTTCTTTAGCCTCAAAGCTTTCTTCTCTTCAATATCTAGTATATATTATTGAATCTTATTGATGAATTCATAATCACGTAACACTGAAAACCAAGGATCTTTTCTTAATACACACATAAAATCATCCCACCCTAAAGATAAAGATTCTGCTAACTTCGAAACCTTTTTTCTTTCTGACTCATTATACTTAGACATTTCAAAAAGCAACTTTTCGTATCTATATAAACCTTCATCCAATGTCTCATTTTCTCTAATTTTGAAATCTTCAAAATTTTCTCTTAACATCTTTTGATTTCTGTAATATTGATTATCACTTGTCATCATCTTAACAAATTAGTACTACTGACACTTTCTTTGAACAGATGACACACACAAGTACGAACAAAGATTCAAACGAACGAACTTCGGAACGAATAAAACTTTGTGCGAATGTACCAAGTTGGAATGGATGAGTAAATTTCAAGCGTATAAACTTCTTTCTTGCAGAGGAACTTGATTCGTGCGGACATGGAGAGAATTCAAATCCTAAACAATGGCACAAATTGATGTTTCACATTTTCCACTACCCTACCACCACACACCCAACTTAAGGGTTTGAATGGACGTTCGAGGTCCAACATGGGAAGGATGTAATATCATCCTTTCCATGTTGCTTAACAGCCCCTGGCTTATGCCTTGACCGCTCATATCTGGGTTCATATAGATATTTTACAAGAGTTTTGGCTCAATGGCCAGCTCATCTTCCATGAAAGAAGACTAACTGCCATTGGTAGTTGGGTAATGGGGAAGGCCATCATCCTGAATTGTCACACCCCGACCACGTTAAAACAACGAAACCACGGCGGAAACGTCGGGGAGTGGAGTGGCAGAATCATTGTTTCACAACCATGGATTCAAAAAGTTTCGTTTTATTGAATTGTTAAACATTTACATTGTCTTGAAATTTAAATAAACAAGTTAAACATAGTCTATCATCGTTATTAAGTCACTAAGGCCTCGTCCAGTCCTAAGTGAGCATGCATCCTAGCAATCAACATCATTCAACACCACCTGAAACATATGTAAAAAACAAAGTCAGCAAAGAAATGCTGACGAGCACATAGGTTTTGTGAGAGTGTCGGATTCATGGCTCGTTTACATATTGCAATACCTCGTTAGACTACAAGAGTCAATAGTTAAAAACCTTGTTTTGAAAAGTAAATAGTATTGCAACATGATTAACCAATTCAAAACAAGTTGGTTATAGATTATAAAATCTCGTAGCCATGAATCTTAACCCAAAACATTTGTTTAAGTAAGCCAAATTGTAAATTATCTCGTAGTAAAACTCGTATGGTTTATATTATTTAGTAAACATCGTTGTGTGACATCGTTTTAAAATCGTTCGACCAAGTGAACTAAATAACGCCACGGAATGTAATATGATAAAAGCACTTATATATAAGAAGTACCAGCGGCGTATCTACCATGCTTTTATCATGTTACACCCGTCCCATTATCTAATCACAACCCAAAACCAATCGTTTGTTCAATTTGTTTATCTTGTTCAAATCGTTTAAATCGTTCTCGTTTTAATTGTGAAAACTACTTTTGGTCGTCTCGCTAATAGCACTCAAACCTTCGTAACTCGTCCATCGTTCAACTCGTATTAATCAAACCACCAAAGGGTAAGTTAACAAATAACAGGTTCAGTTGTTACCCACATAACCCCCACACATAACCATGGGTGCAGTCTGATTACGAGATTTGTCAGATCCTATGGTACCATAACCTAATACTGGTCGGTTTGGCCAAAATTAATGAATGTTATTCGTTATGTAACTACGTCAAACAAGCTTGTTCACATTATCGAAATCGTTATTTGTTAATATAAACCATATTAATCGTTTTTGAAACCATCGTTAAAAGTATCGAAATTGTTTAACACATATGAATCACCCCAAAACAATTGAAAACAGTAAAATAGGGGAACTATGTACTCACATTGAATTGTAAGGTATCCTTGATCTAATGAACTATCAATGCTCGGGAAAAACCAAGGGAATTCAAGTAGTACCTAGTAATCGGATTGCTTACGCCTAAATCGGAAGATCGGGTAGAATGAGGTCTTGTAAACCAAATGAGTATTGGAACTCATGTGATATGGTTTAGCAAAGCCTACATTCTAATCGGAACCTATCCTAAGTGCTTTCGACCCGTTACGACCCATTAAGGTAGCTTATGCTACTTTAACGTGTCGTTCGCGCAAGAGTGCGTTCGAGATGCCTAACTAGTCCTATGACAAGTATTATATGCCTAAACATGTTTAAATATGTTGCATAATCAGTTTAGGTGACAAAAGTTAAGTTACATATGTTTAAAATCCAATTATGCATGAAAAGGGCATTTTGGTCATTTACCTAAGGCATATAAACTACCTATCATACAACTAATTAAACTAAGTGACCATAAAGTATAACCTCGAAGGTTATTCCCTATACAACTATGGTCACTAAATATGCTTGTCGGATCCTAATGATCGACCAAACGGGCCAGGTTCGAAAATCTAAGCGGTTGTGAAGACAACTTATCTTACGACCCTATACAAGCACTAGACTAAAAGTGACGAGTTAAACATGTCTTAACATGTTTAACTAAGTTAGAAAACAGGTTTTGATATCAAAACTGTCGCAACCCCCAATCCCTTATCTGTCCCGGGAACGGGCGGACGCGAACTCAGTTTTGGTGGTATCAGTTGGTTAATTTGGCAGCGGAATTTACATCAGGACCGTAGTTAGGAAATATTTATCAGAGTAAAACCACCATATTTGATATTAATAATCACATGGGTAAAACTCAAGTTTCTTGTTACAATACATTTATAGGGACAAACCATATTTTATTGAATTTAAAACATCGTCTTTTAGGTAACTTTTATAGCCACATTTTTCCCAAGCCTTTAGTGCTCTCCAGCTGGCTTTTTACTAATTGGTTGTCACATTGTGTTACCTGAAACGCGTTTTAAAAATATTTGTCAGTGGGAAATACTGGTGAGTGAATCCCAGTTTAATGAAGAAACATTTTATCAATTAAAACAGTATTGAGAGCGATCACATTGTTTATTTCTACACAATTACTCATTCAGTACTGTCAATCCTGACTTGTGGGTCATATTACACATTGGCTAACTCGTTGTCCAATGGTAACGTACTGTCGTCCCAACTTACTACTCACAATGTAGTAAATTTTGTATACAAAACCCCAACATACCGACAGTAATTGAAGAACTACAAAGACTCAAACACCGCTTAATCACATTGTAAAACAATTAAGGTTTTGTAAAATATTACAAAAAGGTTAACAAAAATTGGATACACTCACATTGCTATCTTAGACTTCGCTTAAGGATTTCCTTGATATAATCTATAATTTATACAAATGTACAGAGGTTAGTGATGTGTGTAAAATGCAACATATAAATTACATCAATTGAGGCATAAAACTAACCCTTTTTAAGTACTAATGTTGGAAAAAGAGTGTTTTTGTCTTCCTTTTGTATTTTCATGATTAAATGAGCTCAAATTCACAAAAGAAGCAAAAAGACAGCTAAATCTAACATAAATACAAGGAAAGGAACATAAGTGGACTGCCCGACCCCTCAACGGCATCTTCCCAAGCAAAATAGAGAAGGCAGAAGACTGAACACGCCCCGTGCTCAGCCAGCACGGGGCCGTGCCCAAGAAGCAGCAGAAAAGACAAACCTATAGAAGCTTCTATTGCCCACCACGGGCCGTGTCCAGCGAACACGGGGACGTGTCGAAAGTACTGCAGGCGCATTAATTGTAATTGCGAATTACAATTAATGAAGAGAGAGAGTGTCAGACAGGCACGGGGTCGTGCCCAACCCTCTGTTCAGCCTATAAATAGGAGTGCTTGGTTTCATTTCAACTCATCCCTTGGCACACCACCTCTCTCACACTTCATCCACCACCCACCACCATCACAACACCATCATCCACCACCATCATCCATTGTCCATCGTAGAGTGTGTGAGTCGTCTCGGGATCCAAGATTGATCGTAAGAGTTCTTGACAATCAAGGCCATGTTTGCCTAAGTCTCTTACATCACTTGGTGAAGACAAAGTGTCTAGTATAATACTTTTTATTTCTAATATTTTGCACTTTTTATTTGGTTTTGTATTAATGACTTTAATAACTAGTTACTTATGTTGAAGGTGATCTTTCCTTATCGTTTGTCCTTGGTGTCTTGGCATTATTTTACTGTCTATATAAAATAAAGGATTTTCACCATTCATATCTCCACGGTCTATATGGAGGTATGTTGGCTACCTGGTCGGGGGTTAAGGGAACGGTTTGGTAAAGGTCTTGCCATTGTTCAGCGTTTAGAGGTCCTGCAATGGACCTGGGTCAAATTTAGTAGGACCTCCTTCAATACTTCACGGTATTGGATGGCGGGGGTCCAAACTCTTTGATCCCCTCATAAGTTAACTACTATTAATACTATAACCCGGCTACTTAGGACTGTATCCCTGCTGACTCAGACTACTTAGCCGAGGGTAACGTCACCGCCAAAAGCGGGGCCTACCACAATACTGCATTAATAACTTAATTCATTATCTTCCAATAATCCACCCTTTTAGGATTGTATCCTTGCTGACTCAAACTACTGGGGTGAGGGTAACGTCACCTTCAAAAGAGGGGCCTACTACAATAACTAAGATAATCTCTTAATTATGTGCAAAAGTGCGGAAATAATCAAAGGTTATACTAGATACGAGTCGGAACCAAGTGATTCATCTTGTCTATCTGTTTTTCTTTTATTTTTATTTTTCAGCATTTTAGTTAGTTTTTATTTTTCTTAGCTTAATACATTTTTCTAAACTTTTATTTTGATTAGACGTTGAGGATAAACCGGTACTAAAAGCTCTTGTGTCCTTGGACGACCTCGGTATCTTACCAACGCTATACTACGCTCACGATGGGTGCACTTGCCCATATGTGTGTTTAGTGTTAGTAAAATATCGTGTTTTATAAATTTAAAACTTGGCTAAAATAAGTGTTAAAGGGGCTTAAAATATACACCTAATATATATAACACTTTATCGCACATCAGTTAGTATCATAACCCTTTGAAAATATTAATGATACCCTCCCCGAGACGGTATTCCAACAACTACGTCGGGCAGAACCACGACAGTTGTTACGGAACCCTAAATCAATCGGGCAGCGTATCTAATACGAAACTGGGGTTATAATACTTACAACGGAGCAGAACCTCGCTAATTAGGGGGTATAATACCAGCTTTCTATGCCTAATATTCAGAAATTGAGAGAAAGAAACGTTCGTGAGCAAATTCCAAATGAAATCTGATGCGTTCTATTTATAGGTGTTGATCTTGACTCTCTCGCGGCCCTCGTAAAACACAGACAGGGCTTACGTGGCCCGCGTTGACTCCAGTCGTCGTCGTAGTTTAGCTGGGTCATCAGGTAGGCCCGCCAGGTGTTGGGCCATGTGGCGGCCTAGGGCTGCGCCACATTTGGGACTCTCGCGGCCCGCGTTAACTTAATGGGGTCTTACGCGGCCCGCCTGAACTTAAGAAATCAACGACAACAGTTTTCAACCTTCATACCACCCGCGTGAGGTTGGGGTGGGTCCTACGCGGCCCGCCTCAACTTACAATTTTCAGATTTTTAATTATTTTTAATGCTATATTATATTTCGGTCTCGGTTTTCACATACAGGGTGTATTTAAAGACATATTGGGACATTTTAAGATATAACAGGGTGTTGGAAATATTATGAGGGTGTCGGTTTATTGAGGATTGTTACATCCTCCCCACCTTGTTTTAGAGCTCGTCCTCGAGATCTATTAGAACAAGTGCGGATATTTCCTTTGCATCTCTGATTCAAGCTCCCATGTATACTCATATCCTCTTTTGGAGTCCCACTTTACCTTGACCAGAACTAGTCTCTTATGTTTGAGATTCTTGACATTCCTGTCTTCAATCTGTAGAGGCCTTTCTACAACCTTGAGTTGTTCATTTACCTCTATATCCTTAAGAGGTATCATTGGTGATTCATCAGCTAAGCACTTCTTGAGATTAGATACATGAAATACATCATGTATTTCTGCCAACTCTTCTGGCAGTTGTAGCTGATAGGCTACAGGTCCTATTCTTCTAATAATCTCAAAAGGTCCAACATACCTGGGACTTAGCTTTTCCCGTTTGATGAATCTTACTACTCCTTTCCAAGGAGAGACCTTTAGTAATACTTTATCTCCTTCTTGAAATTCCAAGGGTTTACGTAGGTTATCAGCATAACTCTTCTATCGATCACGTGCTGCTTTCAGCCGTTCCTTGACTTGAATAATTTTATCAGTTGTTTCTTGCACTATCTCAGGTCCAGATAGTTGCTTTTCCCCAATTTCTGCCCAACAGACTGGGGTTCGGTACTTTCGTCCATAAAGTGCTTCGAATGGTGCAGCATTAATACTTGTGTGATAACTATTATTGTAAAAAAATTCTATTAAAGGTAAGTGATCGTCCCAATTACCTCCGAAATCAATTACACAAGCTCTAAGCATGACCTCCATTGTTTGAATTGTCCTTTCACTTTGTCCGTCCGTTTGAGGATGATAAGTTGTGCTTAGATTTAACTTAGTTCCCATAGCTTTTTGGAAACTTGACAAAAAATGAGAGGTAAATCGGCTATCTCTATCAGAAATAATTGATAAAGGAATTCCATGTAAAGAAACAATTTCATTTACATATAATTTAGCTAACTGTTCCATACTAAAAGTTTCCTTCATTGGTAGAAAATGAGCTGACTTGGTTAACCTATCTACAATCACCCAGATTGTATCATTGCCTTTCTTTGTTTTGGGTAATTTAGTAACAAAATCCATTGTTATCAATTCCCATTTCCACACTGGCATTTCTAACTGTTGTAGAAATCCTGAGGGTTTCTGGTGTTCAGCTTTGACTTGTGAACAGGTTAAACATTTAGAAACATAGGCTGCTATGTCCTTTTTCATTCCTACCCACCAGAAATTTTTCCTTAAATCCTGGTACATTTTATCATTTCCTGGATGCATCGTATACTTAGACTTATGGGCTTCTTCTAATATACAATGACGTATGTTTCCTAATTTAGGTATCCATATTCTCTTTTTATGGAATCTCTAAATTCCATCTGTTCCTTGTTTTAATACTTTAATCATACCTTTTAATTTTTCAGTATCATCCTTGATTACTGATTCTTGTGCTTCTCTTATCTGATCATTTAAATCTACTTGTAGATTTAATTTAAGAGAACGTACCCTTGTTGGCTTTTCATGATACTTTCGGCTTAAAGCATCTGCCACTACATTTGCTTTCCTTCATGATACTGGATATCACAATCATAGTCACTAAGCATTTCCATCCAGCGTCTTTATCTCATATTCAACTCTTTTTGCTTGAAAATATACCTTAAACTCTTATGATCAGTGAATATGGTAAACTTACTACCATAAAGGTAATGTCTCCAAATCTTAAGAGAAAAAATTATAGCTCCTAATTCTATATCATGGGTTGAATAATTCTCTTCATGATTCTTAAGTTGTCTGGATGCGTAAGCTATAACCTTTTGACGTTGCATTAATACATATCCATAACCTAATTTAGAAGCGTCACAATAGACTACAAAGTCTTCAGCTCCTTCTGGTAATGCTAGTATGGGTTAATCTTTGCTTAAGGATTCTAAATGCTTCTTCTTGTTTTAATCCCCATTCAAACTTAACAAATTTACAGGTTAGCTTAGTTAAGGGAATGGCTATTCTAGAAAAATCTTGAATAAATCTTCTATAATAACCGGCTAATCCTAAGAAACATCTAACCTCGGTTGGTGACTCAGGGGTTTTCCATTTAGTAATCACCTCGATCTTTGTTGGATCCACATGAATTCCTTCATGATTAACTAGGTGTCCGAGAAACTGTACCTGTTCTAACCAACACTCGCACTTGGAAAATTTAGCGTAAAGCTTTTCCTTTCTTAATAAACTTAAAAGTGCGTGCAAATGCTTTACATGATCTTCCTTATTCTTAGAGTAAATGAGAATATCATCTATGAAGACAATTATGAATTTATCCAAATATGGCTTACATACTCGGTTTATCATGTTAATAAATGCAGCTGGGGCATTGGTTAAACCAAATGGCATGACAGTAAATTCATAATGACCATACCTTGTTCTGAATGCGGTTTTAGGAATATCCTCTTCCTGTACCTTTAATTGATGATCTCCTGACCTTAAATCGATTTTAGAGAAAAATCGAGCTCCTTGTAGTTGATCAAACAGATCATCGATTCTCGGTAATGGGTACCGGTTCTTAATCATAACCTTGTTTAATTCACGGTAGTCAATACGCATACGCATTGATCCGTCTTTCTTTTTAACAAACAATATCGGCGCTCCCCATGGTGACGAACTTGGTTGTATAAATCCTTTCTCTAACAATTCGTCTAATTGTTTCTTTTATTCTTGCATTTCTGCAGGTGCCAAACGGTAAGGTGCTTTGGCAATCGGTGTTGTTCCTGGTATTATATGGATTCTGAATTCAACTTCCCTATCTGGAGGTTGCCCTGGCAATTCTTCTGGAAATACATCTGAAAACTGAGATACTACTGGAATATCTTTTAAATCCTTTCCTTTAATGTTAGTGATTATGGAAATCAAATACACTATAGAACCTTTTCTTATATAACTTGCAGTTTTTATCACAGAGATGAATTTTGTGGATCTAGATGGTTTATCTCCTTTAATTGTGATCATTTTACCTTTTGGTGAATTTACTTGGATTGACTTTTGATCACATAAAATACTGGCTTTATTGGCTATTAACCAATCCATTCCTAAAACAACATCGAATCCTGCCAGATTCATGGGATAAAGGTTTGCCATAAACTTTTGGTTTAAAATTTCTATTCTTGCTCCTTGCATGATTTCAGAAATCCTAATAGTTTCTCCATTAGCTGTCTTTACTAAGCATTCTTGTGGTAGTTTAGTTAATGACGGATTAAGGAGTTTGCAAAATGATGTATTAATAAAACTTTGGTTTGCACCAGAGTCAAATAATACTTTAGCAAAGACATCATTAACTAAAAACGTACCAGCTATAACATCTGGAATCAATTTGGCTTCATCTGCAGTCAGAACAAATGCTCTAGCATTTTGAGTATTCTTGTTGTCTGTAGCTGGAGCTAATTTCGGACAATTAGGCTTTATATGACCTTGTTCTCCGCAGTTGTAACATATCCTGTTGTTAGATTTCTTCATGCAATTTTCTTCCTTGTGTCCCGATATTTTGCAAAAGTTACAGTATATGGAGCATCTTCCTGAATGCTTTCTTTTGCAATTCTTACAGTAAGGTGTAGAGGTAGAACCTATATTTTCCCATGATTAAAATTTCCAGAACGAAATTCTTGTGTGAGCTTCTGGGTTAGGTTCCTCCTTTGATCCTCTTCTCGGGTACGGACTAATTCATCTGTCAAGGTATTTGCTAGTTCTACAGATTCTTTTATGGTTTGAGGTCTAGCTGCCTTGACTACGTGTCTAATCTCTCCGATTAATCTCCAGATATAACGGGAGATTAATACTGGTTCAGGTGAAGCAAGAGTTGGCACTATTCTAGCATATTCGAAGAATATTTTAGTGTATCCCTTACTATCCACACCAGTCATCCTAAGGTTTAGGAATTTGTTTGCTATATGTTCCTTCTCATTGGGTGGGAAGAATTTCCTTTCTACCTTGTCCTTAAATTCCTCCCATTCCATATTGTAAGTTCTATCACTTCCTCTTGATTGGAGGATAGTGTTCCACCATTCTAGTGCTGAATTTTTAAACAGATTAGAAGCAAACAGACTCTTATCTTCTTCAGCACACTTGCTTATTCTTAAGACTGCCTCAGTTTTCTCTATCCAGCGTAGGGTTGCAATGGCCCCTTCAATGCCCGAGAATTCCATTGGTTTACAAGACCAGAATTCTTTATAAGAACAACCGTAAGACACAGTTCTTCTCTTTTTGGGAATGGGCATTTGAAGTACGTGTCCATTGTTCACGCTGTTTTCTGGTTCGATTGGTCGTTTACTGCTATGCTTACTTTTATTATTCGCTTCTTGAATAGTTTGAATAATAAATGGCATTGCATCTATGATTCCTTGTGCCACTATATGTTGAACGGCACTATTATCCATTTGGTTTCCATTGTTATTGATGCTTGGATTCTCATTAACCACGTTAATGTTACTTTGGTTATCATTATTCAGATTTCCTTGATTTCCTTCGTCGGCCATCTGAATTTTAAACATTTACCCCATATTAATATCACAAGATAATATTTAATATAGTTAATCACATGACACGCAATCTAGCCAAAAACATCGATCATTGCGACTTTTACTATATTTCCATATACTATTATGCATCTATTACACACTAGTACTGAAATAAAAATTACAATACCAACAGAAATAGAATCACACTAATAGTAATAGGCATCCGTACACACATATTTTATTTTTATTTTATTATATTATATTATTATTACTATTACCGTTTCCTCTATCACATCACGGATATGGATTTATCCAAAAGTCCATATTGCGCTCATCGTATTTCCATACGAGTCGTTCTCCCACCTGTCGCATTCTCTCACTACTTTCTAGAATTTCCTCACCAAATGTCCTAAGTTCTTGTACGTTTTCTGCACTCATTGGGGGTGCAGGTTCTAGGATTGGGTTCGGAATCTGGGGTGCGGGTTCCTGATATGGAGGTGAAAGTGCCTGAAATCGGTAAGGATCTTCTAAGATCTCTCTAATGTAGTCATCATGGTAATAGGGATCTAAAGGGTATACCTGGATAGGCTCCTATGTTCTGTATGGGTGTGTCTTCATGTATCGGGTAACGTTGCACAAAGTCCCTATTATCGTCCCACCAGGGGTCGTAATTTAGGTCTAGGGGATTTTGTGCTTGTACCCTAGGGATTTCCTCTGGGTTGAAGTCATGCATCTCCACTTGGTTTTCAGGGTTTTCTATCTCCATGGGTTGGTCTGGGATTGGTGGTTGTGGGGCTACTAATTGTTCCAGACTTGGGTCAGCAGCAGTTGTAGCTAGGATATGGAAATTGGCTAGGCTTCTATTAAGCATATCCTGTGTATGGGCATCTGTCTTTTGCTTAACGGCTGCTAAGGCTCTTTCCTGTTGCAACTTTCGCATTCTTTTCCTACGTGCAAAGGCTTCCTTACTGAACCATCCTCTTTTCTTATGAGGGAATGGCTCTTCTGACTGAGCTTTAAAGGCAAACATCCTTTCTTCCTGATCAGCAGAATACCCAGAAAGGGCAGGCTGTGAAGAGTTACCTTCACTCCTAGGTGAATCAGACAACTGACGACACATGTCTGAGGGTCCTTGATCACTCATATTGTAAACTAACAAATAGTCAAATAACACAAAACACATAATCACATAAATTATTTCCTAACACAAAATTTATAATTTAAGTGTCAGCATAACACTTCTTTGGCTCAGACCAGTGGCTAGGCTCTGATACCACCTTCTGTCGCAACCCCCGATCCCTTATCTGTCCCGGGAACGGGCGGACGCGAACTCAGTTTTGGTGGTATCAGTTGGTTAATTTGGCAGCGGAATTTACATTAGGACCATAGTTAGGAAATGTTTATCAGAGTAAAACCACCATATTTGATATTAATAATCACATGGGTAAAACCCAAGTTTCTTATTACAATACATTTATAGGGACAACCCCTATTTTATTGAATTTAAAACATCGTCTTTTTGGTAACTTTTATAGCCACATTTTTCCCAAGCCTTTAGTGCTCTCCAGCTGGCTTTTTACTAATTGGTTGTCTCATTGTATTACCTGAAACGCGTTTTAAAAACATTTGTCAGTGGGAAATACTGGTGAGTGAATCCTAGTTTAATCAAGAAACATTTTATCAATTAAAACAGTATTGAGAGCGATCACATTGTTTATTTCTACACAATTACTCATTCAGTACTGTCAATCCTGACTTGTGGGTCATATTACACATTGGCTAACTCGTTGTCCAATGGTAACATACTGTCGTCCCGACTTACTACTCACAATGTAGTAAATTTTGTATACAAAACCCCAACATACCGGCAGTAATTGAAGAACTACAAAGACTCAATCACCACTTAATCACATTGTAAAACAATTAAGGTTTTGTAAAATATTACAAAAGGGTTAACAAAAATTGGATAAACTCACATTGCTATCTTAGACTTCGCGTAAGGGTTTCCTGGATATAATCTATAATTTATACAAATGTACATAGGTTAGTATCATAACCCTTTGAAAATATTAATGATACACTCCCCGAGACGGTATTCCAACAACTACGTCGGGCAGAACCACGACAGTTGTTACGGAACCCTAAATCAATCGGGCATCGTATCTAATACGAAACTGGGGTTATAATACTTACAACGGAGCAGAACCTCGATAATTAGGGGGTATAATACCAGCTTTCTATGCCTAATATTCAGAAATTGAGAGAAAGAAACGTTCATAAGCGAATTCCAAATGAAATCCGATGTGTTCTATTTATAGGTGTTGATCTTGACTCTCTTGCGGCCCGCGTAAAACACAGACAGGGCTTACGCGGCCCGCGTTGACTCCAATCATCATCGTAGCTTAGCTGGGTCATCAGGTATGCCCGCCAGGTGGCGGCCCAGGGCTGCGACATTTTGGGACTCTCGCGGCCCGCGTTAACTTAATGGGGTCTTATGCAGCCCGCCTGAACTTAAGAAATCAACGACAGCAGTTTTCAACCTTCATACTACCCGCGTGAGGTTGGGGTGGGTCCTACGCGGCCCGCCTCAACTTACGATTTTCAAATTTTTAATTATTTTTAATGCTATATTATATTTCGGGCTCGGTTTTCACATACGGGATGTATTTAAAGACATATTGGGACATTTTAAGATATAATAGGGTGTTGGAAATATTATGAGGGTATCGGTTTATTGAGGATTGTTACAAAAACAAAGGGTTTCGATACCTGACAATAGTTTTGTCTCAAAATGCGCATAAACGACATTTTGACCGAAACTTTGACTCGTCACTTCGACTAACCAATGTGGTAATCAGTAGGCATAGTCATAAGGGACTATAAGCATCGTGATTACGCTCATGTAGCAAAGTTCAAACAAACTTTGTGTTGACCAGTCAAACACTGTTTGACTTTCACGCTTGAAAAACATAAACGAGCATGAAAGAAACTTACAAAGGGTCCAAGCAATGAAGATTTTGATCCAAAATACTCAGGTATGAAGTTTTGAACTTCAACTTAGAGCAATTCAGACCAAAAGTGTGAAGAGTGAAGTGAAATCAAGTGGGTTTATATAGGATTTCAAGAACTGTTAGGATCGTTTCTCGTAAATCATGCTTTAATCTAGACCTTACACTTGGGCACATGGTTTAAAATACCAGGGGAATTCAAATACAAGTCCATAGAGTGCAAAAACATGGATTAAATCAGGTTGCAATAGCTGGAATGGAAGTTTCTGAAATCTGCTGTGCTGGAGATAGCTTACGGACCATAAGGTCCTAAGCATACGGTCCGTAAGGACTTTGCAGACTAGCAACTTTCACATATTGATAGTTTAGCCCCTGCACCTTGTTTTGTCGCGTTTTGGAACTTCTAACACCTGTCAAGCCCATTTTCAAGCTCCACAAGGATATTAAAACATAGGGAACATGAAATATGCTTGAAAACATCTCGGGTGTTGGTTCGTTTGGTCGTACGGTTGCGTTGTTCGGTTAATTACGATGGAAATCGTAACGAACGCGTGTACGATCCAAATTACGAAACGAATGGTATTTTAGCATTCCAATCACTAAAATAAAATATTTTAATGATTACAAAAATTTTTGGATGTCTGGATATATTCAGAACGTAAGATATGTGCGTAAACGCAAACTTATGCACTTTTTGACGCTTTTAGTCCCTATTGATCAAATAAGTTTATTTTCGCATACCGAACCCCTCAAAGCATATTTCTAAGGTATGTAAAGGATATTTAGGGTATGTTTAACTTATGATCAAGTTCCGGAATGTTTGTTATAGTACGAATCGGCATACTTTCGCAGTTTGACACAAATAGTCCCTGCGATCGAATAGACTTGTTTTCGACACACCAAACCATCCAAAACTTATTTCTAAGTTATGTAAAGGTTATTTAAGGTATGTTAAGCCTATGTCACTATTCCAAAGTGTTTGTCGTGTTAAACTGATTGCGTTTACGCACCAGTTTGCGTATAACTTTCCAGAAATCGAATCAAATCGTAAAATCATCAAACACAAATACATATATAATAATACCAAAATACATCGTTTTATTGATAATTGATATCGTTTTACATCGTACATCGATTATAGAGCACAGTTTTCACATGAATGAGCACATCATTAGAGAAGTGTCAAGTCTCAATGATGATAACAATGACCTGACCTTCACCCAACAGGAGCTAAACAACACCTTGACCCAGATGGGATATCATGTGTTGGGCCATGCAAGAGCTATCACCAAGTCCGGCTTCATCAAACAATGGCAGTTTTTAGTCACTCATCTTCGGATACGCTTCTCGAAAAGGATAGTGAACTTCCATGAAGTTTGATACAAGTTGATGGAACCGTGCATGCAATAGTGCAAGAGGTTCCTGTCGCAACCCCCGTCCCCTAATGACCCGGGAACGGACGGCCGCAGCCAGTTTTGGTGGTATCGGTGTTTATCATTTTGGCAGCAGAAATTTCATCAGGACCGTAGTTAGGAAATATTTTATTAGAGTAAAATACCACACTTTTATAATATTAAACACGTGGGAAATTCCCAAGTTTTCAGTACACACATTTTCATAGGGATAAACCCTATTTTATTTAAATAAAAACGTCTCTTTATTTAGGTAACTTTATAACCACTTTTCCAAGCCTTCAGTGCTGTCCAGCTGGCTTCTATTTGCCTTTCACATTTTGTTATCTGAAACGCGTTTAAGAACATTTTGTCAGTGGGAAATACTGGTGAGTGAATCCCAATTTAATCAAGATAAGTAAAACCGTTTTACAGTGTAGGACCAGTTTTCAACTCCGAAACGATTGCGTATGACACGTGTGACGTGCGGATACACGTGAGTGGACTGAACACGAGAACCATACTAAATCTGTGATTCCATTGATAGATCTGAAAGTTGTACAAGAAACGTGAATCACCTTGCTACTTTCTCTCTCTACTTTCTCTCTCTAGCTCCTATGCTCTAAAGTAGCAAAATGGCAAAAGTTCTAAATCTAAACTAAGTCCCTCTATTTATAGGCCAAGACTTATAAGGAAATTCCCTTATTTACAATAATGCCACCTTGCCTATTTCTTACATATTTTACAATATAGAGCTTGACTTGTTCAGACTATTGCTACGATCTGTATTGATGGAGGCGATAGACATTACTGCACTAATAGACTCCCTCTTGGATATTGCCGCAGTCAATCTCGTAGAATCTTGTCTCTCTCTCTCTCTCTCTCTCTCTCTCTCTCTCTCTCTGAGTCTTCTTGAAGATTTATCACATCTTTAGCAACACAGACTCCTTCTTTCTCGAACAGAATCCCTGTGGATCTTTCTTCAGCTTCAGCTCCTCCTTTCGGTAGACTCTTTCTTCAGGCTCCCCCTTTCATCAAGCTTCCGTGCTTTTGGGATCGACACCTGGCTTTCCGGATACAAGCTCCCCCTTGCATCGAGCTCGTCTTCAGACTCCCCCTTAGATTCGGCTATCGGGATCTTAGTCTGGAAATTTTATCTACAATTCTCAAACATTTATAAGTGAAAATGTTTTGAACATCCAGGATTGACAACCTGGCTCTCTTAGCATGAGCTAAAATATTTCAAATATGTGATAGTGTAAGCTTTTTTGATTGTCCAGGAATCGTGACCTGGCTCTTAAAACTTTTAAATCAAGAACCTTGTTCTAAAATATAATAATATGAATATGTCCAGAGATACTTAACTTACTCCCCTTATCAACAATCTTTATAGATTTGGCAGTATTAAGAATCCAAGATCGAAAACTAGCTCTTTACAGATTTTACAATTTAGGAATCCAAATCCCTCACAGTTAATCATCCAAGTCCAAATTAATGACCTTGGAGACTTCACAAACTGTTTTTGATTTTTGATTTTAAAACTAGAAGTTTCCAATTAATGAACTGTTTATTTTCAGAAACACGATCAGCATACTCAGATTTTGAAACTCAGCATTCAGACATCGGTTGTCGAAAATAAAGTGGAAATCAAAATCTTTTTGTAATTTTCTGAAACATAAAGCAGTAAATAAATATTTACAGACAATATTTTTGTTTGAGTTCGCGTTGGAGGATCATATCAGTTTATGACAAATCACTAGCACCGTTGAGCTATAAACACTTTAAGTTTTAAATGATTCACTTAGATTGTCAGTATACTGATCCACTTAGATTTTCACACAAAGTTCAATCGATTCGAGATACGGATTTAGTGTTTTAAGGACTTAACTTAATCGCGTGTCCCACCTTGGAATATACTCCCGAATCAAAATTCCCTAGATTCAGTCTTACAGGTGAGTATACCAATTTGATATTTGTGTTCTGGGTTAGTGCGAGACCTTGAGAGCTCAGGTATGAACTTCCGTTCAGTCAGCTCGACTTTAGGTGTGTTCCCTTTAGGGAATATTTTCTTCAACTACAATTGATTCATATCCTTCGATACTTTTCAATTTTTATGCAGAGGGTAAGCTTTGAAAGCGCATAAAGTATTATACGAGGTCTAGGCCATTGCTTTCGCAATATCAGAAGACCAGGTATAATACCCAGATATCAAACAGTATAAAGACCTAGTATCTCAGAATCAGGCAATCTCTCAAACAAGATTTCGGGGGTTACCCATATATCCGAGAGATGTTCCCCACAAGATAAGTAAGTATTTGATATTTAGGTTTATATCTCGAAAACAATCTACTACGTGTGTAAAAACCTACTGGCATATCATCAGTGAGACCGTTTATCACATTTGACTTTCCATTTCTTTAGCGTACTGTGATTGTCTACTGATGTACTATCATTTCCTCTTTTTACACAAAACTCTTTTTGATTTTATCATGTTTTTGGCTTTTTCAAATTTTCTAATGTTTTTGGATTTTCTGACAATTTCTTACTCCCCCTAAAATTCGAAACATTTAAAGAAAATTTGACAACCTGATACTGATAGCTTTGTCTCGCCATCCATTTTATGCTTCACATGCTCTGTTTTGCAGAAAATATACCCCTATGATTTACATCACATTGATATTTTACAGTTTGAAAACCGTTTTTCAATCTTGTGAAATTAATCATGTTTGTTCAGCCGTGAGGGTTTCGACGTATTCACTTAACATATTTTTGAATTTTTTATTTTTGACAAAATTTAAAAACAAACATATTTTTTATTTTTCAAATTTTTGACAAAATAAAACATATTTTTGGTTTTTAAATTTTCAATTTTTAGGGTTTTAGAAATATTGTTTATTTATGTACAGAAATCAAACAAACTCCCTGTTTAACAGATGCAGGGACCAGTAGCCTCTTTCTCTCGTGCTAGGTTGCTTCCTTCGTTAGATTGACTTTCATCCTCTTTCTAAAGCACCTGCACATTCAAATTACTCAATTACTTGAACAAGTTAGCCCAGGTCTGTTTGACCTTAGGCATTTCAACACAATATGATTCATTCAGCTTCGGAAATTCTTTATCATTTTTTACAAATGTATTTTCATTCCGATTATCACTCACAGGAACCTTTTGTTTCTTTTCCACCCAAGTTTGTCCTTTAGACGCATTTCTTTTGTAAAAATGTGATTCATTTTGAACATTTTGATTTTGAACAACAACTTTTGGTTTCCAAAACTGATTTTGGTTTTGTAGCATCAACAGTTGTTTTCCAACTTTGTGTTGTTCTAAATCTGGATGTCACCGTTTTCCATGTTTGTTGTGAGTCAGCCTTTGAAATTTTCGGCTTCCAAGTTTGCTTTGAATCAAATTTGGTTGACTTCTGATTCACAACATCAGACTTCTTTTTCTTCTCAACATCAACAGGTTTTAGATTTGGACACTTGCGAGCAAGATGTCCTGTTTGATCACATTTGAAACATGTTCTCTTTGACACATCTTTGACCTGTTGTTGTTGCTTTTTCTGAGCATAGAACTCTTCATTAGACTGTCGTCTAATGTGGAGTTCTTTCTCTTCTTCGGAACTTGTTCCGTGAACAAATTCATCTTTTTCTGATAATTTGACGTTTCATTTTTCTTCCAATTCTGTTTCATTTTATAACCCAACCCAGCCTTCATGTTTTTCTTTTTGTAACCAGGTTTGTTATAAAAAGTCTTGTGACTCTTTCCAGCAAACTTTGGAATCTCAGATTTTTCAATTTCAATCATCTTGAACACTTTGTCAATCTTTTTTGAAATCACATTCTGAATCGGGACTTCAAGATCTGAGAATAATTTGTCCGATCCAATCATGGTATACACCAATCCTTTTGAATCCTCATTCTCCTTTTTCTCAGATTTTGAGTTTTTCAGATAACCTTCATTAAAACTGCCTTCATTTTCATCCTGTGATTCAGATTTACCTGTATCAACCGACTCTTCTTTCAAGACACTTTCAACGACCTTACCTACCACCTCTGAATCACTATAATCATCAGATTTGAAATAGGTTACGTCAATGTTATCTGGAAATTGATCAACCATGTTGAAAGCTTTTTCGACCTTCTCATCATCATCATCATAAAATGCGAATTTTTCCGGTGGTGGAACTTGATGAAACTCTGAGCCAATACCTTTCTTGTTTTTCTCAGAATCATCATCACCCGGTTTTATGTTGAAAATACGTTCAAGCACATATGATGAAGCGTGATAGCTATGTAACTTCTTGTTATCTTGTTCTAAATCAGCTATTTGACGCTTTAGCTTAGCAACATCCTCAATGTAAGAGTTTACAACTTGTTGCTTTATTGAATACTGTCGCTTAAGCGTATCAGTTGTTTCAGAACAATATTTCAATCTGGATTGAACAAGTTTCATTTGACTTTTCACATCTTCATATGACTCTTTTGTAATATGATATGCAAGTTTTATTGAATCATACTCTTTTTTTATTTCTTGAAACGAATTTGCTTTTTGTAAACACTCCTCTGTCATTTTCGAAACCTTTTCTTTCAACATCTCATTTTCCTTTTCTAAAATCTTGAATTTTTGTGTGAGCTTTTCGTCATTATCTTTCAAAACCTTTTCGTTTTCTACCATCTCTTTGCATTTTTTTTGAAAACTTCTTCGATTTTAGTGAATTCAAGATCTCTTGTTCTGAATTTTTCATCTTTTTCAGTACAAGCACTGCACGTTTCTATGCATTTCTTGCACTGTTCAACAGTTTTATTTAAGACTTCAGAATCAGTTGAAGTATTTACCTCAGTGATTGGCACCTCGGTTTTCTCTTCCATTTACTTCTGATCTGTTTCTTTCTCTTGTTTTTCCTTAGCAGCATCATCAGCATCGATCCCTTCAACTGAACTTTCCCTCTTCACACCATCTTCTTCTTTTTTCTTTGGATATTCTTCATTCTACTATTTTTCAGTAATAGCTTATTTACCAACTGCTTCGTCTTTCTTCTTCAAATCATCTTCATTCTGCTATTTTTCAGTAACAACTTCTTCTTCGGGTTTCTGTTCTTCTTTTTCACATTCTTCTTCCTTGACGTCTTCCACTTTCTTTTCATCAGCAACCTTCTTCAGTTCATCCACCAGATTTTTAACATTCTTCTTCATCCTCTCTTCATCTCTGTGTCTTTATGACAACCATGACGAAACCAGGTACACCCTACACTTTCCAAAACCTTAAAGCCTACTTAACACTTTAATTGTACGAAAACCCTAAAAACATGTGTGACTTATATGCTTGATTAAATGATATCTGTTATGTCTCAGAGGAATCCGAGAACACGTTATGACTGACACGACATTAATAAGGACCAACAGTGCGAAGTTGGTGTCCTTAGACTTTAAACACGTGTTAAACCGGAGTTTTCCGTTTAACAGCGCACTAAACCATTGACAGTGATTATTAGGCTATCGGTAGTATTATTTAAGATTTCGAGTTCCAGGAATATCTTAATTTTGTACCATAGACTGTGACATAAGGTTTGAAGCCAATCTGAGATTGGGCACGTAAAACGAAGTAACTTCACGGTTAGGGAAACGCTCTCGTTTCAGGAATAACATAAGGCAATCAAACGTGCAAGGAACGATCGATCAAGCTTAAAAACACTTAAACCATCCTAATACGAGTCTTTTATGATTAAAATGTAACTGGGTTCGGATTTCAAGACGGTTATTCATGATTTTAAAACCGAGTCTTTTGACACTAATTACGCGCAAAACGGAGTCCGTCACGCAAATCGAGAACACGCCTGGGACCCGTAAACGAACCTAAACATTCACCGAAAGATAACCATTATCTTTTAACTCAATCTTCAAGGCATGAGGTGGCCTAGGGGGGCTACCCCAAACCGCCAAACACCCCCTTTGTTATATATATATTTTTTTTCTTTTGTTTCTTTTATTTCCCACACAATTCACTCCATATTTCTGCATCTTCTTTCAAATTCTCTGCACCTTTTTACTAAAAACCAGCTGAGTTATCAAGAACAATTCACAATTCAAAGGTAGCAACTTTATTTTTTATGGTTTTAAGTCTAATTTCTTGATTAAACATAGTATAGAACATGAACAACCATTTTAATCGATGAAATTTTGAGTTTTAAACAAGTTTATGGGCTAAATATAAACACCCTGAGAATTCCCTGGTGTTATATGGCAGCCATGGTTACAAATCTTTGGGTTATGATACCCTAATCAACACTTATTCGACAAAAATCGCGTAACTATTTGATTAACCGAAAAACAATGAATCAAATCTTGATTGATCTAAGTTCTAGCATATTTGGATTGCACTTGATGTGTAGGTACTGAATATAGTCCATACATACTTCTGGACTCAAGAAAAACACTCGGACTCGAAGAAATCGCTAGGTATATTGTCCGAAACTCGAAACGAGCATAGGCAGAATATTGTTTAGACTATAAATTGGTCCGTGGGTATTGGATTGAGCTGAAATTTGGTATGTTGATGAAGAGTAGTGTCAGGAAGTTCCACATAAAATTTTCAATTTTTTGGAATTTTCTACAATATTTGGTGAATTTTTTACTGTTTTACAAAAAGAATTCTGAAAAGATTACCAAACGGATTCAATAAATCACCAAATTTTACAGAGACATTAAGGAACATATGTGGAATATTCTGGGAAAATTCGGAGTCCATTGGTTGAGTTTTGGTTTTGGTTAAAAATCCGCGTTTTCGCGAATTTTCGGTAGCTGGGAACGCACAGAAACGAAATCGGAAAAATCTTAAAATTTTTGGAGGAACCATAAGGGATGTCCAGGAATTTTGTGGGAATTTTTGGAGCACTGAGTATAATTAATGTTAATTATGTGGTTAAATATGATTTTATAAATAATTTATTTAGACAAGTAAAATGCCAAAATAAATTCTCAGGAATTTTTCCCATAATCTACCGATTTTTACTAAGTTATATAAAAATTTACAGATTTTAATTCAAGTTCTAAGTTAAATGAGAAGTTTTGGGATTAAAAATGGATTATTTTAAATCAATTTCGGCAGTTTACCGTATAACAAACTGGCCGGAACTGGGAACTGACCCAACCTGACAAATACTATAATTAAAACACGGGGAGTATTCCGGGAGATTCCAGGGTGGATTGGACACTCGGGGTGTGTCCAATACCAGTTCGGGAAATCCCTGACGGTAGAAACGGAAACTCAAAATTGGGCAACCTGGACTCCCCAAACACCCAAACTCCCTTAATGAAAAGTTAATCTTTTTTAAATAACAACGTCTTGGCATTATTGGTATTCCCGTACCATTATCCGAACACGTTAAACTACTGACATTGGCTGGCACGCGAACCGGTGCCCGGAAGCCAAACTGAAAACTAATATTACCCTGACCTCCATCACTATACCAGTATCGTATAGGCTTAATCTGGAGTGAAAACTCCTGACAGAATCTAAGTTATACCTGTTACCGACTTAGATACTGACGTAAGTCCATATTTGCATATATGATTCTAGAAGTTGACCCGGTTGCTTGTTTACATCCTGTGTGAAACTACTGCATACACTGTGAGTTTTACTTCCCCATTTCTAAACTGTTTTCCTGTTTTACATGGGTTGAAATGCATGTTACATACGTTCATACGTGCACATATATACATGATATAACGTGAATTATCTGAGTAAACACTAGTACATGAAAAGTCCCCACAGACCCAAGTGATTAACCGTAGGCCGGTGAATGTGTAAATAGTACTATTGGTCCGACAAACCCAATTGCAATGGCCAGGAACGCCATATGATACATACGCAATTGTACATGTTTGAGCATAGGCTATGGGGTACTAGCCATAGCTACACAGGGGCAGTGTCGTGGTGGTTGACCACGTGGTTGAGGTGACAGTCAAGGCTTTACTTGTGGGCTCAGTATATATATATATATATATATATATATATATATACATGCTATCAGATGTGCCAACTTGAACTATAATTACATATGTTTAATACAAACTAAAACAGTGAAACTCACTAAGCTATGTTTAGCTGATTTTTCCAAATTGTAACATGTTTTTCAGGCAAAGCGAAGGAGGAATAGGCTTGTAGGAGTTCCAAGTTATGAGAATGGATAGTATGTGAATAGATGCATAGCTACTAGCACAAGATTACTTGTGGGAAAACCGAGTTGTCACTTACGTGTCCTTGTGTTAATAAATAATGTAAACGAAACACGTTGGTAATGTATAATATAACATCTTTGTGAGCAATGTGTCTGTTCCATAAGTCTGTTGCCCCCCGCGTGCGCTTCCGCTGCGAGTCGGGGTGTGACAGAAGATGGTATCAGAGCCATTGGTTATAGAGAATTAGGACTATAATCATAAGCTCATCTTCCTACAAATTAAAACATGTAACGACTGAAACATAGTGGCTATTATCAGGATGGTCTTGTCGGGAAAGTAAGTTATTATGGTCCGGAACATAATAACATATTTGCTTGTACTTGGGATTTCTGAGAACGTCACTAAGAAAGGATAAGAAATGAACATATACACAAGTAGATACATACAATTATTATTTCATATCAACATGTACATACGTGTATATATTCTGTGTACATTGTATCCACATTAATTAGTAATTAGCATTTATAGTTATAACTTGCTTGCTTACAGGTACGATGTCGACTGACTCTAGTCAGAGTTATGAGGAAGATCCATCAATGGATCTGAATGCTGAGGCTGAAGAGACGGAGTCGGAGCAGGAGGACACTTTCGTTCCGCATGAGCTATCCAGTGATGTGGCCGATCAGTCCGGTTATCGCTGTGAATGTTACCCCCCGAGACGTCCTACACGACAGGGGATTGAGATCACGAGTTCATATCATTCTCCGCCGCATGGCCAGCCCGCTACGGTGGAATATAGGCATACCTCATATCCTTATTATTATCCAAGCATGGCCAGGAGGAGCCCTACCCCTATTATTATTCGACGCTCTCCCACTCCTATTCCCAGGGTCAGTAGGTCCTATAATTCCGATACTCCAGCGGCTCGTATCTCACCTGCCCTATCAGATACACCCATTCCCCCTGCTATTAGACTTAGACAGACGGCACGTAGGAGGGTGCCGATGCCAGGACCAGTTTTTACTCCTCCCACTTCACCACTTGTCCCTACCTCAGCAGGATTACGACCGACAGTCACCGCTAGGTTCATTGATCCGATGCACGGATCCACAATTTCCTCACCCTACCATACGGAGTTCCGTCAAGGACGTGATCAGGCCTTATTATGGTTTTATAGAGTAGTTATCGCACTGTTAGCGATAGGGTTTGTGTGGTTAGCTTTCTGGAGACGCGTGTAGAGACACGGTTACTTTTTTATATATATCTTTTGTACTCACATCAAGCACTGGGCAGTTGTAGGCCTATGTCGAGATGGTGATGCGTGACATTGTTTGTTTCTTGTACTAGATGTGGTTACTGTGTGTATGTCACTGTAGTGACAAATTTTGACTTGCATGTTACAAGCACTGATCCTTAGTGGGTTCAGTTTATATGCCAATTTTGATTAATGTACAGCGGCGTTTATATGTATAATAGTGACTGTTGTTTATACATGTGTGTGTGTTTATGGTTTTTTTTAATAGTTGTGATGCAATACAATTTGATAATTGATATACATACCAATATATATGCATTTTTATGTTATAGAATGGCCCCAAAACGAGCAAATAACCTCACCGAGGCAGATATCGCACGATTAATAACCCAACAATTACAGGCGGTAATCCCAACTATCGTAGCACAAGTTACCGCCGGTGTGGCTGCAACCTTACCTAATCGCCAACCTGATCCTAATGTTATTCCGGTCGCCCCGAGTAACGTAAGGCAGGGATGCAGTTACAAACAGTTCATGGAGGGTAAACCGATGGAATTTAAGGGCATCGAAGGACCGACTGGAATTGTACGTTGGATAGAGAAAACACAAGTTGTCATCAATATCAGTAATTGTCCGGCGGACTCTATTGTCAAGTACGCGACATTAAATTTTGTGGATGAAGCTTTAAACTGGTGGAATACAATAGTCCAAACACGTGGGCAGGAAGTAATTGATCACCTGACGTGGGACGAACTTAAGACGATGCTTATGGACCACTATTGCCCGAAGAACGAAATCCAGAAGTTGGAACACGAATTCTGGAATTTACAAATGCAAGGGGCAGACCACGTGGGTTACACCAACCGTTTCAACACTCTTGCTCGATTACTACCTGATATGGTTTGACCTGAGCCGAAACGTATTGAGCGATACATATGGGGTTTAGCCCCAGAGGTCCCCAGTATTATAAACTCCATAGAACATCTCACAATGGAAAGTGTTATGTCCAGGTCTGGCACAATCACATTTGACATGGTTAGAAGGAAGATTCTGAAAATGCCTGGAGAAACATCTGGTATGAAAAGAACCGAATATGATTGGAAACCCCAAGGAACCCAACAAAATAAGCGCAATCGGGCGACACCACAAGTCTATGCCATGACTACTAAGGATGCAAGAGCAGATAATTATAAAGGAAGGTTACCAAAGTGCCAGAAATGCGGATTTCACCAATCGGGTGAATGCCGAACCGTGGTCTGTAATAAATGTCAGAAGACGGGGCATTACGCAAGAAGTTGTAGAGCCTTTACTGATACCGCAACTCGTTCTTACCAACCCACTCGTTTTCAACCGCCAAGATCTCAACCAACCCAACAAAAACAATTACAACAACCCCAGAAACCGCAGTTGACCTACCCCCGTACTTGTTTCAAATGTGGTAGTACGGAACACATCAAAATAAATTGTCCTAAACTCAACCAAGGTCAGACTGGAAAAATGAACCAGGGACAAGCTTCTACGTCAAACCAAGCTAGAGGACGCGTTTTTGTGATCGGATCGGATGATGCACGCCAAGATCCGAATGTGGTGACAGGTACCTTTTTTATTTCCGATCAGTATGCTTCGGTACTGTTTGATACGGGTGCAAATAGGAGCTATGTTTCTATCAATTTCTTACCTCTATTAAATATGCCGGCTATTGAGTTAACAAGTGCTTATTCCATAGAACTTTCTAACGGTACACCTATAACTAGTCACCAAATCATTCGTGATTGTCCTTTAATTCTTAACGACCACCAATTCCTTATTGACCTACTACCGGTAGAGCTTGGAAGTTTCGATATAGTAGTTGGAATGGACTGGCTGTCCAAGTACAAGGCAGAGATTATATATGAGCAAAAGATTGTTAGGATTCCTTGTCCTAATGATGAAGTTATTATGGTACAGGGAGAGAAGTCTGGTACCATATTAAACCTTATATCCCACCTTAAAGTGCTGAAATGTATTCGTCAATGATGTGATGTGTTCTTAGCTAGTGTAATGGCGACCGAACCAGAAGAACAACGTATTAAAGATATCCCAATAGTATGTGATTACCCAGACGTGTTTCCCGATGAATTGCCTGGATTGCCACCCAATCGGCAAGTCGAGTTCCGAATCGACTTAATACCGGGAGCAGCTCCAATTGCCAAAGCTCCTTACCGTTTAGCACCTTCAGAGATGCAAGAACTATCATCTCAGTTACAAGAACTGCTAGACCGAGGTTTTATTCATCCCAGTTATTCACCTTGGGGAGCACCAGTGTTATTTGTGAAGAAAAAGGATGGAACCTTTCGGATGTGTATCGACTACCGGGATCTGAATAAGGTTACCATAAAGAATCGATATCCTCTTCCGCGTATCGTTGATTTATTTGATCAGTTACAAGGAGCCTGTTACTTTTCCAAAATCGATCTTAGATCCGATTATCATCAAGTGAAAGTTCAAGAAGAAGATATCCCTAAAACAGCCTTTCGAACTCGGTACGGTCACTATGAGTTCCTGGTTATGCCCTTTGGGTTAACCAACGCACCTGCGGTATTTATGGACCTCATGAACCGAGTTTGTAAACCATATCTAGATAAATTCGTCATAGTCTTTATTGACGATATTTTGATCTATTCCAAGAGTAAAGAAGAACACGAGAACCATCTACGAGCCATACTAGAGATATTGAGGAAAGAGAAGTTATACGCCAAGCTTTCCAAGTGTGATTTCTGGTTACAAGCGGTGCAATTTTTAGGACATGTGGTAGATCAACAAGGGATTCATGTTGACCCTAGTAAGATCGAAGCTATTAAGAATTGGCAAGCGCCCAAGTCTCCAAAAGAGATACGCCAATTCTTGGGATTGGCTGGATATTACCGTCGCTTTATTGAAAACTTTTCTTGCATTGCTCAATCCTTAACTGCCTTGACACAGAAAGATCGAAGGTTTGAATGGGGCGAAGAACAAGAAACAGCCTTTCAGCTGTTAAAACAAAAGTCATGTGAGGCACCAATTTTGACTTTGCCAGAGGGAAATGATGACTTTGTAGTGTATTGCAACGCATCTCGACGTGGTCTAGGATGCGTATTGATGCAGAGAAACAAGGTTATTACATATGCTTCCGGACAATTGAAAGTACATGAAAAGAACCATACAACGCATGATTTAGAGCTGGGCGCAGTGATTTTTGCACTTAAGATCTGGAGGCATTACTTGTACGGTACGAAGTGTACAATTTATATAGATCACAAGAGCCTTCAACATATATTCGGTCAGAAGGAACTGAATATGAGGCAACACAGATGGGTGGAGCTATTGAACGATTACGACTGTGAAATAAAATACCATCCAGGTAAGGCTAACGTAGTAGCTGATGCCTTGAGTAGAAAAGACCGAATAAAGCCACTCAGAGTGCGAGCTCTTGGGATGATTGTGCAAACCAGTCTTAAAGAGCAGATTCATAATGCTCAAAGGGAAGCTTTGGAGGAAGGCCAACTAAATAGCGAGAACTTACACATAAATGAAGGGATTTTTGTGAGAAAACCGGATGAAGTGTTGTATTACAAAAATAGGGTATGGATTCCTACTCTCCATGACCTACGTCAATTGGTTATGGATGAGGCTCATAAATCTAAGTACTCTATTCACCCCGGTACAGACAAGATGTACCATGATCTTAAGGAATTTTATTGGTGGCCATGTATGAAAAAGGACGTAGCCGAGTACGTGAGCAAATGCTTGACTTGTGCTCGGGTAAAGGCAGAATACCAGAAACCCTCGGGAATGTTACAGCAACCTGAAATACCTCAATGGAAATGGGAACAAATCACGATAGATTTCGTGACCCACCTTCCAAAAACACCCCGAGGTCATGATGCGATTTGGGTAGTGGTGGATAGACTAACCAAATCGGCGCACTTTATTCCGATTCGTACTACCTACAATACCGAGAAATTGGCCGAGATCTACACAAATGAAATTATGGCAAGACATGGGGTACCAGTTGCAATCATTTCAGACCGTGATTGTCATTTCACTTCACACTATTGGCAACAGTTACAAGAAGCTTTGGGGTCTAGAATAGACCTGAGTACGGCTTACCATCCCCAAACCGATGGCCAATCAGAACGAACTATCCAGACATTGGAGGATCTGCTTCGTGCTTGCACCCTAGACTTCGGAGGAAGTTGGGATAAGCACCTTCCCCTCATCGAATTCTCCTACAATAACAGCTATCATAGTAGCATACAAGCTGCACCGTACGAAGCACTATATGGCCGGAAGTGCAGATCGCCACTTTGTTGGGCGGAAGTGGGCGATACTCAACTCACAGGGTCTGAACTAATTCAAGAAACAACCGACAAGGTGCATAAGATCCAAAGTAGACTGAAATCGGCACGAGATCGGCAGAAAAGTTACGCTGATGTCCGCAGGAAACCGTTGTCATTTGAAGTAGGTGACAAAGTAATGTTAAAAGTGTCACCGTGGAAAGGAGTGATCAGATTTGGAAAGGCAGGAAAATTGGCTCCGAGATACATTGGGCCGTATGAAATTATTTCCAAAGTTGGTTCTGTAGCGTACCGACTGAAATTACCAGTGGAACTAAGCACAATTCACGGTGTCTTCCACATATCCAACTTAAAGAAATGTCTCACAGATGAAGCGGCTATTATGTCGTTAGAAGATGTGCACATTGATGACAAACTCCACTTTGTGGAGGAACCGGTAGAAATAGTAGACGGGAAGATCAAACAACTACGTCATAACAAAATCTCTCTGGTGAAAGTCCGGTGGAACTCGGGGCAAGGACCCTAGTATACCTGGGAACGGAAGGATGAGTTCCGTAGAAAATACCCACATCTCTTCCCTAACAAGACGAATTGAATTTCGGGGACGAAATTTCTAAACCAGGGGAGACTGTGACAACCATGACGAAACCAGGTACACCCTACACGGTCCAAAACCTTAAAGCCTACTTAACACTTTAATTGTGCGAAAACCCTAAAAACATGTGTGACTTATATGCTTGATTAAATGATATCTGTTATGTCTCGGAGGAATCCGAGAACACGTTATGACTGACACGACATCAATAAGGACCAACAGTGCGAAGTTGGTGTCCTTAGACTTTAAACACGTGTTAAACTGGAGTTTTCCGTTTAACAGTGCACTAAACCTTTGACAGTGATTATTAGGCTATCGGTAGTATTATTTAGGATTTCGAGTTCCAGGAATATCTTAATTTTGTACCATAGACTGTGACATAAGGTTTGAAGCCAATCTGAGATTGGACACGTAAAACGAAGTAACTTCCCGGTTAGGGAAACGCTCTCGTTTCAGGAATAACATAAGGCAATCAAACGTGCAAGGAACGATCGATCAAGCTTAAAAACACTTAAACCATCATAATACGAGTCTTTTATGATTAAAACGTAACTGGGTTCGGATTTCAAGACGGTTATTCATGATTTTTAAAACCGAGTCTTTTTACACTAATTACGCGCAAAACGGAGTCTGTCACGCAAATCGAGAACGCGCCCGGGACCCGTAAACGAACCTAAACATTCACCGAAGGATAACCATTATCTTTTAACTCAATTTTCAAGGCATGAGGTGGCCTAGGGGGGCCTACCCCAAACCGCCAAACACCCCCTTTGTTATATATAATTTTTTTTCTTTTATTTCCCACACAATTCACTCCATATTTCTGCATCTTCTTTCAAATTCTCTGCACCTTTTTACTAAAAACCAGCTGAGTTATCAAGAACAATTCACAATTCAAAGGTAGCAACTTTATTTTTTATGGTTTTAAGTCTAATTTCTTGATTAAACATAGTATAGAACATTAACAACCATTTTAATCCATGAAATTTTGAGTTTTAAACAAGTTTATGGGCTGAATATAAACACCCTGAGAATTCCCTGGTGTTATATGGCAGCCATGGTTACAAATATTTGGGTTATGATACCCTAATCAACACTTATTCGACAAAAATCACGTAACTATTCGATTAACCGAAAAACAATGAATCAAAGCTTGATTGATCTAAGTTCTAGCATATTTGGATTGTACTTGATGTGTAGGTACTGAATATAGTCCATACATACTTCTAGACTCAAGAAAAACACTCGGACTCGAAGAAATCGCTAGGTATATTGTCCGAAACTCGAAACGAGCATAGGCAGAATATTGTTTAGACTATAACTTGGTATGTGGGTGTTGGATTGAGCTGAAATTTGGTATGGTGATGAAGCGTAGTGTCAGAAAGGTCCACAATATTTGGTGAATTTTTTACTGTTTTACAAAAAGAATTCTGAAAAAATTACCAAACGGATTCAATAAATCACCAAATTTTACAGAGACATTAAGGAACATATGGGGAATATTCTGGGAAAATTTGGAGTCCATTGGTTGAGTTTTGGTTTGGGTTAAAAATTCGCGTTTTCGAGAAGTTTCGGTAGCCGGGAATGCACAGAAACCAAATCAGAAAAATCTTACAATTTTTGGAGAGGTTTATGGAACCATAAGGGATGTCCAAGAATTTTGTGAGAATTTTTGGAGCAATGAGTATAATTAATGTTAATTATGTGGTTAAATATGATTTTAGAAATAATTTATTTAGAAAAGTAAATTGCCAAAATAAATTCCCAGGAATTTTTCCCACAATCTACTGATTTTTACTAAGTTATATAAAAATTTACAGATTTTGATTCAAATTCTAAGTTAAATGAGAAGTTTTGGGATTAAAAATAGATTTTTTTTAAATCAATTTCGGCAGTTTACCGTATAACGAACTGGCCGGAACTGGGAACTGACCCAACCCGACAAATACTAAAATTAAAACATGGGGAGTATTCCGGGAGATTCCAGGGTGGATTGGACACTCGGGGTGTGTCCAATACCAGTTCAGGAAATCCCTGATGGTAGAAATGGAAACTCAAAATTGGGCAACCTGGACTCCCCAAACACCCAAACTCCCTTAATGAAAAGTTAATCATTTTTAAATAACAACGTGTTGGCATTATTGGTATTCCCGTACCATTATCCGAACACGTTAAACTACTGACATTGGCTGGCACGTGAACCGGTGCCCGGAAACCAAACTGAAAACTAATATTACCCTGACCTCCATCACCATATCAGTATCGTATAGGCTCAATCTGGAGTGAAAACTCCTGACCGAATCTAAGTTATACCTGTTACCGACTTAGATACTGACGTAACTACATATTTGCATATATGATTCTAGAAGTTGACCCGGTTGCTTGTTTACATCCTGTGTGAAACTACTGCATACACTGTGAGTTTTACTTCCCCATTTTTAAACTGTTTTCCTGTTTTACATGGGGTGAAATGCATGTTACATACGTTCATATGTGCACATATATACATGATATAACGTGAATTATCTGAGTAAACACTAGTACATGAAAAGTCCCCACAGACCCAAGTGATTAACCGTAGGCCGGTGAATGTGTAAATAGTACTATTGGTCCGACAAACCCAATTGCAATGGCCAGGAACGCCATATGATACATACGCAATTGTACATGTTTGAGCATAGGCTATGGGGTACTAGCCATAGCTACACAGGGGCAGTGTCGTGGTGGTTGACCACGTGGTTGAGGTGACAGTCAAGGCTTCACTTGTGGGCTCAGTATATATATATATATATATATATATATATATATACACACATGCTATCAGTGTGCCAACTTGAACTATAATTACATCTGTTTAATACAAACTAAAACAGTGAAACTAAGCTATGTTTAGCTGATTTTTCCAAATTGTAACATGTTTTTCAGGCAAAGCAAAGGAGGAATAGGCTTGTAGGAGTTCCAAGTTATGAGAATGGATAGTACGTGAATATATGCATATCTACTAGCACAAGATTACTTGTGGGAAAACCGAGTTGTCACTTACGTGTCATTGTGTTAAAAAATAATGTAAACGAAACACGTTGGTAATGTATAATATAACATCTTTGTGAGCAATGTGTCTGTTCCATGAGTCTGTTGCCCCCCGCGTGCCCTTCCGCTGCGAGTCGGGGTGTGACAGTCTTAGACTCGCAGTCATGACATCTCTGCTGATTTTATCCAGTTTTTTCTCATAATGTTTATATTTCGCAACATTTGAATAGTACTCGCCAGATAGAGGGATTACTGCAAGAACGTCGTCAAACACCACTTCCTTTCGATGGACAACTGGTTCTCCTTTTCTGTTGACATAACATTCTCTTTTCTTGTCATATCTTCTATAATTCTTTGCTTCTTCGTATTCTTTCTTCATTTCTTCAATCCGATATCTTGCAATACACCTCTCTCTGTATGTTTTTTCTTTCAGAATCTCTTCTCTCGTTTTCTCTTTTATCTCAGCAACAAATGCACGATGTTTGTTTGTTGATGCGGTTCTGCCATGAGCTGTGAACCGATCATCAACAAGATCATCTTCTGGAAGAAATTCGCTCCAGTCAAACCCTTCATCATCTTGAATCACAACACAAGCTCTTGATTTTTCCTTTTCAGGATTATCTTCAATTTGTTTCAACCTTGATGATTTTTCTCTGTTCTTGTTATAGATCACCTTTTGATAGTAGTCTTCTTTAAACGGATTTGCGGTTTCTTCAACAGCATTGTTTCTGCATTCTCTTTTGAAATGACCCTTTTGTTTGCATTTGAAGCAAGTCACTTTTGATTTGTTAAATCACAGCTTAGTTGATGGTCCACAGATTGAGTGTCTGCCAGTAATATCCATGAACCGCTGAGCTCTTTGAATGAAGCTTGCCAAACACCATCTCAGATCAATGAGTTCCATTTCTTCTGGATCGATTTGGTCGTAATCTTCCTTTGTCAGTTCGGAATTTCCAATTTTCCAAGCTACCAGATCTTCGTAAGATTCCAGAATCGATCCCAGAAGACTCATTTGCTATTTAGCAGCGTTGATGTTCATTGTTGAAGACTTCTTTAGCTTTAAAGCGATGTTGCAGAGAATCTCTTCGGGTTCTTCAGAGTTTGATGTTGTTGATGATGAATGATATCCTGGATCGTTGCTTGATGAGCTTTTCTGTGAGTCTTTCGTCTTTTCAACACTATATGCAGTCTTTATCGGTTCATTCACTGTCACTGAAGGTACACTGCCCTTGTAGTAAAGACCGACATTTTGCTGATGTGAAGAACTTCTCATCTTGCTTTGCTTTTGTAGCTCAAGCTCATGACTTTCTATCTTTTCTATCAAAACATCAAGAGTAATTTTATCAAACAGCACATCATTTTTCAAAATAAACACAAACATTTGCCACTGATCAGCTCGTGGTAACGCTTCAATGATTTTATCAATGATTTCTTCACGTGTTATTGTTATTCCAAACCTATCTAGTTCGATTTTAAGGTGACAAAATCTTTCAATCATTTGTCTTACTGATTCACCTTTTAAACCGTCAAACAAATATAATTCTTTTTTAAGTAAAGCTATTTTATTCTTTTTGATTTGTTTACCCCCCCTCAGCTTTAACCCGTAAAGCTTCCCATACTGATTTAGATGACCCATCGTGATTAAGAAATGCGAAAATGTCATCTCTAATCGATTGTTGGATTAGGGCAATCATTCGTTGTTCGTATGAAAAGTTCTTTTTGTCATCAACGGATAAGATTTTGAGTTGAATCTCTTCGTTTTTGTCGTTGACAGGTCTATCGTAACCAAAATCCATGCAAAACCAACTTTCATGTGCATAGGTTTTGGTCCAGTTGATGAATCGTTCTTTCCACCATGTGTAATCTTCAATACTTTCGAGCTTTGGTGGTTTTGAATGGGTTCCGTAGAAGTTATCATGTTTAATGTTATCACTGATTGCTTTTGTTATTGTTTTTGGTGTAACGGTTGAAGTTTCTGAAGATTCTGACGTGAACGCTTTGTAAAAAGTGTTGTAAAACTCTTCAGCCATGATGTTTCTCGTTTATCACCTTTGAATCACCAAAAAATCAGCAATGGATCGGATAGGATTTTGGATCGGATGGTGATCCGATCGGTTGGTGATCCGACACTTGAACTAATATGCTATGGATCGAATGGTGATCCGATCGGTTGGTGATCCGACACTTGAACCTGTTAAAACAAATAAGATGTTTAAGATCGAATGGCAATCCGTACGGATTTCCGTTCGAGAGTTTGCAATACCAAATCAATATGTGAAAGACTGTAAAAGATTGGATGGTGATTCGATAGAATCGCCACTCGACGCTTGACACTATGTATCAAACAAACAACCATGCTGGGGGTCGGATGTGTGACAAACGGAAAAATTCCGGTAATTCCGTACAACTTGAACAACTATTTCGACTATTATTTTCGCGTATTTGACTTAATTTTAATTAATTAAAGTCTTGAGAGTCTAGGAATTACAAAAATCATAGTGAATTATGATAATGAATCCGTTGCGATTAGAAACAATATCCTAGACTAACTATAGGAACACGAATAAACGATACTTGTCAGTACTAGTCGCGGTACGGTCTGACACAATGAAAGCATGACATACAGTTATGTCTACACAAATATTTTATAAAAATCTTTGTCCAAAATTTATATGTGCCTTATTATTTACAAAATTCCAATTAAAAACCAAATTGTTCAAGTCCGCAGAAAAATACAGAAATCGTGCGGAAATATACAGCATTCCGCAGAACGATACAGCATTCCGCAGAACGAAACAGTAATTATCTGAAAAACCCAAAAATAAATATTATTTGACATAAATAATATAATGGGTAGTAAAAACGACACAAAAATCCGCAATCGAATCTTATTGCATTAAGCTGCATGGCTAGTTCAGTAAACTGCCAGTCAGCAAAGCCGGTACCGGAACCGTGTCAAAAATAATAAAAGTTTTAGTCCAAAAAGTTGGATTAAATATTTGGATAATAAAACAAGTACAAAAATAATTTTTGTTATGTTTTTATCTAAATAAAACACGGTGTCAGTATTTAACCCGTTACAGGACCCGAACCGACTTTTTCACCCGAATTACACACTAAAAATTTCGGTGAACTAGTTTTACTTAGTGTCACACTACTTTAAAATATGAAGGCTTAAAACCTTGTAGATATTTATATATAAAATGTCAAAGTTCTTAAAATACTTAAACATTTACTACATTTTACTATGAATTGAACACTTAACACATGAAACAAATTCAAGACCCTTTCCCCCCTCGTGTTCACGTTTTTAAAGGGGTCCCACACCCTAATTTTCATGCTAAATATCTAGATATTTTATGGTTAGTTTCAAGTGGAAGTAAAATGGTGAATTATTACAATACTTACACATTAATTAAACTAGCACTTTACCATTCATTTTTCATCTTTTAATTACACAAACAAAAGCTCTCATCATCTTCATCTTTTTCCACCAAGAACACCATAAAAACCCATTTAAATTTTATCACATCTTGATGATCAACATGGAGTTTCATGGAGCTTAAGGTGATCTAAAGCATTTGCAAGTTAAAGGAAGTGTATTCATCCATTCAAGAGCCTTAAATCATCAAGATCTTCATCTTTGTATTTCTTAATCATCCTCCAAGATCATCCCTAGCCAAGTGCTAGAAGTAAGCTTCAAGATCTATTTTTTTTCATACTTATATTATGTTTATGATTGTTATTATAACTAATAAATAACTAAATAATCATACATAATAAACATGAAAAATACAAAGAAGCAAAAATAATAATCATGATATATTTATGTTGGTTTATATTGTGATCTAAGACTTGTTATATGCATATTTGATCTTGTTATGATGATTATGATATAAATAAATTGTTAGAGGATGTTTTAAAAATATGATCTAACACTTATACATGTTTATGTTAAAGGGTTTTTAACATAAAGGTTTAAAGGGATGATCATAACATTTGATCTTGTGAAAGTATTTGAGGTTTTTCACTAAAAACAATACTTTTACAAGATTATAAAAAGTAACATACAACTTGAGATTTTTATAAAAGTTGTTAAAACTAGAATTAAACTTGGTTTTTGAACTAGTTAGCATATGTTATGATCA
The DNA here is from genome assembly GCA_030545235.1 of Helianthus tuberosus. Taxonomy (NCBI): domain Eukaryota; kingdom Viridiplantae; phylum Streptophyta; class Magnoliopsida; order Asterales; family Asteraceae; genus Helianthus; species Helianthus tuberosus. The sequence goes on from CM060354.1 coordinate 81,958,805, forward strand.
TGTATAAAATCCTACATGATTTTGAGATCATCTTAATGAGGTTATGTTATAAATCTCATGTGTTTTTTTTAGAAATGATATGAGAAATTGTTGATGATTTGAAAAGAAAATGATATGTAAATAAACATGGCAAAGTTCATATTACAAAGGAACTATGGACAACTTTTCTTAGAAATCATATGTTAGAAAAACTATCATTTTTTTTACAAAGTCTTTACAAGATTAGAAAGTTGGTCTTTCTAAACATAAAAATTGACATAAATATATATTTTGGTAAAATACATATTTATTGAACATATCAAATATGTGCTATGTGTTATTATTTGTATTAGTTATATATAAAAGATAGAGACTTGATAACAATGACACAAATAAATACAAGACATACTTACAACTAAAGACTTACAAGAATACATATAGACACACTTGAAAACAACTTACGGACATTCCGAGCTTTCGGACACAACTTATGGTCAAAACGGACGACGGGCGGATCTATAAACATATCGCCAATCCAAGGACTTACTACGACGTATAGGCGATCTTTCGACGCGGACACAAAATTTACGTTACCATTAACAAAATTCGGACATTTTGAAACTTATAAAAACTATTATGTTTTTATTAACTAAAAAGTATACTTAGTTATTTTTATAAAAATGTTTTTATAAAAATGAAAGACTTATACTTTCAAATGGGCTTACACTTCTTAATGGGCTAGTTTATACAAATGGGCTATCTTTTACAAATGGGCTATTATTTATAAATGGGCTTAACTTCATAATGGGCTTATCAAACATATGGGCCAAGGCCCAATAACATTAAGCCCAATACTATTGAGGCCCAATACTATTTAGACCCAACACTATTGAGGCCCAACACTATTGAGGCCCAACACTATTGAGGCCCAACACTATTTAAGCCCAACGCTATTGAGGCCCAACACTATTTAAGCCCAATAACATGAATTCTTGGATTAAGCCCAATGACTTATAATTGATAAAAACACAATTATACAATTTACTTATATGAGACACGAAATCAAGAAGACAAGACCCGATGATACAACTCACAAGATACAAGATTACATATATATATATATATATATTTGGTGAAATGTATATATGACAATTTAACAATTCATACATCTAATACACAAATCAATGAACAACAAAGACATACAAGTCTTACACATATTTAAGACACAAGACTTGTACTCAAGTCATCTATAAAGACCGAAGTGTCTAACAAATGTAAGAACATTTGTAGGTCGCAACACTATTCAGGACGACCGCACGTGAGATCATAGTTAGTTACTATTCACGGACGCAATTCTGTGAGTTCATGTCCCCTATTCATTTAAATGTTTTACAACTTTACAGCTATCGGGGAAAATACATGTTCAACGTATGTTAAAGTTAGGGAATGAAACACCTTAGATCATGTGCGAATTAGGGTTATACATCTAAGCACCATTAATCCAGAATGGACCTAGGTACAAGTGGTTAGATCTAATGGGTATTGGCGAGCCCCACTCTTGGTCGTGGACCCATACAGAAGAGTGCGTTTGTGTCCCAGTCGATAGTAGTCGACACGAAATCGTCTAGGTTTGGATTGCTTCCTAATTCGTCACACATATTAATGTCCTCGCGAAACATTAATGATCAACGATTTCATTGACGCTTTACATACTACATCATTACATACAGATACATTTTATACAACTCACATTTTATGGATACATTTTATACAACTCACATTTTATGGATACATTTTATACAACTCGCATTTTACAGATACATCTCATACAACTAAACTGCATGAACTCGCCAACTTTTGTTGATGTTTTCAAACTTAACATGTATTTCAGGAAATTAGTGGACCATGCAGACATTTCAGTCAAGGAAAGCAAGTATCAAGACTCCATGCCACCATTTGAAGGGTTTGCCCGTTATATACCGCCTGTTTGCGGTGATATAGTGGTCAAAGCCTTGACATTTTAAGACTTACATTTTGATGTATAAAACGATGACAACTTATTTTCATTTTATGGTTTGTAACCAATACATTTAACTTATGTTGCGTTCTTTTGAAACGATTATGACAATGGCATTGGAGCTTGTTTTTATTCATTTAGAATGTTCACTTATATTGTTATGCAATGAGAACCGATCAGATCACACCTCGCGCTTCCGCTACGAGCGGGTGTGACAGATTGGTATCAGAGCCATCGATTGTAGTGAACCAAGATTCTCTCTCGAGTCTAAGTCTACAATCACTAGGGACCTCTCACGAAAAACTCTTGTTCATGTTAAACAGATTATAAATAAAATTGGACAGGTCAAAAGGTTTTCATTGCATAAACATTTTTCAAGGTCCACTACAACAAAAATTCATTTCACATAAATCAAGCGAGGACATTACCATGGGTGAAGTCTATGAGAAATAGACATGTTACATTAACAGAATATGTGCCTACGATACATTACATTATCAGTGCTTATACAAGATAGACACATTACATTATCAGTCTACACATCATAAATAGTTTACAAGTTCAGCATATACAAATTCAACTTATGCAAGATAGAAATCCTTGTTAGATAGGATTTCATGTGATTATATATATATATATATGATTTATTTATATATGTGTTGTACAAAATATTTTGCCAAGAACAAAATACCTTCGACTTCAAACTCTATTATTATTCTTTACTCGCACGATGAAAATATCGACCTCACGTCTACTGTGGAGCTTATGGCGAACATGATTCCTAAGTGAAATCTTAAACTTAATTCCGTAAAATATGGTTGCTTTCTCGTGAATGCTGAGATGCCTGACCATGGTAATGACGACGAGGCGGAGGTGGTAACCTTGGACAACAACTCCATTAGTGGGACGAGATCCCTGTGACTCATACTAATCAAGGTTGATATACTCTTATCCCTACAAGGAAGATGAAGTACTCATCTTGAAGGTGCCCCTTCAGTTGTTATTGTTACAGATTCTTTCCATTTCTATTCCATCTAACGCTGTGCTGTTTTGTGAGTAATGAAAACGGACGTTGACGCGTGATCTATCATGAAGGTCCCTCCTATGTTGAAGGTATATAGACAATAGTGTCCCCCCTCTGACTGATCGGCTGTTTTGTACGAGAGAACGCTAGGGTGACCATGCAAGGCAATTTATTATTACGGAGGCCTACGTAATAACAACTTGTAGTGCATGGGAATTCTGGTGGGCTCTGCGGGCCAAGCTAATGATCACTATTCGTTCAAAATTCTTAAGTTATTACTTGAGATTCAATTTTTCTTATCTATTAGAACACGAACTGAGGTGGTTAGTATAACACCATACAATACAATACAATACAATACAATACAATACAATACAATACAATACAATACAATACAATACAATACAATACAATACAATACAATGCAATACAGGAAGACGACACGTATTTGTTCACACCTAACATTTGATCTATATCACGATTCAGTTGAGACTAGTCATTTAAACAAACAAAACCTGTTATCCACTCATGGAGGATTTTCCTCAACATTCTCGAAATTATTGAACATGGGTTGGTTCCATGGTGTCTATGACACTTTACCCTACTTTACCTTACCTTACGTTATCATATTCCACCTTATCATATTTATTGGAAATGATACAACAAATTCTATCGCTTGACATTTGTCTTTTCCCAATGAATGGTATGGCATGAGCCATGCTGCAACTCCCTCATTGCATTCTATTCGACATTTTTGGAGATTCTAACAATCTTGCTAGATCTCGTGAAACTCAAGCACTATTACCATAATTGTCATATGGACAAGTAAGACAAAGGATTTTCTCTACTTAGGACGATCGAGGTCCATAGAGTAGGGAATACATATTATATGGACGAAGACCACTGGTTGGTTTCCCCTCCTCAACGAATTATTTTTTTTTCTTTTTTTTTCCATTTAGACATATGACCAATACACGCAAGAGGTATTACACCTTTTGGTTTTGGTTATCCACATTATCATTTATTCAAACATGTATGAACAATGCGGTCTTGAGGTTTCCATGACCGATTGATTGCATTCTTCACTCTTGGGCACCTGATAGACTTTATTTATCCAAATACATGTCTAGATTCTTTTAATAGTGTGTATTAAAAAGATCATGGCGCCAAAAGAATCAAATGTTTAAGTCAAAAGTTATGTGTTGAAAATCATTGCTTTTACACAAGACATTTTTGGTGGTTATTTGTAAGTGATGAGACGTGTGTAATATGATAAAAGCATGGTGGATACGCCGCTGGTACTTCCTATATATAAGTGCTTATATTATATTGCATATCGTGGTGTTATTCAAACCTCTTCGACAAAGACAAGACATGACATTTTTGCACAAGACACGACATCCTCTACACAAGACATAATGTTCTATTTCAAGACATGATATATTTATACATTACATTTCTATTGGTTATTTATTTAACCATACATCATTCTTTTATATCATCTGATTTTCATATCTATTTTCATATGATTTTATAAAAGAACTCGATCATAACTGGAGCCAATGTTGATGGTTACACTTGATGCTTCCACGGTCTCTCAAGGGTTGTTCCATACTGGGTAACACCCGAATTCAAACACATTGAGTGTTACATTTCGGGTTTAGCCTCGGAGATCTGAAGCATGACCGCATCATCCCTCCCTACCTCGATCACTCAAACAATAACTCTCGCCATGAGAAAAATGAAGGCAATTGTTGCCATAAATGATTTTGGCACCAGGATGTATGCTGGTAACTTGCCGAAATCCTAAATGCGACAAGTGAGACGTTCATCATGAGGGCAATTGCAAAAGCGCCAAGAGTAGCAGTGTGCTGAGACCGGGCACAAAACAAAGGCGTGTAAGACGATAATACTTAAGAATGGATCAAGCTAGTGAATAAGTGTGTGTGTGTGGTTAGAACTATGAATACTCCACAAAATCCCAATGAAGTCAAGAGTACGTACACTCTACGATCATCATGTACCAATTCTTTTAATACCAACACCGAGCTTAGCTATTGTCTTTAAATGTTAAGCATATACTCGAATTAGAGTCATGTTGGACACACATTACAATATCAAGTTAGCTAATGGGGAATTAGCAGACTCTTGTCAAATCATTAAGAGTCACCGACACGTTTTCTATCAACCAAATTCATGCATGTGAAATGGGTTTCATGGCTAGTGACGGGATTGTCCTAGCTACAAATTGGGATTGGGTTATCCTACATCTAAACATAGGGATTAGGTTGTCCTCTACATTTGTATAGTTAAGTCCTTACTACGTAGAATTCAAAATGTACTTGGCCTTGAGTCAAGTAAGCAAGACGTTTCCTCAATTCTATAAAATTAGCGAACGGTAACCTAGTCGAGTCTGGAGCTAAAATTCAATATCGATCTCTTACCCATTGAGTTGGGTATTTCGACGTAGTTTTGGCATGGATTGGCTATCCGATAACCGAGCCGAAGTCTGCTGTCATGAGAAGATCATTCGCTTACCACTACCAAATGAAGAGACACTTATTATCCATGGAGAGAAGCACGACACATCATTGAGGATAATCAATTGCATGAAGGCACAAAAGTGCTTACGGAAAGGTTGTATTGCCTTTCTAGCACTTGTTGTAAACAAGAAGGCCGTTGGGCCGTAGCTGACAGATATTCCTGTGGTAAAAGAATTTCCTGAAGTCTTTCCTGAAGACTTGCCAGGACTACCACCATATCGACAAGTCGAGTTTCACATCGACTTGGTAACGGGAGCCACACCCATATCCAGATCTTCATATCGATTAGCACCTTTCGAACCTTGTAGTTGACCGAATAAGGATGTTGTGAGTTCATAACCCCCACTCTTTACCATTATACATCTTTATAAAGGTTTTGGGGGTGGAAAGACATGAAAGTTTTGCAAAACTGCACAACATTTCGATGAATGAAAATTCATATTTCTAAACCATGTTACAAATGAATTTCCAACTAACTCAAATGGTTTATGAAAGGTTCTAGCTTCTACTCTAAGATAGACTTACGATCGAAGTATCATCAGTTACGAATTCAAGAGGAAAGCATACCGAAAACGGCTTTTAAAACTTGTTATGGTTATTACGAGTTTCTCGTTATGCTTTTTGGTTTAACGAACACACTAGCGGTCTTTATGGATTTAATGAATCGCGTGCGCAAGCCATATCTCGACAAATTCATCACAATATTCATTGACCACAATTTTTTTTATACTCACGATTGACAGATGAGCACGAACAACATTTGAGAACCATTTTCGAGCTACTAAAGAAGGGGAAACTATACGCGAAATTTTCCAAGTGCGAATTTTGGATTCGCGAGGTATAATTTCTCAGGCATGTAGTGAACGAGAAAGGCATTCAAGTAGACTCAGCTAAGATTGAAGCAAATGAGAATTGGGAAATGCCCAAGACTCCAACTGGAATCCGACAATTTTTATTTGGGATTAGCGGGATATCATCGGAGATCTATTGAGATTTTTTTTTAAATTACTCAATTGCTAACCTCCCTCACCAATAAAGACAATAAATTCACCCCAATCAAAAAACAGGAAATAGCATTACAACTTATTCTTAAGATTGGTGCATAGCATTTTACAATCTTATCATTATCCGACGATACCGATGACTTTGTTGTAAACTATGATGCTTCGCATCAAGGATTGGGTTGCGTACTCGTGCAACATGAAAAAGTTATCGTGTACACGTCGCGCTAATTAAAAAGTTCACGAGAAGAACTATACCACTCTCGACCTTGAGTTAGGCCCGGTGGTATTCGCTTTAAAAATTATGGTGACATTATTTGTATGGTACTCAATGCATTATTTTCACGGATCATAAAAGTCTTCAACACATATTCAACAAAAAAAGAATTAAATATGCGTCAACGATGTTGGGTTGAATTGTTGAACGACTATGATTATGAAATAAAGTACCATACGGGCAAGGCGAACGTTGTAGCTGACGCCTTGAGCCGCAAGGAGCGAGTTAGAACACTGAGAGTTCAAGCATTAGAGAAGATGATTTACAAGCGCCCAAGGAAGAGCATATTCAAGCAGAAACACTTCGAGGCATGAAGGAACAATTAGTGCCAAAAGAAGATGGAACTTTATACCTTTTGGGTAGAAATCGAGTTCCATTCTTTGGCGGCCTTCGAGATGATATATTCAGGAAGCACATAGGCCTAAGTATTGAAAGAATACTATTGGTGGCCTAACCTCAAAAGTGATATCGCGACTTATGTCGGAGAATGCTTGACCTGCGCGAAGGTCAAGGTTGAATATCAGAAACCCTCGGGCTTGTTAAAACAACCCGAGATTCCCGTTTGGAAGTGGGAACAAATATCGATGGACTTCATTACGAAGTTACTCAGGACCTCAAGAGGCCATGACATGATATGGGTAATCGTCGATAGATTGACAAAGTCCGCACACTTCTTACCGATTCGGGAGAAGAATAGTACCGAGAAACTAGCGGAAATCTATCTCAAAGAAATAGTGGCTCGTCATGGAGTTCCTATTTCAATCATTTCGAACCAAGACAGTCGTTTTGTTTCTAGAATTTGGAAATCATTTCAACAGGCCTTTGGATCTCATTTGAATCTAAGTACGGCCTTTCATCCACAAACTGACGGCCAGAGCGAACGGACAATCTAAACACTCGAAGATATGCTTCGTGCTTGTGTTATAGATTTAGGCGGCAGTTGGGATACTCATCTACCTTTAGTTGAGTTTTCCTACAATAACAGCTACCATATTAGTATACAAGCTGCACCGTTTGAAGCTCTTTATGGTCGAAAATGTCGCTCTCCGCTATGTTGGGCGGAAACATGCGATAGTCAATTAATTGGTCCGGAACTAGTCCAAGAGACTACGGATAAAAAAAAAATTCAGATCCGAGACCGTATCAAGGCGGCTCGCGATCGACAAAAGAGCTACGCAAACAAAAAGCGAAAACAATTATCTTTCGAGGTCGGAGACAAAGTCTTGTTGAAAGTCTCGCCTTGGAAAGGCGTAGCGAGGTTCGGTAGGCGTGGAAAGCTAAACCCACGTTACATTGGACCATTTGAAATCTTAGAAAAGATTGGCACTGTTGCCTACAAGTTGAAGTTACCAGATGAACTTAGCAGTGTGCACCACACGTTTCATGTGTCGAATCTTAGAAAGAGTCCAACACTAGATACCGTTATCATCCCTGCGGATGAAATTCACATTGACGACAAATTCCAATTCACCGAAGAACCTGTTGAGGTCACGGACTGGAAGGTTCAGAAAACACGAAGAAGTCGTATCAAGTTAGTAAAAGTTCGTTGGAACTCTCGTCACGGACCTGAGTATACTTGGGAACGTGAAGATCAAATGAAAGAAAAATATTCTCACCTGTTTCCGAAGACTCCTACAAAGAATAACAAATCTCGAATTTCGGGACGAAATTCTCAATAACAGGGAGAGAATGTGACAAACGGAAAAATTCCGGTAATTCCGTACAACTTGAACAACTATTTCGACTATTATTTTCGCGTATTTGACTTAATTTTAATTAATTAAAGTCTTGAGAGTCTAGGAATTACAAAAATCATAGTGAATTATGATAATGAATCCGTTGCGATTAGAAACAATATCCTAGACTAACTATAGGAACGCGAATAAACGATACTTGTCAGTACTAGTCGCGGTACAGTCTGACACAATGAAAGCATGACATACAGTTATGTCTACACAAATATTTTATAAAAAGCTTTGTCCAAAATTTATATGTGCCTTATTATTTACAAAATTCCAATTAAAAACCAAATTGTTCAAGTCCGTAGAAAAATACAGAAATCGTGCGGAAATATACAGCATTCCGCAGAACGAAACAGTAATTATCTGAAAAACCCAAAAATAAATATTATTTGACATAAATAATATAATGGGTAGTAAAAACGACACAAAAATCCGCAATCGAATCTTATTGCATTAAGCTGCATGGCTAGTTCAGTAAACTGCCAGTCAGCAAAGCCGGTACCGGAACCGTGTCAAAAATAATAAAAGTTTTAGTCCAAAAAGTTGGATTAAATATTTGGATAATAAAACAAGTACAAAAATAATTTTTGTTATGTTTTTATCTAAATATAACACGGTGTCAGTATTTAACCCGTTACAGGACCCGAACCGACTTTTTCACCCGAATTACACACTAAAAATTTCGGTGAACTAGTTTTACTTAGTGTCACACTACTTTAAAATATGAAGGCTTAAAACCTTGTAGATATTTATATATAAAATGTCAAAGTTCTTAAAATACTTAAACATTTACTACATTTTACCATGAATTGAACACTTAACACATGAAACAAATTCAAGACCCTTTCCCCCCTCATGTTCACGTTTTTAAAGGGGTCCCACACCCTAATTTTCATGCTAAATATCTAGATATTTTATGGTTAGTTTCAAGTGGAAGTAAAATGGTGAATTATTACAATACTTACACATTAATTAAACTAGCACTTTACCATTCATTTTTCATCTTTTAATTACACAAACAAAAGCTCTCATCATCTTCATCTTTTTCCACCAAGAACACCATAAAAACCCATTTAAATTTTATCACATCTTGATGATCAACATGGAGTTTCATGGAGCTTAAGGTGATCTAAAGCATTTGCAAGTTAAAGGAAGTGTATTCATCCATTCAAGAGCCTTAAATCATCAAGATCTTCATCTTTGTATTTCTTAATCATCCTCCAAGATCATCCCTAGCCAAGTGCTAGAAGTAAGCTTCAAGATCTAATTTTTTTCATACTTATATTATGTTTATGATTGTTATTATAACTAATAAATAACTAAATAATCATACATAATAAACATGAAAAATACAAAGAAGCAAAAATAATAATCATGATATATTTATGTTGGTTTATATTGTGATCTAAGACTTGTTATATGCATATTCGATCTTGTTATGATGATTATGATATAAATAAATTGTTAGAGGATGTTTTAAAAATATGATCTAACACTTATACATGTTTATGTTAAAGGGTTTTTAACATAAAGGTTTAAAGGGATGATCATAACATTTGATCTTGTGAAAGTATTTGAGGTTTTTCACTAAAAACAATACTTTTACAAGATTATAAAAAGTAACATACAACTTGAGATTTTTATAAAAGTTGTTAAAACTAGAATTAAACTTGGTTTTTGAACTAGTTAGCATATGTTATGATCATGTATAAAATCCTACATGATTTTGAGATCATCTTAATGAGGTTATGTTATAAATCTCATGTGTTTTTTTTAGAAATGATATGAGAAATTGTTGATGATTTGAAAAGAAAATGATATGTAAATAAACATGGCAAAGTTCATATTACAAAGGAACTATGGACAACTTTTCTTAGAAATCATATGTTAGAAAAACTATCATTTTTTTTACAAAGTCTTTACAAGATTAGAAAGTTGGTCTTTCTAAACATAAAAATTGACATAAATATATATTTTGGTAAAATACATATTTATTGAACATATCAAGTATGTGTTATGTGTTATTATTTGTATTAGTTATATATAAAAGATAGAGACTTGATAACAATGACACAAATAAATACAAGACATACTTACAACTAAAGACTTACAAGAATACATATAGACACACTTGAAAACAACTTACGGACATTCCGAGCTTTCGGACACATCTTATGGTCAAAACGGACGATGGGCGAATCTATAAACATATCGCCAATCCAAGGACTTACTACGACGTATAGGCGATCTTTCGACGCGGACACAAAATTTACGTTACCATTAACAAAATTCGGACATTTTGAAACTTATAAAAACTATTATGTTTTTATTAACTAAAAAGTATACTTAGTTATTTTTATAAAAATGTTTTTATAAAAATGAAAGACTTATACTTTCAAATGGGCTTACACTTCTTAATGGGCTAGTTTATACAAATGGACTATCTTTTACAAATGGGCTATTATTTATAAATGGGCTTAACTTCATAATGGGCTTATCAAACATATGGGCCAAGGCCCAATAACATTAAGCCCAATACTATTGAGGCCCAATACTATTTAGGCCCAACACTATTGAGGCCCAACACTATTGAGGCCCAACACTATTGAGGCCCAACACTATTGAGGCCCACACACTATTGAGGCCCAACACTATTTAAGCCCAACACTATTGAGGCCCAACACTTTTTAAGCCCAATAACATGAATTCTGGGATTAAGCCCAATGACTTATAATTGATAAAAACACAATTATACAATTTACTTATATGAGACACGAAATCAAGAAGACAAGACCCGATGATACAACTCACAAGATACAAGATTACATATATATATATATATATATATTTGGTGAAATGTATATATGACAATTTAACAATTCATACATCTAATACACAAATCAATGAACAACAAAGACATACAATTCTTACACATATTTAAGACACAAGACTTGTACTCAAGTCATCTATAAAGACCGAAGTGTCTAACAAATGTAAGAACATTTGTAGGTCGCAACACTATTCAGGACGACCGCACGTGAGATCATAGTTAGTTACTATTCACGGACGCAATTCTGTGAGTTCATGTCCCCTATTCATTTAAATGTTTTACAACTTTACAACTATCGGGGAAAATACATGTTCAACGTATGTTAAAGTTAGGGAATGAAACACCTTAGATCATGTGCGAATTAGGGTTATACATCTAAGCACCATTAATCCAGAATGGACCTAGGTACAAGTGGTTAGATCTAATGGGTATTGGCGAGCCCCACTCTTGGTCGTGGACCCATACAGAAGAGTGCGTTTGTGTCCCAGTCGATAGTAGTCGACACGAAATCGTCTAGGTTTGGATTGCTTCCTAATTCGTCACACATATTAATGTCCTCGTGAAACATTAATGATCAACGATTTCATTGACGCTTTACATACTACATCATTACATACAGATACATTTTATACAACTCACATTTTATGGATACATTTTATACAACTCACATTTTATGGACATTTTATACAACTCACATTTTACGGATACATTTTATACAACTCGCATTTTACAGATACATCTCATACAACTAAACTGCATGAACTCGCCAACTTTTGTTGATGTTTTCAAACTTAACATGTATTTCAGGAAATTAGTGGACCATGCAGACATTTCAGTCAAGGAAAGCAAGTATCAAGACTCCATGCCACCATTTGAAGGGTTTGCCCGTTATATACCGCCTCTTTGCGGTGATATAGTGGTCAAAGCCTTGACATTTTAAGACTTACATTTTGATGTATAAAACGATGACAACTTATTTTCATTTTATGGTTTGTAACCAATACATTTAACTTATGTTGCGTTCTTTTGAAACGATTATGACAATGGCATTGGAGCTTGTTTTTATTCATTTAGAATGTTCATTATATTGTTATGCAATGAGAACCGATCAGATCACACCTCGCGCTTCCGCTACGAGCGGGTGTGACAGGATGATCATCCGATCGGATGGCCATCATATCGGTGAACATAACTAAGATCAACAGCGAACATGTTAACGAATCGGACAGAAAATTCTAGATTTCTCTCAAAATACTTGGAATTTTGATCTGAAATTTTGTAGGCTTGTGCGATTATGATTTTCGCATATAATATCCAAAAATCAGCCAATTTTAACCGTGAAAGCCATGTTAATTTTGCGTTTTTCAGTCCAAAAGTGAAGAAAATAGAAAAGAGAAGAAATTTGACAAATCTGGATGAATTATTGATCTGAATCTGATGAAATCTTGTGCGATTTTGTGAGTTTGATCCGTGCAATCTCTAATACCACTTGTAGGACCGGTTTTCAACTCCGAAATGATTGTGTATGACACGTGTGAGGTGCGGAATCCGTACATGTGAGTGGACCGAACACGAGAACCGTACTAAATCTGTGATTCCATTGATAGAATTGAAAGTTGTACAAGAAACGTGAATCACCTTGCTACTTTCTCTCTCTAGCTCCTATGCTCCAAAGTAGCAAAATGGCAAAAGTTGTAAATCTAAACTAAGTCCCTCTATTTATAGGCCAAGGCTTATAAGGAAATTCCCTTATTTATAATAATGCCACCTTGCCTATTTCTTACATATTTTACAATATAGAGCTTGACTTGTTCAGACTATTGCTACGATCTGTATTGACGGAGGCGATAGACATTACTGCACTAACATACAGTATTGAGGGCGGTCGCGTAGTTACATTTGTTTCCATCTACTTTAATTACCACCCACGGTACTGTCAACCCGACTTGTGGTCATGTTACTACTCACAGTGTAGTAACAAATTTTGTATACAAAACCCCAACATACCGACGATAATTGTAGAATACAAATACTCAATAACTGTTTAATATAATGTAAAACATTTGAGGTTTTGTAAATACAGTTTGCAAAAAGGAGATTACTCACATTGCTGTCTTAGGGTTTTCCTTAAGGATTTCCTGGTGATTATCTATTAGTTACACAAATGCACACGCGCAAGTATAATAACCCAATATTTACATTAGTAATACCCTCCCCGAGACGGCATTCCAACGACTACGTCGGGCAGAACCTCGACAGCCGTTACGGAACCCTAGATCAATCGGGCAGCGTGTCTAATACGTAACCGGGGGTTATGATACTTACAACGAAGCAGAACTTCGTTATTTAGGGGGGTATTATGCCCGAAAATTACTTTAACTATGCAGAAATTCGAGAGAGAAATTTGTGTGGTGCGAGATGGGACTGAAGGCCGATGGCCTCTATTTATAGGGCCTGATTTCGTGTTTGTCGCTCCCCGCGAAGAAAGAAGACAGGGCCTTCGCGGCCCGCGAGCTAGGGTATGTAGGCCCTAGACTTGCTGAATCGGACAATTAGCTTCGACACACAACCCGACATGTGGCAGCACCGGGTGCGCCCAGATCATGAGCTGTCGCGGCCCGCGTAGGTCACCGCCAACACGTTCGCAGCCCGCGAGCGTGGTTAAAATCTTGTTTTTATTTTATTTTTAATTATATATGGTATATAGGGTCCGGTTTTCGCATACGGGGTGTATTTTAAGACGTATAGGAATATTTTAAAATATATTAGGGGTGTCGGAAATATTTAGGAGGGTTGTTATAGTTCCATACAACTTCTCTCATTACCTAATGAGAGATTTTGTAAGTAACTTGTGGTCTAGCAGACCATTCTTGGTCTACCCTCATTTCTTGATGAAGGTAATCACACATCAGCTAGACTTGGGAGGAGTTCCAATATGGTATCCCATAGCAGAGATGTTATTTCAAGAAAACTTTCACAATGCACATCTTGTGCCAACTACAAATAACACGTGACTTTTCACTCGTCTCTGGGTCTTTGATGAACTTATCTTTAATGTAGATTAGTTTTCTTTTCTTATTTGTGTTTTTTGTTAAACGTTTGTATACTATATATATATATATATATATATATATATATATATGTGTGTGTGTGTGTGTATGTATGTATTTCACCTTTTAAATAAAATAGAGGGGGGAAAGAGAAAAAGGGAACAAAAACAAAAAAGAGATGAAAAGGATTAACAATAATAAAAAACAAGGCATTAAGTTTATCAAATAGAAAATCATTTGATACTTAAAAGAAAATTTCTGATAAAACTAAAGCTCTTTTATGATAAAATCTGATCTTTTCTGATCAAATATGGTAAAATCTGATCAGTTACTTTTCAAAGAAAAATCTAAAAAAATAGAAATAATGGATCAAAAATGGTAAATGAGAGGAAACAAAATCAAATTTGTTCAAACAAAAAACATGTGTGAAATATAGAGAAAATCTCTCATGATATCTCTATTTTTCCTTTCAAAAGTTTTCTAAAAACGTTCTTTCAAGAAAGAACAAGGAGTTCGACAAGACAAACATATGTAAGTACTAGGGGTGTGCAAAAAACCGAATTAACTGAACCATAACCGAATTAACCGACAAAACCAAACCGAAAAAACCAAACCAAATAAAAAACCGGTGGGTCGGTTAATGGTTTTTTGAACACCGAATGTAGCGGGTCGGTTATGGTTATCATTTTTTCCATACCCACCATAACTGAACCGAACTATAACAACCCTCCTAAAATATTTCCAACCCTCTTAATATATTTAGAATGTCCCTATACGTCTTAAAATATACCCCGTATACGTAAAATGGCCTTAAATATCTTTATTTTTATAAAAATAAAATAAAAACAAAAATCCATCATCGCTCGGGGGCCGCGAAGACTTAGTCTTCAGGATACGCGGGGTGCGACAGCTAGGCTCCAAGGCTGCCCCCCGGAGCCGCCACATGGCACGATCATGGCAGACCTACACTTGTGAGTAGATCAAGCTAGGGCCTACATACTCTACGTCGCGGGCCGCGAAGGCCTTGCCTTCGGTTTACACGGGCCGCGAGGAAGTTCTGCATAGTAGACAAAATACCGGGCATAATACCCCCTAAATAACGAAGTTCTGCCTTGTTGTAAGTATCATAACCCCCGGTTACGTATTAGATACATTGCCCGATTGATCTAGTGCTCCATAACGGCTGTTGAGGCTCTGCCCGACGTAGTCGTTGGAGTTCTGTCTCGGGGAGGGTATAACTAATGTAAATATTGGGTTATTATACTAACGGGTGTGCATTGTGTAATTAATAAATAATCACCAGGAAATCACAAAGGAAAACCCTAAAGTTGCAATGTGAGTAATCTCCTTTTTGTAAACCTTTTTGCAAACTATTTTTACAAAACCTTAAATATTTTACAATGTGATTAGCAGTGATTGAGTCTTTGTAATTCTTCAATTACTGCCGGTATGTTGGGGTTTTGTATATAAAATGTCAAACACCTTACCATTGGACAACGAGATAGCCAATGTGTAATATGACCCACCAGTCAGGATTGACAGCACTGAATGAGTAATTGTGTAGATGTAAACATTGTAATCGTTCTCAATACTGTGAAATGATAAAACTCTTCTTGAATAAATTGGGATTCACTCACCAGTATTTCCCACTAACAAAATGTTTTTAAACGCGTTTCAGGTAATAAAATGTGAAAGCCAAATAGAAGCCAGCTGGACAGCACTGAAGGCTTGGAAAAGTGCTATAAAAGTTACCTAAATAAAGAAGATGTTTTATTTCAATAAAATAGGGATTTTCCCTATAAACTTGTTTGTAACAAAAACTTGGGTTTTATCCCAAGATAATTAATATTATAAAACTTGATGTTTTACTCTGATAAAATATTTCCTAACTACGGTCCTGATGAAATTTCCGCTGCCAAATAATGATAAACACCGATACCACCATCTCTGAGTAGGCCGCGGCCGCCCGTCTCCCGAGGCAGGGGTCGGGGGTTGCGACAGAAGGTGGTATCAGAGCTACAGCCACTGATTCAACCACAGAAGTGTTCTGCTGACACCAAAATATTATTCAATATGTTAGGAAATAATTTACATGGATACGTGCATATCTGTATATTATTGTTTTGTGTTATTTGACTATTTGTTAGTTTACAGTATGAGCGACCAAGGACCTTCAGACGCTTTCCGTCAATTATCCAGCTCACCTAGGGACGAAGGCACCTCTTCACAGCCTACACCCTCGGGGTATTCGGCTGACACCGAAGAAGGGATTTTCGTGTTCAAACACAATCTGAATAGCCATTCCCTCCTAAGAAGAGAGGATGGTTCAGCAGAGGAGCTCATGAACGTAGAAAAAGAATGAGAAAACTTCAGCAGCAACGAGCTTTAGCAGCCGCGAATAGAGAAATGAATGCTTAAACACAGGATATTATCAATAGAAGATTAGCAAATTTTCATATCTTAGCAACTACAGCTGCAGACCCGAATCTAGAACAACTCATAGCATCCCAGCCGTTACCACTATTTCCCACACAACCTATGGAAATTGAGCCAAACCCAGTAGACCAAATACCAATGCCTGATTTTGACCCAGCTGAAATACCTAGAGTACCAGCACCCCATCCCCCAGACTATGACCCATGGTTTGATGGCCATAGGGATTACCAACAACGCTACCCACTGGAAGACGAACCCATGCGAAACCTAGCACCCTATCCAAACCTTGACCCACTGGACCCCTATTTTGATAATGACCAATATATCAAGGAAATCCTAGAGAACCCTTACCCACACGAAGAACCGATACCTCAGTTTCCTGACCCAATACCAGCACCAGCCCCACCCATGAGCACTGAGAATGTGCAAGAACTCCGCACCTTTGGTGAGGAGATATTAGAAGGAAGTGAGAGAATGTGACAGATAAGTGAAAGGCTCGTCTGGAAATATGACAAGCATAATATGCAATTTTGGACGAACCCATACTAGTAATAGTAATAACAACAATAGTAATATATATATATAGATAAATAGCTATGGATGCATACTGGTATTGTACTTTTAAATTTCAGTTCCAGTTTGTACTAGACGCATATATATATAAAATAGAGTAAAGGTCGCAATGTTCGACGATTTTCATCAATATGCTTGTTGTGTGATTGTTTGCATTAAATATTGTTTTGTAATATTAATACGTGGTAAATGTTTAAAAATTCATATGGACAATGAAGTGAATCAAGAAAACCAGAATAACGATAATAATGGTAACCAAGTAGATAACAATGCCATCCAACACATAGTGGCACAAGGGATTATAGACGCAATGCCATATATTATCAAAACGATTAAGGAAGCGGATAATAAAAGTAATAATGGCAGTAAACGACCACCTACTGAACCAGAACACAACGTAAACAATGGACCCTTACTTCAATTGCCAATTCCAAAAACAAGAAGAACCATGTCTTATGGTTGTTCTTACAAAGAATTCTGATCCTGTAAACCAATAGAATTCTCTGGCAATGAAGGAACCATTGCAACTCTACGATGGATAGAAAAGACTGAGGCAGTTTTAAAAATAAGCAAGTGCGCAGAAGAGGATAAGATAATGTTTGCCTCCAATCTGTTTAAGAACTCAGCCTTAGAATGGCGGAACACTATCCTCCAGTCTAGGGGAAGTGACAGAATCTATAATATGGAAAGAGTTTAAGAATATGGTGGAAAGGAAATTTTGTCCTCCTAATGAAAAAGAACATATTGCAAATAAGTTCTTAAACCTTAGAATGACTGGAGTGGATAGTAAGGGTTACACTACTACATTCTTTGAATATGCTAGAATAGTGCCAACCCTAGCATCACCCGAACCAGTATTAATCTCCCATTACATCTGGGGATTAATCAGTGAGATTAGGCATGTAGTCAAGGCAGCTAGACCACAAACGATAGAAGAAGCTGTAGAACTAGCCAACACCTTGACTGGTGAATTAGTGCGTACACAAGAAGAGAACCAGAGGAGGAACCTAGCTCAAAAGCTTACCCAAGAATTTCGCTACGGAAATTCCAATCATGGGAAAAATGTAGGTTCTACTTCTGCACCTTAGTGCAAGTATTGCAAAAGGAAGCATTCTGGAAGATGCTCTATATACTGCAATTTTTGAAAAATATCGGGACAAAAGGAAGAAGATTGAAGGAAGAAACCTAACAATAGGATATGCTAAAAATGTGGGGAACAAGGTCACATTAAGCCAAATTGTCCGAAACTAGCCCCAGCCACGAACAGCAAGACTACTAAAAATGCTAGAGCATTTGTTCTTACTACAGAAGAAGCTAAGATGATTCCGGACGTGATTGCCGGTACGTTTTTAGTTAATGATGTTTTTGCTAAAGTATTATTTGACTTTGGTGCGAACCAAAGTTTTATTAATACTTCATTTTGCAAACTTCTCAATCAACCATTAACTAAACTCCCACAAGAATGTCTGGTAGAGACAGCAAATGGGGAAACCATTAAGATTACCGAAATCTTGCAGGGAGAAAGAATGGAATTTTTAAATCAAAAGTTTATTGCAAATCTTTACCCAATGAATCTGGCAGGATTTGATGTTGTGTTAGGAATGGATTGGTTAGTTGCCAATAAAGCCAGTATTCTATGTGATCAAAAGTCAATCCAAGTAAATTCACCAAAGGGTGAAAAGATCACAATTAAAGGAGATAAGCCGTCTAGATCCACAAAATTTATCTCTGTGATGAAAACAGCCTGTGACAACCCGAGACTTCAAATTCTTTCCTTTATGTATCACTCATTCTGCAACTCTTGTTGACAATGTGTTCTAGGTTTTTGCAATGTATACTGTCTGAAATACTAGAGTATTATGTTTGTTGGGTTATGCTAATTGGTGGATTTTAAATTGTGTAATATTAAGTGCTAATATTTAATATGTGATGCATTGGGCTTTCATCATCAACAGTTGTGACGAAACTTATGTTTCGTCAAGATGATTATTCGCCAAAAGGGCCCACGACCCAAATCACTCCAGGCCCAGGGATTTGTTTGTGGTGTATATTAGAGCTGTTATAGTTTAATCAAACCCTAATCTCCCTACTCCCTCAATTGTAACCGAAGGCATCCCCCATCCGCTTGAAACCCTCGGTCTATTCGAAGCCCTCTCCTTTCTACGAATGGATCGTCTGCCGTCTTGCATTCACAACACACTCTTTGGTTAGTCATCATCACTGTTTTACTTACTATGATTTATATGAATATGTCATTTGATAACTCTATGTGGTAGTAACGGATTGTTAGAAAGGGATCTGCATGATAGAAACTAAGGTTTATATGGTGTTGTGAAAATCGTAGAATTAGTAAATGATTTGTGGTGATGAGCGATGGTTACTGCCGAATGTTTATACGTGTATGAATTGGACTATGCTTTTGATCTGCAACTGTTTGATAAGAGAGTATTGAGTAGTCACCGGATGAAATCTTTGAAAACAGTTTGTTTAGCAACAAGAGTCCCCCGACGAAAATACCAGTCGACGAAACATGTGAGTTTCGCCATGCTTCAGTCGACGAAACATGTGAGTTTCGCCATGCTTCGGTCCAACAAAACCTGGAGTTTCGCCATGCTTCAGTTCCACGAAACCTGGAGTTTCGTCACACACATCTACACGACGAAAGTTAGAGTTCGTCACGTGATAAACTGACAAAGTCTCGTGATCTTGATTGAATATCATTTAAGTATTAGTGGAATGGCCCATGTGCTTTGACTGAATACTATTATATCGGTCCAATAGATGTTACACACTGTCAGTGATCACATGAATCACTTTGATTTTATAAATCGATGGCCCATGTGTTTACTGAAAAGGTAATAAATGAAATGGCAGACGACTAACTCAATCGGCCCAATGATAATTGTGTGCATATGATATTTGTCGGCCATATGATAACTGTTTGCATTAAATGAGCCATCAATTTCCAATTGAACCTCACAAACTTTGGCACATGCAATCCTGATTTAATTGACTTGGGCCGTATAGTAGTGAGGATGAGTCTGATTAATCTCTTGTGATTGGGCCACTATTGTTAGAAAACATGCACCTTTATGCAGCACTAGTCCGATAACCTTTAATGGGCTAAACCTACTTGATTATAATTGGACCGCATGAATGGACTTGACTTAGCAAAGTTATGGCCCGTTAAGTAATCCTTTTCTTGAAATGTGAACTTATGACGAAAAGCTAGCATGGGACATGAATACTTACTATTTGATTTCATGAGGATGATAAACTGTTATGAATAATTGTTATGTGTTTGTATGAACTGATAATGTGAATTTGCATATGATCCAAATACTTGTTATATGACAATATGGATTGTTGAATGATTTCCTGTTACGACTTGCATAACGATGTATGATTTGCTTGCGTGCAACTTGTGGAACGTGTATAATGAATATGTAATTCACGTGTATACGAAACTGATTTGTTATTGGTAACCACATTAGGATTTGGTTGATTAATATGGAACAAGTAACTAGTCATACCGAGCAAACCAAGGTGAGTTCACACTTCAATAAGGCATGGGATTCCCGGTGGTTTGGGAATGGGTTAAGAAAACTAAAACGGAACCTGCATATCCTCCTTGTGTAGAATATGTACCTCCATCCTCGTTGGGAAGGATGACAATATTTAACCTACGTATTCTCCTTGGGTAGATTATGTACCTCCGTCCTCAGTTGGAAGGACGACAACATATAACTTACTAGACAAAACTCTATCATTAAGTCCCTCATTTTTATATTGACTTAATCACCGGGCCAATGGCGAGCGGGTCATTAGTTAAATAGCGCTGTTAGGTTTGACAAGCCTCACACCGTGCCTCAGAGGACGGGAGTGGACTAATGGATCTGGGCACTTTGTCAATGATGATAGACATTGACGTAGGGCACAACTTCCTCAGTCAGTTGTCGATATGGTAACGGTCTAGTGGTTAACATGGGATAGCCCCCACTGGTTATGGTTATGGTTTGGGAAACAAGGAATTGGTTAACTCATGGTTTACGAATGAACTTATGGTTTTTGGAACAACTCTAAAATGAACACCAACTGTGAACTCGCTCAACTTTGTTGTTGACTCGTTGTTACATGCCTTGTAGGCTCTTAGGTACATGATGTTGGAACTTGCTGTCTGGGATGCTGGAGTGGTCATGGGTCAAGTTACAAGGAATCACAAGATAGGTCTGATGGTTTTTATACACCTGTTTTATGGAACTCATAACAAATTGTAATATGCTTCCGCTGGATAATAACTCCTGTATTGTAACACTTATTTTAAATAAATGAAAGTTTTATTTTATCTTTATAAGTTCAATGTGATTGGTGGCTAGATCCTAGTACGCCACACGCCTCGCGGGGGTTTCCGCATGTGGTATTTTGGGGGTGTGACAGATTGGTATCAGAGCCATTGGTTATAGTGAACTTGGTTTTAAAAAGGGGAAAAACGTTTTTTATAAAACCAGACTATAACCGAACATTTCTGAAAACGTGAATACGACCATGACATTCAGCTCCAGATTGCAAGGTTCGTCTTTCTTACTTGTTGCATACATTACGTGACTAGTACACATTTGTTTATGACGAGACATACGAACACACACTCGTCACTATAGCATGATGGCATGGATTACTTGCTTACCTTATGATGCGTTGATAGTATACCATAGTCCTTGGATTTTTTTTTGTGATCTTATTACTCTGACGACCTCCGTTTGACATCTGAGTTGAAGAACCATTTGACATGAGTTAGGAGGAACTGAGATGAGCATGAAAATCGCAATATTATTGTGGGTGCATACATAATAATAATGTGCGGTGCATGTGAGTCCCAATGAGGCTTAACAAGTGGAAAGGGGTTCCGTTCCGTTATTTGATCGATGTGAAACATAACAAACCTATAGGGGTCATAGCAGTGATTGTCCCCTACTCGAACGTGAACTTTTCATTCCTCTCTGGATCCTATCGAATCTCGATGCTATCGAGTATTACCTGAACACCCATCTGAATGCCTAGCGAACTGTGTAGAATGTTAGGTGCTGGTACGAACATCCCCGAGTTGGATGTTGCAACGACAATGATTGGTCTATATCTTTCTCACCTTTCTTCGTTTGCTGGAACTTAACGTATTGACGCCTTAGATCCCGAAGTGTATCACTTCTGCAACACTCTCGTAACATACCGTGTATTACTCAGTCAACTTGCAAGAACGATGGACTTCAACATTTGAACAACCCTAGTTACCAGCAACGAACATCAGCGATTTAACTCCAATCGAATCCTTAACCCCAGCCAGCGACTCATGGGAGTTAACTTTTACGAATTAATCGGGACATAAACGATGACAATCGACCATGGTTTGGAACGTGAAACTGCCAGCACAAGGGGTAGCGCCTTAGAACGTGGCACGGAATATGAAAAGATGGACCCTGTCGATGAAAGATCGTAGAGCTCCGTTTCAAACAACAGCATTGGAGGAAACAGTCACGGCAACATCAAGGTACTTGAAATGGCAACCAACAGTATAGAAATGAAGGTGCCTACGACATGGAGTGGCTGTTGCTAAATCAAAACGACAAAAACCAAGGAAACGACGGTCGTACTGGAAATCCTCGCAACATGTACAACCACACGGGAAATGATGCTCATGGAGGGGCATTTAGGATTGGTGTGGGTGACACCAGGATTGTAATAACACGGTGGCATACCGTTCTAGGTAACGAATCACTTCGTCTCTATTCTATATAACCCTGAAGCTTCTTGAAACCCAACCTGTTGTGGAATCGGCTGATGGCAAGACAATGGAAACCTCATATGATCATTGGGATGCAAACTCGACCTTGTGGGACAAGTGTTCGACATCGACCTTTCTTCTATTGTTCTTGATAGATGTACCCTGTGAGGAGAAGATTCTACGAATCAGTCTCCTTAGTGGAGGATTGTTATATGTTCTAACACGTCAGAGTGGCGCAAAGGTTAGCGTCATTTCAACAACGAAAGCCAGGAGTGTCTACAGAAGGATTACCCCGCCATGATAGCCCTCGCTACTGATGTCAAGGCTAAGGGAAAGAGGATCGAGGATCCGCCAATTATTCGTGTTTTCTCCCTAAGTGCTACCAGAAGAACTATCAGGTTTACCTTCACATCGTCAGGTGGAATATCAGACCAGTACCATGTCAGAAACAGCCCTTGTTACTAGTATTCCTTATTATCTTACACCAGGAAGGTTGCAGGAACTGCCTAATCAACTTCAGGAACTGTTGGACATGAGTTTTATCGGATCTAGTTTTTCGCTTTGGGGGGGGCAGTAATACCAGTGAAGATAAGCCTTTTCGTATGTGTACCGATTATTGAGAACATAACAAGGTTACAGTTAGGAACCGCTTGTCTCGACCATGTTGGCCACCTGTCGACCTGTTGCGAGGAACAAGCTTCCATTCGAGGATTGGCTAGTGAATGAACTATCATCAGATGGTGGTCCAAGAGGAGAATGCTCTTAGAACAACATGTCGAACGCAATGCAGCCATTTCAACTTTGTACACCAGGATCATTAAGTTGATCAACACACCAGCAGCTTCAGGGATCACATGAACCGACCGTATTTGTTGACGACGTTCTGAATCGTGACCAGGAGAAAGGAACACCATGGGTGGCATTTGTATCTTATTTTAGAACTTCTGAGGGAGGAGCCACTGCGCGCAAAGTCTTGTTAAATGTAATTTCTGGGTTTGAGAGGTACCTTTTGGACATATAATCAACGAAGTGGGAATACGCATGGATCTCGTTAAGACCCATTTTGGTTAAAAACTGATAGACATCAAAGATTCCTTCGGGATGCAGCAATTACTTGGTTTCGCTGGATACTATCGCAGCTTACTCACAGGGTTTTTGAAGGTTGCACAGCTTAAATCTCTTTAGCACAGTAGGGTGTTGTGTTCGTGAAAGACGAAAAAGGAGGATGTCTTTTCAGCTTTCGAGTTCCAACACTGCGATACATCAAGCATCATATTTACCCGAGGGTGCGGGTGATTTAGTGGTATACCATGATGGTCCGAACCAAAGTCCCAGTTACACACCGACGCAACACGAGAGAGTGACGACTTACGTGATGGAGTTTCAAAGAGGAACTGCACGACACACAACTGGCGGTGAAAACCGTGGCCTTGGGATTTTTGATGGAGGCATTACTTGGACGGTACCAGATGCGTTATTTAGACCGATCACAAGGGCCTCCCGTGTACCTTGGCTTCGACAGAGCTAAATCAGTTAATGGCATCGCTGGAGGGAACTTTAGGATGATTACAGCTATGAAACTTGAACGTGCACGAGCTTTGCAGCTCACTATCGACTCTAACTTACCTAATCCGATTCACCCTATTCAAACTGGAGAACTGAAGGAAGGGGATTTTCAAGTTGAACCCATGCGGGGCATGGAGAAGCAACCTTGGCAGGTCAGACGATATTCACTACCTCATGGAACGAGTGTAGATCTCATTATACAGTAACTGTAGGAAACTTATATTGAGTAAAGCACACTAGCTTCGATATTCTAGTCGTTTGAGTTTGGATGAGAGACATTAGGATTTATAAACCTTGTACTGGTGATCAGGCATGACGGCCCACCTAGCTAGGTATGGGAATGATATTTGACTTATGGGAAAGTCAAGGTGATGTGTTAGCAAACAGAAACACCAATATGGAAAGCAAAACAGACTGCCATGGATTTGGTCGCTAGTCTACTTACAACTCAAAACGGAAACAATATCACCTAGATGATCGTTGATTGTCTCACGTAACCAGCACACTTTCTAGCCATCAAGGAAACGGATAAGTTTTCTACACTTGCAGTCATCTACCTGAAAGAAGTGGGTGCTAGGCATGGGGTGCCAACCTCCATTATCTCTGATCGCGACCCACGATTTGCATCTGATTTGTGGCAAGCGATGCACAAATCCTTTGGCTCACGTCTAGACATGAACACAGCATATCATCCACAGATGGATGGGCAGACTGAACGCACCATCCAAACCCTTGAAGACATGCTTCGAGCATGTGTGATCGACTTGGTTAACGGCTGGGAGTGGCATCTACCTTTGGTGGAGTTTTCGTATAACAACAGTTACCACACCAGCATCCAGGCTGCTCAGTTCGAGGCGTTGTACAGATGGAAGTGCCGATCACCACTTTGTTGGGCAGAAGTTGGAAGCAGCCAAATCACTGGCCCAGAACTCGTCGTAGACACAACAGAGAAGATTGCTCAGACACGACAATGAATGGCAGCAGCTCGTGACCGTCAGAAAAGCCACACTGATAAGCGTAGGAAACCACTCAAGTTCTAGGTTGGGGATCGAGTGCTACTTAAAGTCTCACCTTGGAAAGGTATAGCTCATTTTGGTAAACGAGGCAAACTCAACCCGCGATATATTGGACCTTTCGAAATCACTGAGAGCATTGGCAAGGTGGCCTACAGGTTGAATCTACCCGAAGAACTTAGTGTAGTTCACAACGTATTCCATGTGTCAAATCTGAAGAAGTGTCTATCATATGAGACCATCATAGTTCCTCTCAAGGAGCTCACTATCGACGATCAGTTGCGATTTGATGAAGAACCAGTGGAAATCTTAGACCAGGAGGTCAAGATTCTCAAACGCACCAGGATCCGTATTGTTCGAGTTCGTTAGAACTCCCGTCATGGCCCAGAGTTCGCATGGGAACGAAAACACCAAATGAACACAAATATCCCCAGTTGTTCGAGAAAAGCGAAACCACTACTGAGGCTGAAGCTACTGCGGAATTTCGGGACGAAATTCCAAACCAACGGGGGAAGGATGTGACACCCCAGGAAAACCAAGAAACCACGCAACCTAACTAGCTTCCTTAGTAACTACGTGCTAAATTTCGGGACGAAATTTCTTTCAAGTTGGTGATGATGTGACAACCCAAGACTTCAAATTCTTTCCTTTACGTATCACTCATTCCGCAACTCTTGTTGACAATGTGTTCTAGGTTTTTGCAATGTGTACTGTCTGAAATACTAGAGTATTATGTTTATTGGGTTATGCTAATTGGTGGATTTTAAATTGTGTAATATTAAGTGCTAATGTTTAATATGTTATGCATTGGGCTTTCATCATCAACAGTTGTGACGAAACTTATGTTTCGTCAAGATGATTATTCACCAAAAGGGCCCATGGCCTAAATCGCTCCAGGCCCAGGGATTTGTTTGTGGTGTATATTAGAGTTGTTATAGTTTAATCAAACCCTAATCTCCCTACTCCCTCAATTGTAACCGAAGGCAGCCCCCATCCTCTCGAAACCCTCGGTCTATTCGAAGCCCTCTCCTTTCAACGAATGGATCGTCTGCCGTCTTGCATTCACAGCACACTCTTTAGTTAGTCATCATCACTGTTTTATTTACTATGATTTATATGAATATGTGATTTGATAACTCTATGTGGTAGTAACGGATTGTTAGAAAGGGATCTGCATGATAGAAACTAGGATTTATATGGTGTTGTGAAAATCATAGAATTAGTAAATGATTTGTGGTGATGAGCGATGGTTACTGCCGAATGTTTATACGTGTATGAATTGGACTATGCTTTTGATCTGCTACTGTTTGATACGAGAGTATTCAGTAGTCACCGGGTGAAATCTTTGAAAACAGTTTGTTTAGCAACAAGAGTCCCCTGACGAAAATACCAGTCGATGAAACATGTGAGTTTAACCATGCTTCAGTCCGACGAAACCTGGAGTTTCGCCATGCTTCAGTTCCACGAAACCTGGAGTTTCGTCACACACATCTACACGACGAAAGTTAGAGTTCGTCACGTGATAAACTTACAAAGTCTCATGATCTTGATTGAATATCATTTAAGTATTAGTAGAATGGCCCATGTGCTTTGACTGAATACTATTATATCGGTCCAATAGAGGTTACACACTGTTAGTGATCACATGAATCACTTTGATTTTATAAATCGATGGCCCATGTGTTTACTGAAAAGGTAATAAATGAAATGGCAGCCCACTAACTCAATTGGCCCAATGATAATTGTGTGCATATGATATTTGTCGGCCATATGTTAACTGTTTGCATTAAATGAGCCAACAATTTCCAATTGAACCTCACAAACTTTGGCACATGCAATCCTGATTTAATTGACTTGGGTCATATAGTACTATGGATGAGTCTGATTAATCTCTTGTGATTGGGCCACTATTGTTAGAAAACATGCACCTTTATACTGCACTAGGCCGACAACCTTTAATGGGCTAAACCTACTTGATTATAATTGGACCGCATGAATCGACTTGACTTAGCAAAGTTATGGCCCGTTATGTATTCATTTTCTTGAAGTGTGAACTTATGACGAAAAGCTAGCATGGGACATGAATACTTACTATTTGATTTCATGAGGATGATAAACTGTTATGAATAAATGTTATGTGTTTGTATGAACTGATAATGTGAATTTGCATATGATCCAAATACTTGTTATATGACAATATGGATTGTTGAATGATTTCCTGTTATGACTTGCATAACGATGTATGATTTGCTTGCGTGCAACTTGTGGAACATGTATAATGAATATGTAATTCACGTGTATACGAAACTGATTTGTTATTGGTAACCACATTAGGATTTGGTTGATTAATATGGAACAAGTAACTAGTCATACCGAGCAAACCAAGGTGAGTTCACACTTCTATAAGGCATGGGATTCCCGGTGGTTTGGGAATGGGTTAAGAAAACTAAAACGGAATCTGCATATCCTCCTTGTGTAGAATATGTACCTCCATCCTCGTTCGGAAGGATGACAACATTTAACCTGTGTATTCTCCTTGGGTAGATTACGTACCTCTGTCCTCAGTTACAAGGACGACAACATATAACTTACTAGACAAAACTCTATCATTAAGTCCCTCATTTTTATATCGACTTAATCGCCGGGCCAATGGCGAGCGGGTCATTAGTTAAATAGCGCTATTAGGTTTGACAAGCCTCACACCGTGCCGTAGAGGACGGGAGTGGACTAATGGATATGGGCACTTTGTCAATGATGATAGACATTGACGTAGGGCACAACTTCCTCATTCAGTTGTCGATATGGTAACGGTCTAGTGGTTAACATGGGGTAGCCCCCACTGGTTATGGTTATGGTTTGGGAAACAAGGAATTGGTTAACTCATGGTTTACGAATGAACTTATGGTTTTTGGAACAACTCTAAAATGAACACCAACTGTGAACTCGCTCAACTTTGTTGTTGACTCGTTGTTACATGCCTTGCAGGCTCTTAGGTACATGATGTTGGAACTTGCTGTCTGGGATGCTGGAGTGGTCATGGGTCAAGTTACAAGGAATCACAAGACAGGTCTGATGGTTTTTATACACCTGTTTTATGGAACTCATAACAAATTGTAATATGCTTCCGCTGGATAATTACTCTTGTATTGTAACACTTATTTTAAATAAATGAAAGTTTTATTTTATCTTTATAAGTTCAATGTGATTGGTGGCTAGATCCTGGTACGCCACACGCCTCGCGAGGGTTTTCGCATGTGGTATTTTGGGGGTGTGACACAACCAGTTATGTAAGAAAAGGATCATTAGTGTATTTGATTTCCATAATCATTAACACTAAAGGAAAGGAATTAAAAGATATTCCCGTAGTATCCCAATTTTCAGACGTATTTCCAGAAAAACTACCAGGACTACCGTCAGACAGAGAAGTTGAATTCAGAATCCATCTACTACCAGGGACAGCACCAATTGCCAACCCTACCGCTTGGCACCAGCCGAAATGCAAGAGTTAAAGAAACAACTGGACGAACTGTTGGAGAAAGGATTCATACAGCCAAGTTCATCGCTATGGGGAGCACCCATATTGTTTGTCAAAAAGAAAGACGGGTCAATGTGAATGTGCATTGATTACCGTGAATTAAACAAAGTCACGATTAAAAATCGGTACCAACTACCGAGAATCAGTGATTTGTTTGATCAGTTACAAGGAGCTCGATTCTTTTCCAAGATCGATTTATGCTCAGGATATCATCAACTAAAGGTACAGGAAGAGGACATTCCTAAGACCGCTTTCAGAACAAGGTATGGTCATTATGAATTTACTGTCATGCCATTTGGTTTAACCAATGCCCCAGCCGCATTTATGGACATGATGAACCGAATATGTAAGCCATATTTAGATAAATTCATAATTGTCTTTATAGATGATATTCTCACTTACCCTAAAAGTAAAGAGGAACATGCAGTGCATCTGCATGCACTCCTAAGTTTATTGAGAAAAGAAAAGCTTTATGCCAAATTTTCAAAATGCGAATTTTGGTTAGAAGAAGTACAGTTTCTTGGACATTTAGTTAACCATGAAGGAATTCATGTGGATCCCACCAAGATTGAGGCAATTACTAAATGGAAAACCCCTTAATCACCAACTAAGGTTAGAAGTTTTCTAGGATTGACCGGTTATTATAGAAGATTTATCCGATATTTTTCTAGAATAGCCATTCCCTTAACTATGTTAACATGTAAATCCATTAAGTTTGAATGGGGACCAAAGCAAGAAGAAGCCCTTAGAATTCTTAAGCAAAGATTAACCAACGCACCCATACTAGCGTTACCAGAAGGAACTGAAGACTTTGTAGTCTATTGTGAAGCTTCTAAGTTAGGTTATGGATGTGTGTTGATGCAACGTCAAAGGGTTATAGCCTATGCCTCTAGACAACTTAAGAATCATGAAGAGAATTATTCAACCCATGATTTAGAATTAGGATCCATAATTTTTGCCCTGAAAATTTGGAGACATTACCTTTACGGTAGTAAGTTTACCATTTTCACCAACCATAAGAGTTTAAGGTATGTTTTCGGGCAAAATGAGTTAAACATGAGACAAAGACGCTGGATGGAAATTCTTAGTGATTATGATTGCAATATCCAGTATCATGCAGGAAAGGCTAATGTAGTTGCTGATGCTTTAAGTCGAAAGTATCATGAAAAGCCAAAAAGAGTACGTTCTCTTAAATTAAATCTGCGGATAGATTTAAATAACCAGATTAAAGAAGTACAAGAATCAGTAATCAAGGATGATACTGAAAAACTGAAAGGAATGATTAAGGAATTAGAACAAGGAACATATGGAATTTGGAGATTCCATAAGAAAAGAACGTCGATACCTAACCAAGGAAACCTACACCACCGTATATTAGAAGAAGCCCATAAGTCTAAATATGCAATGCATCCTGTAAATGATAAAATGTACCAAGATTTAAGGAAGAATTTTTGGTGGATAGGAATGAAAAAGGATATAGCAGCTTATGTTTCTAAGTGTCTAACATGTTCCCTAGTTAAACTTGAACATCAGAAACCCTCAGGTTGGTTGCAGCAGTTAGAAATGCCGGTTTAGAAGTGGGAATTGATACCAATGGATTTTGTTACCAAATTACCCAAAACAAGAAAAGGTAATGATACAATCTGGGTGATTGTAGACAGGCTAACTAAATCAACTCATTTCTTACCAATGAAGGAAACTTTCAGTATGGAACAGTTAGCCAAGTTATATGTAAATGAAATAGTTTCATTACATGGAATTCCTTTATCAATTGTTTCTGATAGAGAGATAGCCGCTTTACCTCTTATTTTTGGACTAGTTTCCGAAAAGCAATGGGAACCAAGTTAAATCTAAGCACTGCTTATCATCCTCAAATGGACGGACAAAGCGAAAGGATAATTCAGACGATGGAGGACATGCTTAGAGCTTGTGTAATCGATTTCGGAGGTAATTGGGACAATCACTTACCATTAATAGAATTTTCTTACAATAAAAACTATCATACTAGCATCAATGTTGCACCATTTGAAGCACTTTATGGGCGAAAGTGTCGAACTCCAGTCTGTTGGGCAGAAATTGGAGAAAAGCAACTATCTGGACCTGAGATAGTACAAGAAACAACCGACAAGATTATTCAAGTCAAGGAAAGACTGAAAGCAGCACGTGATCGACAGAAGAGTTATGCTGATAACAGGCGAAAGTCGTTGGAATTTCAAGTAGGAGATAATGTGTTATTAAAAGTTTCTCCTTGGAAAGGAGTGGTGAGATTCATCAAAAGGGGAAAGCTAAGCCCCATATACGTTGGACCTTTTGAAATTATTAGAAGAATAGGACCAGTAGCTTATCGGCTACAACTGCCAGAGGAAATGGCAGGAATACATGATGAATTTCATGTATGCAATCTCAAAAAGTGTCTAGCCGATGAATCATTAATAGTGCCTCTTAAGGACATAGAGGTAAATGAAAAGCTTAAGTTTGTAGAAAAGCCTCTACAGATTGAAGACATAAAAATCAAGAATCTCAAACACAAGAGACTAGTTCTAGTCAAAGTAAAATGGGATTCCAAGAGAGGACCAGAATACACATGGGAGCTTGAATCAGAGATGCAAAGGAAATATCCACACTTATTCCAATAGACCTCGAGGACGAGTTCCAAAACAAGGTGGGGAGGATATAACAACCCTCCTAAAATATTTCCAACCCTCTTAATATATTTAGAATGTCCCTATACGTCTTAAAATACACCCCGTATACGTAAAATGGCCTTAAATATCTTTATTTTTATAAAAATAAAATAAAAACAAAAATCCACCATCGCTCGCAGGCCGCGAAGACTTAGTCTTCGGGCTACGCGGGGCGTGACAGCTAGGCCACAAGGCCACCCCTGGAGCCGCCACGTGGTACGATCGTGACAGACCTACACTTGTGAGTCGATCAAGCTAGGGCCTACATACTCTACGTCGTGGGCCGCGAAGGCCTCGCCTTCGGTTTACACGGGCCGCGAGGAAGTGTTGATCAGACACTATAAATAGAAGGCATTGGCCTTCAGTCCCAACTCGTTCACCTTCACTTTCTCTCTCAAATTTCTGCATAGTAGACATAATACCGGGCATTATACCCCCCTAAATAACGAAGTTCTGCCTTGTTGTAAGTATCATAACCCCCAGTTACGTATTAGCTACGCTGCCCGATTGATCTAGTGCTTCGTAACGGCTGTTGAGGCTCTGCCCGACGTAGTCGTTGGAGTTCTATCTTGGGGAGGGTATAACTAATGTAAATATTGGGTTATTATACTAACGCGTGTGCATTGTGTAATTAATAGATAATCACCAGGAAATCACAAAGGTAACCCTAAAGTTGCAATGTGAGTAATCTCGTTTTTGTAAACCTTTTTGCAAACTATTTTTACAAAACCTTAAATATTTTACAATGTGATTAGCAGTGATTGAGCCTTTGTAATTCTTCAATTACTGCCGATATGTTGGGGTTTTGTATACAAAATATGGAACACGTTACCATTGGACAACGAGATAGCCAATGTGTAATATGACCCACCAGTCATGATTGACAGTACTGAATGAGTAATTGTGTAGATGTAAACATTGTAATCGCTCTCAATACTGTGAAATGATAAAACTCTTCTTGATTAAATTGGGATTCACTCACCAGTATTTCCCACTGACAAAATGTTTTTAAACGCGTTTCAGGTAACAAAATGTGAAAGACAAATAGAAGGCAGCTAGACAGCACTGAAGGCTTGGAAAAGTGGCTATAAAAGTTACCTAAATAAAGAAGATGTTTTATTTCAATAAAATAAGGATTTTCCCTATAAACCTGTTTGTAATGAAAACTTGGGTTTTATCCCAAGATAATTAATATTATAAAACGTGGTGTTTTACTCTGATAAAATATTTCCTAACTACGGTCCTAATGAAATTTCCGCTGCTAAATAATGATAAACACCGATACCACCATCTTTGAGTAGGCCGCGGCCGCCCGCCTCCCAAGGCAGGGGTCGGGGGTTGCGACACGAACCTAACCGGCATGTAATAAATATTTATAAGATTTAGGACATTTCACCATATTTTTAATATTTGATGTTTTTTACTCAAGATTTTTGGTACTTCTTGACTTTTCATATCATTTTGTGGTTTTGGTTGAATGTTTATTTGAATTTACGAAATGTATCATATCACTTTATTTGAATATTCGATAATAATTGGCATTAATATTATAGATTATATGTATTTTTTAATACTATGTAATATACTAATATATACATATATGCAATAACAATTTATTCCATGTTAAAAAAAATTAAGCTATTTTTAGCTAAGCTAAATACACGATTAACCACCCATAACCGACCTGCTATAACAATCAAAACCGAATAACCATAACCACCATAACCGATCGGTTATGGTTATGGTTATCCAATAACCGACATCGCGGTTATGGTTATGGTTTTTGGTCAAAACCGACCCAAACGGACCCATGCACACCCCTAGTAAGTACTATTTCTGATACTCTACTCATTCCCTCTTATCGTCATTAAAAAAAGGGGGCGAACACTATATTTAGGGGGAAAGAAACATTTCTAACTAACTGATGAAAAGAAATGTGACATGCTTTGAGAGTCCAGGATCCGGCGGGTTTAGACGGAAGTTTGGCCTCGATAGAACTAATTCGGTAGAATATTATTACTAAGAATGGAGTAGAAATAGAATAGTTAGCCATAAGTTGAATGCTTCATTCATACCGAAAAAGTTTACATCTTTTACAAGTTGGAGAAATTCTGGAAGAATTTCGCCAGCGTTTCCCCTTTGGGAACCAAAACCTCTTCAAATGAGATGTCCCAAGTCTCCTATTTATAGGGAACAGCCTTTCGCATGAATGCACGGGGGACGAAAGGGACCTCACGCACGGATGGGACTGAGGTCCATTCGTATTAAAGACTCTTTCGTGCTAATGGCCTTCAAACATACATTCCCGCTCCATTTTCACACTAATCTAATATAATATTCAACACTCTCTATCTAAGCCTATTCGCACAAAGGCGGACATATAAAATATGTACTAACAGATTCCCCCTTGGCCGTCAATATCGAATCTTAATCTTTGAAAACAAGAGCCGTGTTTTAAATATTCTGCAACTTCAATCAGGCATCTTGAAATCTTCAATTGATCCACCCTTGATTGATGATTCAGGCTTGCATTATCTCTATTATGCACAAATTCTCCCTGAAATGAATCTTCAGGTCTTTGTTTGCACGGTTTCCAACCTCCTCTGATTTGCTATACCGCAATCATCACGAATAATCACCAACTTGAACTAACACAATGTGATATCTCCGTTTTGACTTTAACCACATCCGAGTTCGGTTTTTGATTTACCACTTCAGCTCAATCTCTTAATCTTCAAAAACCCAACCGGCAATTGATAGAAACTTTGAATCACCACATTGGTAAACTTCAAGTTTATGAATACCCACGAAATTTTGAAATCCTGTTTTCCGTAATCACCTTTAAGCACACTCCTGAATGATTGATCAATGTAAACGGTAATCTCCACAATCAGCAAATATTCTTCGGATAACAAATCATCTTGTAACACATTCAGATCTCATAAGCATTCTTCCACGACCAGATTCACATTCTTCTTCTTCAGTCATGATAACAGATGTATAGTCTTCTCCGTTAGTTCCGGCAGCAACTTAATCAACAAACGTCATCATTCCCCGGCGGTTAGTCTGAAAAACAATTCATCTGCTTGAAGTTTAACCATTCTGATACTTTAGACTATCACAAAGTTGTGATATCTTTTACGTATCGACAATACTTGTGCATCTCCTGATGCTAATCCTGCTAACCGGCTTGACGAAGACCCGAGACTCAAACCCTAAGACATCAATCTGACCCTGATCTGTAGAATCTGAACTTCCTATGATCATGAACTAACGAAATTAGCTCTTGTGCATCCCGGAAAATCTGAAGTCGGAACCACCCAAATACTGTTGCATGTCATGAATTTTAAAAATGTCAAAATTTCAATATATTCTATGAAATTTTTATTCCCCCTCATATTAGCAAATTCTGACCTTTTTGAAACATTAGCGAATTCAGTCCACTATTTTCACTGAAAAACTCCACTATGCGGAAAATCAATTTGGTCCACAAAAGTGCGTGTTTCATCATTGTGGATTTTTCGATTTGGCCCATTAATAGTTAGATAACTCGGATGATAAACAATTTGCAAATTTATCATGACTACTCAACTAACTTCAACAATCTGTGATCGCATCATCAAATCTATTCTCGAAAAAATATTAGTCGTTAAAATCTCAAAAAACCCATATTAGTCGGTTAAATCTCAAAAAAAAAAAATCAATCACCAAATTATTTCTGGACACTCGTCTCGTCACTGCGATCAAAAAATGCCTTTTTATAGGCATTTGGCTCATTCGTGCGAATAGAGTAGGTTCATTCGTTCGAATGAGTTGATTTGGAACGAATGACCTTTTGAACAACTAAAAATGATCCATTCGTGCGAATGGGGTGCCTTTTGCGCGAATGGGAATGTCGCTTTGTGCGAAAGGAAGATCCTTCGCGCGAGTGTTCCTGTTGTTCGAACACTTCAAATCACATTTTTCGATCCAAAATCTTTATTTCTGTGAATTTCATGATGGTACTTCATAGATATGTGCAAAATCAATTCTGAATCTAGTGATGTCTTCAATTTCAAAATCCATCTGTGAATTGACCTTCAATTTGATGTTTTACGTCTAAAACCCCCTAAAAACCTATAATTCATGAGTGCAGGTGATTCAATCAACTGTTAGATCGATTGAATCGGTACCGCAGATCTGATAACAATTGAGAGTCCAGGATCTGGCGGGTTTAGAGGGAAGTTTGGCTCCGATAGAACTAATCCGGTAGAATATTATTACTAAGAATGGAGTAGAAGCAGAATAGATAGCCATAAGTTGAATGCTTCATCCATGCCGAAAGAGTTTACATCTTTTACAAGCTGGCGAAATTCTGGAGAAATTTTGCAAGCGTTTCCCCTCTAGGAACCAAAACCTCTTCAAATGAGATGTCCCAGTCCCATATTTATAAGCAACAGCCTTTCGAACGAATGCACCAGGGACGAAAGTGGCCTCCCGCATGGATGGGATTGAGGTCCATTCGCACGAAAGACTCTTTCGAGCGAATGACCTTCAAACATACATTCCCGCCCCGTTTTCACACTAATCTATATAATATTCAACACACTCTCTATCTAGCCTATTCGCACAGTGGCGGACATACAAAATATGCACTAACATGCTTCGAGTGTGTACGGATTTTTGATGTATTTTTAGCTGAAAACCATGAGTTCACACGACCCCATGCCTGGTGAGCATGGCCCTGTGTCCTTCTACTTCTTTGTCTTCATTTAATGTTGTTGTCAGCTCATTTGCACCCACGACCCCGTGTGTCAATGGCATGGCCCCGTGGCTCTTGTACTTACGGTACGAATCCAGATTTGCAAATCTAAGAGTTGACCACGGCCCCTGCCAGGAGACACGGCCCCGTGTCCCTTGTCGTCTTCTGTTTGTCTTTATCTTCCGGGAATCTTGAGTGGGGCACGACCCCATGCCCGGCAGGCACAACCTCATGCTTGGGTTCTTTTTGTTGTTTTTGTCTTTGGCGGTGAAGCTTGGAGGGTCGGTATAGTGTATCAACTTCCTTTCTTCTGTAGTTATGCTGGGATTTGCCGTTAATTTGTTCCTTTTGTTCGTTTATGCTCTTGTAATCCTGAAAATCAAAAGTAAACAAAGAAACACACTTTTTTCCAACATTAGCACTAAAAAGGGTTGTTTTTATACCTTATTTGATACAATTTATATGTTTCATTTTGTGCATATCAAATACCCCCACACTTGAATCTTTGCTTGTCCTTAAGCAAAACTCTTTAATATTTGCTTACACTCCCAAATGGAATGGGTAGAAGAGAAGTTTTTGGGGTCTTGTTTGTAGAGTGTCGGGAATCCAAGTTCTATTTATTCTTGTTTTTATTTTATTTACCATCCTATACGACATGATTTATTTAGAACTTTTTTTTAAGAAAAATAAATATTTTTAAGCATAACTGATGCGTGTGAAGTGTTATATATATTAGGTGTATATTTTAAGCCCCTTTAACACTTATTTTTAGCCAAGTTTTAAATTTATAAAACACGATATTTCACTAACACTAAACACACATATGGGCAAGTGCACCCATCGTGAGCGTAGTATAGTGTTGGTAAGATACCGAGGTCGTCCAAGGACACAAGAGCTTTTAGTACCGGTTTATCCTCAACGTCTAATCAAAATAAAAAGTTAGAAAAATGTTTTAAACTAAGAAAAATAAAAACTAACTAAAATGCTGAAAATAAAATAAAAAAAACAGATAGACAAGATGAATCACTTGGTTCTGACTCGTATCTAGTGTAACCTTTGATTATTTCCGCACTTTTGCACATATTTAAGAGATTATCTTAGTTATTGTAGTAGGCCCCTCTTTTGAAGGTGACGTTACCCTCACCCCAGTAGTTTGAGTCAGCAAGGATACAATCCTAAAAGGGTGGATTATTGGAAGATAATTAATTAAGTTATTAATGCAAATTATGGTAGGCCCCTCTTTTGGAGGTGACGTTACCCTCGACTAAGTAGTCTGAGTCAGCAGGGATACAGTCCTAAATAGCCGGGTTATAGTATTAATAGTAGTTAACTTATGAGGGGGTCAAAGAGTTTGGACCCCCGCCATCCAATACCGTGAAGTATTGAAGGAGGTCCTACTAAATTTGACCCAGGTCCATTGCAGGACCTCTAAACGCTGAACAATGGCAAGACCTTTACCAAACCGTTCCCTTAACCCCCGACCAGGTAGCCAACATACCTCCATATAGACCGTGGAGATATGAATGGTGAAAATCTTTTATTTTATATAGACAGTAAAATAATGCCAAGACACCACGGACAAACGATAAGGAAAGATCACCTTCAACATAAGCAACTAGTTATTAAAGTCATTAATACAAAACCAAATAAAAAGTGCGAAAAGATTAGAAATAAAAAGTATTACACTAAACACTTTGTCTTCACCAAGTGATGTAAGAGACTTAGGCAAACATGGCCTAGATTGTCAAGAACTCTTACGATCAATCTTGGATCCCGAGACGACTCACACACTCTACGATGGACAATGGATGATGGTGGTGGATGATGGTGTTATGGTGGTGGTGGATGGTGGGTGAAGTGTGAGAGAGGTGGTGTGCCAAGGGATGGTTTGAGCTTGAGCCAAGCACTTCTATTTATAGGCTGAACAGAAGCTCGGGCACGGCCTCGTGTCCAGTGGGCACGGCCCCGTGTCCACATCCTTCTCTTTCTTCATTTAATGCAGTTTTGTCTTTTTAGTTGACCACGCCCCCGTGTCCGCTGAGAACGACCCCGTGGTGCAGAAGAATCTTTGTACTATGCATATTTGCTGGATTGTGCGAATCTTATAGTTGACCACGGCCCCGTGTCCGCTGAGCACGGCCCCGTGGTGGGCAATAGAAGCTTCTACCACTTTGTCTTTTCTGCTGACACTTGGGCACGCCCCCGTGCTGGCCGAGCACGGGGCGTGTTCAGGCTTCTGATCTCTTGTTTTGCTTGGGAAGATGCTGTCGTGGGGTCGGGCATGTCACGTCTTGTTCCTTTTCTTGTATTTATGTTAGATTTTGATGTCTTTTTGCTTCTTTTGTTAATTTGAGCTCAATTAATCCTGAAAATACAAAAGGAAGACAAACGCACACTTTTTCCAACATTAGTACTAAAAAAGGGTTAGTTTTATGTCTCATTTGATGAAATTTATATGTTGCATTTGAGCTCAGGGACGATTTTGGCAATTAACTCGGATTTTTTTACAAAAAAAACGTTTTTACGAGCCGGATTTTTTACGAGCCGTTTATTACGCCCCGTTTTTACGCCCTGTTTTTACGCGCCGTTTTTACGTCCAGTTTTACGCGCCGTTTTTTACGCCCCGTTTTCACGCGCCGTTTTACCCCCCGGTATTCACGCCCCGTATTTACGCGTCGTTTTATCACCCGGTTTTTTTACGAGCCGTTTACGCCCCGTTTTTACTGGCCGTTTTTTACATCTGTTTTTTTACGTGCTGTTTTTTGTACGCGTCGTTTTTACGCCCCGTTTTTACTCGCCGTTTTTTTACACACACGTTTTTAAACTTTTTTTTACGAAAACTTTTTTTTACGGTTTTAAACTTTCTTTTAAAAAAAAAACTTTTTTACAATTTTTTTTTACAAAAACTATTTAACAAAGAACAAAAATTTATACGAAAATTTTTTACGGTTTTAAGCTTTTTTTTACACACATGTTTTTTAAAATTTTTTACGTTTTTTTTTTACGAAAACTTTTTTTACGGTTTTAAACTTTTTTTTTTACAAAAACTTTTTTTCCAAAAATTTTTTAAAATTTTTTTTTCATAAATTTTTTTTTTACAAATGACAAAAATTTATACGAAAACTTTTTCACGGTTTTAACCTTTTTTTACACACACGTTTTTAAACTTTTTTACATTTTTTTTGAAAACCTTTTTTACGGTGTTAAACTTTTTTTTTACAAAAACTTTTTTACAACTTTTTTTACAAAATAACAAAAAGTGAAGAGAGAGAAATTGAATAGAGGGAAATTGAAAAGACTTGAAAAAAAAATTAATGAGGAGAGAGAGATGATTTGATGGTTTTGATTAAATGACTATATTACCCTTTTGGTTGTCATTATCTGCTTGGTGGAGAGTGGTTCTCGCGGTTCTCGCAACTGGATGTGGTTTTCATTTTAGCGGCCCCTATATATATATATATATATATATATATATATATATATATATATATATGGTGATGTTTTACAAAACATTAAACCGTCAATAAACTTTGGTAGATGATTTTACAAAATTTAAACCGTCAAATTAATCTTTAAGGCAGATGAGTCCCACAAAACTCCCTTTAATCATAAAAACGGGATAAACCTGGACAGTGTCTCCCTTAGTTTATCAATTGCCAGTTTAAAATTTCAACCCTGCCAGTTAATGTTTTAACCATTTATAAAACCCTTTTTATAATAAATGTACCATGTTATCAAAGGATGTTATCGAGCCATGCTTCAATACTTTAAGGGCTTTTAGCCCATCATGATAATTAAAAAGAAAACAAAATTAAATGCTTACTGAGGAATACCAGAGAAATCTTCAAAGTTGAAGGATTTTATTCAAACTTCAAATATTTTACAAGTGCAGAAATATTAGAGAGAGAAGAGAGGGGCAAAAGATTGCGTGCCTCTACCTTACAACCTATCCTATCTTATATAGAAAACTCACCAAGGAAACAAACAAAACAAAAAGAAAAAGTAAAGTAAAAGTAAAGAGGCTCTATAATTGCCCAAGATGCCTTATGATGGCCTGCTTTCTTCTTTTTCAGAGATGCCGTGTATAATGGCTTTGCTTTTCCTTAAATTTCAAAGATGCCCATTATGAGTGGGGCCTTGGTGTCGACTCAATTATTTGTCTTTTTTCTTTTCTTCCTCGGATTCTTTCTTTGGGGTAAATTCTTCTACCACCGTTTGAAGGTATGCTTCAAGATCATCATCCAGATTTATCTCCGGAATGTCTTCTATTGGTTGAGATTCTCCTGCTAAACATGAGAAACGGTTCTCATCTTCTTGGCTGGTGGATGAGATTGACATTGCTTTGGAGGAGCTTGCTGTACTTGCTTCAAAAAACCTTTTTAACTCCTTCTTCATTTCTTCTTTGTATAATGCAAGAATTTCAGTTTTTGAGACTTCAGAAACTGCTTGCTTATCTTGAATCCTTCTTGACATTTGTTCAAAAGGACTTGGCAGCTGTCTTTGTTGTCTTTTTTCAATCTGAGTTTTATAATACTCAGTTTTATTGGTAATCAAATTTATGGTGTCCTGACCTTCCATTTCTTTGGTAGAGTTATTAACTCTTATCATTTTGGACCAGAACTTTGTATAAGAAGTTCGTTTAAGACAGGGAATATTATCCCTCAGGGTATAACTTGTTGTGGGTTTCCATCTCCAAATCCAGGGTATGGAAAATTCTATAAAAAGTACATTGAGGCTATTCCCTCAAACCAAGTTTTATTATACTCGACTTCTATAAGGTCAGGAGAGACTGCTACCCATTCTTGGTAGAGTCCTTTAAATGGTTCCGGTAATATTTGAACTGATGGACCATATAAAATGAACCATTTTTGGAACCAACTTGGAATCCCATCTTTATAAATCTTGTCACTCACTTTTATGAACCATGAGTGTTTTTTTGCTAGGATTTTCATAAAACAAACATTTTTCAAAACTTTGAATATAATCCCAGTAGTTGTATTTATAAGTTTGTTTATTAGAATTTATAAATTATTTTTCATTTAAAGTACTTAACCCCCATTTTTGAGGGGATAAAAGAGGTTTCATAAAAATCTTGCTAAAATTAAATGAACTTTTAATTTTATCTGCTGGATAAAAATGTCTTAGTTCAGCAGACTCAGAAACTTGTATAATGCTCTCATAATATTGTCTTGGTTTATAAGAAGTAGCATCATATGATGCTGGTTCTAAATATTTTTGCATTAAAAACCAAGGATCATCAAAAAACTTTTTATCTTCTTGATCTAGAAGAATTATTTTATTCTGCCTGTCGGATATAATCCATGAATCTTCATCATCTTCCTGTGCTATATGAGCATAAGATGGAGCCTTTGAGACCTGTTCTTGTGCTTTTATAATAGCTTGTTCTTCTTCTTGGGCTTTTATAATAGCCATTATCTTTTCATATGATGGATCATTGAGACTTATTTGAATTCCCATATTATTATTATTCGAACTATTAGAAGCAATATCAGAGGCTATGAGCCTCCTGTTTCCTTGTTGTACCAAGACTAAATCTTGGCCTCTTCCTCTTCCCCTGCCTCTTCCCTATAATTGGGAAAAGGTTGTTTTCCTCTATTATGAGGAATCATACCTGAAAGAAAAAATCAGGCTGATGAGATTATTTTCTCATTTTCCTCAAGAACCCTTATTTTATTCTTGATATCATTTAAAATAATATACTCCTCTGAAAGTTCTTTAAGCCTATCAGGATTACTATAATCATTCATTAAATGATGAATCCTTATAATTGTTATTCTCTTCAAGATATTATAATCATCTTTTTCAATCTGAATATTATTAAAAACTGTTTTCAGAGGTCCTTTGGCCTTTGTCATTAAAACACCTGCAAATTAAACAGAAGATATTATCTTCAAATATTCTCTAGTCAAAAAATATGGAAGACTATTTTCTTCTCCTTTTTTATATTGTATTTCGAAGTCAAAAGGGGCTAGTTGAGATTGCCATCTAGCAAACATTTGTTTTGAAACATCATGTTTAAAATCTTTTTGAAACATAAATTTAGTTGCTTGGCAATCAGTTTTTATTATAAACTTTTGGTTATATAAATCATCTTGAAACTTTAGAACACATTTTAATATTGCAAAAATTTCTTTTGCAATAGTAGCATATTTCTTCTGGCTTTCAAGCCATTTTCCTGAATAAAATCTAACAAGATATTCTTGTTTTGTTTGAGGAGAAATTTGTTTTAATATTCCCCCATAACCTATTTCTGAGGCATCTGTTTCTATAATTTTTTCCCAATTTGGATTAGCAATAGTCATGCAAGGAAGACCTAAAACTTTCTTTTTTATTTTTATTACAGCTTGAGTATGATTTTCATCCCAAGGCTTTGGATTCTTTTTTAACCTATCATATAAGATAGAAGAATCTTTAGCTAAATCATGGTAATAAGGAGCTATATAATTTGAACTTCCTAAAAACCTTTGAAGTTGAGTTTTTTCAGTAATTTTATCAGGGAATTTAGAAGCAAATTCTATACTCCTGTTAATAGGAACTATTTTCCCTTTTTCTATTATATGACCTAAAAATCTGATACTTGTTTGAAAAAGCATCATCTTGGGACTAGATATAACTAATCTATTTTTTATAATAATTGTTTTAAATATATCAAGGTGTTTAAAATGGGTCTCAATATCTTTTGAAAACACTAAAATATCATCTATATAAACAATTATAAAACTTGAAAAAGGAATGAACATTTCATTCATAATTTTTTGGAATTCTGAAGGGGCATTCTTCAAACCAAAAGGCATAACATTCCATTCATATTGCCCAAAAGGAACATTAAAAGCAGTTTTATACCTGTCTTTTTTATCAATTTGAATCTGCCAATATCCAGATTTTAAATCAAACTTTGAAAATATTAAAGCATCATATAATCTGTCTAACAAATCCTTTTTATTAGGAATCGGATATCTTATCCATTTTAAAACTTTATTTAGAGGCTTATAGTTTATAACTAACCTGGGAACACCTCTTTCAATTTCAGAATGTTTATTAACATAAAAAACAGTACATGACCATGGGGATTTTGAAGGACATATTAATCCTTTTTGTTGGAGTAATCCAATTTCTTTCTTACATAACTCCAAATATTCAAAATTCATTTGACAATGTCTTGCCTTAGTTGGAATATTACTTTCTATAAAATTATCTTCATAAGGAAGAGAAACAATATGTTGTTTTCTATTCCAGAAAACATTAGGATGATCATTACATATTTCCATATTAAATTGATTTTTTATAGTTTCAATTTTTAAAGTTAACTTAGGATTTTTTAATCTTTCCTCAATAGTATGTATATTAATTTCTTCTTTAAGGAAATTTATTTGATTTGTCTTAGCCTGTATAAGAAATTCATTTAAATATTTTTCAAATGGTTGAGTTATAAACTCAAAATACAACTCTTTATTATTATAAAAAGCTTTAAATCCTTTTTTATCAACTTCTTTTAAAGGAAATATTTTTGAAAGAAATGGAGTTCCTAATATAACTTCATTTGTTATATTTTTTACAAGAACAAAAGATAAAGGAATACATTCTCCATTATTGCAAATCTTTGCCTTTGGGATCTTATATTCAACTCCCATATCTTGCCTATTAGCCGCTTTAGGAATATGAGTTGTTTTTTCAAAATATTTTGTAGGAATCAATCCTTCTCTTAAACAATTTAAGTCTGCTCCAGAATCAATAAGAGCAATAAAATTCTTTTTAAAAGTATTTTGTATTAATAAAGTTACTTTAACTAACCAGTTTTGAGAAATAAAATTTTCAATTTTATTAATATACTCTTCTTCTCCTTTATTTTTAATAACTAAAGGAGGAAAGTCCCGATCATAAGTATTAGTAGGACTATTGATAGGAGAAGGAGATTTATAAGAGGTTTCTCCTATTTCATGAGTAGAATGTTTATAAAAAGTTTCACCTATTATGATTTTCCCTTCAAGATTTATAATTCTTTTTTCAAAATTAGAATTTTTCTTTTTTAAATAAATTATTTCTTCTTTTAAATTTGTAATTTCCATTTTTAAATCTTCAGAAGT
The DNA here is from genome assembly GCA_030545235.1 of Helianthus tuberosus. NCBI lineage: Eukaryota > Viridiplantae > Streptophyta > Magnoliopsida > Asterales > Asteraceae > Helianthus > Helianthus tuberosus. The sequence continues at coordinate 82,003,697 of CM060354.1, forward strand.
AGTGGAATTATCTTTCCTAGTGTTTAAAATATTATGAACATATTTCATGGAATAGGGACCTTCAGGTTCCTCTATTCGAGTATCCTTCTTAACTTCTTGAGGTTCTTCATTATTATATAACATATGAAGACTTTTTAACCTTTCTTCAGGATTTTTAATTTTACTTATAATGCTTTCTAAAATATTACTATCTATAACATTGATCTCACTATCATTAAGATCATTATCCTGGAATTGAGACATGACTTTATATAATATTTCATTATCAGAAACAATTTTATTAGAAACAATTTTATTACAACAATTTTCTTGACAATTATCAGAACAAGAACTTTCCTCAGTACTATAATCTGAGGATTCTTCAGAGTCAAAAATTTTATTTAATTCATTTTTGACATTTTCTTCTATGTCTAAATTATTTATTTTATTTTTTACTATTTTTCTTTGGCGACATTCATTAGCCTTGTGACCCTTCTTTTTGCATATATAGCAAGTAGGAACCCTTTTTTCTCTTCTTTGGGTTTTTCTCCTTTCTTTTTTTTCCCTTCGTTTCTGGAAATATTTTTCTCTTTTTTCCTTTCTGTATTTTTTATAATATTTTTCATTATCAAAACTCTTTTCTTTGCTACAATCCATACCAAATTGTTCACAAAATTCTCCTAACTGCCTTTTTTCTGTTAGACTTTGTTTTTTAATTTGTTGATTTAATTTTAACTCATTACATAGAGCTAAACCTTCTTGAACACAGACTCCTATAAGTCTGCCATAAGTATAACTATCATAAGAGATTTGAATATTATTTCCCCTAAGGACTTTCCTTACCCTTTCAGCAAATAAGGACGGAAGACCATCAATGAATTTGGACTTCCAATGAGAACTATTATTCTCTGGGAGCTCATAGACTCTACTTAAAAATACATCTTTATACCATCTAAATGAGGTTAAAGTTTTACATTTAAGACCATTTAACAAAGTTCTAATGGTTTCAGAATTATCAGACCATCTACCTGTAAAATGTTCTATAATAGTTATAATTAAAGTGTAAACAACATCAGAAACTTGTTTATCACCCTCTTTCCTATGATGTTTATAAATTTGTTCTTGTTTATCACTTATATAATTATCCCACCATCCTTTTAACTGACCTGTAAAGCCTACAGTTATCATTTTACAGACTACTTCATCAGTATTCTGATTAATTTTAGCTATGGTGGCATACATCAACATTCTATGCGTCATAGTATAAACTTGCCTATCAGTATAACCATCTAAATTCCATTCATAAATGGCTTTTCCATTATAAGAATTATTTATTTCTAATTCTTGTTCTTCATGAAGAACATCTTGAGGAGTAGGCCTAGGATAATAATATAATCTTTGTCTAGGTCTATCAGAATATTTATTATCATAACTCTTATGTTTCTTACCTTTTCCAAATTTATTTATAGAATCAGTAACATAAGCTTCATATGTTTCATTATCCATGTTTTCCATATCACTCAAAACATTAAGTTGGACATTTGAAAAATTTTCTTTTATAATCTCTTTTAAATCATCCATAGACTTAAGCTCTTCTTCAGGTTTTATTTTATAATTTTCTATTTCAGGAGGAGGCTGAATAGTAGCTTTGGCCAATATGATTGACTCAGGTTCAGAAGTCTTTCTATTACTAGACTCTCCTTTTTCCTTTTCTTGATTAACTAAAACCTTTTTAGTTTTATTTTTTATTTCTTGAAGATTATCAGATAAAATTTTTAAACATAAATTTGTATAATTATTCTGTTGTATAATATGATTAATATGAGCAATAGTAGCAGTCATACATCCACTTCCTAAAGCTCTTTTGAAAGCAGCAAAATGAATAGCATCATTTTCTTTTGTCATTTCAAAATCATTTTGAGGAGGAAAAATAGATTTTATTATCTCTCCTGTAATTAAATTATAATTTTTCTCAATAACTGAAATATATTTCAAAGAGTATTTGTTTATAAACCAAACAGGAAATTCTATGATTTCCTGGATATTATTCAAATCTTTATAAAATTCTTTTCCTATTTCAAATCTTTTTTCTCTAGAGTATGACTCTAAAAACCAATCTTTAAATGGTTGCCAAATAGGATGTCTATATTTTTCACAAATTTTTTGTCTGATTACAGATCCAGGACTAAAATCCATTTTTCCTTTTATCATTATAAACTAAAACTCATGTGTGAGACTGTATCATCCTCACTAACAGGTTGGTATATACCTGAAACTAAATTGTCATTATTAACATTAAGATTTTCTATTCTACTATTTCTTATTTGAGAAGTAGATGCTCTAGAAGATTCTGGTAAATCTACTTTATAATCAATCGGCGATATATAAGACCTAGAAGAAATGGATTTTAAAAGTTTTTTATCTTTCCTTTCTTCTTCAAATTCTATTTCTACATTTCCTTCAGGAGTTTCTATTAATCTCCTTAGCTTATGATTTATTTGTGGTTGTATTTTAACAGCCCTATTAATGACCCAATTTTCTGGAAAAGTGATTTCTTCCCATTTAACTGGTCTTCTTATGGAAATATTAGATTTTCCATAGTTTGTTTCTATTAAAATGGTTTCATCACTAGATTTATCAACTCTTTTACATCTAGCATTCATAGTGGTAAGTAATGTATAATATATTCTATAACAAATACATATAACTTCAGATCCTTCAGCATAATTATAACCATGCGTTTTAACATATAAAGTCAAAGCATCATCAATATTTTGATCAGTTAGAGATAAATGAACATCAGGATAAACATTAAAATATACTGGACCATGTGCCAGACTAGTTTCTATAATACCCATTAATGATTATTTCCAGTTTAAATTACGAGCATCTCGTAAAACAGCTATAAAACTTTCTGGTAAACCTTTTAATGTTAAAGGTTTAAAAGCAACTTGAACTAAACCAATATGCATAAAATTAAATTCTTTTTTATATCTGTTTATGTCAGATATATTTAAAAGCTTTATTACCATTTCCTCATCTTTTATAGAAGCTGATTATTCAGTGGTTTTAACCACATGTTTGTTTATTAAATTATCAAAACTTCCAGTTTGGTTAAAACCACTGAAGAATCAGCTTCTATAAAAGATGAGGAAATGGTAATAAAGCTTTTAAATATATCTGACATAAACAGATATAAAAAAGAATTTAATTTTATGCATATTGGTTTAGTTCAAGTTGCTTTTAAACCTTTAACATTAAAAGGTTTACCAGAAAGTTTAATAGTTGTTTTACGAGATGCTCGTAATTTAAACTGGAAACAATCATTAATGGGTATTATAGAAACTAGTCTGGCACATGGTCCAGTATATTTTAATGTTTATCCTGATGTTCATTTATCTCTAACTGATCAAAATATTGATGATGCTTTGACTTTATATGTTAAAACGCATGGTTATAATTATGCTGAAGGATCTGAAGTTATATGTATTTGTTATAGAATATATTATAGATTACTTACCACTATGAATGCTAGATGTAAAAGGGTTGATAAATCTAGTGATGAAACTATTTTAATAGAAACAAACTATGGAAAATCTAATATTTCCATAAGAAGACCAGTTAAATGGGAAGAAATCACTTTTCCAGAAAATTGGGTCATTAATAGGGCTGTTAAAATACAACCACAAATAAATCATAAGCTAAGGAGATTAATAGAAACTCCTGAAGGAAATGTAGAAATAGAATTTGAAGAAGAAAGGAAAGATAAAAAACTTTTAAAATCCATTTCTTCTAGGTCTTATATATCGCCGATTGATTATAAAGTAGATTTACCAGAATCTTCTAGAGCATCTACTTCTCAAATAAGAAATAGTAGAATAGAAAATCTTAATGTTAATAATGACAATTTAGTTTCAGGTATATACCAACCTGTTAGTGAGGATGATACAGTCTCACACATGAGTTTTAGTTTATAATGATAAAAGGAAAAATGGATTTTAGTCCTGGATCTGTAATCAGACAAAAAATTTGTGAAAAATATAGACATCCTATTTGGCAACCATTTAAAGATTGGTTTTTAGAGTCATACTCTAGAGAAAAAAGATTTGAAATAGGAAAAGAATTTTATAAAGATTTGAATAATATCCAGGAAATCATAGAATTTCCTGTTTGGTTTATAAACAAATACTCTTTGAAATATATTTCAGTTATTGAGAAAAATTATAATTTAATTACAGGAGAGATAATAAAATCTATTTTTCCTCCTCAAAATGATTTTGAAATGACAAAAGAAAATGATGCTATTCATTTTGCTGCTTTCAAAAGAGCTTTAGGAAGTGGATGTATGACTGCTACTATTGCTCATATTAATCATATTATACAACAGAATAATTATACAAATTTATGTTTAAAAATTTTATCTGATAATCTTCAAGAAATAAAAAATAAAACTAAAAAGGTTTTAGTTAATCAAGAAAAGGAAAAAGGAGAGTCTAGTAATAGAAAGACTTCTGAACCTGAGTCAATCATATTGGCCAAAGCTACTATTCAGCCTCCTCCTGAAATAGAAAATTATAAAATAAAACCTGAAGAAGAGCTTAAGTCTATGGATGATTTAAAAGAGATTATAAAAGAAAATTTTTCAAATGTCCAACTTAATGTTTTGAGTGATATGGAAAACATGGATAATGAAACATATGAAGCTTATGTTACTGATTCTATAAATAAATTTGGAAAAGGTAAGAAACATAAGAGTTATGATAATAAATATTCTGATAGACCAAGACAAATATTATATTATTATCCTAGGCCTACTCCTCAAGATGTTCTTCATGAAGAACAAGAATTAGAAATAAATAATTCTTATAATGGAAAAGCCATTTATGAATGGAATTTAGATGGTTATACTGATAGGCAAGTTTATACTATGACGCATAGAATGTTGATGTATGCCACCATAGCTAAAAATAATCAGAATACTGATGAAGTAGTCTGTAAAATGATAACTGCAGGCTTTACAGGTCAGTTAAAAGGATGGTGGGATAATTATATAAGTGATAAACAAGAACAAATTTATAAACATCATAGGCAAGAGGGTGATAAACAAGTTTCTGATGTTGTTTACACTTTAATTATAACTATTATAGAACATTTTACAGGTAGATGGTCTGATAATTCTGAAACCATTAGAACTTTGTTAAATGGTCTTAAATGTAAAACTTTAACCTCATTTAGATGGTATAAAGATGTATTTTTAAGTAGAGTCTATGAGCTCCCAGAGAATAATAGTTCTCATTGGAAGTCCAAATTCATTGATGGTCTTCCGTCCTTATTTGCTGAAAGGGTAAGGAAAGTCCTTAGGGGAAATAATATTCAAATCCCTTATGATAGTTATACTTATGGCAGACTTATAGGAGTCTGTGTTCAAAAAGGTTTAGCTCTATGTAATGAGTTAAAATTAAATCAACAAATTAAAAAACAAAGTCTAACAGAAAAAAGGCAGTTAGGAGAATTTTGTGAACAATTTGGTATGGATTGTACCAAAGAAAAGAGTTTTGATAATGAAAAATATTATAAAAATACAGAAAGGAAAAAAGGGAAAAATATTTCCAGAAACGAAGGGAAAAAAAAGAAAGGAGAAAAACCCAAAGAAGAGAAAAATGGGTTCCTACTTGCTATATATATGCAAAAAGAAGGGTCACAAGGCTAATGAATGTCGCCAAAGAAAAATAGTAAACAATAAAATAAATAATTTAGACATAGAAGAAAATGTCAAAAATGAATTAAATAAAATTTTTGACTCTGAAGAATCCTCAGATTATAGTACTGAGGAAAGTTCTTGTTCTGATAATTGTCAAGAAAATTGTTGTAATAAAATTGTTTCTGATAAAATTGTTTCTGATAATGAAATATTATATAAAGTCATGTCGCAATTCCAGGATAATGATCTTAATGATAGTGAGATCAATGTTATAGATAGTAATATTTTAGAAAGCATTATAAGTAAAATTAAAAATCCTGAAGAAAGGTTAAAAATTCTTCATATGTTATATAATAATGAAGAACCTCAAGAAGTTAAGAAGGATACTCGAATAGAGGAACCTGAAGGTCCCTATTCCATGAAATATGTTCATAATATTTTAAACACTAGGAAAGATAATTCCACTACTTCTGAAGATTTAAAAATGGAAATTACAAATTTAAAAGAAGAAATAATTTATTTAAAAAAGAAAAATTCTAATTTTGAAAAAAGAATTATAAATCTTGAAGGGAAAATCATAATAGGTGAAACTTTTTATAAACATTCTACTCATGAAATAGGAGAAACCTCTTATAAATCTCCTTCTCCTATCAATAGTCCTACTAATACTTATGATCGGGACTTTCCTCCTTTAGTTATTAAAAATAAAGGAGAAGAAGAGTATATTAATAAAATTGAAAAATTTATTTCTCAAAAATGGTTAGTTAAAGTAACTTTATTAATACAAAATACTTTTAAAAAGAATTTTATTGCTCTTATTGATTCTGGAGCAGACTTAAATTGTTTAAGAGAAGGATTGATTCCTACAAAATATTTTGAAAAAACAACTCATATTCCTAAAGCGGCTAATAGGCAAGATATGGGAGTTGAATATAAGATCCCAAAGGCAAACATTTGCAATAATGGAGAATGTATTTCTTTATCTTTTGTTCTTGTAAAAAATGTAACAAATGAAGTTATATTAGGAACTCCATTTCTTTCAAAAATATTTCCTTAAAAGAAGTTGATAAAAAAGGATTTAAAGCTTTTTATAATAATAAAGAGTTGTATTTTGAGTTTATAACTCAACCATTTGAAAAATATTTAAATGAATTTCTTATACAGGCTAAGACAAATCATATAAATTTCCTTAAAGAAGAAATTAATATGCATACTATTGAGGAAAGATTAAAAAATCCTAAGTTAATTTTAAAAATTGAAACTATAAAAAATCAACTTAATATGGAAATATGTAATGATCATCTTAATGCTATCTGGAATAGAAAACAACATATTGTTTCTCTTCCTTATGAAGATAATTTTATAGAAAGTAATATTCCAACTAAGGCAAGACCTTGTCAAATGAATTTTGAATATTTGGAGGTATGTAAGAAAGAAATTGGATTACTCCAACAAAAAGGATTAATATGTCATTCAAAATCCCCATGGTCATGTACTGCTTTTTATGTTAATAAACATTCTGAAATTGAAAGAGGTGTTCCCAGGTTAGTTATAAACTATAAGCCTCTAAATAAAGTTTTAAAATGGATAAGATATCCGATTCCTAATAAAAAGGATTTGTTAGACAGATTATATGATGCTTTAATATTTTCAAAGTTTGATTTAAAATCTGGATATTGGCAAATTCAAATTGATAAAAAAGACAGGTATAAAACTGCTTTTAATGTTCCTTTTGGGCAATATGAATGGAATGTTATGCCTTTTGGTTTGAAGAATGCCCCTTCAGAATTCCAAAAAATTATGAATGAAATATTCATTCCTTTTTCAAGTTTTATAATTGTTTATATAGATGATATTTTAGTGTTTTCAAAAGATATTGAGACCCATTTTAAACACCTTGATATATTTAAAACAATTATTATAAAAAATGGATTAGTTATATCTAGTCCCAAGATGATGCTTTTTCAAACAAGTATCAGATTTTTAGGTCATATAATAGAAAAAGGGAAAATAGTTCCTATTAACAGGAGTATAGAATTTGCTTCTAAAGCACAAGAACAGGCCTCAAAGGCTATTATAAAAGCCCAAGAAGAAGAACAGGCTATTATAAAAGCACAAGAACAGGCCTCAAAGGCTCCATCTTATGCTCATATAGCACAGGAAGATGATGAAGATTCATGGATTATATCCGACAGGCAGAAGAAAATAATTCTTCTAGATCAAGAAGATAAAAAGTTTTTTGATGATCCTTGGTTTTTAATGCAAAAATATTTAGAACCAGCATCATATGATGCTACTTCTTATAAACCAAGGCAATATTATGAGAGCATTATACAAGTTTCTGAGTCTGCTGAACTAAGACATTTTTATCCAGCAGATAAAATTAAAAGTTCATTTAATTTTAGCAAGATTTTTATAAAACATCTTTTATCCCCTCAAAAATGGGGGTTAAGTACTTTAAATGAAAAATAATTTATAAATTCTAATAAACAAACTTATAAATACAACTACTGGGATTATATTCAAAGTTTTGAAAAATGTCTGTTTTATGAAAATCCTAGCAAAAAACACTCATGGTTCATAAAAGTGAGTGACAAGATTTATAAAGATGGGATTCCAAGTTGGTTCCAAAAATGGTTCATTTTATATGGTCCATCAGTTCAAATATTACCGGAACCATTTAAAGGACTCTACCAAGAATGGGTAGCAGTCTCTCCTGGCCTTATAGAAGCCGAGTATAATAAAACTTGGTTTGAGGGAATAGCCTCAATGTACTTTTTTATAGAATTTTCCATACCCTGGATTTGGAGATGGAAACCCACAACAGGTTATACCCTGAGGGATAATATTCCCTGTCTTAAACGAACTTCTTATACAAAGTTCTGGTCCAAAATGATAAGAGTTAATAACTCTACCAAAGAATTGGAAGGTCAGGACACCATAAATTTGATTACCAATAAAACTGAGTATTATAAAACTCAGATTGAAAAAAGACAACAAAGACAGCTGCCAAGTCCTTTTGAACAAATGTCAAGAAGGATTCAAGATAAGCAAGCAGTTTCTGAAGTCTCAAAAACTGAAATTCTTGCATTATACAAAGAAGAAATGAAGAAGGAGTTAAAAAGGTTTTTGAAGCAAGTACAGCAAGCTCCTCCAAAGCAATGTCAATCTCATCCACCAGCCAAGAAGATGAGAACCGTTTCTCATGTTTAGCAGGAGAATCTCAACCAATAGAAGACATTCCGGAGATAAATCTGGATGATGATCTTGAAGCATACCTTCAAACGGTGGTAGAAGAATTTACCCCAAAGAAAGAATCCGAGGAAGAAAAGAAAAAAGACAAATAATTGAGTCGACACCAAGGCCCCACTCATAATGGGCATCTTTGAAATTTAAGGAAAAGCAAAGCCATTATACCCGGCATCTCTGAAAAAGAAGAAAGCAGACCATCATAAGGCATCTTGGGCAATTATAGAGCCTCTTTACTTTTACTTTACTTTTTCTTTTGCTTTTTGTTTTGTTTGTTTCCTTGGTGAGTTTTCTATATAAGATAGGATAGGTTGTAAGGTAGAGGCACGCAATCTTTTGCCCCTCTTTCTCTCTCTAATATTTCTGCACTTGTAAAATATTTGAAGTTTGAATAAAATCCTTCAACTTTGAAGATTTCTCTGGTATTCCTCAGTAAGCATTTAATTTTGTTTTCTTTTTAATTATCATGATGGGCTAAAAGCCCTTAAAGTATTGAAGCATGACTCGATAACATCCTTTGATAACATGGTACTTTTATTATAAAAAGGGTTTTATAAATGGTTAAAACATTAACTGGCAGGGTTGAAATTTTAAACTGGCAATTGATAAACTAAGGGAGACACTGTCCAGGTTTATCCCGTTTTTATGATTAAAGGGAGTTTTGTGGGACTCGTCTGCCTTAAAGATTAATTTGACGGTTTAAATTTTGTAAAATCATCTACCTAAGTTTATTGACGGTTTAATGTTTTGTAAAACATCACCATATATATATATATATATATATATATATATATATATATATATATATACGGGCCGCTAAAATGAAAACCACATCCAGTTGCGAGAACCGCGAGAACCACTCTCCACCAAGCAGATAATGACAACCAAAAGGGTAATATAGCCATTTAATCAAAACTATCAAATCATCTCTCTCTCCTTATTAATTTTTTTTTCAAGTCTTTTCAATTTCCCTCTCTTCAATTTCTCTCTCTTCACTTTTTGTTATTTGGTAAAAAAGTTGTAAAAAAAAAAAGTTTAACACCGTAAAAAAAAATTTCGAAAAAAATGTAAAAAAGTTTAAAAACGTGTGTGTAAAAAAAGGTTAAAACCGTAAAAAAGTTTTCGTATAAATTTTTGTCATTTGTAAAAAAAAAAACTATGAAAACAAATTTTGTAAAAAATTTTTGGTAAAAAAGTTTTTGTAAAAAAAACTTTAAAACCGTAAAAAAAAGTTTTCATAAAAAAAACATAAAAAATTTTAAAAAACGTGTGTAAAAAAAAGCTTAAAACCGTAAAAAAATTTCGTATAAATTTTTGTTCTTTGTTAAATAGTTTTTGTAAAAAAGTTTTTTTTGTAAAAAGAAAGTTAAAAACCGTAAAAAAAAGTTTTCGTAAAAAAAAATTTAAAAAAGTGTGTAAAAAAACGGCGAGTAAAAACGGGGCGTAAAAAACGACGCGTACAACAAACAGCACGTAAAAAAACAGATGTAAAAAACGACCAGTAAAAACGGGGCGTAAAAAAACCGGGTGATAAAACGACGCGTAAATACGGGGCGTGAATACCGGGGGGTAAAACGGCGCGTGAAAACGGGGCGTAAAAAACGGCGCGTAAAACTAGACGTAAAAACGGCGTGTAAAAACAGGGCGTAAAAACGGGGCGTAATAAACGGCTCGTAAAAAATCCGGCTCATAAAAACGTTTTTTTGTAAAAAAAATCCGAGTTAATTGCTGTAGGACCGGTTTTGACTCCGAAACGATTGCGAAACGAACGTGAAACGTGCGGAATCCGTACACGAACGCGACCTAAACACACATGACGTAATATAAACGTGATTCTATTCAAGATATGAAATTATACAATCACTTGAATCACTTTTTGCCTTTCTCTCTCTAGATTCTCTCTCTAGAACTAGATCTCTCCAAAGTGTGAAATGGCAAAAGTTCTCAATGAGAAACCCTAGAGATCTATTTATAGGCCAAGGGATTAATGAGAAATCTCATTAATTACAGTTATGCCACCTTGCCTTTTTGACTAACTAATTCTAAAATAACAATGTAACTCTCGTTTTCTTCAGTTTTCTACTACGGACTAGATTGACGGAGGCGATAGACAGATAATGCACTAACAGACTCCCCCTTGGATATTGCTGTAGTCAATCTGTAGTCAAGCTCGTAGCGACTTTTCTTTCTCTTTCTCTGAGTCTTCTTGAAGCTTTAACATCCTCAGCTACACAAACTCTCCCTTGCTCAAACAGAATCCCGGTGGATCTGTCTTCAGCTTCAGTTTCTCCTTTCTGTAGACTCTTTTCTTCGTCAGGCTCCCCCTTTCGTCAAGCTTCCGTGCTTTGGGATCGACACCTTGCTTTCCGTATACAAGCTCCCCCTTGCTTTGAGCTCGTCTTCAGACTCCCCCTTAGACTCAGCTTCCGGGATCGTAGTCTGGTACAACATCTGCAATCACTCAAACATTTATAAGTAACAGCATTTCAAATTTTAGCTATCCAGGAATTGTAACCTGGCTCACTCAACTTTCTAAAACAAACCATTTTCAAGAAATTTGCAGTTTCATCGAATCGAATCGAAAACTAGCTCTATAACAGTATAAGCATCCAAATCCCTCACAGTTAATCATCCAAGTCCAAACTAATGACCTTGGAGATATCACAAACTGTTTTGTTTTTTTTTTATTTTAATTCAAGTTTCAATTTAATGAACTTGTTTTATTTTCAGAAACACAATCAGCTTACTTAGATTTTGAAACTCAACATCTCAGATATCGGTTGTCGAAAATAAAGCAGAATCAAAAATCTTTTTGCATTTTCTGAAAATATAAAGCAGTAAAGAAATATGTACAAACATATTTACGGACAATATTTTTGTTTGAGTTCGCGTCAGAGGATCATATCAGTTTTTGACAAGTCACAAATACCGTTGAGCTTAATTTCACAATAAGAATTAAACAATTCACTTAGATTGTCGATATACTTGTCCACTTAAATTTTCATACAAACTTCAACTGATTCAGGATATGAATTAGGTGTATTAAGAACTTAAACCTATACATGTGTCCCACCTCTTGAATATACTCCCGTATCCAGAATCCCAATAATCAGTCTTACAGGTGAATATACTACAATGATATCTGTACATAAATTAGGTATGCGAGGGCCGAGGGATCTCAGGTCGATACTTCCGTATACGCAGAGAGATATCAGCTTCGACTTTACGGTATGTCCCCTTTAGAGGATCTTTTTGCTTACAACAGCAGCGACTATCAATTTTATTGTTTCATCGGCATGCTGAGGGTTTAATGCTGTGTTTCAAGCATTGCAGCAAGTATTATCCAAGGACTAGGTTAGAACTACCGTTCAGCAGAAGTCCTGGAATAATACCCCAGACATCATTGAGTATAAAGACCTAGTATATCAGATTATGAGACCTTTCAAACAAGATTTCAGGGGTTACCTATATATCCAAGTAGTGTTCCCCACAAAATAAGCAAGTTTGAATTTAGGTTTATATCCCGAAAAAGTTTACTAAGTGTATAAAAACCTACCGACACATCCACGGTGAGATCGTTTAACACATTTAAACTTTCCATTTCTTTAGCGTACTGTAACTGTCTACTGATGTACTATCATTTCTTCTTTTTACGCAAAAACTCAATTTTTTTAATTTTATCATGTTTTTGACTTTTTCAAATTTTCAAATGTTTTTGTATTTTCTAACAATATGTCTCCCCCTAAAATGCAAAATCATATAAAGAAAATTTGACAACCAACACTGATAGCTTTGTCTCGCCATCCATTTTCTGCATCTCATGCTCTGTTTTGCAGAAAACTTAACGTACCCCCATGATTTACAACCCATTGATCTTAACAGTTTGAAAACCGTTTTTCAATCTGATGAAAGTAATCATGTTTGTTCAGCCGTGAGGGTTTCGGCATATTCAATCAAAACTCCCCCTTACAACAAACTATTTTCCCATAATGATTTCAAAACACTTAAGTTTGTTTTAATCAGAATGGTTTTTCCGGAAAAATTAGTTTGTTTACCCATCACTTGTGGGTTCGGGGTCATCTCATCACCTTGTTCTCTTTTAAACATATTGAAAATTTAACAATATAAGATCAAACACCACAATCACTTGTAGAAAATCAAGTACAACTTAATGTCCTTGATTAACCACTTGTAAGATGAAATATCACAGTTACCATCCTGTGAATTTCTCAAGAATGATGCCGATACCTGCTTCACACTTACCAACCTGGAAGCTCCGGCAAGTCAGGAATTCAACCAACAGATTTTGACACCCAAGCCTAACCAGCCTTAGGCGCATTTTGAGCTTTTCTAATTTCATCATAAAATTCTTTTGCCCCTTTTACCTTTCCATCAGCCATCTTACTAAAAATATGTTTAACATTGCTATTAAACATTTTTCCAGCATCAACACCTTTTGATTTTAGGTTTGCGGCTCGTAATGGTGGAAAGTTCTCATCATTCATTAATGGAACTGTCTCTTCCTTTTTTACCTCAACTTGTGGCTCCTCTGATTTTGTGGAATCAGATTCATTGCCCGAACTTAGCTTGTCTGACTTGGATAAGCCAGATTCATCACCAATAACTTTCTTTTTCTTCTTGTTTGTCCTCAGATTTGCATCTGAAGAATTCGATTTGCTTGACTTTGCCGTCGAGTGAATCAATTCATCAGAACTTTTATTCGAACCAACCGGTGAACCCGAAGACAAAATCTTCTCCAAATACTCTCTCGCCTTCTTCCTCTTTTTCCTCAGTCTGTCTCTCTGTCCCTGTGAAAGCTTTACTTTCTTATCTTCCACTTTCTGTTCTTTGGGCTTGACAGTGACTGGTTTCTTTATCGTTCTCTGAGATTCAACCCTTGATCTTCCCATCGATCTCCTTGGGCAATCTCTGGCAATATGTCCTCTGATATGACAATTATAGCATTTTCTTGTCTCATAACTCCAATTTTGGCAGTTAACAGCAATGTGTCCTCTCACACCACAGGTGTAGCACACTCTGTTATCGTACCATTCACTTCTGTCAGTCCAAACCTTCAAATCATAACATTGTTTGGCTTGGTAATAATCATTTCTCCTCTTCAATGCTGGATTTGTCTTTTGAGCACTGTGGTCAAACCTGCACCACTTATTACCAACATTTTGTGAGTTTTCATTTTTAAATTTTTGTGATTTTTGATAATGATTGGATGATTTATCTGATGAGCTTTTATTTTCATTTTTAAAATTTTTCGAATTTTTAACTTTTTGTTTCTGCTCTACACTCTTCTCAACAGGTTTTTGTTTAGAACATTCACCTGTTTCAGTAGATTGCAAAACAGTATTTTTAAATTTTTCTTGTAAATCTAAAAATATTTTTCTTTTCTTTTCTTTTTCATCATCAGATATTTCATCACAATTTTCAATTTTGACTTTGTCAAAATTTGTGACATTGTCACTTATTGGAACAGAATTGATCGGTTTTGGACAAACATATGATGCAGAAGTCACAAAACTTTTCAACTTGTTTTCTAAATCAGCAATTTTCTTTCTATTACCTTCGGCTTCATGCTCAAGTCGAATGATTTTATCAAGATGAGAATTTATCGCACATTGTTTTTCGAGATTATTTTTACCAAAAACATCTCTCTCATCTTCTAAAATCTTTAATTGACTTTTGAAATCATTTTCTAATTTTTTAAAATTTTCATTTTCTAATGACAAACTCTCAACATTCTTCAAAAATTTGTCATTTTCAGATTTCAATTTTTCGCAATTCAAGCACAACTCCAGAATCTGTTCATCATCGGTTTTCTTTTCATCTCTCAACTTCTCGACTTCCGATGTCAAACTTTCTGTATTCTTCAAAAGTTTGTCATTGTCAGCCTTAAAGTTATCACATTTAGAACACACTGATTCTGAACTTGAAGATCCAAGCTTCAAAGATTCTTCGTTCTTTGGAATATCCTTTGTTTCCATCTTATATGTTCCTGCACAAAAGAGTTTAACGAAATCAAAAGGATTCATACTTTCATCAATATAACATTTCCTTTTAATATCATATTTCAGAATACTCTTTGTTGCAAGACACACACGAATTCTATTATCAATTTCAGTAATAACATCCAATTCCAGTTTTTGTAAATTCTTTTCCATTTCGGTCAAAATTTCCTTCTTTTTCTTATATTCCTTACGAAACTCTCCATTAACCTCATTAAAGAACTGTTTTGGATAAAGTTCTTGAAAAAAATCTTCCCTTTTTAGCTTAACCAAGAATTTATCCCATTTAGCAGGTAATGCATTTGCCAATTTCGATATCTGTTCATCATTTGATATTCTAATATTCTTGTTTCTCAAACTATCCATTAAAATTTTAAACCGTATTTCCAACTCATCCAACGTTTCATCCTTTTGACACATGAAATATTCAAATCTTTCAACTAAAACCTCCTTTTTCTCAAAAGAAGAACAACAAGTCCAATTGTTTATTCTTTCAAATTTAGTATTTTCCAGTTCATCAAACATTTTGAATTCTTGGTATTTGTGCCTTGTAAATCACCTCGAATCACCTGCAAACAAACAAACAAACGCTCAGTTTAAACAGACTGAATATATAAAAGTTTGAGAGCGAAATTGATCTAGGACTCGTATCGAAGACTCGCGGACTTGTTCCGATGTTGTTCGGATGAAACCAATGAATAAATGAATTTGATCGGATCAAAAGAATTCAATTTGGGCCTTAGACTGATTTGGTTGCGAACGCGTGGTAAAACGTGTTGTAGAATTCTTCAGCCATGATATAAACCTGAATCAACAAACAAACAAACACTTATCAGTTTAAACACTTATCAATTTTCTGAAAGAAACTGGTACTCGAACTGATGATTTTCTGTGCAGACTGAACGATCAACTGTGCGGACCAAATGACCAACTTACTGAACTCCAAACCTTAACCTTGACAATGAATCGTCCATTTTGAATTAACCAAGACACTTTAAGATACCAAAACTTTGATTGGGCCTCAATATCCACTAAGACGACAAACACACTTTTGATCACATGGGCTTGCAAAAATCTTATGTAATCTCGTGAAGTACTTATAAATGGCAGACAATCTGATTTTATCTTAAAATGTTATTGGGCCGAAACCTGTCATTATATGATTGTGATTGGGCCGTGTATCATGAGTTTATCAATTCACATGAAGCCTTATCTATCACATACGAATCTTATTATCACATGAACTGATTCAATCACATGGGTTTTATCACTTTAGCTCAACTAATTGGACCTTTGGTATGTATCTGACAACAATAATAACAATCCGACAAACACAATTCTTATTAAATTCTTGATTGGGCCGATTTATTTCTTGGACAAATATATCACGTGATGACCTGATTTCAATTTTTAATGCTACTATGATTGGGCCGTTCAAATAAGTGGGGCGGTGACTTGTTATATTGTTCCAACCACGTGAAGACGATGACTAAAAAGCGAACCAGATAATGTCCGGATGAGCGGATCAGATAATGTCCGAATGAGCGGACCAGAACAGTTATTTTGGAGCGAACCTCAACGAACCAATAAGCGAACCACAAACTGTTCGAATAAGCGAACCAGCTATGTACCTATGAGCGAACCAGACCTAATATGGTCACATAAGCGAACCAGATTATGTCTGTTCGAGCGAACCTCCCAAAATGTTCGAATAAGCGGACCAGGTCAATGTCCGGATAAGCGGACTAGAATTTTGACAGCAAAAACGAACAGAAAATCTTCGATTACTCCTAAACGACTAGGAATTTCGATCTGAAACTTGGTAGGGTTTTAGATCAGGTCTATGCGCACAACATATCCAAAAATCAGCTGAAACGGACCATGAAAACCTGTTCAATTCGATGAAAAACAGTAAAAACTGTAAGAAATATGAAAAATATGAAGAACTAGATGAAATCGGATCTGAATCTGATGAAATCACGATCGGAAATGTGTGTTGGATCAGTGCAATCGAGCTCCTGCTCTGATACCACTTGTAGGACCGGTTTTGACTCCGAAACGATTGCGAAACGAACGTGAAACGTGCGGAATCCGTACACGAACGCGACCTAAACACACATGACGTAATATAAACGTGATTCTATTCAAGATATGAAATTATACAATCACTTGAATCACTTTTTGCCTTTCTCTCTCTAGATTCTCTCTCTAGTTTCTCTCTCTAGAACTAGATCTCTCCAAAGTGTGAAATGGCAAAAGTTCTCAATGAGAAACCCTAGAGATCTATTTATAGGCCAAGGGATTAATGAGAAATCTCATTAATTACAGTTATGCCACCTTGCCTTTTTGACTAACTAATTCTAAAATAACAATGTAACTCTCGTTTTCTTCAGTTTTCTACTACGGACTAGATTGACGGAGGCGATAGACAGATAATGCACTAACAATTGCCAAAATCGTCACTGAGGTTTGGGCACATTTGCCATTTTCGTCCAAAATGACACTTTTATACCAAATTGACCCCAACGTTTGTAACTTTTTGTCATTTTCATCCAAACCACTAACTTAGTTTATTTTTTCTGTTAAGTTGAGGATATTTGGATGAAACTGGCAAATATAAAATCACAGGGACGATTTTGGCAATTTACTCAAACCCTTTTTAATTCCTTTTATTTAATTATTTTTATTACATATATAATAAAAAAGAATATACATGGAGTTTTTAGAAAAAAAAAATAATAGTTTTGTCACATAATTTTTATACATTTTCATCCAAATCACTAACTCAGTTTATTTTTTCTGTTAAGGTAAATGATGTTTTAAATTTTATAAACTAAGACAGAAATTAATTTACAGCTTCTTTATATAAATCAGTTTTATAAAGAGAAAACGTCATTGGTGTGCAACACATAACAATCGATTACAACTTTTAGTATTTAGCAGTTGTAGAGATAGAAAAAAATTGTAAAACGATACATATTTTATAAATGTGTTGAGCACCTAGGAAATATGTTGGTAGAAATAAAATATTTATTTAATTAAGATTATGAGGGTAACTAACTAATACTTATTCTGAGTGGCTTGAGTAAAGAAACTTTTGGTTCATAACATTATAATTACAATTTGGTGGGTAATTTTAAGGTTTGGTAACGATATGTTGTTTGATAGAGGGGAGGGGGCACTGACTTCTGTTTTTCCTTAGGAGCGAATTTAAAAGAGTAGAAAATGAATTACAAATTTGGTACATATGATAAGATTTTTTTATTTGACATTTTTCAATAAGGTCACCAGCATTTTAGTTTTATAAAATTTAGAGTTTTAAGCAGATTTAATTTTTATAAAACTAATCTATATAAAAAATTAGAAATTAATTTATGTCTTAGTTTATAAACATCCTTCGCCTTAATTGAAAAATTAACTTAGTTAGTGGTTGGATGAAAATTTATAAAAATTAGTGACAAAGCTATTATTTTTGTCATATAAAAATTGCATTTATATTCTTTTTTATTATGTATGTAATAAAATTAATTAAATAAAAGAAATTTAAAAGATTTTGAGTAAATTGCCAAAATCTTCCCTGACGTTTTATATTTGCCAGTTTCATCCAAATATTCACAACTTAACAGAAAAATAAACTAAGTTAGTGGTTTGGATAAAAATGGCAAAAAGTTACAAACGTTGGGGGCAATTTGGTACAAAAGTGTCATTTTGGACGAAAATAGCAAATCCGCCCAAACCTCAGGGACGATTTTGGCAATTAACTCAATAAATCCTGACAAAAATTGTTTTTTGTAAAAAAAATAGATTTTAAAATGTTTTTTAATTAAAAAAATCTGATTTTAGTAAAAAAAAACAATTAATTTAATAAGACAAAAAAAGTAATAAAAAACAATATATACAATAAGACAAAACAAACAAATTTACTAAACTGCCCTTTTGACATTAAAATATTAAAAACTTAATAAGACAAAAAAGAATTTAATATTGTTTTTATAACTTTTAATCTCATCCATCCATCCATCCATCTTCAAAGATCAATGGTTGGAAAGTGGTTCTCTTAACCGGGGTGGTTTTCATTTTAGCGGCCTCATATATATATATATATAGGGTGGGGTTCTAGAGTGAACACTAGTGTATTTGCGAACTGAGTGAACAAATGCTGGCCATTGATCTACACACGTACACACGTGTATGGCCAGGATCTCATCATCAAATCGTAAAATAAACTAGTGTATTTCAACATCAAATCCTGGCCATTGATCTACACACATGTATGGCCAGGATTAGTTCACTCAGTTCGCAAGCTACACTAGTGTTCACTCTTGAACCTAATCCTATATATATATATATATATATATATATGGGAGCGCTGAAATGAAAACAACCTCCAGTTGTAAGAACAGAGAGAACCGTTTTCTAGCCACTAGATCAACAAGATGGATAGATGAGATTAAAAGTAACTAAAATTAATATTTAATACATTTTGTCTTATTATGTTTTTAATATTCTAATCCAGAAGGGTAGTTTAGTAAAATTACTTTTTTTTGTCTTTTTGTCTTTATTATTTTTTATTACTTTTTTGTTTTATTATATTACTTTTTATTTATTAAACAGAATTTTTTTATTAAAAGCATTTTTAAATTCAAATTTTTCTAACAAAACAAATTTTTTTTGCGCGCCGGTCTTTGCATGCCGTTTTTACGCCCGACTTTTTCACGCATCGTTTTTTACGCTCAGCTTTTTCAAGCGTCGTTTTTTTAACGCGCCGTTTTTACGTCCCGTTTTAACACGGTGTTTTTTACGTCCCATTTTTTTCGCGACGTTTTTATGCCACGTATTCACGCCCCTTGTTTAGGCGCCGTTTTATCACACGGTTTTTTACGTTTTACAATTTACGTAGAAAAAGTTTTACGTTAAATAGTTTTTACATAAAAGTTTACATCTTACATTTTACGTTAAAAAGTTTACGTTTTACGTAAAACTTTTTAAACTTTTACGTTTTACGTTTTTACTTTTTACGTTTTATGTTAAACTATTTACGTTTTTAAAGAAAACGAACATAGTTTCCTCTGTTTTTGGAATAAGCCGACAACTCAAGTTGTCGTTATCTTTTCAAAATTCAACAATTTTCAACAATATAAACACAATATATAAAATTTCTATCAAAATGCCAAACGTAACAAGTCACTAAAGTATAAGTTCGAGCTCGGTGCGCGTAAACTAAATAAAATCTAAACTAACGTAATAATAACTCGATACGTTTAAACTTTACCGGTCCTCAGTTGACCATCTTTGACTTGTTTGACTACTGCTGACCCGAATCGGGTCCGTTGACTGCTTTCGACCCAAACCAAAACCCGAAACTGACCCGAGTTGCACCGCGTCGAGCCGAAACCCGAGCCGCTACTGAACTGTGTCACGATCCTGTTTTCTTGTCGAACCGAACTTGAACCGAGTGAACCGTAATTGAACTATGTAGAACCGAAAATGAACCAAGATCCGAGCCGAAACTACACTGGGCAAACCCGAACCCAAAATGAGAGAGGAGAGAGGTATTTAAAGTAACTTTAATGAAGAGAGAAGAGAGATGTGTTTATATGTATACATATATATACATGTATATATATACATATACATGTATATATATATATGTATATTTATAGGGT
The DNA here is from genome assembly GCA_030545235.1 of Helianthus tuberosus. Classification (NCBI taxonomy): domain Eukaryota; kingdom Viridiplantae; phylum Streptophyta; class Magnoliopsida; order Asterales; family Asteraceae; genus Helianthus; species Helianthus tuberosus. Next base: position 82,024,309 of record CM060354.1, read on the forward strand.
AAGGATAGTGTACATTAATTCAGAAGTGTGAGAAGTGTATTATAACACTATATATAACATTATATAACACCATATATACACCGTATTACACTATGTAACACCATATAACACTATATAACATTATATAACAAATAAAACACTATACACCTATCATAGACATGCTATCAGACAAAATATAGTGTTATATTTGTTATATAATGTTATATAGTGTTACATAGTGTTATATGATGTTATATGGTGTTACATAGTGTTATACGGTGTTTATATGGTGTTATATATAGTGTTATAATACACTTCTCACACTTATGGATTAATGTACAGGATCCTCTACCTATATATATATATATATACTAGGTTAGAACCCCGTGTATTACACGGGTTGAATAAATATAACTTTTACATCTTTTAAAAACTCGTGTATTGCACGATTTGAATAAACACATGTCTTACACAAATAATGTAATCCGTTAACACATTTAGTCACCAAGATGTGTTTTCTAACAAAATGAACTTTGAGGTACTATTTACTTATTGTAACATCTCCCTTTATTTTTTATTAGGTTAGAAAGTTGTGTATTTAATGGTTTATAACATTTTACTTTTTTTTAAAGATTTATTATTAGGTTAGAAACTTACGTATTACTTGATGTTGGATAATCAGCAGAAAAAAAAAAGAAATATTTTAGTAAAAAATATTAAATAAACAAGAGATAATATTATGATGTAATATTATTATTTAATTGAAGTGTAAAACGGGATAATGAGATCCTTTATTAAAAATACGAGGGCGTGAGCGTATCATAAACTTACCCGCAACACTTACTATCTGTTATACCCGTAATGTAGATTACCATATTCGTATATTTGTAAAATAATAAAAGTTACAAAAAACAAAAGATTTGTCATTCAAACAAATACACCACATTTAAAACATGATGTACAAGTTAATACCGTTATACCAAGGGATATAGCAAAGTTTGAAAAAACTTGGTGGGACTTTGAGGAAAGGTGCTTGTTAATTGCCCGGGTTACCGAGTTGACCATAGGCAGCCATTTGATCGCCCGGGTTACCGAGTTCACCATGTAGCCGTGAAGTACAAAATGGCTAGTTGGTTCACCTTTGATGAAGTGGTCAACCTTGTTTCCAACTCGCTAGCTTGGTGAATGGTAACTACTTGACCTAAAGATCAACAGATACAAAAATTATGAAAGTACACAAAATAATTAAACAAACAAGTTCCAATTCAAGCTTGAGCTCGGCCCGAGCTCGTTCAAGCTCAGCTTGATTCGAGCTTTTTGTGTGAGTCGGTCTTTAGTAGCTCACGCAGGGCTTGGCTCATTTACACCCTAGTTGCAAGTTGCTTGACGTGTACTTTTAATTCACAGCCTCCTAAATTATTTTAGCGGATAAATAACACTCCTAAATTAGTTTTATTTAATAAAACCTATTTAACACACACTAACCTGCTACATTAATTAAAAATAACATGTGAGCTTCAAATAAACCATCATATACTTGATCAAAATTGTTACCAAAATGACAACGAATTTGTTCATATGGTATATTGCTACAAGTAAAAATTCACAAGTACTTCCAAGCTTTCAAAACAAAATGAATTTTATTGAACAAGAATAAATACTAACTTGTCTCGTTGACTCCAGGAGTATCATTGGCAATAAGAGCCATTAACCCCATTCTATACATGTAATCTGCAATAGATTCAGGGCCCACAATGTCTCTTTTCACCCATCCTACTCTTTTGGTTGACTGAAAAAATATACCAATAAACACTTGTGAAGAAGGCCAACAGAAGTTACAAATGCTCGGGCTCGTTTACTAAACGAGCTTGTTTTTTTAGGCTCGGGCTTGGGCTCCAGTGGAATGTCTCTTCATAGCCCTGGCATATATCCATACCTTAGACGGAATTACAGCCGTCCATTACTGGGTTGACGCAGACACAGATGTGTCGTTGGACCAGAAGGCCTTTGGCTACTCATGTTATTAGATAGGAGTGTAACTGAACCAAGTTGTTTATGAGTTACTGGAGCTTGAATCATTAAAGTTTGATTTGAGCGTAAACGAACTCGAATAGAGCTTGATCCTCATTACGAGTTTGTTTGATTAATGAGCTCAAACTCAACCTTCATATATTGAAGTCGATTAAACTCATTAGCTTAGATGAGTTTATTAAAAAATACATATGATAATGTATCGCTATATGTGTAGTTAAAATAAAAAAAAATAAAAAATTTTCTCAGATACGAAATTATTGTTGCATATATAAAACTCGAGACAAGTAGAGCTTGAACTCTTTATAAGTTAACTTGAGCCTATTATTTGGAAAAAATTAAAGTTAAAGACACGTCAGCTGCCACGTCATATGGATAACCGGGTCAGAATACCTAAAATCAAGTTTTCTTTACATAAGGGGCATTCTTTTATCAAGAGTTTTCAAAAGGTTGGTTATTTTTTAAGGTGAAAACAAGGATGAAGAATAAATATAGAGAATCAGACCAAAATTGGTTGGCTCTTATACAATTTGACCCATTTATTTGATTATATAACCAAAGAGGATGAGTTATAAATTCCATTGTTACCTTAAATGCAAGCTGTTCAAAACATTGGTGTACATTTTCCCGAGTTCTCGCGCTACACTCAAGAAATAAACATTTGAGCTCTTTGGCAAGAGCAATGCCTTCTTCCCTGCTCACAAATCTTTCAGTGTCCTGCAAGATCAGATTCTGGTTAAAAATTATAGAATAAAAAAAATTGTAACACTTAGGGTAAATCCCACATCGTTGCGCTCAAATAAGGTATATGAGGACATAAGAAATTCCTCGCCTACCAAAAACATGATCAGTGTGCTCTTTATGAGAAAAATGGACAATATTGGTTGGCATAAAGGTTCGAAATCTTTTATTTGTTTTTTTAGAAATATAGGATTATGTACATATATTATATTCGTGAAAGATCCTTACCATAACGTAGACCTGGCAAACGGGTCTGGTCAGGTCATGGGTCAAAACGGGTCCGGGTCAGAACGGGCTTCGGGTCGGGTCCGAGTCAGAACGGGTTTCGGGTCGGGTCAGGTTTTTTTTTCAATATAAGTTTGGTGATCATACGGCCCGTAAGTACTGTTATTACATCTTAGTTGCTTCACCGATGTCTCGTTTGAATCAAAACTTATAAGCAAAGATTAACATATACCTTCTTTTTTAAAACTTGGCTTTTCTTATTCTTTTGAAGATCCAAATACCGCTCATTAATGAGAGTGGAATTCCCAAGCTTCATTACCTCTGCAAAATATCAACACAAGTAAATGAATCATCTGTTCCTTTTAAGAGTAATAAGCGAGAAACAAAAACAAAATAATCCAGTTTACCTTCAATTATGCAGAAGTTCTTCTTAGAGCCCAAACAAGCAACCTTTAGCTCATTACCGAAATCTGTTCCCTTCCACCCTCTAGTGGAAACGATGTCTCAAACGTTTCCATGCATCCAGGAAGCACTGTTCCCTGAAGACCTTGACCTGTGTACAACCAGACATTACATTATAACAACAAAAATCAAAGACCAAACACACATCACTACCAAGGTATGTACCTCGTACAACATAGATGTGAAAATAGGTAGGGTTTGGTTGACCCGTCAACACTTTTTATCCATATTTTAGAATTACAAAAATAATGAACTTACTTAACATGATTACTAATATAATCGTATGCCTCTTAATACACTTTGTATGGCTTTTGAAAATGTCTCTTTTTGACCCATACTAAAATGACTCTTTTTAACTAACATTTGTTTTGACCCATTATCCAGCCAGCCCGTCTTTTTTACCTCTAGTTGGAATAGATACTTGCAAATGAATAACATGATAATTAACAAGATAAACGGGCAAGAACGCAAGATTAAAACGAATAATTCATGAACTTGTGAATGGGTCAAAGTGCAATATTTTTTAAACTACCTTTAGAGTGGCGATGAACGGTAAAAGAAGGTCTCTTTGCAATCCGCCTTCATAAAGATTGTCTGGAGCACGGTTCGATGTAGCAACAAGTATCTATACTTCCATCACAAACAATAAAATAAACCGTTCAGCTTTCTTAACTCGAACATTAACGTCATTCACCCTTAGTAAATGCTTGTAACAGAACCCAATAGTCACTTACAGCACCATTGGTAAAAAGATGGCTAAATAAACGGTTTAGTATTAAAGCATCGGCTACATCAGTAACGTACGAATAACATAAGCGGAAGAATAATCAATGACCCGTTAATAAATAAAAAAAACATTGGTATATACTGAAAAAAACACGCGCATACCATGAACTCATCTAAGCATAATAAGATGGATTAATCGGATATCTCTCCTGCAACGACTTCAAGAGGATCAGACACACCTCTGTGCTTCTGCATAGTCATGTACAACCATATTATCAAACTATACTTCATCTTTAGAGCTTATAAATAGGGCTGCAAACGAACTAAACTTTCAGCGAACAGTTCATGAACCGTTCGGCGGGAAGTTCATTTGTGTCCGTTCGTTTAATGTAATGGAATGTTCGTGCACACGAACAAAAAAATCTCGTTCGGTAAGTGTTTATGAACTGTTCGTGAACACATGTATTTCCTTAACAAACGGACACGAATCGTTCAGTTCGTTTGCAACCCTAATATAAAGAAATATGAATCCATATTATGGTAATCTTTGTTCCACAATAATTTAAGATCAATGCTATTTTATTTGAATTCAAAATTAGTTACAGGTTCAATAATCAAACCAGCAACATATTTCGTATACGTTATATCTTCTAATTGGAAACATTATCCAGCTATCATAACTGTTCTAAAATATAACGATATTATGTTGGTTTAGAAGGTTATATTCATGTGTTTTGACTATGAAAGTCAGCTAGTGCAGACGGAAAAAAGAAATAAATACATATATTGTGTCTGGTTAGCAATGAAACATAAAGGATGTATTACCTGCAAGCGACTATGAACGGTTAACATTAAGTCATGAAAACGGATCCTCTTTTTTCTCCAATTGCAAGGCCTGATAATTTGAAATTTATGTTGATAATTTAAAACCGACAAGAACTTAACTATTTTATATTGTATTCGCATTACAAAGTATGATGCTTACAGCTGATCGTAAAACAAATCCATCAACATGGTTTTCCCGGTGCCAACACCTCCATAAAGATAGAGTCCTTTTACGGGTGAGACCAAAGATTGTGGCATGAGACGTGACCATAACCATCTACTCCTGTAAATATAAAAAGCGAACGTTTAGTTTTCAAAATCATAAGTTCGGTAAATAAATAAAGTGATAACAATATTTACCTCCCGGCTTTCTCATAATCAGAATAACGATCCAGACGACAAGCATCGGCTGATTTAACAAGCTCGTCATACAGCCTTTGAAGTTCTTTTAACGTGCCTATCTGAAAACACACAGTAAGAAAACATTAAAAAATCACATGTTTGGTACTTCCAAATATTAATCGGTAAATAAAGTGTGCTCTATAGTCTACACATTGTACGAACAATCAAACATGTAGTGAATTACCTGAGAATTATCACCATCCTCGAGATCACCGGCTGCTATTCTTCGTTCATACTCCACAAGTGCCATGCTCTTTTCATTTCTGTTACATATACAACATAAGTACATACATTTTTTAAGCATAAATCAATTAAAAAATAACATTTTTATTAAAAAAAAAAATCAAACCTTTACCAGCATCAGAAGACAGAGTTCTTGAAAACATATAGGAAGGGCCCCACATTTACAACCATTGTATAATGATCTATCATTAATATTCGATACCAATAATCTTTTAGCGACCCGGTTGATACTTTATCCCCTGACGATGGGGGTTTCTCGCCAGAACGGTCACTTGTTGAATAGCTTCGGTTCGGATTTCTCCAAAATCGGTGTTCACCTTCGATTTGTTCTTCATCTCCGGTTCTTCGTTGTCCGATTGGAGAGCTATGGAGGAAGGTAGGGTTCCAGATGGAGAGATAAAAGTGAGATTCAGAGCACACGCTGATTGAATACATTGAGGGGAAGAGAATGATCGGTCGTGGAGGAAGGCAGGGTTCCAGATCGAGAGAGAAAAGTGAGATTCAGAGCACACATTGAATACATTGAGATTGAGGGGAAGAGAATGATCGGTCTGTGTATAATCAATTTGGAGCGTTGTAATACATAAAGTCATGAAAAATTTGGGAGAATGGATGAAAGGTTTGATGACATTCAGGGCATGTTTGGCTAACCTTTTTGAAACAACTTATTGGCTTATTGGCTTTTTGAAAAGTCATAAGCTTCAAAATGATGTTTGGCAACCATGTTGTATGTGAGGGGAAAAGTGACTTTTCCAAAAAGTCACTCCATACTGACTTTTCCAAAAAACCAATAAGTCAATAAGTTGTTTTCAAAAAGCTTGGCCAAACATGCCCTCAATAGGGGGCAAATTTGGGAGAATGGATGAAAAATTAGAGAAACAAAACAGACTTTTGGGTTGACGTCTTAAAATTTGGGGGTGAAATGACATTATAGGACAATGAAATGCTTATTATAGGTTTATAGATAAATAAGAAAAGTTTGTCGTATTATATTGTGTCTCTTTTAAAATATATCCATATGAAAAGTTTGTCATGTTAGATTGTGGAGAAAAATATCCAGATAGTCTATATGGTTTGCTCCATTTTCATTTATAGTCTCTACAATTCTAAAATTACAGCTATAGTCTCCAACTTTTGTATATTCATTCTCGGGTAGTCTCTAACGTGGATAAGGGTTATTTTTTTGTGTTAAGTGGGTGTGAAATTACAAAACTACCCTTACTGTTAAATTAATACTAAAAAGTTAAAAAGATATAAACTTAATATTTAAATATTTATGTGGGACCCACCACCCAACCCACCCACTTCATCTTCCTCACTCTTCACCACCACCACCATCTAACTTTCACCACCATAACACCTCTACCACCTCACCCCTTCGGAAAAATGCTACCATCATACAACGACCCACTCTTTAATGACGTCGTACTACCACCCACTCTTCACCACTGCAAAATGCCGAAAACGACGTCACCACCTCACCCCGGCGGAAAAAACACAACCACCACCCACTTTCCCTTTTAAAACCAAAACTAATCATTAAAACACAAAGTTAACAAGATATAAACTTAATATTTAAAAATTTATGTGGGACCCATCACCTAACCCACCCACCCACTTCATCTTCCTCACTCTACACCACCACCACCATCCACCTTTCACTACCATAACACCTCCACCACCCCACCCCTTCGTAAAAATGCTACCAACATACAACAACCCACTCTTTAGTGATGTCGTACTACCACCCACTCTTCACCACTGCAAAATGCCGAAAACAACGTCACCACCTCACCCCGCCGGAAAAAACACCACCACCACTCACTTTCCCTTTTAAAACTAAAAATAATCATCAAAACAGACATAATTTGACCTATTTAAATAGTAAAATAATTATATAATTTGACCTAACATAATTATATAATTTGACCTATATTATCACTTCACGCCTAGTTCGTCAACAGCACCAGAGGACCTTAACGGTCGCTGCCATTGCTCCAGCAATGACGTAATGTGACATCGTTGGTGTCGCTCTCGGCAATGTGGCTGTGTGTGTAAGAGAGAGAATGGTGGTTGATGAAGAAATGGGGCAGATGAGTCCCACTATGGGTGGACCCTACATTTGTTTCATGTTTTATTTTTTTAGAGTAAGGGTATTTTTGTAATTCCACATCCACTTAACACAAAAAACTAACTCCATTCACGTTAAGGGCTATTCGAGAACAAATGTGCAAAAGTTGAAAACTATAGCTGTAATTTTAGAAGTTTAACTGTAGATGAAAATAAAGCAAACCACAGGGAATATCCACACATTTTTCTCTGGATTGTGTTAATACAAAGATTACACATGGGGAAAACACCAAAAAGGAAGAAGGATGTTAAAAAAGAATTATAAACGACGAAATGGCCGGTGTACATGTGTTCACACTTCACACCACCAGACAACTCTTGTGTTTAGTTAATGCTGTCACCAGAATTGAATTGTATATTTTTAAGTTGAATAGTCGGTGACACTTGTGACAGCCACTTACCATTTATTTTAAGAATATAGAGTTAATTGCTAAAATCGTCCCTGAGGTTTGGGCAGGTTTGGCATTTTCGTCCAAAATGACACTTTTGTACCAAATTGCCCCCAACATTTGTAACTTTTTGCCATTTTCATCCAAACCACTAACTTAGTTTATGTTATCTGTTAAGTTGAGGATATTTGGATGAAACTGACAAATATAAAACCACAAGGACGATTTTGGCAATTTACTTAAACTCTTTTAAATTTATTTATTTAATTAATTTTGTTACATATATAATAAAAAAGAATATACATGCAATTTTTATATAAAAAAATAATAGTTTTGTCACATAATTTTTATAAAATTTTTATCCAATCACCCACTAAGTTAATTTTTTTATTAAGGTGAATGATGTTTATAAATTAAGAGAGAAATTAATTTCTAATTTTTTATATAGATCAGTTTTATAAAAATAAAATCTACTTAAACCTCTAGATTTTATAAAACTAAAATGCTGGTGACCTTATTGAAAAAGGTCAAATAAAAAAATCTTATCATATGTACCAAGTTTGTAATTTATCTTCTACTCTTTTAAATTCGCTTTTAAGGAAAAACAGAAGCCAGTCCCCCCTCTATCAAACAACGTATCGTTACCAAACCTTAAAATTACCCACCAAATTGTAATTATAATGCGGGTAGGGATCCTGTACATTAATCCAGAAGTGTGAGAAGTGTATTATAACACTATATATAACAACACTATATAACACCATATAAACACCGTATAACACCATTTAACACCATATAACACCATATAACACTATGTAACACTATATAACACTGTATAACAAATATAACACTATACATATATCATAGACATGCTATCAGACAAAATATAGTGTTATATTTGTTATATAGTATTATATAGTGTTACATAGTGTTATATGGTGTTATATGGTAGTGTTATACGGTGTTTATATGATGTTATATAGTGTTATATATAGTGTTATAATACACTTCTCACACTTCTGGATTAATGTACGTGATCCTCTATCATTATAATGCTATGAACCAAAAGTTTCTTTACTCAAGCCACTCAGAAGAAGTATTAGTTAGTTACCCTTATAATCTTATTTAAATAAATATTTTATTTCTACCAACATATTTCCTAGGTGTTCAACACATTTAAAAAATATGTAACGTTTTTCAAATTTTTTCTATCTCTACAACTGATAAATACTAAAAGTTGTAATCGATTGTTATTTGTTGCACACCAATGACGTTTTCTCTTTATAAAACTGATTTATATAAAGAAGTTGTAAATTAACTTTCTTTCTTAATTTATAAAATTTAAAACATCCTTCACCTTAACAGAAAAGATAAACTATAAAAATTATTTGGATAAAAAATTATAAAAATTATTTGACAAAACTATTAATTTTTTTTCTAAAAACTCTATGTATATTCTTTTTATTATATATGTAACAAAAATAATTAAATAAAATAAATTAAAGAGGGTTTGAGTAAATTGCCAAAATCGTCCCTGTGGTTTTATATTTGCCGGTTTCATCCAAATATTCTCAATTTAACAGAAAAAATAAACTAAGTTAGTGGTTTGGATGAAAATGACAAAAAGTTACAAAGGTTGGGGGCAATTTAGTACAAAAATGTCATTTTGAACAAAAATGACAAACGTACCCAAACCTCAGGGACGATTTTGGCAATTAACTCTCGTATAATTATTGGTTAGAATAATCTTCTTGAAAATACCAACCAGTTATTCATATAACCTTAACTCTTCATATAATTATACATATGAATAGCAAGTGTGCATGAATAGTGCCAATTAGGTGATGATATGGGGTTTCTTGATTGGACCATCTAGCCACATGGCATGGTGTGATTGGACTAAAAAATCAAAAGCTTTTTATGAATTTTGTTAGGTTTCTACCAGTTTTAATATTATTTATTATATTCTTAAATACCAGCAAACAATTTAAATAAATAAAATAATAATAATAGCATATAAGTAAATAATTATAATATATAACTTTGTATATGTGTAGGCGAAACTAGAATGACAAAAATGTTGGTTGAATAAATAACTATAAACTATAGCGAATAGTAACAATCATAAACTATTGGAAAATTGGTTTTTAATAAACAAACCTTTGCCCCATTGGTAAATAATAATCATACCTACGTAATTGATATACAATAATTTTACCTATCAACATGTTGGTTCTTAATGAACTTCCGTTAATTATTTTTAACTGAAGTTAGTTTTTAAGTTTTATTTATTACACAAACAACCCTGTAGTTATAATTTACTAGTTTTAACTATTTTGTAAAACAAAAAAACGTCAAGGGCCATGTAATTAAATTTTATAAAATAGTTAAAACTAGTAAATTACAACTATAGGGACTGTTTGTGTAATAAATAAAACTTAAAAACTAACTTCAGTTAAAAAAAATTAACGAAAGTTCATTGAGTACCAACATGTTGATAGGTAGGATTATTGTATACCAATTACGTAGGTACAACAACAACAACCATACCCAGTAAATCCCACAAATAGCAAAGCTACTTATAGGGTCTGGGGAGGGTGAGATGTAGACAGACCTTGCCTCTATCCATAGGGATAGAGAGGCTGCTTCCAGAGAGACCCTCGGCTCGAAAACGAACAGCATACCAACACACCAAGTCAAAGAAATCTAGAAATAAGAAGTCAACCATACCAAGAACGTGGTCAGAGTGACACAATATAATGTAAATCATGTATAATAGCATACAACATCATTTGGGCATAAACATAAGAAGGCGATAACCGGAAAAGTCCCTTAAAGAGTAAGGAAAACCTACGTCCCTAAAATACACCTAAGACCTTACTGTAATACCAATTACGTAGGTAAGATTATTATTTACCAACGGGACAAATGTTGGTTTATTAAAAACCAATTTTCCTAAACTATAACTAATAGTAACGAATGCAAATAGTAACGATTCTCTAAAAGTATTTTGTTAATTTTTTTTAATAATATTTTTTGTTTTCAGCGAAAAACACATTCTTTTGACTTTAAACCTAATATATATATATATATATATATTAATTCATAACATGCTAATGAACAGTGTATATATAATTCAAAACATGCTAATGAACAGTGGTGAATAGTGTTTTGTCTTTTGTGGCTTTTTTTTTTTTCTGCGGCTGCTACACTAACTTCTGTTTTTTTTCTAATGCTTATATTTTTGTTTTCATTCTTTCCTTTTAACATAAAATGGTAATTATTTTGAGTAGATCTTTGCTTCTTTTTTTATTTTTTTTATTTTATGTTTTTGTGTTTAACTTTCAACATTAACACTTATCTAAAACTTTTGTAAAATATCATTTTTACTTCCTCGAGTTTTACGTGCTTATTTTTACGTTACATGAGTCACTAAGTGTACAAAGTTCGTTTTTTTGTTTTACGCTTTTTCCATGGTTTTGGTCGTCATTCAGTTGCTACTTAGCACGGTTTACGCCCCCTCCCCGCAACGCGGGGGGCTCAACACTAGTTAAAATCATATAGATATCGTAACTAATTGAACCGGTACCAAATGAATTCTCCTATGTAACGAACCAAGGCGATTCTGACTAACTTCCCGCCGCATCGTACGGGCAAATCACGCTAGTTATTGATTAGAATAATCTTCTTGAAAATACCAACCAGATTCTACACATAACCTTTACTCTTTGTATAATTATATTAATAATCGTCCCCTTCTCTCAAATCATATGTTCTCCTTTTCCATCTCAAAACCTCAACTATTCTGCCCTGCCGACACCCCTGTATCTGTTGTCCACGCGCCCTCTGTCGCACCACTGCTAGAACCTCCAGGCGCACCACCATCTCTTATCCCTTTAATAAGGTGGTCATCGAACCTCTTCTGCCCAGTCACACTCACGCTAGCACCGCCTTCTTACCCGATTTAGGAAGCAAGTTGAGATAAATTTAGAGTAATTTTCTTCAGCATGGAAAGAGGTACTTAAGAAAAAACAAAAAAACTTTGTTTGTTACCAGATGCTTTAAGATCTAGGCTTACCAAGTAAGATTTTGTTTTGGATTTGGATTCGAATATTGCTTGTGTTTAGATATGCATCTACTAAAAAGGTACTTTTTTCCTTGATTCTCAGAGCAAAGACTAAAAAGACGACGGGCGGATCTAGAGTCAAATAGGATGTTCCCAGGAATCTGTTCGATTTGTAATTTTTAGTGTAAAAGCATATAGAAAATTCTAAAGGAACCCTTTAATATTTTATCAGGGAACCTATAACCAAATCTATTTAGTGGTCTACTGGTAAGGTGTGTTTTACGTAACATTGAGGTTCTGAGTTCGATTATAGCGGGTGCGTTTCGTTTCCTTTCTTTTGCGTTTTCTTTTTTTCTCTTTTCCCAATAAAAACGAATTTAGGAATTACGTTTTTATGCCTTTACCTTTATAGCCCCAAACGCAAACACACACAGACCCAGCTGTCCAGCCCGTTCGCCGTCCCCCTGACCTCCAGCCGCCGCTCGCCAGACCCGGAGCCATTCCAGCCACCACACGCACCACCCCCTCTCTCACTCTCTTCAGGCTTGTTTATACTCTATAAATTGTTGATTTTAAGTTTTAATTTGTTGGTTTTAAGATTCAATAGGTTAGGTTTATCTTTATGGGCATGTATAAATATATTAGACTGATGTTTGCAAATGATTGAGATTATTATTAGCTTTCATTTATCGTGAGAATGATATCTAAATGGTGTTCAATTTGGAGTCAATTTCTTGTGTCTTTTAGTTTGAAATAAGTTATGCTATGACATATAATTTGTATTGAAAATACTTTTAACTAGATGGTCAATCTTTTTAAGTCGAGCTCAAATTAATCATGAGTTCTCATTGAGTCTGGGCTCTAGCCATGAAGGCACATAAAGCATTCAAGGTGATATCAAGCTTAGCCAAAAGTACTCGAGTCTTTTAAAGCCAGAGCCCGTCTCGAGTTGCTTTTGCAATCTATGAAGAATTACTACCCAAATTACCTCTCTACTTGGGCATTAGATCACTCAAATGATTTAATTCCAGGGTCAACTCTTCCTAACGAACCATTCTATATATCATATATGAGATGAATCTGAAATCTATAAATAAATTTTGATGAAAATGAACGAAGGTTATGTTTAATCTAGAAGATGTTATAACAAACATTTACGGCTTCTGGTATCAAGTGAAAATCCTTAACAAAACAAAAGCTTACAAAACCATTAATATCAGTCAAAACATGATCCAGGAATCAATGTTGCTATGGCAAATCAAATTGGTTCGAGCCACAAGTTTTCGTGTCTTACCAGTTCAAACCACAAAGTGAGTCTAATTTCCTCTTGTACCACAACGTTTAATGACAGATGAAGATGCATCTCGCTTGATAAGTACCATGTGGAGAACGAAATGAAGAACTATAGGTTTGAACCTCGTAGGGAACAACTGTAGGTATGTTTTTGTTATTCGTAAAGACCATCTTATTTATATTACGTGTTTTCATTATTGTATCATTTTTTTAATATGATGAACCTTACCTGATTCGAACAGTTGAACTGACCCGAAATTTTTTATGTTTGGACATGTGAAATTGGAACACTTAAAAAAGTGAACCCCTTGGAAAAAATTCCTGGATCCGCCACTGGACGACCTTATTCATATGTATGGAAAAAGGCAGAAATTATTTTGGAAGATACTAACCAGTTTCTTGATCCGATACTCTCTGTAGGATTATAAATCATCCTCATCTCTCAAATCATTCATAATGGTTTCTCTCACGGAAGTTGCTTCATCTTCTAATCCGCCATCAACAAGTTACAATCATCATTATAAGTACGACGTGTTTATAAGTTTTAGAGGCTTTGACACCCGTCTTAGCTTCACCAGTCACCTCCACACCACCCTTGTGAAAGCTAACCTCACAACCTTTTTGGACGATGAAGAGATTCAAACCGGAGACTTTTTAAAACCGGAATTAGAGAGTGCAATTAAAGCATCCAGGGCTTCCGTTATTGTGTTGTCTGAGAATTACGCTTCTTCAACATGGTGTCTTGAGGAACTGGTACTAATCCTTGAGCAAAAGAATAACTCCAACCAAATCGTTATCCCTGTTTTCTATCATGTGGAGCCCACCCATGTGAGGAAGCAACAAAGCAGCTTTGAAAAAGCAATGGAGAAACATAAACTCAAGATAGAGGCGGAGACAAATGTGGAGGAAAAGGGTCGATTGGCTGAGAAGATGAACAAATGGAAGGATGCACTTACTCAACTTTCTAATCTGAAAGGGAAGGATGCAAAGGGCCGGTAACAACTACATTCTTTCCCATCGTCTCTCTCTCTCTCACATATGTGAAATTACATTTGTGTTTTTTTCAGATTGAAGTGTTTTTTTTTTAATCAACATTAATCTATTTTTTAAATAATATTAATCTTGTGATAATATTTCTACATTTATATTGTTTAAATTAGAAATATAATAATGTATAATACATGTTTTTATACAAAAAAAAAAAAATTAAATGTTGTTTATGTAATAGTTCATGTGCTAAAATTTTACTTTTATTTTTACTGATTAATGCTTTATATTTTATTTGGCTAATTTTACAAAACACGGGAATAAAGTCATAAACAATGAAAATCTAACTTTGAGAAACTGATCATCAAAGAAAAATAGTTTAACAACCCAATTTATGTATAGTTAAATCAAGTAAAGCTTTTTCTGATATACTTCATTTAAGCTATGTTAAATGATTTAACTAAAAAGTGAAAAACTAACTGCAACATAGTAAAATCTTTATAATGGTTTAACTAATTAAAAACTAAAAACTTAAATGTTTATAATGGTTTAACTAATTAAACACTTTATAAAATAACATTTAAATTAATTAACTTAAAAAATAAATTAAAACAAAAAGTTGTGAGGTGAATTTTTATTGGTTTAGAAAATTATACACAGAAAATAGTTTCAGTGGCGCCAAAATCTGAGGTGGAGTAGGGCGCCGACCAACTACATATGTCTATCTAGTATATAGACGTAACCTAGTCAAGTAACACTAAAACTGATCAAAATATTACCCTAAAAGTTTAAAACTTGACGTAACAATATGAATGGTTTATGTATTTACTTTCAAAACTTGTCTGTACATTACAATCTAAAATCATATAATTGTGATTTGAAACCTTAATACAATATTTGTAGTATTATTTAAATATATTTTTTTGAATCTTCGGGTTTTTTAATTTCATGAATTGTATTTTTTGAGTTCTTATTTATATCCGTTGTTAGATCGGAGACAGTGCTTATTGAGGAAATTGTTGACGAACTCTACAACAAATTAGGTTTACCATTAGGGACTTCTACACTCCCACAACTTATCGGGATGGAATATCACATTAAACGCATCAGTTCATGGCTAAAAGACGGATCCAAACATACTGCTGACGTTCTCACTATTTGGGGTATGGGCGGGATAGGGAAGACATCTTTAGCCAAGTACGTATATGAGTTACATCGCCATGCTTACAAGAGCTACAGCTTTATTGAAGATATCAGCAGGAGATGTACCGGAACTCATGGCTTAATAAAATTACAAAAACAACTTTATGGTGACATCTCAAAAAGAAAGTTGACTCGAGTTCGTAATTTTTCTAAATACACCTGGATGATTTGTAAAGCACTAGCACATGAAAAAGTGCTTGTAATTCTTGATGATGTTGTTAACTATGACCAGCTAGATCATTTACTTGGTGACAAAGGTTTTCATCCAGGAAGCAAAATTATAATTACAACAAAAGACTCATCTTTGATAGAGAGGTGTGCATTATTCAAAACAAAAGTTAAACCTAAGCATACTAAGTGTGTACTTGAAGGCTTATATTTGTCTCACTCTATGGAGCTTTTATGCCATCATGCATTTATATGCAAATATCCAATTGGAGGTTTTGAAGATGTAGTAGAAAAGCTCGCAAGGTATTGTGAAGGACACCCATTGGCTCTTGAAGTTCTAGGCAAGTCTCTACATAAGCGAGATGTAGCATACTGGGAAGAGCGCATAAAGGGGCTAAAGAAAGAACCTCTTTCTGGTATAGAAAAGGCGAAAGAGGCATTGCAAATGGGCTTTAACTCTTTGACTTCCGAAAATGATAAGGAGTTGTTTAAGCATATTGCTTGTTACTTTGTAGGAGAAGATAGAGATTTGACTGAAATTATATTGAAGGCATGTGATATAAATACAACGTCTGGGATTACAAATCTCATGGAAAAGTGCTTTCTTATTATCAGACGGAATAACGAATTGACAATGCCTTCATTGATTCAAGAGATGGGAAGAGATTTAGTACGTCAAGAATCACCTAACAAGCCATGGGGGCGAAGTCGATTATGGTGTCATGAGGAGTCTTTCGATGTGCTGATACGAAAAAAAGTAAGAGGCCATTTATTTTTTAGTATAGTTGTTCACATTCCAAGTATTTTATTGTCTATATACTTGTATATAACCTTTATATATTATTTTGTTTGTATTCCTCTTCTTCGTAGGGTACAAAAAATATTCAAGGCCTTGCCCTTGACATGAGGATGCTTGACAAAAAGAAGTTGCATGGATCATTTGAGCTGAAAACAGAGTCATTCAGTCAAATGGATAATCTTCTACTACTACAACTAAATAACGTGCAATTAAATGACTGTTTCCCGAATTTTCCAGAGTTAAGATGGTTGTGTATGCATGGGTTTCCTTCAAAGTCTATACATTTAGACCTACCAATGGAGAATCTGGTTGTTCTTGATATGTCTTATAGCAAGATAGAATCTTTTGACATGTCTAGTAACCCACAACCACCTGCAAAAAGGCAAAAGGTAAAATTTATATATTTTTCTATGAGATTAGCAATTGTCAATAATCTAAACTTTGAATCATGATGATAAACCTATCACAAAGTAGTATTTTAACACAATAGTTTTCCAGGTTTACATACATGAAAGGGACAAATGCATATTTCCCTTTGAAAAACTTCTTAATTGCAAATTTACTAAATTAAAAATTAAAATTGCATATATCCCCTTCTTTGCTAATAAAATTGCAAATTTACCTATTTTAATTATGATATTAAAAATAACTTATATAATGACTATTTTACTCTTATTTTTACTAAAACTTTAAAATTACATATTTATCCAATTCTTACTAGTTTTTGTGTAATTCTTTTTGTTTTTTTTTTATGTTTCACTAGTTAGTTTTTTTTATTTGTATATAATGACATGCTTTATTTTTCTTCTTTCAGGTAATATCGAAATATTTTCTTCTTAAATAAAGATATATTAAAAAGTTGGTGTATAAATATTAATGAAAATGGACAGTGGCGTAATTTTATAACATCCATTTCAAAAATTGGATCAGATCATTTTCGGGTATTTGTATATGAGTATATATTAATATAGATCTAGAGGTCTTTTTGATTTTGGTATGATTTATAAATATATACATCAACATACATTTAATAATCAAACAAGAAAAACAGAAAACAAATTAATTGGTAAAAAGGTGAAACAAAAAATAAAAACAACAAAAATTATGAAAATGTCAGTGAAAATGGATAAATATGTAGCTTTTTAAGTTTTAGTAAAAATAAGAGTAAAAATATTCATTATATAATTTAATTTTAAAAGGATAAATATGTAACTTTTTAAGTTTTAGTAAAAATCAGAGTAAAATATTCATTATATAATTTAATTTTAATAAAATAAATCAAAATGGGTAAATTTGCAATTTTATTAGTTAAGGAAAGGGAAATGTGCAATTTTATTTTTAAGTTAGGTAAATATACAACTAAGAGGTTTTTCAAGTGGAAATATGCAATTGTCCCTACACGAAATCACAGGTGATTCAAAGTCACACTCACTTCTTATGCATAAAACCAATACCAAGAACTGTTTAGTTTTTCTTCTAATACTATAAGACCGCAAAGTCCATTTTATAGAGCGCAAATGAAGTTGTTTAGTAAACCATTAATTTTGGTGGTTAATACGGTTGGCAGGAAAACCGTTTGCAACGTACTACCATGTTTTCTGTTTAGGTTTCCTCACGCCGCCTCGAACCACACAAAGAATGTGCGGCTCCCTTGACCCCAACTATTCATCATGGTCTAAACCTGTGTTGTCAAAGGCGAACTAAAGACGCACAAGCCTTGCCCGGAGCCTAGGCGCAAGATGCTTAAAAAGCGAGGGCGTAAGGCACACATAATTAGGAAAAAAAATTAATTATATATATAATAGATGTAAAAAGTTAATAACATAAGTTTTAATAATAACCACCTCATAATCTAACTACAAACAATTTTATAAATTAAAGATAACTTAACTTTTTATACTTTTATACAAGATGTAAAATGATATCTGCATTTCTAGTGTGAGAGGTTCACTTTTAGGGTCAAAGTCTATATTTATCAACACTCTCATCAGTCAAAGTTAAGCTTTTTCACTGTTTACTGTTCATGAACAGTACTAAATACCCTCTTATCTGGTTTAAACATAAAAGCAAGTATCATTTTTTAACTTCATCTCTTTTTTACCCTTCTTCTCCCTTCACAAATCTTTAACAGTTCCAACAAGTTCAGGCTTGCTTTTGGTTGGAAAGTCACCGGAAAGTTGTTTTTGTCCAGAATCTCGCCGGAAGAGCGCATGTAGTCACCTGTGCCTAGCTCCAAACGCACGCCTATATGCCGTTTTTTGAAGAAAAAAAAAGTCGCAGATATGCGCCTGAGACTCCACCAGGCGGTTTGGTCACGCCTCGCTGCGCTCGTGCGCTAGGCGCACGCCTGGTTCGCTTTTTGACAACATTGGTCTAAACCATATTAGAGCCAGACTTGAATCCTGTGGTCTTGTGTGAATTTTAATCTTTTAAGATGACTGCTGACACGGGTTCCCTTTGTAGTCTGTACACTTAGACCTACCAATGGAGAATCTAGTTGGTCTTGACATGTCTTATAGCAGTATTAAATCTTTTTGACATATCTTATCGTAATCCACAACCACCTGCGAAGAGGCAAAAGGTAAGAATTTTAGGTATTTGTTTGTGAGGTTGGTAGTAATCAATGAGCTAACTGGATAAATTTGAGTGGTGACTATAAAACTATCACAAACTAGTATTCTAACCCAATACTGTTTAGTTTTTCTGCTAATACTATACGCCTGAAAAGTCCATTTTATAGATCGCAAATGAACTTTTTTGAATTGAATAAACCATTGATTCTGATGGTTAGTTGGTTGGCGGGAAACACAACTGGCAACGTACCACCATGTCTGCCATTTAGGTTTGTTGATCAGTTCTGTTTAAACATAATGGAAAACATGTATAACAAACCTGTTAAAACAGACAGGCCAGCAGAGAATCCAGTCAGAGATGCAGCCATTGAGTTTGACATACTTGTCAGGATGATCTGTTTCCTCCTTAGGGTGTAAGATTATGATGGTGATGAACCGAAACTAGGGAAAGAATCGGTTAGGGAGAGAGAGAGCCGATTTGATGTTATGATTATTGAGTTATGTGTCTAACCCTTTATCTCTCTAATAATTTCCTTATATATACACCCAAGAGGAAATCTAATTAGTTAATAAGGGTAATATGGTCCATCAACAATTACCAACTAATTATTAATAGGTTATTAATATATTTTGATCTATATAATATAAATGATTATAATGGCTACAAGATTAAATATTATGATAATTATATATTTAATCTCACATTCTCCCACTTAGCCGAGTAATCATTTATCATGAGTATTAGATGAGCCTGGCCAGGAGTTAACACTCATTTTAGCCTTAAACCAAGAACTATAGCAGAGAAATACAGCCGTTGAATCATCATTCGACTTAGGACCCCATTAATCATACTATAGCCTCAATTTAAAACATAATAGTTATGATCAAAATACGCATAAGCCCTTTAGCGTCTGATTTGTATCTATATTTGTCTATATGTCATTACACCGGCAGAACATATGTTAGAGACATACAAAATCAAACTGAGGAAATTTCATTAATTAAAACATAAGCTAGTACAATATGCCATTAAATAAGGTCTTTAGTAAGTCCCATATTCGATACATGTTCTTCGAAAACTTTAGGTGGGAGACCTTTATTCATCGGATCCGCAAGCATATCTTTAGTACTAATATACTCAATACAAAGATTATTTTCCTCAACTCGTTCACGTACGAACAAATATTTTGTATCGAGATATAAACCAGCTCCAGTCGAACTGTTACTGTTCGAGAAACTAACGGCAGCTGAGTTATCACAGTAAAGCTTCAATGGTCTAGAAATGAAATTAACGATTTTGAGCCCAGTGATCAGATTTCTAAGCAACATTCCATGACAGGTTGCGTTGTAAACAACAATATATTCTGCCATCATTGTGGAAGTTGTAGTTAACTGTTGTTTATGACTCTTCCATGAGATAGGTCCGCCTGCTAACATAAAGATGTAGCCCGAAGTGGATTTCTTGTCATCTTTGCATTTGGCAAAGTCAGAATCAGAATAACCTACCACTTCTAAGTGATCACTTCTTCTATAAGTCAGTTTATAGTCTTTCGTCCCTTGAAGATATCTAAGGACCTTCTTAGCTGCCTTCCAGTGATCTAGGCCAGGATTAGTCTGATAACGGCCTAACATTCCAGCAATATAAGCGATATCTGGGTGAGTACAGACTTGAGCATACATCAGGCTCCCTACTACTGACGCGTAAGGTATCTGGCTCATTTGCTCCTTTTCAACCTCTGTTGTCGGACACTGGAATGAACCGAAAACATCTCCCTTAACTACTGGAGCGACTGAGGGTTTGCACTGTTGCATATTGTAATGTGTAAGGACACGATCTATCTAAGTCTTTTGGGACAATCCTAAGATCTCTTTGTGTCTATCTCGGTGAATTTCGATGCCAATGACGTAAGAAGCATCTCCGAGATCCTTCATGTCGATGTTATGCGAAAGTAACCGCTTCGACTCATGCAACATGTCTAAACTATTACTTGCCAATAGAATATCATCTACGTAAAGGACAAGTATAGTAAAGTTACTCCCACTCATCTTGAGGTAGGTGCATTGATCCACTTGATTCTTCATAAAACCTTGTCTCTTCATGACTTCATCAAACTTGAGGTACCATTGACGTGATGCTTGTTTTAACCCATAAATGGATTTTTTCAACTTACAGACTAGATGCTCCTGACCTTCAGGTTTAAAGCCTTCAGGTTGTTTCATGTAAACATCTTCGTCTAAGTCTCCGTTAAGGAAAGCAGTTTTGACGTCCATCTGATGCAGCTCCAAATCAAAATGAGCTACTAGGGCCATAACGATCCTTAATGAATCTTTACGAGAGACAGGTGAAAACGTCTCTTGATAATCAATTCCCTCTTTCTGAGTGTAGCCCTTTGCAACCAATCTCGCTTTGTAGCGTTCAACGTTCCCATTCGGATCCAGTTTTGTTTTGAACACCCATTTACATCCTACAGGTTTAACACCGTTGGGTAATTCTACCAAATCCCAAACGTCATTTTTCTTCATGGATTCAAGCTCATCAATCATTGCTTTGTTCCATTCAGAAGATTGATCACTGCTAATGGC
Source organism: Helianthus tuberosus (assembly GCA_030545235.1). NCBI lineage: Eukaryota > Viridiplantae > Streptophyta > Magnoliopsida > Asterales > Asteraceae > Helianthus > Helianthus tuberosus. The sequence goes on from CM060354.1 coordinate 82,046,134, forward strand.
TTCATTATAAGAGATAGGATCATTGAGCTTTCCAGCATCCATTTAAGTCAGGTAGGTAACATAATCATCCCAATTAGTAGGCCTTCTTTGCCTAGATGACCTCCTGAGTTGATTATCGGGTTGAGCGTTGTCTTGGTTTTGAGCGTTTGATGTGCCTTCGTTATGAGGTATAATGGGTTCTGATTGTGGAGATGGAATTTGTGCAGTGGTTTCAGGTGCAGTTGTTGCATTGGGTACAAGAGGAGTAAACGGAGTAATGGTAAGCGACGAGTCTATCCCCCCCGCGTCTTGTACTTCTTGCAATTCTTCGTAAGGGTTGGTATTGCTCCCACTGACCTTGAAATCCTTCAGGAACGCAACACGCTTGGTTTCAACAATACGGGTGACATGAGAAGGACAATAGAAACGATAACCCTTCGAATGATCAGGATACCCGATAAAGAAACAGGTAACTGTTTTAGGGTCAAGTTTCCTTAGGAAAGGATTATAGAGTTTTGCTTCAGCAATGCAGCCCCATACTTTCATATATTTAAGACTCGGTTTCCTTCCTGTCCAAAGTTCATAAGGAGTTTTAGGGACAGACTTAGAAGGAACTCTATTGAGTATATGAACAGCTGCTTTTAACGCTTCAGTCCAGAGGAATAATGGTAAATTAGTGTTGGCTAACATACTGCGCACCATATTCATAAGGGTACGATTTCTTCGTTCAGCGACACCATTATGCTGAGGTGTACCAGGCATGGTGTATTGGTTCACAATCCCCTGGCCCTTACAAAACTCATAAAATGGACCAGGAGCTTGACCCACATCAGTATGTCTTCCATAATATTCACCGCCTCTATCTGATCTCACAACTTTAATCTGACGATCAAATTGCTTTTCAACTCCAGCTTTATAATCTTTAAAAGTTGTAAGAGATTCAGATTTTTCCTTAATAAGATACAAGTACATGTAACGAGAATAATCATCAATGAAAGTGATAAATGAAGTATGTCCTGTTATGCCAGCGATTTGGTAAGGACCACTAATGTCAGTATGAATGAGTTCTAATAGATTAGAGTTCCTAGTGGCACATTTTTTATTCGCTAATGTCATTTTGCCTTTAAGACATTTGACACATGTTCCAAAATCAGTGAAATCGAGAGGAGGTAAGACTTCATCCTTTACGAGATGATTTAATCGTTCTCTTGAGATGTGGCCTAAACGTTGATGCCACAACATAGATGAAGTCTCTAAGTCTCGAATCTGTTTCATCTTTGTGAGTGATTCATTAATATTATATGAAAACAAAGATTTGAAAACATCATCATCTATTTCTAATCTATAGAGACCACCATCCAGAATGCAAGTACCATAAACAACGGAATTATAGAGAATAGAGAGTTTGCGATGACCATGGGAAACAACAAAACCGTCCATGTCTAACTTTGGTCCTGATACAAGGTTCCGAGTTACCTCAGGAACATATAAGGTATCATAAAGTTTAATACATAAACCAGTTTTCAAAAATAATTGTAATGTTCCTATGGCCTTCACTTCTAATTCCCGATCATCCCCAACTTTAAGTGTTCTTTGGTTTCTTCCCAGCTTCCGGATTGAAAGGAATCCCTGAGTAGAGTTGGTTACATGAACCATAGAACCAGAATCAAACCACCAAGAATTAGCAGGAACATTTAAATTAAAGGACTCAAGTATCATGAAAAAATCGTTACCTTTCTTAGCCAGTCACTCCTTGAAGTCAGGGCATTCCTTTTGCTTATGTCCTGTTTTCTTACAGAACTTGCAATAGGGTTTGCCTAAGGAGCTCTTAGAGCTGGAAGGTGCACTTGTATTAGGATTTGGCTTTTGAACTTTAGAAGCATCCTTCCTTTGATGATTGTTCTTCCTCTTCTTAGAGTTGGAGGTGGTGAAGTTAGCAACATCAGTAGTGCGATCCATCTTCATACGCTCTTCCTCCTGTACGCACATAGCGACCAGCTCACTCATCGTCCATTTGTCTTCTGAGTGTTGTAATTGATCTTGAATGCTTCATAGGACGAAGGAAGCGAAGTGATGATGAAGTGAACAAGAAAACCATCACTGATTTCCATCTCTAGCCTTTTCAGCTTATTGGCCATGTCATGCATCATCATGATGTGTTCGCGAATGCCGCTCCTCCCATCATACTTAGTCGTCACCAGCTTGAGGATAAGAGTGCTAGCGTGTGCTTTTGATGTCCCCTTGAATTGTGCCTCCACAGAAGCCAGGTAGGTTTTAGCATCTTCAGAATCAGGAATAGCTCCTCTAATTGCATTGTGTATGGACTGCTTCATGAACATGAGAGACATGCGGTTACACCTAGTCCATTTTTCATGAACTATCTGCTCAGCGGCAGTACTTTGAGTGGTAAGGTCCGCTGGCTTATTCTCTCTAAGAGCATAATCGAAATCCAGCAATCCAAGTGTAAGCATGAGGGCATCCTTCCATTCAGCAAAGTTATCACCAGTCAAAGGTGGAATCCCGCAATTGGGTGCTGATAGTGGAAATAATATGAGCAAGTTATGATACTAAGAAAGAAGTCCTAATGTGATCTAAAGGGCATGTTATACTAAGGCAGGCATAAATAATGACCATTTTAATTATGAAGCTGTGATATTGTCTATTACTAACATCAAAATAATAGACTTAGTTAAAATTCTACTTAAACGAAGACACATCAGCTTTGTCCAGAAGTGTAATCATTTAAGTATGTGTGCAAAGTAATCGTGACAAATCAGCTTTGGCCAGAAATGAGACAATCAATTTATTTATGCACTTGTCAAGTATGCTAGACTTAAATGAATTAAAATCAGTTTTGGCCATAAATTAAGACATTTCACGTTTGTAATGCATACTCAACATAGCTTTTATAATACTTGAACAATAAATAGATGTATTAAATCAGCTTTTGCCAGAAATGATACATCAGAAGCTCATTCAAGTTAAGCTATTTTGGTTTTGTAAAAGTTATCTGATTAGTTAATTAATTGTTTACAAAACCAAGTATTTAATAGCAAACCACCTGTTAGCTCGGTGAGTTCGCTGGGGGGTGCAGGGGGACAGCGTGCCCCCGCACGGGGTTCGGGGCGGAGCCCCGAGCTAAATTTTAGTTCACATGAAACATCCTAAAATAATGAGGTTTCGAGTCAGGTCTCGAGTCAGGTATGAGGTCTCGAGTCAGGTCTCGACTGAGTCATGAGATCTCGAGTCAGTTATGAGGTCTCGAGTCGCAACCTTGTTGTTTCGAGTAGGAACCAATGTCTCGACTACTGTATTTTATGAGATCTCGACTCAAAATGAGGTCTCGAGTTGCAACCACGTTCTCGAGTTGTGAAGATTGAAGGCCTTAGTCGAAAACTCAGTGGTCTCGAGTCGAGACTGTTGTCTCGAGTTGTAAAGTTTTGAGAACCTTTATGATTTCGAGTCGAGACCTTGTAGTCTCGAGTCGAGACCTGATGGTCTCGAGTCGCAATCCGATGGTCTCGAGTTACAATCTGATGGTCTCGAGTCCACTGTTAACAGCTGTTGTTGTGATAATAACTGAAAACTCGAAATTTTAGGGATTGTGGGATAGTGTTTCCTGTTTTATTGCTGATCTAAACTTATCAAAAGATTTCGAAAATTATAACTGATTATCTATTAACAGTTTTCGAAGATTTTAATAGATAAAATTAAGATCAAAACAGTAAAAAACACCCACTAATCCGGATTATATTCCAAAACTTAAGGAATTTTCGAGTTTTTTCTTAGAACAAATGATGAACCCTAGAAAATTAAAACATAATTCTAATTCTGGGATCCGAAACCTTAATTTTAAGAGTTCTGTTAACAGATTTCGGACATTAATTTACCCATATTAATTTCGGGTGACATAATTAACCACCCTTTTCTTAAAACACTGATTTCGGCTCAAAGAAAACCGAAAACAGCCATGATTTTTATGAACTTTCAAAAATTCTGTTTTCCAGATTTTTGATCCCAGAATAATGGATACGAAAACAAAACTGATTTATCAACATATGCTCTGATACCACATGTTGATCAGTTTTGTTTAAACATAATGGAAAACATGTATAACATACCTGTTACAGCAGACAGGCCAACAGAGAATCCAGTCAGAGATGCAGCCATTGAGTTTGACATACTTGTCAGGATGATCTGGTTCCTCCTTAGGGTGTAAGATTATGATGGTGATGAACCGAAACTAGGGAAAGAATCGGTTAGGGAGAGATAGAGCCGATTTGATGTTATGATTATTGAGTTATGTGTCTAACCCTTTATCTCTCTAATAATCTCCTTATATATACACCCAAGAGGAAACCTAATTAGTTAATAAGGGTAATATGGTCCATCAACAATTAGCAACTAATTATTAATAGGTTATTAATATATTTTGATCTATATAATATAAATGATTATAATGGCTACAAGATTAAATATTATGATAATTATATATTTAATCTCACAAGGTTTCCTCGCGCCACCTCGAACCACACAAAGGGTGTGTAGACCCTTGACCCGTCGTTCGTCATGTCTTAAACCATGTTAGAGCTGGACCTAATTGAATCATTTTGGTCTCGTGTAAATCCTTAATGATTGATTTAAAAACACAATGAAAACAACGTAATCGAATGAACAGCGAAAGTAGATTAATCTCCAAAGTTAATAGGATTAATCTTGGTGAAGTACACCAATGTCGAATGTCATACATATATACAAGTGATGGCGGTTAACCATATTTCAACCATTGTGACGGTTAATGGCGCCATTTTCATTACCATTAACAAATGGTATTGTGTAACTGTCACAATGATTATGAGACAGGTTACCCTACCCATAACTATTACCTAATTATTGTCGGATATAATACTAATACAAATCATAGGTTACAACATAATAATCACATAACAAAGTTTACGTTATCTACTAACACCACCCCTTAAGCTAAACTTCCTTCCTTGCTTTAACTGCTTGTGAGAAGCCATAGCTTCGCTTCTTGAATAATCTTTTTGCTGCATTCCAGTCACCACCATGTATAGAGCATTATCATCTTATATTGCTGCATGCTAGGTTTCGATGCCTCCTCCATTCTCATTCATCCAATATATATAGATATTTACAAAACCCTAGAATAATTACAATTGACATAAATATGGAAATACAATCTTGACTCCTATTACACCCCTGCAGTCGAAACGGGATGTTGCCGAATGTTGAGACTGGAACGAAAATCATCAAATAGTATCCGCGACAGTCCCTTTGTGAAGATGTCAGCAATTTGGTGACGGGAAGGCACATGAAGGACCCGTACCTGACCTCGTTGAACTTGTTCCCGTACGAAGTGAATGTCAAGCTCGATGTGTTTTGTACGCTGATGCTGTACCGGATTACCGGATAAGTAAATGGTGCTGGCGTTGTCACAGTACACTAACGTGGCACGAGTGAGAGGTCTTTTAAGCTCAAGCAGTAAGTTACGTAACCAGCAAATTTCGGCAACCACATTAGCTACGCCACGGTATTCAGCTTCCGCACTGGAGCGAGAGATGGTGGGTTGTCGTTTAGACGACTATGAGATTAAGTTATCACCGTAATAGACACAATATCCACTCGTAGAACGGCGAGTGTCAGGGCAACCGGCCCAATCCGCGTCGGTGTATGCCAAAAGAGATGGATTTGTGGACGAGCCTAGTGTAAGACCGTATGTGGTGGTGCCTTTGATGTAGCGGATGATGCGTTTTAATGCGTTCCAATGGCCCGTTTTTGGTGCGTGCATATGCATGCAAATCTGTTGAACCGCGTAACTGATGTTGGCTCGTGTAAACGTTAGATACTGTAGTGCGCCAGCGAGACTGAGATATAGTGTGGGGTCATGAAAATCCTCGCCAGAGTGAGCACTGAGCTTAGATTGCGTGTCAACTGGGGTAGAGACTGGATTGCAAGATTGCATCCCAGCTCGAGCGATGATGTCCGCGGCATACGACTGTTGAGAAAGAAACATAGTGTTATTATGGCGTGTTACGGAAATCCCGAGAAAGAAACTGAGCGGCCCGAGGTCTTTCATAGCAAATTCGTTGGCTAACCGAGCCATTAACTGATGTCGAAGCTGGTCTGTTGATGCGACGAGAAGGATATCATCAAGGTATAGAAGCAAGTGGGCGACATTCGTAGCATCATGCAAAGTGAACAAGGAAGCATCACATTTACTTTGTTGGAACCCCAAAGTCAGCACATAATCCGTAAACTGTTGGTACAACGCCCTTGGAGCCTGTTTCAATCCATATAACGACTTTTTCAATCGGCACACATAATCCGGAAACCTTTTGTGGCGAAAACCCATAGGCTAATACATATATACTGTTTCATTCAACTTCCCATGGAGAAACGCATTGGAAACATCCAACTGATGCACGTGCCAGGATTGTGCAATCGATAAAACCGTACGTATAGGGGATGGTTTCACGACCGGACTAAACGTTTCTCCACAATCAATACCCACCTGTTGTAAACGCCCATCGCACACAAGGCGTGCCTTGTATCTTTCTAACGTACCATCTGACTTAAATTTGTGCTTAAAGAGCCACATACTGCGTATAATGTTCATGTTTGGTGTACGTGGGACAAGATCCCAAGTGTCATTGTTAATAAGAGCATCGAATTCGTTGGTCATGGCCCGATGCCATACCTGTGTGGACAAGGCCTCGGATCAGTTTTTAGGAATGGGAACGAGAGGTGAGGCGGTGGTAGTGTGTAAATTTAGATGTCGTTTGGGTTTAGTAATCCCGTCCATTGCACGAATCCGCATGGTGCGAATGGGTTGGGTGTGCGTAGGCTGGGCTGGTATCGGGTTAGGCATAGGGGTAGTTTGAGGAGTTGGGCTGGACTGTGTATGCGGTGGTGATGTGTAGGCCGAGATAGGGGTAACAGCGGATTGGGCCGAGGTGGCGTTAGGTGATTGGGCCGAGATGGGGGTAAGTGTTTGGGCCGAGGTGGGAGTGGGGTGCGATTGGGGTGAGTAGGGTGGTTGGGCCGATGGGTGATTAACAGTAGGGAAATCCACTGATGGCCACAACAGTGGGGATAAGGTGGTTTGAAGAAAATTGTAGGAGGGTGTAGGGGAGATGTTGTTGGCAAACGGAAAAGTGGTTTCGTCGAAGACGACATGGCGAGAGATGATAATTTGTTTCGTTTCTAAATTGAAACATTTGTAGCCTCGGTGGGTGGGTAGCCAAGAAAAACACACAGGTAGGAACGATGTTCAAGTTTGTGGATGGTAGTAGATGGAACAAGAGGATAGCATAGGCACCCGAAGACGCGGAGATGGTCGTATGTTGGGATCCGGTGGTATAATTTTTCAGTGGGGGTGGTGTTATTTTTGTTTTTAGCGGGAAGTATATTAAGAAGGTAGGTGGCGGTGTCGAGGGCGTGATCCCAAAAATACGACGGTAAGGAAGCATGTGCTAAGAGCGTACGTAGCATATTGTTAATGGTGCGGATTTGACGTTCCGCTTTACCATTTTGAGACGACGTGTGCGGACACGAGAGTCGATATTGCATGCCGTGTTCGTGAAAAAATTGTGTGAAAGATGAGTTGACATATTCTCTACCGTAGTCACATTGAAGGGTTTTGATTTTCTTTTCAAATTGAGTGTTAATGTATTTGTAAAAATGGCAAAATATAGAGTATACTTGGGATTTCTGGGAGATGGGATATGTCCATAGAAAGTTCGTGTGTTCATCAAGAAAAAGAATGTAATATCGATGACCACCCGAGCTTAGTATGGGCAATGTCCAAAGGTCGCTATGTATGATGTCAAATGGTTGAAATATATGAGTATGAGAAGTAACAAAAGGTAAACGAACACTCTTTCCAAAAACACAAGATTGACAAATGTTATTGTTTAAAGTACTAAAATTAATAGAACAAGAACGTTTTAAAGACTGCATGATAGGTTGTCCCAGGTGGTCGAGACGATGGTGCCATAATTGAGAAGAGATAGCTGCAAAGGTGGAGGGATTGGTTGTGCTTCCCGGTCCGAGCAATAACGGGTATAGATCACCGCTGCTGTTGCATCGTAGGATAGGGATCCGGGTCTTGTAGTCCTTCACAAGAAAACCAAATGGGTCAAATTCGACTGAAACCGAATTGTTAGTGGTAAAACGTCTACGGAAATAAGATTTTTAAGAAGTTTTGGTGCGTATAGGACATTCTTTAGGACAAAAGGTGGGAAGGGTGGGGGTAGTATTTGAGTACCATATCCAACAACCGGAATGGTCGAGCCATTACCAACAATGATATCCTGTGGGATGCTATTATTAAAAAATGAAGTAAAGTTACCTTGGGTGTTAGTCATGTTGGTCGTGGCGCCAGTGTCCATCACCGGTATCGGATCCTGTTGATTCAGCGACATGGTATACATTGCCTGTTCAATGTCCGTAGGCGTATATGCAGCATGATGGGCCTGAGTGGGCCGAGAGCCAAGAAGGCCTTGAGCAGAAAATGGACCGCTAGAAGAGGGGTTGATCGTCGGGTATGGGCACGGAGGGGCGGCCCACTGTTGGTTCTGTTGTGGACTGGCCCACGGCTGCTGGGCTGGTGCGGCCCATTGCTGGGAGGCCCAAGGAGGAGGGGCGGCCCACTGATTAGTCCATGGGTTTGTCCAAGAGTTCCAATGCTGCCATGAACTGTTGTTGGTGTTACCACGGCCGCGACCCGAATAGTTTCGGCCACGTCCTCTGCCACGCGAGCCACGTCCACGGCCACGGCCACCATATTGGCCGTCCGAGCGGTAGTCACCCGGTCCGTTGTTGTTGCCAGTCGATCGAGAAGTGTTGGCGTTGAGTGCAGTACCGGCGGTTTGAGATGCTTGGAGGGCTTGTTCAGCTTTGCGAGATTCCACCATGATGAGTTTAGAACAAGCATCATAGAAGCTGGGAAGAGGATCCTGATTTTGGAGGATAGTGGCGATTCCCTCATATTGTTCGTTCAACCCACTGATGAGTTGAAGGACAAGACTTTGGTTATCGACTGGTGATCCAACACTTGCGAGTTGATCAGAAAGAACCTTCAGCTGCTGACAATATGCAGAAACATTCGGGAAGCCGCTGAGACGTGTGTTGGAGAACTTGTGCAGAAGGTGAATAGCCCGGGAACTTTTGTTATCTTGAAAAATATTTTCGAGAGCCACCCATGCTTCGTGTGCGGTAGCATTGGGTTTTAGAATAGTGTGTAGAAGATCACATGATATGGTCGCATGAATCCACTGCAAGACGATAGCATCCAGTCGATCCCACGAGTCATCGACTGGTTTGGTGGATTTGTCTTTTTCTTTGTCGGTTTCCTTTGACGAAGACGATTCAGCGGTGGGCTTTGGAGACAGGTGCTGAATGACTTGGAATGCACGCCAGTGGAGGCGAAAAAGTTCGCTCCATGAAGCATAAAGGCCGCTATCCATCTCTAGGGTTACGGGAATAAGACTTTTGATATTAGTGACAGTGGAAGCGGGATGAAGCTTAGTATCCATGGTGTAGGATGAGAAGAGAGGAGACGAGAAGGAAAGCAGAAGCGAAGGGGCGGAAAGGATCGAAGGAGACGGCTGCGACTAAAGAGCCTGGTCTCTTGATACCATGCTAGGTTTCGATGATAAAGGCTTTGTTGCCTCCTCCATTCTCATTCATCCAATATATATAGATATTTACAAAACCCTAGAATAATTACAATTGACATAAATATGGAAATACAATCTTGACTCCTATTACTGCATTTTCTTCGCATGTCTTGGATGAGTCAATCCTTGTCCCCAATTGTAGGTTGTGATGAACTAAGTTGTGATGAACTACAACTTTCCTCCTCAATACCTTTCTTTCTTTCTTTCTGAATTTCTTGCAGCAACAATGACCCGGTAGTTCCATTCAAGAACATCTAAACACTGGGCACAAACCAAACGAACCAAATCTCCATCCTCATAATCCAACCCTAAATCCTAGGCCACTATAACCCACAGATTGTATTGTGAAACTCTCATGTGACCTCCTTCCTTTTTTACAATTACATAGAAATCGTATATCTCTATCTTCTTTTCCTTTTCGTGTAGTGGTGGGATTGGTCTATTGGATATTATCAAATAGAAGTGCAAGAACCAACCCACCATTTGTAGAATTCTATCTTTAATCTGATCTCTAAACATCCATGGCTCGTTTATTTCTTCTATGAGATCCAAAAGTGTCACACAATCTTTCAATGTGTTAAATTCCAAACCTTTCAATATCATATTCACCCAAATTGCCTTATCTTGGTTCGAACTCTTTTCTGAGTCCTCAAAATATGATTCCAGATAACGTTGCCTAAAGTCATCGTGTTCTTTACCATCACCCAATATTTCTTGCAATTGTTCTTCATTTATAACATTCATTAAAGCATCTAAATTAACTGACACACTATCTGGTTTGAACATGTGTGTTATAGAACATTTTCCTCGTTCTAATTTTACTACAAATCCTTGTTGCCTTAATTGCTTCAAACTTAACATATTCCTATCGGTATCGAGAGTATAATATACACTAGGAATCAAACATACTTCTTGTAATTGCAATTTAACAACCCCAATTCCTCTAATAAATAACATATTACCATATTGTCTTGTTTCAACACCGAAAGATTTCTTGATCTTCTTAAAGTGACTAAGAATACCAGCGAAGTGATTCTGAGATTTCGTATTAACATACCATATATCATTCCAGCTGCCCAATTCGGTTCCGCTAACGATGTATTCTTCCACATAATTGTCTCTTTCTCGCATTCCCTTTGTTCCGGTGTTGATCGCCTGTCGAATAAGTAAAGTCGTTTCATCCCTTTCTTTTACTCTGCAGCGTTGTATCTTGTGTCCTGATTCCCCACAGTAGTAGCAGATTCGACGATCATGTGTTTTTTTGTTTCAAATCGTTGTTTGCCGCCATTTTCTTTGTGATAATGTTTTCAGATGACTTCGAGTGTGAGTGTGTTTGAGTTGTTTGTAAAAGCCTGAGGCTCTGATACCAGTTTGTTGGCCGAGAACAAGGATAACACAAACACAATGAAAACAATGTAATTGAATGTGTAGCGAAAGTGGATTAATCTCAAAAGTTAATAGGATTAATCTTGGTGAAGTACACCAATGTAGAATGTCATACATATATACAAGTGATGGTGGGTAACAATATTTCAACCTTTGTGACGGTTAATGGTGCCATTTTCATAACCTTTAACAAATGGTATTGTGTAATTGTCACAATGATTATCAGATAGGTTACCCGACTCGGAACAATTACCTAATTATTGTCCGATATAATACTAATACAAGTCACATAATAATCATATAATAAGGTTTAGGTTATCTACTATCTGATGACACTACAATCACCACACAAGATAACTCTTATTATTCTTTCATCTTGAGTAAATGCATTTTATTACTTATTTTAACTTATGTACATTTCAGAAGTTTGTTGGATCATGCTCAAAAGAGGAACGATTGCTTGGATCACTGAAGATTCTAAATCTGAGTTTCTGTGAACAGCTTCATAGTGTTAGTGGTTTTTTCCAACTACCTGCACTTGAGAAGTTAATAGTTAGAGAGTGCATAAGTTTGATGGAAGTGTGTGAATCAGTCGAGCAATGTGTTGAACTTGTCCACATTGATCTGAGTTCCTGCTACAAACTTAAAAAGTTTCCAATAGGCAAGTTAAAGAAGGTTCAAACACTATTGCTAAATGATTGTAATTTATCTGAATCTACCATTATGGATTCATCAGATCGTAGCGTAAGTTCACAAACCTCTTCATCAGACATTATAAGGGAGGCTATACCAAGTGATTTCAAGTTCTTTATGAATTTTTTACCAAGCTCGTTGAGAATTTTGTCACTTGCAAATAATAAATTGTCTAACGAATCCTTTCCCATGGACTTGAGTTGTTTAGCCATGTTAGAGGAATTATGTTTAGATGACAATCCAATTGTTTCACTGCCCAATTGTGTAGGAACCCTTCCTAGGATTGAGAAACTTAGCATTAACCACTGTTATGATGTGATATTAGTTGAGCATCTTCCACATACCCTAAGAGTATTCTCCATGTACACATACAGTGGTTCTGCGACTAGGAAAATTAAATTTGGCCCAGAAATTCCTCCACTCAAATTAAGAGGAATTCCTGGGAGGACGGCGTCATCTCTTGAATATGAAGGCATTATCAAAATTGAACCTATGGCAGATGTTGATGAAAAGTTGTTACATAGTTTGGGCTGGAAAAAGTCAGACTTTATTGAAGGAGGATGCTTTTTTAATCCTTCCATGAAGGTATCCTCTAATTAATTGTCTCTTGGTGTGTGTGTCTTATGAAAGGTGATTAATGTTGTATTTATTTTGGTAGATGTATTATGAATTTGGAATATTCAGTACCATTTATTTGTGGAAAGGGATGCCAGATTGGATTAGGTGTAGAAGTTGGGGGCCATCAATATCTTTTATCATCCCATCATCTCCTAAGAAGCTCCGAGGATTGAATTTCTGTTGTGTGAATTGGCCTCCATTTACAAGTGATACATTTTCCTTGCGAACGATCAAAATTAGTAATATTACAAAAAAGCAAACCTGGATTTATAAACATTATAGTGATTGCACCTGGATAGATGGAAAGGACTGCTTTAGTTGGTTAAGCCATTGGATGTTTGGGCCAAATGAGATGAAAGCTGGTGACCATATTATAATAGATTGTGACAGTTGTGAAACGGAGTGGGGGTTTGGTGTTGTGTATGATGATGGTAGTATGGAAGAAGAAGATGTGTTGAGTTATTACAAGTCATGGAATCACATCATTGGTGGAGACCTCTCTGCTTTTCAAACTACAACAGGAGAATACTACCTAAATTACATGGAATTTACACGGGAAGTAATGTTTAAAGCTTTTTCTAAAAAGAAATCTGAAACAGTTGAGTCTCAGGTGCATTTCAACACCTAAACACTTCTCTCATTACATGATTTAAAACCACACAACGCGAAAAAGATTGGAATATTATATATTATCCATGCAGGCACAGTGTTCATCTGCAATGCCACCTGCTGGAGATCCTTGGATGCCTATGTTCCCACATGGTTTTTGTCAACTTATGTTTGATGTTCAAGCTCAACCTACTCTCATTCTTCCCCAAGTAAGCTCAATTCCATCATTTTTGAAAAGGGCCGATTGATTTATTTATAATCTTTTGGTAACAGCGGGTCAGCAGGATCAGCAGCAGATCTGTTGTACTCTTCTCTTGCTATGTTTTATTAAAGGTTGAAACTGGAAACCTTAAAACAACTAATTTTTTGGAATAACAGATGGTGCCATCTGGACTAATGTATCGTCATCCACCTGATAGTAACACAGGTGATGTGTCAATGGGTTTTGTTCCATATAATGTTGGGAATGTGATGCAGTTGCATGATGATGGTGAAATTTCTGCATTTGCAGATACTTCTCCAACAGAGCAAAGGACCGTAAGCCCTTCTCATCTTGAAATAGAATGATCATGATACTATTTTGTTTTGGATACATGTGTAACGTGTAGATATTGTAGCTATTGGGTGAGAATCTGTACTCACTAGTGGAACTGCTGGAAGCTGAGTCTACTGCAAAGGTAAATGGAATGTTATTGGAGATGGATCCCACAGAGGTTCTTCACCTGCTAAAATCACCGGAAGCACTTAAGGCAAAGGTCGCAGAGGCAATGTGGGTCCTCAGGAATGCGATGCCTTCGCGTGTTGCTGGTGTAACCTCTGCACTTGCAATTGCTTCTCCAACGGAACGAAGGACTGTAAGCCTATTTCATCTTGAAAATGTAATAACTTGATATTATTATGGTTTGTAAATGTCTGTGACGTGTGGATATTGTAGATTTTGGGTGAGAATCTGTATCCACTAGTGGAGCAGCTGGAAGCTGAGTCAGCAACAAAGATAACCGGAATGCTATTGGAGATGGACACCAGAGACGTTATTCACTTGTTGGAATCACCAGAAGCACTAAAGGCAAAGGTTTTAGAGGCAATGGAAGTCCTCAGGAATGCGATGCCTTCGCGTGTTGCTGGTGTAATCTCTGCATTTGCAAATGCTTTGCCAACGGAGGAAAGGATTGTAAGCCCTATTCATCTTGAAAATGAAATAATCTTTATGTTACTATATTGGGATATATGTGTGTGACATCTGGATATTGTAGATTTTCGGTGAGAATCTGTACCCAGTAGCAGAACAACTAGAAACTGAGTCCACAGCAAAGGTAACTGAAATGCTAATGGAGATGGATCCAACCACTGTCTCTCAAAAGCAGGGTAGCCCTGCTGATCAACTTGCTACGTTGTGTTCTTTTAATCATCTCATTAACTGTCTAAACCAGCAAGGTTAAGCAACAAAATTTGAATCACAAGCGGATGTCTCTTGTGTGAAAGATGTCACTAAGACTAAGTGTAATGGTTACATTATTGTTAATCATCACGTCATAGATTGTCTGTCATACCCCTGCCCACGTGACCAGCCCACTTTCTTTTAGGCTACCTGGTATGGTGAGGCTTATCCCCGAGCGGATGGGCTGTAACGTCACTGAGAGTGAGGATGAACCTAAAGAGGATGGACCAAGGGGGTGGAGGATGGGACCCCACACTATTTATAAAAACAATTAAAAAATATAATTGATTTGATTTTTTAGAGAGAGAGAGAGAGGAGAGAGAAAGATGAAAGAGAGAGAAAGGTGGCCCGGCTTGGGCGTCGGCTGGACGACGGGGAAGACGGGACGAGGCATAGGGGGGCGGTGTGGGGGTCCGGCGCCGGGGCTCGCCGGGGCAGGGCCAGCCCCCATACCGTTTAGTCTTAGTGCACCCTATATGATTCTAACTGCCCTCAATCAGTTATTAATCATTAGTTTATCAAAATCTTATATGAATCTTATTGTTATTTTTAATTAATTAGACTACAATTAAAAGTTCAGTTAATTTGAAAAAGTACAATAAAAAGTTAAAATTCTAAAACAGGTACAACAAAATTAAAATTTATAAAAAAGTAAGAAAAATATTTTAAGATCTAAAAAACCTTAAAAAACTGCTCATTCTCTTCCTCGTGCTCGTCCTCCATCTCACGTAGGATGCGATGGCGAAACTTGTTTTCTTTTTTCGAATTATATCTTATTCCAAACTCGACATCTCATCAGGGGTGTGCATAAAACCGAATTAACCGAACCGAAACAATAACCGATAGTTCAGTTTTGGTTTATCGTATATCTAAAACCGAAAATAAGCGAACGAACCTATTAGACAAACATATATATATGTAGGGATAGTGTACATTAATTCAGAAGTGTGAGAAGTGTATTATAACACTATATATAACACTATATAACACCATATAAACACCGTATAACACTATGTAACACCATACAACACCATATAACATTATGTAACACTATATAACAATATATAACACTATACATCTATCATAGACATGCTATCAGACAAAATATAGTGTTATATTTGTTATATAGTGTTATATAGCGTTATATGGTGTTACATCGTGTTATACGGTGTTTATATGGTGTTATATAGTGTTATATCTTCTCACACTTCTGGATTAATGTACAGGATCCTCTACTTATATATATATATATATATATATATATATATATATAGGTACGGGATCAGGAGAAAACGCCCTAAAGTGTGAGAACTGTGAGAACGCGATATAATTAGGGCGTATGGGATTTTTGTCATTTTATTTTCCGCTTTTCCAATTCCGCTGTTCACAATATTGCTTCATTTTTGGCGTTTAAGATTTTTTTTGGCGTTAACCAAATTCAATAATTACATGGCGTTTTAATGGTTTCATTGTATTAATATTTTGGCGTTTATGGCGTTTCCAAATCGTAGGCCATTGGAACCCCAAGGGTCAGAATATCTCTCTGAATGGCTTCATCCATACTAAGTATGGCCAGGACTTTTTAGGATGATGCCCCATTGTTTGTTCTTAGATTCAAAGGCGTTTTAGACAAGAAGACCCATTGTTCTATTATTTTTATATACATTTTGGCGTTTATGGTATCTTGGCGTTTTACAATCGGAATATTATATTACAACCACAGGGGAAAAATAGAAGCGAAAAAAATAAATTAAAAATTCTAATCGGATCTCTCTTCACAATCTTCACCGTCATCAGTCTCTCTCTTCTTTAATACTACAAGAATTGTCACTAAATATATGGCGTTTTATTTCAAACTTAACAAACCCATCGGTCTGATTATTTTGTTCGTTTGTTTGAAGTGGCTTTTGTGTATGTTTGGGGACATAGATCGATGACGTGTGGGTGGGTTTTTCGCTTTGCTCTTCAACTTGATCTTCATCTTTATAATCATCCCACTCTTCAGCGTCATTGATCTCTTCTCCTCATCCAAGCCTTCTTCAAGAACAAAGAACACAAAATGATATATGACTGTCATCAGTATCTTTTTTCTTGAAGATTTGTCCATCTCATGCAGCAAAATCTTACTGAGTTACTCCCCTCACCTAACAATCCATTCAGTGAAACTTCACGAAGAACAATACTGAATATCCAAGAAAGCATGTTAGCCATCTTTGATTTTTTTTAATTTTTTGGCGTTTTACAATGAGTGGTATTTAGGAATATTGGCGTTTGTTTGTTTTTTTTTTTTTTTTTTGTGATCAAATGGAAGTTGCTGAGAGGTATCATTTTATATGATGTCTTTGGCGCGTAGGTTAGGCGGTGTATTGTTATAATAAAGTATTCGTCGTTTCAGTTCTTGTTTGTAATTACTGTTTTTGATAAGCTTTATCTCTGAAGTCTGTAACACGTCTCATCTTTCAAGTTTGGTGTTTTAGATTTTAATATAATAAATGATTTTAATAATAAAGTTTCCGTCGCTTCAGTTTTACTGTTTTGTAGTTACTGTTTCCAGTTACCTTTTCGAGATTTTGGTGTTTTTTGTTTTTAATGAGGTTTTATATAAAGATGGCACTTTGTTCTATTTTTTCTTGTACATTGGTTTTTATACTGTTTTTTGGGTTTTTTATAATACTTGTCCAAAGTAATTTTATTATAGTTTGGGAGTTTTAGTGCGTTTTATCGCATGATAGCGTTTTCACAAGCATTTGTCTGTGTGACGTTTTTATTATATTTGGCGTTGTTATTATATAACAAGCAACTAAAAAAGAAAACTAAAAAAAAATATAAACAATTGATCTTCCAAATCTTCACTGTCACCAGTCTCTTTCTTCTTTTGAAACATCTTCACTGGCTGTTTCGACTTTCGTATGATTCATTTTTTTTTTTTTTTGAAGTAGCTTTTTTGTCGCCGTGTGGAAGCACAAAGTCTGACATCAGCCTCTTTTTCTTGAAGATTTGTCCATCTCATGCAGTAAAATGTTATTGAGTTACACCCTTCAGCTAACAATCCATTCGGCGAAACTTCGCGTAGAACAATATTGAATATCCAAGGAACGATGTTTGATTTTTTAACTTTTTGGCGTTTTACCGAGAAAAAGAACGCCACTAAATAAAAGTACCTTAAACCTCTAAATTTGATCATGCTAAACTCAATGACGTTTTGCTGTATGAGATGGACAATATTGTTATTCCTCAGTTAAGAAAGATGTCTAAAAATGTTGTTCACCCCATACAGCTAAACTTTATTGAGAACAAAACACAATAATGTTTTTGTATGTTTTGGCGTTATAAATTTGATGGAAGTTGAGGATAAAGTCAATAAGATTTTACTCAATGAAATGGACAATATCCTCACTTAAGGATTTTGTCCATTACATTGAGCGAAACCTTACCGACAACCAAACTTAATTTCAAAGAAACGTTTTGTTTTAGAGGATATTTGATGTTTGGGTTTTTTTGTCGTTTCTAAGACGAATGGTATATATTAAATATGGCATTTGGGGTTTTGTGTGTTTTAGTTGAAGGTCTGAGATGTTGTATATATAGGATGTTTTTTTGCGGTTGTTTTAGGCGGGATTTTATGAATCGTCCGATCAAAACAATCTATGGACTAGATTGGCGCGGTGGTGTTTTCATAAATAACATCAATTTTATTACGTGGACGCGCTTCATTAAGGTTAAAAAAGTCTTTTGACTTCTCCACACAAAACGCCATCTCATCAAATAAAACGCCATCTCATCAAATAAAACGCCATACAAATAGCACACACCATTCTAAACTAAAAACGCCATTAAATATAAAACGCCAAACTTAATTATAATAAAATACTTCCTAAAAAAACCGCCAAAAAAATCATATATATACAACATCTCAGACCTTCAATTAAAAAACACACAAAACCCCAAACGCCATATTTAATATATACCATTCGTCTTAGAAACGCCAAAAAACCTAAACATCAAATATCCTCTAAACCAAAACGTTTATTTGAAATTCAGTTTGGTTGTCTGTAAGGTTTCACTCAATGTAATGGACAAAAATCCTTAAGTGATGATATTGTCCATTTCATTGAGTAAAATCTTATTGACTTTATCCTCAACTTCCATCCAATTTATAACGCCAAAACATACAAAAACATTATTGAGGTTTGTTGTCAATAAAGTTTAGCTGTATGGGGTGGACAACATTGTCAGGTATCTTTCTTAACTGAGGATTAACAATGTTGTCCATCTCATACAGCAAAACATTATTGATTTTAGCATGATCAAATTTTGAGGTTTAAGGTGCTTTTATTTAGTGGCGTTCTTTTTATCGGTAAAACGTCAAAAGTTAAAAAATCACACTTCGTTCCTTGGAAATTCAAGATTGTTAGCTAAAGTGTGTAACTCAATAACATTTTGCTGCATGAGATGGACAAATCTTCAAGAAAAAGAGGCTGATGTCACACTTTATTCTTCCAAACGGCGACAAAAAAACTACTTCAAAAACAAAAAAACAAAAAAAAAACAAAATGAATCATACGAAAGTCGAAACAGCCAGTTAAGATGATTCAAAAAAGAAGAAAGAGACTGGTAACAGTGAAGATTTGGAAGATAAACTGTTTATATTTTTTTAAAATTTTCTTTTTCAGTTGATTGTTATATAATAACAACGTCATATATAATAAAAACGTCAGACAGCCAAATGCTTGTTAAAATGTCATCATGCAATAAAACGCCCCAAAAACTACAAAACTATAATAAAATTATTTTGGACAAGTATTATAAAAAACACAAAATAAAAAAAATAAAAACCAAACTTGAAAATGTAACTAGAAACAGGAACTACAAAACAGTAAAACTGAAGAAACGGAAAATTTAGTATATTAGATTCTAAAACGCCAAACTTGAAAGATGAGATGTGTTACAGACTTCAGAGATAAAAGCTTATCAAAAACAATAATTACAAACAGTAATTGAAACGACGAATAATTTATTATAATAATGCACCGCCTAACCTACGCCGCCAAAAGAAATCCTATAAAATAATACCTCTCAGCAACTTCCATTTGATCAAACAAAAAAAAAACAAACACCAATACTACTAAATATCACTCACTGTAAAACGCCCAAAAATTAAAAAAATCAAAGATGGCTAATATGCTTTCTTGGATATTCAGTATTCTTCTTCGCGGAGTTTCACTGAATGGATTGTTACGTGAGGGGAGAAACTCAGTAAGATTTTGCTGCATGAAATGGACAAATCTTCAAGAAAAAGATATTGATGACAGTCATATGTCATTTTGTGTTCTTTGTTCTTGAAGAAGGCTTGGATGAGGAGAAGAGATCAATGACACTGAAGAGTGAGAGGATTATAAAGATGAAGATCAAGTTGAAGAACAAAGCGAAAAACCCACCCACACGTCATAGATCTATGTCCCCAAACATCCATAAAAGCCACTTCAACAGATGAGCAGGCAAAATAATCAAACCGATGGGTTTGTTAAGTTTTACATAAAACGTCATATATTTGGTGACATTTCTTGTAGTATTAAAGAAGAGAGAGACTGATGACAGTAAAGATTGTGAAGAGAGATCCGATTAGGATTTTTAATTTATTTTCTTTGCTTCTATTTTTTCCCTGTGGTTGTAATATAATTTTACAATTGTAAAATGCTAAGATACCACAAATGTCAAAATGTATATAAAAAATAATAGAATAATGGGCCATCTTGTCTAAAACGCCATGAAAAACACCATTCAGAGAGATATTCTGGCACCTTGGGGTCCCAATGGCATATGATTTGAAAAACGCCATAAACGCCAAAATGTTAATACAATGAAACCCTTAAAACGCCATAAGTTATTGAATTTGGTTAATGCCAAAAATCTTAAACCCCAAAAATAAAACAATATTGTGAAAAACGGAACTGGAAAAGCGGAAGATAAAATGACAAAAAAGCCCATACGCCCTAATTATATCGCGCGCCACGTGTTAGGCCAGGATGCGTTCTCACCGTTCTCACACTTTTGAGCGTTTTCTTCTGATCCCGTTTATATACATATAGGAGAAGGATCCGTCAGGAGAATGATATATATATATATATATATATATATATATATATATATATATATATATATATATATATATATATATATATATATATATAGGAAAAGGATCTGTTAGGAACCACCATATATATATAGAAACGGGTTCAGGAGAGAACGGTGAAAAGTGTGAGAACGGTGAGAACGGATCTTGGCCCAACACGTGGCATGGGGCGCTAATTGTTATGCAGGGGTACGATTGTCCTTTTATACGTTCCCTCCTCATTCGCGTTATAAATCTCTTTCAAATTAAAACTCCAAAGATTTCTTGTTAGCTGTGTTACCTCCTTTGCAAGCTTTCTCAGATCTATGGCGTCTAACGTGGATTCTATTCGACAAAGTAAAATTCGTTGGCGTTTTCTATTTTTGTTCCAGCAAATCATGCAACAGATATGGCGTTTTGTTCTTTTATCATTGATTCATTTTCTTTTTTTATATTAGTATTTTTATAATGTGTTGTATGATTTTCAATAGCGTTATTCAATTATGCAATTTAATCGTGTTTTAATTGGTATTTAAACAATTACTAAGAATTGATAATTGGAGTTTTCAATATTAATTTTAATTGTCGTTTACAATCTAGTATATTTCTTATGTTTTTACGATCATTGGCGTTTTACATCTATTTGATTAGTTTTGAATTTTATGTAGTAGTATTTGTGAACATCAGTTATTACTACTTTGTTAATTTGTGTAAACATCTGTTTTGTTAATTATGGCATTTTCATTATGATGTTATATTTTGTTAATTATTTATGTTGTTAAGTGTTTTTAATTATTCATCTCATGGCGTTTTTATCATGTCGTTTTTAAATTATGTGTTTATTATGTCTTGTTAATTATTCAATTAATGGTGTTTTACTATATAATGTTATTATGAGACATTTTCTATTTTTAATGGCGTTTTTCTGATTTTTCTGTTCCTCACTGTGTTTTCTCAGACGAAGTTGCTTCCTTGAGTCAAAGGCTTTGCCCCAAAACTGGATTACCATTTATCATTCCTGACGTCAGTGAAGAAATAAATCCCACAATGGACATGGTATTCTCAAGCCTCGATGATTGTTATTCAATGTATGTTAAGTATGCCAAGGAGTGTGGGTTTTCAGTCAGGAAGGGGACTACAAAGGCAAACTCTAAAGGTGTCTTACGTATTAAGTATTACTTGTGTACGATATCCAGGTTATACAAGGACAAGAAGGTTGATACGTTGGACCCCAATCAAAAGGAGCGATTAGTGCGATCCAACTTTTCAAAGAGGACTGATTGTGGTGCATTGTTATGTGTACTTTTGAGGCTGGATCATGGAAGGTGTATAAGTTTGTCGAGGGCACAACCATGATCTTGTTGAACGTCCTGATAAGCATTTTCTTCCAACTGAACGACACCTCACTCAGCTTCAGAAGCATGTTATACACAGCATGTCTAAGCTGAACTTGGGTCCCGTCAAGGCGTTTAATGTTATGAAGACATATTTTGGTGGTTTTGAAGATGTGGGTGCAAGTAAAGTTGAATTTAAGAACTATAAGAGGCAAATTAACTTTTTTATAGGGGAATATGACGCTGATATGGTTGTGAGACATTTGAATGAAAAAAACATTCCCAGCCTAATTTCTCGTATGATTACTTCACAGACGAAGAGAATAGTTTGAAGGGACTTTTTTGGTGTGACGATCAAGCCAAACGTAATTACCACGTGTTTGGAGATGTGATTTCGCTTGATGCCACGTATCGTTCCAACAAGTAATATTTTATAATTCAACTTCTTCTGTTGTTGGCGTTTTATTAGTTTACATGGAATGGCATTTTATTAGTTTACATGCAATGGCGTTTTATTATTGTTTCAGTTCTCATGGCGTTTTCATATGCAGATACTCTATGGTGTTTGTACCGTTCACTGGTATAGACAATCATCACTGCAATGTTACATTTGGTGCAGCATTATTAGGGGTGTTCATGAGCCGATCCGATCCGAGCGAAGGTCTGCTCGAGATCGGATCGAATTAAAACCGATCGGATCGGTTCGGTTCGAATTTGTAAAACCGATCATAAAAGTGCTGCTCATGATCGGTTCGAATTTAAATCGATCGGATCGGATCGGTTCGGATCGATTTCGATCGGTTTCGCTTGGTTTTTCTCAACACCTAATTAAAAAATGTGCAGCAACAACAACAAAAAACTGAAATCATGATTTAATAAAACATGTCCAGCAGCACCTTTTAGGCTGCATTAAACTATAACAAAAGCAATACATAATTGAAATCACGATCCTAAAAATGTTCTTAACAATATCGAATCCAAAGCATATAAATATAGTGCGAAATACAAATTGAAATCTAGCTCAAAAGCCATAAACATCTTCTTAAAGCTTGGTCATCTCCATCCACCAAATTCCACTTCAAATCAACATACATATAACCTATTAACACAAGCGTTAAACAAAACCATTAAGTTCTACACATTTGACATTACATGACAGTTTTATGGTTTGTTAATTATAAAAATACCTTTCATTTGTTATCCGACCCGTCTGGAGTCAACACATCAATTTCCAATTTTTCTTCATCTCTTGCAGCTTGCTACACATTAAAAAAACAAAATATAAATGTTAATGCATAAACTACAAAAGTATAAATAGACTATAAATGTAATAAAATCTTACTTTCAATGTTTTTAAGGTTGTTTTTGAGCTCGCCTTTAACCAATCACTTCCACAAACAAGAAGTTCCACCATATCCTTTGAAAGAGAGCTCCGGTAGTCATCCAATATACGCCCCCCAGCACTAAAGGCTGATTCGGAAGCCACGGTAGTGATCGGGATGCCAAAAATGTCTTTCGCCATCTTACTCAAAACCGGAAACTTGCTACAATGTTGACTACACCACTTCAACACATCAAATTTTGGATCCATACATTTTAGGTTCGGCTCATCCAAATACTCATCAAGTTCAGATTTTCTTTCAATCGAAACGGTTCTTGAATTGAGGCAAGCATAAAAATCATTCGTGTGTGCACTTGATTCATTAAAAGATGTTTTTGAGCTACTCTTGGCAGCCTCAGATGTCTTATATGCATTACAATACTTGTCAGCCTTTTTCAAAGTTTTCTTTATCCTCTCTTTTTCTACTTCTACAACTTTTATGCAATCTCGAGTGATTGTAGACCTACTAACTTTTTCAAATAGAGGATTCATATACTTCATTAGGCGATTAAACCAATGGTACTCTACAAACGAAAAGGGTAACTCATGTGCTATTATCATTTTTGCAATTATTTCACGAACTTTCAATTGACTATAACACCCATTCGAATCAAAACCCTCAAAAGCATCACAAGATTCATTTCTACCACTACCTAATGACTCAAAGTTGAGGCAACCGATTTTTTTACCTTGCGCTTTTTTGAATATTCCACATTCTTGAAGGTGTCGCCTCATACTTGTTGTGCTCTTCGAGTTACCACTTACATATGAATGCTTGCAATAGATGCATTGTTTTTTTGGCACCATTTTCCCTTTGTACAAACCCTGAACATCTACAAAATGTGGATGCACATCCGAATAATTTTTTCTCTTTTTTGAATAAGCACCTCCGGTCGCTGTATCAGCCATATCAGCATCACCCGATTCATCAATTACTAGGTCGTCCTCTCCATCAGTCAAGTCAACATGAGCAGCCGGATTCTCGTTTGATTCTTTACAAGAAGACATTCTACAAAAACATAAATGAAACAATATAAAGAAACAGTATGTTTAACAGAAGCAGATTTAACGATATGTTGCAAACAGATATGCAGAAACAGAAACAGATATGCAGAAACAGATATTGAACAACCATGAATACCTCTGCTTCTAAGTTGTTTTTATTAAACAGTTTAAAGTCCCCTGTTACAAATTAGTTATTTAGAAAGGCAATAACTAGTCCCAAATCCGACTGACATATCAATTCCGACTGGTCCCAAATCCGTAAGATATGTTAAATGCAGCGAACAGAATATGCACCGATACAATGCAGCGAACAGAAACAGAAACAGATATGCACTGATAGGTTAAATGCAGCGAACAGAAACAGACCGATTAACACAAGCTTGAGCCGACGATGAATTGTCCGATGACTTGAGAGCGAGCGGCGACTGAATGAGTCCGATGACTTGAGAGTTGAGAGCGGCGAGTGGACTGGCGACCGAATGAGTGAATTCAATAGATTTAGGGTTTGAATTTTTAGTATATGGATTATGGGCTAATATTATTTGGGCTTAATTATTTTGAGCTAATATTATTTGGGCAGCTTTTTGGGTTTTAATCTATAAAATATATAATATATATATATATATATATATAAATTATTAATAAAAAATAATTCGAGCGAAACCGAGCGATCGACGAGCGAGCGGAGCTATGCTGATGCTCGGATTAAATTTGAATCGAACCGATCCGATCGGTTCATTTACAAACTGAGCGGGAATCAAACGAGCATTTTTCGAGCATTTTTCGAGCGATCGTCGAGCGATCTTCGATCGTCGAGCAGTTTGGACAGCCCTAAGCATTATTGGCATTGGAAACTGCTGATACGTATATTTGGTTGTTGTCACTGACCAAGATCCAGCAATGAAGAAGGCTATTTCTGTTGTATTTGTTGACACGAGGCATCGGTTGTGCATGTGGCATGTGATGCATAAACTTTCTCTGAAGGTTGTTATGCTTTTTTTTTACCTTTGGCGTTTTATGATACACTGCATTTTAAAATACATGGCGTTCTTTACCTTGTTACTATTTTTTTAATTAAGTTTTGTCTTTGTGTAATTTATATGTTTTTTTATGCGTGGTATTTTGGTGTTAGGCTATGCAATTCCACCAATTTTAAAGAACATATTTGTGGTGTTGTGTGGACGGGTATTCTTACACCTGAAGAGTTTGAATCAGAATGGGAAGCGGTTATCGCAGAGTTCAATTTAGCAGATAATGACTGGCTATCTGATATTTTTGCACTAAGGGAATCTTGGATCCCTGCATACTATAGAATGAGAAGATGTCTGGTCTTATGCGAACGACATCGAGGTCGGAGAGTGAGAATCATTTTTTTGGTCAAGTGTGCAATT
The DNA here is from genome assembly GCA_030545235.1 of Helianthus tuberosus. Taxonomy (NCBI): domain Eukaryota; kingdom Viridiplantae; phylum Streptophyta; class Magnoliopsida; order Asterales; family Asteraceae; genus Helianthus; species Helianthus tuberosus. The sequence goes on from CM060354.1 coordinate 82,071,784, forward strand.
CGAAAGCTACTCTTGTTGAGTTCATGACTCATTACGAGGCTGCAATAGAAGCACAACGTCAAACACACCGGAAAAATGATCATGAATCTCGATACAAACGACCCTAGTTGAAGAGTAATTACCAATTGTTGGAAGGGCAAGCTGTTGACATATACCAAAAAGTATTTTTTTTTTGCGACGTTCAAGCTGAGCTTATTGGAGTTGCGGATTGCATAAATCAACGTTACGAAGATCAGCCCGATGGGTTTGTTAAGTTTTACATAAATGACTTCCAACAGCCTTGTACATCCTTATTTGAGGTAAACAATGGCGTTTAGTTTTTATGGCGTTTTCTGTTAATGGCGTTTTATCATATACAATGTGTTTTTTTTATTTTTTAGACAAACATTCTCTGCATGGCGTTATAGAGATATTGTTTTTGGCGTTTTTCAGGTAATGTTCCGTAAGTCTGATTGCACATGCAGTTGCTCATGCAGGCGTTTTGAACAGTTTGGTTTGCCATGTAGACATATATTCTATGTTTTGAGAATTATGGACATTAGGGAATTTCCAAAACAATACATTCTGAATAGATGGCGCAAAGAGGCTTCCCCAAACTGCTCTCCTGAATACTCAATTAGTCGTGAATATATGACCGAGCTTGATCCTGATGTGCAAAGTATGATGCGAGATATTATTTTTCAATGAAATATACTTTGAACCGTTTATCTGGTAATAAAGAGGAGCTATCCTTACACAAGGATCATGTTCAATCTTATATGAAGAAGGTTCAAGATATGCAGATTGTTGCTCCTCCCGCTAGTACTAGGGATAGATTTGCCGAGATAACCGGTCAATATAAAAACGACAAGAATTCGATAAGAGTCCCTGTTGGCTGTTGGGTATAAATCCAAAGGTTCTGGTTCTCGGAAGCGCCTGAAATCTAAACAGGAGATAGCAATCGACAAAAAGAAATCAAAGTCAAAACTCGGGGCCAAAGAAAGACAGTGTCAGAACTGCAAAGGCTATGGACACTACGCATCGACATGCAAACATGCCGTAATTAAAAGAAGATCGACAAGGTCTTCAAGAGCTAGTGAAGAGTAGTTTGGCGTTTTGTATTTTTCATTCTTACAGAACACACACAGATGGTCTTCAAGAGCCAGTGAAGAGTAGTTTCTCGTTTTGTATATTTCATTCCTATAGAACACAAACAGATCTTAGTTTGGCGTTTTACATCATTTTTATACATCATTTTTTCCATCTTTTTTTTTCGACCTATTTGTTCATAACATGTTACTTCGAAGTTACATAACAAACAATATAAGATCGGACAAGCAAATCAAACGCTAAAAAAAACAACGCCACTGAATAAAACTACTATAAACCTCTAATTTTGGTCATGCTAAACTCAATAATGTTTTGCTGAACGAGATGGACAACATTGTTAATCCTCAGTCAAGAAAGATGTCTAACAATGTTGTCCATCCCGTTTAGCTAAACTTTATTGAGAACAAAACTGAATCTCCATGAAATGGCGTTTTTGAATTTTTGTGGTTTTTGTATGTTTTGGCGTTTATATTGAGGATCTTGCTTATTACATTGAGCGAAAGTTTACTGAGAAAATAGTGTATATCAAAGAAACATGAATTGGAATATTTGATATTTGGGTTTTTTTGGCGTTTCTAGTATGAATGGCATAGAGGAAAATATGGCGTTTGGGTTTTTGGTGTGGATTTTAGTAGTTCTGAGAGGTTGTTTATATAGGAAGTTTTTGGCGCGTATTTTAGGCGCGACTTTTATTACAGTAAATGCTAGTAATTAAGTTCCGTCGTTTCAGTACTGTTTGTTCAGCTTTATCGGTTAAAAACAAAGTTTCGCGTTTTATATCTAATGGCGTTTATATTAGGATGAAGTGTGCTATGTTTGTTAAGGCGGAATTTTAATAGCGTTTTATTCGTGAGTTTGGCGCTTTGTGTAGAGAAGTCAAAAGACCCTTTTACCCTTAATGAAGCGCGCCACACTAATAAAAGTGATGTTATTTACGAAAACGCCACCGCGTCATCTAGTCCATAGACGGTTTATATCTGACGATCCATAAGCGTTCTCTCCATTCTCACACTTTTGGGCGCTTTCTCTAAATCCTGACCCTATATATATATGTATATATGTATATGTATATATATATATGTATATATATATATATATAGGGAGCTGCTAAAATAGAAACCATCCCCAGTTGTAAGAACCGTGAGAACCACTCTCAACCAATCAGAAAAGGGGTATTTGGGTCATTTACCCCAAATGTCAAATCTACCATCTCTCTTCATTTAAATCACTGACTTTATAACCTCTCTCCTCTCTCATTATCTCGTTCACATCCACATTCAACCACCATTTGCCTCTCTCCTCATTTCCATAAAAAGCATCTCCTTGTTGATTTTCATTTGAAACTGTTCTCTCTCCTCATTTCCATAACAAGCATCTCCTTCCGATCTTACGAGTGTACGGTGGAACCTGCCAGTGAAGGTTTTTGTAGATTGACTCGAACGATCGAATCATTATCTGCATTTTGGGGGTGGATTCGGATTTGGCTCGCTGGAGTTCGCGGCGGAGGATGAGGTTTCCGGTGGTGGATTTGAGGAGGAGTTTTGTGAGTGGAGAGGCCATGGCGGTTCATGGCGGCGAGATGCGGAGTGGAAACCTAGGCCTTGTTTGTGCGGTGGGTTTTGGGGTTTTACTTATTTTGGTGAGGAGATGGAAAAACACCTATCTGCCCCTCAACCAGGTGGTGGTGGTGGCGGCTCTCCGGCGGCATCTTCTGCCTCCCTTTCTTCTCCGTCGCCCCCCTTTGAGACTGGTGTTTGGTGGTGGTGGTGTTGGGGTTGGTGGCAGTGGCGTTGGGGATGGTGGGTGGGTAGAGAGGGCCGGTGGCGGCGATGGTGGTTGAGCCCGGGAAGGCGGTGGCTGAGCCGGTGAAGCCGGATACAGGTTTGAGTTCTAGCAAGTAAAAAGGGATTCTGTGATTCTATTGGTATTTCTTAAGGGTTTTTTGATTTTTGTGTGGATTGATCTGTTGTAAAAAAATGTGGGTTTCTTTGATTTTTGTGTGGATTGATCTGTTGTAAATAATGTGGGTTTCTTTGAAATTTTGTGGGTTTGAATTTTGGTTTGAGTTTTGTGATTCTTTGATCCTGTTGGTATTTTCTTGGGGGTTTTTTTATTTTTGTGGGATTGATCTGTTGTAAAAAAATGTGGGTTTCTTTGAAATTTTGTGGGTTTGAACAGTGTTGTGGTTGACATTGTTGCCGGCGATCTGGTCTCCAGATCTCGTTTTGCCGTTGATGACATTGTTTTGATATTGTTGGTCTCCAGATCTCGTTTTGCCGTTAACGGATTTGGCGGGCGATGATGCAAAAAAAAAACGTAGATTTTGATGACGATGGCGCGGCAAGGATGGTGGAGGGTAGGTTTTTGAACCTGCAACCCCACTTTGCAGCCTTTTGATTATCGGAAAATCTGAGCCAAGCTTCGTTTTTTTTTCGAGATACACATTGTTTTGATGTTGTTGGTTTTTTTATTTTTTTCCCCAGTCGATGATAATAACAATCTATCTGAGACACCTACCGAGTTTGTGATTTCTGGTTGCATTCATTTTGCGTAAAAAAGTTTTTGTAAAAAAAAAAAGTTAAACCGTAAACTTTTTAACGTAAAACGTAAAAACGTAAAACGTAAAAATTTTAACATAAAATGTAAAAAGTAAAACGTAAAAAGTTTAACGTAAAACGTAAAAAGTTTAACGTAAAACGTAAAATGTAAAACGTAAATTGTAAAACGTAAAACGTAAAATGTAAAACGTAAAATGTAAAACGTAAAATGTAAAACGTAAAACGTAAAAACGTAAAACGTAAAAAGTTTAACGTAAAACGTAAAAAGTTGAAGGTAAATCGTAAAACGTAAAAATTTTAACGTAAAATGTAAAAAGTAAAAAGTAAAACGTAAAACGTAAATTTTTTTTAACGTAGAACGTAAACTTTTTAACGTAAGACGTAAACTTTTTAATGTAAAAACATAAATTTTTTAACGTAAAATGTAATTTTTTAACGTAAAACGTAAAAACTTTAGTGTAAAACCGTAAAACGTATAACATAAAAAACGCCGCGTAAAAAACGTAAAAAACGGCGCGTAAAAAACGGTGCGTTAAAAAACGGGCGTAAAAACGGCGCGTTAAAAAAACGGGCGTAAAAACGGCGCGTTAAAAAACGACGCGTAAAAAAGCCGGGCGTAAAAACGGCACGCAAAAAAAATTGTTTTTGTTAAAAAATCTGAATTTAAAATGGTTTTTTAATAAAAAAAAATTGTTTAAAAAATAACAATTAATATAATAATACAAAATAGTAATAAAAAGCAATAAAGACAAAAAGACAAAATTAAGTAAATTTACTAAAGTAACCTTTTGAATTAAAATATTAAAGACATAATAAGACAAAAAATATATAATAATACTTTTTAATTACTTTTAATGTCATCCATTGATCTTGAAGATCTAATGGTTTAAAAGTGGTTCCCTCGGTTCTTACAACTGGGGGTGGTTTTCATTTTAGCGTTCCCCCAGTGTCAGGTTCTAGGGAAAACTGTCAAAAGTGTGAAAATGGTAAGAACTATTCTAAGCCCCAGAATCTTTGTGATTTGTGGCTAACATTGATGCGGTGACATTTTTGTAAATACTGGGAACCTTAAAACTACAAGGAAGGGTGATATGGGAAGATCCAAAAAAGGGTGGACATGCTAATCACATGTCATTTCCATTATCATATTTAAATGTCTATAAGTTTTTATAAGTGATTATTTTTATAAAAAATTACACCATAAATCCAACAATTTTTATCTTTCCAACGAGTATACTATTGATATACTTTTAAAAAAAGGGTTGGGTTTTTATGGCGTTTTCAACTTTGTTTTTATGGGGTTTTCAGCTCAGTTTTTTATGACGTTTTTTCTGAACTGTGTGTTTTATGACATTTTCAACTGGTGTCTTTATGGTGTTTTTTTTGAACTAGGTGTTTTTATGGTGTTTTCAACTGTGTTTTTAATAGCGTTTTTCTTAAATTGGTGTTTTTATGGCGGTTTTCAACTGAACATTTTATGGTGTTTTTCTTAACGGGGTTTTGACGTTTTCAACTGGATATTTTATGGTGTTTTTTATAAGTTGGGTTTTACGTGGCATTTTTAAATTGGAGACATTATTTTGTGTGTTTTATAGCGCTTTTATTTTGGACATATTTCATGGCGCCATAAAAATACCCACTATCACGAACACCTTCAAAACTATGACAATAGTATACTCGTTGGAAATATATTAAAACACTCGATTTTATTGTGTTTTTGTAAATAACCACGTATATAAAAGTTACTAGATTTTTAAAAAGATTGTGAAAGGTGCATGTGCATCGTCTTTGGTATGTGGATTGACTTTTTGACAATATTGTCATTAGTGTAAGTTAGCACCAGTACGATATGTCAATACTAAAATCGTTCTTACTGTTTTCACAATTTTTACTATTCTCCCAAAATTTCGCCCCTGTATACAGATACATAAACCCACTAAGTTAAAAGGGTATATATACAACACATTAATACAAAAGAATAACTTTTATATAAATAACGTTGACAACATAAACAAAAATAGGACATAAAATTGACAACTAATTTCCAATATGTATAAAATTTTTATCACGTTTATTAGGGTTGAATTATTTATAAAATTCTCTACGTTGCATATACACATTTTTCCGACTGCACATTATGTGGCAGATCCAATATGCGGAGATGCACGGCATAAATATATAATAATATTTTATTAAATCATATACTTTTTATAGTTTATTGATACAATGCACAACATGTATGTGTTGATGTCAAATTTCATGGATCAAGAACTCTGAACTTTGATTATTACAACCGATTATATAAAAACTTTTAACAGATTCAGCAACAAATCTTCTCATAACCTCACATACAGAACATCCACATGATGATCTGTATAAAACTCTCAAAAGATTTAACAGGCAACAGAATCTATATCTACAAAGATCTGAAACACCCTAAATCAAGATTTCAATACGAAACCCTAGAGAAAGTGTACAGTGAAGACTGATAATTGAATGAATCGACCCCTCTAACTAATGCCTGTAGCGACTTTATATAGCAGCTGCGTACAAGTGGCCCTAAGCCCATCCAGTCACTAGCTATTCTGAACTCGGCCCAATACGTCTTAGCCCAACTGCATCTTATATTAATCCAGCAGCAGCCCAGTAGCATCCATTTATCCAACCCACTCACGAAAGTCAGGAAATATAAAATAACAAAAACATAGTATGAGACGTAAAGTATAAAAGTAATATGATCAAATGAAATAACATGGCTATTAATTTTATCATTTTAACAGTTGAAACATCAAACTCTATTTATCTTTTAAAGCCTGATCTACGATTGGTGCTGTCGCAACCCCCGTCCCCTAGCTACCCGGGAACGGGCGACCGCGGCCATTTTCGGTGGTATCTGTGTTTGTCATTTTGGCAGCGGAAATTACATCAGGACCGTAGTTAGGAAATATTTTATCAGAGTAAAATACCACGCTTTTATAGTATTAAACACATGGGAAAATCCCAAGTTTCAAATACACACATTTTCATAGGGATAAACCCTATTTTATTTAAATAAAACATCTCTTTATTTTAGGTAACTTTATAGCCACTTTTCCAAGCCTTCAGTGCTGTCCAACTGGCTTCTATTTGGCTTTCACATTTTGTTACCTGAAACGCGTTTAAAAACATTTTGTCGGTGGGAAATACTGGTGAGTGAATCTCAGTTTAATCAAGTTAAGTAAAACCATTGTACAGTATTGAGGGCGGTCGTGCAATTACATTTGTTTTCATCTACTTTAATTACCACCCACGGTACTGTCAACCCGACTTGTGGTCATGTTACTACTCACAATGTAGTAACAAATTTTTGTATACAAAACCCCAACATACCGACGATAATTGTAGAATACAAATACTCAATCACTGTTTAATATATTATTAATTAAGTGAGGTTTTGTAAAAACAGTTTGCAAAAAGGAGATTACTCACATTGCTGTCTTAGGGTTTCCTTAAGGATTTCCTGATGATTATCTATTAATTACACAAATGCACATGCATTAGTATAATAACCCAATATTTACATTAGTAATACTCTCCCCGAGACGGCATTCCAACCACTACGTCGGGCAGAATCACGACAGCCGTTACGGAACCCTAGATCAATCGGGCAGCGTATCTAATACGTAACCAGGGGTTATGATACTTACAACGAGGCAGAACTTCGTTATTTATGGGGTATTATGCCCGAAAATTTTAATTGCTATCTAGAATTTCGAGAGAGAAAGTTGTGTGGTGCGAGTTGGGACTGAAGGCCGATGCTCCCAATTTATAGGAGCTGATTTCTAGTTCCTCGCGGCCCGCGTAGAAGTCTTCTAAGGTCTTCGCGGCCCGCGACGTAGGGGTAGTAGGGCCTAGCTTGGTCGAGTCAGACCACTAGCCTTCACACACGTTGTGCCACGTGGCAACACCGGGTGCGGCCTGGTGGTTGAGCTGTCGCGCCCCGTGTAAGATCCCTAAGGGGTCTTCGCGGCCCGCGAGCGACACTATTTTCTTGTTTTTACTTTATTTTTAATTATATAGGGTATTTCGGGCTCGGTTTTCGCATACGGGGTATATGTTAAGACATATAGGGACATTTTAAATATATTAGGGGTGTCAGAAATATCTTGGAGGTTTTTATATCCTCCCCACCTTGTTTTAGAACTCGTCCTCGAGGTCTACTGGAATAAGTGTGGGTACTTCCTTTGCATCTCTGATTTAAGCTCCCATGTATATTATAGTCCTCTTTTGGAGTCCTATTTCACTTTGACCAGAACTAATCTCTTGTGTTTGAGATTCTTTACTTTCCTGTCTTCGATATGTAGAGGTCTTTCTACAAATTTTAACTGTTCATTTACCTCTATATCCTTAAGAGGCACTATCAGTGATTCATCGGCTAAGCATTTCTTGAGATTACATACATGAAATACATCATGTATTCGTTCCATTTCTTCTGGCAGTTGTAGCTGATAGGCTACAGGTCCTATTCTTTTAATAATCTCAAAAGGTCCAACACACCTGGGGCTTAGCTTTCCCCTCTTGATGAATCTTACCACTCCTTTCCAAGGAGAGACTTTTAATAACACCTTGTCTCCTACCTGAAATTCCAGTGGCTTTCGTCTGTTATCAGCATAACTCTTTTGTCTGTCACGTGCTGCTTTCAGTCGTTCTTTGACTTGAATGATTTTGTCCGTTGTTTCTAGCACTATTTCAGGTCCAGATAGTTGCTTTTCTCCAACTTCTGCCAAACAAACTGGGGTTCGGCACTTTCGTCCATAAAGTGTTTCGAATGGTGCAGCATTGATACTTGTATGATAACTGTTATTGTAAGAAAATTCTATTAGCGGTAAGTGATCGTCCCAATTACCTCCGAAATCAATTAGACAAGCTCTAAGCATATCTTCCATTGTCTGAATTGTCCTTTCACTTTGTCCGTCCGTTTGAGGATGATAAGTTGTGCTTAGATTTAGCTTGGTTCCCATGGATTTTTGGAAACTTATCCAAAAATGAGAGGTAAAACGGCTATCTCTATCAGAAATAATTGATAAAGGAATTCCATGTAATGAAACTATCTCATTTACATACAATTTAGCTAATTGTTCCATACCGAAAGTTTCCTTCATTGGTAGGAAATGAGCTGACTTAGTTAGCCTGTCTACAATCACCCAGATTGTATCATTACCTTTTCTTGTTTTGGGTAATTTGGTAACAAAATCCATTGTTATCAATTCCCACTTCCACACCGGCATTTCTAACTACTGCAATAAACCTGAGGGTTTCTGATGTTCAGCTTTAACTTGTGAACAGGTTAGACACTTGGCCACATAAGCTGCTATATCCTTTTTCATTTCTATCCACCAAAAATTCTTTCTTAAATCTTGATACATCTTATCATTTCTAGGATGCATCGTATACTTAGACTTATGGGCTTCTTCTAATATACGGTGGCATAGATTTCCTAATTTAGGTATCCACATCCTCTTTTTATGGAATCTTCAAATTCCATCTGTTCCTTGTTCTAATTCCTTAATCATTCCTTTCAATTTCTCGGTATCATCCTTGATTACTGATTTTTGTGCTTCTGTAATCTGTTCATTTAAATCTATCTGTAGATTTAACCTAAGAGAACGTACTCTTTTTGGCTTTGCATGATACTGGATGTTACAATCATAATCACTAAGAATTTCTATCCAGCGTCTTTGTCTCATATTCAACTCCTTTTGCCCGAAAACATACCTTAAACTCTTATGATCTGTAAAAATGGTAAACTTACTACCATAAAGGTAATATCTCCAAATTTTCAGGGCAAAAATTATAGCTCCTAACTCTAAATCATGGGTTGAATAATTCTCTTCATGATTCTTAAGTTGTCTAGATGCGTAAGCTATAACCTTTTGACATTGCATCAATACACATCCATAACCTAACTTAGAAGCGTCACAATAGACTACAAAGTCTTCAGTTCCTTCTGGTAACGCTAGTATGGGTGCATTGGTTAATCTTTGCTTAAGAATTCTAAAGGCTTCTTCTTGTTTTGGTCCCCATTCAAACTTAATGGATTTACAGGTTAACTTAGTTAAGGGAATGGCTATTCTAGAAAAATCTTGAATAAATCTTCTATAATACCTGGCCAATCCTAAGAAACTTCTATCCTCGGTTGGTGATTCAGGAGTTTTCCATTCAGTAATTGCCTCGATCTTGGTGGGATCCACATGAATTCCTTCATGATTGACTAAATGTCCAAGAAACTGTACATGTTCTAACCAAAACTCACATTTTGAAAACTTTCATAAAGCTTTTCTTTTCTCAATATACTGAGAAGTGCATGCAGATGCGCTGCGTGTTCCTCATTACTTTTAGAGTAAATGAGAATATCATCTACAAAGACAATTATGAATTTATCCAAATATGGCTTACATATTCGGTTCATCATGTCCATAAATACAGCTGGGGCATTGGTTAAACCAAATGGCATGACAGTAAATTCATAATGGCCATACCTTGTTATAAAAGCAGTCTTAGGAATGTCCTCTTCCTGTACCTTTAATTGATGATATCCTGAGCGTAAATCGATCTTGGAGAAAAATCGAGCTCCTTGCAATTGATCAAACAAGTCATCGATTCTCGGTAGTAGGTACCGATTTTTAATCCTGACCTTGTTCAATTCACGGTAATCAATGCACATACGCGTCGATCCGTCTTTCTTTCTAACGAATAAGATTGGCGCTCCCCATGGAGATGAACTTGGCTGTATGAATCATTTTTCTAACAATTCGTCTAACTGTTTCTTCAGTTCCAGCATTCTGCGGGTGCCAAACGGTAAGGTGCTTTGGCAATTGGTGCTGTCCCTGGTAGCAGGTGGATTCTGAATTCAACTTCCCTGTCTGGCGGTAGTCCTGGTAATTCTTCTGGAAACACATCTGGAAACTGAGACACTACTGGGATATCTTTCAATTCTTTTCCTTTAGTGTTAGTGATTATGGAAATCAAATATACTAATGATCCTTTTCTTATATAACTTGTTGTTTTCATCACAGAGATGAATTTTGTAGATCTAGCTGGCTTATCTCCTTTAATTGTGATCTTTTCACCCTTTGGTGAATTTACTTGAATTGACTTTTGATCACATAAAATACTGGCTTTATTGGCTATCAACCAATCCGTTCCTAATACAACATCAAATCCTACCAGATTCATTGGATAAAGGTTTGCAATAAACCTTTGATTTAAAAATTCTATCCTTGCTCCCTGCAAGATTTCAGAAATCTTAATGGTTTCTCCATTCGCTGTCTCTACTAGACATTCTTGTGGGAGTTTAGTTAATGGATGATTGAGAAGTTTGCAAAATGAAGTATTAATAAAACTTTGGTTTGCACCAGAGTCAAATAATACTTTAGCAAAGACATCATTAACTAAAAACGTACCGGCTATCACATCCGGATTCATCTTGGCTTCATCTGCAGTCAGAACAAATGCTCTAGCATTTTTAGTAGTCTTGTTGTTCATGGCTGGAGCTAGTTTCAGACAATTCGGCTTGATGTGACCTTTTTCTCCACAGTTGAAGCACATTCCATTATTAGGTTTCTTCCTGAAATCTTCTTCCTTGTGTCCTGGTATTTTGCAGAAATTGCAGTAAGTGGAGCATCTTCCCGAATGCTTCTTCTTGCAGGCCTTGCAGTAGGGTGCAGAGGTAGATCCTACATTTTTCCCACGGTTAGAATTTCCATAACGAAATTCTTGGGTAAGCCTTTGAGCTATGTTCCTCCTCTGGTCTTCTTCTCGTGTACGTACTAATTCATCAGTCAAGGTATTTGCTAGTTCTACAGCTTCTTCTATAGTTTGAGGTCTAGCTGCCTTGACTACATGCCTAATCTCACTAATTAATCCCCAGATGTAACGGGAGATTAAGACTGGTTCGGGTGATGCAAGGGTTGGAACTATTCTAGCATATTCGAAGAATAACGTAGTGTAACCCTTACTATCCACTCCAGTCATTCTAAGGTTTAGGAACTTATTTGCTATCTGTTCTTTTTCATTGGGATGGCAGAATTTCCTTTCTACCATGTTTTTAAATTTCTCCCATTCCATATTGTAAATTCTGTCACTTCCCCTAGACTGGAGGATAGTGTTCCACCATTCTAAGGCTGAGTTCTTAAACAGATTGGAGGCAAACATTATATTATCCTCTTCCGCGCACTTGCTTATTTTTAAGACTGCCTTAGTCTTTTCTATCCAGCGTAGAGCTACAATGGCCCCTTCATTTCCCGAGAATGCCATTGGTTTACAAGACCAGAATTCTTTATAAGAACAACCATAAGACATGGTTCTTCTTCTTTTGGGAATGGGCACTTGAAGTATAGGTCCATTGTTCACGCTGTGTTCAGGTTCAGTGGGTCGTTTACTGCTATGATTACTTTTATTATCAGCTTCCCTAACTGTTTGAATAATATATGGCATCGCATCTATTATCCCTTGTGCCACTATGTGTTGGATGGCACTGTTATCCACTTGGTTTCCATTGTTATTGTTGTTCTGATTATCGTTATTCTGGTTTTCCGGGTTATTATTCGGGTTTTCTTGATTCACTTGGTCGGCCATCTGAATTATAAACAATTACCACATATTAATATCACAAAATAATATTTAATGCAAACAATCACACAACGCATATGTTGGTCAAAATCATCGAATATTGCGACTTACTCTGTCTTATATATTATGCATCTACTACAAACTGGAACTGGAATTTTAAAATTACAATACTATTAGGCATCAGTATATATTGTCTAGTTTTTTTTTCAAACATACACACATATTATATTATTATTATTATTATTATTATTATTATTATTATTATTATTTTATTGTTATTACTACTATCACTATTACTGATATGGGTTCATCCAGAACTCCATATTACGCTCGTCATACTTCCAGACGAGTCGTTCTCCGATCTGCCTCATCCTTTCACTACCTTCTAAAATCTCCTCACCAAAGGTTCGGAGTTCTTGCACATTCTCTGCACTCATTGGGGGTGCATGGGCTGGTACTGGGTTTGGGAACTGGGGCATAGGTTCTTGGTAAGGATAAGGATTCTCTAAAATTTCCCTAATATATAGGTCATTATCGTAATAGGGATCTAGAGGGTCCAAGTCTGGGTAGGCTGCTAGGTTTGGCATAGGTTCATTTTCTGGTATTGGGTAACGTTGCACATAATCCCTATTGTCATCTAACCACGGGTCGTAGTCTGGGTCTAAGGGATTGGGTGCTGGTATTCTAGGTATCTCAGCTGGGTTGAAATCAGGCATTGGGATTTGATTTTCTGGGTTGTTTTCAATTTCCATTGGCTAAACGGGAAATAGTGGTAAGAGCTGGGGTGCTATGAGTTGCTCAAGGTTAGGGTCGGCAGCTGTGGTTGCTAGGATATGAAAATTTGCTAAACTCCTATTGAGCATGTCCTGGGTGTGAGCATCTGTTTCTCTTTTAACGGCTGCTAAAGCACGTTGCTGTTGTAACTTTTTCATTCTTTTCCTACGTTCATGCGCTCCTCTACTGAACCATCCTCTCTTTTTAGGAGGGAATGACTCTTTAGACTGAGCCTTAAACACGAATATCCCATCTTCATTATCAGCTGAATACCCTGAGAGGGCAGGCTGTGAAGAGGTGCCTTCGCTTCTAGGTGAGCTGGACAACTGACGGTAGGCGTCGGAAGGTCCTTGGTCGTTCATACTTTAAACTAACAAATAGTCAAATAACACATAACAATAAAATTCAGATATGCACGTATTCCCGTAATTCATTTCCTAACATATAATATTTTGGTGACAGCAGAACACTTCTGTGGCTGAATCAGTGGCTTAGCTCTGATACCACCTTCTGTCGCAACCCCCGTCCCCTAGCTACCCGGGAACGGGCGGCCGCGGCCATTTTCGGTGGTATCTGTGTTTGTCATTTTGGCAGCGGAAGTTACATCAGGACCGTAGTTAGGAAATATTTTATCAGAGTAAAATACCACGCTTTTATAGTATTAAACACATGGGAAAATCCCAAGTTTCAAATACACACATTTTCATAGGGATAAACCCTATTTTATTTAAATTAAACATCTCTTTATTTTAGGTAACTTTATAGCCACTTTTCCAAGCCTTCAGTGCTGTCAAGCTGACTTCTATTTGGCTTTCACATTTTGTTACCTGAAACGCGTTTAAAAACATTTTGTCAGTGGGAAATACTGGTGAGTGAATCTCAGTTTAATCAAGTTAAGTAAAACCATTGTACAGTATTGAGGGCGGTCGCGCAATTACATTTGTTTCCATCTACTTTAATTACCACCCACGGTACTGTCAACCCGACTTGTGGTCATGTTACTACTCACAATGTAGTAACAAATTTTTGTATACAAAACCCCAACATACCGACGATAATTGTAGAATACAAATACTCAGTCACTGTTTAATATATTATTAATTAAGTGAGGTTTTGTAAAAACAGTTTGCAAAAAGGAGATTACTCACATTGTTGTCTTAGGGTTTTCCTTAAGGATTTTCTGATGATTATCTATTAATTACACAAATGCACACGCATTAGTATAATAACCCAATATTTATATTAGTAATACTCTCCCCGAGACGGCATTCCAACGACTACGTCGGGCAGAACCACGACAGCCGTTACGGAACCCTGGATCAATCGGGCAGCGTATCTAATATGTAATCGGGGGTTATGATAGTTACAACGAGGCAGAACTTCGTTATTTAGGGAGTATTATGCCCGAAAATTTTAATTGCTATGTAGAATTTCGAGAGAGAAAGTTGTGTGGTGCGAGTTGGGACTGAAGGCCGATGCTCCCAATTTATAGGAGCTGATTTCGAGTTCCTCGCGACCCGCGTAGAAGTCTTCTAAGGTCTTCGCGGCCCGCGACGTAGGGGTAGTAGGGCCTAGCTTGGTCGAGTCAGACCACTAGCCTTCACACGCGTTGTGCCACGTGGCAACACCGGGTGCGGCCTGGTGGTTGAGCTGTCGCGCCCCGCGTACGATTCCTAAGGGGTCTTCGCAGCCTGCGAGCGACACTATTTTCTTGTTTTCACTTTATTTTTAATTATATAGGGTATTTAGGGGCTCGGTTTTCGCATAAGGGGTATATGTTAAGACATATAGGGACATTTTAAATATATTAGGGGTGTCAGAAATATCTTGGAGGGTTGTTATAGGTACGGGATGGCTAACGAGTTTGTGTATTAGCTCTTGCGTCATGTATGGTAGTTCATTCGTTTTGGTGGTATCTTTATGACCACATTTTGGTAAATTTAGAAAACGAAGAATGCAAAGGAGTTTGAGAAAAGGAATACGCCGATATCAAAAGTTGTGAAAGAGATCAGGGGAAACGTGTTCCTATGGTTTGGGGTCGTTCTAAATTTAATGTGTTAAATTGGAAGAGGTGGTGCGATTTCAATTTACGTTATGTAATCTTTTAACTTTGTTTGGATTTTTCAACTCCTTGTTCGCTCGATTTCTATATGTTATATAGAAGTTTTTTCTCTTTAAAAAAAAAAATCAATATCCTCATAAAAATAAATAATGAATAATAGTAGCCAATGTGAGGTAGCTTACTTGGTAGAGACACATGTATTTAAAGGGGAGGTCTCAGGTTTTTCAAGCCTGGGCAAAGGGAAATAATTTAGGATTATTATTGTGAAGGAGTAACATCTGTCGTTAAAAAACTGAATTATGGTGCCAATGAGGTAGTGGTGGAGTACTTGAGGAAATACTTGGTGTTCCTTGTGACCCAGGTTCGACTCCCACTCTTCCCATTATTTTCTGCGGCATCCAGGTGAAGGGCGTGGGTGGCGCCGGTTCGTCTTGGATGGGAGGCAAGGTTTTACCGCTTATCCAACTGTCGTGACTTCGGGAGGATGGAGGTAGAGTTTCCGCGCATTTGAGAGAGCCAAATGGCTGGCGGCGGCTGAGTAGTCGACCTTAGACTATGGGGTATGGGGCTTGGGTTGGGGCGTGGGTTGGCTGAAAACGCCCAAGCCACCACCCCGGGTGGGCTTGGGTTGGGGCGTGGCCCAAGGGGCGGGAGTTTGAAGCCGGGCGTGGGACGGGCTAGCGATCCTATGTGGCGGGCTCCTATTCGCTTTGTTGGCCATGTCATAGCTCTTATTCGCTTTTTTTTTTTAATAAACTGCCAAGCCTAGCCACGCCCCAACCCAAGCCCCGCCATACCCCACGGACACGTCACTCACCGGTGGGGGGGCTCGAACTCCACGTGTCAACTCATGCCCCCAACCCAAGCCCCACCATACCCCACAGTCTTAGCCACAGCGCCCGGTATCACGGTAGTTGGCACGGCGTTCAAGAAAAAAAGAATTATGTTAGTTTAAAGAGTCTTTATCGTTTAAAGAGAGAATCAGTAAATTTAGTTGTAGTTAATAAGAAAGAGAAAATGAATTTTGTTGGTTATTATTGGTCAAAACTAATTAAAATGTAATAAATGTAAATAGAAAATAGAGTATATTGCATCACGTTTTAAAATCATATTATATCAAATTCCGTGCTATTAATATAAACGCATTAAAAATCCCAGAAGTAAATGCACCCAAGGCCATGAAAACAAACAAGAGTCGTGACTTTTTGGGATATTATTACAATTTGGGGTTCTATAATCATCTTGTTAGGGTTTTCACTTTTCAATTCAATGCAATGCAGTTTAAATACCAGACGAATTCTCATCATTCTCAAATCTCACAACTCTTTCTTCACACACTACATGTTCTCCCCCTTAATCTAAATTAATCTCGCAAATTTCAGGGTGTATTAACCTGATGGGTGATTTGTTCATGAATCCTGATCCGAACCAGACACCTGTTGCTGACCCATCACCACCGTCAACTCCGGCGACAACCCCACCAGGGTTTGGGCTCTTTTTAGCCAATCATGAAACCCCACGTCGCTCAATTGAGGATCGGATCAGGTTTGCTATTAGGGTCAGTGCTAGACAGCCTCAAACTAGTGTTAATGAACCAGTTGTTGGTGTGAACAGTGGTATGAACAGTGGTGACAGGTTGAAGAATCACAAAAGGGATATAACCCATGTGGCAAAAGCATTAGGGATGGATGTTGATGGCAACAAGACTCATGATGGGGTGTTGTTTGATTGTAATATGTGTTTAAAGATGGCTAAAGATCCGATCTTGACATGTTGTGGTCACTTGTTTTGTTGGGGTTGTTTTTATCAGGTTCCGTATGTGGATTCGGTTTCGAAAGAGTGCCCTGTTTGCAGTGGGGAAGTGATTGATTCGAACGTTACTCCTGTTTATGGGAGTGGGAATGGGAAGGATTCGGGAGGGATGGAGATGGGTTCAGGAGTGAGGATTCCTCCGAGGCCCCAGGCGCGCAGAGTGGAGAGTTTTGCAGAGGAAAGTTCGTTTATTAGTTCAGTGGTGGAAGCGGTTAGGAGGATTAGAAGTGCTCGGGCGAATTCGGATGCAAGTTCAATTGTTGTTCATGCATCAGAGGTCCAAATGAATGCTGCTGGTAGTACTGGTTTGCGGTTGGGTGGATTAGCAGCAGATGGTGATGTTGAGGTTGACCAGGCTGTATCTGGCTCTAGGAGGAGGAGGAGGAGACGACGATGAAGGTGATGATGTTGTAGTAGTTATAATCGAATAATCAGTATGCTTAGAAAATAGAAATGTAACTGATGTGGTCTTTAGATGATGAGAATGGTATATGATATACTCTATTGGTATAAAATCTCTGTTTGTTTCTAGATGTTCATCGCTCCTACTTGCATTTGGTACGTTATTGCAGCGTTGTGCACAGATGGTTGTGATGTCTGACTCTTGGTTATTGAGGCTGTGGCATTGATACATAGTTGAAGTGATTGTATTTCAAATTCTGTTTTTTCTTCAACTTATTTCAGGATGATGCGTTCTGCATTAGGGCGGATGTTTTGACTTGAAACATGATTTTGGGATGTTTGGTTGCGTAGAAACGAAAATGACTTCAGACTTCGACTCCTCATCAGGCCTAATGGACATGGCTGAACCAAATGTGTAAACGCATATAAAGAGAAAAATCTTTATATGTTATTGTCATTGACAATCGCTAGATTATTCGACTACCTCCCATCCACGTCACTAATTGTTCACTAGTAAATGTGTTAGTTAAATAACTATCTAAGTATCGCGACATGAGAGTCGGGGGTGGTGTTGATCATAGCACGCGCTATCGCTCAAAAACTCCTTAAGTTACTTATTCAAATGGTCTTGATACATCTTTCGTTTAACCTCTAACCTGGTCTTGGTAAAGCTTTCGTTTATCCTCAACATTGTGTGTATCGTCGCCTCAACATTTGGTAAAACATTTCTTCGGAATGCTTTTGCTTCTTCTCTCCGTTGTCTGCTGAAACTCCGCATCTTTGTCATTTGTCTTTATTAGATAGTAATCTACAAACATTAGACAAATGATTAGCAATTTGTTAAGATAAAATATAATTACATTATATAGAAATATACATCTATAGAAAAACGATGAGAATAAGATCTCCCCGTGCTTCAATTGTGGGGATCATGGGTAATAGCATAGCAGGGGTCATGATGGACCCAAAGCTGAGGAGGCAGTTATGACCTGACCTCCAACACTCTACTCACATCGTTGTGGATCGTCAACATAACTTGCGACGAGCTTGGTGTCAACACATAGTTTTCCGCATACAGTTGATAGTACCTCTCCTACGACTTATAAAAAAATGAGTTAGTTTATGAAAATTTCGACAACATAATGGGTATAGATTGAACATTCTGACTACATGTGTTATATAAGTATCTAGCATGTGTCTAAGAGTGGCAACCCACACAATTAATACTATGATTAACATTCAGCAAGTTAAAATAAGATAGTATAAAAATAAATATACAATATATATTAGGTTCCATAAACACATTGTCAATAATTTGGTCCCAACATATCTTTTAAGGATCCAATGTACCATAAAACACCTACACATCTAAAGGCCCTTTTCACAGGCCATTTGTGTGTGTTTGATCCGGTCTCCATACCGATATCGTATGCTAAGACACCATGTATGTAACGCCTCACACTTGGGGTTGTGTCCCAACAATAAAACCCCTATACATACTCCCAATCGTTGTTAGAGTATAAAAACTAAATATGCAATAATTAAAATAAATTGATTTCATAAAAGTTGGCTAAACCCATTAAACCTTCTAGCAGCCGTTGATCTTGATAAATAGATGGATCAGATTGAAAGTAACATTTTGCTTTTTAATTCTTATTATTCTAAGTGAAGATGGTAAAAAATGGGTAAAATGAGATATGGGGTTGGATTAAAATGTCTTGAAAATAGGAGTTGCATACATAGGAAAAGTGATTACATCAAACTAGCCATCATAACCTACAAAGTTCATGTAATCTAGATATAAAAAGATTACACCATATCCTTGAAATTTAGTAATACATAGATTTGGGAATCGATCACGTTTATTCTTCTCTAGTTTGTTGTATATTCGGGTAGAAGTAAAGACACTATTAAAGACGAATGAGGACATCGACGGAGATTTTTTCTCTAAAAGAAGATGAAATGATAGGGTTATAACTATATTGAGAGAAAGAAGCTAAGAGATAGAGAATAGTTTGACTCAAATTCTGGATATCCTCCAGATTGTTACGTAGCATTCAATTTATAAAAGATAAACTTACACACAAGACCCTCAAACAAATAGAAAACAACCCTTATTACTCCCTACACTACTAATAATTAGTAAAATACCCCTAAACTATTATTCTTCACGTATCAATACTTCCCCCTTAAAAGATTCTTGACCTCAAGAATCATAAAATAGAGAAAATATTGCAGCATCCATGAGTTCTTTTGGGTCGACTCATTCCTTCCTACGACATTTGGAGATGTAGTAACAAGGCGCCACGGAGGCCGCCACTCGGTCACCCTGGTGACTTCTTTGGCTGGAGTTGTTGTCCTCTTTGTCACCAATAAATTCTGAATAGAATCGGTACTAGCACGATGAACTTGCCATAAAAATGTCTTTATCACCTTTCTGCAAGTAGTCGTTTTGAACCGAAGCACCGGCCTTTTTTCCTTCTTCACACTACTTTTCATGGCTTTCAACACAGATGACATAAAAATATCCTTTTTCTTTTGGGAATCAAGGATGTGATTGTCCTTTTGGGTTGAGTTAGTCTTGCCTATCATGGAGGATGGGAAAAGGGTCTTAGGCAATGGAAAGAGGGTTTGTTTTGACTGCATCAAAGAAGAGGATGATGTAATGTTTGGGTGTGATGAAACATGTCTCGGTGGTGGTGCAGCAGCGGGCGTGGATGGCGGAGTAAGGGCTTGGAACGGAAGTGGTGCTGCTGCGGGTGACTGGACAGGCGGTGCGGTGGCGGAGAAGGATCCAAAAGAACTGCCGGACGACTGAGATATGTCCCGCACAGCCTTGAGAATTTCCTCCTGCCGTTTCAAAGCCTGCTCCTGCTGTTTCATCAAAGCCGATAACGCCGTCTGGATCTCGTTGATGGCCCTATCGTGGGACTTCAGTGTGTTATCAATCTCGTTGTTACGGGTGTTCGTCATGGTGGCGGCAAGGAATTCCGATGAGGATTCGGGATAGCTCTGATACCCTTGATAGGGTTATAACTATATTGAGAGAAAGAAGCTAAGAGATAGAGAATAGTTTGACTCAAATTCTGGATATCCTCCAGATTGTTACGTAGCATTCAATTTATAAAAGATAAACTTACACACAAGACCCTCAAACAAATAGAAAACAACCCTTATTACTCCCTACACTACTAATAATTAGTAAAATACCCCTAAACTATTATTCTTCACGTATCATGAAACAAAATGAAGAAAAGTATGGATTTCCATATTAGGCGGTCAATCTCTGTTGAGACAACATTGGGTTTTGATCTACTTGCTGATATGCCAAATATTGAATATTTAGGGTTTTGATCTACTTTTTTAGAATAATATTTACCAGGTTTGCGCTTATGGGTCCTCGTTTGTCTAGTATCGTGTTTTTTTATTAGGGTTCCAACTTAGTTTTTTTAATAACGATTATCGATTTGTATACATTGTGGGTGTGTATGTGGTGTGGAATCTTGTTTCTGTATAGCATTTTTATTTCCTAATTTATAAGATTTATTGTTTGTTTCTCATTTAGGGTTTTTGTTAGTTGATCATTGTATGTTCTATAGCCCATAAAGTCCATAAGTTGCTCATTCAACCGGTTTTGATAAAGCTTTTGTTTAACCTCTAACATGGTCTAGGTAAAGCCTTTGTTCATCCTCTAACAAACATTGTGTGTAACGTCGCCTCAACCTTTGGCTCTTCTCTTCGTTGTCAGCTAAACATCCGCATTATTGTCATTTGTCCTCATTTGGTAGTAATCTACAAACATTAAACAAATGATTAGCGGTATGTAAAGATAAAATATAATTACACTATATAGAAACATACATCTATAGAAAAACAATGAGCATAAGATCTCCCCGTACACCAATTATGGAGATTATGCGTAATAGTATAGAAGGGGTCATGATGGACCTAAAGCTAAGGAGGCAGTTATTACCTGACCTCCAACACCCTCCTCACACCGTTGTGGTGTGATGCTCGGCAAAATACTGGTAATTTCGTACAATTTAAACAATTATTACATTATTATTTTTTGCATACTTGACTTAGTTTTATTTAATTAAGTCTTAAAATTCTAGGATTATACAAAATAATATCGTGAAAAGATATCGAGTTTGCTGCATTGTGAAACAATATAAACTATGTCCTAGACAAAGTAGTATAAATGCGAACACACTATTCATGCCAGGACTAGTCGTCTCGTGGTATAGCCTGACACGACAAAAACAAGACTTGGAAATATGTCCGCAACGAATATTACATAAAAACATAAGTTGGGAATAACTTACAATTAATATGTTCCGGAAAAATTATATAAACACTAAATTGTCTTGTTCGTAGACAAATTCAGCAATTTTGCAGAAGTGTACAACACTCTGAAGAACCATACAGCAAACGTCCGAAATCCAAAAATAAATGTTAAGAGTTAATTGCCAAAATCGTCCTGAGGTTTTGGCATGTTTGCCATTATCGACCAAAATGACTTTTTTGTATCAAATAGCCACCCACGTTTGTAACTTTTTGTCATTTTCATCCAAATGCCTAACTGGGTTAGAAACAACCGTTTGAACCAGCTGATTTTCTTAATTTACATAAAGTCTAACCATGGTTAGCAAGCTATGTCTGCTATAAATAGGGTAGCGCCTCCCCCCCCCCCCCTCTTCTTCTTCTTCATACATTCGTGTCTGGTCTGAACTAGCTGATTTTACACCAGCACACACACCAATCACGCCTTTGATCGTCACACCATTAACAAGGTTTTTGTCTACTCCACTTTCATCAAATTCTTCATAAAATTCATTATTTATTATATATAAAATAATAATAATAAAAAGTGTGTGCCACGTGTCGAATAATGTTACTCTTTCATGCCCCATCACACTCCTCCCTTTTTTTGCACCACACCATTTTGTGACGCGTGCTTACGTGGCATACACATATCTAATAACGCCACTCTTTCATGCCCGTCACTCCATGTAGTGTTGGATATAAGATAAAATGTGTAAGGCCCTATAATGGTGTAGGTTTACGCCTATCTTTATCAAACACAAATATAGGCTATTGGGCTTAGCCTTGTAGTGGGTTAGATAGTAATGGGATAAGCCATGTGGGCTAATTAAGAGATTTGGGCCTGTTTGGTTAGTAATATGCATTTGGGCTTGGCCCAGCTTGTAACTAGGTCACCCTATGTAACTATAAATAGGGTGAACCTAGTTCATTATTAGGTTAGACATTTTGAGAGGTTCTTCTAGTTATTTTCGATTTCTTTGTTTTGGTGTACCAGACGGTTCCTAGAAACCGTGTGCACTTTGGTTATAATCGATTGAGTGTTCTTGTTCTTAACACTTTTCTTAGTATTCCGCGCTTTGATTAGTGTTTGATATCCGATTGTGTAGTGTTCCTGGACTTACAATTGGTATCAGAGCCTAAGTAGTCTTGCGAAGGCTCGGTTTTAATCGGATATTTTTTGAAGATCGAAGAACACGAAGAACAGGTTGAAGATTTGAAGAACAGTTCAAAAATTAGTGTTTTGATCTGTTTTGGTAAAATAGTCAAAGTGTTTGCTTGTTTTTCGAAGGTTATTGGGGGAAATAAATCAAGAGATAGAATTTCAAATCAATTTCTTGATTCTCGGGGGATTTGATTGGTTGAGTTATCTACAAAATTGCAACCAAAAGTCAACATCATCTTCTTGTGCGATTACAACTATATTTGTGCAACTGAAGACATCTTGTGCGATCCTATCATTCACACAAATTCCGTCTTGTGCGACTGAACAATTAACTTGTGCAACTACATCGATCTTGTGCGATTACATTTTACTTGTGCGATCGGAACGGTGTTGTGCGACCGAACCATCTCCGACAATCTTTCATCTTTGCTCATCGCCATCTTCGTTATGCAACTCATCATCACCTTCCGATGATCACCGTGCAACTGTGAACTCCGACTACCCGTACATCAACATTCAGATTCCGAGTGAAGATATCGAGTTTTCTGTTTCGGGTTCGGTTTCGACACATTGTTCCACGACTTCACAACAGTACCAACATCATCCTCTCCGTTCTCCGGTCATCATTACTGATCATCATCTCCGGCGAACTGTCATCATCATCGTTACCATAACAACATCGTTACCATTATTCACCTGTGAACTCCGACGATAACCACCACCTCCGACCACTTTCTCCGTCTATATCATTCAGCACAACCACCGTACAACATCACGACACCGTTCAACCTTCCATCTCCATCAACCTTTGTTCATCAATCATAATTATCATCGCACCACGACAACCACACATTGCCATCGTCATCATCATCATCGAACATACTCCGCTCATCATCTCCGGTAACCATCAGGATAATACATCTTCTCCGACATCATCTCCGTTATCACCATCTTCACCGTCTGTTAAGAGCGTTTATTCTGTTACCGATCATCAGGTTGGCGGCTGAGTTTGTGAATTAGGGTTCTTGGTCGATCGGTTAAACGAAGAGGAAACCTCGAATTCTGTTTTTTTTATTTAAGGTTTCTTTTGTTATTATAATAATAATAATAGTTTTAATCATTAGGTAATCATTGATTTATTAATAATAATAATTATTATATTAATTAGGTTTTGTTCACTACATATATAATATTAAAAAAAATTAGTTTATTAAAAATTAAAAAAAAAGGGTTTATTAATTAAAAAAAAAAAAGTTTTTGTTATTGTTTTGGCGATAAGTTTTGACAGGTTTGAAGGCACGGTACAGGATCACATATTCGGGGGATCACAACTTCTGGGGGATCATACTTCTGGGGGATCACAGTTCAAAATCTAAAAATGTCTTCTAAGAGAGAGGTGCTTGAGCAGGAACTTCAAGGATTCAGATACTCATATGGTGAAACTATAGAAGCACTTACAGGCCGGTTTACTGAACTGCTCTCTAAGATGGAGAAGGCAGAGATGGTGGTGTCTACTTACATGAGCAACACAAAGCTTCTGGATGCCATAAAAATGATTCCAGATCAGGCAAACTGTAGTTGGTTTAGAAATGTTAATCAGATCATTGTGACAACCGACTGCTACTGTTACAAAATGAAGTCGGATGAGCTGATCTCACTCATCAAGTCATATGACAATGCTGACAAGCAGTCCACTCAAGGTACTCAAATTCACGACTTCACTCCCATTCCCACTGAGGTATGTGTAGATGATGTCTGTTGTACTGAAAAATGTAGAAAGAAAGTAAAAGGTTTTAAGGAACAGGCTCAGTCGCTTTCTATGCAACTTCAACTTACCAAATCCAGTAGCTACGAAGTTAAAAAGAAACTGGATGGGTATAAAGAAATGGTAGAGGCTCAAAAACGTGACATTCGACAGTTGCATAGTGATCTAAGCGAAGCAAAATGTCGATATCTCCACTTCAAGGAGCTATCTGAAAAATTAACTGTTGAATTAAACAACTTAAAATCGACTTTCGAAAATACTGAATTTAATTTCAAAAAATTTGATGTTTCAAGCGAAAAGGTCGAGAAAATGATAAATCAACAGTTAAAGTATAGCAAAAAGGAAGTGAGGAATAAGGGATTGGGATTTGTATGCATACCTCCACCATACAATCACAATTACACCTCTATTCCTATGACTGAGGAGGAGATAGCCGACTTGCCTGAAATGGAATATGGGAAGCCCGGGGATAGGAAGGCTGAGCCTGTTAATCCAAAGAAAGTTAAAATCACAAGGCCTGATAAAACTGAAATTGTTCTAGAAAAACAGGCATTTGATAAAACTTTCGTGAAACCTGCTGATGTTTTAAAGCAAACCGAGACTCTAAATTTTGAGAATAATGCGAACATTGACAAACATTTTCAAGTATTAGATAATACTGTGTCAGGTTTTTCTCAAAATTCATCTGAAGTACAACAACAAGAGAAAGAGTCTAAAACAAAATTTTTCAATTTTGAGTTTGCTATGTTGAGTGAGTTTGTTGAATGGTCTCGCAAACAAACTAAGTCAACTTCTTCATCTGATTCGTCATGTGACTCCTCGGAGACAGCTAACTGTGAAAAGTCAAAGTTAGCTGATTCAGCCGAGTCTATTAACGAATCACCTGAAATAGTTGAATCAGAACAAACAACAGTAGCATCTGAGCCACCTGCTCCATCTGATTCCAAATGTGAATCACCTGAAGCAACTGATTCTGAAAAATTGGATTCAGTTGAATCTAGTGAATCCAGCTGTGAGTCTTCTGAAGCAGCTGACTCAGCAGCAGAGGATTCAGCAGAGCCACTACAAAAGGAATGTAACTCAGGTGGTTCAGCTGAATCAACCAGTGAAACAGTGACTGAGCCCACAACATCTGAAGTTGAAATAACAAGGCCAGTCCCTGATTTTAAATGTGTGAATGTTGCTGATGCCTCTACTTCATGTGCAGACAAAGTAATTATTGAGGATTGGGTTGAGGGGGATGATGTTGTTTGTCAAAAAGCTGATGATGTTTGTCCAAAAACATCAAATTTGTCTGCTGATGCTCCTCCTTATGTGAGAAAGGATGCTTCTGAGCCAGCTTTGAGAGGCCCTTCAAATAAATATGTGCCTCCAAAGACAACAGTTAAAAATGAAAATGCTAAATCTAGTGAATGTACTAACTGTTGTAAACAGAGACATATGAAGCAGGGCAAAAAGGCTGAGAAGGCTGCAAACAAATCATCCAACAAATCTTATAACTCATACTCAACATCGGTTGGATGGAATGGACCGGGTTATGCTCCCTATGTGAAAAAGCAAACCTGCTACAATTGCGGCATACCCGGTCACATTGCAAGAAATTGCACATATCGTCCCTATGTGCCGTACTATATACAACATCAGAAGGTTACACCAAGGGACAAATCTTATTCTAAGCCGATGAAGGTTGAAAAGCCTAAGGCAATGAGGAATAAGAGTCCCAAGGTTAAACCATCTGATGGGGACTGGAATGCTGCCAAAGCTAAAAGAAAACAAGCTTTAAAACCTAAACAAGTTCTGAAGAATAAAAAGGTTGAAAAGCAAACAGTTTTGCCAAAGGCACCTCAGAAATTAGAGAAGCCTAAACAAATTTGGCAGGCAAAACACAAAGCAGCGACATCACCAGTCCTTGAATCAAAAGGGACCATGTGCTTTAGAGAAGTGTCTTACGTTGATGCTTCAGGTATACCCAGGACCACGATGGCCTGGGTACCAATGTCTTACTAATCTCCTTACTTTTTCAGGGACAACCAAGGAGGAGCTGTTGACAATCCTTGGATGTTGATAGCGGTTGTTCCAGAGACATAACGGGTAACATTTCACTGTTGCAAAATGTATATTTTTTTACAGTGATATGTTTCATTTGAAGGAGATAATAGAAGTAAGTAAGACAAGATCAGCTAAAAGGTACAATTTTGAATTTCGTATTCAAATTTCAATATTGATTAGTGTTGAATCTAATGATGGAACGGTTAAACAAAAACAACAAAAATATTTTCATTTTCTTTTGTGTTTCTCGTTGTACATACGTTTTCGTTGTCAGGTAAATTTGCGCATAAGATTTATGCACAAATTTAGGGGGATATCTTGGGATATCTGTAAATAAAAAAAATCAAAAATACAAAAACATTTGAAAAACAGAAAAATCAAAAATATTTTGTTGCATAAATGGGAAATGAAATAACTTCACTATGTGGATTAAGGCTGACTCATGTAAGACCAATATTGAAATGGTCTGACTCCAGAGTGATATGCTGGTAGGCTTTATCCTGATGGCCGGAATCTTTAACTGATACTGCTTAGAACATTAAATCTATTCCATGACCTCAGGAAAGACCGGTCACTTGGAATTAGAGCATAGCTATTTGAATGCGTGTGTGATGTCCCGATACACACAATTTCGTTCTAGTTCTGAAATCTTTTCTAAACAACTCGTGTACCTCCTCTGCTGCATCCAGATATATGCTGACCTGGAGGTGCTAGGCAACGTCAGCTTCTGCTGCATCCAGATACATGCTGACCTAGCTGTACGTTGTCGCGCTATAGATCAAATACACCCGAAAGAGGCCCTCTAGTGCCCAAAAGAAACCCGAAAAAAAAACCTATATCAAACTGAGAAAACTCATTTGATCTGTATATTATATCCATCTCTGCAAATGATCTATTCTTTTCTCTTCTCAATCCAGTCCCAGTCAAGATTTCAGAATCCTAGAACGGGCTTGTGAAATATGTGGTAGGGAAACCGCATGTATGATAGCGTGTTCTGATTAAAAATTCCAGGATTTGATCGTGATTGAATTGAGTGTTCATATCAATTAAAATGAAAACATGATAAATCAGTTGCAGACCATCATTTGAAAAAGGCCTAGGGAGATAAGTTTAAGTGGACAAATATACTGGCAATCGCTCAGATCACCCAAAGTAAATTAGTGTTGATAAGTGTAGTTTGGCCTGAAACACTATGATTTGATCCCATTGCAAATTGTAATTATATATTAGTTTCTTTGTTTATTTGTGTTTTAGTTTAAATTGTTAGTTTTTATAAAATAAAAAATCCAAAAATAGAGTGCTTCTTTGTTTTATTAAATTTTTTTAACCGTTCTTGAAGATTTGATTGATCATCATAATTTGAATTGTAAAATCCGAGTACAAATACTTGGATGTACCAAGTGTTCATGTGGTATTTCCCTCTGTTGCACATAAATGTTTGCTTATGAATTTCTGAGTATGTGCAGAATTTAAAATTCAAGTCAAGAAACAGGGGTTGTTGAAGATTGAGATGCTGTTGGCTGCTGATAAAGCATGAAGCATCACAACAACAAGATGTGCCTGAGTCAGAAGAACCAGATACAAGTCATTATCTGACAGTGATAGTGCATTTGAAGAAGTACCTGTGAACCTGCTTGGAATTGAAGACATTGACAAAGAAAAGAGTTGTTGAGAATCCTCCGCTTGCATTCTTTTCAACAAGATTTTCAAGCAAAGCTGATCACGAGTAAGAAGAACAAAAGAGCCCAAGTTTGAAGATGAAAAGATGAAGTATCTTCCCACAGATTCATGATGAAGACAACAGTTTGATAAAGACAGCATAAACGTAGGGGGATATTGTAAGGCCCTATAATGGTGTAGGTTTACGCCTATCTTTATCAAACACAAATATAGGCTATTGGGCTTAGCCTTGTAGTGGGTTAGATAGTAATGGGATAAGCCATGTGGGCTAATTAAGAGATTTGGGCCTGTTTGGTTAGTAATATGCATTTGGGCTTGGCCCAGCTTGTAACTAGGTCACCCTATGTAACTATAAATAGGGTGAACCTAGTTCATTATTAGGTTAGACATTTTGAGAGGTTCTTCTAGTTATTTTCGATTTCTTTGTTTTGGTGTACCAGACGGTTCCTAGAAACCGTGTGCACTTTGGTTATAATCGATTGAGTGTTCTTGTTCTTAACACTTTTCTTAGTATTCCGCGCTTTGATTAGTGTTTGATATCCGATTGTGTAGTGTTCCTGGACTTACAAAATGGATAATAAACGGGGACACGGTGATTATATTTATTTGCATTTGATCGTAACTGAAAGGCTATGTACGGAAACCATTAACTTTTTGCTTAGATATTAGAAAGCAAATTATTGTAAAAATATACTCAAAGGCCATTCGTAATAGGCATTATAGGGGCATGAAAGGGTTTGATAACGCTCCTAAATGTTATAGAGACATGAAGAAAGGGAATGAGTAACATAGAAAGGGGATGGGAAATTAGAGGTCACAAATCCATTCATGTTGATCGGCGTTTGAACTGGACTGCAGGTTGGCCCCTTAATGATGTTACTGTTAGAAATTGGGCTAACCCCCAAATAATCACAGATTCACAATGCAACGAGCATCTTTAATTTAAGTTAGGCTTGGGCATATTGGGTTTTTATACCCGGAACCGGTTCCTAACCGTACTCGATGCTTGAATGAGTTTGAATGGAACCGATCCTGTCAGAACCAGTTCCAGTTCCTACCCGGTTTAGGACCATGAATACTGGAACCGATAGGAACCGATTCCGGGTAGAGTTGTAACCGGTTCCTCGGAAGAACCGGTTCCTTCGGGTAATTCTCAGAAAAAGCTACAACACCTGTTGGAATCGATTCCAACGGTATAATGTCGTTAGAAATCGATTTATTGCCATTAAAACCGGTTTCAACTATATATATAACTTACAACTTCAAATATAACTTACACCTACTCCAAAAATACTTAACTTATACCTTCTAATCTATATCTTCAAAGCTCGTTATGGCATGCAACGATGAGGTTATTATGGTTTTGGAAACCAAGAGAAACCCCCAAGTTTGGAAGCACTTTGATTTGTGCTTAATGAGCAATAGCCATGAGATGGCACGGTGCAAAGCTTGCGGCAAGTTCATGAAGGCTATGACCAACTCGACCTTAAAAAAACAAACCGATTGTCATTGTCCGGTTACAAAGGCGAAGAAAAATGAAGCCGGTGAAGCATCCGGAACCGGTTCTTCGAATGTTTCGTGTGTTATGTAATGTAGGATTTAGTGTGTTTTATGTTAGATAAATGTTTAGTGTTATCATGTAATGTAACCGGTTTTAATAAAAACTTAGTGTTGTTGAATGAAAAGCTTGGTTGAATATCATGTAATCCACCGGGTAGGAATTGGTTACGGAGGAACCGGTTCCGGGTAGGAACCGAGTACGGACCAATTTTTTATAAAAAGTGAAACCGGTTAAGAACCTACGGGTTTTTTTAACCCGGAACCGGTACTTCAATAAAGCGGGTAGGAACTAGAACCGATTCCAGGTCGGGTCTACCAGATCGGGTTTAGAACCGGTTATTATGCCCATCTCTAATTTCAGTTATCGGTTTGACATAATAGATTCAACTTATTTTTTTTTTTGTTAATAGTAAAATACCAAATGGTCCCTGAGTTTAGGCAACTTTTTTCACTTCAGTCTAAAAAATAAACTTTTTGTATCTGGGTCCCTTAGGTTTTATTTTTGTTGTCATTTTCGTCCAATTGGTAAACTGGGTTGGAATTTTCTATTAACTTCTCCCTTTTTTTCGTTTTCCTCAATAATATAAAATATATTATGACGTAAAATGATGATTACACCCTTCATTTAAATGAGGAAAACGACAAAAACGGGAGAAATTAACAGAAAATTCTAACCTTGTTTGTCAATTGGATGAAAACAACAACAAAAATGTTTCATTTTTGGACTGAAGTGGCAAAAGTCTCCTAAACTCAAAGACCATTTTAGCATTTTACATTTTTACTCTTTTGTTAATTATTTTAGAAACTATTCTTTAACATCATACCCGAAGTGTCAAAATCAAACCCGAAGCCCGGACGATTGTAGAGTGTGGGTTGGTCTGCATTTTTTTGGGTTGGTCGATTCAGAATGGCAATCAACCTCAAGTAGGACCAAAATCATTTTGGGCTACTCAATTTCATTGGGTCAGTGGTGCTTTTGGGCTGGCAGTGCATGAACTCAACAGTTAGGCATGTGGTGCCTTTGGGCTGGCAATGCATGAACTCGTATGTTGGGCTTAAAATTATCTTCCGATTGAAATTTTGGAATGTTGACTTAATATAAGTCGCATATTGATTGTATACACTTTGGATTGAAGTTTGGGCAGATTCGTAGAAAGCATAATGGAAAGAAAAATGTATACAACTCAGTTCTATCAAAATCAAATGATAACCAATTCAAACCAATTTATGACAATTCAAAGTTTTAAAATTCAAATAGAACAATTCAATCTTTCAAATAAAAAATGCTTAACTAAATCCTCTTTCAATGTTCCATAAAAATATACTAGTCCAATACCCGTTTGTCCCCAATTATCATTCAAACGTCAATGACCCAATCTTCTATTATATATCTAATAACTAGTTTTATGCCCCGCCCATGTTGCGGAGCGTCAGGCAGAATATTTTTCAACCAATTAAAAAAAACACTATCATAGTTTTGCTAGTACTAGGCAAGACTGTAATTTATCAGGACCAATGAGCGAGTGCTAGGCAGCTAGCTGCCTGACACAAATAAAATTCACCTCAAGTCAATCAATTAAATCAAAACACTTCTATAGTTTTGCTAAAAACTAAAAAGATGACAATACTGTAATTTTAAACTCGGAGTAAAATTGTAATTTTGAAATGAGGGTAAAATTGTAATTTGTCGAAAGCTAAAATGATGAAAATAATGTAATTTTGAACTAGGGTAAATTCGTAATTTGTTCGGGCCAATAGGGAAGTGTTAGGCAGCAGCCTAGCATTATTCTCTAACATGCTGCCTGACACTATTCCGTGAGACTTTGTAGTATATATAAATATTAATGAATTACTATTGTTGGCAATTCGAAAACTTCGCCTAAATGTTATTAACAAATTAAGATTCACCGATTGAAAATTACCCTTTGGAAGATCGTCAAATTTTTCTAAATCTTAGATTTCGTTAATTTCCTTTCATGACTTACGACCTCAACAATAAGAGGGGAGTAAATTTCAAAAATCGTCCTTCATGTATGCTACTTATTGCAAATTGTGACATTTGCCTTTAATAAGTACAGTATACGTATTCTATGTTTACAAACCTTAGCACGTTATGTTCTTTGACCCTAACTCAGTTAATTTTCATAGTTAAGTCCAATCAATTGGACCCCACATAAAGGTACTTTAGTCATTTCACCTTAAATATTAAAATAAATAATCATAAAAAATAATAAATACATTAATTATGTTAAAAAAAATTATACCTCTCTCTGTATCTCACTTTTATCTCTCTCTCTCTAACTTCCCTTCCACACTCACCTACTCCTACCGGCCACCACCACAACCACCGTCACCAACACCCACCTGCCACCACACCCCACCTGCAACCACCAACACCACCATCCACTTGCCACCACCCCCACTTACTCCCACCTAAGGGTGCAAACGAGCCGAGCCGAGCCCGAACTCGACCAGGCTCGAGCTCGAGCTCGTTTAACACATGAAAACTCGAGCTCGGCTCGATTCGAGCTTTATTTCTGAAGCTCGAGCTCGGCTCGAAGTTAATTTTTCAAGCTCAGGCTTGGCTCGACTCGTTTAGTATTTATTAATTAATTTATATTAATTATAATTATTATTATACATATAATTTAGTTATTTTTTTAATATTTATATAAATGGTAATTATTATTATATAAATATATGTTTAATATATTAATAAAAAATATATAAACAGAAAGCTCGATTAGGCTCGCGAGCCGGCTCGAGCTCGATAAACGAAGCTCGGGCTCAGGCTCGTTTACTAAACGAGCTTGTTTTTAGGCTCGGGCTCGAGCTCGTTTAAGCTCGGCTCGTTCGAGTTTTTTTTCGAGCCGAGCTCGAGTAGCTCGCGAGTAGCTCGGCTCATTTGCACCCCTAACCACCACCCACTGACGGGTGGTCCGTAGGACAACCCTTAAGTGTCTTAAAAAGATTAAAATCCCATGCTTTACACGTTTAATTGTTTGAACTTGGTAACTACTAGTTGTTTGGACGTACATGTGCAAATGGAGCATAAAAGGGAAAGAATTTGGAGCATAAATAAAAAATCAATTTTTGGAATTGAAGAATTAAGAGGATAGCATGATAGAGGACGAAATTACGAGAACGTAGGCGAAAACGGTGAAGAAAACGGAGTTGAAACGAAAAAGTTATGCTGAAAACAAGTTTTCAGCATTGCCTGCCGTAAGACAGAAGCCACCCGCCGTAAGGGAAAGCTGCCCGCCGTAACCTACGGCCCTTTTCCGTAGGTTACGCCACCGACTGATCTACTTTTGTAACTTATGCATTAAAATCACTTTTGATGAGGGTTTTTATGGACAATCAGGCTAGTTTCGGTTACTATTCACTTGTGGACGATTTTTGGAGTTTTTTGGAGATTTTGGTAAGGAGAAACACTTTCTTAATCATTAGTTTTTGTGCTTCGATCTTTATGAACAATAGAACTCTTGTTATGATGTTGCTTCAAGCCATGAGTGGCTAAACATTCTATGGTCATCTTAGGTTGAAGGTTTGTGGAAACTATTGTGCTTGTTTTTATATTTCTAGAATGATGAATTGAACTTATGTTTTGTTTATCATGGTGTGTTCTTGTTTGTTTGTAAATTGTGATGCTTATAATTATTCTTCTTTGAAACCATACGTTCTTGGTGCCGTTGGCAATCGAGATATCATGGGTAGAATTAGAATTGGGTAAGGGTCAATTGGTCATCGGGTAACAACCTCACGTTCTAGGAATCTGAGTACTTAGTTCCCTTTTATCACAACAAGTAATTACACATGAACTATGTCTATGTAGTTCTTTCTAGTAAAAGATAGCACAATTGTTGAAGCAAACCGGAAACTTAGGATGGTCATTTGTCTCTAAATTATTTACAAACTTAATTCTCATTTCGCAAATTAATTAGTAATCTTAGTCTAAAAGAAACCAATCCAATCAAACCAACTCTTGAATTTTATTTTCTCGCAATTTGTTTAATTTAGTTAACTTAGATAAACCTTGAAATAACACATATTCCACAAACTCCCTGTGTTCGATACCCACTTACCGCTATCTACTTAGTAGTAATTGGATTAAATTTGATTGTGACCACGACATCACGTCAAATTAAACACAAATACAATACTCTACATCCTCGGGCTGCCTCCCGAGAGCGCTAAGTTTAAAGGTCTTCAGCCAGACCATACCTGCTATGCGTTATGGTGGTCTTAATGCACACTTACCCGCAGCATTTCCAACAAATGCCCGAAAATTTACATGCCATCTCCATAGATTTGTCAGTATATTTGGCATGTTAAAGCTGCTCCTGCGGGCTTTGCTAGTCCACTTCATGACATATACCTTAATGTCTGGTAGTTTCACCCTTCTCATCTTGTTCCTCGAACCCTCTTCCCCACACTTGTTAATTTGAATCATTGATATGGGAAGAGGTTCGGTACACATATCCATCTCATCAGCCTGCTCTACCTCATAATCTGCACACATCATCTGATTTACAAGTGACTCTTCATCAGATAAAGGACTCATTGGTGTGGTATTATCCTCCACAACCTCCTCCTTCATGTGAGAACAATCTCTAATATCGTCAGGTAATGGTGAGAGGCTTTCTTCTATCTCTATCTTCAATTTTAAAGTATGACACTTAGAAACTAAGCAGCTGATTCGGTCTTCATCGGACAGGTTGGGTGTTGCTAAATATTGCTCGAGTTTGGACAAAGTTACTTCCAATACAGCAAGCTCTTTCTCCTCCTCGGTCTCATAAACATAAACACCCTCGGACTCAGAATATTCTTCGGGATGATATTGTCGATATCCCTGATACGGTCTATAGATGCGCGCATCCATCATCTTTTTATCCCAATACTTCGGGTTTTCCGAATACACCGTGCACACATCATAATCATAAGTGTGATCGCGACCGCAACAAAAACATAGACCATCCATCCTTGCCTCATAATAAACTTCCTCGTCCCGATCGTATCCATATGAATAATAGTCATCCTCCATTTCTGATTCATAATCGTCAACGTATGATGGAGGTGGAAGCTGTGAAACATAAGACACCGGTTTTCCATGTGCCCTCCTGTAGTGAGCCTCGTGGCAACCAATACATGGATGTCGTGGACCCCCGCACAATCTACACGTAAATAAGCTGAAATTTGTGTAATGCCCTGTCATCCTGCACAACACAACTCAACTACCAAGTGTAAATCATGAACATAAAAGAAATCTTTTTGGTTTTTTTTTTTAATTTTTTTTTCAAACTAATACACAAGATAACACACGTTGCGCACTACTCCCCGGCAACGGCGCCAAAATTTGACGTGATGTCGTGGTCACAATCAAATTTAATCCAATTACTACTAAGTAGATAGCGGTAAGTGGGTATCGAACACAGGGAGTTTGTGGAATATGTGTTATTTTAAGGTTTATCTAAGTTAACTAAATTAAACAAATTGCGAGAAAATAAAATTCAAGAGTTGGTTTGATTGGATTGGTTTCTTTTAGACTAAGATTACTAATTAATTTGCGAAATGAGAATTAAGTTTGTAAACAATTTAGAGACAAATGACCATCCTAAGTTTCCGGTTTGCTTCAACAATTGTGCTATCTTTTACTAGAAAGAACTACATAGACATAGTTCATGTGTAATTACTTGTTGTGATAAAAGGGAACTAAGTACTCAGATTCCTAGAACGTGAGGTTGTTACCCGATGACCAATTGACCCTTACCCAATTCTAATTCTACCCATGATATCTCGATTGCCAACGGCACCAAGAACGTATGGTTTCAAAGAAGAATAATTATAAGCATCACAATTTACAAACAAACAAGAACACACCATGATAAACAAAACATAAGTTCAATTCATCATTCTAGAAATATAAAAACAAGCACAATAGTTTCCACAAACCTTCAACCTAAGATGACCATAGAATGTTTAGCCACTCATGGCTTGAAGCAACATCATAACAAGAGTTCTATTGTTCATAAAGATCGAAGCACAAAAACTAATGATTAAGAAAGTGTTTCTCCTTGCCAAAATCTCCAAAAGATCAACCAAAATTCGTTCCCAATGATTGTGTAACTGCTCCAAGTGAAACGACCCCATAAAACCTCTTGAAATTGACATTAAATGCAAAAGGTTACATTTTTAGATAAGTCGGTACCGTAACCTACGGCTCCCAGCCGTAGGTTACGGCGGTCAACAAATGTAGGGTCAACATAATGTGCCGTAACCTACGGCTGGGAGCCGTAGGTTACGGTTCTAACTGGTTCTTTACGGCTCAAGTCTCTTGATCTACGGCAATGCATCCGGATTTATATGAGGAGCCGTAACCTACGGCTGGGTGCCGTAGGTTACGGTGCTGAGTGAATTTTCTTGCTTATTTCCTTGTAAAATTCCCCATGCTCCATTTAATCTCATTCATCATGCAACACCCATCCAGACTTCACAAAAACCACTTATTAAGCACTTTAATACCTGCAACATCAAGCATCTAGTGATTACCATGTTCAAGCAATTAACCGTGTATAGCATGGGATTTTAATCATTCTATGGCTCTTAAGGGTTGTCCTACGGACCACCCGTCACCCACCTGCCACCACCACCCCACCAACACCACCATCCACCTACCACCACAACCACCATGAAAACCCCTCAAATCCGAAAACCCACCATGAAAACCCCTCAAATCCACCTGCCACCACAACTTAAATTCTGCAAAAAAAATCAGCCAATAGATCGATGCAGCCATTAATCCTAATACATTTTCGGCTTTATTACTTCATCGGTCACTCTCCAAATGACGACCAACCTCCGACCACATAATCATACAACATGCGCCACTCAAATCTGCAAGATTTTCATGATTTCAGATTTGATTTGGTGCATTCAGATCTAATTTGGAGGGGGTTTTATTGGACTTCACAGATCTGGTGGTGTGATGGCGGAACTGGTGCGATCACGGTATCGTGCAATGGCGGAGGTGCAACACCAAATTCTAGATTCTAGAGAGAGGGAGAGTTTGTAGAGAGATAAAGAGAGAGTTAGAGCATTCTCATCCAATCCATCAAATTATACATACATTCCACTAAAAAACAACTCTTATATCAATATATTTCCACTAAAAACAAATACTTTTTTTCTCTCATTTTCAATTAAATAATATTATCATCACATTTTTCTCTTTCCTTCACTCACAACCACTTTGAATATATATTAAAAAAATTATACTGGGTGAACAGTGTCCCCCCAAATATACAGATAAACAGTAACATTTTCTCTCTCCTCCACTCACAACCACTTTTTTTACCCTTTACAATATAAAAACTCACCCTCACAAGTTTTGATGGATTGGATGAGAATGCTCTTAGGCAGATTGTAGAGAGAGTGAGAGACAGAGAGGGTTTGTAGAGAGAGAAAGATAGTATTTGGAGAGAGAGTGTGTAATTTTAGAGAGAGAAATAGTAGGTGAGGTAGTCTATGTTTATTTATTTTAGTATCTAGGGTAAAATGACTAAAATACCCTTATGTAGGGCTCACTAAGGTCAGATTTAACAACAAAAATTAACTAGGTTAGGGTCAAAGGACATAACGTGCAATGGTTTGTAAACATAGAGTACGTTTACTGTACTTATTAAAGTTAAAGGACACAGTTTGCAATAAGCAGCATACATGACGATTTTTGTAATTTACTCATAAGAGGGGGTAATGAACTTCTATAGCCATCTATCACTTGTGGTTTAGTTGTTAGAAAGACTTGAGTTCTTCTTGGAGAGCCAAGTTCAATCCTCACTAGTATCACATTTGGTGAATAAAGGGAATGAAGGCTAGTTCTCCCAGATCCTAGGTCAAGAGTTCGAGCCCAAGCCACCTCGGGTTTTAGTCCACCGTGTTATACGCTAGAGAGACTCTCTCTTGTGGTGGCGCAAACTCCTGCGATTGGAAGTGGGTGGCATGGTTTCTCGGGGAACGCCGTGAGCCAAACTCTAACGTCAGCGTGGTCCTGGTTAAGACAACATAGTCTGGCAAAAGTGGGATTAGAGCCCTCTGTTTAGGAGGGTATGAGATCTCTTTAACAACAAATTATAGATTCTCTTCATTCAAAAAAAAAAAAAAAAAAAAATCTATAGCCGTCGAGTACTAAAAGCCAACTTCAAAGCTATCGTTGAATCTAATCTAAGATTGCTAATATAAACATACAATATCAACATCTATACTTCATCACTCCCATATATAAAGATACAATAACATCGAACGATGTAGACATACACCATCAATGTCAATATAACACATGACACATACAATAATAGAGAAGGGATCATGTGAAAACTAACTATTTAAGAACCAAGATTATGTTAACTAATCAATTTTTTTTATTTATATTTTTTAATCAAAACATTAAATAAAGTATAAAAACGTATATGTAGCTTGCGAGCTACATATATATACTTTCACCTGCTACATATATGTAGCGCGAGCTAGATACATTTATTTATTTTTACATCAATAACCTTTTAATTAAATTTCAAAATAAAAACAAAAAGGTTTTAATAATTAATAGTGGTTCCTCAATTTTTCTTAACTTTGTGGTTCTTACCTGAAATGCTCCCTACAATAATATCAAACAAGTGTAAAATCATCACCACCAATGTGTGTGTGTTAATTGTGTAGACGTATACTAATTTAAATAAAACGTCATATATCAGTATATTTCACTACATAATAAAATACTCGATATTTGGAATTAGCATTATTCATATTTGTTATTTCTAGAAATAATAATCCCAATATTCTTGGTAAAGATTCTACGTTCAAATTGTATTTAAACACATGTTCATAAAATTGTTTGGTCATTAGTTTTACGTTTCAAGATCATATCAATAGCAACATTGTTATATGTGGTGTTGTACCTAGATAGAAGCCCCACCAATATCAAAACTATGTGTAGTTAAATCTATGCAAATACCCTCCTATAATTCATGTACGTACATGTATGGTTGGCTATTTTCTCTTAAACTTTATATAAAATTTCAATATACAGTAATCTAACTTTGTATCAATCCTAGACTTATAAGAATTTATAGAAAAACTTTATTTTATATCAATATCTATTATATAATCACATTCAAAGCCCCTCTTTCTTGTTTTTTAAAATATGCAAAATAACAAAATAATGAAATTGGTCCAACTAAAAAACTCGTACCGGTTCATCCCGATCAGTCAAACATGGATTTTGTATCATGGAAGACTTTCTCCGTCACTTGTTTAAAAGTAATAAAAAAAAAAAATATGTTTCTGAATTGCAAATTTCAACCGGTGAAAATGGTCAAATGTCATAATTATAGTCATATGTAGTTTCAACCACCTCAAACGTATCATTTAATTAAAGTTATTTCCCCCAATAATTGCAAATCCCCTGAATCCGTGACAAGTGTTTACTAGGTTCATTCATTGTACGTTGAGAATTGGTTTCAAAAGTTAATATACCGGGACAAAACTTGCTACTTTTTTTTTTTTTTGAATGGCTAACGTTGCATACCATGGGGATTGAACCCTTGACCTCACCTATCCTAAGCTCTATCTAAACTCACCAACACCACTAGGCTATTCCCAAATGGATTCAAAACTTGCTACTTGCATCTGTTAAAATTTGTAAAGCTTAATTTTAACGATTGTAAGAGCAAAACAAAACCACAAAAATAATTGTAAACAAATGAAACCTTTGTAAGGCTTGGTATCGAAGACTTGCACATTAGTATTTTTTTTTAACGGCCGACAAAAAAATTTATTCATAGTAGCAAGATGCTACACCCCAAATATACAACGTTTACACCAAACTAATACACGATTACATTACACCAAACTAATACACGATTACATTATGCCATGGCACCTAGATTAAAACGATTCCAATCCTCCCAATATAATGTAGCCACTTTTGACCGATTTTTAATCCATAGGAACGCCATTGACTTAATCTCATCTAGAGCTCTCGTAAAGTTTGGGATCACTTGCCTGAATACGACATCATTCCTCATCTTCCATATACTCCAAAAAGCCACCAGTACTACTGCATGAATAGCTTTCCTCCTCCTCGAACCCGAGGTTGAACCATGTATCGACAGTAAATCATTTATACTAAACACAATAATGGGCGGGATTCTGCACCACGTCGCCAGATTTTTGCCAAACCAATTGTGCGAAATGACATGACACAAAAATATGTTCGCAAGACTCTTCATATTCGCCGCATAACACACACATTTGATTCGGAACCGGCACGTTCCGTCTTGCCAACGCACACCTAGTCGGAAGCCTTTCCATCTCTACCCTCCAAGCGACTATGCCGACCTTCTTCGGGACCCAGTTGTTCCATTCAAATGCTCTACCGGGGCTGCCACGACCAACAGAACTGAGAATCTTTTTGATATTGGCAACGCTGAAACAACCACTCGCCTCATAACTCCATTTCCATATATCAGAGCCCATCGATGCCAAACTGCCATTAATGATGTTCATCAGCTGATTCAGCTGATCCGCTGCAGCTGTTCCAAGATCAGGCCGGGCCCAGGCCCAATTAAAAACATGACCGGATGATCCAAGAACCCAACGATCAGCAACCAAACATTCTTTGAACATTTCTACTTTGAACAAATCAGGAAACTTGAGAAAAAGAGGTTCCGAATCAATCCAACTGTCTAACCAGAAAAACGTATTCTTACCGTTGCCCACAACTGCTGAAAAAGCATGAGTAAGGTCGATATTGGCGACTAAAAGCGGCTGCCTTATACTATAAATATACTTCCATGGCCCATCTACTGAAACCTTAACTGGGAAAATCATTCCAAGCCCTCAAATTGTGATGAATTGCCCAGATAACCCTTCGCCACAACCCTTCTTTTTCCGTTTTAAACCTCCACCACCACTTTGCTAACATAGCTAAGTTAGAATCCCTGAGCGATCCAAACCCTGGTCCCCCATATTCTACAGGAGCAATTGTTTTATCCCACGCCACCCAGTTCATTTTGGCTTTTTCTTCCGACCCGCCCCAAAAGAAGACTCTACGAATCTTATCCAACGCGTCGAAGACTTTTAAGGGAGCTCTAAACAATGATAAATAATATGTTGGCAAAGCATTTAACACCGACTTAATTAGTGTGATCCTCCCCCCATATGATAGGGTTTTGGCTTTCCATAATGATAACCTACTTTTAAAAATTTCAATCACCGGTTTCCAGTTTCGAACCAAGTTCATATTAGCACCAACCAACAAGCCTAGATGTTTAAAAGGAAACGTACCTTGTTTACACCTCA
This sequence comes from Helianthus tuberosus, assembly GCA_030545235.1. Lineage (NCBI taxonomy): Eukaryota > Viridiplantae > Streptophyta > Magnoliopsida > Asterales > Asteraceae > Helianthus > Helianthus tuberosus. The sequence continues at coordinate 82,112,991 of CM060354.1, forward strand.
ATAGATGTGCCATACTTTGAACTTCCCCATCATTCACACCAATGCCAAAAATACTACACGTTGCCAAATTGACTTTTAACCTAGAGGCTAAGTAAAAACATCTCAGAATCCGATGTAGATTATTAACATTCGTTAACGACCATTCCCCAAGAAACATCACGTCATCCGCATATATCAAATGAGACAAAGAAGGCCCGTCATTAGTTACTTTAATCCCGTTAAACAAACCAATAGAGACTGCTTTTTTCATAATACCAGTTAGAGCTTCCATAACAATCACGAACAAGAAAGGTGAAAGAGGATCACCCTGGCGAAGCCCACGGGAACATTCAAATTCCCGAGTCGGTGAACCATTTACTAAGACCGAGGCTCTAGAGGAGTACAAAGTAGCCATAATCCATTTCTGCCACCTAATTGGAAAGTTCATCTGTGACATGATCGAATCAAGGAAGGCCCAATTCACCGAGTCATAGGCCTTATTTATGTCTACCTTAAAATACATCCCGCTACGCTTAGACTTTTTCAGCCAACTGAATACTTCGTTGAGAATAAGTGGCCCATCCATGATATTCCTTCCAGCCAAGAAAGCCGATTGTTGCTCCGAATTCAATCCCCCCACCACACTTTTTAGACGATTAACAAGAACCTTAGAAATGATTTTGTTGATTACTCCAATAAGGCTAATAGGTCTGAAATCTGCTGGGTTCACTGGATCTTTGACTTTTGGAATCAAAGCAATAAAAGAGGAAGTGCAACACGAATTCAACGAACCAGCTTCATAAAACTTGTTGAATAATCTCAATAGATCCACCCGAAGCCCATCCCAACTCCTTTTTATGAACTTAAAATTAAATCCATCCGGTCCTGGTGCACGATCCCCATCACATTCCCACACAGCTGCTTTAATTTCCTCCACTGAGAACGGACTAGTCAACATACAAGCCTGGTTCTCTGAGATAGTAGTCAGATTTGGACATACAAATATCGGCCTGACAGACATCGGTTCCGAAAACTGGTGTACAAAAAACTCATACAGGGGCTCCTTGATAGAAAGAGGATTAGTAATCCAAACACCATCGATCATTAATCAGTTCAATCTATTTGTGCTAATATTCGAATTAATAATATGATGGAAAAATGCTGAGTTTTCATCACCGTCAATAGCCCACTTGAATCTGGATTTTTTCCTCAAGTCTAACTGTTTGATTCTGTCAAATTCAGCCACATAGTTTCTACACTCTACCCTCTCAGCCAATTCCTCTTCCACCAGCAATCTTTCTTCCGCCAAAGTTTCTATACTTGCCAACCTCCTTTTCTTTTGCCCATAAATACCTTCCCTATTTTCTTTCTCCACTTTCAGCCAATATTTAATATTATTTTTTAACCACCGAAGTTTAATTGCTAGTGCTAAATCTTCTGGGCCCGAGAAAGAGAACGAACCACACTTTTGTAATACGAAATCAAGAAAGCCAGGACACTCGAACCACAAATTAAAAAATCTAAAAGGAATATGGCCAAAATCCGATTGGACAGTAGAAAGGACAATAGGTCGATGGTCCGATGCTACCCTATCCAGTGCAAGCACCGTTGCATTTGGCCATTGTTCCCTAAAACCCAAGCACATAAGGAACCGATCTAATTTACTTAGCTTTTTACCATTATCTGAAATATAAGTGAAGTTTCCCCCGCCCATGTTATATTCCACCAACCCAGCCGAAAGAATAAAATGATTAAATGCATCAGCATTAGCTTCTATAAACTCAGAATTCAGCCGCTCACTATCATACCGGGCCTCATTAAAGTCACCCATCAAGACCCATAGACCTTGTAAAGAATTTCTAAAACCCAAAATCTCCGACCACAGTGCTCGCCTGTTCACCGCCTCATTTGGAGCGTATATGTTCATGAAATTAATTCTACACCCCGTTTGTACAAGAAAACCCGAAACCACTATAAAATGTCTGTTATGAATTACATCAACGCACCTGAAGACAGACGGACACCATAAACATGCTAGACCCCCAGATCTTCCTTGAGAATTCACCACAGCTAACTTATATTCGGCTCTGCCCCAGAACTAATTAAACATAAAAGACTCCGCATCCTGTAATTTTGTTTCCTGAATGGCAAGAAAGTGAATCCCATAGCTAGTTTTAAGACCCCGAATCCAATCCGATTTGCGATTGTTCCGTACCCCCCTCAAATTTACTGACAGACAATTCATCTAGAACCATTTGTAACACCTTCGTCAGCAACTAGCTGCTCAGTCGCTTGTACGAAATCATTAAGATCAACCCTGATTAAGGAAACAACCTTAATTGTTGCCTCGACTTCATCTGCAAGAGCCTGCTGTGGGTCGTTCTCAGCTTGGCCGGCTCCAGCCGCCACTCCCGTATTCAGATCATGGATCACTGTTACTACTTGCGGAGTTACTGAGGCACCATAATTATCCATGGGAGCATAGCTACACTCCTCGGAATTACCAGTTTTCTCCTGCACAGGTGTATTCAGGTCAATCAGATCAATATTGGGGCTGGTAGATTGATAAAACATCCTCTGGGTAGGCCCCTAAGTTGATCCAATAGAAGGTGGGCTTCGATCCTCCCTGTTCCTTTTGCCCAAATTAGGAGCCAAACTTGGGCCATCCTCTACTAAATCCACGTTGGGCCCAGCATCTTTAGTCACCGTATTTTCATAATTAGGCCCACCATTAAAAATATTATTTGGAGTACCCAAATTGTCTGCCAGAACATCATTATTATCACCACCTTTTGTCTCCTCAAACAGATTCCCATGCAAACTTTTAGTATTCCCATCAACATTAAATGGAGAGGATCCTTGAACTTCCACTGTCTCTTGACCTTCTGGAAACCGAACATTGACCACCGGAGACGATTCCGTCCGGCCATTCTTCAAAATTTCATCTCGCCGGCGATCATCATCACCCAAATTCTGTCTAAACTCGCCTTCCTCTAAATCCTCCATGTCGACTGACACCTCATCGGAATCTGAACACATATCCAAATCAGTATCATGAGAACCCAGCTGAGATGAAACATCAATATCCGGCACCCATGATCCAGCTGACTCCGACACCCAAATAACAACTGATTTATTGTTCCATTTAATAACCACCGCCTCATCAATTTTAGATGGGGTTGAGGTTACTACCATCAGCGAACCACATGAATTGTCTTCCTCTTGCCATGAAAAAGTTGATTCTTGCACAACCTCTCTGAACATTCCACCTATTTTGTCAAACAAAGTATTATCATGAATAATAAATGGCACACCTTTAATATTCAGATTCACCAATCTACTATATGGTACATCTTCACCATTCCATAACTGATATTTAGAAAAAGCCGATTTGAAAAAATCTACATGCAGGTCCATGCATCCAATCGCAACGTTAATATGTAGGTCACTCCCCCCACATAAGACACACCAACTTCGTTCAATCCTGCATCTTCAATGGCCTGTCTCATTTCACAAATCTTCATTACTTTCTTGGCAAAACCCAGAACCGACCTCCCAATGCAATGTAGGGGGTAAAGAGAACCTTTTCCCCCCACCGTGACCACTTTTGCCCCGTATCCATTGCCCACCGAATTTCCTTTAAGCGTTTCAGCATACGACCTCCCCTCCTGAGTAAATGATTTATCCGATGGACCATGTTTGGGCATATGATAGTCCATAGAAGGATGTCCTCCATTACTATTACCAATATCTTGGTTCTTATTCTGTTGTTGGCAATGTTTCAGCCTCCAAGCACTCCTACCCAACATCTCCGGTGCATAATTGAACTTCTTATGGTCTTTATCATATTTGGCCAATGACACCGAGACTTTCATGTCGAACATCTTCACCGTATTCATAGATGCCAACGTCTCCTGCATGTTCACCACTCCGACGTATCGGACGAACCCAAAACATCTACCCTTAGAATCTCTTTTCCGAGCCACGTACACATCCGATATAAAGCCAAACGGCTTGAATGCCCGCCAAAGCACATTCCTAGACACTTTGTCCGAGATATTTTGCATGTGAAACGTCCACTCAATACCATCTACTTTGCCTTTCTTATTTTTCTGGTACTGCACATCATGCCACAGACCACCATTGTCTGGCTCTCCCCCTCGATCATTCATCATATCCGTTAATGAAACCATAGAAAACCTAAGTGGCGAATGGATGACACAGGAACCCCAATAGGATAAAAGGTTATATCTAGATGGACCCGATTATCCGATCGATTAAACCCCGTATACTATCCAGATTCAAGTATACATCGTCGAGCACACTTAGCGATAACCGGGCGGCGATGAGAGAAGGAGACAGAGAGAGAGAGGACTTGCACATTAGTATTCATCCTGCGAGAAAAATACAAGTTGAAATTCGGTACTGATGTCGGTATTGATTCGGTTCGTCACGATACAGACAATCTTCATACTTTACGATACAAAAAAAACTCTAGTTTGAATACAACTCCATTTCAGAAAAGTTGAGGTAAAAAAACTAAACATACCTATGTATTCATGTTTTTATAAAAAGGTAAATGTCGTGTGGTTGAGTGTATATAAATGTTACTCAAATTTAGCCAGTTTTTACACGAAATAAAGTCTTACATTAGTAAACTAGATGTGAACATATCATTCAAAACAACACGTTAAGGTAAGTGCACTTATTGTAGGCATACATAGTGATGGTAAGATAACAAGATCAACGGCGGAGCTTGACCAAAAGTTTTGCAGGGACGGAAAGTCATGGTTAATTGATCATCTTCTCCAAATCCCCCATTCCACCATCATAAACCCTAATTTTGGAATCATTGAACAAGAATGACAATAGATGCAACGCATAGGTTAATCTAATACTAAATGATACAATAAATATCTAAAGCACTAGTAATGCCCAAAATTTCGATTCAATATTAACCATAGTTCACAATCTACCCTTCAAGAACTAAACAATAGTGAATGAGAAACTAAAATAAATGATTACCTTGTTTAAATTCAGGATTAAACGCCTCTATCCAGCTTGATTTCTTCCATGTTTTCGTCGAATTTGATGAAAGATAAATGTTTGAAGATCTGGAGAATACATAACCCTTTTTTTCTTCTGTTAAAGTCGAACAACACATGTGGGGCGCCTCTCTCCCCAATGTTCTTTTTTTAAACATCTTTCAATTAGGACAAAAATGAACACTCAAGTTTTATTTATATAAAAACTATTTACAAACTTTATTTAAACTCACTTCAAGTTTAAAAATAATTATAAAAAATACTAATAGCTATGTTCTTCACTTATTTTAACTCAATACTAAAATATGTATAAATTTTTTGAACAATAAACTTGGTAGGGGTAAGGAAATTTTATGCAAAATAATTGGCGTGGCGGACATAAATAATTTTAAAAAATTCAGATGAAAAATCGTAAAAGTCATACTACTAACCGATAACCGAAACATTGGCAGGGGTGGTGTAACACCCCGACCTCGTAATACAACAAACCACGGCAAAAACGTCAGGGAGTCACGTTTCAGGAATTGTTTCACAACGCATGCTACGTAAGGTTGTGTTTTATTGAATTAATAGATTACATTGTCTTGGAACAAAAACGAATAAACACAACAATTGTCTTTATGTTTTAAGATAAACTAAGGCCCGAGTCCGTTCTATCTGTAGCATGCTTTAACAATCAATACATTAGCACCTGAAACATATGCGAAAACAACATCAGCATGGAAAGCCGGTGAGTAACATAGGTTTTTGTAGCCACGAATATGGCAAAAATTTAATATTTAAAATACTTTGCTTTTTGATAAAAGAATTTGTAGTATATGCAAAATATACTTTGGTTTTTGAATAATAGAATTCGTAGTTTACAAAAAGTATACTTTGATTTATGAATAATAGAATTCGTAGTATACAGAAAGTATACTTTGGTTTATGAATAATAAAACTTGTAGTATACAATAAAAGATAATTTGCATGGCTTAATTGGAAAACTTTGTATAAACAAATGTGTTCGTTTGGTAATATATTCAAACCTTATTCGCTGATGTTTATAGATTTACCACGAAGGTAAATCCATTTGGCGTAACTCGGTTTCTGACATTCCCTAATCAAACTTCCAAACAAACCTAGGAAGCAGGAATGGGGTGTCAAGTCCTATAGCGCTATATCATACTACCAATCGACTTGATCAGAGTTAATGAATGTATTTTAGACATGAATACAATTACGCACCAACAAGTCTCATACAAATTTTGAAAATCATTGTGTTTAAGCCATAGATAACAGTTTCAAATCATTAATGGATAAAGTACTATGTATATAGAATCATATAGTTTTGAAATTATGAAATTAGTGATAGGCACATATGAATCACCCCAGAACATTTAGAAAACGTAAAAGAGGGGACTATGTACTCACTTGGATTGCGTATATGTCTTGTTCAATGATTAAGTAAAGCTCAAAGGTTCAAGAGTTTCCTAGTATCTCGGATATCTATGTGTTAGTGTATATTGAGACTTTAAACGAAAGAATTGGATAGCATGAGGGTTATAAACCAAACAAGTGTTTGGTCTCGTATAACATGGTTTAATAGACCTTACATTCTGATTAGAAGGAGATCCTAAGTGCTTTACCCGTTACGACTTGTTAAAGTGGTTTATACTGCTTTAACGGGTAGTAAGCGTAACTATGGGTTCGGATGGTTAAATAAGTCCAATGATGAGTCTAATATGTTAAAACAAGTTTAATTATGTTGTAATATCAGTTTAGATGTCAAAACAATGGTCTTATATGCTTAAAACTATTTTATTCGCCAAAAGGGCATTTTCGGCAATTTAAAAGAACATATAATCGACTCGTCATATAACTAACCAAACGACAAGACCACAAGATATAACCTCAGAGGGTTATTCCCTATATTACTATGGTCATAAAAATGCGCTTGGTCGAATCCTAAGATTGACCAAACGGGTCAGATTCGAAAGTCAAAGCGGTAGTCAAACCTCTCAACTTACGACTAAGAAATAAGCACTAAACTAGAAATGACGAGTTAGACATGTTGGGACATGTCTAATAATGTTATAAAACTGATTTGGTGTCAAAACTTTAAGCTTTAATTGAAAACAGTTTCGTCGTAAAATGCACTTTTGTGCATTTTTTACTTTTAATTCGTAAAACTTTGACTCGTCATTTCGCCTACTAAACGTGGTAATCAGAAGGTGTAATCGCAAGGGATTAAAACCTTCGTGATTACGATCACGCTGCAAAGTTCAATTTGAACTTTGACTTGACCAAAATAGTCAGAACTAAAAGTTAAACATAAAGTCAAACTGTTTGACTTTTGGATTATAAATAGCCAAAATAATAAAAGAACTAGGGAGAGTACTTACTTATGTTGAAGAACACTTTCAGAACACAGTTAGGAGGCTTCCAATCAACTGGATACAACCTCCAAGATAGAGAGAAAGAAATTTGGAAATGAGCAAGTTGAAATGAGGATGAACATAGCTATTTATAGTGATCAAAGGATCACCAAATCATGCCAAGTGTACAATGAGGTGTTATGGACTAATTGTGACAACTGGCAATTTTCCATGTATCCGTACAATATTGAACCGTAATTTGTATCTTAATGACTGTGCCTGATCAAATTAATGAGATGAATGATTTCATGATTTCAGTCATATTCATACAAATGCATTTCATGATGCAAGGTTGTTTATCTTTATTACATGCAACACAGTATGGTTCAATTAGTGCACAGAACAAGTTAGCACAGTTATCTGTCAAACTAGAAGTACTGATGGGAGTTCAGTACTTAGACAGACATGATGTTAAGACACAGAATGAGCCCGGAACCAAGAGTTACACTAGAATAGTGGGTAGGAAAGTATGGATCATAAAACAGCCTTCCTAGTGATGATTTAAGTGCCGGAAAGTGCCCAAAAACTCACAAAAACTGCAGAATTCTGCACAATTAAGCAAAAATCAGCTTTTTAACTCCAAAATATAATGCAGAATTATGGTATAATGGTCTAGAATGCTTTGTTAAGTGTCGGGAATCAAAACTGTCATAAAAGACAACATAAAGCACACTAAACTGTGCAATTTAGCACCTTAATGAACCGGTAACCAACCGCACAACCGGACACTATCAGAAACACCAAAATTTAACTAGAAGCATTGTTTTAATGTTACAAAGCTAGTTATGATCACTAAACACCACATTACACCTCAAAACACCTAAACACATTAAACCCCTAACTAAACATTTGAATTCTCACTAAATTACCTAACTTAACTTTGAAACACAACTAACCCCCCCCCCCCCAAACCGGTTACAAGTGAGTCCCATTCCTTTGATTTTATTTGAATATTTTATGTGATGTGTTGGAAAGATATGAGGCATAAGGACCAAAGAATAAACATATGTTGGAGATTAGTTTATAAAAACCATAAGTTATAACCTACACCATTCTTCATCATCTTCAAACCTACACAAACACTTCTTCTCCCCTCCAAAAGCTATGGCCCAAACACCTCTCTTTACACCTCCATTTTCTAGTTCAATTCCATGCATTCCAAGCACATTCAAGGGTGTAAGAAGCATATCTAAGAAGCTTGGAAGCTTTGGAAGTTGAAGGACCTCATCAAGGAGCTATTAACCACTTCAATCTTCATCATCTCCATACTTGTTTCTTCCCTAGCATTAGAGCTAGTAGTAAGCTCCTTTGACCATGTTCTTACTTCTAATTTTAGTGGTTAATGTATCATGTAATTTGTTAAACTAAAGAATCTCAAAGAAACATAAGCATGATCTTGAACGTAAAGCTTAAAAACATGACAATCAAAGATGATTAAGAGTATGTGTTAAACTTGTTTGATGATTACTTGTGTTTATGATGTAGAACATCATATAAAGCTTGCTAGATGATGATTAAACACATGATCTAGCAAGTATAAGGATGGATCTTGAGAAATTTGTGATGATCATCCTTTATGTTAAACATGAACTTGAAGATGAACTTGTTTTGATGTATGATGATTATTTATACAAGTTATAAGTCATGAAAATAAAAGATTTCAAAGATAATATTTTCAAGAAACCAAATTTTATTACAAGATTTAACATGAACTTGGTTTTTAAAGAAAGTGATCATGTATTAAGGGTTAAATCAAAGTTAGAAAAGTATTGGTAATAAGAAAAATACAAGAAGATTAATTTTTCGAAAATCATCATACAAGTTGTGAAGAATCAAAATTCACAAAAATGAGTTTTATAAACTAAAAACCATGTTTTTAGAAGTAAGTAAGCTTACTAAACAACATGTGAAAATACTACACATTTTTGTTAAACTTCAAGTTCATGACATGTTAAAATGCATATTATGGCTCATGGTAAGTCTTGTGTAAATTGTTGATGATTGATGATGAGTTTTTAAAAGAAAATGATATGGTTATGAGCATGGAAACCTCCATTTTTAAGGGGAAACTATGGCAAAATTTTTGTAGAAATTAAACACTTAGAAAAATATTTTTAAACAAGTGTTTACAAGTAAAAATTGATCTAGATTTTAATATAAAAATTTGCCATAATTTTTATTTCAAAAATTACAAATATTGGAGGTTGATTTTTGATAATAAAAATGACTAAGTATATATTTAGGAAAATATATATTTAGATGTCACAAATTGTGTGCTACTTGTATATTATGTGTTTTAGTTATATTATTTTAGGAACTTGAAAATAATGTAACTTACCAAAATACCAAAATTGTAATATGAAAATGTTACCAAAATTCCAAGAAAATAAATATATAATTTATACCCGAATATTGGATAAACCGGACAAGGACTTTGGACTTTATATATATATTCCGGAAATAAATTCGTAACCCGACAGGTATGACAAACGGTATTTTGGAAACCAAAGAAACGGAAAATATGGATTTTTACAAGTATTTTTGTGAGATCAAATATCGCCCAGGTAAGGCGAACGTTGTGGCAGACGCCTTGAGTCGCAAAGAACGCGCAAAGCCTCTAAGGGTGCGAGCCTTAGAGATGACTATTCGACCTGATCTTACTACTCGGATTCGTGAAGCTCAGCAATAAGCACTCAAGCCAGATAACCTACGAGCCGAAGCACTACGTGGAATGGAAGTGCAATTGTCGCCAAGGGGAGATGAAACATTGTACTTCATGGAACGCATTTGGGTGCCATACTTCGGCGATTTAAGAGCACGTATTCTGGACGAAGCACACAAGTCAAGGTACTCGATCTATCCTGGATCTGACAAGATGTACCAAGACTTAAAGGATTTTTATTGGTGGCCCGAGATGAAAGCCGATATTTCTACTTATGTGGGTAACTGTCTGACTTGTGCTAAGTTAAGGCAGAATACCAGAAATCGTCAGGGCTACTACAACAACCTGAGATTCCCGTTTGGAGGTGGGAACAGATCTCAATGGATTTTATTACCAAGCTACCAAGAACCCAAAGAGGACACAATATGATTTGGGTGATTATTGATCGACTCACGAAGTCTGCGCACTTTTTGCATTCAGTGAGAAAGACAGCGCAAGGAAGTTAGCAGAGATTTATCTCAGAGAGATTGTGGCACGTCACGGAGTGCCTATTTCTATCATATCTAACCTGGATGGTCGTTTTGTATAAAAAATCTGGCAATCGTTTCAGCAAGCTTTTGGATCACAGCTGAATCTCAGCCCAACCTTTCACCCTTAGACGGACGGCCAAAGTGAACGGATGATTTAGACTCTGGAAGACATGCTACGCGCTTGTGTGATGGACTTTAGTGGAAGTTGGGATACTCACCTGCCCTTGGTGGAGTTTTCCTACAATAATAGTTATCACACCATGTAACACCTCATAAATTCATGTCCAATATTATATTGACATGTGTCATGGACTTTGAACGTGTAAAGGATTAAGTTAAAGGGACTAAAGTTGACAAACGAAGAATTTACGTGTGTAAAAGGATTCAAAGTGTCAACATCGGATAAATATACTTTTCAATAACCCTACACGATGTTTATACCCTTAAACGGATGAATTATGGATCATACGAAGCCAATTGTGAAAGAAAGTGAGAGATTACAAACTACAGGGGTTAAATGTGTCAACATGTTTAATTTATACCTCTGAGTGACCTTTGAGCAAACCCGAAGCTTTGTAACGATTAATTATGCTCACTAGAATAAGTGATAAAAATTTCACAAGGTTTCGTGATCGTATGAGAAAGTTATGATAACATTCGTATATGAGGGGTTAAAAGCGTCAACGTTGGAATTTAAGGCTTTTCGGGTGGTCATAAAACTAACCAAGGACTTAACAAAGTTTGGTTATGTCTTGGAGCCCTTAAAAGTCAAGTTAGAGGGTTAAAAATGCAAGAAATAAAGTTAAAACCACGTTTACAAGGACCAGGGACCTAAAATGCAAACTTTTGAAACTTCTAACCTGAAGCCGGGCCTCATACCGGCCGCGTAAGATCCTTAAGGATCCTTACGCGGGCCGCCTCAGCCTACCAGCGACAGAATTTGTTTGGCAGCTGCCAGTTCAGCCTGTTAACCGACTTATGAAGCTTGTTTTACATACAAGGGGCTGCACCAACAGGTTTTCATGCATAGGGGGCACTTGTAAGCATCATATAACACCTGTAGACTTGTTTGGCATCATCTTGGTGAATTAAATTCACTATATAAGAAGCTCTATTGTTGCAACATTGGACACTTGCACTTGAAAACTTTCATAACTTCTTTCTTGGAGATTCCTGGAGCTCAAGAGCATTTCCTAGTGATCATTAGTCATGCATAGGACTTCAGTAAGTGTCCTTAACCTTTCTTAATTCAGTTTTACTTAGTTTATTAGCCTAAAGTCAAACCGTCGTAATTAAGGTTTGACTTCGTGATTAATTAAAATTTGTCCAGTCAAATCTCGAATTGAAAGTACCTATCAGTTGGTAATTATGTGGGTAATAAACCCTTAAAAAGGCACCCTCTGATTCCCACTCTAACTAGGCCAATTGTCGGGTCAAACTTAATCATAAAAAGTCAACAGAAAGCTAATTTTCAAATAAATGCATAATTAGCAATGTAGAAGCCATGCAACCTGTTTTATCACTAATATAACTTGGTAATTAATGTAAGAACATGTCTAAACATGTTCAACCCGACAATTTTCAGTATAGGCTCGGTTCGAAACCGAAAGTCGCATAATTAGACTTTTGCTTTGACTTTCAGTTCTGACCCAATGTAGCATGTTTTAGAAATGCCTTAGAGCTCTATTAGGACCTGGTTATAGATTAGTGTAACCCTCTGAGGTTATGCAACTTGGTTCATTAGTTATCCGATTCATATGCATGTTTCCATTATATGCCTAAATGTTGACCAATATGTCCTTTTGACCTTAAAACAAGAATTTTGAAAATGTGAGAGGATAATAATCTTTATTACTGATTTATAAACATGTCCCTAAATTTTCACATCAGTTGGAGGTCTAGGTTAAGAGTTATGCTCAATAGCGTAATTAGAAAGTTTTTTATTAATTAAACGGCGTAATTAGCATAAAGCCTATCTAAACCCAATTTTTGATACCAAAATTTTTACCTACTAATGTAAAATAATATTTTGGGATTTTTGAAGATTTTTATTTATTTTTAGGCTGAGCATAACATAGGGTTCTAGCTTTGATTCGGTAATTGTCGGTTTTGCCCTTTTGGCCTATAAAATGAGTTTTACATATTATTTTGATACCAAACCTTTTGCTACTGATTTTATATAATAAATAAAATATTTTGAGTCTTCTGGAATGAAAAAAAATATCAGCTTTTCTTTAAAAACCCGAAAATCGCTTAAAACCGCCTTTTTACGCGTTTTAAGCGCATAGTATGTATAAAAACTATTTTAAATATATAATACTTAATACCTACTGATATTTTAGTAAATTTTTATATTCTAATAGTAAGCAAAAGTTTTAAACTCATATTTCCAGTTTTGACCTTTTAAGCTTATGTGAAATTACCAAAATGCCCCTACGGTGCATAGTTTAATTATAAAAGGTAAATTTCACCTATATACCATACCCTACTGTTATGACTTATAAAAATAAGTATTTTTACTGAATATATCAGACCTGAAACTCAGATTTATATTTAAACCCTTTTATAAGCTTTAAAATGACCAAAATGCCCCTACGGGGCATAGTTTGAATTTAAATCCATTTTGGGCATAATGGAAGGTATCCTACTGATATCACAACATATTTAAGACATATTAACTTAGGAAACCTGTTCATGAATCATTTGGTTACCCGTAACGCATTATTCGCGCTCGGTGCGGTTTATGTAACTAGTTTGCATAAATTAGCCGAAACGGGTCAAACCTTATCATTATTGTCTCAAAATACAGAATGTGTTTACTATAACCATATTATACAAGTATTTAAACTTGTCGGGTCTAAAACACATTCTAATCCGGTCATCGCTTGATCGTGCGTTTTGAACCGTATATCTTCCTTTAAAACTAACCGGTCTAAGTTTAGGCTTAATTAAGACCCGTTAGGAATCTAATAGGTTATTAAAACCTTCGTTCCAGATTAGGAGCCTGGTAAAAGCTACTTGCACTTGCTGATTGAATACGGTTGAGATAAATTTGAATATTTGCTCAGGTAAATACTTTTAACATATTTTCCCTATACGGCTTGGGATACGGTATTATAATAATACCGCTTGGTCGGGTGTGTAGTCATTTAAATCGGATTGTGATTAATGTATTTACATAACTCATTTTAATCTGTATTATTTGGTGTATGGCCTTTGGGGGTTAAATGACCATGTCCCGGATATCCTTGGCATCATTCAAAGAAATGGCCACGACCTAAGCACGGGGTGTAGGCATACACCTGACAGTTGCATTATGTAAAAACTGGTAATCCACTTAAAGGAATCAACCTTGTGGGCATTATACTTGTGGCGTGTCAGTTAATCATGTCCGGCTCTTCTAACCGGCCCTGACGGATGACAAATAAGTAAAACTGTATACAAGATTATTTCTAAATAATTGTCCCAAGTTATAAAATATATTTTGTGCCATGTGCATTCAAACTAATTTTCTTAAACTCTTTTCAAAATGAGTCAATTAATTGTATTTACCAGTGTAAACTGACGTATTTTCCAAAAAGGCTAAGTGCAGGTACTAGACGAAATACGCTGGCTACTCCTGGCATCATTAATCAAGTTTTGCAAGCTCTAGATGTTAAAGTCTGTTGAACAATGATCTTTTTATCTTTTGATCCGCCTGTGGATCCTTTACAGTCCGTTTGTAATACTTTGATATTACTTTTTATTCGGTTTGTAATGTGATTCTTCTTTTGCTTCCGCTGTGCATTTAAATTGTGTTGTTTGACTATGATGATATCAACTACGTCACGATACTCCCCACCGGACCCACCGGTAATACGTGGAAATAACGGGGTGTGACACACCAGCATTCATGCCACCCCTTTTAAAGCTCTATATGGACGTAAGTGTCGGTCCCCACTGTGTTGGGCGGAGACTGGAGATACGCAGGTTATTGGTCCTGAGTTAGTTCAGGAGACTACAGACAAGATTGCTCAGATACGCGACCGGATCAAGTCAGCCCGAGACAGACAAAAGAGCTATGCTTACAAGCGAAGGAAACCATTGGAATTTGAAGTTGGAGATATGGTTCTATAGAAGGTCTCTCCTTGGAAAGTCGTGGTATGTTTTGGTAAGCGTGGAAAGTGGAATCCACGGTACACTGGACCCTTCGAGATCTTGGAAAGGATTGGAACTGTCGCATACAAGCGAAAAATCTCGGAAGAACTTAGTAGTGTCCACGACACGTTCCACGTGTCTAATCTCAAGAAGAGTCCTACTCGGGAAACAGTAGTGATTCTCGCAGACGAAATTCACATCAACGAAAAACTCCAGTTTACTGAAGAACCTGTTGAGGTTACGGACTGGAAAGTCCACAAGACTCGGAGAAGCCATATTAAACTGGTCAAAGTTCGTTAGAATTCACATCATGGCCCAGAGTTTACTTGGGAGCGTGAAGACCAGATCAAGTCAAAGTATCCGCATTCGTTTCACAAAACCCCTGCAACTGATAACGCAGCTTGAATTTCGGGACGAAATTCTTTTAACGGGGGGAGAATGTGACAACTGTCAATTTTCCATGTATCCGTACAATATTGAACCGTAATTTGTATCGTAGTGACTGTGCCTGATCAAATTAATGAAATGAATGATTTCCTGATTTCAGTCATATTCATACAAATGCATTTCATGTTGCAAGGTTGTTTATCATTATTACATGCAACACAGCATGGTTCAATTAGTGCACAAAACAAGTTAGCACAGTTATCACACAAACTACAAGTACTAACGGGAGTTCAGTACTCAGACATACATGATGTTAAGACACAGAATGAGCCCAGAACCAAGAGTTACACTAGAATAGTGGGTAGGAAAGTAGGGATCATAAAACTGCCTTCCTAGTGATGATTTTAGTGCCGGAAAGTGCCCAAAACTCACAAAAACTGCAGAATTCTGCACAATTAAGCAAAAATCAGCTTTTTAACTCCAATATATAATGCAGAATTATGGTATAATGGTCCAGAAGGCTTTGTTAAATGTCGGGAATCAAAATTGTCATAAAAGACAACATAAAGCACACTAAACTGCGCAATTTAGCACCTTAACAATTCGATAACCAACCGAACAACCGTACACTACCCGAAACACCAAAATTTAACTAGAAGCATTGTTTTAATGTTACAAAGCTAGTTATGATCACTAAACACCACATTACACCTCAAAACACCTAAACATATTAAACCCCTAACTAAACATTTGAATTCTAACTAAATTACCTAACTTAACTTTGAAACACAACTAACTACCCCCCCCCCCCCCCCAAACCGGTTACAAGTGGGTCCCATTCCTTTGATTTTATTTGAATATTTTATGTGATGTGTTGGAAAGATATGAGGCATAAGGACCAAAGAATAAACATACGTTGGAGATTAGTTTATAAAAACCATAAGTTATAACCTACACCATTCTTCATCATCTTCAAACCTACACAAACACTTCTTCTCCCCTCCAAAAGCTACGGCCCAAACACCTCTCTTTACACCTCCATTTTCTAGTTCAATTCCATGCATTCCAAGCACATTCAAGGGTGTAAGAAGCATATCTAAGAAGCTTGGAAGCTTTGGAAGTTGAAGGACCTCATCAAGGAGCTTTTAACCACTTCAATCTTCATCATCTCCATACTTGTTTCTTCCCTAGCCTTAGAGCTAGTAGTAAGCTCCTTTAACCATGTTCTTACTTCTAATTTTAGTGGTTAATGTATCATGTAATTTGTTAAACTAAAGAATCTCAAAGAAACATAAGCATAATCTTGAACATAAAGCTTAAAAACATGAGAATCAAAGATGATTAAGTGTATGTGTTAAACTTGTTTGATGATTACTTGTGTTTATGATGTAGAACATCATATGAAGCTTGCTAGAGTATGATTAAACACATGATCTAGCAAGTGTAAGGATGGATCTTGAGAAATTTATGATGATCATCCTTTATGTTTAACATGAACTTGATGATGAACTTGTTTTAATGTATGATGATTATTTATACAAGTTATAAGTCATGAAAATAAAAGATTTCAAAGATAATATTTTCAAGAAACCAAAGTTTATTACAAGATTTAACATGAACTTGGTTTTTAAAGAAAGTGATCATGTATTAAGGGTTAAATCAAAGTTAGAAAAGTATTGGTAACAAGAAAAATACAAGAAGATTAATTTTTAGAAAATCAACATACAAGTTGTGAAGAATCAAAATTCACAAAAATGAGTTTTATAAACTAAAAACCATTTTAGAGGTAAGTCAGCTTACTAAACAATATGTGAAAATACTACACATTTTTGTTAAACTTCAAGTTCATGACATGTTAAAATGCATATTATGGCTCATGGTAAGTCTTGTGTAAATTGTTAATGATTGATGATGAGTTTTTAAAAGAAAATGATATGCTTATGAGCATGGAAACCTCTATTTTTAAGGGGAAACTATGGCAAAAATTTTGTTGAAATTAAACACTTCGAAAAATATTTTTAAACAAGTGTTTACAAGTAAATTTTGATCTTGATTTTAATATAAAAATTTGCCATAATTTTTATTTCAAAAATTACAAATATTGGAGGTTGATTTTTGACAATAAAAATGACTAAGTATATATTCAGGAAAATATATATTTAGATGTCACAAATTGTGTGCTACTTGTATATTATGTGTATTAGTTATATTATTTTAGGAACTTGAAAATAATGTAACTCACCAAAATACCAAAATTGTAAGATGAAAATGTTACCAAAATTCCAAGAAAATAAATATATAATTTATACCCGAATATTGGATAAACCGGACAAGGACTTTGGACTTTATAAATATATATTCCGGAAATAAATTCGTAACCCGACAAGTATGACAAACGGTATTTTCGAAACCAAGGAGACAGAAAATATGGATTTTTACAAGTATTACAAAATATATCATACTTTGTCAAATAGAAAATATATTATTTTTGAGTGGAGAAAAATATATATTTTCTTAAACAATTTGAAGATATGTTATTTTGGGTAAAAACTAGAAATATATATATTTTCTAAGTTTAATCTTAAAGATATAATATTTTTGAGATTTATATAGAAGTATACTTATTCGTGCCAAGTAAAATTTATAGATATTTTCCTACAAAAATTCTCTTAAAATACATATATTTTGAGAATATAAGTTTGGTGATTTTTAGTTGTCTAAAAATAATATTCCAGAAAATTAAATACAAAATTAAGTATGAGATACTTAATAAATACAAGAAAATACGTATCCTCATACGTATAAATACACACAGGAATACACCACCAATACTTGGCAAAATACACAAGTAAGAAAATACACAATTATAAGAATACACAAGTACAAGTACACCCATACTTGGGAAAATACATATGTGGAAATACATAATAAACCAAGTTAGAAATAAATTGTTTTAACAATATTCCAAATAAATAGATAAATATAATTTAAGTTAAAATATTATTATTTTAACCAATAATTATATACTTTGGAATTATCTAATGTACATCAAAGATGTAACTCAAAGTATACCAAGAATTCCAAAATAAGTCTTAATAAATAACTAAGACTAAGAGTCGTTACACGACCTAAACGTCTAATAAAACTTAGCACGTGTGTAGGTGATAGTACGGCTTAAGGATACATACTTTGGGTACAAAGGATATCGGATGCTAATCAGTGAGTTCATGTCCCCCTTTTCTTTTGACTGTTTTCGGTTTTATAACTTACGGGGGTGAGATACATGTTTCAAATGTTCAAATGTTTCAATGGTATGGTTTAGCTAAGGATGAACTGTTAGATCACGTGGATGATGTAGTATCTCTCCTAAGTGCCATTAATCTAGTTAAAGACCGAGGGGCATGAGTGGTAGATCTATCTGGGTGAAGCGAGCCCCACCCATGGGTCCTTGTGTGGCCGCATGTGGTGACTATGCCGTTCCCGCCGGATGGCCCGGAGGAAATTCGCGAGGTTTGAGCACTTCTTACATACCGCACATATTAATGTCCTTGCAAAACATTAATGATCTGTTCATAGATGCTTTACATACCGGTTTACAAAAGGATTATCTCAAATGTTTACAAAAATTATTGGAACTCATACAAAAACACATGAACTCGCTCAACTTTTGTTGATGTTTTCAAATTACATGTATTTCAGGAAACTAATGGATCTGGCGGTGTTTGAAAGATTTCAAGAAGCGTTTTCAAGATTGATGTCATCCAACTTTTGGAGGGTTTGATTTGGATATCTTTTCTTAGATAAGATATACGAATCAAAGCCTTGATTTAAAAAGTCTTTTGCTTAAAAGTCCTTTATGGAACTTATTTCTATTTGAATGGTTTGTAAATTAAACTTGAAGTTAGATGGTTGGTACTTAACCACTTGGGTTTGTAATATTTTAAAACTTATGAATGGATGAACATCCTGTTTTAAGCGTATAGTTGTTTGTTATAATTGAATGCAATGATATTGAGCAAGTCACACATCATACGCTTCCGCAAAAGTCAGGGTGTGACACTGATGAGTGTCATCCCACATGTCCAAAGGAGGTGAATTGGTGGCAAATTTGCGAGCTTAGAGGCCAAGGAAAGAACAGGCTGCTGCCAGCTGCAAACTGCTGATCTGGAAGGTCCTTACGGACCATATGTGATTAGGTGTTAGTCTTACGGTCCGTAAGCCTACTAAAGAACAAAAGTTTTGTATTTTGGTAGTTTTGGCCCCTGGACTTGTATTACCACTTGTTTGCCATTTTTAACCCTTCTAACTTGTAAGTTAAGCTCTATGAAGGGTATAAAGGCATATGAAACTCAGATCTTCTTTCGAAAATGTCATGAATATCGCTTCGCTCGATCGTATGATTACGTATTTCGAAAATAAAATATATAATTTTATTAAATACAAAAACGATCGAAAATGTACAATGGTTTAAAATTTTGCAAATGTTACAGGTGGCTGCACCCCTTTGCCCCTTAAAAGTTGCGTCCCTGACCAAGATCGTCCAAGGATATAAAAACTTTTAGTATCGAAATGTTTTCAGCGTCTAGTTAAATCCATAAAAAGAGATGTTTTGTTGTTTTTGTAGTTTTAAATAAAAAGACATAAAAATAAATAAATAAAAAATAGTTGGTTTTGGAAAAAAGTTGTAAGAAAGATTCATTTGAGTTTAACTCCCCCTTGATGTTACTGTTAACTTCGTCAATTATGGACTTCAAAATATTAGTATACGAAAATAAAAATGGCTCCGCTTAAGATTGCCAAACGACACGCTTCTTCGGAAAGTTGTTCCGAGTTCTCTGCGAAAAGCCACCTAAAGTCGTTCTTTGAAGAAAGTAAAAGATGTGTATGTTAATAACATAAAGTATTAGCACCCCATTTGTAGGAATCATTACATCTCAACAATATTGGAAAGAAGCAGCATGGCGACCATCCGCAATGTCGAAATCAAACCTACAACTGTGACATTCGTGAAAATCTAGGTAAACCTTAAATCGAAACGTTGCATTTACACGACTAACGAAACAAATCGTATATGCCATAAACGATTCCGGGGGTACGAATTCGCGTAAACATGATCTTTAGCAAATAACATTGGGACACTGAGGCCTTAACTCGTAGCGTACATGTTAAACGAAGTAGGTTCCGGTTAACAGAATGCCTTCGGTTTAAACACACAATGTATCATCCAAACACGCATTACATCATCCATCAAGTATAAAAAGACTTATAAAATATTTATTTAAGATGTTTTAAGGAAAAACGTGAAAGCGTTCGGATTTTCGTAACCTATAGTTAGTTGTTTTTTAAAACGCAAAACAATACAAAAACCACTCGTTTCACGACCGTTTACCGAGCTGGTGGAACATTTAAGCTCGGTTTTATCCACAGCCTAAATATCTTTAAAAAATTATTATAAATGGTTGAATTTTGTGAGGGTCAAAGTAAAAAAGGGACATTTCCTCCCTTCCATGTCCGATCGGTCATACTACACACACACCACACGTTGTTTCTTTTTATAACTCATGACACCTCCTTAACCATTTCACTTATGCCCTAAATTATTTCAACCATTTCCCCCATCAAGAAACCAAGGTATCAAAGCCTTTTCAAGTGAATTTTTATGTCTTTTAGTGTGAAAAAGTTTTTTTTTAAAGAAAGGTGTTGTTGATTCATGAAACCTAATCCTTTAGCATAATGGCTGTTTAAACTCCTATTATGTTTAAAAAGATGGTTCATGATGTTTGATGGTGAAAAACTCTGGGTTATGGATCAAAAACACAAAGATTCGACAAGAAACACGAGTTTAAAACCCTAACAAAAAAAGATAATTTAGAAGGCTTGATATATGATGTTATATACAAGTTTGTGTTGAATATGGTTTGTAGGTGTGGTATCTAGCTTTACACAACATCTTGAAGCCTAGAAATTGCATAAAATGCGAGAAACGAAAGGTGTAGCACCCGAAAACCGAATATAAGCACACTAGACTTTGTTTGAGCATAAACTGTGGCTTGGGTATTGTTAGCTCATGAAGATTTACAGCGTGATCACATATAGTAAAATAAGGGTCTTTGCAAATAAATTTAATATTTTCTAAAAATAACTTTCCGAAAACTCATATATTATTAGGATCATTTATAAAAAAATAGAATCTAATAAAATTCAAATGTGTAGTTATGATAATAACGCGTTATAAACACTAATTTTAACATACACCGGGGAAACAATCATTTAACGAACCTGGTAGGACTTTTAAGTATTTTAATGACTAATTGGCGACAGTTGGAAAGTATGGAGTGAATCCGAACTTTCTTGGGTAACTAGTGTAATTTGGATAAGTTACACGCTTGTTTGGTTAATTCTAAACTACAAGACCGAAAACTGTCATTTGGGCATGTTTGACTATTTTAACATCCAAACATTCTTTGCAAAACAAATCATTTCATACTAGTTAACAAGTTTTTACATTGTATGTGATCAGGCCATAATCCTAAACCTTAAAACGATCAACCATGACGAGTACGGAAAACCGTGAACGAAAGCCAAACCTAATTTTGAAACTAAGACATTATCCAACACCATACTTTGAGGCCATTAGCCAAATTCCGGATGAATATTCACATCCGAACTTAGTATATAGCAAATAAAGATCTAAAGCTATTTTTGGTGATTAAACGTACAATACTAATACTAGGACTTGACTAGCACTACGATTATAATACTATACTGCTAGTGCATACTATGAGTGTACTTTATAAGGTGAATTTCATGGCCCCTCTTTTATACATGTTTTATTAAACACTTTGGGGGAAAGGCATGTTTCGTACACATACGCACATGAACATTGTTTTGATGTGAATTACCTGAATTGAACATCTAACACATAGAAAATCCCCATGAGTACAAGTGATTAACTATTTACTGGTGAAATATTGTGGATAGTACTATTTGGCCCGACGAGCCTAAACCACACAACAAGTTTGCCATGACATGACGTCGCGTGCAAAAACGCGGTTGCACATATTCATACACTGAAACAAGCTTTGTGGTGTTAGGCATAACTACGTGGGGTACTGTGATGTTATTGTTTGTTTGTTGTGGTTGGTGTTAGCCACAGTGATTTGGATACACGTCGAGGCTTCACTTGTGAACTTAGTATAATTACATTGCATGTGCAAATCGTTATTAGTGTACTTGCTCATAGAGATAAACAAAACTTATGGAACTCACCAACTTTTTGTAGTTGACTGTTTCTAAACATACTTTTCAAGTAAATAGGAACCTGAGTGATACCATAAATGTTTCCTACATAACATAAAAGTTTAACTATGTAAGATACAAGGTATAATTGTTAGAAAAATAATGCATAATTTAGGTAAACCAATGTGCTAACAACAACTTACTTGAGTTCCAATTAACCAACTTTACACGTACCGCATATATAACATGCTTCTTTTTAATATTCAAGCGAGTAGATATGTAGCCATATTTTTCATGTCATATAACTCCATTTCTATCACATGTCCGCTACAAAGTAAAGTTTAAGTCATACTATACGTAATAGTTTAATACGATCGAAATGTATTAAAAATTATGCGGAAACAATTGTTGTTTATGTTAAGAAATGTTAACTTACGTAAAATCCTATAGAAATAATCTAACTAAATGTTTTTCGGCTACTCTTTCGCCCCCATATTATTCTTCCAACTACATCTACAAGGAAACTATATATTTTGATTAGCAATTTTGGTTTTACTTTTGAATATGTTATATAGACATATTGCTTAATTAGTGTGTAATCGATTATATAGGAATAAAGGAGGTATAATTGTGAAGTTGATTAAAAAATTTCGGTCGCAATCTAAATTTCAAAGATATAAATGAATTACACCATAAAAACTCAAATAGGGAAAAGTTGTAAATGGAATTAAAAAAAAGAAATTATTGTAATTGTAAAAGAAAATTAAAAAAAGAAATTATTATAAAAATTAGCGACTTTTAAAAAATTCAGTATGCAATTACTTTCTTTAAATAATGCCCCATTATTTTCCCGCCAAAAACCAAATCTAGAGCTCTAAAAATATGACAATAGTCTCATACTTATTTTAATTTATTATATATATATATATATATATATATATATATGGGGAATGTCACACCCCTTTCTACGGCGGAAGCACGAGGTGTGATCATGAAAGGTTCTCATTGCATACGAAGAGTAAACATGCTACATGCTCGTAAAATAACATCAAATACCACGATTTGAAAACATAAGTTTAGCGTTTACATCGCTAGACAGCATAGAAACATTGTCTTAAAAGTTTACAACTTTATTTAATGTTAAACACAAGCGACATCCACGAGCATCAGCGAGACCGCGCGCACATCCATCCTAGTTACCTGAAATACATGTGAGTTTTTGGAAAAACGTCAACATAATGTTGGTGTGAATTCATGCAGTTTTGTATTTCATGTTTGTATACTTTGTATGAAAACATAGTTTGTGAGTAAATCAAGTTTTCATATATAAATCCAGTTTCATGTGTACCCCACGTACCCATGTATAATTCAATCTTTTCTTGAGTACTCCACGTACTTCAAGTTATACATCAATCCTCTTGAGTACCCCACGTACTTCAAGTTATATATCAATTTTAGTATGGTATGAATTTTATGTAAATACAGTATTTCTGTACTTATCAGATTGTTAATGGGTTGCAAAGCCATTAACATGTGGCACGTCATAGGAAGTCACCAAACCTAAGGCATTTAATTGGTATATTCTGAGACACAAAAGCACTCCTCGGTTCTCGCCCCGACCGGGAGTGTGGCTGCCAGGCACCCGTTAGATCTAACCTTTTGTTCTGCGGTCTAAGTATGTACACGATTAATGGTGCTTCTGTACCCTATTCGTGACACTATTTCTCATAACGCATCCTACTTGGTTCTCGTTCTCACCAAGCGCGTTTCTTGTTATCATTTCTCATAGCGCCTCATACTTGGTTCTCGTTCTCACCAAGTGCGCTTCTCATATTCTTATTTTTCATCACACTTGGTTCTCGTTCTCACCAAGTGTACTTCTTGTATTCTTATATTTCGTCACACTTGGTTCTCGTTCTCACCAAGTGTACTTCTTGTATTTATATCATACCAATTATAAATTTTGTACATTTGTACATGTATTTCACCCCCGAAGTTATAAAAACTGAAAACAGTTAAAGAGAAAAGGGGGAGCATGAACTCACAACTTTGCGTTCCTAGCGTCGTAAACTCCACCGGATTTGCTTAATTAACGTCGTAACCTATACGCGTTTTCTTAACGTTAGTCACTAGACTTGCGTCGCACAAGTACAGTCACTCTCTTTTGTATATATTCTTGTGTTAAAAATATTCCATATTTTTAACTACATATCTTGCTTATATTATTTTCTCCAAAAATAAATATAAGTCTTTTATGTTTTGCACTTTGCACCCGAATTATGTATCTTGTATGTTGTATGTGTATTTTTATATTTCTACTCCTCATGAGTAATTAGTGTATTTTTAAGTCTTAATACACTAGCACGTATAACACATACTATATACACTTAGCACAAAAGTTGGTGATAAAATAATATATATTTTTCTCTCAAAAATATACATACTTATATCCATTTTTATTCTTGAAGAAATCCTCATTTCTTATCACCAAAAATTAGGGAAACCTTGGTAATACTTTTAAACACATTTTTAGGGAATAAGTTTCTCAAAAACTTATATTTTTCTAAGTGTCAAAATTTATAAAAATTTTGACAGAGTTTCCCCTAAAAATGGAGGTTTCCCATGTTTTCAAAACATGTGTTTATTTTCTTTTTGAATTGTAAACAATCATCAACAACAATTATCAACAATATTCATCAATATTAATCACTAATTTCTTTATTTCATGAACTTGAATATTTACAAAAATGTGTAGTAACTTACTAGCACATTTAGTAAGTCTTGTTATCTTTAAAAATAAGTTTAATTTCATAAAAACTTTTTATTTTTAAAGAATATGAAGTTTTACAACTTCTAGTCGGTTTTTACGAAAACTATTTCTTCGTTAAAACTTTTGTTACACAAGTATCCACACACTTGTTTGTTCACAAAAACCACTTTTGTTTGTGTAAGATCCGGATTAGAACATGTGATTTCTTTTGATGCTTGGTCTTTTGAAAATACCACTTGTAGATACATAGATCTGCTAGTTTTAAACACTTTTGTACAAGTTAAAACATTTTTACACAAGTTCATGGTTTATGTGTGGTAGGGTTTCACCTTTTAACCCTTGTTACTTCTAAAATAGCATTATGTTAAGATCCATGATCTTACCAAACCGGGTTAAACAATGATCCGAGCTACCACATCATAGATCGGGTCTAGATAACCATATATTTCAAATACTACAACTTTTACACAACTTTTGTGCTATTAACCACCATTTTTCATGCTTTTAGTAGACTTTTGTGCATCTTTTCGCATTTTAACGAGATTTAACCAACACAAATCCTTTTAACCACTTTAGATAAGTTCAAATATGAGTTTTAAGCATTATACCTCTAGCTCGAGGCTAGGGAAGAATCTATGCGCAAAAGAGGTGGATAAAAGCAAAGTAGAGAGGTCCTTCGCCTTCCGTTTGCTCCAAGACTCCTAATACGTGACCTTTGATGTATGTATGATGTTGGAATGGCAAGAACCAAAACCGAAAGTGTGATGGATGGGGGTGGGGGTCTCGGCCGAAGGTTCTAGAGGGAGAGAGGAGAGTGTGTTGTAGTGTTAAGTTTGTGAATGATTATGTTGTGTAACTTCATGAACTTATAGACAATTTAGGAGGTAATTATCCATTGGTCAACATGTCATCTAGATACTATACATTAGTGATTAAAATAATAAACCAAGGACCAAGTATGTCTCCCCATGGTTGGGGCCGGTTAGGATGGGGGGGGGGGGTCCAAATCCGATTCTAACTAGATAGTTAGGGGTTTGTTGAGTTAAGTAGGTTAGGTTAAGTGTTTAACTCAGTTACTTGTGTATAGCGTGTTTTAGCGGGTGTTAGGGTAATTAGGGACCCTAACTAGCTCAGAAAAGATACATAATGAAAATAATAATATTTTCATGTTCCGGGTATAGTCCGGTTGTTCGGTTGCATACCGATTCGTTAAAGTGCTAAAGCACACTTTTTAGTGTCTTTTAAGTACCTTTCTTGTACTCTTTCAATTCCCAACACTTAGGGAAATATTCTGGATAATAAAATGAAGTTTCTGCATAATATTTATATGCTTAAATGCTGATTAGAGCTGAATTATACAAAATTCGGCACTTAAAGTGCGTTTCGGGTGCTTTTTAGTGCTTATTTTTGCTTTCGCAATGTTCTATAAACTAAACCCTTACATATACTCTTGGGTTTTAATGTACTTTTGTCGTCGGACCTACACCTAGGCCTCAATTCTTATGTCTGACTACTTTCTGCAGTTCTGTTGACACAGTGTGTCCTACCGGTGAGTTTACTATTATTCTGACGCAACGCTCTCGTTTATGCATAAAGCAATATTTTGTAGTATACAACATGCATGAATTCACTTGTTTAATCATGTGTTCAGACATTGCTGACAATTAAACTCATAATTGCAGTCATTAAGCAATAATTAATGTGTACGGAAATTACCGGTTTGGGCCAGTTGTCACAGTCTCCCCCCGTTAAAAGAATTTCGTCCCGAAATTCAGGCTGGACTCACTCTCGCTGGAGTCTTCTTGAATAGGTGGGGGTACTTTTTCTTGAACTGGTCTTCACGTTCCCATGTGTACTCGGGTCCGTGCTTAGAGCTCCAACGTACTTTGACAAGTTTCACACTGCTCCTCCTGGTCTTGTTGACTTTCCAGTCGGTAACCTCAACGGGTTGCTCTGTAAATCGGAGGGCTTCATCAATATGCACTTCATCAATCGGGATGGTCACGTTTTCTTGTGTTGGGCTCTTCTTCAGGTTGGATACATGAAACGTATCATGTACTCCATTAAGTTCTTCCGGTAACTCCAACTTGTATGCCACGGTACCAATTCTCTTCAATATTCTGAATGGTCCGATATATCGTGGATTCAGCTTTCCACGCTTTCCAAACCTGACTACGCCCTTCCATGGTGAGACTTTTAACAACACCTTGTCTCCCACCTTGAAATCTACCGATTTTCTATTTGGATCAGCGTAGCTCTTTTGTCGCTCTCGAGCCGCCTTAATGCGCTCTCGGATCTGCGCAATCTTGTCGGTTGTCTCTTGTACAAGTTCAGGACCAACCATACGTTTATCTCCGGCATCTGCCCAACATAAGGGCGATCGGCATTTGCGGCCATACAGAGCTTCGAACGGCGCGGCTTTTATGCTCGTATGATAACTGTTATTGTAGGAAAACTCAACTAAAGGTAGATGAGTATCCCAGCTGCCGCCTAGATCCATGACACATGCGCGAAGCATATCTTCTAACGTTTGTATAGTCCGTTCGCTCTGGCCGTCTGTTTGTGGATGGAATGCCGTGCTCAGATCTAACTGAGATCCAAAGGCTTCCTGAAATGATTGCCAGATTCTTGAGACAAAGCATCCATCTCTGTCTGAAATGATTGAGATTGGCACTCCATGACGTGCCACAATTTCCCTTAAGTATATTTCAGCAAGCTTTCCAGTGCTGTCTTTTTCTCGGATCGGTAGGAAGTGCGCAGACTTCGTTAATCGATCAACTATTACCCATATCATATCGTGCCCTCTCGGGGTCCTGGGTAATTTCGTTATGAAGTCCATCGAGATTTGTTCCCACTTCCACACGGGAATCTCTGGTTGTTGTAGTAGGCCGGACGGTTTCTGATATTCGGCCTTAACCTTAGCACAGGTTAGGCATTTTCCAACATAGACAACAACGTCGCTTTTGAGTCTCGGCCACCAATAGTACTCTTTCAAGTCTTGATACATTTTGTCCGCTCCTGGGTGGATCGAATATCTCGATTTGTGTGCTTCGTCAAGAATGACTTCTCGTATGCCACCATAGAGTGGAACCCAAATACGCTTCTTGAAGTATAAGGCTCCCTCTTCGTTTGGCAACATGTATTTCAATGCACCCCGGAGGTATTCAGCTTTACGATTCTCTCCTTTAAGAGCTTCTTGTTGTGCATCACGAATGCGTGCAGTGAGGTTCGTTCGAATCGTCATTTCCAATGCTCGAACCCTTAGGGTCTTAACCCTTTCTTTTCGGCTCAACGCGTCCGCTACAACGTTTGCCTTTCCAGGATGGTACTTAATCTCACAGTCGTAATCATTCAGCAGCTCGACCCAACGTCGCTGGCGCATATTCAATTCCTTCTGATCAAATATGTGTTGTAAGCTTTTGTGATCTGTGAATATTGTACATCGAGTACCATATAGATAATGTCGCCAAATCTTCAAGGCGAATACCACTGCACCCAGCTCTAGGTCGTGAGTGGTATAATTTCTCTCATGAACCTTCAGTTGTCTTGAAGCATAAGCGATGACTTTTTGGCGTTGCATGAGCACGCAACCCAAGCCTTGTCGTGAGGCGTCGCAGTATACCACGAAGTCTTCAGTGCCTTCGGGTAATGATAGTATCGGTGCATCGCATAGCTTGCTCTTAAGTAACTGGAAGGCTTCTTCTTGTTTGTGACCCCAGTCGTACTTCTTGTCTTTCTGAGTAAGGGTCGTTAGCGGTTGAGCTATCTTCGAGAAATTCTCAATGAATCGCCGATAGTAGCCCGCTAAGCCCAAAAATTGACGGACTTCGGTCGGGGTCTTGGGAGCTTCCCAATTCTTTATTGCTTCAATCTTGGACGGGTCTACATGAATGCCCTTCTCATTCACCACGTGACCAAGAAATTGTACTTCGCGAATCCAGAATTCGCACTTCGAGAATTTTGCATAAAGCTTCTCTTTCTTCAGTAGTTCCAAGATGGTTCTGAGATGTTGCTCGTGCTCTTCTTTCGTTCGCGAGTAAATCAGGATATCATCGATAAATACAATCACGAATTTATCAAGATATGGTTTGCATACGCGGTTCATTAGGTCCATAAAGACCGCTGGTGCATTCGTCAACCCAAATGGCATCACAAGAAATTCGTAGTGCCCATAACGCGTTCTGAATGCAGTCTTTGGCACGCTTTCTTCTTGGATTCTCAGCTGATGGTATCCAGATCGAAGGTCGATCTTGGAATAGTAGCTTGATCCTTGCAGTTGATCAAATAAGTCATCAATCCTCGGTAGTGGATACCGATTCTTGATAGTGAGCTTGTTCAGTTCCCTGTAATCGATACACATCCGCAGTGTTCCATCCTTCTTCTTCACGAATAATACTGGAGCTCCCCAGGGTGAGAAGCTTGGCCTTATGAATCCTTTATCCAACAACTCCTGGAGTTGTGTAGATAATTCTTGCATTTCGGATGGAGCAAGTCGATAGGGTGCCTTGGCTACAGGAGCAGCTCCCGGAACCAAGTCTATATGAAATTCGACTTGTCGTTGCGGAGGTAGTCCTGGCAGATCTTCAGGGAACACATCAGGAAATTCCTTCACCACAGGAATGTCTTCGAGTTTCGGCTCCTCAGCCTTCTTGTCTATAACGTGTGCTAGGAAAGCAACACATCCTTTCCTTAGGCACTTCTGTGCCTTCATACAACTGATGATTCGAAGAGGCGCGTCTCGTTTTTCTCCATGCACGATGAGAGTTTCACCATTCGCTAAAGGGATGCGAATGATTTTCTCATGGCAAATAACTTCAGCTTTGTTCTTGGACAACCAGTCCATCCCGACTACTACATCGAAGCTACCCAATTGAATAGGTAGGAGGTCGATGTTAAATCTTCGTTCACCAAGTTCTAGTGTGCAGCCTCTAACGACTTCGCCCGATTCAACAAGTTTACCATTGGCTAGTTCTATGGAGTAAGGAATTTCTAATCTACTAGATTCTATTCCGAGTATGCGTTTAAATTCCACAGACATGAAGCTAAAATCGGCGCCAGTGTCGAATAATATGGATGCAAAGTGATTGTTAATGAGAAACGTACCGGTGACCACGTTAGGGTCCTCGCATGCGTCTCTTGCTCCAATCACAAATGCTCGAGCCGGAGCGTTGTTTCTCTCTGGGAAATTCTTCATGAAATGATCATTGCTTCCACACTTGAAGCATCCTTGCCCTTTCCCGTTGCCATTCTTGTTACCAGCACCGTTCCCATTTCGGTTCTTTCCTTTTCTCCAACAGTCTTCTGTTTGGTGACCCAATTTACCACATTTGTCGCACCTTGGGATGCGACAAGCTCCATCATGATGATACTTACATTTTTGACATCCAGGCATGGAGCCTTGGTATGCTTTGGTTGCAAGGGTCTTCGTCTCCTGAGGCGGATTAGTGTCGCGCTTCTTGTTGAAACCCTTGTTGTTGCGAGTAGCTTGGTTCAAACTTGTATGCTTTCTCTTTTTGTCACCGGACGACTCAGCATGCGTCTCGGTCTTCTCAGTGGGGTTCAATGATAGCTTCTTCATACGAACACAATCTTCAGTAAGGCTGATAGCCAGAGTTACAGCCTCGGTGATCGTTTGAGGTTTGGCCGACGTCACCATGCCACGAAACTCTGAGGCCAGTCCCCAAATGTAGCGTTCCACACGCTTAAATTCCGGAGTCACCATGTAGGGAAGCACTCTAGACAGATCGTGGAACCTTCGAGTATATCCATTGATGTCAGCACCTTCCATAGTCAAGTGCCAGAACTCCGTTTCCAGCCTTTGGAGTTCAGCACGAGAGCAGTACTTCTCTCTCATTCTTTCCTTCAGTTCATCCCAAGTTAGGCCATAAGCGGCGTCATCACCCAAAGTTTGGGCTTACAGGTTCCACCAAGTCAGAGCTTCATCGACAAACAACCCAGTAGCAAAGGTGACTTGTTGATCCGCGGTACACTTGCTCATGCGGAAAGTAGCTTCAGTCTTCTCCGTCCAGCGCACAAATGCTACTGCACCTCCTGTGCCGTCATAGTTTATCGGCTTGCAGTCGAGGAATTGCTTGAAAGTGCAGCCTTGGGCTGCATTGCCTCCAGACGAATCTCCATTCCCATTACGCCTAGCGTTGCTTGGTCCTCCACTGTCTTGAGTTCGGTTCGCCTCGTACTGGGCGATAGCAGCGGAGATCCTTTCCTCCAGTAGAGCGTTCAGCTCCTCAGCAGTTCTTGGCAGTAGGGGAGGAGGAGGTTGGTCGTCATTGCGAGCATTCACAGTTTTCCTGGGTGCCATGTTCTGACAGAACATAACACAACAGGGTTAGGCATTTGTTTGATATCGTCCTACTAGGCAGTAGTAGTATAGATATATTCACAGGTATATATCACATAAGAGACATCAAACAATTATTACTCTAGCAGAGTACTTAGTAGGCTTGCACTGAGGGGATCCACACGTGACAAGACTTGCTGTGGTTTCTGTGCACTGAATTCCATAATTATGTATGCATCCATAATTACGTAACTCCTTGCACAGTCCGCACAGTTCGTTTCATCCTCGTGTCTCTTCCTTCAGGTAGGCCATTGCTTTCAGGTAAAGTCACATATACTTGTGACATTCTACTTCTAGTACATGCTAATTATCACACACAATTGCAAGTAATTTCTAGTCAACGACAAGTGCTACTCAAGTGCACTTTAAGTCTCGTAGTGTCTTTTCTAGACTCATGTAGTCAGTTTCAGGTAGTGGATGTCGCGGGACGTTTTATGCAATGAAAACTCTTTGAAAATTGTTTTCGTGAATGGATCCTAGAGATTGTAGACTAGACTCGAGAAGGAATCCTGGTTCACTACAATCGCAGCTCTGATACCAATCTGTCACACCCCTTTCTACGGCGGAAGCACGAGGTGTGATCATGAAAGGTTCTCATTGCATACGAAGAGTAAACATGCTACATGCTCGTAAAATAACATCAAATACCACGATTTGAAAACATAAGTTTAGCGTTTACATCGCTAGACAGCATAGAAACATTGTCTTAAAAGTTTACAACTTTATTTAAAGTTAAACACAAGCGACATCCACGAGCATCAGCGAGACCGCGCGCACATCCATCCTAGTTACCTGAAATACATGTGAGTTTTTGGAAAAACGTCAACATAATGTTGGTGTGAATTCATGCAGTTTTGTATTTCATGTTTGTATACTTTGTATGAAAACATAGTTTGTGAGTAAATCAAGTTTTCATATATAAATCCAGTTTCATGTGTACCCCACGTACCCATGTATAATTCAATCTTTTCTTGAGTACTCCACGTACTTCAAGTTATACATCAATCCTCTTGAGTACCCCACGTACTTCAAGTTATATATCAATTTTAGTATGGTATGAATTTTATGTAAATACAGTATTTCTGTACTTATCAGATTGTTAATGGGTTGCAAAGCCATTAACATGTGGCACGTCATAGGAAGTCACCAAACCTAAGGCATTTAATTGGTATATTCTGAGACACAAAAGCACTCCTCGGTTCTCGCCCCGACCGGGAGTGTGGCTGCCAGGCACCCGTTAGATCTAACCTTTTGTTCTGCGGTCTAAGTATGTACACGATTAATGGTGCTTCTGTACCCTATTCGTGACACTATTTCTCATAACGCATCCTACTTGGTTCTCGTTCTCACCAAGCGCGTTTCTTGTTATCATTTCTCATAGCGCCTCATACTTGGTTCTCGTTCTCACCAAGTGCGCTTCTCATATTCTTATTTTTCATCACACTTGGTTCTCGTTCTCACCAAGTGTACTTCTTGTATTCTTATATTTCGTCACACTTGGTTCTCGTTCTCACCAAGTGTACTTCTTGTATTTATATCATACCAATTATAAATTTTGTACATTTGTACATGTATTTCACCCCCGAAGTTATAAAAACTGAAAACAGTTAAAGAGAAAAGGGGGAGCATGAACTCACAACTTTGCGTTCCTAGCGTCGTAAACTCCACCGGATTTGCTTAATTAACGTCGTAACCTATACACGTTTTCTTAACGTTAGTCACTAGACTTGCGTCGCACAAGTACAGTCACTCTCTTTTGTATATATTCTTGTGTTAAAAATATTCCATATTTTTAACTACATATCTTGCTTATATTATTTTCTCCAAAAATAAATATAAGTCTTTTATGTTTTGCACTTTGCACCCGAATTATGTATCTTGTATGTTGTATGTGTATTTTTATATTTCTACTCCTCATGAGTAATTAGTGTATTTTTAAGTCTTAATACACTAGCACGTATAACACATACTATATACACTTAGCACAAAAGTTGGTGATAAAATAATATATATTTTTCTCTCAAAAATATACATACTTATATCCATTTTTATTCTTGAAGAAATCCTCATTTCTTATCACCAAAAATTAGGGAAACCTTGGTAATACTTTTAAACACATTTTTAGGGAATAAGTTTCTCAAAAACATATATTTTTCTAAGTGTCAAAATTTATAAAAATTTTGACAGAGTTTCCCCTAAAAATGGAGGTTTCCCATGTTTTCAAAACATGTGTTTATTTTCTTTTTGAATTGTAAACAATCATCAACAACAATTATCAACAATATTCATCAATATTAATCACTAATTTCTTTATTTCATGAACTTGAATATTTACAAAAATGTGTAGTAACTTACTAGCACATTTAGTAAGTCTTGTTATCTTTAAAAATAAGTTTAATTTCATAAAAACTTTTTATTTTTAAAGAATATGAAGTTTTACAACTTCTAGTCGGTTTTTACGAAAACTATTTCTTCGTTAAAACTTTTGTTACACAAGTATCCACACACTTGTTTGTTCACAAAAACCACTTTTGTTTGTGTAAGATCCGGATTAGAACATGTGATTTCTTTTGATGCTTGGTCTTTTGAAAATACCACTTGTAGATACATAGATCTGCTAGTTTTAAACACTTTTGTACAAGTTAAAACATTTTTACACAAGTTCATGGTTTATGTGTGGTAGGGTTTCACCTTTTAACCCTTGTTACTTCTAAAATAGCATTATGTTAAGATCCATGATCTTACCAAACCGGGTTAAACAATGATCCGAGCTACCAC
The DNA here is from genome assembly GCA_030545235.1 of Helianthus tuberosus. Lineage (NCBI taxonomy): Eukaryota > Viridiplantae > Streptophyta > Magnoliopsida > Asterales > Asteraceae > Helianthus > Helianthus tuberosus. The sequence goes on from CM060354.1 coordinate 82,147,293, forward strand.
ATCATAGATCGGGTCTAGATAACCATATATTTCAAATACTACAACTTTTACACAACTTTTGTGCTATTAACCACCATTTTTCATGCTTTTAGTAGACTTTTGTGCATCTTTTCGCATTTTAACGAGATTTAACCAACACAAATCCTTTTAACCACTTTAGATAAGTTCAAATATGAGTTTTAAGCATTATACCTCTAGCTCGAGGCTAGGGAAGAATCTATGCGCAAAAGAGGTGGATAAAAGCAAAGTAGAGAGGTCCTTCGCCTTCCGTTTGCTCCAAGACTCCTAATACGTGACCTTTGATGTATGTATGATGTTGGAATGGCAAGAACCAAAACCGAAAGTGTGATGGATGGGGGTGGGGGTCTCGGCCGAAGGTTCTAGAGGGAGAGAGGAGAGTGTGTTGTAGTGTTAAGTTTGTGAATGATTATGTTGTGTAACTTCATGAACTTATAGACAATTTAGGAGGTAATTATCCATTGGTCAACATGTCATCTAGATACTATACATTAGTGATTAAAATAATAAACCAAGGACCAAGTATGTCTCCCCATGGTTGGGGCCGGTTAGGATGGGGGGGGGGGGGTCCAAATCCGATTCTAACTAGATAGTTAGGGGTTTGTTGAGTTAAGTAGGTTAGGTTAAGTGTTTAACTCAGTTACTTGTGTATAGCGTGTTTTAGCGGGTGTTAGGGTAATTAGGGACCCTAACTAGCTCAGAAAAGATACATAATGAAAATAATAATATTTTCATGTTCCGGGTATAGTCCGGTTGTTCGGTTGCATACCGATTCGTTAAAGTGCTAAAGCACACTTTTTAGTGTCTTTTAAGTACCTTTCTTGTACTCTTTCAATTCCCAACACTTAGGGAAATATTCTGGATAATAAAATGAAGTTTCTGCATAATATTTATATGCTTAAATGCTGATTAGAGCTGAATTATACAAAATTCGGCACTTAAAGTGCGTTTCGGGTGCTTTTTAGTGCTTATTTTTGCTTTCGCAATGTTCTATAAACTAAACCCTTACATATACTCTTGGGTTTTAATGTACTTTTGTCGTCGGACCTACACCTAGGCCTCAATTCTTATGTCTGACTACTTTCTGCAGTTCTGTTGACACAGTGTGTCCTACCGGTGAGTTTACTATTATTCTGACGCAACGCTCTCGTTTATGCATAAAGCAATATTTTGTAGTATACAACATGCATGAATTCAGTTGTTTAATCATGTGTTCAGACATTGCTGACAATTAAACTCATAATTGCAGTCATTAAGCAATAATTAATGTGTACGGAAATTACCGGTTTGGGCCAGTTGTCACAGGGAAAGAGTAAAATGAGAACCACCTTGTGAGAACCATAAGAACTAGACCCCCAAAAGGTTTTTTCAAAAAAGATTCTCAAAAATCTTAAAAAATCACATGTTCCAGCAAAAAATAAAAAATTAAAAAAATGTTGCACGCAAAATTTTACATCGGGTGTAAAAAAATATTTTACATCACCGTAAACAAATTATACATCAGTCGTAAACAAAATTTACATCATGCGTAACTACCGACTCGATTTTTTTTTACAGATATGTAGCGGAAATGTGAACCAGAAAATTTCTTTATTTATATACGTTCTATGCTTGAAAACCATTTAAAATGACTCTTTTACATGAATTACATTTTTTCTACTTATTCATACACCAAATGTTACATACATATATAACTAAGCGACCATACTCCCGTACAATCCACGTCCGGGCTCGATTTTTAACCGCTTGCACCTCATGACGATGATGATGATCTATGTAACCTGTAGTCACTGTTTACAACCATATCATTAGTAATCGGTGACATCATACATAATTTAATAAAGTATAAGTTAAAATGACATAGTGCATTCTTCCAACGTGTGATAAACCATTCAATTATTCTTCTGAATTCGATCATTGTATCCCGGCGTCGAACCTTCAAATATGCCAACAACAGTTTACCTACACTTTAATTGCATTCTCAGAGCAACATGTCTAATTCATTTGTATATATTAATTTCCAATATGTGCATGTATATCTTCCTATCCAAACACTTGCATGCATCTTACATTCTAACACATTCGAACATATAAATCCTAGCCACAACATCCGCACATACAAAGCCTGTACATACAAACCTACATATGTATTCATTCTTAATTTTGCTCATCTATGGTATCCCTCTACTAACACATAATTAAATAAAACATATCTACAAACATACATACTTATTATATCCCCCGCACATGCTCATGTATAAGTTTCATGCTCATCCGCACTCCAGGCAACTCTTAGGTAAAATTTGGGGTGCTTTTCGGAAACTTAAAACAAGTCCCACACACACCCGGACCTCACACAACTATTTGGTCAGGTTAGGGTGTATTTCAAAGGTTTAACGGGGCTTGGGAATGGGGCTACAGGGTCCAGGATCGAAGAAAACAGAGAAACGGGGCAAAACAGAGCCCACGACGTTCGCCAATTTTGCTAATACAGGCACTTTACTGAAGTGTGCACTTCGCTAATACAGGAATTCTACCGAAGTGTGCACTTTTCTGAAGTATTCACTTCGCTAATACGTGCATTCTACCAAAGTGTGCACTTCACTAATACGTGCACTTTACTTAAGTGTGCACTTTACTAATATGTGCATTCTACCGAAGTGTGCCCTTCGCTAATATGTGCACTTTACTTTTCAATCATGAATAAATTACATATAGTTCAATACGACCTCACTTATCTTGGTCCTACCATTACTTACCACCCTTTTCATGATTCCCAATCTCCTTACTTTCAAGACTTCATTACATAATAGGAAAGTAAGTTCGGGAACCACTTACCTTAAGCTTCCGTTTTCGTGCTTGCTTATTTGCCTCCTCTTGACCCGTTAGCCTTTTGCTCAAGTCTATGCTAATGTATTTTCCTATCCTTTAATGTCATCATACCCACAACATTGTTAGTATGTAAGTTCAGTCACACTAACATTTAGTTCTAACCCAAAGGTTGCTTTGACTTTCATTAATCAATTACTAACATGCATAATACTTACATAAACAATCATATCATTACAAATTCATGCGATTTCATTCATCATCATGTATAACACATAACTAACTTGTATCACATGATTTCTCTATTCTTACAGTTGCGTCCAATAGCCTAACCATGTTATTCATACATTGTTAACTTTTAGAAAATCAGCTGTCCTACTTACACACTTTCAACTTATGAAAATGAACCTATCTTAATATAGTCGACAATACTAATAATAACATTTTCACTTCATACTCATGTTGTAGGACACAGACAACCACATGATCAATTAATTACATACATACACATATATAATCAATTCAACACATTCTAATGCTTTCAGGATCCCACAATTGACAACCACATTCAAAGTTAGCAAATTAACACAATCACAACATGATCCTTTACTAGTAAGTCCACAAGTTATACCTTTAGTACACATCCATTTCTAGATTACCATTAAGCAACTAGTCCAACACATGGTGTACACCATCATTCAAGCATATAATGCAAGCCACTAGTGCACACTTATACCGAATCATGAAATCAAACAAACCTTCATATGGATTAAATCAAACACACCTTCCTCATGTAAGTTTACTAACAATTACACAATTACCACATATACATATTCATCCACTACTTCCATACATTTTCACATAATATTGTCATTTAGACATTTCATCAAAAGCTACGCGTTCGTACTACTATCTAAGCATAATGTACAAGTAGTTCATGCCTATTCTTCCTAGTTCATACATAAATCATAAAGTTTCTTACCTACTACAAGTACCATTTTTATCATAACATTAAACATAAAACACCATATTTCTTTCAATCCATTCAAACCATATTAAATTAAAAACCACAATTTCCCGAACATGGATTCTCACATCAAAATCTTCATTTGGGATGTTTACATTATTATTGACACTAGATAGTGCATGTAAACAAGAATTTAACCATCCAATCCATTCAATTTATCCAATTAAGGTTAATTCATAATAACCCACCAAGAAGTTCAAACAAGAAGGTTTAAGAAATGAATTGGATACTTACTTAATGTTAGAAGGTGGCGAACACCTTGAAATTCACGGATTATCCATGCAAATTCGAATCCATCATCTTCTTCTTTCTCATTTCATTCACAAAAACACACACATGTTGCATACACATCAACCCAAATATTGGGGTTTTCATTTTTCCCATGTTTTAATTAAAGGAATATTGGATTTTAATAATCCCAAGTATTCGTGTTGGCCGCAATAGTCATAACTTTAAAAATAACCACTGACAGTCCCAACTATTAACATATTGGTCTCCAATAGACCCTGACTAATAGAACTCTAACGCCATTAGTCTCCGATCACTGGAAAAACGTTTTTGGCCAGAAAACTCATTTTTTTTGCCGGAAAACTCAACATTTTCGTCCCAAACCTCTTTGTAACATTATTATGGACCTTTAGGAACCTTTCTCTAGTAAAAGCCACAATTATCGAGGTTGCCGAAAAACTCATTTTTCGCCGGAAAACTTCTTTTTGGCCGCAAAACTCAACATTTTCGTCCCAAACTTCTTTGTAACCTTAGATTGGACCTTTAGGACCTTTTTTTCAGGCCAAAAACGTTTTTCTGACGACCAGAGACTAACGGGGTTAGGGTTCTGTTAGTCAGGGTCCATTGGAGGCAAATATGTTAATAGTTGAAACCGCTAGTGGTTATTTTTGAAGTTGGAACTGTAGGTGACCAACGACAAATATTTGAGATTATTAAAATCCAATATTCCTTAATTAAAAGACTTTCCAAATTGTCCCCTGTCAACCCCTATAGTTTTGTTTGTTATTTTGTCTAGTCACAAAATTCATTCCTTGTTATTGACTTGTATTTTAACTAAGTTAAATAACCTAGGTATCTCATTGCATACCATAACACAAGGGAACATGCTAGCAAATTAGAAATTTTAGTTTTGGGACGTTACAAGAATTGCACAGTTTCAAAAAAATACCATACAAAAACACCATAGAATTGCACAATTGCAAACAAAATATAATCGTTAAGTACGGAGAAATTACACCAAAACACCATAGAATTGTACAGTTTAAAAATGCCATAAAAACCCACTTTCATGAATTGCCACTTTGTGTCTATGTATGGAGAATTCACACAATAAACACCATAAGAAATGCAAAATTTGAAAAAAAAAACACCATAAAAACCCACCTTCATAAACACCCATTATATGACTTTTTTGTCGTCTAAAATATTACAATAGTATACTCGTTTGAAAGATAAAAAACGATCGATTTAAAAAAATCTCAAGTATAAAAAGTTATGGGCATTTAAATAAGATGGGGGAAATGACATTTGATTAGCATGTGCACCCTTTTTGTTTGGATCTTCCAATTCTACCCATTCGGGTAATTTTAAAGTTCCTACTATTTACAAAAATGTTAGCATGTCAATCTAACCACAAATCATAAAGATCTTGTGATTTCTTCCTATATTTTGTAAGGTTTTGGCTATCTGTATGTAACACCCCCAAAATTCTAAATTTCAATTTTTATGTTATTGTGACGAGTAATACAAAGTGTAGTAACCAGGAATATTTAACCTAGTTAACATATGTTATTTGTTAAGTATAATAGGTAGGTAGTGGCTTACTTATTAACCAACCAAACTATGGGGAATAAAATGGAACACAAATGAAAGTGGTAAGTATAAAAAGACAAAAAATAATAATAAATAAAAACACACACATAAAGTATGCGTGTGTCATGTTTATAGAAAGAGAGGGGTGAAAACCTCCCAAAATCTCAACCAAGAAATCTGCAAAATTATAGGTGAAATTAAAAGGGTTTTCTTGCATGATTGAAGGTTTAAGGTATGTTACCATTTCACTTTTGGTGGGTTTCTCTAGTTTAAAAATATCCATGAAATAAGAAGACCTAGTGAATTAGTAACCCTAAAAAATGAATATGGATGTTGTGTTGATATTTATGATCATCATACTTACTTGTTTATGTAATATACTTGAACAATTTAGAGATTCAAGTAAGTGTCGATATATGCTTTGAAGTGGGTTTTAACCCAGGTATGAAACCCAAACTCTTGTATGATTTAAATTGATAAATTGCCTTGATAAATGAAGAATTTGGGTTAGCTAGATGTTAAGGAATGTATGAACTTGTTGAGTTGAAAGATACATGGTGATTTTGGTTGGAAAATTTAGCTAATATGATTCCTAAAAATGATGCCTACCTAGTGTTCGATAAAATGTCTATGATGTCAATTGCCAGTTTGGCTTTTTAAAAGTCAAACTCACCTAAAGTAGAATAAAATGATAAATGAAGTATAAGTATCCATAAGGATGATAGTCATGGTATTAAATGGCTAATATAACCATCTTGTGGGTGTGATGTGATAGTTTGACTATTGACAAACTAGGTGAGAGCTTGTAAAGGAATGGGTCAAACAAGTCAAGTGCACGAGGAAGCTCGAATGGACGTAAGGTAAGTAAAGCTTACACCTCCTAAAATAGATTCACAACTTGTGTTATGTAGAGTGCTTTGATTAATAAACAAAGAATTGTATAAATGAGACTCTATGATGTAAGACACAACGGGTCAAACGGGTAAGATTGTAAGAAGTCGCTTGCTTGTAAGAAACAAAGAATTGTAGAAATAAGACCCTATGGTGTAAGCCTTAACGGATCAAATGGGTAAAAATGGTGATAAATCACTTTTGGTGACAAATAATATTTTGATAAGACGAGACCTTATAGTATAAACCATAACGGGTTAAAGGGGTAAAATGGTAAGTAGATCACATGTTGGTAATTAAACAAAAAGATTTTAAAATGAGACCTGATGGTGTAAGCCATAACGGGTCAAATGGGTAAAATGGTAAGTAAATCGCTTGTTGGTGACTAAGCAAAGGATTTTAAAATGAGGCCCTATTGTGTAAACCATAACGAGTCAAATGGGTAAAATGGTAATTAAATCACATGTTGGTGATTAAATAAAGAATTGTACGGAAAAGACCCTATGGTGTAAACCATAACGGGTCAAATGGATAAAAATGGGGTTGAATCACTTTTGGTGATAAATAATAAATGGTAAGGTTAGTGTTGGAAATTTTAGTGAAAATGAGTTTTTCACTAAATATTTTGGACATCAATAATATTTATATATGTGTTGTATAAATAATTATTTATGGTTTGTGTTCAAACTATGTCCAAATAGAGCTAAGATGAATGAGATATCGAAGCTTGAAGTTGTATGTTTGGAAAAAACAAAGATGAATAAAATGGATTAGTTTTGTCAACTTGTCCCACATAGGTGGGATGACAAAACTTAAAGTGGTTTATAAGGAGGAGCACTCCTTGTATATTGTTTCCTTAAAGGCAAACACTAGTGGGGACCCTTAAGGGTGCAACCACCCTTACTCGTGCACATATGCGTGCGTGTCGTGGGCTATAGACCCTATGTAGTGCAATTTGAACTTCGCACACCGCCTTTGTATTTTTGTCCATGAGCGTGTGGTCAGATACATGGCGGGTCCGATTATGGCGCACACTTGGGTAGCCTAGGCGGATATCATGGCATAGCACATGTCGATGCAGCGCAAGTTCCTTAGGCGCATGGCGCACGACATTGGCCATGGCGAAGAATGCAAGTGGCGCGCGAGTATGGATGGCACATGACCGGGTGGCGTCCTGGTATGTGTAGTGGCATCCGTGTGATGCGCGGCTCCATATGGCGTGGTGTAAGGTCTATGTAGCGTGATGCATGGACTAGCAACTAAGTTCAGGCGTGCGCGCAGGTTTGCAGCGGAAACAAAACAGCTGGCTGTTTTGTCAAAGTAGTTGTTTTAATTCGTTTAATTCTAGTCATTAAGAGAAATGACAGTTTTGACCGAACCACTAAAGTCCATTTATGTAGAGATTTAAACTCGTTTATTACAAGATTAATGATCTTGATTAATTGTCTAATTCATGACAATAATAATTGGGGTTTAATGACTTCTTTATGTGTGTGAGTATAAGAAGAGGATGATGCTTCATTCTAGAGATCATCGAAAAAGATGAGTAATACACACACATAAAAGAATTTTGTTCCATAGAAATTTAGAGAAGAGTGTTCTCTAAATTGTCTTTTTCTTCGACTTCATATTTCCTAATTATATGTACACCAAATTATACCCGGTGTAATCTCGGGCGTGAGTGCCATCTCTGGCAGTACACATACTGTTCCGGTTGTTGTACCCTGGGAGACAGACCGTCTGAGAGGAGGCGTGGAATCTGTTTTAAGGGAAGCGTGTTGAACACGTGCCTCAACCAAAATTGTCAATGTTTTTGCTTGTCTTGAAGTGGAGTGTCGATCTCGTAGATGTAGTTGAAGTGTTCAAAGACCTTAGCTTTGAATCAAGATTGGTACAATTTAATTGTATATTACATTTATTTATTTATTTAGTTTATGTAACCGGTATCGTACTAGAAGAATTTTCCACAAATAACAAATAACGAGAGTCTCGTTATTATATATATTTTGGAATATATTTTAATAAAAGGTGAACCTAATTCCTACAATCTTAAAACAGACTTTCGTGAAGATTGTTGCCACAATCTTAAATCCCTTTTCTACAAGGATTTAGGTTCACGAAAGTTAAAATTTTAATTGAGATTTTTCTAAAATCTTATAATTTTTTTTTTTGGGAAATATTTATTTAGTACAATGAGTCGGATTAGTTTTGATGATTGGAGTACAATCTTTAATCCGAATACCGTGTTATAAAACCGTACTTTTTGATTCAAGTTTTAGAATGGGTTTTGTTCGTGTTTAGATAACACGAATTTTATTCAAAAATTAATATGTATTTCGAGTGGTTGGAATACTAATTTTCTAATGAGCGAATTAGAAATTTGGTAATTTTTGTAAACCCATATAATGTGTATCAAAGATGAAAATTCTCTAAGGAGAATGTTAGATGTAATTTGGTAAATTAATATTGGTTTCAAATGTCTTGAAACGTATATATTTTCTAATGAGTGTATTAGAAAGTAATTATTTTATAAAATTACAAGGTTTTCAAACATTTATGCATTCTAACAAGCGTGTTAGACATAATTATTTTGTATAATAACAACTTTTAAAACATCTATATGTTCTAACGAGCGTGTTAGGAACAATGTTTTAAAGACGGTTGGATGTTCATGCATTCCTTTTAGGTATACGAAAAAGTTGGTGCCTAATCTTTTTGAGATTTGTATTTTTTTTAGAAATGTCAATCCATTTCTAAAAATACTAATTTGTTAACTTAGGTAACATATTTTTATATTACTCAACTGATATTTCAACTTGAAAAAAATAATTAAACGAAATTTGTATATATATTCACTTAATTCATTCAATTTATTCACTTATAAATCATTTTTTAACTTCAATCATCTATAGTTGGTTTTGAATCTTTTGAATGACTGATATCTTGAATTAGGGCTGAATGTGTCTATTTAGTGCCTTTTTGCCTTGATTCGTTTTATATAATTTTATTACATTTTTGTAGTAATTTGCTTAATTTTAGAAATTACAGATCTAATTCGTGTATTTTGATTACATGTAGTGTTTTCAGAATCTATACTATCTATTAAGGGAGATTACAGGATGACCTCTATTTGCCTACGAGTCATGTTTTTAGCTATTAATGAAGAGAGGAAGACACAAAGGATGTGTCAAAGACAGTTTAGATGATACATGTTCAAGGTAATAAGGAGAAACCCTCTGTTGAAGAAGCAACCAGTGGGAGTGTTTTGCTTGAAACATGGAGGGGTCGGTGATGTTGTCGAGGAGTGTCAGGAAATGCTAAGTGATAGCATTTCCTTACACTCCTCGACAATGTCACCGACCCCTCTTAAAAATTCCATCAAAACTCTCTCACTGGTTGCTTCAACAACAGAGGGTTTCTTTTTGTTACCTGAACCTGTATCATCTCAACTGTGTTGACTGACCCTGTATGTGTTGTTACATCAATATTCAATTAGGATTTACTCATCTGAGGCTAACTTTTGAAAATTGATCTATTCATTTTTTATCAGGACAAATGTTTTTGTCATCTGAGGCTATGATGGCTAGAGCTGCCGTGTTGTTGCAACATGACCTAATCGTTGCTGGCTGTCGTTCGCGGCTGTTCTAGGTAGCGTTGGGTGTAATCGATGTTTGGTTGATGATAATTAGATCGATGTCACCTAAGGGATATTTAGTCAATGATGTTGATGAGATGCTTCTCACCTGAGACTAAAACTATGATGAAGCAAACGTCTGCCCGAATAAGTGAGGTTTGACATCTTGAAATCATTTGAAATACTTGAGCAAATCATTTAGTGTTGACTGTGAAGGTGAATAAAAATGAATTCAAAGTGCATTGGACTTGTCCTTTGAACATAAGGCTATGATGATTTTGTAGATCTGAGTAAAAATTGAATGAAGATAGCATTATGGTATGGCAAGGTTATAGGATGGCAGTTGTTCATGCAACCTCTCTTGCAGCCATGGTGTTGTCATCTTTTTTCATAATCTGAGCCTGACAGTCTGACAATATAAATGTTTTGCAACTTCACCATGAATATAGAAGAAAGAGAGAATTGGATCTTTGTGATATTGAATAGAGAAGAAAGAGAGAGTTGGATGGAGATATGAATACTTCTGAGTGCAGATTATTACATGAACCTGTATCATTTGAAATGTGTTGAATGACCCTGTATGTGTTGTTACATTAAGATTCAATTAGGTTTATTTTGATTTTGAAAATTGATCGGTTCAGTTTTGATCACATTAGATGCTTTATTTTATACCTTGACTAATTCACATGATTTGCTAAATTTTGAAGCCTTTCAAAAAGATTAAAGAAGGTATATTATTTTTGTCATCTTTTTTATATGTTTTTATGTTTGGATTATTCTGTTAAAAATTGTTTGTACTAAACGGGCCAAGATTGACTGTTTGATGCTTAATGGATACAACTGGTTATCCTGGTCTGGTTGGTTATATATCACGCTGGAACTTTCGGGTTGATGGTTGATGAGGACAACTGGTCATTTGGGTCGGCTCGGGTATATGATTGGATCATTCAAGTTGATGGTTGATGTGTACAAGTGATCACCTGGGTCGGGCTCGGTCGCGTTGGTTATATTACGCTGCAACTTTTAGGTTTGATTTATTGTTCTTTTGAATTGATTACTTGCTCTTGAATATTAAAGTTTTCCGTTTTATTATTTATTTTAACTTTCAGGATGAATTCAGTTGTGTAGCCATCTTAATTGAAATGTAGGTTTCAGCTGCCATTTTCTGGAAAATGATATGTAAGTTCTTGCAACATTTAATTATTTTTATTCATTTACCTTTCATTTCATAGATGTTTTACAATTATAAATTCAATTCTTTTATATCACTAGATTCATTATGTGTGAGGTTTATTTTGGTCATATTAGGTACAAAGAAGAAGCCGAATGATTTCAAATTGTCAAATTGTCAAGATTTTCAAGCAACTAGCAAGTGTTTGGATGATATTCTTTTTTTTATCTAATGTTCTTTATTTTCATCCATATAATACATTCACATTTTATAACATTTGGTTCATATTTTGATAATTTCTTTTTTACTCGACCGGTGTATATTGATCAACAGAATTTTTTATGCAATAGTACAAGACTACATATTACTAAACTTTACAGACGTGTTATACAATATGAGATTATATATTAATTTTAATAGGTTTTTATGCGTTTGTACAAAATATTATATTTCAAAGTAAATAATATGGTTTTGGATGAAGCCGCGCATCGCGCGGGCATTAACCTAGTTATTTTATAAAATCACAAGGTTTTCAAACATTTATGCATTCTAACAAGCGTGTTAGACATAATTATTTTGTATAATAACAACTTTTAAAACATCTATATGTTCTAACGAGCGTGTTAGGAACAATGTTTTAAAGACGGTTGGATGTTCTAACGAGCGTGTTAGAATCAATTTTTTAAATACGTTTAGATTTTCTAACGAGCGTGTTAGAAAAGATTATTTTTTCTAAATAATTACCAACGAGCGTGTTGGAAACAATTATTTTGGATATAATAAATCTTGAAACGGTTTCGTCTAAACTTTTAAATTTCTAACAAGCAAGTTAGAAACGGTTTTTTTTTTACATAAATGTTAAAAAGGTTTCGTCTAAACTTTTAAATTTCTAACAAGCAAGTTAGAAACGGTTTTTTACATAAATGTTAAAATGGTTTCGTATTTGTTTATTTCTAATGAGCGTATTAGAAATAGTTTATATTTTTTTATAAACTTCGAAACAAATTTTGTAATCGATTATTTCTAACGAGCATGTTAGAAACGATTTAAAGAGTTTGATAGTTGTTTATTTTCTAACGAGCGTGTTAGAAACGATTTAACGACTTTTTCAATTGTTTATTTCTAACAAGCGGGTTAGAAAACGTTTATTTTATATAAACCAAAAACGGCTTATGGCAATAAATAATCGTCTAATTTTCTAATGGGCGTATTAGAATTAGTTTATCTTATAACCAACTATTTTAACAATTTGCAATCGTTAATTTCTAACGAGCGGGTTAGAACCGGGTTAACTATGATAAACTATTTAAGATGATTTGTAATCATTTTATACATATTTTCTAACGAGCGTGTTAGAAAAGGTTTATGGTTATTTCTAACGAGCGTGTTAGAAAACGATCATTTAAATAAACCAAAAGTGGCTTATGAGAATAAATGTATTCGTTTTATTTCTAACGAGCGCGTTAGAAGCAGTTTACTTTACAAAACCGAATATTTTGAATGTTTGTTAAACATTTAAATTCTAATTAGCATATTAGAATTGGTTATCATACAAACCACTCATTTTAATGATTGGTAATCGTAATTATCTAACAGCGGTTAGAAATGGTTTGAATATGATAAACCAACTACTAAAACGATGTGTATTCGTTTTATTTTTTCAAATGAGCGAGTTTGAAACTGTTTTATTAAATAAACTATTATAAGGTTTATTGTATTGATTTGTAATCAAAACATAAAAAAAATATATAGTTTATTTTTAAAACACTTGCAAAAATGAGAAATGTTTTGAACGAATAAAACATGTCTTTGCGATTTACAAGTGATTCGTTACTTCCACGAGAAGTATAACGTGTTCAACCATATAATAGTCTCGGAAAGACTATTTGGTGAAAGACAACTCGATGTTGTTATAAATATAATAAGTTGCTCAACTACTTGCGAGTAGTTAATTGTAAACAACTTTATATTTTGGACAACTTGTGATTATTCAAGTTGATGGTTTCAAGACGAAACAAGTTATACAGGTTCCATTGAGGGAGTACCACAAAACATGATAGAACGATATAATTGCGATTATTTCGGTCGAAAGTGTTGAAAATAATAACACTTTGGGATTTGATGTTTAGATATCATTGGTGTATCCGTTATTTTGGACTACTAATAAGTTGTCAAAAGGATACACATTTTGATACAAAGTGTAAAAACTAATTTACACGGACACAACGAGCGGGCTGTGATCATGACTTATGTAATAAGTCACAAATCAAACATCAAACATATAACGAGTTTGTGAGAAACGTGGTGCATGGTTTGAGATGAAATGCACGAAAACAAGATATGTCATCTAATGTTGAGAGCATCAACATGGAAATGCACATGTGAGTTTTCAAAGAATATAACATATGAAAGAAATATATGTTATTATTGTAAATGATTTATTAACGAAAATTTATAATAGTGATGGACTTGTAGATGCTTCTACCACCATCAAGGTTGTTTAAACTATGTGGAGGTTTGGTCCTCAATTTGGGAGAGTATCCCAATACATGGTATTAATGAAACAACAATGTAAATGTATATATCACTATAGGCATACGTGAATGCTTTGTTGTTGAGAGTCAATCTAATTGGCTATATCTCAAGACTCAAGTGATTTTATACAAAGATTTTTCATCAAAGTGACTTGGATTAAGACTTATGTTTAAGTCTTTAGGAAGTCAATGGTGAAGCCTTGGAGATAAAAAGGCAAACGAGTTATGATCCTAATGGATGGAGTTAAATATGGTTTTGAGGCCTTCCTAAAAACCGATGGTTTTGGAATGGTGAAATAAATTTCATTATTGTGTCTAAACTAAGAAACGAATGTTCGAAAGAGATAGTGCGTTATCTCTTAAGGCTGTGAAGAATCAGAATGATGCATCTTCTGTTCACATGCTAGAGTATTGTGGTCTAAAGCATGCTAGACTAATACTTGTTAATTTATATGCTCGACGGAGATTAAATTAACTTTAAACATTCAAAATATGTGATGACACAAGAACGAATTTTGTGATAAACAAAACTATAAATATAACTTCATTAAAATGCAAGCAATGTGGGGGGATGAACCATTTAAGCAACAAACCCTTTAGGGTATGAAGAAATGGTAGTTGAGAAGTTTTCTCAAACTCGAAATGAAAGGGAGAACCTTTCATCACCCCATTTGGATGTTATCCAATTACACTTAAATGTGGGGGTGACTTGCATTTGAATGTGGAAATAGTAGTTAAGAAGTTTTCTCAAACTCAAAATGAAAGGGAGAACCTTTCATCACCCTATTTGGATGCTATCCAGTTACACTTAAATGTGGGGGTGACTTGCATATATTGTAAACGCATGACCAAGTGGAGTACACAATGGTTATATGGAGTCAATCGAGTAGATTGGACTCGAATGCCAATTGGTTAGATTCAAAATCTAGTAAGATGTCAGTCATGACACACCAAAGGCACGGTGAAAACGTGTCCAGCCATGAATTGAGTTTCATGTCATTCTAAGACAAGGTACATAACTGGATCCAGGTTGAGATCACGAGTTATAAGTCTTATGAATTGACTAAAAGGCAAAAGTGACTAGCGAGTCAAGAACACGTTAGAACAACTGATCGCAATTTAAATTATAGTTGGTGACTTAGCGAAGTCAAAGATAATTTTGGATCCAACAACCAGTGGGTTGATAACAGATCAGGTTATGGAATGGTACTAAAGCCATGAAAAAAGGGACATGAGGGAAACCTAACCTAGTTGACTGGAGATCCCAAGATCTAGGTTCAATAGGCCAACTTAATCATTAACCGAAGGGTAGTCACTGTGGGGGCGTAGCTAATATATATGTTTATATATAAGCTAGTTTATATGTTTCATATATCCCCCTAAAACTATAAAAGGGTGTTTAAATACGTCCTAGTCCATTCCTATAATATTCAGTGATATTGTTGTGAGGTTAAGCATAATATGTGGTTTTATGATTTGTGTAAATCATAGTAAACCATAATGCTTTTAATGATTTAAAGGGAAATCACCTATGTTGGAGAGAAGTGTGGTCGCTTCGAATGGAATTAGGGCATAATTCCTAGAGCTCCCGCAGAACCAGGAAAGTGCTCCATGACCATTATAGGACACGATACTGAGGGGATGGCCCGGCTAGGGAAAGTATTGTGTGAATGTATATTGTCGTTTACACAAATGGGGGGTTGTTCAAGGACATCACGTCTACAAAACCCTAGTAGACTAATTATGCTTCACAAAGGAAGGTTCAAAGGCAAAACCTACCTATCCTGCAATACTCGACTGTCGAGTTTTCATCGGGAAATTTTGTGTGTTTTAATCGATCTCCATTCATGTGGGGGATTGTTGGAAATTTTAGTGAAAATGAGTTTTTCACTAAATATTTTGGACATCAATAATATTTATATATGTGTTGTATAAATAATTATTTATGGTTTGTGTTCAAACTATGTCCAAATAGAGCTAAGATGAATGAGATATCGAAGCTTGAAGTTGTATGTTTGGAACAAACAAAGATGAATAAAATGGATTAGTTTTGTCAACTTGTCCCACATAGGTGGGATGACAAAACTTAAAGTGATTTATAAGGAGGAGCACTCTTTGTATATTGTTTCCTTAAAGGCAAACACTAGTGGGGACCCTTAAGGGTGCAACCACCCTTACTCGTGCACATATGCGTGCGTGTCGTGGGCTATAGACCCTATGTAGTGCAATTTGAACTTCGCACACCGCCTTTGTATTTTTGTCCATGAGCGTGTGGTCAGATACATGGCGGGTCCGATTATGGCGCACACTTGGGTAGCCTAGGCGGATATCATGGCATAGCGCATGTCGATGCTGCGCAAGTTCCTTAGGCGCATGGTGTCACACCCCGACCACGTAAAACAACAAAGCGTGGCGGAAACGTCGGGGAGTGTTGTAACAGAATTATCGTTTCATAACCATGGATACAAAAAGTGTTTCGTTTTATTGATAATATTAAACATTAACATTGTTTTAACACATAACAAACAAGTTTTATATCGACTATCATTGTTTTATGTCACTAAGGCCTCGTCCAGATCCTATGTGACGCATGCATCCTAGAACGTCAATCAAGCAACAACACCTAAAACATATGTAAAAACAAAGTCAGCAAAGAAATGCTGGCGAGTACATAGGTTTTATAAGAGTATCGGAATCATGGCTTGTTTACATATATAGCAATACCTTGAAAACCTTGTTTTTAAAAAAAGTGTATAATATTGCAACATGATTAACCCACTCAAATCAAGATGGTTATAATTTATAAAATTTCGTAGCCACGATTCTTAACCCAAAATCTTTTTGTTTTAGAAAACCATCTTGTAAAACATCTCGCATAAACTTGTTAATAAAACTCGTATATTGTTTTGAAAACATCGTTGAGTGACATCGTTTCAATATCGTTTACCCAAGTGAACTAAATAACGCCACGGTATGTAATATGTTGAAAACACTTATATATAAGAAGTACCAGCGGCGTATCTACCATGTTTTCACCACATTACACCCATCCCGTTATCTAAACACTAGCCAAAAACCAATCGTTTACCCAAATCGTTTAACATCGTTTCCAAATCATTTCCAAATCATTTCCAAATCGTTTCCAAATCGTTTCCAAGTCGTTTACTCGTTTAAATCGTTTAAATCATCCTCGTTTTAATTGTGAAAACTTATATATGGTCGTCTCGTTAATAACATTCAAACCTTCATGACTCGACTACCTCGTTCCTCGCTTCTCGTATTAACAAACCCCCAAAGGGTAAGTTAATAATTACAGATTCAGTCGTTACCCACAACACCCACACATAACCATGGGTATAGTGAAATAACGGGATTTGTCTGATCCTATGGTACCATAACCTAATACTGGTCGGTTCGGCCAAAATAAATGAATGCCATTCGTTATGTAACTACAACCAACAAGTTCGTTCACATTATCAAAATCGTTATTAGTTTAGTATAAATCGTTTTAATCATTTTTGAAATCATCGTTAAAACCTTGAAAACATTATGTACATATGAATCACCCCAAAACATTTGAAAACAGTAAAATAGGGGAACTATGTACTCACATGTAGTGCAAGGTATCCTCAATCAATAGTACTTCAACAAACTCGAGTAAACCAGAGAAATCAAGCAGCACCTAGTAATTGAATCACTAGTCAAACAATAGACGCCTAAATCGGAAGATGGGACAAAATGAAGTCTTGTAAACCAAATGAGTGTTGGAACTCATGTGATATGGTTTAACAAGGCCTACATCCTAAATGAAACCTAACCTAAGTGCTTTCGACCCATCGCGACCCATTAAGGTAGCTTACGCTACTTTAACGTGTCGTGCGCGCAAAGCGCGTTCGAGACGTCTAACTAGTCATATGACAAGTATTATATGCCAAAACATGTTTAAATAAGTTACATATGCTTAATTACCAATTATGTATGAAAATGGTATTATGGTAATTTACCTATGGCATATAATCTACTTATCATACAACTACCTAAACTAGGTGACCATAAGGTATAACCTCGGAAGGTTATTCCCTATGCTACTATGGTCACTAAACATGTTTAGTCGGATCCTAAGATCGACCAAACGGGTCGTGTTCGAAAGTCTAAGCGGGTGTTTAGTCCGCTTGACTTACGACTCTACACAAGCACTAAACTAAAAAGTGACGAGCTAAACATGCTAAAACATGTTTAGTTAAGTTAGAAAACAGGTTTTGATATCAAAACAAACGGTTTTGATATCCTAGAGTAGTTTGGTTACAAAATACGCAAGATTACGCATTTTGGCCGAAACTACGACTCGTCACTGAGCCTAGATAACGTGGTAATCAGTAGGTATAGTCACTAGGGACTATAACCATCGTGATTACGCTCACGTTATGAAGTTCAAACGAACTTCACATTGACCATAAACTGGTTAATGCAGAAAGTCAAATGCAGTTTGACTTTAACGCTAAAACGAATGAAAAAGAACGAAAGAACACTTACAGAAGGTCCCCGCAAGATTTGATTCCGATTTTCTCTCAGGTAGGAAGCATATACTTCCACTTAGAGAGCATAAATCAGATTTCAAATTGTGGGTTTTGGAGTTGTGATCATGGGGGTATTTATAGATTTCCTTGAACCGTTAAGATCGTTTATCGTAACCCGTGATTCAATCTCATCCATACATGTGTTACAATACCATGGTACATCAAAATGGCCCCCCATCATCAGGAAATGACATGTGCAAGGGAGTTATGAGTGTGTAACAGCTGGAAACAGGCTGGAAACAACTTTCTGATGTTCTGGCACATGCTTACAGACCGTAAGACCCAGAACCATACGGTTCGTAAGGACCTTGCAGGTCTGATACTTTCATATTTTGGCAGAACAGGCCCCTGTGCATCCAAACTTGTTATTTGATGCATTTTTGACACGTTTAAGCCCCGTTAACCCCATTTCAAAGCTCTAAAATGAAGTTAAAGTATAGGGAACATGAAACATGCTCAAAATTACCTCGGATGTCGGTGCGTTTGGTCGTACGGTTGCGTTGTTCGGTTAATTACGACGGAAGTCGTAACGGACGCAAAAACGGTCCAAATTGTGCGACGAATGGATTTTTATCATGCCAAACACTAAAATAAAATATTTTAATGCTTACATAAATTTTTGGAGGTCCGGATATATTCAGAACGTAAGATATGCGCGAAAATGCAAACTTGTGCACTTTTTGACGCTTTTAGTCCCTGAATGAGCATAAAGTTTATTTTAGCACACCGAACCCCTCAAAGCCTATTTCTAAGCTATGTAAATGATATTTAGGGTATTTTTAGCTTATGATCAAGTTCCGGATTGTTCGTTACAGTTCAAATCGGCATAGTTTCGCAGTTTGACACAAATAGTCCCTGCGATCGAACAAAGTTAATTTCAACACACCAAACCATTCAAAACTTATTTCTAAGTTATGTGAAGGTTATTTAAGGTATGTTAAGCCTATGTCACTATTCCGGAGTGTTTGTCGCGTTATACTGACTGCGTTTATGCACCAGTTTGCTTATAACCTTCCAGAACGCGATTTAAAGCTTGCAATCGGAATCGAATCGAATTGAAAAATCACCAAACGCAAAAACACACATAGAAACACCAAAACACATATAATAACACCAAAGCACATTGTTTTATTAATAAGAATCATTTTTTTACATTGTACATCGATTATAGAACACAGTTGTCACACATGGCGCACGACATTGGCCATGGCGAAGAATGCAAATGGTGCGCGAGTATGGATGGCACATGACCGGGTGGCGTCCTGGTATGTGTAGTGGCATCCGTGTGATGCGCGGCTCCATATGGCGTGGTGTAAGGTCTATGTAGCGTGATGCATGGACTAGCAACTAAGTTCAGGCGTGCGCGCAGGTTTGCAGCGGAAACAAAACAGCTGGCTGTTTTGTCAAAGTAGTTGTTTCAATTCGTTTAATTCTAGTCATTAAGAGAAATGACAGTTTTGACCGAACCACTAAAGTCCATTTATGTAGAGATTTAAACTCGTTTATTACAAGATTAATGATCTTGATTAATTGTCTAATTCATGACAATAATAATTGGGGTTCAATGACTTCTTTATGTGTGTGAGTATAAGAAGAGGATGATGCTTTATTCTAGAGATCATCGAAAAAGATGAGTAATACACACACATAAAAGAATTTTGTTCCATAGAAATTTAGAGAAGAGTATTCTCTAAATTGTCTTTTTCTTCGACTTCATATTTCCTAATTATATGTACACCAAATTATACCCGGTGTAATCTCGGGCGTGAGTGCCATCTCTGGCAGTACACATACTGTTCCGGTTGTTGTACCCTGGGAGACAGACCGTCAGAGAGGAGGCGCGGAATCTGTTTTAAGGGAAGCGTGTTGAACACGTGCCTCAACCAAAACTGTCAATGTTTTTGCTTGTCTTGAAGTGGAGTGTCGATCTCGTAGATGTAGTTGAAGTGTTCAAAGACCTTGGCTTTGAATCAAGATTGGTACAATTTAATTGTATATTACATTTATTTATTTAGTTTATGTAACCGGTATTGTACTAGAAGAATTTTCCACAAATAATGAGAGTCTCGTTATTATATATATTTTGGAATATATTTTAATAAAAGGTGAACCTAATTCCTACAGTTAGACGCCTAAAGGGTAAATCAAGTATGGGACAAATGGACAAACGGGTCATAGGAGTCATCACATTTGAACTAGTATTTAATGCTTATCTTGTTGAGTTTTATACCTACATGTAAGCATGATGGTAAGGGCATGCATTGCTACGAGTTACAAAGAGAATTTGCAAGGAATTGGTAATGGGTCATTACTTTGACCCCGCCAGGTATTTGTAACGGTTCATACTTTGGGTAAGGGTTTAAGACACAACGAAAGTTGGTTGTAACAAACCCCCTCATGAGTGGTATCATTAGTAGCTAAGTGAAATGGTCCTTAGATTTAGAGCCAAAAATATGCCTATCATATGAAAGGCTAAAATGAGTTTTGAAGTTAGAGGACATTAGAAATTTTATGTCCTACAGGACATAATTAATCTTATTGGGATAACAAGCTAAATGTGTCCACTAGTTTTCATTTAAACTTATAAAAGTCTTTCGGTTTGGAAAAAAGGATTAAATTTAACAAAATGCCATAGGATGATGGGTTTGGGTAGGATGCCAAACCGAAAGAAAGCTTTGGAATGCTAAGGCATTGCCTAATGAAACCAACCAAGATTTCGGTTATCGTTGAGGGTTAATAGGGTAAACAATGATAATAAGTATAGAAGCTCGAGCTAGAAATGCTCAATGCCTTATCAACAGGTCGGTTAGGTAAAATGCTACATCGAACGAAAGAATTGAAAATTTAAGAAACCTGGTACAAATTGTGGATATTGGGTTTAAGACTTAAAAGGAAAAGTTAGCAAAGTGCACACTTCAGCAAGGTGCACACATCAGCAAAGTAGACATCTTAGCAAAGTGCACACATCAGCAAAGTGCAAACCTCAGAAAAGTTCACACTTCAGTAAAGTGCACACTTCAACAAAGTGCACTTATTAGCGAAGTGCACATATTAGCCGTCGTGGCACGTGACATCTGAAGGCGTTTCTGTCGCGATACGCGACATAACCCAGTTGATTAAAACACTTTCTTTTGTCATTTTTCAATCCGTTATCACAAAAAAAAATATAAAAGCTAATCGTTTTTGGTGTTTATGACATGTATATAAAATGGCTGGTACCGAACAGATGATCAAGCACGCGAAGAACCGAACACTCCTAAATCTCCATCTCTTTTGAAACATCTTTTCAGGAAAGTTAAAGAGTAAGCATATGTGACATAGTTTTCGAGTCTAAAACCTTTTTTTTTACTGTAATATATTAGTGTAACAATATGCCATGTCTGTTTATCTGTGTTATCAGTTAACCCATACTCGTAAGTTATCAATAAAAAAAATATTTTGGACATAGTCGTCCGAATACTGTAAAACCAACTTGTCAAATTCTAACCAGAACCTTAAGCCCTTAATCTCAAACCTTAAAACTAAACCGTAAGTTTTAAAATTAAACGTTAGAAATAAAACTTTTTTTTCTTTTGAAAAGTAAACTTAGTTCACAGAAACAAACCACCTCGCCAACCAGCCAAAGCAGCACTACAACAAGTGAACCCTGAAAGAAGTAAAAGCACGGAACCAGCGGGAGGGTGACCATTTTTTCTTTACTTTATTATAAAATTATGCAATGATGAAGCATGTGACTCGTTGAATTCAAAGAGCAAACAACAATACATGTTTATTTAATTACAATAAATGAAATAATAACTTCCTGTTAGAAAAGTCAACTTGGTGTGTCGGTCAAACAGGTATTTGCGTTACACCAAACAAAAGCAAAAGATGATCATATAAGAATTAATTTTAAAGTGAATTTTCAACATCCAGAAGACGTTAACGTGTAAAATGGCTAGTTTTATATATAATTACAAGTTTTTAATAACAAAAATAAAAATAGATTTTAATAATTCGGACTTCGTGACTAACAAAACCCTAACTTTCATTTTCGTTAAGGGAATTCACTCACGAAAAAGTGACTATGTTTGCCCCTAAGGCTTACTGGTATGAAATGGAGCCCATGCGTCACCTAAATGAGACGTAAACACATCAGTGCCACATAAGAAATGCCCCCCCCCCCCCCTTATAACAACCAAGAAATAGGTTAAAAGCTCACTCATATGCAATGGCGCCCCCTCTTTTTGTTTAAAATGAAGTAGGCCGCCCAAAAAGAGTCGTTGAAGCTCGTTATTGTGCTCGCGATGGTTCAATAGCGCCCCCTAATACCATCACTAATGCACGATGCTAAATGCACTGAAAAACACGTCCAATCAACTGTCACATCATATTTTAACAAACAAATCAGACACGTAGTAACGTGCCTCTCCTTCAAATGCAAGCTTCTCCAATGGCGATGGTAGAAAGAGCAGGTCCACATCAGCCCAAATGCAATGCAAATGTCTTGCATTGGGTTTGGTTTAATGACGCTTGGGAAATGGTAGCTATCGGTGGCTTTTTGGTTGAGGTGGAGGCGGGGCACTACCCCATACCACTCAGCCTAATAACAACTGAATGATTATCACAACTAGAATATTGTAAAGTGTTTCAAACAACACATAAATGTTAGGAGCTGACAGAGTTACTTTTCGTTAGATTGATATAGTCCTTAGCAACAAAAATAAAAGTTGAAAGAGTCATTTATCAAATTGAGCAATAGAGATTATTATTGGCCAATAGGTACTGTACGAAACAAACTTCTTATAGTTTTTTTTTTTATTTCTAGATTTTTTATGATATATATATCAATGCCTCCCTGTATCCTGCAAGATTTAAACTCTCAAATTGTTGTAAAGCATATCATTTCACTATTAGGATGCCCCGCTAAATACACTTTTAGTTAAAGAGGAGAAATAGTTATATTAGAATAGAGGTTAATTGGAAAGGGAGTACATTGAAACTATGATTTTTGCATCTAGGGTTGTCCAAATTGCTAGACAATCGAGGATCGCTTGAAAAATGTTCGTTCGATTCCCGCTCAGCTTGTAAAGGAGCCGCTCGGGTTGGTTCGATTTGAAAAGGAGCCACTCATGAGCAAAGGTCCGCTCGCTCGTCGATTGCTCGGTTTTGCTCGAATTATTTTTATTAAATAATTAATATATAGAGTCAATTGCAAGAATTGTCCTTTATCTTTATACCTATTGCAGACGTTGTCCTTTATGTTTAAAATTGAGTTTTGTACTTATTGTTTCAAAATTTCGCACTATATGTCCTTTAACCCTAACTCAGTTAATTTTTTTATGTTAAATCATTTCACACAAGGGTAATTTAGTCTTTTTACTAGTTTATTGAAAAAACTAACAAATAAAACAAAAACAAATATACAAAATTAATAGAATATATATTTGTATGTGTGTATATCCAAAATTAATAAAAAAAACCGTATCTGCTTCTCTCTAACCCTCCTCTCTCTTTCTCTGCCTCTCCTCCACCGCCACCATTAACCACCAACAACCATCTGTAGCCACCAGGTTCATCTGTACCATCAACACAGTCACAAAATTCATCGTTAATACGGATCTCTAGTGAACGAATTCATCATTCTTTACAATTAACCACCTCCGACGCAAAGTACGTCTCATCTGTTAAACAAAAAGAACAATTTAGCATCAAGATCAGCGAGAAATTTGTGAATTTAGGACGCATGCGTACACACAGAGAACCTTGAGAGTGGGCTCCGATGGGTACATTTGAAGAATCGGAGAAAGTTTCATAGAAACAACTTTGCACAAGTGTGCCAAAGGCTCTTTTGGTAAAAGTTTCATAGTTAATTCGGCCACCCAACCAGAACCACCTCATCTACGCCACCGCCTTCATCTCTGCCGTCGATCTGACGGAACCCCAACCTCAGATATATGACTTACAAACAGTGTCAATACGAATTATTGTTGAGATGTTGAGATTTAATAGGTAATTGTGGATTTTATGTTTGTTTATTTGATTTTGGTTTTAATTTTAATTTGAGTGTTCTTGTGTTAATCTAGTGATTTTGATGGGGGATTTGATATGAATGTTGGTAGAGGAATTTTCTCTGGGGTTTAGGAGAGAGAGAGATGGATGGGTTTGATTGTTAGCCCTTTTTACACTTTAGTCAAGTTTTAAATTTATAAAACACGATATTTACTAACACTAAACACACATATGGGCAAGTGCACCTATCGTGAGCGTAGTATAGTCTTGGTAAGATACCGAGGTCATCCAAGGACACAAGAGCTTTTAGCACCGGTTTATCCTCAACGTCTAATCAAATCAAAAGTTTAGAAAAAAGGTTTTTAAACAAGAAAATAAAAACTAACTAAAATGCTGAAAATTAAAATAAAAGTAAAAACAGATAGACAAGATGAATCACTTGGATCCGACTCGTGTTTAGTGTAACCTTTGATTATTTCCGCACTTTTTGCACTTTTTAAGGGATTATCTTAGTTATTGTAGTAGGCCCCTCTTTTGAAGGTGACGTTACCCTCAACCCAGTAGTTTGAGTCAGCAAGGATACAATCTTAAATGGTTGGATTATTGAAAGAAAATTAATTAAGTTATTAATGCATATTGTGGTAGGCCCCTCTTTTGAAGGCGACGTTACCCTCGGCTAAGTAGTTTGAGTCAGCAGGGATACAATCCTAAGTAGTCGGGTTAAAGTATTAATAGTAGTTTACATATGAGGGGATCAAGGAGTTCGGACCCCCGCCATCCAATACCAGTGGGTATTGAAGGAGGTCCTACTAAAGTTGACCCAGGTCCTTGCAGGATCTATACACTGAACAAGGCAAGACTCTTACCAAACCGTTCCCTTAACCCCCGACCAGGTAGCCAACATATCTCCATATAGACAGTGGAGATATGAATGGTGAAAATCTTTTATTTAATATAGACAGTAAAATAATGCCAAGACACCACAGACAAACGATAAGGAAGATTCACCTTCAACATAAGAAACTAGTTATTAAAGTCATTAATACATAACCAAATAAAAAGTGCGAAAAGATTAAAAATAAAAAGTATTACACTACACACTTGTCTTCACCAAGTGATGTAAGAGACTTAGGCAAACATGGCCTTTGATTGTCAAGAACTCTTACGATCAATCTTGGATCCCGAGGCTACTCACACACTCTATGATGTATGATGGATGATGGTGGTGGATGTGGGTTGTGATGGTGGTGGTGGGTGGGTGAAGTGTGAGAGAGGTGGTTTGCCAAGGGATGGTTTGCAAGTGAGCCAAGCACCCCTATTTATAGCCTGGATAGAAGCCCGGACACGGCCCTGTGTCCATTGGGCACGGCCCCGTGTCCACCAATCTTCTCTTTCTTCATTAAATGCAGTTTGTCTGCATTAGTTGACAACGCCCCCGTGTCCGCTGGGCACGACCCCGTGTGCAGAAGCGTATCTGTACTATCAAGATTTGCCTAGATTCTGCGAATCTTTGCGTTGACCACGGCCCCGTGTCCGCTGGGCACGCCCCCGTGGTGGGTGATAGAAGCTTCTACAACTTTGTCTTTTCTGCAGACACTTGGGCACGCCCCCGTGCTCACTGAGCACGGGGCGTGTTCAGCCTTCTGTTCTTTTGTTTTTGCTTGGGTAGATGCTGTCGAGTGGTCGGGCATGCCACGTTTATTCCTTTTCTTGTATTATTGTTAGATTTGGCTGCATTTTTGCTTCTTTTGTTCACTTAAGCTCATTTAACCCTGAAAATACAAAAGGAAGACAAAAGCACACTTTTTCCAACATTAGTACTAAAAAAGGGTTAGTTTTATGCCTCATTTGATGTAATTTATATGTTGCATTTTGCACACATCAAAGATGGTTTATGGTGGGCTGGATATATATTTGTAAGTTATAACTTTTTATGTATTTAAACCTTTTGTTTTTTAAAGTTATTAACATAATTAGTCATTTTAAAGGTTAAATGACAAAAATGCCCTTATGTGCAAGACACATGATCAAATCTAACATAAAAAATTAACAAGGTTAAGGTTAAAGGACAAACAGTGTAAGATTTTAAATCAATAATTACAAAACTCGTCAACTTTAAACATAAAGGAGAATGCCTGCAAAATAGGTATAATGATAAAGGACAATCCTTGCAATTCACTCTTAATATATATATATTATAGATTTTAAAGATTTATAACTTATAAGTATAAGTGGCCCATAAAAATACAAAGCTCAAGAATAAGATTTAGCCCAATTCAACTAAGTCCTTACCCTAATTCCTAACCCCACTCCCTAGTGACTTGCCGACTTGTTTCTTCACTCTGCGACTATGCAACATTGAGTGAACTATGAAGACTGAACTTCAGAGACACAGGCGACAGCCCCTAGCACTGGTGACCGTTCCTTGCTCCGCGATGGACCCTCGCTCCGGCGACTGAAAGGTTTGTCCTACATCTTCATCCCCAATTTGAATCTTCAAGTAAAGGTTAGTTTTCAAATTTGATATTGTTTAATGCAGCCTAGTAAGGTATTGGACATTAATTAAATTAGGATTTGTTTTTGTTAAATGCAACCTTGTAATAGTCTTGATTTCAATTTTTTTTTGTGTTGCTGCACATGTTTTAATTAAGGTGCTGAGAAAAATCGAGCGAAAACGATCCGCTCGATTAAAATTCGAACCGAGCGCGAGCTTCACTTTTGCGCTCGGTTTTGCAAAATCGATCCGAACCGATCTGCTCAGTTGTAATTCAATCCGAGCACGAGCAGACCTCGCTCGGATCGGATCGGATCGGATCATGAACACCCCTAAGTGCATACCAAAATATATGATAGACACAAGCAAATAATTAAAAATTATAAGTAAATACATTTAGTTATATACACATCCACAAAGAAATAGGTGGTAACAAGATGAATCTAAATCTTTGCCTTTAAAAGTTCGTAGTTATGCTTAAAAGAATACATAAATGACTTTCATGTTGATATTTTTTAAAGCATTGAAAGCTTGATTTTACATATAGTTTTCCCTTATGGTTAATGTATATAACACTTTCTTACAGATGTTTTGGATCTGCTATGACTCCATCTGTAGCTGGTAATTTCTAACACATTTCGTTAACATAACAGAACGCGAGGTTTATGTTTAAGTTGAACGAGTTCAAATCATAAACGGATCGACATGTTCATATACGATAAAAAACATGTCTAAATTGTTATAACCAACCTAACCCATTAATGACATGATTAAACCGTTTAAATAATTGTGTTAAACAGTTTTAACATGTACATGACTCGTTTATAATCCGTTTATCAATACCAGATAATTTTTTAAAATAATTAAATATATTAATAACTGAATGCGGTAATCTTGATTTGGGTAATATTGATGGTTTGATGAAATTGGATGTATGAAACTAGTTTGGAACCATGATATGAATGATATATGTGTAGAAATTATATATGTGGTTGTTCTAGATTGAAAACTCCATGAATGTTAAAGTGGGTTTTGACATGACTATAAGAAATTAGTCTCTTTAGGTTGAATTGCAGATAGTAGTCTTATGATATGAAATTTTGATGATTGAATGTAGTTGAATAACTTGAAATGTGATTACTAGTAAATACATTGTAATTTGCTAAAATTTAGACATCTTGGATGAGAATTCAAAGTAGTGCCCACCAAGTGTTTGATAAAATGCCAACATGAGTTTTGAGGTTTGTTAGCCCTTGAAACTCGATGCAAGGTTTATGAATGATGGTTAATGACCTTTAATGAAATAGCTATGAACGAATATGTTAAGACAAGACCCTATGTTATAAACCATAATGGGTCAAATGGGTAAAGTTATAAGGAATCACATGTTGGTGATTAAATTTTTTTTTGTTAAGATAAGACCATATGGTGTAAACCATAACGGGTCAAATGGGTAAAATTATAAGGAATTATCGGGTCAAATGGGTAAAGTTATATGGAATCACATGTTGGTGATTAAAAAATTATTTGTTATAAGACCACATGGTGTAAACCATAACGGGTCAAATGGGTAAAGTTAGTAGGAATCACATGTTGATAATTAAACAATGATTTGTTAAGATAAGACCATATGGTGTAAACCATAACGGGTCAAATGGGTGAAATTATAAGGAATTGCATATTAGTGATTAAACAATGATTTGTTAAGATACAATCCTATGGTAAACCATAACGGGTCAAATGGGTAAAGTTTTTAAGGAATCACATGTTAGTGATAAAACGATGAATTGATAAGTTAAAACACTATGGTGTAAACCAAGAATGGGTCAAATGGTATATATATATATATATATATATATATATATATTATATGTATGGTGAGGATCATTTTGAGAACCCTAAATATTTACAGAACTTACAGTTGTCTTAATAAACAATCTTTTTATTCATATATTTTTTTATATTTGGGGTGTTTTAATAATTTTTATATGTTTTTTTTTTTAAGATTACATACATGTTAAGATTAATTTTATCATTTTTTGTTTGTAATTTTATAATTACACATATGTAAACTAGTTTTTTTACACATGTGTAACTAATTATTACACATATATATAATTTGACTATTACACATATGTAAACTACTCTTAACATGTATGTAATTATAAAAATACATATAATAATGATAAAAGTATGTTAAATAAAAAAAATATATAATAATTGATTGTTTATTAGGAGTTTAGAAGTTCTGGAATTATTAGAGTTCCGAAATGAACCTAACCCTATATATATAGTAATTGCAATCTATAGGGTTATTATACTTAATTAAATCGATTGATATAAAAAGGGGAATCATGATCATTTGATAATGAAGCGGTTCCATTAAACCACAATGGGGAGGGAGTTAATTAGTTAAGAGGGTTATTGCTAAAAGTTAATAACTTGTTGACTCTATTGTACTAATCTTTAAAGGATGTTTATGGTAGTCAATGGAGGTAAAATGTGGATTTTGAGCGAGGTTAAAGCTATAGGCTTCCTTTGGTTTTCGAGTAGATCAAAACATAAAGGGGTAGATTGGAAAGATTGGGTTTCTTTTGTGAATATGTAATTACTAGGTTAATGCCCGCGTAATACGCGGGCTTCAACCAAAACAATATTATTTACTTTGAAATGAAATGTTCTGTACAAACGCATAGATTGGAAAAAATAAACAGACAATTATTCAATCTCGGATAAAACTTCCTTGTATACTACATATGAAGATTGTCAATACTTACAAAACTACCTAACAGTTATCACATCTTTCAAATAAAATAACATAATTTTATTGCGAAAATATGAAGATTATGAATGGTTAGAAGAATCAATACCTAATTTATACAAAAGAATATCATCTAACTATTGTATAAATCAACAACATAACATTATAAACATAAGAAAACGTTAACATAGCCGGAAGTTAAAAATGACCATATGAGAAAAAACAAAAGTACTTGATAAACTATTGTAAACATATATAAAGACAATGATAATAACATCAAACAGTAACACCATTCAACCACATATTTAACTAAGTTATTTGTACCATTACAAAACATCAACATAAACTAAACCATAATAAAGTAAGCAAAGTTTTCATGTCCATCAACCCAACATCCAAAATGTACATATCAAATATACTAACCAACAACTTAACACACCATAGCTGTTATAAACAAAATGCATACCAGTCTTGCTTAGATCGAGGTTACATCATTCAACACAATCTTGTTCTGGGATGTTACATAAGTGAAGTGTAACATATGACCAAACTCCAACTGATTATCTGCCATGAACTTTCTCCAATCATCAACGGCGTAACGTAATGTACCACCGTTTAACTCCGTCTTGGTTTCATAAACCTCCACATCCCCAGTCATGTTTTGAACATATAAAGGTCCCAAGTTATCAGACAAGCCTGCTCTGTTTACAACTTCAACAGGAAGACGCTAAATGCGTTTAAAGAAAAACAAATAAAAGTCAATAGGAAAAATGAAATAAATATGCTGGTAAATGATGTAAAAAAAACATACAAGCCGATAGTCTCCTTTACGACTAAAGTTGAAGAATTCAGGATCCATGCCAACACCAGAAACTTTGCGTGCATTCCTTGTAATCTTCTTACAATGCTTCACTTTTTGAACATCATTTAACCGTTTCTTTCCCTTGTTTATGAAAAAAAATATATATAAACGTGATTAACAGCAAATATAGTATATACTGTACAATTAAAGTTTTCTTGTATTGAATCAACCGTCATTTTAGAATTTTACATTTACATCCCATTTAATTTCAAATGTGACAAAATTGACAATAATCTAACCATCACTTACAACAACACCATTCTATTTACTAAATATTTATATAATTTTAACCAAGTGTGAAATTATAAATACATATTTAAGAAAAGTTGTAAACTGTTAAGTTTTTTTTAATTAACCCAAAGTTTTCTGTAACATCTCAATTGATTTCCAACTTATGAACCGTGAATACTTACGGGTTGTCAATGTATCTTTATATAGAAAAAAATATATACATATATATTTATAATCTAACTTTGCATGATGAATAAGGAGGATTAGTAAACGATAACAACGTGTGTATGAGTAATACTAAGAAAAAACAAAGTTTTTTTTATTCTTTTTATATCATATGATAAAAAATGGTAAACAATTTAAGCAACATCTTCTTCTTTAACCTCTACTTTAACACGTGCAAGACGTCCTTTAGGAATACGGACCAAATCTTCTGTGCCTCTAAAAACCATCATATCAAATTTTGACTCCGAAATCATGTCAAATATAATATAGTGTTCGTCTTGAATTTTCATGTCTTCTTTAATTTGATTCCATCCAGTAGTCATATACAAATTTTGACCATGTTTCTCCATAAAAACCAACCATGTACGGTTAGGATAAGCAGTTATAGTAACATGGTTGGTAGGTATTATGTTCTTCAACTTATGATGAACAAAAACTCTATCAATAAGCTGCAAGGAAAAAAGAATGTTAAAAAAAGTTTTATAAACTAAGTAAAACACTAATATAGTACAAACATAAAAAAATGAATTACCAAATGATCTTTATATTCAGATAACTGTGATGTTTGGCAATATAAGAAATCATTTTGAGCAAGTGCCAAATCTTGATAGAAGTATATAAGGCGAAAACTAAGACGACCTTCGTACTGAAATAAAAGCAATGACTTATTTGGTAATAGAAGTGATTGTATCATGTTGAACCATCCGTCGTGAAAAAAATATGAAGAGCCTACTTTCCTAACTCTGACAGTAAAAACTCTTCGATCAGTGGTAATGATTTTAACCATCCCATCAGGAGCTAACTTGAAATCAGCTACCCAATTGTGGTAATTCCTTGGTAAAATCTGTATACAAAGTAAAAAATAAAAACAACATATTATAAAAAAATAAACTTGAATATAATATCAACATACACGAGACTTCATCTTGTTGTCTGATAGATAAACTAAAAAACAATTTAACAACTCCATTGATATATGAAATTTGAAGAGGATGAAGATGATTATGTATTATGTATATTTATAACATAAGGTTATTTAAGATTATAGTAATAGTCTGAATTATGGAAACATTATTTGTCTATTTTTTTCAAAAATATATTATGATTATATAAAAAAAATATATAATAGTAAAGTTTATTGGTTACAAAGTGGATTGTAGAAAAATAAAAATATAAAGATATTTATTGACAAAATTAAAATAGTATCTTTAAAGATAAAAAAAAAAACGGAAATACTTTTTTTTATTTTTTAAAAAATGAAAACATTAAGAATTATTTTAAAATTAGTATTTAATGTTTGCTATAGATTGATATATATATATATATATATATATATATATAGATTTATAAACAATCTTAGTAAATATATAAAATAAAATTTGATTATGTATTACATAATTTCCATAACAATAATTATAGTAAAACCGATTATATCTATAGTTTGATTGTATTTTAGTAACTAATTTTTATATGATTTTGAGTTTCCAAAGTTAGATTATGTCTTTCCATTTTAGTAACGTTTTAAAATATAAAGAAATTTTTTGACAAAATTAAAAGGGTATATTTAAATTTAGAAATAAAAAAACGGAATATGTTTTTTTTTTTGGAAACAAAAATTAAATAAACGAACCAAATTAGCAAAAAACAATTGTTATTCGAATAAAATAGTGAACCACAAAATGTAGATGTTCGGATAAAGCATCCACACACATCAAAACAATTGTCAATTAAAAAAATAACAAATATCCAAAGACGGAAAAAAAATATTCGATGATATCAACAGTTTGTCCTAAAGCTGAACTACTCTTCGATCTTTGGATAGTTAAAAATTGACGGCTTCCTCATCAGAGTGACAATGCCGATAAAGTTCTGGACACGTATAGCAAGATTAATCCTGCGTAGTAGATTAATCAGATTTAATAAGGCATGGTCAACAAAATATTCACCTTTTAGATTATCAAAGAAATCAAATATCTAAAAAGGCATCAAGCATCTATTGAAGAAATGAATAGGCATTAAAGAATCTCCAAACCTTGCATTTTTGATGTTATAATCCATTAAAGATTCTCGAAACCTTGCAAACCTGCAATGTTTAGACCACAAACATTTTATTGTAAGGCTTCAAAAAGAATAATCCAAACATAAAAACATATAAAAAAGATGCCAAAAAGAATATACCTTCTTTAATCTTCTTGTAAGGCTCCATAATTTAGCAAATCATGTGAAATAGTCAAGGTATATAAAAAAAAGCATCTAAGGTGATCAAAACTGAACCAATCAATTTTCGAAATCAAAAAAATCCTACTTGATCTTAATGTAACAACACATACAGGGTCAGTGAACACATTTCAGATGATACACGTTCAGTCAAAACATTTATATTGTCAGACTGTCAGGCTCAGATTGTGCATAAAGATGACAACACCATGGCTGCAAGAGAGGTTGCATGAACAACTGCCATCCTACGACCTTGCCATGCCATAATGCTATCTTCATTCAATTCTTACTCTGATGTACAAAATCATCATAGCCTCATGTTGAAAAGACAAGAAAAATGCACTTTGAATTCACTTTTTTATTCATATTCACAGTCAACACTAAATGATTTGCAAAAGTAATTGAAATGATTTGAAAATGTCAGACCTCACTTATTCAGGCAGACGTTTGCTTCATCATAGTTTTAGTCTCAGCTGATAAGCATCTCATCAACATCATTGACTGAATATCCCTTAGGTGACATCGATCTAATTATCACCAACCAAACATCGATTACACCCAACGCTACCTAGAACAGCCGTAAACGGCAGCCAGCAACGATTAGGGCATGTTGCAACAACACGGTAGATATTGATGTAACAACACATACAGGGTCAATCAACACACTTGAGATGATACAGGTTCAGGTAATAAAAAGAAACCCTCTGGTGTAGAAGCAACCAGTGAGATAGTTTTGATGGAAATTTTAAGAGGGGTCGGTGACATTGTCGAGGAGTTTCAGGAAATGATATCACTTAGCATTTCCTGACACTCCTCGACAACATCACCGACCCCTCCATGTTTCCAGCAAAACATTCTCACTGGTTGCTTCTTCAACAGAGGGTTTCTTCTTATTACCTTGAACATGTATCATCTAAACTGTGTTTGACACATCCTTTGTGTCTTCCTCTCTTCCTTAATAGCTAAGAACGTGACACGTAGCCAAATGGAGGTCATCCTCTAATCTCCTTTATTAGATTGTGAAAACACTACATGTGATCAAAATCCCCGAATTAGAAATGTAATCTCTAAAATTAAGCAAATTATTACAAAAAAGTAATTAAATTATATAAAAGTGAACACTTGTAATTAGATAAAACATTAAATTCATTCAAATGTGTACCACCAGGCAAACTTTTAAATAAAATGTGTTTAAAATATAAAAAATAATAAATTACCCCAAGGCAAACTTTCAAAATTTACATTTTAAATTTTATTTATGATATTACGCTAATTGGCGATGAGACAATGGGGAATACAGAATTACTTAAAACATATAATATGTTGTCAGTATAGTCGTTGAAACAACACGTAAAATAATAAAACTTGTGGTAAATTAAACTTCAAAACCATAATAATTGTTAAATATAAAAACCATTACTTTTTAATATATATATCATATCAAAACCAAACGACTAAAAGTAAATGTCAAAAAAGTACTAAGTACGCCTAATATGAGGAACAACCCTTTCAACAATCAAAACTTGTTCAAGTTCATCAAAACAAAAATAAACCGTGTCACCCACCTCAAGGGCAGCGGTATTCATGAATCTTGACCAGCTACTTAAAGCATAACGATAACCTCTCTTTCATCTCTTGTCTAGTACCGTTAGGAAACTCTATTGGAGGACTAAGATGCATAAGTCTGATAGTGATACTTTTTAAACCAGAATGCAGTTTGGCCATTTCTGAAACATCATCAGGCAGCATCTGTATTGTTTTAAAAAAATATCTGATTAGAAAATTAATGTTAAAAAATCTATGTATTATGTCAATAAAAACTATAAAATATTTAATATTTATTAATTACTAAAAACATATTAACACTTACAAAATCTTCAGCAACCATACGAACAAAACGAATATAACGACCAACTTCTTGTTCAGCCAAAACAGGCGGATCATCTGAAATCGGATTAACATCTTTTACACAATCAACAGGTGCAACTTCAACCTGAAAACATTACATAAAAATTATTAAACGTATTATATATAAATATAGTAACATATAATTAATATTATATAAAGAATTCTACGAAATGTATAGTTACCTCATCAACATTTACATCATCAAAATTCATTTCAACGCCATTTTTACCAAAAATTGTTAGATGGAAAGAATAACCAAACCATTTTGTAAAATAAAAATAACAACCGACCTCCAATTGATATAAACTAACAATAACATCAATACCGTTGGTAAAGCAAACTTTTCCACCAATAGTTTCTATCTTAACATGAAACGTCTTGTTGCTTAGATAGATAGTTGAAATTAAATCACTAAGTGTATAATCATGGGACTTCTGCAGGATACACTCAGGTATGACCTGTAGATATGATACAAAAAACAAAGTTCAAATATTAGAATTTTCAACTGTTATGAAAAAGTAATATAATAAGAAAAATTAATAGAAATTTAATAATAATCTTACAGTAAAATAAGAAGATGTAGATATGAGAGATGTCCAGAAACCCGTATGACTCACACCATTAACACAATATGTTAGGTTGAATCTGGTACAGTCTAAAGGATTCAAAATTACCAAGCAGCCTGATGTAAGTCGTAAATGTGTAACGACATCTGACCAACCATTTGAAAGGAAGAACTTTCCTTTTAAATAACTTATGAAAACAGTAAATGTTCGCCCATCATTTGTTTCTATAAGAACATTAGTAGGCCCTTTATCGACACCCCACATTGTAGTCGCAGCGTCAGATGGAATCTGTTTACAAAAACAACAAATAAAAATAAATTAGAATTATGTTATTATATTATAATTAAAAAAAACACACAATAATAATAAATAGAATTTCATGAAAGCAACAAAATAAAATTTATAATTTGTGTTAGAATTTATGAATTACCATAAAAAGTTCATCAGATCGATTTATAACTCTGCATAAAGAAGGCTGCCTCATACTGATTCAAATTCAAAAAATAATAAATGATAAGATGAAATCGAATAAAGAATATAGATATAAAAATAAAAAACAAATATTAAAACTTATAACCTACTGAACATAATAAATTACCTTAATGAACTTTCCATCGTTTTGAAAACCTACAAAAAACAGTTATAAAAAAACAATAAGATCCAGCGTGATATATAACCAACCCGACCAAGATGACCAGTTGTATCCATTAAGCATCAAACTCAAACACACTAATATCAAAAATCAAACAAAATAAACACAAAATCAAGAATCTCAAAATAAACACAAAATCAAGAATCTCAAATAAAACCGAAACCCTAAATCGAGAATCTCGCTAAAAATGTAAACAGACAAAACCCTAAAATTTCAAATCAAGGATTAAGATCTGACAATCTTACCTTGAATATATGATGTTGAAGTGAGACGATTATAATAACCTTCAGCTTGAATATATGAACAAATGACGTCGGCGAAAACTTCAAACCAATCGAAAACTGTTGCCAAAAAACAATAACAAACAGATAATCAAACATGGATCTGTAACTATCATTCAGTGCCTAAATCAATAAATAACGAAACCAACGATTATTCTTTAAATCAATCGGAAAAGAAGAGCATATCGGAATCCTTACCGTCGATTATCACTGATGAAGGTCAGGAGATTGATAAACGCCGTGGAACAGGATCGATTGAAACAGTGAGAAGAAGAATCGTCGTGTAAGAAGATTGATTGAGAGGAAGATTTGAAAACTCTAAGATCCGATGAAGGTTGATCGAATTGCCGTGTTCGCCAGAGATAGAGAGAGAGAGATTAGGGTTTTGAATGAGAAGGAACGATGTTAATGATAGAATGAGAGAGAGAGAGAGATTAAAAACTTACCAAAGAAGCTACTTTCAATCCTCAATTTAGACCTATGCCACATGTACATCCACATGGCTGCTGAGTTGGCTTGCTCCATTGGGTGACAAGTGTCCCCCAATGGTTTTGTTTATTATATATATAGATGTAGTTGTTGCTTGTTCGTCGGCCCGGTTTGGGTCGGCGTTTGTGTTCTAATGAAAGTTACGTTTCAAAAAAAAAAAAAAAAAACCCTTGATGGCTGTTCTCGTGAGTTAAAAATGAGCAAAGCTACCCTTGGTAAGTCACAGGTACGATCACACCATAATTGTCCAAAAGTTGACCAAACAACCCTTTTTATGTCAAAAGACAATTATGGATGTGAAAGGGTAAACTGAGACTTAACTTGTTAAACCTTGAAAATAGGTTGGAAACTAAAAGGGAAGAAATTTGAGAATTTGAGACTTGAGTGTTCAAAACCTCATAACAGGTCGAACCAAACCCAAATAAATCTGAGCGCACAACAGAAATAATTTTCATACCAGTTGGGGAACGTGAGAAAAAAGAATAAGGAATATGGGAGGATTAAACTAGGATGCTCAATATCTCATAACGGGTCGGTTTTGGTAAAACGCCGAACCAAAAGAATGGTTCGGGAGCCAACAAGTCCGTACCTAGACACTTCAGCAAAGTGCACACCTCAGCAAAGTACACACCTCGACAAAGTGCACACCTCGGTGACATGCACACCTCGTGGTGTACTCACCTCGGTGAAGTGCACACGTCAGCAAGGTGCACACCTCAGAAAAGTGCATACGTCAGCAAAGTGCACACTTTGGCAAAATGCACACTTCAGCAAAGTGAACGCTTCCGCAAAGTGCACACTTCATCAAAGTGCACACATATTAACGAAGTGCACACCTTTGGAAAGTCCACATATTAGTCATAACGGCACGCAACGTCTGAAGGCGTTTCTGTCGCGATACACGACTGAATCCCAGTCCTTTAAAACATTATTTTGTCATTTTTCGACATGTTAACGCAAAAGAAATATAAACACTAATCATTTTTTTTTGTTTCTAACAGGTTTATACAAGGGCTAGTACCAGACGGACGATCAAGCACACGAAGAGGCAAACACTCTTAAGCCGCCACTTCCTTGGGAACATCTTTCCTAAAGGATAAAATATGATAACACGTGACAAAGTTTTCAAATCTAAAACCTTAATGTTTTGGGGTGCAATAAATGTGAAGTAAACTAATATGTGAGTTTGTTCATATTATTACTTAACCCAAACTTGTAAGTTCTATGTTATGAAAAAATTGAGACCTAATCGTCCGAATATCTAAGATATTCGATATAAAATGGAAACGGGTATTATACACGTAGACCTTGGGTCTTGGTCTTCTTTATCACAAAAGTGAAGGGATGGTGTTGTGGGCAAATAGCAATATAGCAAACTAAAAAAATCAAGTTAGTGAAGTTGGTGAAAGCACATTGACCCTGAAGATTCCCACTTATAGAAGGGGCAACACCCCAAAAAAATTAGGACGAGATGGTGTGGAGGGTTTGCCCTAGGGATGGCAATCAAACCTGAATCCGCTGGGTAAACCCGAAACCCGACACATTTGGGACGGGTTTGAGGTCGGTTAATCGGGTTTGGGAATAGTTTTTATTTTTTTCGCTGGTTTGGGACGGGTTTGGGATTTAGTGATATACCCGTTTACACGACCCAATTACCCGATAAAGTGTACCCGTTTACCCGATTGTATACCCGATATAATTTCTTTTATATTCTTAATATGATACATCCATTTTTTACACATATAGGTATTCTATTCGGTATACACTGTAGTTATTTGATATATATTTTTAAAATACCAATACAAAATGTGACCGGTTAATAGTTACCCAATGGGTTTTGAGATGAGTATACCCAACGCTTACTCTTTTTAAATTAACGGGTTTACCCGAAACCCGCGGGTATACCCGATACCCAATGGGTATTTACCCGCTAGAAACCCGATGGGTTTTGGGACGGGTTTGGGACAAGCATATCTAACCGGGTTTGGGACAAGCATATCGAACGGTTCACAAGAAGTCGGAATGCCCGGAGCTGGTTGGAAAGAAGGATGGGCAGGAACCGAAAGGTGAAGCCCCGAAAGCAAAGGCAAGATCTTTTCAACTAACCGCCGCAGAAGCAAAGGTTGAACCTGACGTGGTCTCAGGTATATTTGCTGTAAATTCAATTCCTGCACACGTGTTATTTGATACGGGTGCGAATAAATCCTTTGTTTAATATGGACTTATTCGACATCCTTCATTTGTTCTAACAAAATTACCTGTGCCTTTAGAAGTAGAGATAGGTAATAACAAGAGCTTTATTGTTTGTGATGTATGTGAAAATTGTAAACTGAGCATCGACGATGAAGAATATTTGATAAATCTAATCCCGATGTCGATGGGAGAATTTCAAGTAGTCGTTGGGATGGATTGGCTATCTCGACACCATGCAAAGGTCGTG
Source organism: Helianthus tuberosus (assembly GCA_030545235.1). Lineage (NCBI taxonomy): Eukaryota > Viridiplantae > Streptophyta > Magnoliopsida > Asterales > Asteraceae > Helianthus > Helianthus tuberosus. The sequence continues at coordinate 82,186,912 of CM060354.1, forward strand.
TGCTTCCGTAAAGAGATAAAACTAACATCTCCGAGCGGGAAACACGTCACCATTTATGGCGAAAAAGGAGGTAACCCCATAGTATGCTCAATGTTGAAAGCTCACAAGCTAATGAAGCGAGGATGCAAGGCATTCATGATATACGCTAATGAGCCCGAGAAAGAATCACGAAAGATTGGAGATGTACCGATAGTACGAGATTATGAAGATGTTTTTCCGGAAGATTTACCGGGGATACCGCCTGAACGGGAAATAGAGTTCGGGATCGAATTGATTCCGGGCGCGAAACCCGTAGCAAAAGCCCCGTACCGACTTGCACCGTCGGAATTACAAGAGTTGATGTCCCAAATCCAAGACCTGCTTGACAAGGGATTCATAAGGCCGAGTGTGTCTCCTTGGGGCGCACCGGTGTTGTTCGTAAGAAAGAAAGACGGGAGCATGCGCATGTGTATCGATTACCGGGAGTTAAACAAACTCACGGTAAAGAACCGATACCCGCTCCCAAGAATAGATGACTTATTCGACCAATTACAAGGCGTGAACTGGTTTTCAAAAATTGACCTTAGGTCGGGGTATCACCAACTAAAGGTCAAAGAAGAAGATGTGCCGAAGACGGCTTTCCGCACGAGATACGGACATTACGAATTCCTCGTGATGTCATTTGGGCTAACAAACGCACCCGCGGCTTTCATGGACCTCGTGAACCGGGTTTGCAAGCCAATGTTGGATAAGTCGGTCATCGTGTTTATCGATGATATCTTGGTATACTCGAAAAGTGAAGCTGAACACGCACACCACTTACAAGAAGTGTTAGAGACACTTAGGCGAGAAAAGTTATATGCAAAATTCTCTAAATGTGCCTTTTGGTTACGAGAGGTTCAATTTTTAGGCCATGTCATAAATGCCGACGGAGTATTGGTGGATCCGTCAAAGATAGAGGCTGTGTCAAAATGGAATCCCCCGAAGAACCCTTCAGAAATTAGAAGCTTTTTGGGGCTTGCGGGGTACTATAGGAGATTCATTCAAGATTTCTCCAAGATTGCATCACCGCTAACAAAGCTAACCCAAAAGAAAGCAAAGTTTATTTGGGGAATCGATCAAGAAAAAGCGTTTCAAACGCTAAAAGAAAAGCTAACTCAAGCTCCGGTACTGACATTGCCGGACGGAGTCGAAGACATGGTGGTTTATTCGGATGCTTCATTATCGGGGCTCGGTTGCGTGTTGATGCAACGGGGCAAGGTAATAGCCTATGCCTCGAGACAATTGAAGATACACGAGAAGAAATATCCCACGCACGATCTCGAGTTGGCAGCGGTAGTATTTGCATTAAAAATATGGAGGCATTACTTGTATGGGGTAAAGTGCACCATATTCACCGACCACAAGAGCTTGAAATACTTCTTTGATCAGAAGGAGTTAAATATGCGACAAAGGCGATGGCTGGAAACGGTGAAAGACTACGATTGTGAGATACATTATCACCCCGGAAAGGCAAATGTGGTAGCGGACGCTCTAAGCAGAAAAGCGGACTATGTCCCAATACGAGTGAGGTCGATGCAACTCGTGGTGACCTCGGGTATACTTGAACGTATTCGAGAGGCGCAGTTAGAAGCAGTAAAAGAAGAAAATTGGAAGAAAGAAAGAATAATCGGTCAATTGAAAGATTTGTTGGATGGGAATCACGGGTTGAAGACTCGATCCGGAAGGATATGGGTCCCACATACTTGTGGAGTAAAGGCGCTTCTACTTAATGAAGCTCATAAATCCCGTTATTCGATTCATCCGGGTGCAACCAAGATGTACAATGATTTGAAACAAAATTATTGGTGGCCCGGAATGAAGAGGGACGTGGCGAAGTATGTGGAAAAATGTTTGACATGTTTACAAGTCAAGGCGGAGCACCAGAAACCATACGGCAAACTCCAACCGTTAGAAATTCCGGTTTGGAAATGGGAACATATTACAATGGACCTGTTAACCAAGTTGCCAAAAACGAATCGTGGTTTTGATGCCATATGGGTAGTGGTGGATAGATTGACGAAAAGTGCTCATTTCATTCCGATTCGTGAGACTTATACGTCAGAAAAGATGTCAGAAGTTTATACCAATGAAATCATAGCACGTCATGGGGTGCCGGTGTCCATCGTGTCTGATAGGGATACCCGGTTTACTTCGAATTTCTGGCGAGATTTCCAAGAGCAAATGGGGACCAAATTGTTCATTAGCACTGCGTACCATCCTCAAACGGATGGACAAAGTAAAAGAACGATACAAACATTGGGGGACATGCTACGGGCGTGTATAATCGACTTTGGAGGCAGTTGGGATGTTCACCTACCGTTAGTCGAGTTTTCGTATAACAACAGTTACCAATCTAGTATTAAGATGGCACCATACGAAATGCTTTACGGTAGGAAGTGTCGAACCCCGGTATGTTGGGGTGAAGTGGGACCACGTGAACTCGCCCACCAAGATATAGTACGAGCCACGAATGAAAAGATCGATATAGTTTGGGCACACTTGAAAGCGGCTCAAGACAGGCAAAAGGCGTATGCTGATAAAAGGAAAAGACCAATCGAATTTCAAGTTGGTGACAGGGTCATGCTAAAAGTTTCCCCATGGAAGGGCGTTATTAGATTCAGAAAAATGGGGAAGCTAAGCCCAAGGTTTATTGGGCCGTTTAAAATTATCGGGAGTGTTGGCAAGGTAGCTTACCGTCTTGAATTACCAGAGGAGTTAAGTGGAATTCATAGCACGTTCCATGTATCACAATTAAGAAAGTGCCTAGCAGACGAAACGACCTATATCCATTACGATGATATCGAAGTGGATAATAGTCTAAATTATGCGGTGAGACCGGTGGAGATTTTAGATAGAAAGGTCAAACATTTACGAAGTAAACAAATTGACCAAGTTAAAGTCAAATGGGAGCATAGGAAAGGTTCGGACACTACGTGGGAGTCCGAAGAAGAGATGCGACGTCTTCACCCTACTTTATTTGGTACGTAATTCGGTTTCGGGGACGAAACCCTTTTTAAGGGGGGTGAACTTGTAACACCCCGAAAATATAAATCCTTATATTAAAATTTAAAAGTAAAAATAAACAAGAGTCAATCAACTAGGAATTCTAACTTAGTTAATTACAAGTCTTGAAATAACCCATGATAGGGTTAAAACACTCAAACTTAAGGATAAATCAAAGTTGAGGGTTTAAACTTGTCAAAACTGAAATTTAGGTTACTAATAGTAACCAAAACAAAACCAAACACCCCAAAATCTGGTGTCTGGTCGAACAAAGGGCAGGGGGCGACACAGGGTTTTCTTCAAACCCTTGTTTCATAGCAAATCTCCAAATTGAAGCTTCAAATCTGCCCTAAATCAAGTCTTGAATATAAATTAGTAATCCCCTCGTAGTAAGGATCAAAAGGTATGTATAATTTTGATATTTTGATTCACCATAAATTCTAGGTTAATGGTGAATAACTGAAATTGAACCTAGATATGTCATGCATGAATGAATCTTGAAGTAATATGTTGTTTAGGATTAAACCCTAGATGATTATTTGTGAAAATCATTACATGTTACTTGAAGAAATTACAATCACCATTGTAGGTGATTTATGATATTGTAAAGACTAGACAAGTACTAGGATTTTGAAATTTTAATCTAGTGAAAAGCTGAATGGTATGAGGAAATTCAGTAATTTGAACGTTTAAATGTGTACAAATTGCTTAATTAAAGTGAAATTAGATGTTAAATTGCAAGTCATGAACTTAGTAATGATTGTGGAAAAATCTGACTCGTTAGGTGTTCGTTGAAATGCCTAATTGAGGATTTAAATGTTAGAATAGGAGGAAAACGCAGATTTAGTCATGACTCATAATGATGTGATTATGGTCATGAAAAGAGTTCTAAACAAGTTGTAAAACTGAATTTTCTAGGCAAAGAGTCCGGATCATCAAGCGGACAAGCCGGAGGGAATTCACGGGGGAAAGGCATGCTCTAGAGGTACGAAATTACCGTTTCGTTACATTAAGATTATTTATATGTTTTATTGTCGTAGTTTGAAGAATGGTAAACAAGATAGACCATTATGTCACGAAAGTGACTTTGCGTCTCAAACAGGTAAAAACGGGTCAAAACGAGGTTAAGAGTAAACATGTTAAGTAGAGTAGTTAACGAACACGAAACCTTGGTTTTTAATATGTAATTTATTTCGTAAGCGAACCCTCATGGGAAAAGTGAAACATGATAGTGGTAATAATCAGAACATGAGTATCCTAATCTTGGTTGGGTGATAATCATGTTCAAGATAATATTGCTGCAAAATGGGAGTAGAATAACATCAACAACAAAGCAAGAAAACATGTTCAGCGTCTACCGTAAGTTACGGTGACACCGTAACTTACGGTAGCAACCAAAAAGCTACGGTAGGATTCTCCTGCTTTACGGCAGGTTACAAACTTTCATGAGCCACCGTAACTTACGGTGCTACCGTAAGTTACGGTAGCATTCAGATCCAAAAGCAGAATTTCATTCTTCATGGTTACGTTATTTGGTCTTTAAGCACCGTTTCAATTATATTATTGACCAAAGACCTTAATACTAACATTTGTCTAAAAATGTTTAGTTTTTCAGGTACTCTAGTAGAAGGATGATGATCAAGCATAAGTATCCGAACCGAACACTCAAACAAACGCTTCCGCACTTGATCTTTTGTTTTAAAATTATGTAAACAATTGTAGTTTCTATCTTGAATATAGTTTCGTAGGATCAAAACGTGAATGTTGTGTCTAGTTATAACTTTCAAGTCTTGAAACTTTTTGTAAACTACAAATTTTGGCATGAAATGCAAGGTCTCATGTTATTAAATCTAGTATTATAAGCTGGGTCTTACACTTATTTTGTGCGAAACCATAGCATGGGCAAAAAAATCCAAAACCAAACTTATGATTTTCAAAGTGGATTTTGAAAAGGCTTATGATTCTATAAATTGGAAATTCTTGTTAAGGATGATGGTAAAAATGGAATTCCCTTCGAAATGGATCTCCTGGATAAAAGGTTGTCTTACATCAAGTAGGGGGTCGGTGCTTGTGAACGGGTCGCCTACGAAAGAATTCAGATTCAAGCAGGGCTTAAGACAAGGTGATCCTTTATCCCCGTTTTTGTTTATAATAGCTATGGAAGTAATTAGTCTTTTCATCAACCGGGCGAGTGATTTGGGTATTTTTCATGGGTGTCAACTTCCTAATGGGGGGCCAAATATTACTCATCTTTGCTACGCGGATGATGTGGTATTTATTGGGCTTTGGTCGGAAGATAATGTTATTGTTTTAAATCGTCTTCTAAGGTGGTTGAACCTTGTGTCGGGTCTTAAGGTGAATCGGAAAAAAAAGCAAGTTGTACGGCATTGGAGTGAATGAGAATGAAGTTGGTCGTCTTGCGAATATAGTCAAGTACGACCCCGGGTGTCTCCCGTTCATGTATCTGGGTATTCCGATTGGGGTGAACATGAAGAGAGCCAAGTTTTGGAAACCGGTCATAGATAAGTTCGCTTCTCGTCTTTCTAAATGGAAGGCTAGGTATCTCTCCTTTGCGGGTCGTATGGCGTTAGCTAAAACGGTCCTAGGGAGTTTACCGTCCTATTTCCTTTCTCTATTTGCAGCCCCCCTAAATGCATCCTTAAAAAATTAGAGAAGATTAGGAGAGATTTTATATGGGGAAAAACGAGTAACGGGCATAAGCTAAGGTGGATCCGGTGGGAATTTCTAACGAAAGCCAGGAAAACAGGAGGTATGGGTTTAGGGAGCGTCGAGAACTTTAATTATGGCATGCTAACTAAGTGGTGGTGGAGAACAAAAACCAGTTCGAATCAGCTTTGGGCGGCTGTGGTGATGGCGATTCATGGAGGGAGTAATACTTCTAATAATGACCAACTATTTCCTCTAAAAAAGTCTATCACAGGAGTGTGGAAAGACATCGGCTCGGTTGATACTTCTTTGGCAAAAATTGGTATAAACTTAAAAGAAAATCTGGTTAAGGAAGGCAATACGTGGAAGTGGAGAAATGACCCGGCCGGGTCTTTTTCGGTTAAACAGATCAGGCTCGACATTGATAACATAGCGGCAGTGGATGTACTTGGCGGAGACGTGTTTCGTTGGAATTGTTGGGCCCCTCCAAAAGTAAACTATTTGCTGTGGAGAGCGTTAATGGACAGAGTTGCGTCAAAAGTGGGTCTGGCCCGAAGAGGAGTCCCTCTAGTTGACAGCTTATGCCCCCGGTGCGGTCTATTCGATGAAGACTCCGATCACATTTTTGTCAATTGCCTTTGGGCAAAATGGGTTTGGTGGAATATCTTAGTCTGGATGCGAATTCCATTCTTAAATGGTAATAATCTGAATGATTTCGTCTCGCAAATTATGCAAAGCCCGGGAGATAAGACTTGGAAAAAGATTGTCTACACTACGGTCTCTTCAACGGTTTGGAGATTGTGGAAGTCGCGAAATGAAAAAGTTTTTAACGGTTGCTTTATCTCGGTAAACAAGATGGTTGATCTCATTAAGGAAGACTCGTTCCTTTGGATTTGTAATAGGTCCAAGCTGAAGAAGCCAACTTGGGAGAATTAGAGGAATTTTGACTTAACTGGTATCATGTAATTACTTCTTGTTTCGTTTTGTTTTTTCCGTTTCTTGTTTGTATCCAGCTTCTTGCTGACTCTTTATATATATATATAAAGTGTGTTTGCCGTTCAAAAAAAAATATGGTCTTAAAAGTACTTGGAATTTGTTATGAATGCATCCATTATTAGTGACTATACACATTTGTAACTCCTATGTCACATTTATGTTTGTATTAATGTTATAGCCTATATATAGTGGCTCATGTATTTTGTATGAGATATATCAATAAGAAATTCATCTCTCATTCTCTCATTCTCTTCTATACATTGCTAATAGTTTCTAGTTATTACACAACACGTTATCAGCACGAAAGTGCTCGAATCATCATTGGTTTTAATCGTTGATTAAAGTCTCGGTTGACCAAGTCGTTGTTGATGTTTTGTTGATAAAAGTTTTGGTAGCCCGAGGTGTTTCCAACGAAGATTGGATTTCGTAGACATGGCGATTGAAAAGTGATGGAGATACTATTTCCTTTAGTTATTTCAAGGTAAGTTTTTTTTTCCACCATACATGTTTATCTACATAAGGTACTACTCTTATACCTATATTGTTTCTTGTTGAATATGCCTTATCTTTTCAACTTGATTTTACCATGATAAGAATAATCGTTAACCAGAATGAGATTTTTGAAAGTTGGTTGAACAGGGGATGTTCAAATCCTACTCATAATTTTCATTTTCAATGACCTTTTCTAGAATAAATGATCATCACGGTATTGAAAAAAAAAATAGGAAATATAAGTTTAATATATACATGGACACTTGTTACAGAAACCCGATGAGAAAATACTTGTTATTAATTTATTAAGTCTAATCTTATCTATTTGCTAGTTATATTGCAAGCTTATTCATTGGTTTAGAAATTGATATATAGTTTGATAAATTCTTTTTATGCATGTTTAATAGATAAACCTTGAAAAGAAAAGTTGTATTATGATATCCATGATCTTGCATTTACTTGTTGATTATATTATTTATATATATTTTAAAGTTATATATATATTATTTAGTTTTAATTAATATATCATAAATTCAATTAAAGTTCTAATTTATAACTTATGAGTGTGGATTGAATATTATTAATTATAAAATTAATTCCGATTTCCTCATCATTAATTCATGTTGATGTATATTTACCTTTTTTTTTCAATTTACAAAATGAGTAAATAGTAATTAAATAACTTTTTATTGTTATTCTAATAAAATGTTTTTATTACATTTTATGGTTAGTAAATAGTAATTAAATAGCCTTTTATTGTTGTTCTAAATTTTTTACAACAAATTACGTTTCAAAGAGACATTACAAATTCTAAATCATTATGTGCTTTTATTATTATGGTTATGAGTTTTGATATCATTATGTGTTTTTATTATTATGGTTATGAGTTTTGATATCATTATGTGCTTTTATTATTATGGTTATGGTTATGAGTTTTGATATCATTATGTGCTTTTATTATTATGGTTATGAGTTTTGATTGGTCCATTAATTACTTTTTGTTATTAGTATTTATACAATTTATGATGACCACCAAAAATACAATTTGTATTAAAAGGTGATGTCTAATAGTTATATTTGAAGATAATCATTAGTGCAATTCTGTTAATGAATTTACAATAATGCACATGTTTATATGATAATATGTTATAATATGACAACTACTTAGTTAATTTTGTTGTATATCATTGTTATTGCAATTGTATAAGCCTTTTAGTTGCTATTTGATATTTAAATATGTGATTTGATTCTATGAAATATTTGTGTGGTAAAAGATATTATTTGCAAATTAACATGACACTAAAATTCTCAAGATGCCTGTTATATTTTCTTGAGCAACAAAATTTATTAGTATAAGAAAGCTCATTTACGAGTGATAAAGATTCATATGTTATTATATGATCGAGAAAGTTGATAGTGACATTTGTTTATGTTTTAAACTATAGTGACAAACATGTGTATATATGATATACTTGTGATCTTTAATATATTTTTTTTTCTAGACATGACAAGCAAATTAATATGAGTTTAATCTCTTTAAAACTCACACACACATATATGTATACGTATAATGTCCTAGGATTGTGTGTGATTTATATATGTAATTGATATGCATATAAATTGTGAATAATTAACATGCATATAACTTGCTTATGGGTAGATATTACGGATTTCATTTGTTTAGCAATACTTCTGTTGGTCTCATTGTTTTAGATAGCATATATGTTATATGTATTGCCTTTTGACAAGTTAAATGTGCTAAATAAATTAATACAAATTTCATTGGCAGCTGGTTACCAAAACAACTACGCTGAGATAAACATTGTTATGCTTTAGTGATTTGATATTTCAGCTTGTTACAATGCTATGCATAGTCAACATAATTAATTGTATGGTTATTCTTCTAATTGCTTGTTGTTGCTAAACAAATATTAATAAACATTGATATAGTCATTAGAAATGTGCCCTCACATGAAAATGATGAAAAATAGCTATGAAAATAATTAGTGGACTTTAGCTTAAGTAAACTACTCTGATGTTAGTTACTTAAATTGGTAGATAATAATTCATTTGAGTTAGTGTTGATGCTCACATGAATCCTAAATCAATGATGAGAACCCGAAGTTCTCCCAAATGTATACAGAGTCCCGTTTGTTTTTAATAATGATTTTTCAAATTCAACCCAAACTTTAGTTCATCGCACTTGGCGTTTTTGGCTAACATATAGCCTAGTGATGAAAAACCTTATGAATAGTACATGTTTTCCCTTTAAACAAAGGCTAAAACTATAATATTTCACGTGGTAGAGACGCTATTGATACTATTTCACGTGTTAATAGCATATTAAATGCTCCAGAAGAGCATCGATAGTTTACCCACTGAAATCGAATTTTGTAATTCATAATGCATCATATTCTAATGTATACTGAAGAAATTTGTTAAGTTTCCACTATGTTTGAATGAAAAGTCATCACCTTGGAATGGTGTAAAAGAAATATCTAAAATATATCATATAGTAAATATAGCCAGAAGACTATATTAGAAGTTACTAGAAATGATACTAATTTTCCACAATATTCCATTAAATCAAATATGGTGAGTAACCAGAAGTTACTATAATATTTATACGTTCACCACATGGCATGACCAAATAGGTCATCAAGATAGCATCATGATATGCTAAACAATCAAACATGCTAACCGGTACCTTAGCACCTCTAAGTAATCTAAAAACATTGCTCCCAAAATGCCTTATTATATGTCTAGTTAGTTTTTTTTGTGGCAAATAAATTTTTATGCCCTTCCAAACAATAGACTCCTACAAACAATCCCTCTTATATGGGACCATTGAAATGTACAGTTGTGTGGATTGTGGCATTCATACATGGTTACATGTGAGTTTTTAGCTACCCGTATGTAGCATATGCCCAACACTATGGAACATTGTTTTTTTTACATGGTTTAATAGTGTTCTTTGACAACCCAATTGTAGGGACCATTGTTGGGCACAATGTGAAATATAGTGAGAGGCATACGTAGTCGAGACGGAATTCGTCGATTGATTATATCAATTCAAAACCAACTGCTTATCACAAATACTCCCCATTGCAACTGGTCTCCTGAAGAGAACCAAGTTTCCATTTTTTTATATATTTTGTTGTGCAGCCTATGTACCAATAGCACCACCATAACATATAAAATGGGATATGTACATCGTATTCCCAGTCTTAGGGGGAGACAAGAAAATGAAAGACTGGTAACATAAAAAAAAAATGCATCATATTATATATCGACCCCTGAAGTGGTCAATGCAAATCTGAAGTCCAAAAGAAAGAGCGTGTATTTGCAAATAATAACAAATGAAATACAAGATGCATTCACTAACACAAATAAGGTGACAAAGTCACATATACCAGCTTAAACTTATCTGCTCGAATGGAAGTACTCACAAATAAGGTGACAAAGTCACATATACCAGCTTAAACTTATTTGGTCGAATGGAAGTACTCACAAAATGATTATCATATTAATAAATTGTGAGAGATAAATCGGTTCCAAAAAGATAAAACCCACAAACACAAAAAGAGCAGAGTAACGCAGTTGGTGTAACCCCAAAAGATGTGGCACACAAAACACCATAAGTGGTTGCATACAAAACCCCAGAAGTGGTTGCATACTAAACCTTAAAGAAGGTTGTAGTCAAAACCCCAAAAGAGGCTAATGGAGTTCTAAAAGAAACTCTAGTACCAAACAAATATGAGATCGCGATGAATTATGTACAAAATAAGTACAATATGGAACCGTAATGAAACACGTGTAAAATGATATATTTGATTATGCTATAGCAATAGATGTAATCGATGAAAAAAAAGATTACATATATAGAAAGTGTGCAAGAGTGTATGCACACAAATAGCCAAAATGGCTACATGACTTAAGGTTGAACTAAATTTGCTCGACAAACTAAACGTTTTCGAACCAGCAGTTCGAACACCCATAGACGTCAAACCAGTAGGTTATAAATGGGTGTCTTTAAATAAAAGGAAACGTAAATAATGAGTTTTTGCGATGTAAGGCACGCATTTTAACATAAAGATTTTTCCCAAATCCCAGCAGTTGATTACGAGGAAACGTATACCCCTGTAGTGGATGCGGTAATCTTTAGATGTTTAAGCGGCCTCGCAATCTCAGAATGACTTCAGATAAAATAACTTATGGATGTCATCACCGTATACATGTACGAGACAATTGCAAATGACATCTGTATGAAAACCCCTGAAGGATTAAAAAAATGCTCAAAGCATTACGAAACAATAACCCCATATGTGTTATATATATGAATCTTAAAGGAAACTACTCGTATGTGATACAGTCGACTATACTCTGAAAAGAGTGGTATAATTTTGATAAAATGAGCTACATCTATTTAACAAGATTTCACTCTTACAGTGATAATGTAAACATCATCGAGAGGGAACTCTCAAACTAAAGAGGAAAATTTTGAATGACCTTTACAAAGTGTAGTTATCCTCGACCTGTAGTTTCGAGTATAAATGTACTATTTTTGCTAATCAATCTGACTACATCTAGAAGATGTTATATAGAAAAAGCTCATTCGTTGAGTACATGAACGATTGTCTGATCGCTTGACATAGAAAAAAAATATTCTTATCAACCCCAAGAAAAGGATGTTGAACTACTTAGTCAAGAAGTACCATACTTAATTACGATCAGAGCATTGACGTATCTTGCAAACAAGACGACATCTGATATATTACTTTGTATTGAATTATAAAGCGCATTAAATAATTATTTGACATATTTACAAACTCGAGACACGGGATAGTTCCACAAGAACAATATGGCGTCCTGGGTTATGAATGATATATATTAGACTCGCATAGAGTTCGATCTCAATCCAGATACAAGTTATGAAGGTCGAAGATTTCAGAATATTTAAGAAGTATGTAATTTAGAGTTGATCAAGAGAAGCTCAAGCTATACTGTATGAAGACAATGTAGACAACAACACCCAAATCAAAGAAGACTACGCCAAATATCAAGTCAAGCAATTGTCACAGAAGATTGGATTCAACATCATCAAGATATACAAGTAAAATTGAGGGGGAGTAACGTACCCATAATATACACAGTGTATGTACTCTTTTTCTTTAATGAGACAACATACCTGATCCAGAAGTATTAGGGAGAGACAATACGCGCTGCACTCTTTTTCCCTTAGCTGAGGTTTTGTCCCACTGGGTTTTCCTAGCAAGGTTTTTAACGAGGCAGCATCACCAAGCGTATTAAAGAATAGTATATCATTATGTGAATAGTCAAGGGGGAGTGTTATGAATGCATCCATTATTAGTGACTATACACATTTGTAACTCCTATGTCACATTTATGTTTGTATTAATGTTATAGCCTATATATAGTGGCTCATGTATTTTGTATGAGATATATCAATAAGAAATTCATCTCTCATTCTCTCATTCTCTTCTATACATTGCTAATAGTTTCTAGTTATTACACAACAGAATTAACCTTAAAAATGTGAATAAAAAGTTGCATTGAATTGATATAAAATTGGTCATATATAAATGCATCTCGTTACAAGAATTTTTTTTGAAAATGGTATATTTTAAAAATATTTTTAGGATAACGGGGAAGTCAAAAAAAAAAAAAGGAAATTGGGGTATCCGCTATTAGGAATAGCGGATTAGGAAGGATGGGGAAGAGAAATATGTGGTGTGCCGTACAGTTGTCAGCTTTGTTCCTAAGCTGCTATTCCGAATAGCGGATTAGGAGTAAACCATTTAACCCAGTTAACTTTTAACAAACCAAACTAACCCCATTAACTATCTATCTAACCTCCGTCAAATAATATTATTTTGTTAAATAATATTATAAACTTTCACTAACTTATTAGAATATTATGATTTTTATTTACTTTGTGAAGGTGGGCGGAGCATGTCATTAGTCAAAGAGAGACTCCTTCACACGTGATAAAGGCTCACCGTACAACATTACAAAATCTACGAGAGGGCGATGTATATTTTCATTAGCATAAAGGTTTTATAAATCGATTTTAAATACTAAATATTAACATTTTTTTTATTTTAACAGTTTGATTGGATGCCTTATCGGCACGTGCTGCAAAGACTCCCGGAAATGTGTAGAACAGGCATAAGCAGTTGGAGGTCACGATGTTCTATAATTTATTGGAACATAGTTGAATATCATCCGGTGGAAAGGGTTATGAGGCAGTTTGGATTTCTTCAGGAGGTCCACATAGACATTAAATAATTAGTTAGATTGTAACAATGTACTTCAGTTTATGTAATCGATTAGTTCATTTTCAATGTACTTGTGCAAGTTAGATAGATAATATTTATCATAACTAGGATTTGCGACCCGCCGCAATGCGGCGGGAATTCTATAGTTATAACTAAGTCAATCTAGGACCCGCACATTATGTTAAACCTATCAAACGGGGAAAATAGACGATGTAAAAGTAAAAAGTAAAAAATAATCAATTTTTTTTTGGAAAACCCCCAAAGCCAACGTTACGACAACCATATGCATAACAATTTTTTCTTTGAAAACCTCCCAAAGCACACCCCGTGTTGCGGGGGGCGTAAAACGGTGTCAAATAGTACTAATGGCACACAACCGCCATCGACCACCAACACTGACTCGACCTAGGATATGCGTGTTGCGACGAACCTGTCAAACATGAAAAAATAAAGGTAAAAACGTTGAACCACACATGCACGTTGCGTCGTATTAACTCGAAAAATTTTAGAACTATACGTAAAACAAAAGTTGTGAAGTTAAATTGCAAATAATGAGAAGTTATGGGTTAAAGTTAAAAAACAAATTATGCTGGGTTAAAACTGTAAAAGAGAAAAACATTTGGGTTAAAAGTAAAAAATCAATTTTTTTTTTTTGAAAAACACCCAAAGCACAATGTACAAGTGATGATGCACAAAAAAGTTGTAAACTTATATATGGAATAATATTCTAATAAGTTAGTGAAAGTTTATAATATTATTTAACAAAATAATATTATTTGACGGAGGTTAGATAGATAGTTAATGGGGTTAGTTTGGTTTGTTAAAGGTTAACTGGGTTAAATGGTTTACTCCTAATCCGCTATTCGGAATAGCAGCTTAGGAACAAAGCTGACAACAGTACGGCACACCACATATTTCTCTTCCCCATCCTTCCTAATCCGCTATTCCTAATAGCGGATACCCCAATTTCCTTTTTTTTTTTTTGACTTCCCCGTTATCCTAAAAATATTTTTAAAATATACCATTTTCAAAAAAAATTCCTCGTTACAAGGCACGTAGAATTAATCGTTTTAAATATTCACTAGTCCCAACAAGACGAACGGTTAGGTCCACCCCTACCCCTACTCCTTAACATTTCTTTTTATTAATTATTGCCGTGGACTTATCCCAATTCGTCCTACTAAATATTATTATAAAAACAACTTATTCCATAAAGAAAATCACAAACTTTATTTAAACAATAATCTTTCAAATATATTATATCACAATACTAACAAAAACAATAATTTAAACAAGCGTGGTTTAAAGTCTCCATTAAAGACTCATTCTAGTGCTTTCAATTCAAAATCTTGAGTTTAACTTTTCTTTTCTTCCATTTTTTCTCTCAATTTGTAAACTTGATGAGATATGGAATTAGGTTTAAGCTTAGGTGATGCAACCCCATCAAAAGCTAGTGACGGATTTATCACCACCGCCGCCGCTGCCACCGTTACCGCCACCACAACCACCGTGGGAGTTAATAAGAGTTTAGGGTTCTGCATGGCCTTAGGGGTGAACCCTTTAGACGCTCAAGATAATCACGATCATGATGATGGTGAAGGTGATGAATATGAAGATGATGATGATGAAGAACATGATGAACATAAAGAAAACGGAGGGTTGAAAGATGTAACTGTTGGTAGTCAAAAAACCGGTTCAATGAATCCGCCGGTTCAGCTTGATCTACTCCCTTCTGCACCGGTTCTTCGTCATCATACATCCTTGCCATGGTCTTCTGACAACGGTTCGTCTCTCTCCCTATCTCTCTCTCTCTCTCTCTCTCTATATATATATATATATACACACACACACACACACACAAACGCACAAAAACATCATGTGGATGTGTGTTTACATACAATATCAAGGGGTGTTGAAAAGTTGCAGTCTTTATATGAACTTTTTATCGTAGATAATTTAGTAAAGTGGTAAGTGTTTTTGTTTTGGTTTTAATACCAAATATTCATGTGATAAAAGAACGGTAAGTGTTTTTGTTTTGGTTTTAATACCAAATATTCATGTGATAAAAGAACGCTTGAATACGCTGATATGACAAAACTAAAAAGAAACGCGTTTAGTGTTTCTTGAAGGTTTTCGAAAGTGTTTTATTCATGTGATAAATAAACGCTTAAATACGCTGATATGACAAAACTAAAAAGAAACGCGTTTAGTGTTTCTTGAAGGTTTTCAAAAGTGTTTTGGTATTTAAAACCAATATAGAAAACGAACCATCGAATACGTAAATACTGATAAACTAAAAAAATGAGTCTCTTCTTTGATTGGCAGACTCCGTTACTTTTTGACTATAAACCAAAACAAGTTTAAAAAACTGTGGATATGATTTTTGTAGACCACACATAAATAAATAAACAAAATATATAACAAGGGTGGTCTTGTGTCTACAGGGAGTTCAGAGGGTGGTTCGTCGGGAAATGCGGCGGCCGGGAGGGGTTTTGAGGTTAAGAGGATGGCGGTGGGGACGGAGGAAGCCACGTCATCATTCCGGCTGGAATTCATGAGTTACGGGGGGAGAAATGGAAGTGAGAATCATAAGAGGGGGTTTGAGATAGGAAACGACGCCGTTGTGGTGGAAAGAGCTTCTTCTAGGGCAAGTGATGAAGATGAGCATGGATTATCCAGAAAAAAACTGAGATTGTCAAAGGAACAATCTGCTTATTTAGAAGAAACCTTCAAAGAACATAATACCCTAAATCCAGTAAGTACACATCTTCATGTGTGTGTGTGTGTGACAAGTGTGTTTTTGTGTCTATTAATTTCTGACAAGTGTGTGTGAAACATCATAATTTTTTGTAAATATATATCACCTGCAAATATTTACACCATATTTCTACAATAATTTTATCCTAAAGCCATGTTGCTTCCATCAATTTAGCCTTTTAATATGGAACATGAAATGAAATATAATTGTATATCTTAAAAAAATTATTTAATTTCAAGAAAAAAAATTGGTGTGTATTTGCCAGAAACCAATCATGTATATATCTAGGAGCTTATCTATTTTGTTGACATGTACAAGCCATATATCTTTTCCAATAGATTTTCAGCTAAAGTATAATATAAAATAGCTTTTATGTATTTAACAATATATATTTGATATTATTATAAAAAAACTATTTCCATATGCTTTTCCTTACTGACCCACTCATTGATAGCTTATTATGGCGATATCCCTTTAGATTTTACAGATCTTTGTAAAAGTTTTATATTCGTGTCTGTTATTTATTCTGGGTCCGTAAAAATCTCGAATTTGTCTTTAGCAAAAGTTACTTTAATGTTTTGACGAATAATTAAAGATTTTTTTTTAACAGCAAAATCACTTTATATATAAATATAAAGAGCCAGCCAGAAACTGGGAAACATACAAACGAACCAAAAAAAAGAAACAAAACAAACAGGCAAAAAGCCTCAATTACAATAAGTCCAAAGCATTGAACTTCACCCAATTATCCCAATCCGGTCTTTTAATTCTCGCCCGATTACTTAACGATAAGAACCAATCTTCTTTAATAAGATCCACCGTCTTCTTAATTGGAATAAAGCAACCTTCAAAAACTTTTATGTTCCTCACACTCCAAATTCTCCACACCGAGGCAATCACGATGGTGTATATGATCTTTTTCCAAATCCTACCACCCGGACATTGCATTACATAGTCGAAAAACTCATGAAACGATACGATATCTCCTGGAAATCTCACCCGAACCCATGCCAAAACATTCCACCATATGCACCTAGCCCAAAGACATTTGAAAAAAATATGATCAGACGTCTCTAGCTCAAGACCGCAACGAGGGCAGCTCTCATCCATCATCATAATACCTCTTCTGATCAGACCATCCCGAGAAGCGATTTTATCCAAAAGAACCCTCCAAAGCAGCAGATTAGATTTGGGGGAGGCCCAGTTATTCCAAACAAACGGCTTAACAGCATCAGAATCGGGCAGCTTAGCCGTTTCGAAATCATGCCGAACTTGTTTAACTGCAAACGGCTCATCTCCATCGTTTCGCCAAACCCATAGACCATTCTTTTCAATCAGATTCAGCTGCAAACTGATGTCGATCTTCTCGGAAACCGACTCCATATTACCAATTCCTTTCCAGATTCCGGGAATCGAATTTTTAACTGGAATGAGCTGATTCGGAATATTATTTTTATGAATAGCAGCGACAACCTTGGCCCAGACTTGATCCGGATTCGACTTAAATCTCCACCACCATTTTATAAGCATAGCGTGATTGAAATCGGCAATCGAACCAATCCCCATGCCGCCTTTTAACGTAGATTTCATTAGCAAATCCCACCGAACCCATCTAACCTTTTTAATTCTATCCGTAATGCCCCAAATAAAATCTCTTCGGATCCTTTCCAGCTTGTTAATCACACATTTAGGAGCCGCAAATAAAGAAAGATAATACGCCGGGAGACTTCCCAGTACTGATTTCGCTAACGTCATCCGCCCGGCCACTGACCAGTGCCTGCCTTTCCATTTAGATAATTTTGCATTTAGTCTATCAACCACCGGTTTCCAATTCTTCGCCCGTTTCATGTTTGCTCCAATAGGGATACCAAGGTAAACAAAAGGGAACCGACCCACATCACACTTAAGATCTGAAGCCAACCGCGTTACCTCCCTATCTTCAACTCCTAAACCGAACAGTTTACACTTGCTGTAATTAACTTTTAAGCCCGTCACCAAATTTATCCACCTAAGAAGCCGGCTGAGGGTGGCCACGTTTTGATCTGACCAAGTACCAATGAACAACACATCATCGACATAGCAAAGGTGAGAGAGCGTCGGACCTCCATTAGGAAGATCAAAACCTTTGAAAAGCCCAAGATTCACAGCCCTATTCATGAATAAGTTTATCACCTCCATAGCAATAATAAAGAGAAAAGGGGATAGGGGATCCCCCTGCCTTAGACCCCTTTTGTATTTGAACTCGGCCGTTGGCGAACCGTTGACCATAACCGACCCCATACCTGATTCTAAACAACCTTTTATCCAGCAAATCCATTTCTCCGGGAAACCCATCAGATCCATCATTCGAAGCAGGAACTTCCAGTTTAAAGAGTCGTACGCCTTCTCAAAGTCAACTTTGAAAATTAATAACTTCACTTTATTTTTCTTAGCCCAAGCGACAGATTCACTTATAATCAGTGGGCTGTCAAGAATATTTCTTCCCCCTAAAGATTTGTAAACTTTGTGTAGAATGTATCATTGTAACTGAAATTAAAGATTTATAAACTTTGTGTAGAATCTATCATTATAACTGAAATATATGTATATATATAATAATATAATGTTTAATTCTTATTTTACTTTTTGTTGGAGCAGAAACAGAAGCTTGCACTTGCAGAACAGCTTCATCTTAGGCCTCGACAAGTAGAAGTCTGGTTTCAGAACAGAAGAGCAAGGTATATATACCTATATATATATCATAAAATCTTAAAAATCGTCTAATGACTTGTACCTAGTACTAATAATAATATGTTACTATCCAACAGAAAAACATGATATATTGTATATGTTATTTAATGTGATACACAACACAGTTTTGTAAGATTTATGTTTTTCACTTCCTCTAGTTCTGATATTATTATCTTTTATATATACTATATATGTGCAATACAAAGATGTGCACCTGTCCTCTTGGTTCTCAACATATTATTCGTCACGCATCCATAACATACTTTTAATAATATGAATGATGATTGTAAATACAGGACAAAACTGAAGCAAACTGAGGTGGACTTTGAGTACTTGAAGAGGTGGTGTGAAACCCTAACAGATGAAAACAGAAGACTACACAAAGAGCTTCAAGAACTAAGAGCATTAAAGACTACTTCAAATCCATTTTACATGCAACTTCCGGCCACCACCCTCACCATGTGTCCGTCATGTGAGCGTGTAGCCACCACCGTCCCACCGCCATCATCCGCCACCTTAACCAACCCTGTGGAACAAAACTCTATGAAAGCAAGCACACCCTTAAATCCAAAACCAAGACCACTAATGTTCCCACCCTCATGAATAACAGAGAAAATAGGGTGAGAAGATAGTAACAATTTATGTACATACGCTCCAAGCTTTAAATTTTTGTGAAGTAAACCTTATCGATTTAATTTGTGATATAGATATTTAAAGATACAAAAAGAAGAAAAACAAAGTATAATTTTATACAAGATTTTTAAGGAAAAAGAGCTGAAATTTTCCTTTTTCTATAAATTTATTTTGGTGTAATGTAAAAGTTTGTATAAAAAGGACAAATCAATCTTAATTTATTTAACTTTTCTCTTTTCACATTTAATTTATAGATTTGTGTTATGATGTCCTATTATGCCTTTTCAAATCATATATGATTGAAAATACATTGATATATTTTTGTCTTGTTATGTATTCATAAGGATAAGAGCGCAACTAATTTTAAACTAAAATATATTAAAGAATTCTATTCACGTGAGTTTACGATATTGAACTTTTATCAATATTTTACTGCTATTAGTATTGATTTCTATTTTGACGATAACAAATACTAGGGAAACTTGAAGTGCATGGAAGTTCATACCTCCCTACCTTCTTGCTTGCCTGCCACTAGCAACTATTGATGGAACTAATATTTTGTTTTTATAATTATTATTATTACAAGTTTTGCTTTAAAAGTTTTAAAATTAACATTTTGCTCATTCTTGTATTTATTATATATATAGATTTACTTCTAGGAAACATTTTGAAGTGAAAATGTAGAAAAAATATCATTATATATAACCTTTTGTAAGATATGTCATTATTTTTTAAAATAATCATAAATATTAACTTTAGATAGTGTGGAAATATATTTACATAAATTTTGAAGCATGTTTAATTGTTTTAAGGCATGCTTGTGTTTGCTTTAAATAAACTAGTGTGGATTTATGTTTACATATATTTTAAAGCATGTTTAATTGTTTTAAGGCATGCTTGTGTTTGCTTTAAGAAGGAGGGCATGGGGCCGACCATATTATTTAATTATTGATTTCAACAAGAACACATAGTTTTTTTTTTTTTTTTTTTTTTTTTTTTTTTTTTTTTTTTTTTAGTTGAAATGTGTTTTCTGTGTGAGAGAGAGTAGGGACAAGAATGTCATATTTATGAAAAAATGTCTGGAAAAGGTGGTACCCTACGAGGACCACCAATTATGAGGACACAAGGAAAGTACAAAGACTTCATTATTTCCAATTTTAACCTTTCTTTGTCACAATTGACGTTACCTCTCACGAAACTAAGTATTCATAACTCATTTTTTTTCTCTCAATACCATCTTAATATTTTTTTATGTTAGTTTATCTATAAATATTCGAGTAACAAATGGTCCCGATTGTTATTTCTCAGTACCAATACTAATACTTTTATGTTAGTTTATCTATATATATTCGAGTACACAAATAGTCCCTCTTGTTAGAAATTTGAATTTGGTCTTAGTGTCTTACGTATTAGAAATTTCATCACTAATCCCAAACTGTGCATGCGAGTAACATAGTTGTTTCTTAAATTGGATTAACGTTTAATTTATGTTTAATTATGATGTTAAGTGGACATGAAATAATCAAATTATCCATTTATTATAGGGTCGTATTATTGGCACACCCTGGCTTATTAAATCGACACCCTCAATACGTATCGTATAGGCCTATACGATGCATATTGAGTTTGTTCAAACTTTTAGGCCAGTCAAAGGCTAACACTGTCTCTCGGGGTAAAAGTAATACGCATCGTATATACCTATACGATGTGTATTACTTTTTTAAGAAAGTACGAGCAGCTTTCTGTCACTGTTGAGTGACGTAAGCCCTATACGCATCGTATAGGGCTATACGACCCGTATTGAATTCTGAATTTGAATTTTGCCTCCCCTATTTAAACGACGAAGAAGACGATGATATTATCGTCTTTGCTATTTATTCACATTCACTAACAAACATGTCTTGGTACAACCACATTTTCGGCGAGCCGTCTGACGCAAACACGAGCACGTTTATTCCGGATAGCAGTGTGGTATATCATTTTTTAACTTGTTCTGTTTTTTTTTTTTTTTTTTTTTTTTGTTTATGAAATACTTAGCACACCGTTTGTATTAGGCGGGTCTAATGTCCCTGATTCTTACGATTGGAGTGGAAATGATGATCACGCGGACGAGGTCGTGTCCGGCTATCGTCCCCATCATAAATAACCGTTGTTTCCAGACCTCAACGAGGTAAGTATATATATTTACTTTTTTCTATTCGGCGTTAAACTTACCATTACCTTTTAGCCGTTGGTTTTTTCAGTCTGCTATGCCCCGCCAACCGTTGTTACCAGATCTGAACGTGTGTAGCTATGATCATGGTTATGGGTCTCCGTATTATGAAGCCGGTTACGTTCCCTCGTACGGACAGGAAGAATATGGCAATAACGTTTTCGTTAGTGGTGCATCGGGAGTACAAGAAGACGTTGTTCAGCCTTCTTACGTGCAAGAGTCATTGGGTGACGAGCCATCCGTGCAAGAGTCATTGGGTGACGAGCCACCCGCTTACCCTGAAGTTTCGTACAAAACTGATCAGGTACGAACGATATATATTTTTGTTAAATGTTATATTTTTTTCTGTTAAAAAATTTATTATAAAATTGTTAATACAAAATACATTAAAATTTTTATATTTTTCAAATAGGATAAAAATTAATTACTAAATGTTATATGTAATATTTGTATAAAATTAATTAAACTGTTATATTTTTTAAATATTATAAAAAAACACACTAAAAATTGTTATATTTTTTTAAAATATTCGTTGAAGAGTTGAAGACACTCGTATTATACAATAAAAAAACACACTAAAAATTGTTATATTTTTTTAAAATATTCGTTGAAGAGTTGAAGACACTCGTATTATACAAACGAGATGATTTCATCAAAATAGGCGTGAAACCCATAATTTGGTGAACGACTCTCAATCCGCTTATTCAATTTTGCACGAAATTACGCCATCAAGTTATGAGTGAGATCCACATCTTGACGGTAAGTTTCAAATTCAAACTCTTGTGGACCCTCGTCAAAGTGTTGGAATTAACTTTCTTGACCCGACGAATACCAACCACACTTATGGTACGAAATCGTCAAGTTAGGGGTGAAACCCGCATCTTGTCGACTAGTCCCGTTCCTCGATTTTCAATCCCGCCAAAGTTTCGATTTTTCAATCGATTAGGTACGTGTTGTAACTGGAAGGGTAAAGTACCGTTAATCGCTTCTCGACGAGAGTATTTTACCTATAGGCCAAAGCACGTTTCCCTAATTTGAAAGGACTTTCGATTCACTTTGGAATAGCTGAAGTTTCTAAACCCGAAACAATCCAATATTTTATCAAGCCTCTCTTTTACGTTATCTCAATTTCTATGTGTTTTAATACTTGTTACCTCGTTCATTTCAAAATCGATGCACAATTCGCACGTTCCTCGCAATAAAAAAACAATAATAATTTGCACAATAATAATTTGCACGTTAAATTGTAAAGAAAAAATACATTCAAAATTGTTATATTTTGTAAATAGGATAAAAAATTAATTAAAAAATGTTATATTTTTATAAACTTAATTAGAATTGTTATATTTTTTAAGAATTTTTTAAAAAAGTACATTCAAAATTGTTATATTTTTTTAAATTACTTGTTATATTTTTAGGATTTTTTATCCCGGGATGATTTGGAAGGTTGGGTAAAACGAAGGGGTTTAGCCAACGGATACGTTATTGTTACCAGACGGTCCAAGGATCACCAGGTGTGGCTCCAATGTTGTCGTAGCGACGAGCATGAGAGTAAGGCCATGGTTAGGAAAACCGGCAGCAAAAAATGCGCGTGCCCTTTTATGGTGATAGGTCGTCTCGACCAAAGTCGTCGAGCTTGGCGGATAGATTAGCTGAACAAAAATTTTAACGAGACCCACAACCACGGCCCTGCTGAACATCTGGAGGGTTACGTGTATGCCAGGAGGCTTACTCCTAATGAGTTTAGGCTGGTGCAAGAGCTGACAGATCAAGACATACAGCCCCATACAATCTGGAAGGCCGTAACCGAACAGAACCCTAAGAACAAATGTGTTCCGAAAGACATACACAACGCTCGCAAAAAGATTAGGGCCGCAAAGTTCGAGAAAAAACCGTCTCCCATGCAGCGGCTGGAACAAATCCTCTAGGAAAAAAAGATGACCTATTACATACAGACGAAACATTCCACCAACGTCGTTCAGCATGTATTTTTTTGTCACGAGAAGTCCTTTGAAATGTGGAAGGCATTCCCGCATGTGCTTACGGTCGACGCTACCTACAAGACTAACATGTACAATCTTCTATTTTTGCAAGTTGTGGGTATGACATCGACAAACCAAACCTTCTGCATTGCACATGCATTTCTTTCAAACGAGCAGGAGGCAACGTACGTCTGGGTCATGGAGAGGGTCAAGTCTATGCTGCACGAGTGCATGGAGCCGTGTGTAATTCTAACGGACAGGGACCAGGCACTGATAAATGAGTGTAGAAAAATATTCCCTAGCGCACACAGATATCTCTGCGGGTTCCACGTCTTACAAAATATTGTGAAGCACTACAAGAATTCCCAGCTAAAACCTTCAGGTAATTTTTCATCATCTTGGTTTATTAGACATGCTTTACTATCAGCTGAAATATATTTGTCCCAACTGAAATTTGTTGAAGATTTTTGATCATCTTGATTTACCAAACATGCTCTCTTTGATGATTCTTCAATCTCCTTCCTGGCATGAGCAGTTTGCAGTTGTTGTTGATATGGCTGTTGAGCAACTTGTTGATATATTGCTTTTTGATAGTAATCATCTTTTCCAAATGGATTCTTTACTCCACTCGCTTCCTGGTTTTTGCATTCTCTTTTGAAATGACCTTTCTCCCTGCATCGAAAACAAGTAACTTTAGATTTATCAACACCTAAAGTAGAAACATGTGCATCCAAGAAATCATTTCTTCCTGTAATCATTTTGAACTTTTCAGCTCTTCTCAAGACACTAGCTAAGCACCATTTGATATCCATGAGCTCCATTTCTTCAGCGTCTATCTGATCGTAATCCTCTTTTGTCAGCATAGGATTTCCGATCCTCCCTGTAACCAAACCTTCATAGGATTGTAACACAGTTGCAAGTAACGCCATGTGATCTTTTGCAATTTCTTCAGAAAAACTTTGACCATCTGGAAGATTCAATGCAATGTTGCACTGTATCACACAACCATTCCCACTTTTTGAACTTTGAGAATGAAAACTTGAAGTTGAACTTTTAGGATTAACACTTGGATATGAAGAAAATCCACTGCTGCTATTTGGACTTTGTTCAACAGTTCCAGATGAGTTTCCAGCACTAAAAGCAGTTTGAATTTTCGGACTCATTTCAACCTCTTGAACACATCCTTTGTAATACATTTTCACATCTTGTTGACCACTCGAATTATTCATCCTTGCAATCTTTTGCTGTTCAAGATCTTGACCTTCAATCTTCTCGATGAACTGAGAAATCGTCAAACCATCATATTCTCCGGTGTTCTTTAAGATCATCAAAAATGTACCCCATTCTTTTTGAGGTAAAGCATCAGCTAATTTGTCTACCCATTCCTCTCGATCTTTGGTTATGCTTAACAATGACATAGACGGCACTAAGTGGCAATATCTTTCAATCAGTTTCTTTGTATCTTCTCCTGGCAAACTTGTGAATAGATCAAATTCTTTCTTAAGTAATGCCTTTTTACTTTTGATCATCTTTTCACTTCCCTCAAATTTGATTTTAAGCGCATCCCAAATTGATTTTGAAGTTTTGTCATGTTGAAGCAATACAAAAATGTCTTCTTTAATAGCTTGCTGAAGTAGACTAATCATCATTTTTTCAGCTTTGTACATGTCTCGTTCTTTATCAGTGAACTCAGAGATTGTTTTCTCAACTTGCAGATCAGTACGTGGTAGAACATACTTTTTCAAAATACACTCCAAAGATCTCAAGTGATTTGTTTGAACCCAATTTTCAAACAGATCTTTCCAACCGTAAAACTCCTCAATACTCATTAGCTTCGGGGGTTTTTGTATAGTTCCAATTTCGTTTTCCAAGTTCATGCTTTGAGCAATTGTAGCCGGAGTAGTCGGAGATGTGGCAAATGCGTTATAAAATTCTTCACTCATGATTCAGTAACAAAATTTATCAAGACAAACACTTCCAAACAAAATTAGTGCTTCAAATGAAATTCCTTCAAGCGAGATTACCTTTTCAAACAAGATTAACCTGCACAAACAAACTTCAAACAATATCAACAATTCAAACGAAATTAGACCCTTTGGAACGAAATAAGTGATTTCGTAAAAAATTAGATGATTTCGTACGAAATTACAAACTGGTTCGTGCGAAATACCAAACCTGAAGTAATTTCGCGCGAAATAACACAAAAACAGTAATTTCGTGCGAAATTAACAGCGATTTCATGCGAAATTAATCAAACGATGTAATTTCGTGCGAAATTAAGAGGCTATTTCGTGCGAGATTATGCTGATGTCATTTTTTCCGAACTGATTTTCAAGCGGAATTACAAATATTATCAGTTTTAGATCAAATTAAGGTCCAATTCTCTCAAGGCTTTGTTAAAACACTGCTTTGCTTGTGTTGTGAAAAATTCAGGACATTTTCACCGTGAAAACTTGCTCAATTGAGAAAAGAAGGTGTAGAAGTAAGAGAATTAGATGAAATCAAGCTGAAATCTTCAGAACTCCTCCTCCTGAGCTCTGATACCAATTGTAGGATCATGCACGGACCCGAAACGAGTCGGGCAGAGGCGTTCTACTCAAAATGAAAGGCGGAAACAGACATGATGAGTTGGATTCAGCTAGATATCACTTTAAACTGTCTTGTATATTGATCTGGTAACGATTACAAGTCTGTAGACACTTCGACAGAGCTTCGCCGTCGGAAAACACCTAGATAATTTCGTACCAAATGACACATCAAGACACCTATTTATAGAACCCTAATTTCGCACGAACCTGTACGAACGAAATCATGTTTTCACACGAAATTAGATTTCGTGCGAAATAGCTAAGTAATTTCGTGTGAAATTACTTGCCCTAATTTCGTGCGAAATTATCCTTTGACAAGTTTTCTCGTTTTGTGTGCCCTGATCTATCTAAAACAAACCAAGACTCGATACAAGACGAAGTCGACTGACGCATGCACCAACAGACTCCCCCTCAAATGTTGACGAGTCTTAAGTGTCGAGTCTTCAACGTCTTCAGTCTTTATCAGTCTGATTACTCTCTTTCTTCATCAGCACCAACATACTCTCCTCGAACAAATACTCTTTTCTTTGATGAGTATTAGGATCGTGACCTGGCTTTGTGCTCTTTCTTCAGGTTCAGAATCGAAACCTGGTAAAACCTGCACATCCTTAACCCAGAAATAAATTTCACAAATTTAACATTTGACAAAAATTATATATCCAGACTCCCCTTCAAATTTATCCAGAATGATTTATCATTATAAAAGCTTCTGATGACCACTTGTAAGAAAATATACAAAATCTTTTCTCATTTAAACACACACTCCCCCTCACCACATGCTCATCATGTTTAGCACTTGGAATTTTGAAAATCTGCTCTCCAACATCAGTTGTCGAAAATCTTTTTGAATTTTTCAAAATTTTATGCTAAAACACACTAAAATCTTTTTGGATTTATGAATGAAATGAAAAGTAGTAAAGAAATATATACAGACAATATTTTTGTGAGTTTGTGTAAGAGGATCATATCAGTTTATGAGACAAATAACCAACACCGTTAAGCTATAAACATTTTACGTTCTAAACGATTCACTTAGATTGTCAGTATACTGATCCACTTAAATTTTCACACAAAGTTCAACTGTTTCGAGATACGAGATTAATGTCTTAAGCACTTAAACTTAATCGCGTGTCCTACCTCAGAATATACTCCCATATCCAGATCCCAATATTCAGTCTTACAGGTGAGTATACCATAGATGATATCTGTAAGGGGTTAAATTGCAAGGGCCGTGAGAGCTCAGGTCAGAACTTTCGTTCAGCAGAGAGATGACAGCTTCGACTTTTGGTGTGTCCCCTTTAGAGGATCTTTTATTTCAACAGCACATGATTAGCATTTTTCAATGTTTCATCATTTTTTATGCTGAGGGCGGTGCTATATTTCAAGCAAGCATACGGGGACTAGGCCATTGCTTCCGCAAAATCAAAAGTCCCGGGATAATACCCCAGATATCACTGAGTATAAAGACCTAGTATCTCAGAAAGAGGGACCTTTCAAACAAGATTTCGGGGGTTACCCATATATCCGAGAGATGTTCCCCACGATTTAAGCAAGTTTGAAATTTAGGTTTATGTCTCGTCACAATCTACTAAATGTGTAAAAATCTACTGACACATCATCAGTGAGACCGTTTATCACATTTTAACTTTCCAAATCTTTAGCATGCTATGATCGTCCACTGATGTACTATCATTTCCTCTTTTTCACAACAAAACTCATTTTTTGATTTTATCATGTTTTTGACTTTTTCAAATTTTCTAATGTTTTAGGATTTTCTGAAATTTCTTACTCCCCCTAAAATTCAAAATCATTAAAAGAAAATTTGAAAACAAACTATACAAGTAAATTGACAACCGATATCGAATCACTTCAATTTGCCATCCACTTGGCATAAACAATCAGAACTTCCCTTTACAATCAAACTATTTTCCCATTATGATTTCAAAACACTTAAGTTTGTTTTAATCAAATGGTTTTTCCGGAAAATAAGTTGTGTTGATTTTATAAAACCACTTGTAGGTTAGGGGTTCATCACATTGTTCTCCAAAAATATCATTTGTAGTAAAAACAAGTACAACTTAATGTCCTTGATTTACCACTTGTAAGTGAAAGCTTTCTCCAACCACTTGTAGGTTCACTTATCAACCAAAATCACTTATAAAAATTCAAAATGTAACAATTATAAGAACAACTACCACTTGTAGGTTTACCAAATAACCACTTGTAGAAAGATGCCGATTCCTGCTCCACGATTAACAACTTGAGAGCTCCGGCAAGTCACACTTATCATTTATGAAAAACTAACATCCAAGCTTCACCAAACTTGGATGTTACCTTCTCATCTGCACTCGGGTAAAAAGTTGCTTTCTTTGTTTCATTAAAATCCTTTACCCCTTTTACTTTACCCTCAACCATTTTTCCAAAAATCTTTTTCACATTTCCAGTAAACGCTTTCTCGGCATCAAATTCTTTCTTTTCAGAATAGAACTGATTTGAGATCTCAACTTTTCCAACTTTTGATTTAAAATTTTCAGCCTTCAATGGAGGAAAATGAACATCATCCATTGGAGGTACTGAATTGTCTTCTTTAATCTCAACCTGTGGCTCATCTGACTTTGTGGAATCAGATTCATCGCCAAATTTCACATCATGAACCTTCTTAACAACCCACACTTGGTTGTCATTCTTGGCTCTCTTTTTGTAAAAATGTGTCTTTGAACACTCAACAACTTCATATGTTGAATTTTCAAAAAATTTGAATTTTTCAATTGGTAGCTCAGTTTTATCGACAATAATTTCTTTGAGTATTTCAGAAACTCCCTGTTTATCCTTTGAAGTCAATGGACAATTCCATGCAATGTGACCAGCTTCATTGCATCTGTAACAGATTCTTGTCTCTTTTCTTTGATTAGTTCCATCCTTCACATTCTCTTGCTTTTTGGCAAGGAATTCTTTATTTGATTCCTTCCAGAATGAGCTTTTTGATTCCTCTTCACAGCTTGTCCCTGAAACAAATATCATTTTTGATTTAAAATCTCGAACATATTTTTCATTTTTATAATTTTCTGGTGGAATAAATCCAAGACCTTTCTTTTTTAAATTACCTTTATGGTTTGGTTTCTTTTGAAAACCAGAACCAGAACTATAACATTTTTTCTTGTTTAAACGTTGTTGAACTCTTGAAGTGTACTTTTTAGGTTTTTCAGTAAGATTTACATCTTTTATTTCAGAAATATTGATTTCTGTTGAAAACCTTTTTGATCATTTCAAACTTAACACTTCTTATTGGAAATTCCTCATCAGAATATAATTTGTCTGAATCCTTCAAAGTATATGCCACTTTGATTGATTCGTCATTCAAATTAGATTTTGATAACAGGAATTCTTTATTGTAAACCCGTTTAACCGACGACTTTGAATTGTTGACCGACGAACTCGGACTTTTGACGGACGAACTTGAACATCCAGACTCGGACTTTGACTCAGACTCGTCATCTTTATCCAACACCTGATCGACCACCTTTTTTATTAACTCGTACTCATGATCAGTGTCAGAGGATGTAAAAACGACGTCAATATTTTCTGGTAATTCATCGGTTATATCAGACTTTAACTTTATATTGACTGCTTTTTCATCTTGCTCCTCATTTGGTTTTCTGGGAGAATATCCTTCCCGGATCGGAGGCGGACACTTGTTATAACTAGCACTCTGTTTCTTACCAGTATCCTTCTTGTCAGTCTTCTAATCTCGAAAGACTTCCATACCTGCAGCAGTTGGATAAATTCGATTAATGAGATAATCAGAACTAGAATATCTCTGTAATAAACGTCTGATTCTCTCATTTTCAATCTTTTCTGTCTCCAACTCTTGCTGCAATTTGGCACATTCCTCAATGTAATGATTTATTGCTTTTTGCTTCGACATCATCACAGCATTCATCATGGTCAATGCATCTTCTCTCTCAGAATTTGTCTTTTGAAGACCAGTTACTGTTCTATTTAGCACATCATATGACTCTTTCACATAGTTGAGATTGAACAGTAATTGTTCTTTCATCTTTTCTTGCTCACTCAGTTTCTCATCTTTTTCTGCACATTGCTTGCAAGGTTCTAAACACTTTGAACAAGGCTTGATGACTTCCATAATCTTTTCAACTTCGATGATCTTCTCGACTTCAACAACTTTCTCAATTTCAATCACTGGTTCAACTTCAATCACCTTCTCAGCTTTAACTTCTTCATTTTGAACAGTCTCTTCCTTTTTATCAACACTTTCACATTTCATTTTCTTTGGTTCTTTTGCAGCTCGTCTCTCTTTCAGCTTCTCCAAGCGATCTGCAAAATAAAATTGAAAGCTTTCAGGAGATAAATGAGTTTTTGCAATATTAATATGTCTTTCTTCCTCATCATCACCACTGTCATCAGTTGGTGATTGATCAAAATCTATTGTCTTTTCAGAACTATCATCTGAAGAACCAGAATCAGATTGTGTTTGATCAAAAACAATTTCTTCTTCTGAACTTTCATCGGATGAAACAGACTCTTCTTCTTGATTCTTCTCATGAACACCAATCACTTTCATCCATTCTGTAAACAAATCAGGTTCTTGAACCATCTTTGCAATGAAAGCTTTAAACTCCCCATTCTCATCCACAAACCTATCCCAGCTAAAACCTTCAGGTAATTTTTCATCATCTTGGTTTATTAGACATGCTTTACTATCAGCTGAAATATATTTGTCCCAACTGAAATTTGTTGAAGATTTTTGATCATCTTGATTTACCAAACATGCTCTCTTTGATGATTCATCAATCTCCTTCCTGCCATGAGCAGTTTGCAGTTGTTGTTGATATGGCTGTTGAGCAACTTGTTGATATATTGCTTTTCGATAGTAATCATCTTTTCCAAATGGATTCTTTACTCCACTCGCTTCCTGGTTTTTGCATTCTCTTTTGAAATGACCTTTCTCCCTGCATCGAAAACAAGTAACTTTAGATTTATCAAAACCTAAAGTAGAAACATGTGCATCCAAGAAATCATTTCTTCCTGTAATCATTTTGAACTTTTCAGCTCTTCTCAAGACACTAGCTAAGCACCATTTGATATCCATGAGCTCCATTTCTTCAGCGTCTATCTGATCGTAATCCTCTTTTGTCAGCATAGGATTTCCGATCCTCCCTGTAACCAAACCTTCATAGGATTGTAACACAGTTGCAAGTAACGCCATGTGATCTTTTGCAATTTCTTCAGAAAAACTTTGACCATCTGGAAGATTCAATGCAATGTTGCACTGTATCACACAACCATTCCCACTTTTTGAACTTTGAGAATGAAAACTTGAAGTTGAACTTTTAGGATTAACACTTGGATATGAAGAAAATCCACTGCTGCTATTTGGACTTTGTTCAACAGTTCCAGATGAGTTTCCAGCACTAAAAGCAGTTTGAATTTTCGGACACATTTCAACCTCTTGAACACTTCCTTTGTAATACATTTTCACATCTTGTTGACCACTCGAATTATTCATCCTTGCAATCTTTTGCTGTTCAAGATCTTGACCTTCAATCTTCTCGATGAACTGAGAAATCGTCAAACCATCATATTCTCCGGTGTTCTTTAAGATCATCAAAAATGTACCCCATTCTTTTTGAGGTAAAGCATCAGCTAATTTGTCTACCCATTCCTCTCTATCTTTGGTTATGCTTAACAATGACATAGACGGCACTAAGTGGCAATATCTTTCAATCAGTTTCTTTGTATCTTCTCCTGGCAAACTTGTGAATAGATCAAATTCTTTCTTAAGTAATGCCTTTTTACTTTTGATCATCTTTTCACTTCCCTCAAATTTGATTTTAAGCGCATCCCAAATTGATTTTGAAGTTTTGTCATGTTGAAGCAATACAAAAATGTCTTCTTTAATAGCTTGTTGAAGTAGACTAATCATCATTTTTTCAGCATTGTACATGTCTCGTTCTTTATCAGTGAACTCAGAGATTGTTTTCTCAACTTGCAGATCAGTACGTGGTAGAACATACTTTTTCAAAATACACTCCCAAGATCTCAAGTGATTTGCTTGAACCCAATTTTCAAACCAATCTTTCCAACCGTAATACTCCTCAATGCTCATTAGCTTCGGGGGTTTTTGCATAGTTCCAGTTTCGTTTTCCAAGTTCATGCTTTGAGCAATTGTAGCCGGAGTAGTCGGAGATGTGGCAAATGCGTTATAAAATTCTTCACTCATGATTCAGTAACAAAATTTATCAAGACAAACACTTCCAAACAAAATTAGTGCTTCAAATGAAATTCCTTCAAGCGAGATTACCTTTTCAAACAAGATTAACCTGCACAAACAAACTTCAAACAATATCAACAATTCAAACGAAATTAGACCCTTTGGAACGAAATAAGTGATTTCGTAAAAAATTAGATGATTTCGTACGAAATTACAAACTGGTTCGTGCGAAATGCCAAACCTGAAGTAATTTCGCGCGAAATAACACAAAAACACTAATTTCGTGCGAAATTAACAGCGATTTAATGCGAAATTAATCAAACGATGTAATTTCGTGCGAAATTAAGAGGCTATTTCGTGCGAGATTATGCTGATGTCATTTTTTCCGAACTGATTTTCAAGCGGAATTACAAATATTATCAGTTTTAGATCAAATTAAGGTCCAATTCTCTCAAGGCTTTGTTAAAACACTGCTTCGCTTGTGTTGTGAAAAATTCAGGACATTTTCACCGTGAAAACTTGTTCAATTGAGAAAAGAAGGTGTAGAAGTAAGAGAATTAGATGAAATCAAGCTGAAATCTTCAGAACTCCTCCTCCTGAGCTCTGATACCAATTGTAGGATCGTGCACGGACCCGAAACGAGTCGGTCAGAGGCGTTCTACTCAAAATGAAAGACGGAAACAGACATGATGAGTTGAATTCAGCTAGATATCACTTTAAACTGTCTTGTATATTGATCTGGTAACGATTACAAGTCTGTAGACACTTCGACAGAGCTTCGCCGTCGGAAAACACCTAGATAATTTCGTACCAAATGACACATCAAGACACCTATTTATAGAACCCTAATTTCGCACGAACCTGTACGAACGAAATCATGTTTTCACACGAAATTAGATTTCATGCGAAATAGCTAAGTAATTTCGTGTGAAATTACTTGTCCTAATTTCGTGCGAAATTATCCTTTGACAAGTTTTCTCGTTTTGTGTGCCCTGATCTATCTAAAACAAACCAAGACTCGATACAAGACGAAGTCGACAAACGCATGCACCAACAAAATTTTGATGAGGAAGATGTTGATGTATGTCACACCCTGATATTTCCACGTATTACCGGTGGGGAGTATCGTGACGTAGTTGATATCATCATAGTCAAACAACATAATTTAAATGCACAGCGGAAACAAAAGATAATTATATTATAACCGAATGAGAATATCAAAGTATTACAAACAGTATGTAAAGGATCCACAGGCGGATCAAATAAAAGAAAACTGTTCAACAGACTTTAGGCATCTAGAACTTGCAAGATTCCCTATTGACGCCCTGAGCTCCCAGCCAATTACGTACAGTACCTGCCACTTAACCTTTTTGGAAAATACGTCACTTTACACTGGTAAATACAATTAACTGACTCATTTTGAAAATGTTTAAGAAAATTGATTTGAATGCACAAGGCACAAAAACTTTTTATAACTTGGGATAATTTTATTAATAAAAATCTTGTATCTGATTTACATGTTTGTCCAATATTTAGGGCCGGTGATTTTACAAGCCGGTCAAGATTAATAGACACACCACAAATATAATCTCACAAGAAGACACCCTTACGAGTGAGCATATCTTTTACATACGCAACAGGAGGTGTTATGCCTACACCTTGTGCTTAAGTTGTGGCCATTCACTTTTTAAATGAGCCAAGGATATCCAGGACACGGTCATTAACCCCTAATGTTATTTGTTATCAATCAATACAGATTAAAACGGGATTATGCAATTTAATCATCTCCGATTAAAAGGTTTCTACACCCGACCAAGAGGTATTTTTATAATATCGTATCCCAAGCCCGTATAAGGGAAAATAAGTTAAAAGTATTTACCTAAGCTAGCAATGCAATTTATACTCAGCCGTATATTCTAATCAGCAAGCACAAGTACTTCTACTGGGGCTCTTAATCTGGAACGAAGGTTTTATTAACTTATTAGATTCCTAATGGGTCTTAGTTAAGTTGAAACTTAGACCGGTTAGTTTTAAGGAAAAGTTTACGGTTCAAAACGCATGATTAAGCGAAGACCGGAATAGAATGTGATTTAGACCCGACAAGTTTGGAGACTTGTATAATATGGGTACACTAAACACATTCTGGATTTTGAGGCAAAAATGATAAGGTCTGACCCGTTTTGGTCAATTTATGCAAACTAGTTACATAAACCGATCCGAACGTGAAATATGCGTAACGGGTAACCATAAGAGTCATATACATGTTTCCTAAGTTAATATGCCTTAAATATGTTGTGATATCAGTAGGATACCTTCCATTATGCCCAAAACGAATTTAAAACCAATTTATGCCCCGTAGGGGTATTTTGGTCATTTTAAAGGTTATAAGAGAGGTTAAATGATAATCTGAGGTTCTGGTCTAAAATGATCAGTAAATATATTTATTTTAATAAGTTATATCAGTAGGCTATTTCACATATGTGAAATTTATCATTTATGGCCAAACTATGCACCGTAGGGGCATTTTGGTCATTTCACATATGCTTTAAAGGTCAATTTTGGAAATCTGAGTTCAAAACTTTTATTTACTATTAAAGTATAAAAACTTATTCATAACATCAGTAGGTATCAAGCTTTAGGTCCCCAATATGGTTTTAAACCATACTATGCGCCTAAATCGCATAAAAGTCGGTATTTGATGATATTTGGGTTAATTAAAGAAATCTGAGACTTTGATCAGCCTTTACTGTTTAAAATAACTTATTTAACACATAAAATCAGTAGGAAAAGGTTTGGTGAGTAAAGGATGTGTAAAACTCATTTTATTAGCGAAAAGGGCATTATTATCAATTACCGAGTCTATGCGATAACTCCATGTTATGATCAGATTAAAATTTTATAAAAATTTCCAAAAATCCCTAAATATTATATTATATCAGTAGATAAAAGGTTTGATGATAAAATTTGGGTTTAAATAGGCTTTATGCCGAAAATGCCGTTTAATTAATAAAGAAGCTTTCAATTTACGCTATTGCGCATAACTCCCATTTTAGACCACGAACTGATGTGAAATTTTATGGACATGTTTATAAATCAGTAATAAAGGTTTTAGTCCTTTCATATTTTCAAAAATCTTGTTTCAATATCAAAAGGGCATTATGGTCAACATTTAGGCATTATGGAAACATGTAATGAACTCTAATTCTAAAGGACCAAGTAGTATAACTTCAGGAGGTTATACTAACATATAACATGGTCACAAAGGAACCCTAAGGCATAATTAAACCAATCTAATTCGGGTCGGAACTGAAAGTCAAAGCAAAAGTCAACTTTTGCGACTTTCGGTTCCGAACCGAGCCTAAACTTGAAATTGTCGGGTTGAACATGCTTAGACATGTTCTTAAACTAATTACCAAGTTATACAAGCGTTAAAACAGGTTTTATAGCTTCTATATTGCTAATTATGAATTTATTTGCAAAATAGCTTTCTGTTGACTTTTTATTATTAGGTTTGACCCGACATTTGACCAAGTTAGGGTGATAATCAGTAGGTGCCCTCTTAGGGGTTTATTACCTACATAATTACCAACTTATAGCTACTTCTAAATTGACTAATGACTGGACCATTAGTGATTAATCACTAAGTCAAACCTTAATTACGATAAGCTTGACTTTTGGCCACTAAACTAATCAAAACTGAAATTAGGAGGCTAAGGACACTTACAAATGGTCCTTAGTACTAAAAAGAACTCCAAGGAAGTTCCAAATGCTCAGGATCCTCCAGAATTGAGAAGGTAGCAAGATGAGAATGAAATGAGCAAATGGGAAAGATGAAGAACACTTCTATTTATAGGTTTTGGATGTGAATTAGATCATGACAAATGTTAGGAGGGACATCTAGGATCATCACAGGTGTAATACCATTTTTCCCAAACCATCAAAGCCCCTAGAATCAGATATGTGAGACAAGGGCAAAACCAAAGATGGTTTTTAACATTTCTGTTACTGGCATCAGCTTACGGACCGTAAGGACCAGGCCTGCACACAGCAAGTTTCAAAAGTTGACAATTTTGGCCCCTGCACTTCCAAATGCCATTTCCGACACATCTAAGGCCCGTTAAACCATTTTTAAGGCTCTACAATGATGCCTAAGCATAGGGAACATGAAAAATGCTCAAAAATATGCCGGATGTCGGTTCGTTTGGTCGTATGGTCACATTATTCGGCTAATTACGACGAAACACGGACGGACGTGAAAAACGAACCAAATTACGCGACGAATGGAATTTTATCAAGCCAAACACTAAAATAAAATATTTTAATGCTTACATAAATTTTTGGATGTCCGGATATATTCAGAACGTAAGATATGCGCGAAAATGCAAACTTATGCACTTTTTGACGCTTTTAGTCCCTGTTGATCAAATAAGTTTATTTTTGCGCACCAAACACCTCTAAGACTATTTCTAAGCTATTTAAAGGATATTTAGGGCATGTTTAACTTATGATCATATTCTGGAAGGTTCGATACTATACGAATTGATAGACTTTTGCAGTTTGACGCAAATAGTCCCTCTAATGCGCAAACTTGCGCATATCATCGTTAAATAGCATTGAAGCCTTATTTAATCCATATTAAGAATTCTTGGGAGTATTATTAAACATCACGATGCTTCGGGTTCGCTAAAAGGTCATTCGGAGGTATAATTAAACATATTGACACTTTTAGTCACTCTAATTTGCAAAGTTGTGCGTAACTTCACTTATAGGCATAAAAGCCTTGGACGGCCAATGGATGGCATTCCCGAGAGTATAATAAAATATCATGAAGCTCCTGGTTTGTTAAAAGGTCACTCAGAGGTGAGAATTAACATGTTGACGCTTTTAACCCTTTATTGCGCAAACTTTCAATTAATTACGCAAACGGCTACACTTGATCAACAAGTGGCTCATTTGTGAATATAAAACCGTAAAAGGTTATTCAAAAACTTATTTTAGGTATGTTAATACTTCTAGTTCTTTCATAATCAATGTTTTTCGATTTTTCGAAAAGTTAGTCCCTTAAATTCAAGGTTTGACTTTATTAGGGTTTATTACACGTGTCAACACTTCATTGGACGTGATTTTACGAGGTGTTACAATGTAGATATTTTTTGGAGAAAACTTGACCTGAACCCATAAAATATTTGATGAGGAAGATGTTGATGTAGACAAACAATTAGAATATGTGAAACAGAAATTGTCTACCCAACCCCCGCAAGTGAGGAAAAGCGTCTTATCGAAGATCATGGCTGTGGTAAACCCATATATGAGCGACAAAAAACTTCCTGTCGTACAAGAAAACACTCGCGGGCGGCCAACGTCCAAGGTCGAACAACAAAGAAAAGAACAACCTGCTAGAGATAGCTCAGTTGGGCCTCCCAGACAACAAACTAGGTGTGACCCTCCTCGACACAGCTCTTATGTACCGTCGGTAGATTCCCTAATACCGTCTACGTCTGCAATGTCTCTAAAGTCTCAAAGGTCGTTAAATCGACGCAGTCGTTCAACGGCTTCAAATGAAGAAGAGCCTAGCAAGGACTATGGCTTTCCGTTAATCACTGATGAGGGAACGCTTGAATATGTGCACAGATACAAAAAAACAAATTCCAAAAGTGTTTAACCCCCACATTTCAAGAATAAAAGATGTCAAGCCGGATGGACATTGTGGGTTTCGGGCGGCGGCTGTGGGTTTAGGGTTTGAACAAGACTAATTTGGGTATATTTGAAACCAACTACTTGAAGAGCTGACGGGTGATAACAAATAAATGTGGAGGTACGTCTTCGATAGTGAATTACCAGGGAACTACGACCAACAAGTACAGAGAATAGATTTTATCGGGGTTGGAATGGCACCCATGGAACATTGGACGGAGATGCCTCAAGCAGGACTCCTTCTTGCCCATAGGTTTGGTGTGATTATTCACATATTAGACATCCGAGGTTGTTCTACTGTATTTCCCTTATATGATCCAAAGCACGCACGTGCCCCCCATCAGTTTGTTTCACTGTTATTTGTTAATCTTGGTCATTTCATCCACGTCTGACTTGAAGGGGACTATCCAATGCCGCCACCAAACATTATGTGGAGCAGAAACGCGGGCTCAGAAGCTTTACTTTGGACGGAAAACTACACGGAACGGATAGCATGGTATATATGCTAATGAAGCCTAACATTGACCCTACATTGCTTGTTATTGATTAATTTGTAATTTTTAAAAATAATTTATTTGTATAATGTATTCCATTTGTTTATTGCCAAAACAATGCATTATATTGATTAATTTGTAATACGAAAATACGCTAAAATATGCGAAAATACGATAAAATATGCTAAAGTTCGCTAAAGTATGTCAACATACGCTTAAATACTCTAAAGTACGCTAAAATATGTCAAAATACGCTTAAATACTCTAAAGTACGCTAAAGTACGCGAAAATACGCTAAAATACCTTAAAATACGCTATAATGCTCTAAAGTACGCTAAAATATGCTAAAATACGTTAAAATATGATAAAATACGCTAAAATACTTTAAAATATGCTAAAATACGCAAAAATACCTTAAAATTCGCTAAAATACATGAAAATATGTTAAAATACGTTGCAATACGCTAAAATACGTCAAATTACGTTAAAATACGCTAAAATACGCCGAAATACGTTAAAATACGCCGAAATACGTTAAAATACGCTAAAATAAGAAAATATACCTTAAAATACCCTAAGATACATGAAAATATGTTAAAATGCCTTAAAATACGCTATAATGCTCTAAAGTAGGCTAAAAGATGTCAAAATACGCTAAAATACTCTAAAATACGCTAAAATACGCAATTATACCTTAAAAATCTCTAAAATACATGAAAATATGTTAAAATACGTCGCAATACGCTAAAAATACGTCAAATTACGTTAAAGTGCGATAAAATACGCCGAGATACGTTAAAATACGCCGAAATAGGTTAAAATACGCTAAAATAAGAAAAAATACCTTAAGATACCCTAAGATACATGAAAATATGTTAAAATACGCTATAATGCTCTAAAGTACGCTAAAATATGTCAAAATACGCTAAAATATGCTAAAATACGCTAAAATACTCTAAAATACGCTAAAATACGCTAAAATACCTTAAAATTCACTAAAATACATGAAAATATGTTAAAATACGTTGCAATACGCTAAAATACGCCGAGATACTTTAACATACGTCGAAATACTTTGAAATAACCTAAAAAAACAGGTTAAAATAAGCTAAAATACGTCAGAATACACGCAAATATGTCAAAACACTATAAAATACGCAACAATACGATAAAATACCTCAAAATACGCAACTAATGATATTTCCACGAGCGAATACATATAACACGACACTATGGAGTACAAGTGGATTTCAAACAAAACTGTACATAATCATAGAATACGATATTCGCACGCAACCGAACGTCACCGAAAACGACGCATGTTCAAGGCATACGTCATAAAACGACAAAATATGCGAAAGTTTGTCAAAAAACGACACGTATACGTGTCGAACCGAGGGAAACACGAAAAACGAAATTTTCAAATTATAACATATACGATCGTATAGGCCAATATTGTATCGTATTACACCTTAAATACGCATTGTATAGATCTATACGATGAGTATTATACCCCGAATTTATAAAAGAAACATGGGTATTATGGTAATTTCACTCCCATCGTATAGACCTATATGATTCGTATTTAAGGTGTAAACGATATAACCCCCTGAAACACAGGGGGTTGATACGATCCAAAAACAAAAAAAATCCAAATACACCGACATACACACACATACGGTGCTTATACATACGGTCAAGATACGGTCGAGATTTCAAGATCAAAGACTAGTACGGTATTCATCTCCGAACCCTCATCATTTTTACGTTTTCAATTTTGCATTTTATCCGTCCAATTTGTGTGATTTTGGGGTTGAAAACCTGGGTTTTTTTGCGGTTTTTCATGAACTGATGGAGCGATACGATGCGTATGGGCCTATACGCATCTTATTGTTTCAAAATTTCAATTTTTTTTCAAGAACTTATGAACTAATACGATGCGTATGGGCATATACGCATTGTATCGATTCAAAATTTCAAAGTTTTTCAAGAACACATGAATTGATACGATGCGTATGGGCCTATACGCATCGTATTGATTCAAAATTCTTGTTTGTTTTTCTTTTCTGTTTTATAAAGTATAAACAAATGTTTTATATCTTAGTTTTTTTAATGTTTTACTAGTAAGTAGAAATTGTAATATAATGTTTTTATTTTTAGTCGAAGTCGTCCGTATCGCACGTAGGTCGGTAACGAGCGTCGAAACGTAATGAGTCGTAGATATATAATGTTTATATTATTTAGTAGGGGTCGTCCGTATCGCGATTAGGTCCATTACGAGCGTCGACACCTAAGACGTCGTAAATATATAGTCTTTTTTTTATTTTTTAGTCGAAATATCCGTATCGCGCGTAGGTCCGTAACGAGCGTCGAAACCTAAAACGTCGTAGATAGATAATAATTATAATATATAGTCGGGGTCATCCGTATCGCGATTAGGTCCATTACGAGCGTCGAAACCTAAGACGTCGTAAATATATAGTTTTTCTTATTTTTAGTCGAAACGTCCGTATCGTGCGTAGGTCCGTAACGAGCGTCGAAACCTAATACGTCATAGATAGATAATGTTTATATTATTTAGTCGGGGTCGTCCGTATCGCGATTAGGTCCATTACGAGCGTCGAAACCTAAGACGTCGTAAATATATAGTTTTTATTTTTGTTTTTAGTCGAAACGTACGTATCGCGCGTAGGTCCGTAACGAGCGTCGAAACCTAATACGTCGTAGATAGATAATAATTATAATATATAGTCGGGGTCATCCGCATCGTGATTAGGTCCATTACGAGCGTCGAAACCTAAGACATCGTAAATATATAGTTTTTTTTAGTCGAAACATCCGTATCGCGCGTAGGTCTGTAACGAGCGTCGAAACCTAATACGTCGTAGATCGATAATGTTTATATTATTTAGTCGAGGTCGTCCGTATCGCGCATAGGTCCGTAACGAGCGTATGTTATATATTTTTTTTAAATTAATTAAAAATTGTTATATTTTGAAAAAAAATTGATTAAAATTGTTTAATCATGCATATATGGATGTCGTTATTGGTGGCAGTCGAGGTGGCGGTGGCGGTGGGCGTGGACGTGGCCGCGCACGTGGAGCGGCGGGGGCGTCGATAGCGGTGGTGGTGCCTGGTGGGCGTGGACATGGCCGTGGGCGCGGGCATGGCGCTGGACCTAGGCGCGGGCGTGGTGCTGACCCTTGAGAGGATCCGTTGATGGAGAATATTTATCTAATGTTCGAGGAGGGGAGCGAGGCTTATCACAGATGTGAAAAGTTTCGTCGTATGGAGATCGGTGGCCACGTCGCGCTCGATTGGGGAGCTCTAGATGAGGTTGACGAGCCGGCGAGAGCCTGATAGTTCATCGGACACGATACTCCATGGTCGAGTTGTACTATTTGTTACTGTTTTTTCTT
This sequence comes from Helianthus tuberosus, assembly GCA_030545235.1. Taxonomy (NCBI): domain Eukaryota; kingdom Viridiplantae; phylum Streptophyta; class Magnoliopsida; order Asterales; family Asteraceae; genus Helianthus; species Helianthus tuberosus. The sequence goes on from CM060354.1 coordinate 82,229,132, forward strand.
CGTTTTGTATACGGTATGCATACTAACCACACTGTGTGACAGGTCGTTCGATATTGCGTACACACCGTCTTACAGGGTCATGACATGCGAGTTTTTATCGACTTTTGACTTCGCTCCCAGGCCTGCAGACCGTCCGGAGGAGGATGACGACCCGGACGACCCGTGGATAGAGGTCAGCTTTCGTCTAGCAAACCAGTGGCATTTTATGTCACTCAGACAGTTTGCCCAACACTACGGCCTTTACACAGTGGAGGAGTTAGACACCCCCACCTACACCGACGGCATATGGATGCCCCCCATACGACTTTGCTTAGGTTCTGGCAGGTGATCAGCCAGCATCCCTTCGGCTCGACGTCGAAGTCGAGGTCTTCCTATATCACCGATCCCCTCTACCGTTACCTTCACAAGCTTATTGCCACGTCCATAGCACCAAGCGAGAAGAGTCGCGAGTGGTGCAATCAGGGGGATCTCTTTTACCTGTACTGCCTTATATGGGGGGGGGGGGGTTGGAGAGGTGCGCCCTGCATCGCTGCCTAGGCCAGTGGTTCACGGCGACGTACCACAAGCAGGACTCGTCTATGCTGTACGGGGGGGGGGGGGCGTACATCACACGTATCACCGTCTCCTTGGGCCTTGTTCCCCAGCAGGACCCATTATTCTCGCAGGGGGCGTGGTGGAGCCGGTCAGGTTGACCCATACTACCCTGATCGGCATGCAAGTCACGCGTGACTTCCCTAGGCTCGGGCTGCGACTTATAGGGGACGTCGGGGAGGTGTTCGTCCCCGCCGCTCCCCCAGACGAGCTACCAGCGTTGCGTCAAGAGCTGGCACAGGGTGAAGGTCAGCGACTCAGATGTCGACGATGGTGACCACACTGACCCACCACCTCCGTCTCCTCCATTTCCGATAGGTGCTCGGCCACTGCAGCCGCAGCCACTTGGGGTGCCACAGTACCCCCTGCACATAGTCGACGACGAGCTAGATCCAGCTGTGGCACGTGCGTTACATCAGTTGGAGGCGCGGATGCAGGTGCGGATGGACACCGCTCACGGCCGTATGGAGCGTCTTCTCAGGGAGGCGATCCAGGCACTCCGGCGTGGTGAGCAGCCCGGTCCGGATCAGCGGGCGGGGACCTCAGGCACTGCGGGGGAGGGCCCTCAGGCACCACTCAGGATCCATAGGTTTAGGATCGTTGTACTTTTCTTGTATTTTGACGGTTTATGTATTTTGTACAATGGCATGTGTATGTACAAACTTATTATGTAATTAAATTTGCAGTTTCAGTTTATTTGTATTTGTGATTGTTTATTTTAACTGTTTAGATTGGTATACTTGATCTATAATACGATGTTAAGTTAATACGATAATTAACGATATAAAGTTGATAAATATGTGATACGATACGACATGATACGCTATAATACGATACTTAACGATATAAAAATAATAAAGATTTTAAAACTTATTAAAACAAAAATAACCTATAATAAACACCAATGACAAACCCAAAACACCAAAATCCGAACACAACACACAAAAAATAAACTTCAAAAATTCAGGGTCTTAATACGCATCGTATAGGCCTATACGATGCGTATTATGCCAGCCGCCAGACAACACCTGCACCTGTCAGTCTGCAATATTTTTTTACTTTTTCAATATGCATCGTATACACCTATACGATGTGTATTGAAAATCCAGGGTGTGCGGATAGATAAAGAGGTGGGGGAATAGAATTCCCCTTATTATAAGAGATAGGATCATGTACAAGACACAAATTTCATACGAAGCATACGTGAGAATGAGGGAATGACAAGTGCTATTGGTAGGAAGGGTAATTTAGTCTTTTCTTAAGTGAACTAGTTTCCACTTTGATTTTTAAACAGTTCTGACTTTCTCATGCGTTAATATTTTTTTTTTTGTAAAAATTACACCGTATTAACGAACATTTTATTCTTTAATTCGAGTAGCCTATTGCTATAGTTTTCTTAAAAAAAGTTTACAGGATTTTGAATACCCATTACGTGATTACCTGATTTTTAATACCTAGTACCCATTACGTGATTTTAAATACCCAGTATATGACTACATGATTTTTGAATACCTATTACATGATTACACATTCAACGTAAATCGTTACACATTCAATATGATTTGTTATTACTAATGTTATTACAGTTATGCTTAATTATTGCGTGATTACACATTCAATAATAAAAATTCGATTGTTTATGTTTTATTATGTGATTAAATCTCTAATATACAACATTAGGTGGTTATTATATGTTGATTTGACTAATGTTTTGTACATCAATTATTCTTAACTAATACGTAATTATACCTGAAATATTAGGTATTCCAGATGAAATATTATGTATTACATGTTTGGTTTTTACGTAATTACGTAATCACTCAATGGGGTTTGACATAAATAATATAATGAAATCGCGTAATCACGAAATGGGTATTTAAAATCATGTAATAATACATAGTTAACTATTGTTACGTCATTACGTAATCAATTAGTGTGGTTTCACATAAAATACTATAATGAAATCATGTAATTACGTAATGGGTATTCAAAATCACGTAATCACTTGTTGGGCATTCAAAATCACGTAATAGGTATTTAAAATCCTGTAAATTTTTAGGAAAATTATAGCAATAAACTGCTCAAATTAAAGAGAATGAAATACACATTAATACACTGTAATTTAAAAAAAAATATATTAATGTATGAAAATTTTATAAACGTTTGAAAATCAAGGGGGAATGAGTTCAAGTGAGAAAAGATCAGAATTCTCTTTCTCTATTTGTTTCTTCAATTGTTTGAACCTGAGATTTACCAAAATGTCACATGTCACACCCCGACCGCGTAAAACAACAAATCGCGGTGGAATCGTCGGGGAGTGTTGTAACAGAATCATTGTTTCATAACACATGGAAATTGAAATTTTGTTTTATTGAATTAAAAATGGTTTCAAAGTCTTAAAAACAAAGATACATAACATAATCAACTAGTCTTGCATCTTTTATTGTCACTAAGGCCCTCGTCCAATCCTATGTTTGCATCATAATCATCTAACAACAGCACTTGAAACACATGTGAAAATAGGTACGTCAGCATAAAAATGCCTGTGAGATACATAGGTTTTATTGATTTAGGATTCATGACTTGTAAGTTTAAAGAATATGTTTAACAAAAGTTAGTCATGAACCTTGTAAAATGTTTTCTTTTATAAATCATACAAAAATCGATAAGAAGCAGATGCTATAAAAGAATAATGCATGGTTAAATAAATAACCAAGTAAAAATGAGTTTGTACAAAATATGTTGTTTGTAAAACAATGTTTTTGTAAAGATATGTTATTTGTGTAAAATTTAATATGTCTAAATTGAAATGGTTTAAATAACGCTACGATATGTAATATCATAAAAGCACTTATATATAGGAAGTACCAGCGGCGTATCCATCATGCTTTTATCATATTACACACGCCTCGTTATTTAAATCACTTACCCAAACAAACCACCAATGTAGAAATGTTCATGTATAACCAAATGTAATGTATAGTGAATAAAAAAACCAAGTAAAAATGAGTTTGTACAAAATATGTTGTTTGTAAAACAATGTTTTGGTAAAGATATGTTATTTGTGTAAAATTTAATATGTCTAAATTGAAATGGTTTAAATAACGCTACGATATGTAATATCATAAAAGCACTTATATATAGGAAGTACCAGCGGCGTATCCATCATGCTTTTATCATATTACACACGCCTCGTTATTTAAATCACTTACCCAAACAAACCACCAATGTAGAAATGTTCATGTATAACCAAATGTTCATGTTTAAATAACGCTACGATATGTAATATCATAAAAGCACTTATATATAGGAAGTACCAGCGGCGTATCCATCATGCTTTTATCATATTACACACGCCTCGTTATTTAAATCACTTACCCAAACAAACCACCAATGTAGAAATGTTCATGTATAACCAAATGTAATGTATAGTGAATAAAAACATTTACTAAATAAAAGCATTTACTCAACCCTATAAGAAATAAATCTACAAAACAATGTATTTGATAAATCATAATTTAAATCAAAAGTTATGTTTTGTAAAATTCATACTTTATTGATACAAACATCTACGCGGTAATGTTAAACGTCTACATCCAAGCCTTGAGACTGTAAGATAAACCCTAGAGCAAGTCAGAGGTCTACCAAAAATGTTTTCGGATTCGGTCATTCCTTCCACCCAAACAAACCTAGGATTTCAGAAATGGGAGTTGTCAAGTCCTATGGTACCACTACCTACTACCGAGCGGCATGATCGGTGTTAATGAATGTATTAGTTTCGTTAAACAAACCAAATGTTATACCAAATATAAGCATGTTTTTATGAAAATAATGTACTAAATATGCTAAATGAACATACAAAGTAGAAATGAAAATCAATGTGTCCATATGCTGAGTGAACATATGCAACAAAAATGCAATGAAAATCAATGTGTCTATATGCTGAGTGAACATATGCAACAAAAGTATTTATGAAAATCAATGTGCTAGCATGCTAAGTGAACATACATGGCAAAACATAATGAAATCAAGTACTATATGTGTACTAATGAACATAGCAAGTATATATTATGAAAACATGAAAAGCACGAAAGTAACAAGTAGGCACATGTGTTTCACCCCAAAATATTTGAAAACAGTAAAAGAGGGGACTATGTACTCACTTAAGGATGCTTAGAAGTCTTGAATAACAACCAAGCAAAGCTAGAAGGATCACGGAAATTAATCGGCACCTAATATAGATAACTACATTAATAACCGGACCTAAATCGGAAGATCGGATAGGATGAGGTTTCGTAAACCAAATGAGTATTGGAACTTATGTGATATGGTTTAACAAAGCCTACATACTAAATCGAAACCTAACCTAAGTGCTTACGATCCATTACGACCCGTTTAGGTAACTTACGCTACTTTAACGCGTCGCTCGCGTAAAATGCGTTCGGACCGCCTAACTAGTCCTATGACAAGTATTATATGCCTTAACATGTCTAATGATGTTACCTAATCAGTTTAGATGTCAAAATTTAGGTTGCATATACTTAAAATGAATTTATGCGTAAAAAGGGCATTTTTGTCATTTTCCTAAGGCATATAAACTACCTATCATACAACTAACTAAACGATGTGACCATAAGGTATAACCTTGGAAGGTTATTCCCTATTCAACTATGGCCACAAAAATATGTTTGGTCGGATCTTAATAATCGACCAAACGGGTCGGGTTCGAAAGTCTAAGTGGTTGTTTAGACCTCTTATTTTACGACCCTATATAAGCACTAAACTAAAAGTGACGAGTTAAACATGTTAAAACATTTTTAACGAAGTTAGAAAACAAGTTTGATATCAAAACAAAGGATTTTGATACCCAAGAATAGTTTGGTTGCAAAATACGCATAAACGCGCATTTTGACCAAAACTATAACTCGTCACTATACCTAATCAATGTGGTAATCAGTAGGTATAGTCACAAGGGACTATAACCATCGTGATTACGCTCACGTTGCAAAGTTCGAACGAACTTTGTGTTGACCAACTCGTGGTCAAAGCAGAAAGTCAAACACTGTTTGACTTTCATGCTTGAAATACAAGAACATGCATGAAGGAAACTTACAAAGGGTCCAAGCTATGAAGATTTGAACTAAAAAATTCTCAGGTATGAAGACATGGCAAACCTAGTTATCAAGATTAACGTATAAACCGGTATGTGAACAAACAAGTCAAACCAAAGTTTAACGCAAGTATGAATGAATGCCTTAATATAACCTCACGTTCACGGGAGGTGCGTTACTCCTATAGCGTTATACATGTTAAGGGTAGGCTCGTACGAAGTTAATGACAAGTTTATCACAAAACGAACAAACCCAGAAAATACGAATCAAGCATAACATATTAGTAAGCATGTATTGGATTATTTGTAGGTATGATTGCATAAAAGTATGTATGTTGAGTGTGTTTTCGTATGTGTAAACTTGTTGCGCCCAAAAAGTGTAAAAAAGTTAAAAAGGGCGTCGAGTTTACTCACAATATTGCAAGGCTTTCCGATTATCCGCGAGTGACGAGTTGTTTGTGAATAAGGAGTAAATGGTATGGTTACATGATGTTTATGGAGTGATTTGATTCGGGATTTTAGAATTTAAAGTACGAAAAGTATGTATTCATAAAAGTATTATATAGTTCTAAGTACTCGTTTTCGACACTAAGTTAAGTGTGATTTCATGGGTCCCAATTTGCCCAAAAGAATCAATAACGGGAATCTTAGATCGTAGATACGATAGCCTAAGTTTATGATGAATAATCATGGTCCGATTAGCATCATAAATTCAGCCTTGTTTATGTTTTTATATATATTTACATAGTTATAATATTAACCTAAAATAAGTCCATCATAGATATCATAGATTATCATGTAAGTCAAGCATGGAGGTTTAACCTCTTTATATGAATCATCACTACACGAAATCATCACAAGGATGATTCGGAGGGTCATGATTTACAAGCAATAAAGAGCTAGCTAGTCTATTATCAAATAAAACATCAAGTGAGGTGTGGAATCAAGTTAGAGATGCCAAAGCATCCAATATTCACACTTGCATCTAACATAAGTCTCACCATATGAACTATGGCAAACATATGTGACTTCAACACTTGTGGGGTTGTATTGAACCCTCACAAATCAGAAAGTTTAGAGGTCGTTTGTACCGCTAAACTTGTAAGAATCATCTTCAACAAGTCCCATAACCATTGATGGGTTTAGTAGGTTGCTAGGTACATGATTCAAGCAAGAAAAGTTCTGTTTTATAAAAGTTTAGCTAAGCTTTTTCAAAACAGAAAGTTGGGACTTAAAAATGGTGATGTTCCACCATAGATTACCTTAGTAATCTTGTGGAAACACTCCAATAGGTATTCCAATCTTTATAGAAGAAGAAATGGTGAAGAAAGTATGTAAAAATGAAGTTTACATGAGCATGAATGAAATCAGAAAATCAATCACACTTTGGACCTCAAATATGGTGAGGTTTCACCTTTAGATTACCATGGTAATCTTGTGAAAACCTTCCTAGAGGTTATCCAAGTGTTAAGGAAGAAGAAAGAAGAAGAAAATAGTTAAGGAAGTGAGCTAAAACTTACTTTGAATCCTTAGAACTTTCTGCTCAAATTTCAGTGAATTTAGAGGATTTTGGAGTGAACTTGGGAGTGTTTAGAGGGTTTGTAAAGTGAAAAAGAGGCTTAGAAGTGTTGTTTATATAGGGAGGGATTAGGGTTAGTGGCTAGGATTGAATTAAATGAGTTTAGGTGGGAAACAAGAGCCAAAAACTGACCAATGTAAGGGTTGTACGAAGCTGGCACAGATCAGGTCTGCCCCACGCGTCGCGGAGGTGACCAGGGGTGTCTGGCGAGTGTCGCCTGGCTGACCCTCCAGGCCAAGTTTCAGTTTTGACAATACAGGCCCCTGTAGTTTGGTTTAGGATGTATATTAGGGTGTTCTATGAATATGTAATACATTTTTAGGTACTAAATATGTATGTTAGTATAGTTTAAGTATTGTAAACATAAAATCAAGTATTTGTATGATTAAAGTGTATAAAAACTCGTATTTACGATAGTTTGTTTGTGAGATAAATACATTTTCACGAGAATCACGAATGTGTGTAATTAAAATACATTCAAGTGTTAAACTAGTATAGAAGCATGGGTTAAGTATCATAAATGTATAATCAAGTATTGTGAACGTATAACCGAGTATTGGAATGTGTAGAGAGTACTTGTAACAATCCTAAATAAATCGACACCCTCGATTATTTTCCAACACCCCCAATATATTTTAAAATATCCCAATACGTCCCAAAATACACCCCATACGCGAAAACGGGCCTCAAATATATTAAATAGTATTAAAAATAAATTAAAAATTTGAAACTTAAGCTGAGGCGGGCCGCGTAAACCATCCGTTAGGTTCACGCGGGCCGCGAGAGGCCCAGAATGTGGCAAAGCCCGGTATGGCCACGTGGCCCAACACCCGGCGGAGCTAGTTGTCAAATCAGCCCAGCTACACGTTGACCCTGGGTCAACGCGGGCCGCGTAGGCCTTGTGCTTATGTTAATGTTACGCGGGCCGCGAGAGAGTCAAGATCAGCAACTATATAAAGGAGCCATCGGGTTTAACCAGAAGTCGTTCAACGTTCATTTCTCAATCACAATTTCTGAATAGTAGAGATAATACGCTGGTATTATACCCCCCTAATTAGCGAAGAAGTTCTGCTCCGTTGTAAGTATTATAACCCCTGGATACGTATTAGATACGCTGCCTGATTGATCTAGGGTTCCGTAACGGCTGTCGTGGTTCTGCCCGACGTAGTCGTTGGAATGTCGTCTCGGGGAGGGTATTACTAATGTTAAAATGGGTTATTATACTAAGGCGTGTGCATTTGTGTAAATTTTAGATTGTCACCAGGAAATCCTTACGGAAAATCTAAGACAGCAATGTGAGTTGATCCACTTTTTGTAAACCTTTTTGTTTAATGGTTTTACAAAACCTTAAATACTTTTCCATGCGAATAAAAGTTATTAAGTATTTGTAAGAATACAATTATGATGAGTATGTTGGGGTTTTGTATACAAAATTTGTTACCACCTGGTCAAGGAGTAACATTTCCACAAGTCGGGTTCGACAGTACCATGGATGTTAATTGATATGTCTTGGAAACAAATATAATTGCGGGATCGCCCTCAATACTATACACTGGGATTTGTTTTTACTTAAACTTGATTAAACTGGGATTCACTCACCAGTATTTCCCACTGACAAATGTTTTTAAAACGCATTTCAGGTAACAAAATGTGAAAGCCAAATAGAAGCCAGCTGGACAGCACTGAAGGCTTGGAAAAGTGGCAATAAAGTTACCTAAAAATAAAATAGATGTTTTTATTAAATAAATAGGATTTATTCCTATGAAAACGTGTGTACTATGAACTTGGGTTTTAACCCATTTGTTTAATGCTATGAAAATGTGGTATTTTACTCTGATCAAATGTTTCCTAACTACGGTCCTGATGAAAAATTTCGCTGCCAAATTAGACAATACGAGATACCACCGAAACTGGCTCGCAACCGCCCGTCCCCGGGGAAGTGGGATCGGGGGCTGCGACAGTACTAGGACGTGAATTTATGATGGTTCATTCGTAAAATAAGCATGAGTTTGTGTGTAAGGTAATACGTATGGAGTATGTATATACTTTGAATGTGAACCAAGTATGATTAATAAAAGAAGTATAATTTACTTAAAAGGCCAAGCTTTGCCATGATCAAAGCCTCGGTTTACGATATTACAAGAGGATCCAAGTATCAAAAGGATAGGATTGTAAACAGTCTTTCCAACTAAAGTAAGTTTCAAAAAGTGAGGCGTTACACTTCCCTTGTCTGCCGCGCCTGAGCTGGATACATGTTCGTGAATGGGGGACTTCTGCCTTTTGTCCCCCTCACCTCCACCAGAACCCCACGGGGCGGTGGGATCGATCAGATTACCGGATGAGTCCACGGTGTCCTCAAAAACCCTGGTCTCACCCGCGACAGTCTCAAACAAACCCCCTGCGCCTTGAACATGGGGGTCTCCTCACTACTTAGGAACTGAACTTCTTCAGATACGACCTCCGTCTTCTCCTCTTCACCCGCAACCTTAGGCAGTGAAAATGGTGGAGTAGGAATAGGTGCGCTTGTAGCCACTACAATGCACAACGCAAATGATTATCAGGAAAGTTCTAACAGAAATATGAGAACTTACCAACAGAAGGCTGCGCAAGACGCGTAACAAGCGACGCCGTCCTAACCCGGCGCAAGGTATCCTTCTTCTCCGCAGAGGCAGGTGCGGTATCAATTTTCCTCTTCTGCCCAATCATGGGCCATGTACCAGCAGCTGCGCCACCCGCGCCAGAGGAAGACCCTAGTCACCCAACCCCTTAAGAGTATCAGACACTAAGACGTAATCTTAAGATTTGGTTATTTTGGGGCGGAAGGTACCTGATTTAACCTACTTTACCGGCATGGTAATAGGTTTTTTGGCTTCTTGGCTTTCCTGACCTTAGTCACAACCGCACCTGTAGTTTTTGCAACTGCCTTACCACCACCCGCGGCTGCGGGGTGTTCTCCTAAGGCAGCAAGCTTACCTGCGACAAACATAATAGCCTCTAAGATATCACAAACTACGCAGTAGATTACAAAACACAAATTGCTACTTACCTAGGCCTTGCGGCAAGGGTGCATTTAGTGCGGCTGGGGCTGGAACCCGTAAGTTTGCAACAGTGGTCTCATACCACCCTTCCTCTCTTTCAGCACACTCCTCAACTCACTTTCTTCCGCAAATGATCGCCAGAAACGCACCACTAAGAAACCGCAAGCCCAAAAGTTAGAAACAATGAAGCAATTTATATATAATCAGGGCAAAAGCAATTGCCTTCGCCTTTCTCTCTACAGAAAAGCTTCGTCTTAACACCCGATTTTGACCGCAATATCATACGAAGAAACTGCAACTCCCAATTTCTCAATGTAACCATTGGGACTGACTGAAGCACTTGAAACCACTCCTGCGCTCCCAAAGCAGGGACAGTTATCTTCTCCTTAGGAATGTTCACAAACACACTCCTAAAATGCTCCTTACAGGCAACCGCAACATCCTTCACATAAAAAAACTTCGATTTCCATTGATTGAAACCCTTGGGAGGATTCGGAAGAATTTTAAACGTACTAGTACAGATAGAAAAAGAATAAAAACCTAGTTTGGCTTGTAACTGGTAAAATCGCCAGAAATGTTCCATCGTTGGCTCAATTTCCTGAGACCAGAAACAATACTTAAAATAGCGAACACGGACCATCCCCAATGGGCTCAGTTGAGAGAGATGGATCCTGTAGTACTTTAGTAAGTCCGCCATAAACATCGTCAATGGCAACCAGAAATTGCCAAGACCGAAGAAGTCGGCAAAGAGAGTCACAAATCCGGTAGGGGCGTCGCCCGCCGTATCAGTTACCGGAACGCCGGAGCATTCCACTTTAACACCGGAAAAGCTTCACCGGCTTCAAGATTCTGTACGTCTTCCTCCACCGGCGACAACGGTGGAGAAGACTGTATCGATGGTGAGGCGATCAGAAAAGATTCAGATATAATGGGGGGAGAAGAAACAACTTCGAACTCACCGGAAAATTCAAAAACTCGTCGGGGAAGACAGACAAAAAGAACTTCAATCGCCGGAGAATTTTTGAAATTTGAACCAAGTGAGGGGAAACCCTAAGGGTTTCCTCTTTTATACCCTTTGCATTTAATGCGAACGACGTGACCGCAGAAACGTGCGGTTTTTGCACCAATCACAGACCGCCAGCTGGCAGGCGACGGTTCTGTGATGATTACCACGCGCGCGTCACAACTTGCTCGCCTGACACAACACGACCGTTACACTCCTGCTACAGTGCACTTAATGCCTCGGGCAGTGCAGCAGTCGCTGTCACGTCAGCTTTTCGCCAGCAAGATCCCACCAACTTCCAACAACATCTACTTGCGGTTCACTACGTCTACGCTACATGACAAAATTGTAAAGACGTCTCAAAATGTGACATGCGGTTTTCTATGGTAACACTTTCCGCAACCTCGACCACATGTCGCTTTGCGAACCGCCAACCGCAGCCGCAACTAAGAATGATTTCTTACTAGGAATGCTAGCTTTACAAAAGGCCGAACAACTCCGAAGCCGTGCTCGATTTATCACTATAGGAATGGTGGCTATGGGAAATATACACCATAACCAACTTCAACCACGGTCCACATCAAAACCCTTGTTTTTACGACACACAAGATGGTGGACCACAATATTACGGAAGGACGAACTGCGCCAGCAGGCGCATCGCGGTGCCGTACAGTAGGATGAACCTGTTTCGGTGTGGTTTTCAAGTAACGAACACCACACGGTCCACAAAAAAAGTTCCACTCTGACCCTACGAAAAGTGGTGGACCACAACACCACAGCAGGCCCTAATGCGTCAGCCGACGCACCGCGGTCTGCTACATCAAGAACAACTTCTTTTCAGTGTTCTTTTTACTTTTACATAAATCCAATTTATTTAAAGGAAGAACACTCAAACGAACGACCAGTTAGTGAACATCAAGTAGCTCGAAATCAAGACTCCGAGGCTGTTGATGTAGACTCTTAATAATCATTGTGATCTGGAGAACAGAAAGCTCAAAAATGGTGGTAACAAGTCTGCTTATGACTTTGTTTACCTACCCATTGGCTTCAAGCAAGTTCTTGCATTTTTTGAGCAACCACGACTGACGATTCAAGACTTGTACTATCACAAGGAAGCTTGAATCAAAGCACTCAAACTAGGACATCAACCTCAACAGGGTAACCGCTGAGCAAAACTTAAAACCCTGTAAACGGATGTCCAATTGACGAACACGAACCACCCTACAAAAGAGGGATCATCATTTCATGTCCCATTAATGGATATGAAGCACCAGCAAGGTGCCGAATACACTTGCACCAGTAGATGCAAGGGTTCTAATCGGGTCGCGAGAAATGGGGAGTTCATACTCATCTTCCGTCACCGTCTCAAAGGTTGGTTCGAAGCACTAGCAGGTGGCGATCATGTTTAATGATATCAGAAAAAGGTAGACCACATCACCAGACCACCACTGAACCGCAACAAATAAGAGATGCTTCAGCGTCAACCTGAACGTACTCATCGGTTCTGCGCAGTCAACCACGACTCTACTCAACCAGCTCCATCATTAACGATCAATCGACCGATTGATTTACATCAAGCAGGAGCAAAGGCCTTAGCCTAGTATCTTCTCCAAACCGACTTCAAGAGACACCCTTTCAACCATTAGTCCAGTATTCCACCCACTTGCAACTTACGCACAGAAGCAACACTGGACTGGGAGGACTTGAATGGGTATGGTCCCAAATCCCGCACCTGGCTTGGGCGCGAGAGATCATCACCCGGCTCATTACCCCTACCGACAAGGATTCATCTACGTTCATGCGGGCACGCGCGAACCCGGTTTGCTTTCCCACTCGGTGAAAGGTGAGAAGACTCACCTTGTGTATGAAAATGGTTGTTTTCATTAACAAGGGTTGCGGTAATCACTGTGGTTACCGCACATGGCGATGAGGTCCAAAACCGCATCCTATTGTCGATACAAATAGAACTGACACTTTGACTTCAGTAACCAAACCAGCAAGTGGTCTGCTCGGGCACTAACAGCAGCGGTTAGTTGACCGCCCAATGCCAGCCCACATGCATAAAAGCTGGTAGATAGACTGACAACACCAGCAGGACGTGGCGGCACCTCCAAGTGCGTCCAACACTCCCGTGACCTGCGCTCCTGACACACCTACAAAAAGGCTACGCGTTGTCAGTCAGGCCCTGGGCCCATCTAGCGGCGCTGTGGCCCTTCTCCTTCGCTCTTCGGCTATAAATCCCCATCTCGAACCATGTTTGAGGTAACACTAATCTTTACTCTCACAAATACTATTTAAATATTTATCTTGCTCCCAAGCAAATACTTATTCTCACATCGAAGAGTGGTAACAATGAGCAACCCTCACCCCATCTTCCTTGTTACGAGTCACGTTGTGTTTTTCCTTGTGCAGGAGACAAATTAGAGGATGACCCAGCCATCGATCGAGGAAAGAATGGATTAACCCTACTCGACGAGACTCGTGGAGTAACATCTCGGTTAATCATTGTTCCATCAGATAGCAATTTATCGGTCGGTGGATATGGAATTTAATGTGAGAACTAAACACATACCAAGATCTTCTTTTCTCTTACATTTTATATTTAAAGAAATTCAAATTCTAAAGCAAATTTATAGCAAAAAAGAATTTTTGAAATAATTATACTTTTTATTTAGTATGCTTTTTAAAGGGGAAAGTTACTGTACAAATAAACTTAACGTACTAAACGTACGAATTGTATAATTATCAAAACTACTCTACAAATGATACTGTAGAGTAATTTTGAACTTTTGTAGAGTAATTTAATAAAATGTTCATGTAGAGTAATTTTGGTCTTGTAGGGTAATTATCAAAATTACATTACCCCCCCCCCCCCCCCCCCCCAAACTAAAAGCTAAAAACTAGACCATAAAGCTAAACCCCATAACTAAATGCTAACAGAATTACTCTACAAAAGATCAAAATTACTCTACATGATCATTTTACAAAATTACTCTACAAAAGATCAAAATTACTCTACAGGATCATTTTACAAAATTAATCTACAAGATCAAAATTACTCTACAGGATTATTTGTAGAGTAATTTTAAATTGTATGTTGTTTGATAAACTTGCAGGGTAATTTTGATTCACTTGTAATTGTAATTTTGATGTAGAGTAATTTTGATACACTTGTAGAGTAATTTTGATAATTACTCTACAAGAACAAAATTACTCTACAAGAACATTTTACAAAATTACTCTACAAAAGATCAGAATTACTCTACAGGATCATTTGTAGAGTAATTTTGATAGTTACTGATAATTACAAAAATGTCATCGTGCTTTTTTTATTTTTTCTTTAGTTTGTACGTTTTGTACCTTAACTTTATTTGTATTTGATCTTTTACCGACTTTTAAATCTATATAATTGGTGGTTTATATATAATTATATTATTCTTCTGAAAAGGAAAGAGAAAAGATACCAATATTTTTGTTATATGAAATACGAACCGTTATTATTACTATTCATTTGAACTCCATAAATATGGACAGTATTTTTCAACTTTTCACTATTAGAACCCAAAAAGTCTTGCAAAAAGGTCTATGAAGGTGGCATGGACTTCGTGAATCAGATCTGTGGCATCTAAACTTAAAATCCAATATATATTAAAATTGTAATATCTTTTAATAAAGAAAGTTATCTAACTAATTAATGTGAGAACTAAACACATACCAAGATAGTCTTTCCTCTTGCATTTTATATTTAAAGAAATTCAAATTCTAAAGCAAATTTATAGCAAAAAAGACTTTTTGAAATAATTATACTTGTTATTTAGTATATACTTTTAAAGGGGAAAGTTACTATACAAATAAAGTTAACGTATTAAACGTACGAAGAATCCTTAGAAGAATTTTTCGGGTCTTTTTTGTGTGTTCGGGATTACGTATTAATATTCATAAGTCTACTTTGTTTGGTATTGGGAAGAGTATGGAAGAGGTTAGTGATAAGGCGGCTAAATTGGGTTGTTGTTCGGGAGTGACACCATTCATGTATTTAGAGATCTTAGTTGGTGCAAATATGTCGAGAATAAATAATTGGGACCCGGTTCTGAAAGTATTTAGGAAGAGATTATCCAAGTGGAAAGCTAAGGTGCTCTCGATTGGTGGTAGATTGACGCTAATTAAATCGGTATTGGAAAGCTTTCCGTCTTATTATTTTTCATTGTTTAAGGCTCTGGTTGCGGTGATAAATAAACTCGAGTCGTTGGTTAAGAAGTTTTTATGGGGAGGCAATGTGGATGTCAATAAACTTCATTGGGTTGGTTGGGACGTGATTACCAGACCAAAGAAGAAAGGTGGATTGGGCCTATGTAAACTTGGAGATTGTAATAACGCTTTACTACTTAAGTGGTTATGGCGTTATAGAAGCGAAGGTGAGTCGATGTGGAGAAAAGTCATAGACGCTATTCATGGTTCATCGAGGAGATGGGAATCATACCCGCATGATTCGAAGTACTCGGGGACTTGGACTAAATTGGTAAAGTGTGGAGGCCGATTGTCAGTGGGTGGAATTAACGGTATTAGTATGATCCGGGGTGTTGTTGGAAATGGGACGATTATTAAGTTTTGGATAGACCCGTGGCTTCATAGTCTTCCTTTGAAGGTTGTGTTTCCTGATTTGTTCTGGCTTGAGAAAGACAAATGGTGTGTTGTGGCGGATAGGGCCGGTGGTGGTACATTTGAAGGGGCGGCTCATTGGCAGTGGAAATCGTATCCAAGTTCGATACAGGACGTCCAACAATTGGTGGATTGCCACCGTTTAATGGCTGGAACGAAATTGGTGCAAAAATCCGATGAGTGGGCCTGGAACTTTGAAGGGCCGAAGGCCTTTTCTGTGCAGCTTGTTAAACTTTGGCTGCGAAGTGAAGACTCGGTGGATGACACACAAAACTTTGAATGGTGTAAGTGGCTTCCTCTGAAGTGTAATGATTTTATGTGGAGAGCGTGCTTGGATAGAATCCCTAGCAAAGTGGTGCTTAGAAGAAGAAATATTGGAAACGGGGAGTGTTTGTGTGGCTTATGTGAGGAGTTTGAAGAGAGCGTTGATCATTTATTTACGGATTGTCGTATCGCGGTTGAGGTGTGGAATGGTATCGCTCGGTGGGTGCACATGCCAAATATTTATTTATTTTCTATCATGGACGTTTTGCAAGCGGTGGACCACTCAGGATTATCCAAGGGTAAAAAGGATATAGTATATGGTATATTTGTCTTAACTTGTTGGCGCATATGGAAGGCCCAGAACGAAAAGGAGTTTAACAACATTAGTAGAAACGTGGCTGAGATTGTTTCTAATGTAAAATCGCTGGGCTTTCTTTGGTTTAGTTGTAGAAGTAAGAATAGTGTGGTGGATTGGAAGGGTTGGAAGTTTTTTAATTTTGAAGTGATGTAATTGGTCTGAGTGCGGGTTTCTCCGTCTTGGAGATTCCCATATTTTGGTTTTATTGAGGTTAACTTTTCAAAAAAAAAAAAAAAAAATAACTAAACGTATGAATTGCATGAAAAGGACAAAAGCACACGGTGGCAATTTTGTGATTATATGCTTGTAGGGTAGTTATCAAAATTACTCTACAAATGATACTGTAGAGTAATTTTGATCTTTTGTAAAGTAATTTTGTAAAATGTTCATGTAGAGTAATTTTGGTCTTATAGGGGAATTATCAAAATTACACTAACCCCCCCCCCCCCCCAAAAAAAAAAAAAAAAAAAACCTAACCCCCCACCCCCCAAAAACCTAAGAAAAGCCTAACCCCCCATCCCCTAAAAACCTAAAAAAACCTACCCCCCCCCCTCAAACTAAAAGCTAAAAACTAAACAATAAAGCTAAACCCCATAACTAAATGCTAACAGAATTACTCTACAAAAGATCAAAATTACTCTACAGGATCATTTTACAGAATTACTCTACAAAAGATCAAAATTACTCTACAGGATCATTTTACAAAATTACTCTACAAAAGATCAAAATTACTCTACAGGATCATTTTACAAAATTAATCTACAAGATCAAAATTACTCTACAGGATCATTTGTAGAGTAATTTTGAATTGTATGTTATTTGATAAACTTGTAGGGTAATTTTGATTCACTTGTAAAAGTAATTTTGATACAGAGTAATTTTGATACACTTGTAGAGTAATTTTGATAATTACCTTACAAGAACAAAATTACTCTACAAGAACATTTTACAAAATTACTCTACAAAAGATCAAAATTACTCTACATGATCATTTGTAGAGTGATTTTGATAGTTACTGATAATTACATAAATACCACCGTGCTTTTTTATCTTTTTCTTCAGTTTGTACGTTAACTTTATTTGTATTTGATTTTTTACCTACTTTTAAATCTATATAATTGGTGGTTTATATATAATTATACTAGGTTATCACCCGGGATTGCTTCCCGGGCTGGAGAAAGTTACTTATATTAAAAACTATATATGATTAACACATGATTAAATCATACAAACAATTGACAAATTGAACTGTGAGGCATAATATATATTATGCAGGTACATGTATTTAATTTGATCTAGCTCTGAAAGTCATGCTTAACAACTTATTTAACCTATGTTCATTGAGTTAAATAATGTATATCAATAAATTGGACCACTAAAATTAGGAGAAATTAAAAGGTTTACATCACCTGTGGGAAACCCATGCGTTACGACAGGCTCGATAATACAGAGCGGGAACATAATTCAAACCTTAAAACGTTTAGTTTTTAACGACCATGAAGGTTGATAATGCAGTTACCTGATACAATTGGGCTTGTATCAAGTGACTAATTTGAAACAATTCATCAAATATAGTTTTGATATTTTAAAAACATAAATATGTGTTTGGTCAATATTAGCATAACTATTGAGGTAATACATACCGACAATATGTATTTAAAAAAAACAAAAAGAAACTATAAAGTTATACAAGCGAGTTTAGCATATAAAAGATAATATCTGGTCATCAAGAATGATGAGCATACAAAATGTGGTAATAAATTGGTAACCTTAAATGTTATATTTGAATAGTGCAATTGTGAGAAGATGTGATGTATGTCCATACAAAATTATATTATCTTTACTCTAATACAAAAATGAAAAAAAGTGACTCGTAACATGATGTTACTTTTACCTTTTCTACGTAACACATCTAAATTCATGTACAACTTTTTCAAAAGCAACACCACCATAAGGACGTAGGGTACTCTTGGTGGCTTTATATCAATCGCAAGACTGCACCAGCTACCAATTCTACTTTCTGATTTCTCTTCTTCTGTTGTTCTCCCCCATTGCTGCGGGTCAGGGTCTGCTACACCATCGACCAGTGCTCCTTTTTTTCATAAAAAAAGACATAACATACTCAGTCAAACATAATGTTAACTACTATCTTATAACATTCAATCAGAAACAACTTTGTTCCAAATGGTTATAGATGGCAGATGCAAACAACACTGATGATCTGTGAAGGTGATCAACATCTGAAGTTGCTTTTATTTTGGAGACCATGGTATTAATAATTCAATAGTGGCTTCACTTCAACATTGTACATGCCATCACCAATTTCTTCATTAATAATTTCCTTGATTGGTTCACCAAATTCCTTTAACAATATATAAACCAAACACCTCATAAGTTTCTAGTGGAGCTAATATCAATTCCTCCTTCTTAAAATTTCTATAACTGATTCTGACTCCCTAAAAAAGCTCTTATGATACGGATCGGAAGCGTATTTAAATGGCTCATGAACAATTAGTAATCAATGACAATAAAAACGAACCGAATGGTTCCAAGAACAATGCTCTTTCAATTCAAAATCAATAAAAAAACTGTCTAAACAATAACCCTAAACACCCTATTTATAAGATATGAATCATAATTCGAAAAGGAAACAAAATAAGATTAAATATTAACTTCATATAAAAATATAATTAAAGAGATAGGGTCTATCCGCATCATTCTCCCCGTCTTAAAAAAAACTCGTCCTCGAGTTTTGTCTTCAAACCAAAGCCACCTGGATCAAAAGGAAAATTAACCCGATTCCAATCTGTTATTATTATTATGACCCGCCTAAACGGTTCAACCTCATGGATCATCTTGCCCGACGTGAGACTTGTACCACCGGGATCGAATGGAGCATTGGACCGCATCTTGTTCACTATTGATTTGGCTTGCCCACTTAATTTAGTTCCAGCTAGAAAGCTATAGATTTGCAAACCTCATACTTCCTTGTATTTTCTTATAAAGTAACCATTAAGCTTAACATATTTTTCTCCATTTTCAACACCATGACCATTCATAAACAATTGTTGGAATACATTAATACTCCACATCTTTGCTCCATACACATATTTTAAATAATGATAATTATCTTCTGAGAACAAAAAACTATCACTATTTTGTTTCTCCAAGGACCCACAAGAAGCCACACCAGAAGCCATATGGGAGATATCATGCATGCTACATCCACATGGATCACTGATATGAATTGTCGAATTTCGAGACAGAGATATCATAACTTCAAAATCTATTATTTTTTTAAATCCCAAACGATTCACCTCATTATCAATATGTCTTTCACGTAAACCATTATCTTCTATTTGAAATTGAAATCCCGGATTATTTGGTTCTTTATTGAAAATCTTCGCATAGCCATAAATGGAAAGTGGGGTTTCCAAACAACTTTTAGACGTCTCGTTGCGCATCGTGCCGTTCACCGAAGATCCATTATCAACAACCTCACATTTATGCAAAAAATTGAACATACCTGATGCAGACTCATGATAATTAGCATCCGTTTCGTTCATCGGCTTGTTCTCTTGAATAGTAGTCTTGTTAAGGACTTTTGCACGAACATACATTCTTCCTCATCGGGTTCAATCCCATCTTCATCGAAACCACAACGATATGAACCACCGGTTGCCCAAGCATACCACACATCATCCTCATACTCATCAAATACGGGAGAAGAATCATAGATAACGTCAGGATCCTTGTTGCCTCGGGCGGCGAATCTACGGGGATGATAACCATCACATGATTCACGAAAGTTTTCATGGTCCACAATCTCGTGGCCTCGGGCAGCGAATCTACGAGAATGATCACCATATCTTCGCGGATTAAAAGGAACTCCGTCGTTGCCTCCGGTGGCGAATCTACGAACGAAAGTTTCTTCTTTTCCACGTAGAGCCATTTGAAAACCAAAAGCTCTGATACCAAATGATACGGATCGAAAGCGTATTCAAATGGCTCAAGAACAATTAGTAATCAATGACGATAAAAACGAACCGAATGGTTCCAAGAACAATGTTCTTTCAATTCAAAATCAATCAAAAATTGTCTAAACAATAACCCTAAACACCCTATTTATAAGATATGAATTATAATTCGAAAAGGAAACAAAATAAGATAAAATATTAACTTTAAATAAAAATATAATTAAAGAGATAGGGTCTATCCGCATCATCTTACAATTATCATGCCAACGTAATTTTTTAAAGAATACCATTTACAAATAAAACCTCTTTTTGGTTTCGAAAGCATTCATCTTAACTAACATCAACATTTTACACATAAAACATTATTTAAAACATAACCTGTTCTTACCCCATGGGTGGCCTGACCCAACTTAAAAATTCAATTTTATTGATAAAAGTGAAGGTTCGTAGTGAAATGAAGGTTATTATTTTACTTGTTTCGCGACATGACGTGTGTGTTTTTACGCGGTCTCTTGAATAATGGTTTTTAGCCGGAGCCGACACCACCACCTGTAAGTTTGCCCCATGACCAATCTGGTTGGAAACAGTCTGTACAAACCGAAATCCAGTTCCGGGTATGGATAATATAATTGAGTACACTAATGTATACAAACAGAATTTGATGTTTTTAACCAAGAAATATGGATTAATTTCTAATAAAAGCATTGCTTCTGACAAAACTCAGCTCTATTATCCAATTTAATGTAATTTGTTCAAAGGATATGAGTTAACATACCTCAGTCGGCCGATTGCTATTGTCGTTTACCCCAAAATTCTCAACAAATTGTGTCTGTAATTACAAAACAGAAACAATATTCAGTTGTGAAGCAAGTTAATCCATCGAAAATAAATCAATGGACAACCTTACCGTCTGATTTTCAAAATAAACATATTTTTTATCTCTTACTGATAAAATAAAAAATAACCGTAAATGGCTTAATGGATAAAAAGTCTCTCAAAAAGTATATGTGTTGCATAAAACTCCTAAATCATATAATTATAAAATAATAGAACATTTGTAATCATGTTTGAGACTGGGCAAAAGGTGTTCCTGTAAATTCAAATCAACCCGGCCCATTTTTTACCTACTTTTAAATCTATATAATTGGTGGTTTATATATAATTATATTATTTTCTGAAAAGGAAAGAGAAAAGATATCAATATTTTTGTTATATGAAATACGAACAGTTATTATCATTATTATTCTTTTGAACTGCATAAATACGGAGACCAAGAAATATGGATTAATTTCTAATAAAAGCATTGCTTCTGACAAAACTCAGCTCTATTATCCAATTTAATGTAATTTGTTCAAAGGATATGAGTTAACATACCTCAGTCGGCCGATTGCTATTGTCGTTTACCCCAAAATTCTCAACAAATTGTGTCTGTAATTGCAAAACAGAAACAATATTCAGTTGTGAAGCAAGTTAATCCATCGAAAATAAATCAATGGACAACCTTACCGTCTGATTTTCAAAATAAACATATTTTTTATCTCTTACTGATAAAATAAAAAATAACCGTAAATGGCTTAATGGATAAAAAGTCTCTCAAAAAGTATATGTGTTGCATAAAACTCCTAAATCATATAATTATAAAATAATAGAACATTTGTAATCATGTTTGAGACTGGGCAAAAGGTGTTCCTGTAAATTCAAATCAACCCGGCCCATTTTTTACCTACTTTTAAATCTATATAATTGGTGGTTTATATATAATTATATTATTTTCTGAAAAGGAAAGAGAAAAGATATCAATATTTTTGTTATATGAAATACGAACAGTTATTATTATTATTATTCTTTTGAACTGCATAAATACGGAGAGTATCTATACTATCTATAATAAGAGATTATGAGCTGATGTAAATCTGCTTACTTGTCAACTTCTAAGCTATGCCACATGGAGTTGCTGATGTCATAATTCCGTTTACAATATTTATATCTACATAAATCTATTTCAAATATATAATCTGATTTTATTATTATAAAAAAAGGTTTTCTTTAGGAGGGAACTTTGAAATTGCATGGGGAGGAGAAATTGCCATTAATGCACTGCAAGAAGTAATCATATCTTTCTCTCTTCTTCTTCTTCACACTTTTTATTCAAACTTTCTTCTCATTATGTAACTTCACCGATTCCATTTCACCATTTTCTTCTCATTTCAAAATGTCCGCATCTTCTGTGCAAACTCTGTCATCCGGCAAGAAATCCGACGGTGAACCACCATCTTTGTCACTCAGTTTCATTGATGATTTGAATCCGTCTAAAGATATGTGGAATCTCAAGTGTCGAATCATCCGGAAATGGGTTCAGACCTTTCGGATGGATCTGATCTTGCTCGATGAGAAGGTATTAGTTTTTGTCAATCATCTTTGATGTTTTTTTACTCTTTTTATCATTTTCGTTTTGAGTTTTGTGTAATTTAGGGTTAGACAAAAAGAAACAAAGAAGAAAATCTTTTTGTTTGTTTTTTTTCTGCGAAATAGATGATTATTGTAAATTGACTGTTTGTTTGTTCGTTTAAAGAATGAAAGATGGCTTTTTGTTTGTTTTTTGGATCCTTTATAATTTAGGGTTAGATATAAAGAACCAAAGATGAATATTTGTTTGGTTTGTTTATGGTCCTTCGTAGATGATTATTGTTTACTGTTTTGTTTGTTTGTTTGTTTGTTTTAGGGTTATATGGTTATTTATTTTCTGTTTTGTGTAATTTAGGGTTGGTTTTTGGTCATTTATAGATACTTACTGTTTGTTTCCCTGTTATAGGATTAGGCACAATGAAACAAACATGAATATTAGTTACTTATTGATCCTTCATATGTTGAGACTTTAGCCACATGTACCTTTTATATTTTTTTTTGAGATACTGTTTGTTTGTTTGTTTCTAAAGTATGTGCTTTCACTTATTTGTCAGGGCCGTAAGATTCAGGCAGGGATTAAGGCTCCATTAATACCTGTGTTTATCTCACAGCTTCATGAGGATGAAGTTGTTATTCTCTCCAGATTTGGTGTTGGAGAAAACACTGATGCTTATAAAGTTATTAACCATGGTTACAAGATTAACTTTTACCGATGTACGGTTGTTACACGTGCGAATGGTTGGCAAGGTGTTGATTACGGATTTAATTTCATCGCACATTCACACATTCTTAACGGAGATGGAAAGGATCTGCTCACGTGCGGTATGACTGTTTCTGATAATCTGATATATGTTTTGCCTCCCTTTTCAATGTCACTAATTTATGTTGCTATGTTTACCATTTTAGATGTTGCTGGAATTGTTGTCTCGTGTGGAGATATGGAAATCTTTCCTAATGAAAGAAAAAAGATGAATTTGGATCTTCAAGATGTCCAGTAAATTCTAATTTGCCATTTATATAAATTTGTTTGTGTGTTATGATTGTATTTAATACAATACCAATGATTAGTTTATTTTATATAAAAGTTCATTAAATGGTTGTTCTTATTTAATACAATACCAATGATTAGATTATTTTATATATAAGATTCTTTATTGCATTTAATGGTATATTCATAGTAAATCATTTTCATTATTTAATGTAAATGATTAGTAAATCATATACTATATTCACAGTAAATGAGTGTATGAACTTTCAATGCTGTTCTTTTAATGCTATTCTTTGAGTTAAAACATCTACTATATGTTGTTCTTATAAGTTGGCTATTTGGTCGCGTTATAATAACTTTTAACCAGTTTTATAATGATCCATGGCAGTATCTTTGTGTTGCTCCCCCATCTAACAACCTAACAACCTTTAACCACTGTTACATATAACTACTGCTAGCTAAGGTCTGATACTATTACAACAGACAAAGTAAACAACTGTTTCTTCATTCCACTGCTTCATTCCAAGCAGGGCTTTGGTCTTTAGCAGCACTTGACTTAGGGCAGTAGATTAAATAGCAGCACTTTGTCTTCAGCTGTTGTTGTACACAAGCAGTACTTAATGGACTGCAGTTGTAGTATACAAACAGTGGATGAGGGCCATCAGATGTTATAACCACTTTAAAGGGGAAAGTCTAATGCAAACAGCAGCTTAAGAGATATACACTGATGTGTACCAGTTTTGGCTCTTATTATCTGTTTCTCACAAGAACGCAAATGATTGTATTTAACTTTTAATGCTGTTCTTTTATCTTTTTCTTTTAGGGGAGAGGTAGTCCGTTGTACTTTGTGGAATGTGTATGCACAAGAATTTAATGATTTTTTGTCTCAAAACTCTCCGAATGAGACTGTGATGGCTGTCATTCAGCATGCGAGGATTAGGAAGTGGCAGGGTAATTTATATTTGACTGATTTATTTCGTTTAGTTTTCCCAATCTCCGTTTTGTTACATTTTTTAAGAACATTTTTTTATTTCTTTTGTGATTTGTAATGAATTGTTGGATATGTATATTGTTTCTTGCAGGTCAATATACTGTTCAGAGTGATAAGTTTGGAAGTCGTCTATTTCTCAACCAAGAAATTGATGAGATTAATGAACTTCGCAAGAGGTACTATCCGTGATTTATATTTCATATTTTTCATGTTTTTATTAACATAAGTGTGAGTATTAACGCTAATTGTGTTTTTATTTTTATAGTCTTTTAGTGAAACAATTTGAAGCTGGTGCTTCTTCTTCTCAAACCATTTTTGCATCTCAGAGTGTATTTCCATTCCGTCAAGAATTTCTAATTGAGACTCCTAAGAGACATGTTGATGAAATTATTGAGATTAATAGTGTACGAATAATTCTATATACATTCATAGGCATTTTAATTTTGTTAATGTTTTCTATGTTTTATCAATTGAGCATGTTAATAAAGCTTTATCTGTGATATTGTAGGGAATGTCATGTGTGGTAGTTGCAACGATCAAAATTGTTCAACAAAACTATGGATGGTTTTATCCGGCATGTCGAGACTGTAACAAGAAGGTGTTGACCAAAATTGAGTACTTACAATATGCTAAAACCATTTCTGATGAGGTCATGAATCTGTCACCTTCTTCATTGGTTTGTCCGAAATGCGATAAAGAATGCACATCGATAACCATAAAGTAAGTTAACGTCCAATCTTTTTATGTCCAGAACTGCTATGGTTTTTGCTGGAATTTACTTGGAATTTATTACAGGTTCAAAGTACATCTGAGAGTGCAAGATGAAACTGGCAGCGTTTCTTTTGTGATGTTTGATAAAGATGTAATGAAGCTTATTGGTTCAACTGCGAATGATATAAGGGAACGCCAAGTGAAGCTCGATGATACTGAAACTTTTCCCCATGAAATATCACGGTTGGTTGAAAAGAAGTTGGCGTTTAAAATTGAAGTTTCTGATTACAACCTTAACCATGACTACCACGTCTACACTATCCAAAAAGTATGTGATGATCCGAACATAATTGCTGAATTGGTTGGTGGTAATGGAAATGCTCTTGAGGTTGCTGATGAGGTAAGAGTTTTTGTATATCCTATATTGATTTATTTTTTTCTTCCCAATTTTTGTAGTTTAAATATCTTAATTAAATTCCCTTTTGGTAATATTTTGATATTAGGTGTTTAGTCAAGAAGGTTCAGAAATTAAAGCTGTTCAATTATCTGAATCCTCACAGATGGCCGGTGCTGATATTTCAAAGGTGAATAAGAATTCTACAGTTTTGTTTTTTGGTTTAGTATAGATTATATTACATTATTTGATACCTTAGTAGTTGTTTTGTGATTTAATTGAAGGATGTTGTATCTGTTATGGCCGACTCTTCCGTTGTCGAAGCCGAGAAGGATTCGGCCACCAGTCCTAATGGTAAACGTTCGTTGCAGGATGTGGAAGGTCAAAATGTTGGGGAACTCTCTTCTAACAACAAAAGGAGCCGGAGGAAGCCATCTAGGCTTAACACTTAGCTTCTTTCACGTCGTTATATTTTGATGGTAAACATGCTATGTTTTTGGTATGTACTTAAGTACATGGTTGTTTGAAGTTTGGTTGTCGTTGGTAAGTGTTAAACTACTCAAACAGTTGTTTTCTATGTTTTAGATGTTGGTAACTTATGAACTTGGAACATGTGGTAAACCATTATGTGGTTTACTTTTTTGTATTATGCTGGGAAATATAATCTTTGGTTATAATGTGTGCTTTTGATTTGTGAATATAGTATATGGGATGTCTAAATTAGTTTGACATAGTCTAAATTCTACCTTTTTAATATAGAGTTTGAATGTATCTTCAGCAGTTGTTGTACACAAGCAGTACTTAAGGGACAGCAGTTGTAGTATACAAACAGTGGATGAGGGCCATCAGCTGCTTATTATCTGTTCCTCTTTAACCACTGTTACATTTAACTACTGCCAGCTAAACACTTATACTATTACAATAGACACAGTAAACAACTGTTTTTTCAGTCCACTGCTTCATTCTAAGCAGGGCTTTGGTCTTTAGCAGTACTTGAGTTAGGGAAGTAGATTAAATAGCAGCACTTTGTCTTCAGCAGTTGTTGTACACAAGCAGTACTTAAGGAACAGCAGTTGTAGTATACAAACAGTGGATGAGGGCCATCAGCTGCTTATTATCTGTTCCTCTTTAACCATTGTTACATATAACTACTGCTAGCTAAACACTGATACTATTACAATAGACATAGTAAACAACTGTTTCTTCAGTCCACTGCTTCATTCTAAGCAGGGCTTTAGTCTTTAGCAGTACTTGAGTTAGGGCAGTAGATTAAATAGCAGCACTTTGTCTTCAGCAGTTGTTGTACACAAGCAGTACTTAAGGGACAGCAGTTGTAGTATACAAACAGTGGATGAGGGGCATCAGATGTTATAACCACTTTAAAGGGGAAAGTCTAATGCAAACAGCTGCTTATGATGAATCCACTGATGTGAACCAGTTTTGGCTCTTTTTAGCTGTTCCTGTTTAACCACTGTTACATATAACTACTGCTAGCTAAACACTGATACTATTACAATAGACAAAGTAAACAACTGTTTCTTCATTCCACTGCTTCAGTCCAAGCAGGGCTTTGGTCTTTAGCAGCACTTGAGTTAGGGCAGTAGATTAAATAGCAGGACTTTGTCTTGAGTAGTTGTTGTACACAAGCAGTGCTTAATGGACAGCAGTTGTAGTGTACAAACAGTGGATGAGGCCTATCAGATGTTATAAACACTTTAAAGGGGAAAGTCTAATGCAAACAGCTGCTGATGATGAATCCGCTGATGTGAACCATATTGTTTGCCTCTTATGAATCAACAGTGAATAAGCTTTTGACAAATTGAGCATCTGCGGTTCTGATGAAAGGAATGATTTAAAGTCTAATGCAAACAGCTACTTATGATGAATCCACTGATATATTATAATCTGTTTTTTAGTATTTGATCGTTCAACCATTCACCAGTTTTGGCTCTTATTAGCGTTCCTCTTTAACCACTGTTACATATAACTACGGCTAGCTAAACACTGATACTATTACAATAGACAAAGCAAACCACTGTTTCTTCATTCCACTGCTTCAGTCCAAGCCTGGCTTTGGTCTTTAGCAGCACTTGACTTAGGGCAGTCGATTAAATAGCAGCACTTTGTCTTCAATTTTCGTTATATTTTTTGAGTTAAATCGATTTTCGTTATGACAGGATATAATTTATAAATATAATTCTTTGAGTTAAACTTCAGCTTTAAATAAGTTGGCTATTTGGTCGCGTTATAGTAACTTCATTGTAGTAACCGATATATTGGTCAAACCAAGACAAGGATGATTAAAAAATATGTAGTATTTAAATCCATATAAATTATGATGTTTCTAAGGGGTCCAACAAATTCCTAATAAAACCAAGACAATAATGTTTAGAAACATGTAGTAGTTAAATCCATATAAATTTCTTGGTGCACATAAATTATCGGACAATGTGACTCGGTAAAAATCTATCATTAAACTTCAACTCCAAAATATAAATCTTGTGGATCACGTTGTAATAATTTTATTGTATGAACCAATATATTGGTAAAACCAAGACAAGGATGATAAAAAAATATGTACTATTTAAATCCATATAAATTATGGATTTTTCAGTTTCACTTGGTTATATTTTTTATACAAAACCAAAGGGCCCCAAATTTGGCTTAATTTTGCAATTAAATGGTCTAATTCTTTCAATAATTTCTGGCCCATAAGTTGTGAACCATAAAATCCTGTCAAAGGCCCACAAAATGAATCAGGTATGTTAAATCACCATTTCATATTGTCCGCTATGTTTATAGCTTCTTTTTCGAATGAATCAAAGTGAAGATTTAAAATTAGCGCCAAAAACTCAACCTATAATTCAAGACGCTCTTAGTTTGGAAGCAATCGATGAACACTAAATGGTAGGTTTTTCTATCTCATTTGTTTAAATCTATTCTCAACATTTGATGTGATCATCCACTTATTTAGGTAGGTTTTCAATAGGGATCTTCAATCACCACTAGCTGTTGAGAATAAATGTTTTTTTTGACAGTGATTACAATAATCACCTATAGCTAGCCCTAAATCACCCATATGTGCTCAATTCTTATGTACAGTTATGGAGAGTAAAAAGAATTTGATACCAAGACATAGAGAGTATTTTCCACAGTGCAGTCCCCAACAGTCCAAAGAATCAAGGAAGATAAGAAAGTCTATCTTGAATAAGCGTAGAAACAGGGGTGTGGTTCAATTTGTACAGACACCTCCTATTATTGATACACTTCTGGGCAATATTACTATCATAAAAAACGATAATGGAGGTATGTTTTTGATGGTCATATGTGAAAATTGTAAGTGTTTGTAGCATAAATTAACCAAATCTCTTCATGTACAGCATGTCACACGCCCGACAATTTAGATCGAACATGTATTAGTACAATCCCTTTGACTTCATCCAGTCTTGGTAAGGTTATAAATCTTATTTTTTTAAGGTATGCTATCTGATTTGACCTTGTCCCTTTGTTTGAATTTTAGGACAATCTGGAAAGGCTAATTATGGTGTTTATGACTCTAGAAAGAGGAAATAAAGTTTGAAAACCATGGATATAAGTAAATTTGATTTATCCATTGTAGCTGATTTAAGCAGGACATCTTCAATGGTCACTCCTCTTCAACCATCAAATCATAAAATTGATAGAAGTCCATTAACAGATATTACAAACTGTATGCTATATACACTTTTGTTATTACTGTTAATCATTTATTGAATGTTAATGTAAGTTTGATAACATTTATAAATTTTGTCTTGCAAGTGGATCGTGTTACAGTAAGGTCCCGTCGAAGTGATATTCCAACTCCTCAGAATATTGACAATAGAACTTCTCGACAGTTGCCAAAATGTTCCGTAGTAGCGTTTAGTGGTATGTGTTTTACTTTTAATGCAAAACTTAATATAGGTTTCTGAGTCACTATATTTGTCGAATCTATTGCTTATCTTCCTATATGTTGTAACCGATGTTAATTTGCCTTTTCCAAAATGAAACGACAGGAAAAGAAAATTCCTACCCTGGAGAAAGGTCTAACTTTGATGATCCCGATTCGGAGGATTGTTTACCATCTTCTATCGTAAAAAAGATTTACGGAATTGCAAGTGGTAACTACCCTCCTTAAACTTATCAAACTATCTTTCCAAATAACAGTTTAATCTCCTAATATTTCACTTATATCATCGTTTTTTTATCTGCCTATATAATTTTGTAGAATACGTTGATCATGGAGATGCTATTTTTGTATGTTCTTACTGTCATGCAATGATTTGGAAAGATGAAATGCTTAGGAGTGATTTGGATTCTAAGAAATCTTCTTTTTCTCTTTGTTGTTCGAACGGAGATGTTGAATTGCCTTCCTCACCTGCTCCTCCTCCACTGCTCGAAAGATTTTACAAAAGAGTTACTCCTGAAAGCCGCAATTTCATGAATAACATTCGAGCATATAACATGATGTTTTCCTTCACATCCCTTGGTGGCAAGGTTTCTAAAACTTTTCAAAAAACCAAAGGTCCTTATGTTTTTGGACTGCAAGGACAAAATTACCATCGCATTGGTAGTCTGCTACCGAATGATGGTGAAGAGCCCAAATTTTCACAGCTTTATATTTATGATTCCCAAAACGAGGATTTTAATCGTCAAAAGGCTGTAAGGTAAATTAAGCATTCAGTAAATTCTGATTTATGTCAAGTGTTTTATATATATCTGATCTATACAATAATGTCGTTTTTTACACAGTGTCGAGCAAGGTTCGAAGACAGACACTAAACAACAACTTGATCTTGCCATCATATCGAGTCTTAAAAAAATGTTGGATTCATGCAATCCACTTGTGAAGTCATTTAGAATGGTACGAGATTGTTTTAAACAAAATGATTGGCAAAATGTAAGACTCAAGCTCATTGGAGTAAGGGATAAGGATGGTAGAATTTTTAACTTGCCTACTGCTGAAGAAATTACTGCCTTAATAATTGGTGATTTTGATGGAGCATTTGATAAAAGGGATATCATAGTTCAAACAAAATCAGGCGATCTTCAGAGAATCAGTGAGCTTCATCCCTCTTATCTTGCATTGCAATATCCACTTATCTTCCCATATGCAGAAGATGGATTTAGACTTGGTATTAAACATCGAGGTGTTTCAGTTGATTGAGACATACTTAGAACCAGTACCACAATGAGAGAGTTCTTTAGTTACAGAATACAAGACAGAGCCAACCAATTTTCGTTGTTACTCAATGCCCAAAAGCTATTCCAACAGTTTGTAGTTAATGCGTATACAATGATAGAATCTGCACGGTTAGCTTACATAAAGACACAACAACCCAAACTTAGAAGTCAAACATTTAAGAATTTAAATCAAAGTGTTCAAAGTGGCCAAAGCGATGCGTCAAATTGTGGAAAACGAATTTTGTTGCCATCTTCATTTACCGGTGGAGGGAGATATATGATGCAAAAGTATCTAGATGCTATGGCAATCTGCAAAGCTGTAGGATATCCGGATCTCTTCATAACAGTCACTTGTAATCCCAATTGGCCTGAGATTTATAGATGTTTAAAAGACAAACGGTTGAACCCTCAAGATAGACCAGATATTATCGCACGGTTATTCAAAATTAAAATCAATCATCTAATTCAAGATTTCAAGAAACATAAATTCTTTGGTGAGATACAAGCAAGTAAGTCATTGTAAATTGTTTTAATTAATTTCTCAAATAATACTTTTACTAACACTTTTTGGATGTAATATTTCAGTTATTTATACAATCGAATTTCAGAAACGTGGTCTACCTCATGCTCATATATGTTTGTTCTTAAGTGCCGAGAGCAAATTTCCAATGGCTAAAGAAATCGATTTGGTTATTAGTGCT
Organism: Helianthus tuberosus; assembly: GCA_030545235.1. Classification (NCBI taxonomy): domain Eukaryota; kingdom Viridiplantae; phylum Streptophyta; class Magnoliopsida; order Asterales; family Asteraceae; genus Helianthus; species Helianthus tuberosus. The sequence continues at coordinate 82,261,104 of CM060354.1, forward strand.
GAAATACCTGACAAAGAGATGGATGCTTCACTGTATGAACTTGTCAAACAATTTATGATCCATGGTCCTTGTGGTACAGACAATCCTCATTCTCCATGCATGGTTAATTTAAAATGTTCGAAGAAGTTTTCTAAAAAATATGTAGATGAGACTTGTGTTGATTCTAAAGGATATCCTGTCTACCGACGTCGTCAATCATGCAAGACAGTAGAAAAAAATGGCGTCTTACTTGACAATAGGTTTGTGGTTTCGTACAATGCTATGCTACTCAAAAAGTATCAGTGCCACATAAATGTTGAGTGGTGTAACCAAACAGGATCCATCAAATATCTCTTCAAATACATTAATAAGGGTCCGGATAGAGTGACAGCTTCTGTTTACGAAAGTACCTCCACTGCTAATGTGAACCCTCAAAACAAGGAAATGACAAATAATGAAAATCTCTCAAACGAAACAGAAGTAGATGAAGTTAAAGCATATCTTGATTGTAGATATATTTCAGCGTGTGAAGCTGCTTGGAGAATCTTTAAGTTTGACATACACTATCGGCTTCCATCTGTTGAAATATTACCTTTTCACTGTGAAGATGGTCAGGCTATTGTTTATGACGATAATTCAAACTTGTGTGACGTGGTCAGTAACCCAACTGTGAAAATGTCTATGTTCACAGAATGGATGAAATGTAATCAAACGGATGCATTTGCTAGAACTTTGAAGTATATAGAGTTCCCCAGATACTTTGTATGGATACGCAAAACCCGAAAGTGGGTACGTAGAAAAAAACCTTTTGGTGCAGTTGGTAGGATACATTATGTACCTCCATCACTTGGTGATTGTTATTTCTTGAGAATTTTATTGAATCACGTTATAGGACCAATGAGTTTCAATGATATAAAAACAGTTGGTGGAAAAATATATCATACTTTTAAAGATGCATGTTTCGCTCGCGGTCTGTTGGACGATGATAAGGAGTATTTAATGGCCATTAATGAAGCAAGTGCATGGGCTACTTCTGATTTCTTGCGTACATTTTTTGTAATGCTCTTGATATCAAACTCCATTTCTAGGCCGGGTATTTTCTGGAAGGAAACAAAATCTCTATTATGTGAAGATATATTATATCAGCAACGGAGGATTACTGGTATTCCTGGTAATTTTAAAAACTTAAATAAAATTTCAGATTCCATTTTACTTTAATCAAGTGTTTAAAAAATCTAATTACTAAACATCTGTTGTATTTTTTAGATTTGGTTCTTAAAGAGGAAGAGATTGAAAACATTTGCTTAGCACATATCGAAAAACTGTTACTTGGTTATGGAAGTACGTTAAGCAACTTTACTGACATGCCAAATGTTCCTGACAACTACACTTCAGCATTGAACAATCAATTGATAATGAAGGAACTTTCGTATGACCGGGCTATCTTAAAAAAGGAACTTGCAGCTTCCCTAAAATCTTTAACTGATGAACAGCGAAAAGTGTATCAAACCGTCATGAATGCAGTTGTTAAAGGAAGTGGATGAGTTTTCTTTCTATATGGTTACGGTGGAACTGGTAAAACATTTCTGTGGAAAACTTTTGCAGCTGCGTTACGTTCCAATGGTGAAGTTGTGTTGAATGTTGCATCCAGTGGTATTGCATCACTTCTATTAGATGGTGGTAGAACGGCTCATTCCAGGTTTGTAATTCCAATAAATGTTAACGAGGATTCTATATGCTCTATTGAACCAAACAGTGAGCTAGGAGGCTTAATCAAACAAACTAAGATGATAATCTGGGATGAAGCGCCAATGACACATAAGCATTGTTTTGAAGCTCTGGATAGAACAATGAGAGATATAGCCCGTTCCAATAATCCGTCCTTGCAGAACAAACCTTTTGGTGGAAAGATTGTGCTTTTTGGCGGTGATTTTAGACAAATCCTTCCAGTCATTCCAAAAGGTACCAGAAGCATGATTGTAAATTCTTCATTGAATTCTTCTTATATATGGCAGGATTGTCAGTTACTCAAGTTAACTGAAAACATGAGGTTAAAAATGGGTACCAAATCAAGTAATTTTAACGAGACCAAGGAATTTGCTGAATGGATTTTAAGGCTTGGTGATGGTCTACTTGGTGGTCCAAATGATGGAGAAGTGGAAATTGAAATTCCAGATGATTTACTTATACTCGATGCAGTCAATCCTACATCTTCATTGATCGCTTTCACATATCCGGATATGCAAAAGTTTTTATGCAATTCAAATTACTTCCAACAAAGAGCCATTCTTGCACCCACAAATGAAGTTGTGGATTCAATAAATACAGAACTGTTAAATAGTATGCCTGGTGAAGAAAAGATATATCTCAGTTCAGATACTTTATGTGAGTCTGAGGATCAAACCGACCTTAACATGGCATTGTTTCCTCCGGATGTATTAAACGAATTGCATCTGTCAGGATTACCTAACCATAAATTGGTTCTCAAAGTTGGAGCTCCGGTAATGTTACTTAGAAACATTGATCAAACAAATGGTCTGTGTAACGGTACACGACTTCAAGTAACAAAACTTGGAAAACTTGTAATCGAAGCAAAGATTATTACTGGAAATAATATAGGTCATGATACTTTGATTTCAAGATTGAAAATGACACCGTCCGATAAAAGAATACCGGTGAAAATTGCACGAAGACAGTTCCCATTATCTCTATGCTTTCCAATGACCATCAACAAAAGCCAGGGACAATCACTTGAACGTGTAGGCTTATATCTTCCAAGGCTGGTTTTTAGTCACAGACAACTATACGTTGCTGTATCACGAGTAAAGAGCAGGAAGGGTTTGAAGATCTTGATATGTGGCAGGGGAAAACAAGTGTGTAAAACCACAACTAACGTGGTTTACAAAGAAGTTCTACAAAATCTATAGTCGTTGTAGAAATAGCATTTTGAAGAAAAGTCTTTTAATGTTTGAAGTTATTTGGTATTATGTTTTGCACATCCTATCAACATGTTTCTTTTATCTAATAATAATGGATGTTATTTTACAGAATTGTTTTAAAATATAGTATACATTTTTAAAAAATGATACCTTTAACAATTATAAAATAATGAAAGATAAATAACAATAACATATATCTAAAAGACAAGAAATAACTAATACAAGTAATACTTTCAACCGTTTGTTTGTGGTTCAGTAACATATGAATTAAAAACTTTTCAGTAGCTAACCCTTCGTACCACCAACATCAAAACTAAACTACCAACATTTACAAAAGTGTTTGGAGCAAACCAACAACCACAAACAAAAAAACATTGTTTCCTTACAAAATAACATTATCTGAAAAAGCGCCACAACCATTCAGTCAAACAAGAAAATACCTTTACCCATGATGAACTTAAGGGTAAACTCTTCACGAGGAACCAAGTTTTTATCCTTCACAAATTGTTTCATGTTTTTTATGTAAAACCGATCATCAGGAGACTCGATACCAACTCGAACATCCCAAACATTTCCAGCAGCATCTACAATCTTTAAAGTTCTTTTCCTATCCAAGCCAAGTTTTTTAGCAAGAACTTTTTTAATGCGCTGTAACAAACAAAAAATAATGTTAACAAAGATAATATTATAATATGGTTAACACAATGTAAGGTCCTGTTACTACTTTTTGGTTACAGAAACTTACAAAATGATTGTCCACACGGAAAACTATTGGAATAGTTTCGTTGTTCCTAGTTACAGTGAGCATTTCAGTTTCATTGTCCTTAGTTATGTCATCCACATCTTCACCATCAGAGATACTGATAACCTCTTCTACCACTTCTTCCTTAATAGCAGCATATAATTCTGGTGGCAACATTAAATCAGGTTCCTTGGAACAATTGAAAACAGACATATCAAAAGTGTGAAGATCAATCATTTCAAACACAAGAAGATGTTCATCACTTAGTGAAAATTTCTTCTTAATCTGATCCCATCCAGTTGTTATGTAAAGCTGATTGTCACTAACATCCATTCGAACAAAAAATTTATGCTTCCCAGGACCTCTAATAACAACCGGATAATTTGGAATGGTATTGTCCATCTTGTGATGTACAAATAAACGATTGATATGCTACAACGAGAAAAAAAAATATTAGTAGTTTCATATACGGAACCATAATAAATAAGAAACAATAATAAATATACCGAACCCAGATTGCGAACTACATACCATAGCATCAGGTTTATCAAAATCGCCATTGGGTCTGTAGTAAAAATAATCAGATGGAGCAAATGCAATATTGTCAAAGAAATAAAATATCCGGAAACTTTGTAATGCTTCTTCATACTGAAATACGAGCCATGATCCAGATTGTAGTTTCAAAGTTTGAACTACGGAATACCACCCATTGTAGAGATAATAGAAGTTTCCTATATCATATATCTTGACTTCAAAGACTTGCCCATTAGTTGTCCGTACTTTGACAAACCCAACAGGATAGTTAAACTCTTTTATCCATTGTTTATACTTTTTTGGCAGAACCTATATATAAGTATATTAAAATCAGAATTGTCTAACATGATGTTATAAAGAAAATAAATTCGCCATATCTGAGATTAAAATACTAACCAAAGATTTCTTTTGGTTGTCGGTCATGTAACAAGCAAAACCATACATCTTTCTATAAAAAGAGAAAAACGTTAAAAGATGGTAAGTAACTGAGAGAACATGATGAAAGGAAATAGCATTAGTATGCAACCACTGTTTGACCAAAGTCAAACCACTTTTTTTAAAAAAAAATCTGTTTGACCAAAGCCTGTTTGACCAAAGTCAAACCACTGTTTGCAAAACTATGACTCTTAGTGGTTCAAAAGTCTGCTTGACCATGGTCAAACCACTGTTTGTCCAATGACAAACCACTTTTTTCTCCTCGAAACACTGTTTAACCCAACAGTGATTTTAAACATATATTTTCATCCATCTGTTAACCAAAGTCAACAGATGTATCAACAACAATGATTTTAAGTTGATGAGCATTATTTATGAAAAACGTTAAAAGATTATTCTAATTAATGCAATTAAAAAGAGTATAACTAATAGACTAAAATATTATATAACGTTAAAAAGTTATTTGGGTATATTCAATGTCAACAATGTGAAATACCAAATGTTATTTTCGATGCCGAGAATTTCTAAAGCTTATTAATATGTTTCTATTTTTGACAGTGTGATACAAAACCCCAAACATGTGAAATATAATCTGATAAAATCTGTCAAGAACACCAACTGAAAGTTTACTAAACATCATAATCTTAAAAAAATCTTTATACAACAACTGATAAACAATCATTTTTAACATAGCCCTAAATATCTACACCTCAATCGAACATCCATACAAAAGTAAAAACTTCAATCGAACATCAATACGAACATTCATATGATGGATTCTGAAGTATAACAAATCAAATAAACAAACATGATCACAAATTACAGTTCATATAAAAGAACAAACCTAAGATCAAAAATCATACATGCAAGCGTGGTATAAAAAATTACATGAAGCAAAGATTTCAGAAAAACAAAATCGAATCAATACGTTTTCGATTGCCTTTTGCTGATAAGGAAAAATCTTTAACACTCCCTGTCGTTGGTTTGTCGCCCTTCGAAGTTCGGAGATGGAAATGGAACGGTAGATGAGTGATTAGAATTTGGGGCCGGATTTGATATAAGGGTTTTAATGGGCCTACAAAATCTAATCTATTATTAAGCTTAATTAGATCAAATATAAGGGGCTTTATTGAACTGATCAATAACATTTGATTAGTTGTATTAAATACAAACAATATAAATGATGTATTATAATCTATTTCGATGGTTATTAAAGCTACCCGTGTGGTCACACATACTGTTTTTAACATTACTTTATAAAGATATATAACTAAAGAGCAAAATTTAAATGATATATTATAATCTGTTTTTTAGTATTTGATTTCGATCATTACTAAACCTACCCGTGTGGTTACACGGGTGCTACACCTAGTTTTTCAACTTTTCTCTATTAGAACCCAAAAAGTCTTGCAAAAGGGTCTATGAAGGTGGCATGGACTTCGTGAATCAGATCTGTGGCATCTAAACTTAAAATCCAATATATATTAAAATTGCAATATCTTTTAATAAAGAAAGTTATATAACTAATTATGTATAAAAGTTTTGTACAAAATTATACAACATTAGTAAATTTTAATTTAGACGTTTATTTATTTATGTATCACAATAATAATAATAATAATAATAATAATAATAATAATAATAATAAATACATAAATAGTTATATTTATATAAATATTAGGTTTTTTAACTACTTATATAAATATAACTAATTAGTAATTGAGTTTTCTTGTAATAAAGGATGAAATATAAAAATTTTCTTGGATTGTAACTGATTACTTACTTAATATTTATATAAAAAAAGCTACTTAATTTTAGTATCTGTGAACCCTAATTTAGATATGTTTTCGGATGAACTGAAATATATTAGACTTGTTTGTTTGTGTTCACTAATATTAAATTGTGTTTCCTTATAGATAATTGTTCAATTATGTTCATTTGTGTCCGTTTATGTTTGTTCAATCATGTTAATTTATGTTTGTTAATGTTAATTCAAATATGTTCACTTATTTTTTTTTATGTTCGTTTATGTTCGTGAACTGTTCGTTTAGGCTTTAAACGGATGAACATAAACGAACACGAACATGCCCGATTTCTTAATGAACGAACACGAAAAAAAAAATGTGTTCAATTATATGTTTGTGTTCGTATTCGTATTCGGTTAAAGTTAAATGAACGAACACGAACATATTCATGTTTGTTCAGTTCATTTACATTACTACTGCTTAGTTAAGTTCAAATATCATCTTGAGTACCAACCCTATATTATTGATCATGGTCTTATGTTTCAAAGTCTATATTCAAGTTCACATGCATTTCATTGTTCAACTCAATCCCTTTTATCTTTCTCAAAGTCAAGAAATTATGACACCAAGATTCTTTATCAACCCTTTACAACTTCCAACATAAAAAGATGCCAAAGTGTGACATAATGATATTTTTTTTAGAAATAGAACACAAATCAATGACCAAGAAAAGAATATTATAATTTAAAACGTGTTCATGATACAACGGTAATCATTAACTGATTTCTTACAACAATTTACATAATAAATAACTAGTGAGAATGCCAGCACGTTACGACGGGTGTGTAGCTTTGTCAGCTCGTAATATTTGTCACCAACCTCATACGTCACAACCTTTATTGGTAAATGCGTCCACCTAGGTAGTGTGACGTCCAGTAGTCCACATACTTTGTGTACAAATCTCAGATGTTCGGTAGTGTGGTGTCCAGTCGTCCACATACTTTGTGTACAATTCTCAGATGTTTTATACCAACAAACCTTGCAGAGAGATTTTAGTGCAAAAATGTGCTAAGAATTTCTTGAGATTCTCATCACAAACCGTAATACTAAATGAACAGTTGGGTGATCTAAAACTAACATGGAGACGTTATCACACTGTTATTATCAATATGTTGTTTTAGTTCTATTTTTTATAATGAGAATAATCTAAATCGTCAGTATCAAAAAATAGAAAGTAACCAATTCAAAGAACATTAGCTTAAAAGAAAAGACAGACAACAGAATGTAAACATATAATGCACAGTACCATCAGTTTGTAAAACAAATTGAATTAGAACAAACAAATTCTTGTAAGACGTAGACAAAAATTTGTTCTTATATTCTTGTACGTCTATATACAAGGCCAGACCTAGATCACGTGGATAATAAAGCAAACCATTCCTTGCATACGGTCCCCGATCGCCCCACATCCTTTATGGGACCCTTGTTAGCATCTCAAAGACAATTACTTCAGCACATAGGTTGGTCATGGAGGGAGAGCGGGCTGCGCAGTGATGTTGTGTCATATATAACAAGGAAAGTAAAAGAATTCAGCTTTAGGTGTAATAGGGTCAGGGTCATTCTAAGGAAAAGGGAAAACAAAAAGATGGAAGCGGGTCATTCTACAAAAGAAATTTCGGCTGTAAATTTATGCACTATCCTATAGAGTTTGAATAAATATATTGGCAATTACATTAATTAAAAAAAACAGAAGAAGGAAAGTAGTGTTTAAAAAAGTTATAACCGAACTTGATGCTAAATTGCTAATAAATTATGATTTGAATGCTATAAAGTTGACCTCGGTAGTAAAACTTTTTTTATTGTCATGAAACTTAGTACATTGTATGAGATGTAATAAAAAATCATAAGAGCAATAAATGAGAAGATAGATGTACTACCTCAGGTGTCATATACGAAAGTGTTTCCTTCAAAATAACAGTATTCCCTTTCGGTCTTTGAAAACGTGCCACAAAGAAAGTAGAAAGTCTTTATGCCTGCACAAATAGAGACAACCCTACTACGTATCTAACTGTATAGACGATGAGATTCGCTAGTGGTGTTCAAGGTCCAGTCACAAGTTTTGGCGAAAAGTGTGTGTCAAAACAGATGGTTTGGTTGTATGAACTAGTTTATTTTTAAGTTCAAATCATAATTTGTTTTGAAGACTTTTTCCCTTTTTTTCAAGACCGTTAGCTTCTATTAAATTGTTTAAAACGATAAAGAATGTTCATAAATATTATACATAATATAGGTTAAACGGTTGGTTACAAGTTTCAAACCGTAGCTGAACTGTCCAAACTCAGCTCTTTAAACCACCTGAACCAACAGATGATCTACTGTGGTTGGGGTGATTCAGTCGGCTTTAACGGTTTATTAAAAATATAGATCCGCCAAAATGTAACAGGCCAATATAGGAAAGAGAAAAGAATAGGACATACCAAGGTTCATCATAGCAACGGCTGTAGTGTAATGTAACTTCACCTACAAATCGACGTACCAAGGTTCATAGCAAAGGTTGTAGTGTAATGTAACTTCACCCACAAATCTTTGTTGGCAAAACGCATTCTATGAAGAAAAAAGACTTATCAATATAAGCATTATACTTTTCTATAAACATATAACAAAGGTAGATAAACAAAAAAGTAATACAATGCATAAGTGAAAGAAGGCGATGAGTATTTTGATGACACCCTGACATTATATATTTGAAATAATATATATGAAACATATCCTTCCATGAGCAAATATAGGTCGATAAAAATGGGTGAAATATAAAAACAAATGCGATAAAATGATATACCCTTAACCATGAGCAAATATAGGTCGATAAAAATGGGTGAAATATAAAAACAAATGCGATAAAATGATATACCCTTAAATATAAACAAATGTAATAGGACAAACAAAAAATCTTCCATTCAAATGAACCAAAAACTCCACATAACCAATTATCCACAGATCTTTAAGTTATTTATAAATATATACCTCCTTGTATCGTGTTTGTTCATGATTTCTAAGAAACTCTATATGATGTATATAAATAATAAAAATATAAAGGGTTTCCGTCAAAGACTTACACGCAAGAACAACGGTTGGTACGCATCATCATTTTAAAAATGCTAATAAAAACCTCAATGAGCCAGACAATTACCCCAAACCTGTTACCACCGTCATTTTAAAACCTAATCCGATTCCAGCTCAGATGAGTTCATTAGACCGCACTTGGCTGCAAAAGAAGTTATAAGGGGATAACCCAACTTAGCGTCTTCCAACTACGCCTCACCAAGATCCAAATCTTCGCATCAGAACGTCATTTAAAAGAAAAACAACCTGTCACAGCAAAGTTGGATTATTACCACAATATTCAGCATTTTTAACTTTAATCAAACCACAACGCACATATATTATTTCTACACACACGTTAAACTAATGCATTCAAATCCAATAACTCCTTTAACATATGGACAACTCCTACAGGCAACAAGAGTCATGACAGATTTCATTAAAAGACGTGAGAAAAAGCACCGGAACAAATGCTAGCACCTTACCCTCACCTAATTGACTTGATCTCAGTTTGTATCTTCTCATTATGGATTGAAGATTGAGCAATTAAACCTTATTATTCACTTAAAGTGCAATACGATGGTTTTGCTCACATCAAAATGCCTGATCTGATGTGAATTAAAAACTCATAAGGAGAAAAATACAAGTCACAAATAATAAGGAAAGAAAATATAATAAATCTCCAAGGGAAAAAGCATAACCTTACATATAAGATTAACAATCGAATGATTTGGTGGACAAAACTTAAGGCTCGGATTAACATAACTCTGCCTGATTGCCCACATCAAGATGCCGGCTCAGATGGCAGTACATGTCCATATTGTGCTTCCACAGTTCCTTGCATAAAAAAATTGGTGGCGAAATCTCTTCACTTTCCAATCACTGATATCCAAAACAACCCTGAAAACAAGTGAATTTTTTTTAAAGAATTGTGTCATTGCTCACTTTAAATAAAGATTATTGTTATGTTAAATCCTAGATTTGATTTCAGGTTATACATAACTGTAACACCCTGAAAATACAAATTTTTATATTTAAAAATTTAATGTTAGTAATAAACAAAATAAACTAACTAGGAATAAGTAACCTAGTTAGTTAGTTGTCTTGTAGTAATAAAGAAAATTGGTTAATATAACACTCTATGTGACTTGGAATAAAGTATAGGGGTCAATTGTAGCAAACTTGAAACAAGTTTGTTTTAATTAAAACACTAGACACCAAAACACACACTTTAAGTGTGTGTTCTGGTCGAACTCTCCAGAGAAGCCAGGGGCTCCCCACATCAAACCCTAACTAGCTTAAAATTTGACAAATTGAAGGGCCAAATCAGTCCCAAATCGATATCCAAGCATAAATTAGTGATCACCTAAGTGTAGTGATCATAAGGTATGTCAAAATTTACAATTTGGTTTCATCTCAAATTCTTGATGATTTGTGAAAATCGAAATCTGGGCTTGATTATTTGATGTTTAGATGAGATTAGCAATAAAAACATGTCTAGGAGTGAACCCTAGTCAATAACATGTCGAATTAGTGTTTAATTTATGAAATTCATGATAATCCATTGATAAGTTAAATGGGTTTTGTAAAAATAAGATGAACACAAGAATCACGACTATCAAAAGTGGTGTTACTTGATTTCTATGAAATGATTCTGAGATTAATATGCATGCTTGACATAATGGAATTGAATTGTGTGTTTATATTGGGCAAAATTAACAAGTTATGAACTTAATTTTAAATATGTAAAATTATGCCCGTTAGGTGTTCGTTAAAATGCCTAAATGAAAGATAATTGTTGAAAATAGGACAAAAACGCATGTTTGATGGACATGGCAAATTATGCGTTAAGACTTATAAAAAGGGTTCTAAACGGTTTGTGGATTGAACTCTTTAGGCAAGGAAACCGGGTCTTCAAGCGGACAAGCCGGAGTGGACAAGCCGGAGCAGACACACGCTTGAAGGGAACGCTTTAAAGGTACACGACTTGTCGTCTCTTTACATTTATGTAGACAAGCGTAGTCGTAAATATGTTTAATGTTGATATAGCGAAAATGGTTGCGTTTGGTAAGTCAATGAAGTGATGGAATTCACTCGATAACCAAATGGGTCAAAACGAATGGTTAAAGTATGTTTGGAATGTCAATGAAGTGATGTGACTCACTCGACAACCAAACGGGTCAAAATAGATAGCTAGATACGTGTAACGTTGATATAATGAAAATAGTCGTGTTTAGTATCACATTGAAGTAATGGAATTCACTCGACAAACCAAACGGGTCAAAATAAATGTTTGGTTAGGTATGTTTATTGATAATGTTGTTTAAATTAGTCATGTTTAGAATCTACATTAAGTGATGAAATTTCACTAGATAAAGAACAAGTTAAAATAATGGTCGAAATGGTAGTGTTTGAAGTGACTTGAACGTCACTCTTCAAATTTGAGTTCTAAGAACGTAAACCATGGAATGGAGATGATACGCTAAGATGGACAAGCCTGGGAATGGGTAATTATGGTTGGAAAATCAATGACGTTGAATTATGCAGGTATGTAACCTTGTTCCGTTACATTATGTTAATTAGAATTACGGTCGTTTGAAATTGTGTTTTTAAGACAATATATTCGTTAATAAAAGTGACGAAGATCACTATTAGATAAACGAGTCAAAAACTTGATTAGAAAATGTTTGGTAGTCATTGGAATTGGAGGATCCATAAATGAGCCAAACGGTTCGATTAATTGTTTAGTAGATAGTAAGAATGTGTTTTGAATAGTTTATGGCGATGGTGGATCACAAGAGCGTAAAACCATGGACTTGGTATTGATACGCTAGTGATCGTAAGCCCCGGATGATGGGTAAATAAGATTAGAATGCCAAAGAATAAGTTGGCGAACAATTTGCACACATAGTTAATGGGTCGAATAATCGATACTAGGATTTTGTGGGCCATTCGTTCATAATCCGAGTTTCGTTAAGTGAAATTTATGTGGTTAGATCCGAAATTTTAATACGGACATATAGGAAAAAGAATCGGCTAAAACGGATATGTAAATAAAAAGTTATGAGGAATTAAGCGAAAAAAAATATAAGAAGGCTGAGCTGGGCGAACCGTGGGTCACGGTCCTGAACCGTGACTCACAGTCTGGCAATTCTGTTTGGAGCTGGGCGAACCGTGGGTCACGGTCCTGAACCGTGACTCACAGTCTAGCAGTTCTGTTTTGAGCTGGGCGAACCGTAGGCCACGGTTCTGAACCGTGGCTCACAGTTTGGCAATAATTTGTTTGTTTTTCATTATTTAAGAAATAGAACTCGTTTTTACTTAATATTAAGATGTCAAAACTAACGATTAATGTGGTTTTGACCATAGGTGAAGCTCGTTTGTTGTGGATGTTGATCAAGCAATGGAATCAAGAACCGAACACAAGTTTTGAATGCTTCCGCGCTAATCTAATCTAGTTTAAAACATGTTGTTTTGTAAACTCTTTTGAATATTGAACATTTTAATATAGTTAGTCGACTATGTTTAAATACTATAATGACGTACATCTTAGTTATTAACTAAGTTTTGTTGGTCATGTATTTCGTATTTAAATAGTGCGTATTTTATGGTTATAAAATGAAACTATAAGACGAGTGTTACAAGTTGGTAATCAGAGCTCAAGGTTGTTGACAAAGTGTGTTCGGTTCAAGCTTGATCAAACATCCGGTAAGAATTAATCATTTAGTAAATTTTTATTTGCATATTAGAAAAAGGAAATTGATTTGATGTGCACGGGAAGAGCGTGTTAACACACACAAACCCGGAAAGTGCATTAAACATGAATGGTTTATGCAAGTGGTAAACTTGGCTAAACCAAAGCGAATTATGCATATGTTATAAAACGAAATTTTTATAGTGACATAAATATTACAGATTCGAGATGTCTAGTGTTGATAAAAGATGATTAGGTAGTATAAACCCTAACCATAGATTGATTATAAAATAAGTACTTATGAAATAAGTATATTTGGATACCTCGTATGATAATACGGGCAACATCTAATAGCAAGATTAATAATAAATTAGAAATGTTCGAATGATATGATAACCGCATCTGAAGATGAAGGTAGATAAATAATCTAGATGGAGGAAGGTTCGGAAGCATAACAAAGAACATGTAAAACAAAGAACTTAAATCAAGTGATGACTTAAGACAACGGAGTACATCAGGGCGAGTATCAATCAGGTACACGTTATAAATTACGATAAGACAAGTAGAACGTGATAATTCACATAATGAACGATAGTTGCATATGGGCATATATGATTAGTGAAATGAATAAATTATGTAAAAGAAATATATATATAAGTATATATATAAATAAATAAATAATGGCGAGTATGTGAAACCGAGGTAAAAGTAATCTCGATAGACATTGCAATGGAAAGGAGTGCGCCTTCACTCGCACCCGGAATTTGCAATAATAATACATGGCGAAGACAAGGTTATAGACTTGGCCAAACCAAGTAAAACATGTAGAAACATTGTCTATATTGATAAACGATGTGGGTAAATTCCATACAACAACATGGAATAATAAAATAAAATGAATTGGTTATGTTATTGTTACAATGGATTAAGGTCAAAAATGAGAAATTAAGGCTCGGACAGAATTATCCCCAAGAAAGAAGCTAAAGAGATAATACGTATTATTCACTGCTGTGAATAATGAAGTATCAATAAATGTGGATTTAGAAACTTGGGTATGGGTAACTATCCAAGTAACATATTATTCATCAAATCCTTGCGAAGAAGAATGATAATCACATTGATGGGTGTGATTGTATAAAAGATTGGTAAAAGGAACGTTTTAAAAGTGTTGGAATGAAAGCGAGTAAACCACAAAAGCCGTATAACAATAGCAATGGTTTTACCAAATAAGGCTTAAGAAATGAACCGTCGGGACATTGATAAAAGAGACGGATCTAAGGGTTATTAAAAAAAAAGAGTGCTCGAATCAAATAAGTAAAATGTTTAATAATAAAGGAAAAACGCAAGTTGGGAAATGGAAACATATTACATTAAAATAATGAGCCCGAGGGAAGGGACAAGAATTAAAGTAAATGAAAATACAAACCGACTAATAAGAATGCGAAGGCGTGGGGATAAAGTTTGACTGTCATAAGTGATGAAACTCACACGGACAAGTCAAACGGATTGAATAAAGAACAAAGTGTGACATCCATCAAATTTGCATGCATCCGTACAATTAATTAATATTGATTTATGCTTAATGACTGTGCTTAATTACAACTGATGACTTAAACTGTTTTCTGATTTATGTATCATACATACATGTGCATCACATTCCTTACTGTCATACCATTTATCACATACAAACTTTAGTGACATAAACGATGCACAGAGCACGGTTAGCACGATGAGCGGATAACTCAGAAAATGCTGACAATGTCAGTACATAGACAGACAATGTTTTGAGACCCTGTAAGGGCCAGGGACAAGGTACTACACCAGTATGGAGTGTAGGGAAGTAAGGACCATAAAACTGCGTCGCTAGGTGATAGTTTAAGTGCCGGGAAGTGCCTAAAACCCACTACAAGTGTAGAATTCTGCATATTTCAGCAAAATTCAGAATTTTAACATACTGGTATTATGCAGAAAATTGACTAAATGATCCTGTATGCTTTCCTAAGTGTCGGGAATTAAAAGTGTCACAAAAGGGTACTTAAAGAACACTAAACGGAATAGTTTGACACTTTAAAGAACCGGTATCTAACCGAACAACCGGACATTACCCGGAACACCAAAATTTTTCTAGAAACATTGTTTAATTATTTTTGAACTAGTTATGATCCCCGAACACCCTAACACACTATATAATGTGTCATACACTTAAAACACTAGACTTTTCACTTAACCTCCAACTATTATTCACTTTACCATTCAAAGTTACACAAGACCCCCCCCCCCCCTCTTCATACTTACGGTCACCATGTGGCCCCCACCCATGATCTTTCTTGATTCACCTCGATTCCTTTCTTGATTTTATTTGATTTTATAAGATATTGCTTGCATTTCCTAGATTTGCCTAGATTTTACTTGGATACTATAAGTTACCTACTTATCATCAAATTTACACATGGACCCCCTCCCCCTTTGATATTTACGGCACCAAGAGTGGCCCCACCTCAAGATTTCTTCAATCTTCACTAAATCTCCTAGATTGCATGATATCTTGTTAAGATCTCTCTTGGATTTCTCTTGGATATGACAAGATCTTGTATTGATAGATAATTTAAACAAAAGCACTTCATCTTCATCTCCCTCATACTCTCTCTCTCCCTCTCGGCCTAGAAGTGCCGCCACCACCACCACCACTTACTTCCACCATTCACCCATTTTCAAGCTCATTTCAAGTGTTAGAAGGTGTTACATGGAGCTTGGTGCTTGAAGAACTTGAAGAACCTTCATCCATTGCTTTTACCATCCATTTTCATCATCTTTTCTTCAAGTGATCTTCCCTAGCCTTTGAGCTAGTTGTAAGCTTCTTGCTACTAGTTTTTACTTCTCATTTTATTGGTTAAAAAGATGTACATTGTTATAAATCACAAGAACACTAAAAGACTTGAACTTGAATCATGAACATGAAACTTATACATGATGGAATCTTGTTGAAATAATGTTGATTAAAGCATGCATGACACTTGATTGTTATTTACTTGAGGTTATGATGTTGAACACCATAAGGAGCTTGCTAGATTGTGATTAAACACATGATCTAGCAAGTTAGAGGATGATTATGTGTTAACCCAAGAAGATCATCCTCACTTATGAACATGAACTTGAAAATAAAATTATTTCTTGAAAAATAATAAATAAAGTGAGCTAGAAATTTTATGAATCTAAGATTCATGAATGATTTTCCAAGAAAACCAAGTTCAAAATATGAATTTTAGTAGAACTTGATTTTTACTTAACCCACACTATTTTTGGTGATGAAATAAGTAAAAGAACATTTTTATTTACAAGAAGAGTTCAAAAGAATAATTTTCGTAAAATATGTTTACAAGTTGTAAACACCTAGTTTTTTGAAGAATGAGATTTATAAAGTAATAAACGCACTTTAAGGGGGTAACTAAACCTACTAAACACCCTACCAAATTACTACGAGTTTTTGTGAAAGATCAAGTTCATGTTGTTATATAAATTGCATAGTTTTTGCACTTGAGAAGTGTAAGTTGTTTAAAGTTTGATTGATGATTGTTGTGATGATTTTTGAAAAGAAAATGATATGCTACAATAGCATGGACATCTCCGTTTTTAGGGGAAACTATGGCAAAATTTTCTAAAAATATAAACACTTAGAAAATACTTTCTAACAGGTATTTACAAGGATATTTTGATCATAAGTTTTCGATATAAACTTTGCCATAATTTTTGTGACAAAAATACAAATATTTGAGGTTGGTTTTTATAAATAAAAATGGGCAAATATATATATTTAGAATATATATATATATATATATATGTTAAGACACTTGTGTGATTATTTGTATACTTGGTGAAATATACTATCCAAAACAATACCGTTACATATGTATTTTTGGTAAATATTATTGGATAAAAACGTAATGAAAGTATGATTTTATTAATTATTACAAGTTATATCATACTTTGACAAAAGGGAAAATATTATTTTTGGGGGAAGTTAAAATATATTTTCTTAGTATATTTAGAAGATATATGATTTTTGGAAAAAATATATATTTTCTGGACAATACATTATTTTTGTGACAAATGAGTTTAAATATATTTTCTAAAGTGAGACTTGAGAAAATATTAATACGGAATTACAAATACGATAATACAAAAATACATGTATAAAATACCCCATCCTTGGGAAGGAAACACGGAGTTAAATACTTGAGAAGTATTAACACAGAAATATTGTTTAAACAAATTATTCCAAGACAAAATATAATTTAAGTTGAAATATTAATTATCTTGACAAATAATTATAACTTGGAAAAATATAAGAAACGTAACTCAAAACGTAAATACTAAGCAAAGGCACGGCCCGTTCGTCTAATAGACGTTAGTACACTGTAGGTAGTCGTGTTTGCTGACAGAGTTTGAGTTACGAGCTGAGGACGCAATACTGTGAGTTCATGTCCCCCTTTTCTTTAAACTGTTTTGTTTATTTACTTCGGGGGCGAAATACATGTTACAAAGGATTACTTACAATACTATTGGTATGATTAGCCTAGGAAAGAACCATAGATCATGTGATTGGGTAGGCGTATACTTGAGGCCATCAATCCTCTTGTAGGACCGAGGGGCATGAGTGATAGATCTATTTGGGTGTAGCGAGCCCACACCCATGAGGCAGGGGCGGCCCATAGTGGTGACTATGTCTTCCAGCCGGGAGCCCGGTACAACTTTGCTAGGTTTGAGTCTTCCTACACCGTCACACATATCAGTGGCCTTGCAAACCATTGGTGATCTTTTCCTTATTTACAATCATACCGGGACATACATACATATACTGTTAACTAAGGTTTATACATACACACAAACGAACACATGAACTCGCTCAACTTTTGTTGATGTTTTCAAACTACATGTATTTCAGGGAATTTGTAAGGTGGATCTGGCGGGCGTTGGGAGTTTTTATGCTGCGTTAAGAATAAAGATTTCATCCATGGCCTTTAAGTTTGGTCAGCGTGTCTCTTTCCTGGACAAGACACGCCTTTCAAACCTCGGTGCTATTTTATATCTTTTGATGAGTCCTTAGTGAACTCATAAACATTTTGTATGATTGTAAAACTTGAATTTGAAGTCTACGTTTTTGAAACAATGTTGTTATGTTTTAAACTTATTTTATGAATGACAACTCTATGGTTTTATCATTTAGTTGTTGTTATGATTGAATGCAATGATATTAAAGAAGTCACACCATAATCACGCTTCCGCAAAAGTCAGGGTGTGACAGCATGGTATCAGAGCTTCGATCGTAGCGAACTAGGATTCTTTCTCGAGTCTAGACTACGATCATTAAGGCTCTCATGAAAATGTTTTGCGACATGTTTTCATTGCATACCCAAAACGTCCAAATCCAGGGAACAAACATTTTTACAAACAAAAGGCACAAATCACATTTCAAAGAATTCGTTTATAGATCAGTCTTAGAGACTGAGGGAGGATCAGTCTTAGAGACTGAGAGAGGATCAGTCTTAGAGACTTTGAAAAATTCAGTCTGAGAGACTGGGAGTTTAATCTGAGAAATTCAGTCTGAGAGACTGGGAGTTTAATCTGAGAGATTCAGTCTGAGAGACTGGAAGTTTAGTCTGAGAGATTAGGAGATTCAGTCTGAGAGACAGGGTAATTCAGTTTGGGAAACCAGGAAATTTAGTCTGAGAGACTAGGGAGTTCAGTCTAAGGGACTGGGAGGCTTAGTCTGAGAGACTAGGGAGTTCGGTCTGAGAGACTGGGAGGCTTAGTCTAAGAGACTAGGAAGGATAGAAAGTTTCATAAAGAATAATGTGAATACATGATTACATGATGAATTGTCTTTGTTTGCACACACTAATTGTTAGTGAATACTATGGATATACATGCTATGACTATTATGTACCGGCACACATGTTACTTTATTTAGAAAGTGAGTTGATAACCCTATGGCCACCGCCCCGGATAATGAGATTGCACCTGCACCGGAGATGTTTACGTCAGGCACTGAGAGTGACCCTGACATGCTGACCAAGGGCGAGGACGACTTTCAACTGTTCGCGCTACCAGATTTTGGTGACAATTTACCCTTACTGATGGCTTCCTTGACGAGAATCTTTTGTCATCCTAGTTTCAGTCCATGACCACCTCATCACTGGTCATCCCGATAGTAAGCACACCATGGCCCCGATCCTCGATAATGCATCTCCCATGGACATTCCTTTCGAAGGTGGGTTACTCGACGAGTAGTTGATGATGACGTTGACATGTTTATAGATGGTCCCCCTGATGACACCCATGAAAATGGAAAGTTAGATGAGAACGTTGTTACTAATTTCACTTCTTGAAACCCCTGTTATCAAGCTATCCTCTGATCATAGTATACACTCAATTTCAGACTCCTTTGAGTCTGTGACATCTGCAGCACCCTTGCTTGATCATGATCCTGTTTCTTTTGGTCTACCAGACATTGCACCCATTATATCTAACCCAGTACTTGCACCGATGATATCCTTATTGGTTGAGACGTTTGTTCCTACACCCTCACCCGCTGGTATTGCTCCTATGGAGACCAACGTCCATTGCACCGACATGCCTATTGCTTTCTTTCAGGACATACCCGCACCCCGGAAAGGTACTCCAGGACAGCACCAGCATGACGATCTTGTAGCTACAGCAGCATTTTCCCCAACCTCACAGGCCGCACCGGTTGCTACTTTCACCTCTACACCGCTGGACAAGCCATTTCGACGGTTCCTATCATACACTATGCTGATATTAGACCCTTACCATCCCTCATATTATGGAGGCTACACACGGGATGAGTTGCTCCTATAACATCAGCTACAGTCTAGGGATACGAGTCGTAGAGTTTTGAAGCTTGAGCTGACACCACGTCCTCCACCCTGTCTATTGTCAGTATACTTTGATCCTCCACACTTATCAAAAATCCCTTTTGCGCTCTCACCTGCTGCTGTTACACCTTTCCCCAGGTTTTTGATGCTCGTTTCTTTACTGTCTAGCGGCAGATCAGTTAATTGCTTCAACGTATATACAAGCTCGAGGAGGAGTTCACGCATGTTAACAGTTTACTTTTCTTCTCTCCTCCACCTCAGTAACAGTATAGTTGGCGTTTGGCTTTTATGCAGATCGCATTACTTTTGGGTAAAGGCACTAATGATAAACCGAGATTGTGGAGTATTTTGAAGACCACTTCTGACAACGTAATTATGATGCACTGATATACTTGTTGGACAAGGGTAGGGTGACCCAGTGTCCCTTTCGATGTAATACAATTTGTAAGACAATGAGATTGTGGTCGGAGAATAATGAAAGCCCAATCATCACTAAACATGCGACGATACTTTGTGGCCAATAATCAATGAAAGCTCAGTCGCTGTGTCTTCGTTAAAGCACGTTGTTGATCTTTATGTGTGTGCTACAACTATAATGCTACGTGCTCGCTTGTTATGCTTTCATTAAGCATAATTTCCAAATTACTTGGTTATGCTATGAATATGTTATTGCTGAATTGGTTGATATGATAATCTATTATGTGTATACATGTCATGTATTTACTATACTTATTATGACCTGACCAATACAATCTTCTTATAGAAGATGCCTCCACGAAGGGAAACTCGATTGCTTACGACTGAGGCTAAGTTACAAGGACTGATTTCACAAGCGATAGCACAGCACGAGGCCCTGCGCTCCGAACCTAGCAGGGGTACCTTAGAAAACAACCCACCTCATGGTAGTACCTACTGGCAGTTTCTCGACTGCGGGCCTTCGAATTTCGACGGCACTGGGGGTGCCATAGCCTTTGTGAAATGGACCGAAAATATGGATTTTGTTTTGAGAATGAGTGGATGTACGCCAGAACAATAAGTCCCATATGCGACAGGATCGTTTCGAGATGGGGCCTGGCTATGGTGGGACTCACAGGTTCAATTAATGGGCAAAGCTGCTACAAATGCTTTAACATGGGATAAGCTGAAGGAAATGATGCATAGGGAGTATTGTTCTCAGATGGCGATCCAGAAGCTGGAATTCGAATTCTGGAAGCTAAAGATGGAAGGTCCAAATATGGCAGAGTATGTGCAAAGACTTCACGATCTGTCGCGGGTTGTCCCGTACCTAGTGGAACCAGAGTTGAAAAAGATGGAGCCATTCATCTGGGGTCTGGTGCCTCAGACCCTGCGCTTAATGACAGTATCAGCTCCGCCAACAACCATCGATGCGGTCAAGTTAAGTGCGGCACTCAGTAAACAAGCGATTAGACTGGAAGAGCTTTCAAACCCTGACGAGAAGAAGAAAACTCAGGAAGAGTCATCCGGAAAGAATAAAAGAAAGCTCACTGACTTCCAGGAGAATACCCGAACGAATAACAAGAACAATGCCAAAAAGGGAAAGAAGTACATGGACATCCTACCTAAGTGCGATGACTGCCTACTTCATCATGCTAGGCAATGTAGGTATGGAAGAAGTGATGTCTGCGACAAAGTAGGGAAGGTCAAGGAGACGTGTCGGATCGGAACTGAACATGGAAACGAAGGTCAAGTTGATAACGAAGATCGCGGAAGAAGCGACGTCAACAACGACTATCAGAGTAGGAACAATGATGAACAAAAACCTGTTCGAGGTTGTTTTGACTGTGGGGACAAAGGGCATTTCAAGAAAGATTGCCCTAACAACAAACAAGCCGATGATAAGATTTACTTAGAGACTAAGCCGAGATGTGATGGGTGCAAGTATCACCACGAATGTGGATTTCGGAAGCCTAAGTGCGGTAGGTGCGGAAAGAAAGGACACAACAAGGATACCTGTTGGGCGAAGAGTCCCAGACAAGGAGGAAATGATGACAACAACCAAGGTGGAAATAATAATAAATTTCCGGGCTGCTACAGTTGTGAGAACGTGGGGCACTTTAGGAAAAATTGCCCAAGGAGGATTAACCAAGACCGTGAAGGGGCATCCAACATCGGAGCTATTGAAGCATACCAGGATCCAGATATGGTTACTGGTACGTTCCCTATCAACCAAAAATTTTGCATCTATGTTGTTTGATACAAGTTCCGACCATAGCTTTGTATCTCATGATTCTAAGAATATACTTGGTTTAGTAGAGGGATAAGTTAGATAGCCCGCACTCGATAGAACTAGTTAGTGGGAAGCCTCGACGTGGTAACCAGAATGGACCAGTTGTCAAACAATCGAACGATAGTTGTTATCCACACCCCGATGATGAGCGGCGAAGCAATCGTGGCTCATGAAGCAGGATGCGCCTCTACAAACTACTAGTGCTTGCAGACACGGAAAATTTTGCTCAGGGGATGCGTTGCCTTCTTGGCTCATTGTCATGGATGAAGAAGCCGAAGGTTTTCCAAAATCACCTCCGCAACGACGAGCTTTATTTCGCCTCAATTTGATTCCGGGCATCACGCCTACTGTTAATGCAACTTAGCGACTTACACCTTCGGCGATGCAAGGATTGACAGTGTAGCTTCAGTAGTTGACAGAGAAGGAAGCTAACAGACCAAGTTCCCCGTTTTGGGTAACCCTAGTTCTGCTCATCAAGAAGAAGGACGATGATTTTCAAATGAGCATCGACTACCAGGAGCCGAACGAGCTAACCAACATGAGTCGATAACTCTTGCTAAGGATCAACGAATTTCTTACTTAGTTAACTGTGAGGACCCAACTACTATTACACGACTGATCGATGATCGAGTGTCATTAGCTGAGAATTCAGGAAGAAAGTATACCGGGGAAATTGTGGGACAATGACTTGTTTTAAACATACACAAAAATGGTGTTTCCTACACAATGCACAAAAGCAGATTTACACAGAGTACGAAACCTTGAGGATCTAGAAAACATATACTTAGGACCCTTGGGAACCCACGTCCAAACTCGTAAAGGTTGTTACTTAGGAACCATATCTGTTAACTCAATCAAACACCATTAACCTGTCATATATGCCATTTCAGTTAACAAAACAGAAAGTACTTAAATTTCTTTTGTTGAAATCTTTACTTTTGCTTCTAGCGAGTAGATGTTTGCATCTCTACTCCCCTTAATGGTAGTTGCATCACGTTGATTTTCTTCGCTGAGAGCGAACACACATTTGCTTCGATACTTGGTCATTTCTCCATTTTAGCAAACACTCATTGTTTCATTACTTGAAAACTCATATGTTACGCATGCACCATCTGCTACGCATGCGGTTTCATTTCAAACGCTTCATTGATGTTCAAATATTATGTTGCTAAATCTAATTACTGATTTGTGATTCTAATGACCTACATTATTATAATTGTTGGCTCTTTTGCTATCAAGTCAACACACTCTCTTGAAACTTCTTTTATTTCAAGTTACATTCATGGTTTATTTTTGTTACCATGCCGAGATTCCTTTGTTGATACATACGTTTATTGTCGGGTTACGCTGAAACTAAGTTCAATTGCTTGAACTTATCCATTTCACATGTTTGATTTGAGACGCTATATGATGTATTGAGAACATCACATTCAAATATTCTTGCAAAGGTTCTCTCATTTTGAGTCGTAGTAGACTTGGTTGGTCTACGACTCCACTAAATCGTTTGATTGGTTTCGATACCTTGCGGTGATACTTTCACAAAATTGAAGCTTGTGCTAATTTGGTTACTTACTTCATACACGGATTTAATTGTCTATTTATTTGTTAACAATCCATTTTGATATTCACAATCAAAGCAGTCTCAACACAGTTGCATGTTAAGACAACGGTACATAGATTCATTTCATACCACGGTGTACCTCCTAACGATTCTTTCGTTATAAATTGAATACCTTGCAGTACTTTTTGCTTTTTCATCTTCGATCAAAAACAGTGGCTCTTTGATGTTCCGTGTTCAACTGGAAACTTTACGACATTGTGTAAATTAAATCTTCAGATTGTCTCAGTACACTTTCATTTAATTTCAGGCACGGTGAACTTGTTCAGTCACCACTATTATTGAATCTCGTCATTACGACACCTTATGGTGTCATTAGCTTGTGCTAATCAAGGTCAACTGTTTCACACAAAACTACATATACTTTTGTTTGACCTGTCATTTAAACATTCCTAATGCAACTACGAATTAAGACAATGATACACCAGATTCGCTTGTATTTCATTTGGCGTATTTTCGCAATTCAAGAATGTCAACACACTAGACCTTACCATTCATCTATTCGGAAGTTGACAGGTCGTTTTTCATGTTACTATCACATTTGAGTTGTTGATTATGAATTCATGCTATGGTTTGTGAAAACTTGTTTGCATATTGTGACCGATTGTTTGAGAATCCATCGGTCGAAACACCTTTAGTGCACCCCTGTTAACTAAGTAACACTAGATTCTACATCTATACATTTCGTGTCCTTGGACATCAAATGCTAAAAGCACATATCTTTTAACCATTGGATTCGTGTTGTTGTAATATATACGTGGATTCATCTGATGTGAATAAGGTTTGATTCGGTTTTGTGATTACCTACCTCAATATTATCCATATGCATGCACGCATAATGTAACCCTAAGGAGATAAGATGGTACAAATTTCGAGGACGAAATTTTCTTAACAGGGGGAGAATGTGACAACCGTCAAATTTGCACGCATCCGTACAACTAATTAATATTGATTTATGCTTAAATACAACTGATGACTTAAACTATTTTCTGATTTCTGTATCATACATACACGTGCATCACATTCCTTACTGTCACACCATTTATCACATACTAACTTTAGTGACATAAACGATGCACAAAGCACGGTTAGCACAATGAGCGGATAACTCAGAAAATGCTGACAATGTCAGTACATAGACAGACAATGTTTTGAGACCCTGTAAGGGCCAGGGACAAGGTACTACACCAGTATGGAGTGTAGGGAAGTAAGGACCATAAAACTGCGTCGCTAGGTGATAGTTTAAGTGCCGGGAAGTGCCTAAAACCCACTACAAGTGCAGAATTCTGCATATTTCAGCAAAATTCAGCATTTTAACATACTGGTATTATGCAGAAAATTGACTAAATGGTCCTGAATGTTTTCCTAAGTGTCGGGAATTAAAAGTGTCACAAAAGGGTACTTAAAGAACATTAAACGAAATTGTTTGACACTTTAACGAACCGGTATCTAACCAAACAACCAGACATTACCCGGAACACCAAAATTTTTCTAGAAACATTGTTTAATTATTTTTGAACTAGTTATGATCCCCGAACACCCTAACACACTATATAATGTGTCATACACTTAAAACGCTAGACTTTTCACTTAACCTCCAACTATTATTCACTTTACCATTCAAAGTTACACAAGACCCCCCCCCCTTCATACGTACGGTCACCATGTGGCCCCCACCCATGATCTTTCTTGATTCACCTTGATTCCTTTCTTGATTTTATTTGATTTTATAAGATATTGCTTGGATTTCCGAGATTTGCCTAGATTTTACTTGGATACTATAAGTTACCTACTTATCATCAAATTTACACATGGGCCCCCTCCCCCTTTGATATTTACGGTACCAAGAGTGGCCCCACTTCAAGATTTCTTCAATCTTCACTAAATCTCCTAGATTGCATGATATCTTGTTAAGATCTCTCTTGGGTTTCTCTTGGATATGACAAGATCTTGTATTGATAGATTATTTAAACCAAAGCACTTCATCTTCATCTCCCTCATACTCTCTCTCTCCCTCTCGGCCTAGAAGTGCCGCCACCACCACCACTTACTTCCACCATTCACCCATTTTCAAGCTCATTTCAAGTGTTAGAAGGTGTTACATGGAGCTTGGTGCTTGAAGAACTTGAAGAACCTTCATCCATTGCTTTTACCATCCATTTTCATCATCTTTTCTTCAAGTGATCTTCCCTAGCCTTTGAGCTAGTTGTAAGCTTCTTGCTACTAGTTTTTACTTCTCATTTTGTTGGTTAAAAAGATGTACATTGTTATAAATCACAAGAACACAAAAAGACTTGAACTTGAATCATGAACATGAAGCTTATAAATGATGGAATCTTGTTGAAATAATGTTGATTAAAGCATGCATGACACTTGATTGTTATTTACTTGAGGTTATGATGTTGAACACCACAAAGAGCTTGCTAGATTGTGATTAAACACATGATCTAGCAAGTTAGAGGATGATTATGTGTTAACCCAAGAAGATCATCCTCACTTATGAACATGAACTTGAAAATAAAATTATTTCTTGAAAAATAATAAATAAAGTGAGCTAGAAATTTTATGAATCTAAGATTCATGAATGATTTTCCAAGAAAACCAAGTTCAAAATATGAATTTTAGTAGAACTTGATTTTTACTTCACCCACACTATTCTTGGTGATGAAATAAGTATAAGAACATTTTTATTTACAAGAAGAGTTCAAAAGAATAATTTTCGTAAAATATGTTTACAAGTTGTAAACACCTAGTTTCTTGAAGAATGAGATTTATAAAGTAATAAACGCACTTTAAGGGGGTAACTAAACCTACTAAACACCCTACCAAATTACTACGAGTTTTTGTGAAAGATCAAGTTCATGTTGTTATATAAATTGCATAGTTTTTGCACTTGAGAAGTGTAAGTTGTTTAAAGTTTGATTGATGATTGTTGTGATGATTTTTGAAAATAAAATGACATGCTACAATAGCATGGACATCTCCGTTTTTAGGGGAAACTATGGCAAAATTTTCTAAAAATATAAACACTTAGAAAATACTTTCTAACAGGTATTTACAAGGATATTTTGAACATAAGTTTTCGATATAAACTTTGCCATAATTTTTGTGACAAAAATACAAATATTTGAGGTTGGTTTTTATAAATAAAAATGGGCAAATATATATATTTAGAATATATATATATGTTAAGACACTTGTGTGATTATTTGTATACTTGGTGAAATATACTATCCAAAACAATACCGTTACACATGTATTTTTGGTAAATATTATTGGATACAAACGGAATGAAAGTATGATTTTATTAATTATTACAATTTATATCATACTTTGACAAAAGGAAAAATATTATTTATGGGGGAACTTAAAATATATTTTCTTAGTATATTTAGAAGATATATGATTTTTGGGAAAAATATATATTTTCTGGACAATACATTATTTTTGTGACAAATGAGTTTAAATATATTTTCTAAAGTGAGACTTGAGAAAATATTAATACGGAATTACAAATACGATAATACAAAAATACATGTATAAAATACCCCATCCTTGGGAAGGAAACACGGAGTTAAATACTTGAGAAGTATTAACACAGAAATATTGTTTAAACAAATTATTCCAAGACAAAATATAATTTAAGTTGGAATATTAATTATCTTGACAAACAATTATAACATGGAAAAATATAAGAAACGTAACTCAAAACGTAAATACTAAGCAAAGGCACGGCCCGTTCGTCTAATAGACGTTAGTACACTGTAGGTAGTCGTGTTTGCTGACAGAGTTTGAGTTACGAGCTGAGGACGCAATACTGTGAGTTCATGTCCCCCTTTTCTTTAAACTGTTTTGTTTATTTACTTCGGGGGTGAAATACATGTTACAAAGGATTACTTACAATACTATTGGTATGATTAGCCTAGGAAAGAACCATAGATCATGTGATTGGGTAGGCGTATACTTGAGGCCATCAATCCTCTTGAATCTGAAGTCTACGTTTTTGAAACAATGTTGTTATGTTTTAAACTTATTTTATGGATGACAACTCTTTGGTTTTATCATTTAGTTGTTGTTATGATTGAATGCAATGATATTAAAGAAGTCACACCATAATCACGCTTCCGCAAAAGTCAGGGTGTGACACAAAGGACTTGGTCGAATAAAAGCGAAGGAATTCGCTAAGACGACCAAACGAATTAAAATAAAGTCTAAATGCATGCCAGAATGGTTGCTTTGATGATGACTTCGGTAAAATACCCGATAGATGGGTGGGAATTTTAAGTATATGCGTAAACCAAGAGACGGGAACGCGGATTATAAAGTCAAAAGACTCGGATTTATGAGTTATGACTAAAAGAATAATAAAATTTTGCAAACAGAATTTCGATAGGGATGTTCAACTATTTCGAGGTTGGACGAGTTAAATAAAGAATGAAGTTTGATTGTCATAAGTGATGGATTCACACAAATATGTCAAACTGGTCAAATAAAGTATAAATACTTGATAGTCCAATAAGCGTAAACCGAATAATGGAAGCGCGAAATATTAATGAACCTATGGGATAGGTCGTAAAAGAGTATAGAAATGAAAACACAGACCAGTGAAACCAAAGAGTTACAAACATTAAGATAAAGAACCCGGGGAACGGGTTGAAAGGAAATAGAGGCGTAAGCCAAATAACGGTAAGCGGAAAACAAACCGACGTGTAAATGACGTAAGAAGTCATAGAGTCGGAAGATTAGTTTAAAAAAAACGAATGTAGCCTTAAACAACGGTCAAGGTCCATAGAATTCAAGAATGAAAATGAACGATTTCTAAACTTAAAAAGGTAAAAGATCTAATAAAATAGCCTACGAGGCTAAGTGTAGGAACCTACGGGTCGATAAAGTAAAGCGTGGGAACTAGTGATGATTCACCGCGTAATAATACTAATGGAAAGGAATAAACCTTTAGCACAAAAAATCTAGCACAAAAATTCCAGTACAAAAAAAATATAGCACAAAAAATCCAGTATAAAAAATAGCACAAAAAAATCTAGTACAAAAAAAATATCGCACGAAAAAATTCAACACAAAAAATTGAGAAAAAATCTAAGACAAAAAAATTCAACAAAAAAAATTTAGCACAAAAATATAGTACAAAAATCTAGCATAAAAATGTTATGGAACATTGAAATACAACACATTTTTGTGGGTTTTTTTAGTCGTCATATTTTATATAGCAATATGGTACTCAAATTAAAGATAAAAAGACGCTCGATTTTATGGTGAAATATTTATGAAAAATAATGTCGTATAAAAAAGTTATGAACGTTTAAAAAAATGAGTGTGGAATATGGATGTGCCTTGTATATGGAGAGAGAAAGTTAATAAATATGATTTTCCCAAAATACCCTTACACTCATCTTTTTTTATACATTTTCATATTAACTATTGATTTGAAAAATAAATGGTTAAGATTACTTCTAATCCTACTTAGGCAAACTAAACTTTTCATTTGATCTTACCTCTGTATTTGTAATATGTGTACATATATAGGTGTGTGTGTATATTTATGTATAATTTATATTTGTGTATATACATGTTTATACATATATGTGTGTATATATATGAAGAAACATTGGTTTAATAAATCGGAATCAATTGAACCTTGGGGTTTGAAACTGCATAAAAGGGGTTAGGTCTTCTCGTTTGATTTGGGGGTGAGCAATCTCCTTCTTCGAACAACAACTGCAAAACAAACAACCGTTAGACTCGCCACGGGGAGAATGGGGGTTCTCTCCGTGACCACCCTCCGGCGTGAGAATAAGTACAGGGTTTGATGAAGAAGAAGAAGTATTGAAAGTGAAGTGAGAGTAACTTGAGAAATTGTACCTGAATTATCCTTTATTTATAGCCGAAGTTTGGGTGGGAAAGTTTGTTGATGGAAAACTTAACGGAAAGTACTTTTCCGTAAGCAGTTATTTCCCCCACCGTTAGTCACTAACGGATGTGTGTGCACACGGATCGTGGTTATGATCAATGGCTGGGGTGATGCCACGTGGAAAGTGGGCAAGTGTGGATCTTCCTTCAATTTGGTGCCATCATCATGACTTTAAAAAGTGCCTAAGATGATGCCACGTGGCCATTCGGTTATAACCGAATGGTGATGCATGATAAAGCCTTCTGGAAGATTTACAGCTGTAATTCTATGTGGCTCTTCCTCATACTAATTCTGTTATGACAGAAAGGTTATTTTTATCCAAGTCTGGGTGACTTTCGCACAGAGATATTGTTAGGATTTTATCCTATCTGTTGTATGGGAGCTTGGGCAAGGATTTATTAGTTTCCTTTTGGCGCACGGATGTTTAAAACTGTTTCTTTTTAAGTTCTCTTTTTGAACCAGTGCGCGGCCGCGCGAGGTTCATTCTAAAGAGAGCTCATTGATGAAGTTGTGGTATGGTCTCAAGCACTTGTGCAAGGTTTTTGGGACCTTACCCCTTCAAGTCCCCCCAGCCTAGTGTTGCTCTTATGCAAATAAGTGGAGCACTGGACTATAAGAGGTGGGTGGTTTTTGTTGTAGAGTTTTTGGTCGCGAAGAATGGAGAATTTTTTTGGGGAAGATACTCTTGCTCATGATTTTGATTTTGAAAATCTTGACTTTAGGTGAAAGGGTGCAGTGATGACTGTTGACGTGTGACAGGTTGTCGTTTGTCAGTTGCACATCGTCGATCGTGACTTCCACACGCACGTGAACTCGCATCATTGTTATTCCCACTCGCCCTTGGTGCTTAGATAACCGTGTTTTCTCCGAAAAAGGTGTTATTGCGGTTTTCAAGGTCATTGATGGCGGTGGGTATATAAATTCGTTGATTACCTTTGTTTTCCTATTCTTTGCACTTGAGTCTCCTTCGTCTTCTTCGTTAATTTCTTTGAAAAAAAATCTGCAATTTTCCCCTTTATGTCAACCGGAGAACACCACGAAGATTCTTCTGAAGAAATGGCGACTAGTCTTCCACCATTGAAGTGGTCGAAGGAGACTTTCGACGGTATGGTTCGAGACTTCAAGTTCCCTGACAGTTGGGATGCTCGATATCCTGACGAAGGTCAAACGGCGGCAGACGCTCCGGTCGGACATTACCCTCTTTTGGGATTTTTTTTTGTGCAGACAATTTTCAATTGCATGTAACGAAGTTCTTTCTTGATATCCTTTCGTTTTATAAGTTTCAAATCTCCCAAATGCACCCTATTGGGATGGTTCGGGTTCGTCACTTCGAGTTTGCCTGCCGAGAGATGCATATTGAGTCGACGGTCGATCGCTTTCGAGTATTCCATCAAATGCGTTGTTCACAAGGCTTTTATTCTTTCGTTCAACGTGCTTCGGCAAAGAAGATCTTGTTGAGCCCCCCAAAATCTTTTCACGATTGGAAGCCAAAATTCTTCTTTATTAAAGCCGGAGTGATCCCGATGAAGATGGTTTTCAAGGGTAAAGAGGAGGTTGTAACGGAGGCGATACAAACTCCTTATTCGGAGGCTTGGTACCAGGACATAAAGGATGTTCCGTCGATTGCTCTGCTGGAAAAAGCCCTGGTTGGTGCTGCTATGAGCCTTTGCTGGCGAATGAATCGAGAAGACAAGCCGGTGTACATGGAGGGTGATAGCAGTAAGATTCTAGATCTCTTCCCCTCTTTTCTTCTCTTTGCTGTTGTGTTTTTTTGTTGTTTTTTTTTTTTTTTTTTGAATTTGCCCCTTTTTCCCTTTTGCAGTTGTCTCTTTATATGTTGTTGGCTTTGAGAGAGAAGGTGGGAAAATGACCACTGTGCCGAAAAGGGCTGATGAGGAGCTTTGGTAACATCAGATTGTCAAGAATTTTGTTCTCCCACGGGATGAAGATTTGTCCGCGCAACCCCCCACTGGCACTGGTAATTTTACTATAATTCTTTTTGTAATTGCAATATTATTTTTTGCTGCTTTTGCGTGTTGGATAACTTTTGCAAGTTTTGTTTTTCCCAGTAGGTGAGTTGTCTAACCTGGCCATAGGCCCTGAAAAGAAAAAACGTGCGCCAGCTTCTATTGCTGCGCCACGAAAGAATGACGCGGAGAAGGCTCAATCTTCAAAAGCAAAAAAAGTTAATGGAGAGAAGAAAGGTACGCGCCATTCCTCTGACTCCTGGTGTGATTATGTGGTGGTGTATGACTCGTTGGAGGATCTTGCGCCTGCAATTATAAAGAAACCAAAGGCGGAACCTCGGGATACTGCAGACATTCCTACTTCAAATCCTGAGGATCCAATTGACTTAGAGTCGAGCCCGGAGCCTTTACTGATGACAAAAGCAGGAAAAAGGAAACAGGTTGAGGTTGATGTTGAGGCACAACCAGCGAAGAAGGTTCAGAAGAGGAAGATTACCAGAAGGGGTAATCTTGATGCTTTTATCGCAAAACCTCTTCCAAGTGAGCATCTTCTTTGCTTTATTTCTATTCGTATTTATATGTTTTTGTAATACATATTTTTGTTTTTGTAGAGAAACCAACTTCGGCTGTGCATGCGGAGCCATCATCCACGATTAGTAAGGATCTTCCGCCTTCACCCCCTCGCATCCTGATCAACGAGCAGTTAGAAAGTACTAAAGCCACTGGTGAAGATGAGGCGGAGAGGGCTGCTGAGGCAGGGAACCTTGAGGTTGAAAAACCTGTTGAAGTTGCGGTGGAATCGGAGAAGGTTGTTAGCCCGGGGGCTGCGGGTGTTGATGTTGGGCATCCAAAGTCTCCTGAAGTTGTGGCGCGGGACCCGGAGAAAGGAAAATCTGCTCAAGAAGATCCTGTGGCAACTTTTCCTACTGCGGGTTTTGCTCTACGCCTGTAAATGTCGAGATGGTCCCTGAAGACCCAAGTTCTTTTGCTTATGTTGATGAAAATTCCCCTATCCGCCCGGATGAAACTTTGGGGGATTATTACTACAGAACTTACTCGGAGAAGAATGCCTCTGAAATTCATGCTCCAGTTTGGAATTTGAAGAAAGGTGATACCTTTTCAGACTGGCGTGTGTGCCGAGACTGGTTTCAGGGAACCTTTCCTCCTAGGGAGATTAAATTTCAAGAGGGGTGTCCTCATGAGCAGACCTATCACGCTTATCTTGAAGAAGCTGCTACTTACACGTCTACTACGCATCGCATAGTGCGCGAGTGGCGTAGTATGCACAAAGAATGGGCTGCCTTTGAGGTGTCCAAGAAAAAGTTTTCTGAAGATGAGGCCCGAGTGGCCCAGATGAAGGCTACGTTGGAAGCTGACCGGGCCAAGTTTGAGAATGACCTGAAAATAGAAGAATGGTCTGTTGCTGGGTGGAAAAGGAAGGCAGAGGCTGAAGTTGCTCTCCTTTCCAAAGAGCGCAAGAATTGGAGGGATATTTGTGAGAAAGACAACAAAGAGAAGATGGGTCTCCGCAATTTCATTAATAATCTCAAAGCTGAGGTTGAGAGATTGAAAAAACAAGATGCGGAGATTGAGAAATTAAAACAAGAAAAGGCTGAGGTTGAAGCAGCGCGTGATGTGGCACGCTCTCATAGGGAAAGAAGTGAACAGAGAGAGGTACATACTTACGCTATTCTTTCCCTTAGAGATAAGGAGATAGAAGAACTTACTTCTTTATTATCTGAGCAGGAACAACTTAGGGCAGAAGTTGAGGCTGCAAAAAAGATTTGGATCTTGAACGGACTGAAAGGACTGAGACTTCCCGCCATCTTACCGAGACTGAAGATAAGTTGGAGAACTCTGAGACTGCGCGGGCAACTGCGGAGAGTGAGCTTGAACCGTTGAAGAGTGATATGTTGTGGTTGAAAGAGTGTGGGATCATAAGCGTAAGTTTATCTATCTTTGATAACATTTGGAGATGTTTGCGCGTCTTTTTACTCTTCTTTTACTTTTGTGCAGATTGCCGACTCAATTCTTAATTCTAAAGAACTAGATAAGACGGTTGCGCACCTGCTGGTTGCTGAGTGGAATGATGGGTATGCCCAAGGGTATGCAGAGTGTTCCCATCATGTGGTTAACACTTTAAAGGTTGACTGGGACACTAGTAAGTCTGCTACTCATGGTGTTGATACTGAAGCTGCTCTTGCTGCTGCAAAGACTCAATTTAATACTTTACAGCTTCCGGTCATGGATCTCATTACTACTGCGCTACATTCTGAAGAGTTCATGACGCGATTAAGAGAAGTTTTCCCAGACAGGGAAGAAGGTGAAGACGAAGACCTAGCTTAGGTTTTCTTTGCTTTGTGGTTGTATGAACAATGGATAATCAACTTTAGGTTTGGGATGTGGATCCCTGTCTGTTAATGCGCTATGGCACACATAACTTTATTCTATAAATTGTCGTGTATGTTTATGATTTTTTGTTAAGGCGTATGATGCGCCAGTAACTGGTATGAAATATGTTTGAATTACAATATTTTGCATGAGTACAATTTCTTTGATTAGGTAAGGTGAATAAAGGTGGTATAAAGCTCATGTGTGAACGTAAGGCTGGTCCTTGCGCGATGCCTGTGATCACTTACCGTTCATGAGACTTGTGTTAAGATTACCATAATGTTTTTGTGCTTAGCGAAAGGAATTGCATGCACTTTATAATAAACACATAAATAATAGAACTAACTTTGCTTTGATTAATGATAAGGCTCAGAGGCCGTAGTACAAAGTTGTCCATTTTGGATAATTAAATGGGACTTAACTTACTCATACTAATAGTTCTACGCCATGGATTGGTAAGTTAAAGAACTTAACCAACAAGTGAAGAGGCTATTGTATGCTACTTGCTTCTTGTGCCGCTTAGTTCTTAGCTTTCTTACTCGGGCCTTCATCTCCACGAGTAATCTATTTAATATCTTTGCGCACATTCTGAAGTAAGTGGGTTAGCTCGCCACTTTTTAACGCCTTCTCAATTTCAGTGCGGAGGCTTATACAATTGTTGGTAGTGTGATCGTTATCTTTGTGATAGTCACAATACTGATTTAGATCTTGACCCCTCTTGTTCTTCATTGGCAGAGGGGTTTTAAACTGATAGTCCTCCGTGGTGAGCACCTCCGCCGGAGTTTTCATTAGGGGGGTCCACTGTCGTTCTCTATTCTCTTGCCTTGCCTCTTTCTGCGCCGCCAATTTGTTTATTGTTGCGCGCGCGTCGTCAGACGAGTAGGTTCCGGAGGTTGAGTCTCTCCAATTCTTCTTGAACTTTTTTCCACTGCTCCCGCTCATATCTTGTGGACGATTGTGCGGTGGTGATGGTCTGTTGGTGCTGAGGTTTCGTTCTGTCTGGGCATATACTTTGGCTACAGCCATAAGTTTTTCCCAGCTCTTGGGTAACCCCTCTGTTCCCGACAGAACCTTGATCATGTCATCGCAGCGGACAACATACTTGAACTGCGCTCGTACCAAATTTTCGTGAACGTCTTCGATCTCTAGTACTTCCTTGTTGTAACGTGTTATGAAGTCCTCTAGGCTCTCATCAGCACGCCTCCAAATATTCATCACGTCAGCAATGTCTCTGATAGACCTTCGCTGTTGGCTAAAATGCACTAGGAATTTTTCTCTTAAATCCACCCACGACGTTATCCTCCCGACCGGTAAGTTATCGAACCACAGTCGCGCTGCACCTATGAGAGTTTGGACGAATAGGTGACACCACATTGGCAAAGTCCAACCTCCTACCAGGCCTGCGCTGGTAAATACCCGAAGGTGATCGTCCGGATCTTTCATGCCATTGAATTTCCTGACATTTGATGGTAGTTTCGCCTTTTCTAGGGGAGCTAAGGCGATCTCGCTGACAAATTTTGAAATCCCCGCTACTTCTGCCGGGCAGTATATTAAGTTGTAATTATGCTCTACATCCGAGTTATAAACTGCGCGAGGCTTATAACTTTTGTGATCCCGTGGCAGCCGGGTGAACACACTTGTGTTATCTCCCCCGTGGTAAGTTTTGTCATATTCGTCGGTCTGGGTGTCCCGTTTTTGGTAAGAACGCGGTCCCAATCGAGAATAAACTGACTGCCTTTTGTGAGAATAGGGCTCATCATGGTAATCCCTTCGATGAGTTCTGGAGTAGGTAGATTCATACCTGGTAGGAGTTCTAGAGTAGACCTCTGTGTCATCTACGTGTACTCGTGATGGTGCATCATGGTGAGAAGTACATGGTGCCGATGGAACCCGTACGTTAGATGCAGGTCTACGTGACTGAGTGACAGGAGGAGCAGTCTGTGCACAAAGTTGTGCGTATACTTCGTTTATGTCACCCTGAGATCTGACATACCACGAGATGGGAGTTTCACCGAGAGGTAAAATTGAGCTTATCGGGATCTCGGGTTGTGCTCCTGGAGTAACAGGGTCATTCTGATGATTAGCATAGTAGTGGACCTCGTTATCATCATAAGCCTCTTCCACAATCCCTTCGACTTGGGTATTATGTGCAAAATTTGTTGGCCGATGGCCTGATTGACGGTTCGTCAGAGTTTCTTCCATTTGAAAATAGTGGTAAAAGAGTAAATCAGAACGAGAAGATGTGAATAAAAAACTGAGAATCGGTGGGCGCCAATGAAGAAACACTGGTTTAATAGATCGGAATCAATTGAACCAGGGGGTTTGAATCTGCATAAAAGGGGTTAGGTCTTCTCGTTTGATTTGGGGGTGAGCAATCTCCTTCTTCGAACAGCAACTGCAAAACAAACAACTGTTACACTCGCCACGGGGAGAATGGGGGTTCTCTCCGTGACCACCCTCCAGTGTGAGAATAAGTACAGGGTTAGATGAAGAAGAAGAAGAAGTATTGAAAGTGAAGTGAGAGTAACTTGAGAAATTGTACCTGAATTATCCTTTATTTATAGCCGAAGTTTGGGTGGGAAAGTTTGTTGATGGAAAACTTAACGGAAAGTACTTTTCCGTAAGCAGTTATTTCCCCCACCGTTAGTCACTAACGGATGTGTGTGCACACTGATCGTGGTTACGATCAATGGCTGGGGTGATGCCACGTGGAAAGTGGGCAAGTGTGGATCTTCCTTCAATTTGGTGCCATCATCGTGACTTTAAAAAGTGCCTAAGATGATGCCACGTGGCCATTCGGTTATAACCGAATGGTGATGCATGATAAAGCCTTCTGGAAGGTTTACAGCTGTAATCCTATGTGGCTCTTCCTCATGCTAATTCTGTTATGACAGAAAGGTTATTTTTATCCAAGTCTGGGTGACTTTCGCGCGGAGATATTGTTAGGATTTTATCCTATCTGTTGTATGGGAGCTTGCACAAGGATTTATTAGTTTCCTTTTGGCGCAAGGATGTTTAAAACGGTTTCTTTTTAAGTTCTCTTTTAGAACCAGTGCGCGGCCACGCAAGGTTCATTCTAAAGAGAGCTCATTGATGAAGTTGTGGTATGGTCTCAAGCACCTGTGCAAGGTTTTGGGACCTTACCCCTTCAATATACTAATTAAAAATAATAATTCGAGCCAAACCGAACCGAGCGGACCTTTGCTCATGCTTGGCTCGTTTACAAACCAAATCGAGCAGAGCGGCTCGTTTATAACCGAGCGTCAAATCGAACGAGCATATTCCGAGCAATATCCGAACAATCGACGAGCGTCGAACGATTTGAACTGCCCTAGAGGTTGAGCATAACCACGTCAAAAACCTCTGATACAACACAACCAGCTAGCTACGAACTTGACTACGCAGGTTAGGGTGAATGCCGAGTTTAGGGTTTTATGAGTTATCTGTAATCGGGTAACTTTACTTCACAGAATGGGGTAAAAACTGACTACTACTCCCTCCCAATGCTAGATAAATTTTTTCTTAACATTATTTGGTAGTGGAGGGTTTAAATGAGAAGAAATGTTTTGTAAGAAGAAAAAAGAAGAAGTTTCAACTAATAAGAATGCTTCATTTTATTTTATTTAATATTTGCATTTAATTTTAATATAAGGGTATATTTGTAAACTTATATAGATCATTGATTTCTAGTCTTACTCTTTAATATATAACTACATTAAATTTGTAACTTATTTTCAAAGTATATATTTTTTCAAAAAATAAGAAAAAAATAATTTAGAGTGTATGACAAATTACTAGGTGTGTAGGATAAATTACGAGTTGTGTAAGATAAATTTAAATATGTGTAGGATAAATTTCGAAATGTGTAAGATAACTTTCGATTTGTGTAGGCAAAAAAATTTGCGTAAAGAATGATAGTCTTTATGACTAATTAATTACTTAAAGACAGTAATAAATGAGATTAAATGAAAAACTATTAATATTTTACAATTGTATCATTTGTTCTTTTTCTTCTCAATAAAATATTCTTCTCATATGAACCTCCCGTTATTTGGTATATTGTTAAACATTATGTTAGTAATGAAAATATTTATTTACTTGGAACGTATCATTTATTATTATCACAAATTCTGTATTTT
Source organism: Helianthus tuberosus (assembly GCA_030545235.1). NCBI lineage: Eukaryota > Viridiplantae > Streptophyta > Magnoliopsida > Asterales > Asteraceae > Helianthus > Helianthus tuberosus. Next base: position 82,299,456 of record CM060354.1, read on the forward strand.
TTAAAAAAGAGTAAACTGCCATTTTGGTCCTTAAGGTTTGGCCAGTTTTGCTACTTTAGTCCAAATTTTAAACTTTTTGCATCTAGGGCCCTGTGGTTTCGTTTGTGTTGCCATTTTAGTCCAAAAGTTAAATTTGGCCAGATTCCCCAACTAAAATCCTGATATTTTGTCTTTATCCTCAAGGGTATTTTAGTCATTGTAGATTTATTATAACTCAATATTGATTAAAAATAATAAAACCCAAAAATCTTTGACCCTATTTAAAGCACTCATCTCCCTCATTTCACCCAAATTCACTTGTTCAAAAACCCTAATCAGATACCTCCATCACCGTAATAAGCCACCACCTCCACCCGTTGTGTCTTCTTCACCGTCATCAAGCGTTTTTAGATCTGCAACGAATCTGGTGGTCAGTGATGAACGAAGCTAGAGAGGGGGAGATGAAGATTTGTGCGATTAACAAATCAGGTCTGATTTTAGAGATAGTGGTCGATGTTGACAATCACAGGTGGTAGTGCGATGAAGATAATGGTCGGTGGTGGCGGAGCATTCACCGGAAATCTACTTTCCACCGCAGCTGCTTAACCATGCCAAAGCAGCACCGAACAAGGTTCTACATACTCTGGCGATGCGTCTCCATGCTCCTCTGCTAGAACAATCACTCCGTTTCTGATTAATCATTTGATCAATCGCCTATTGAATCTACAACGTTCCAGAAGATTCCGATCATTTGCCGGAGTTCAAGGGAACGACTATACCTTCCAACAGAACAACAATTTAAGGGAACGACTATACCTTCCAACCCAACTAAATCTGTGCAAAAAAAACCAGTGCGTCCTGAATTGTTGAATGATGTCTTTGAAATATTTGCAGGCATGAAGCTGAGCTTGCTGCAGCTGCTAGCCAGCCTCTTCCAGATGATGACGATGATGCTTTTGAATAGATATAAAATTTGAAAGAGTTTGTGGGATTTGAGAGTCTTTCTGTTTGTGGATTTTTGGATTTTGATTATGATCAACATGTCTGGAGATACCCAGTTGGACAAAGAAGATGATTGCAAAAATGAGGGAACAAGTTATCTGTGTGTGTTTATAGAGAGAGGGAGTGAGGGTGTCGGCAGAAGGGGGAAAGAAGAAAAGGAGAGCGGGTGGGGGTGGGGTGGGTAGTTGGACAGGTGTGCAAAATAACCAAAATGCCCTTCAGAAAAAGACAAAAAACCAGGGATTTTTTTTAGTAGTCTGAGTTGACTTTGTTTTTGGACCAAAATGGTAACAAAAATGAAACCACAGGGACCCAGATGCAAAAGATTTCAAATTTGGACTAAAATGACAAAAGTGACCAAACCTCAGGGACCAAAATGGCAGTTTACTCTTTAAAGAAAGCAAAACCTTTGAACCCGGTGGTTTAAGGCAACGAATGCCCCCAGTGACCATGGGGTTCCAAGGGGGCATCAACCTAGTGGGTTCAAGGGTCGGAGCCCATGGCGAAAATCTATCGGAGATTATTTCGAACTTGCATGATTGATGAAGTGTTGCATGCCAGCAGTTGGTTGTTACCGATCATTAGTGCTATTTGAGATTAGCAACAACTTAGCCCGCTAGTGGCATGTGCAATACTCTTTCTCATGTAACCGCCAACTGATACAATTTCACGAAGAGTTGTGTTGTTTGAACTTACCGTTGTGATGGTTCCCAATTATACATAGAAGTCTTTGGTTGATTTCTGACACACGCTTTCGTAACAAAACTTGCTAATGTGTTTTCTGTTTTCTTTTTGAATCATTCGACAGGGATCGTTACACGATTAATTGAGTTAGGAAAACCACTTACAGCTTATATCCAAATAGGAAGATGCAACAATCTTCAAGTATACTGTGCCACCTTTTTAACTATAATGCAATCGTTTTTTTTTTTTTTTTTTTTATAAAAAAATGGTGTATTTATTTCTAATTACCTGAATAGATCATTAACAAAGTTGTTAAATGATGCATCGTAGTTATACCCATACTAAAATTGCTCATCGTTTATATAATTATAATATATGGTGCAACAATGTATCGGAGTGATGGATCAGTGCATTATAATTCAAAATTAGCACATATATATATATATATGAGAAAGTTCTTGTACAAATAATCTTAACATACTAAACATACAAATTGAAGGAAAAGTCAAAAAGACAAGTTGACATTTTTTGTAATTATCAATAACTATCAAAGTTACTCTACAAATGTATCTAAAAAACCTAAAAAAAAAACCTAACCCCCCCTCCCCCCCCCCCCCCCCCACAATCCCCAAAAACCTAAAAAAAACTAACCCCCCCCCCCCCCCCCAACCCACCCACCCAGGCTAAAATGTTAAAAACTAAACCCCCAAAAAACCTAAAAAAATCTATAAAAAAAAAACACACAAAATGTTTTTTTTTAATATTTTTTTATAAAAAATCGCTACTTTTAGTAGCAAAAAAAATTATTTTAACAAAATATAGCGATTTTTTTATAAAAAATATTAAAAAAAATTGTGTTTATTAGGTATTTTTGGTTGAGTTCACATTTGTATAGTAAATTTAATAGTTGGTGGTAATTACAAAAATGTCACCTTGTCTTTTTGACTTTTCCTTCAATTTGTATGTTTAGTAGGTTAAGTTTATTTGTATTTGATCTTTTGCCTATATATACAATGATCATAGACGAGAAGATCATGTTAGAAAAGAAAGCAAAAATTATGGAGTAATACAAGGGTTCAGTTGTTGACCATCATCTCCTTCTTAAATTTGAGTAATCACAGCTTGTCCAAGAATCATTCACAATCAAGCGCTTTAATATATTTCCTTGTATAGTCTTCTGTTTTCTCTATAAATTTTCTTGTCCTTTGTCAATTGTAATCATCAAGATAAACAATCAATAATAGTGAAAACTTTGACTACCAAGACAACATGGTATCATAGCAGTGTTTCTGATCCTTGAAAACATTTTGCTCATCATCTACAATCTATCCCAGCAATTCCAACCTCAAACCAAAAAACCAAAACCAAAATCAAACTCAAAAGAAAATCAAAAAACTATCTTGTTCAATAGCTTCAGAAAATTCCGACATACAACATTGTCGGAGTCACCATCGATCCACCATACGTGACACCAGCTGCACCACAAACCACCATCAATCCACCACACACCACAAACCACCATCAACCCTCCGCACCATAGGCTCAAGATCCAGCCACCGCCACTGAAAACCCTAACCGCCGCCTAACACCGGTCACCACCACAACATCCGGCTGCTAATCACCGTGAACAGTAACAAGCCACAACTCAACCAGCCACCGGCTCAACCAGCTACATGTAACACCCCGAAAACGGGTTTGGTAATCAAACCACGTTTATACTAAAAGACGGGTAATTTACCTTTAGTGGTAAAAGTAACCCGATGAATATTAGGATTCTTAAATAAACAAACCTATTATTAAAATAAAAGTTAAATGAAAGTTTTCGAAGAAATAAAGTTTATAGAAGCCCGAGATAACGGGACTTAAAATAAACTTAGTCGTAAATTCCCCGAACCCACTAAGTTAACTAGGAATGTTTAACCTAGTTAATAAGAGGGAATGCTACTAGAAATAAGTAGGTTATGGCCTACTTAATAACTAACCAAACCAGAGGGACTTAAGTTGCAAAAAAAGGGACTTGATTTATAAAAACTAAAAATCAAAACACAACACACACTTAGTGTGTGTGTGTGTGTGTGCGTACGACCAGGAGCAAGAGCAAGGAGCTCAAAATCCTAGTTCAACAAATTGGTCAAATTGAAGCTCGAATCAAGATCCAAATCAATGCATGAACGCGTAGAAACGATCACCAAGTCATGGGGATCACAAGGTATGTCACAAAACCTAGATTGGTTGAAGTTGAAATTTGAGACAAGTAGGTTACTTGCAAATAAATTGATGGATTATGATCCAAGGATGAAATTAGGATTGATTTTTATGTCTAGGAGTAAACCCTAGTCATTTACTTGTTGAATTGAGGTTCATAATTGTGAATTTCATGATTATCCATTTATGTGTTAAATGGGTTTTGTAGAAATAAGATGAACCCTAGAATTATGACTATTAAAATGGTGATTAACTGATTTCCATGAGATGAATCTGAGAATAGTATGCATGCTAAACATAATGGAATTGAAATCATGTTTATGTTTAGTAGAAATAACTAGTTATGAACTAGTTGTAAGTGTGTAAAAATTTATGCACATTAGGTGTTTGTTAAAATGCCTAAATAAGGATTAAAGTGTTGAAATTAGAGTGAAAATGTGTATTTGAATGATATGCCAATTACGCGTAATATGAAGTGATAAGGGTTCTAAATATTATATTGATTTAGACTTAATGTTGTAACCCATGTGATCAAAAAGTAGTTAACTTTATATAAGCTAAGTTAACTAATCACGAAGTCGAATAGTAGTTTCGGCATAGAAAATAAGTGAGGTGGAATAGTCGTGATTTTTATGACTAATTTAACCGCCGTGTAAATGATTGAAAATAGTTTGACGCCTAACGAGCTAGGTGGAGGCTTGAGAAAGGAAGCGGGTCAAACTAATCAAGAATGGAGGAAAAGCATAATTCGGATGCAAGGTAAGTATATCTTACACTAGTCATATATTTTAAAATATCCTTTTGTCGTGTTAATTACGAAAAAGACAAAAACCTAATTGAGATATGGTGTTCCGGCGTGTAGTCGTACGGAACAAGATAATCAAATATGATGAGAAACCATAGTGATGGCTAAAAATGAGTTAAATCAGTAATTCGATCTTATTATGACGAATGAAACATGTACTTTTAATGGTTACCATATAAGGTAAATCATAATAACCAATAAGGGCAAAATGGCAATTTGGTCACACGTTGACCATAACCGTTAGTTTTGAAAGACAATTATGACGTAAGCCATAATAGGCCAAAAAGTGTTAAGAAATGGAATTATAAGTAAAATGACCGCACGGTGTAAATCGGAGCGAGTCATATATACGAGGTGGTAATAAATGTCATCTCGCTTATATAATTGGTCATTTAGACCAAACGGGTCAAAAGGTGAAATTATCACCCTTTGACAATATCGACTAATGGGTTGTCGAGTTGTATGATTCTATGGAATAAATAGCACATGGATGTTTACAGCGCTATCACTTAGCAGCCACTAAGGCAAGGTATTGAAACGGGTCAATATATTGATCCGAGCCAGGTATGTATAATAACACAACTCATCATGTAGAATTTGGAGTTCTATAAGAGTTAGACAAGATTAAAATATCGATATTCGGTTATCTTTTAGGTAAACCGAATGAATTGAGTTACGATTATAGTGTTTTAGAAGCACATGGGTTTACAAACAAGAATTATAGTTAAAAGGTCGGATTTTGAGTCAAACAAGTATTTAAAGGTCCTTGTAGTAAAAGAAGGATGAAAATTGACCAAATTGCCCTTGTAATCTAATTCGAACGAACGACCCTTAAAGGTGGTTCGGAAACAAGTTTTATGATTAAATAAATGCTTAGAATGAGTATAGGTAGTGAAAGATGTAAATTCTTGGGTCGAAAGACTTTATATGAGTCTTTGCCGTAAAATGATAATCCGATGGGTAAAAACTCGGAACATATAGATATCCACATTAAATCCAACGCACATATAGATGTGGTGGAAGATTACTTGATAAGAAATGTAGGATTAAGATACTAGAAATGAATGAAAGCGATTTCAAGCTTTAAAGTGCTTAAATACCCTTAACGGGTCAAAATAAGCTTACGAGCGAAAACGGGTTTAAATTGTGTAATAAACCTATGATTAGAACCTAATATGGTAGATAACATTAATTTAAAGAAGTGTATGTGATATAAGGATCAACAAATACGTTAGTTTGATAAAATGCATAAACGGGTTAAAATTCGGTAAAAAGGTAACGAGTCGAAGGCTTAGAAGTCTCAAAATTTATTATGTTGGATGTTGGATTTTAACTCCATATGATGGAGAATTAAATTACGGACGCGTAGGAAAAAGAATCGCGTAAAACGGATCAATAACGAAAAAGTTATGGCCATTTCCGTAAAATCTAGTGTTGCTGGAAAATGCAGGTCCCAGATCCAGACCTGCTGGAAAACGGTCTCCCTCGCGTGGCGCGAGTGTCACGGCCCCCGACCCACCCTGGACGGAATCGGGAGTCGCGAACAGCCCAGTGGTACCGGTGATTATTTTGAAAAATATTGCAGCGGAATTTTCATCAGGATCGTGAGTTAGGAAAAATATCAGAGTTTAGAAACATCGGATTTTTATTTATTAAATAGATGGAATAAATCCATGTTTTACAATGGTAGCTTTAATAAAGATAAATTTGATTACTTAAAACAATATTTCTTAATTTAATTTAATTAATAAAATAAGCCACTTCTTGATGCCTTTCAGTGCCGTATCTATCTCTTACTCCAATCTACTGTACTTACCTGAAACGCGTTTTAAAAAGGTTTTGTCAGCGGAAAATACTGAGTGAATCATTCTATTTACATAAAATGATGCATAGTTATTAATTACAGCATAAGAGCGATTACAATGGCTTCTATCTTATTTTTATCTGGCGCCGTGTCACAATGGTGACATGTCACAATGGTGACGATGGTCATACCACTATTAGGTCAATGAACCTAACTGGGAGAAAATTAGTAATGTGCACAATACCCCACTAGCCAGTGATTCAAGATATCCACGACTTAGTCCATGTAATTATAACTTTTGAAAATAATTTAGGTATTGAAAAATAGTTGATAAAAAGAGAATGAATCACTTTATAAGCATGCAGATTCATACGGGCAAAGTTTAGTCTACAGATAAGCCTTGATATATTGCAGATTTATACAAGCAGAGCTTAGCCTATTGATTAGTCTTGTAACCTAGTGCACACGAACTAGGTAGGTAACTTAATACAGCATTTACGATAACTCACGAGATTAAAACCCTCACAACGAATGACAAAGTGCAATCACTTAAACATCCATCGGATTCACAACGAATGACAGAGTATTCCCCGTGTTCGGGTGGTACTCAAACATCCTGTCGGAATCACAACAAATGACAAAGGATAGTACTAAAACATCCATCGGATAGTTTCCATCGATCGGACATTGAATCGTAGCAGCGATCGAGTTAATACCCTGTATTGCAGCAGCACCCCGCTATACTAATTAGTGATTTTGAGACTGTTTCTGCTATATCTCAACGTATATAACGAATTTGATTGTCGAACGAACGCACAATTGCCTGTACCAGACTATGCTATTTATACCCAAATTTTGACCAGGCTTGCGCACCGTAAGCCTTATCCCTTACGGTGCGCAAGGGACATGAAATTACTATATGCTTGCCACGTGTGTTTGGAGTTCAGGTGAGTCGACGGTTTCTCGAAATTTGTTTTAGACAGCGGGATATATGGATAATCGTTGAGTAGGGAATACTCCCCCTGAGTTTTAGGGGCCCTGATCCTAATTCTGATTGTTCTGAAAATTTTAGGGTTTGTGTAGAATCACTTGGGTGTCTCAATTAGGGTTTCCTATTGGATAAAATAATAAAATAAACAGGACTTTTAATGAGGGTTGTTACATTCTCCCCACCTTGTTTTAAATCTCGTCCTCGAGATTTGGGTTACGATATTTCTTTTAGATTTATGTCATATTTTAGTCAACAAAATGACACAGATTTAAATATCAAATTTTGTGAATACGAGTGGTATAATAAGTAGGATTTAATGGTTCAACTGAATTAGTTTAAGAAATAGATGACAAACGAATGAGATGAAATGATATAATTTCCAAAGTGACTAGGTTCAAGCCAAAAGATATATGATCAATAGATTTTAAAATGAATGTGAAGGACTTTTAGAATCAATAAAAATTCTTTGTCAAAAGAAAGCTTACTTTGATTGGCAATTGAGGAAGACTTAGAATTAACAGATTCAAAAAGCATGAAAAATGATTTGTCAAATATTTATGATATGAGAAAATTAAAGTGTTGAGATGAGTGAATTGCAAAGATACACCAAAAGACAATAGAGTTAGTGTATCATTGTTTAGAGTTCCAAGTTATTTTAATTGTGAAACAATGTGATAGTACACTATTAGTAGTAACCATATTTTGCGTACTATATCCTAGAGATCAAAATATAATAAGAACAAGTTGTTTTGGCATGACCAACTATTATATTATATTTTGTAAAGCAAAATGTAATATATATTATTTGTGTTCCTAACTGAACCGTATCTTATATATCAAATATAAATACTATGTAATATATTTTATTTATTACGCATTTTTACTATATATGTAAATGGTTACCACTTTTAAATAAATATTATTTTAGTATTTTACTATACTATGTAATATATAAAACACCGCAACGAAGTTTATTACATTACAAAATATTTTAGTATTATTATTTTGTAAAAGAAATTACTATTATTTATTATGTTAAATGAAAGTTGTAAATAAAAGTGTAAAAATATTTATTGTACAAAAGTAAAATATATAACACTTAATGGGTCGATTCTATGTGATTACTTATTTTCATTTTGAAACCATATAACGTTGTGAATGTATTTACAAATGTTGTAAATAAGTGAAAACGAAGACTATTCTTATATATTACAATGTTTCCCTAACCCAACGTAATTGATGACTACCATATTATTCTTATATGGTCATTTTATTGGCAAAGCGTTACGGTACATAGTTATTACAAAACATGTGATACATAATTATTTATATAATTTTATTCGTTCCTCTAATTCTTGTATTGTTTTATGAAAATATATCTTTTCCTTACAGTACAAAGTAAAATATTTTTATGTATATAATTAAAATTTACTAAATAAGTATGATGACTTAATTTATATATATTAACTAGTCATTATCATGGTGGATATTGGTTAGTGTTGCCTTGTTTAAGCATAGGTGGCCGGTCCATGCCTAACTAAGGCTAGGCTATTCAATATCTGTCTTTGACAATAACCCTAGTATTTTAAAATAATACTAACACTATTACTATTAATATTTTATTACTAATAATAAAACTGATATTTAGTAATAATTATCTAAACATACACTTAAATGAAAGTATAACTTAAACATAATAAAAATATAAATTCTTCACCTCAATGGTTTAATAAGAATATAGTAATACTATTTTGTAAATTAGGTAATCACTTATGTAAGTTTCCATATATAATTAATTTTATATAATGTTTTTTCGATTGAAGATTGTTAAAGCAATAATTATCACGAAAGGCTAGATTGATGTTGTAAGAATCATTAACAGATACACTGAAATATGACAAGAATTTGTGTATCATTATCTTAGCACACGATTTGTGTTAAGATGGCTTTTATAAGATAAATTAACAAAGAAATTTAATATATAATTAAATAAATAATTAAATCCGTATATGATATATATAAACGAGATTAGTGCAAGCTTTAAATTTTGTGAAAATGTCAGTACAAGGTGATCATGATTAAAGAAATGATTCCATGAAGTCGAAGACTAAACAAGCCTATTATGGTTCAAAACAAATGAAGTGTTTGTTGGGACTATTTTGAATATGATAGCTTCCATCCATCATATGGGATCTTGAAATGAATATGTAATGTGAGCAAGTCAAATAATTTGAACTTGATTTAAACAAAACAAGTTTTAATAAGAAAGTTCGGACATGGTTACTATAGAAACTATGTATGCCAAAGAAAATTAAATTTTTCAAGAAATTCATTGACTCGATATCAAGGAGTTATTGTTTTGCAATAATGCGGTTCATAGTACAAAAAGCGGAATGATATTTGAGTTTGGATAAAATAACAAATCGGAATGAAGCCCTCCAGTGGTCTTTATAAATCAAATGAACCAAATGCATAACAAACAACGCATGTGTAACGTGTGGATTTACCAAGAAATAAAATAGATCAATATTCGCTACTATGAAGGAAAACCTCATGGTATGATGACTATTAGGGGAAATAGAAACAAGAAAGTTAATTTATTATATGAAAAAGTCAGAATTTCAACGAAAGAAATATAAGAAATTTTATTTGGAATTTCGTGTGATAACCGTTGTTAAGTGACATTACCAGGGAATGTTGAATAAAATGAAATAGGGAATTTGCAAAGGTATGTGATTCCTTTTGCAGTGATAATAATTATGACTCTGATTAGGCTGTGCACCGATGGTTGTGAAATTTTGTTCCAACGTACCTCAGCGACTTCATGTTGTTTGTAGGATCACGTGGACAAGTGCTTCTTTTTGATTAGTAGTTCTGGAATTAGTATTGGTGTTATCGTGTCTAAATTATATTTTCCAAAGGTCTTGCCTCGAAAGTCGTGTGTGACATACTTCAACGTCTGTGGACTTATAATTAAAATTTCATGTGTGTTCTTGTACATTATCACAACTTTACATGCTTCTTACTTGCGTTAATAATTTATGGTAACGTATTGGAAATTCTTATACTTTTGATGGCGTCCCTAACTTAAAGGGTTCTCATTGCACGAGTTACGAAACAGATGATCAAACGAAATAATGTTTGATATCGGAAAAGAGATTCCTAATAAAGAAATCTAGACACATATGCTTGTGCTTTATTCCTAATTGACTTTTTGGAATTTCTTATAGATATATATATCTATATAATCATATATTTCACATGCTGAAATAAACATACCATCTATCAGGTCAATGTATTTAACAGATTCATATTTCCAAAAACTTGTCAGATATCTGGTCATGATACTATTTAGGGAATTTTGTCACTTGCTGACATATTATATACCTTGTCTTATCCGGTTCGCGCCGGAGAGGTAATCTCAGTATATCCGGACAAACTGGAGAGTCTACTACACCATACCCAGTCTTGCCGGAGAAAATTTTCTATTTCCCATAAATAGCATCTTTTCAAGATTTTAAAAGTGCCTCTTTTATTAGGACTTTTATCCAGAATCAAGGAAATTTATATTTCCATAACATATCTTTATTCTAGACCAAGTAATATCAATAAGCAATAATTACTGTTAATTCTTGTTTATTTATCATATCTTGCAATATTCTAATTACCATTCTTATGGTATATCAAAACCCATCATACTTTATTTACACAAGTACTTAGCTTATCTCGAAGCTTATACTAAGGCATCTTTTCATAAGTTCAAGTCTAAATGTTATCATGTGTGCTACCAGTTAATAGCAATCTCCTAACTCTTTTATATAAACTTAGGTATTATTATCACAACACCTATAGGCTTAAAGCAGTGGCTCTGATACCACCTTCTGTCACGGCCCCCGACCCACCCTGGACGGAATCGGGAGTCGCGAACAGCCCAGTGGTACCGGTGATTATTTTGAAAAATATTGCAGTGGAATTTTCATCAGGACCGTGAGTTAGGAAAAATATCAGAGTTTAGAAACACCGGATTTTTATTTATTAAATAGATGGAATAAATCCATGTTTTACAATGGTAGCTTTAATAAAGATAAATTTGATTACTTAAAACAATATTTCTTAATTTAATTTAATTAATAAAATAAGCCACTTCTTGATGCCTTTCAGTGCCGTATCTATCTCTTACTCCAATCTACTGTAATTACCTGAAACGCGTTTTAAAAAGGTTTTGTCAGCGGAAAATACTGAGTGAATCATTCTATTTACATAAAATGATGCATAGTTATTAATTACAGCATAAGAGCGATTACAATGGCTTCTATCTTATTTTTATCAGGCGCCGTGTCACAATGGTGACATGTCACAATGGTGATGATGGTCATACCACTATTAGGTCAATGAACCTAAATAGTGATGATTATCCCTAGTAGGTCAATGAACCTAACTGGGAGAAAATTAGTAATGTGCACAATACCCCACTAGCCAGTGATTCAAGATATCCACGACTTAGTCCCTGTAATTATAACTTTTGAAAATAATTTGAGGTATTGAAAAATAGTTGATAAAAAGAGAATGACTCACTTTATAAGCATGCAGATTCATACGGGCAAAGTTTAGTCTACAGATAAGCCTTGATATATTGCAGATTTATACAAGCAGAGCTTAGCCTATTGATTAGTCTTGTAACCTAGTGCACAAGAACTAGGTAGGTAACTTAATACAGCATTTACGATAACTCACGAGATTAAAACCCTCACAACGAATGACAAAGTGCAATCACTTAAACATCCATCGGATTCACAACGAATGACAGAGTATTCCCCGTGTTCGGGTGGTACTCAAACATCCTGTCGGAATCACGACAAATGACAAAGGATAGTACTAAAACATCCATCGGATGGTTTCCATCGATCGGACATTGAATCGTAGCAGCGATCGAGTTAATACCCTGTATTGCAGCAGCACCCCGCTATACTAATTAGTGATTTTGAGACTGTTTCTGCTATATCTCAACGTATATAACGAATTTGATTGTCGAACGAACGCACAATTGCCTGTACCAGACTCTGCTATTTATACCCAAATTTTGACCAGGCTTGCGCACCGTAAGCCTTATCCCTTACGGTGCGCAAGGGACATGAAATTACTATATGCTTGCCACGTGTGTTTGGAGTTCAGGTGAGTCGACGGTTTCTCGAAATTTGTTTTAGACAGCGAGATATATGGATAATCGTTGAGTAGGGAATACCCCCCCCTGAGTTTTAGGGGCCCTGATCCTAATTCTGATTGTTCTGAAAATTTTAGGGTTTGTGTAGAATCACTTGGGTGTCTCAATTAGGGTTTCATATTGGATAAAATAATAAAATAAATAGGACTTTTAATGAGGGTTGTTACAGCGAGGGAGCAACTGGGTGCCTTCGCGTGGCGCGAAAGAGCACTGTTTTAGCGAAAAAAATTTATTTTAATCAGTTTCGCTTCCCGGACTCGTTTAGATACGTTCTAAGTTACGTATGACTAATCTAACTCAGGTTTTATAAGTTTCAGGTATAATTTTAGCACCGGAGGACGATCAAGCACAACGAAGAACCGAACACGATCAAGAAATAAGCTTCTGCACTATATATCGTTGTTATGTTAAATGAAGAACTCACACATGTTATGTTGTATAGTTTTAATTTTGTAAATAAAGTTTAATGAAACCCGTATTTTCAATGTATTTGAAATTCTAATTACCCGTTTATTTTCGTAAATTATACGAAAATCGTTAAATAATAATAAGGGTGTTACACTACACCAACCAAAACACCACCGCCGCCACCGCAAACCTTGAACTCACAAACCAAACACCTAAACCCACCGCTGCAACCAACCACCCTCTACAACTTAACCGTCACCCAACCTTTACCAACCAAAGCACCAGAGAGGGTGCTGCTGCCGTTGTGTTTTAGAGAGGGATAAAAAAGAGAGGGTGTCGGTTTTTTATTTCTTTTTATTATTTGGGTTTGACTTCACTTGTGTTTGAGTAAACAGAGAGATCTGGGGTGTCTAGGAAAGAGGGAAGATAAACAAATGAAAAGGTGGGAAACTGATGTAGAAACTGACGAAAGAAAAAGGCAAATGGGAAAGGCAAATGCGGTACAAAATTGTTATGAAAAAAGTAAATCTTGGATTTTCGATTGTGGGGCAACCGACACCATGACATACGAAATTTATGATTTGGTGTCGACATCTAAACCGCGGAAAACTCATATTCAAACTGCGAACGGAGAGGTTATGCATGTAGAAGAGGGGGAACAATTGAAATTTCGCCAACGTTAAAACTCTCAAATTGCCTTTATGTTCCATCTTTGTCACACAAACTACTGTCAATTAGTCATGTGACAAAAGAATTAAATTGTATTGTTATAATGCACCCTACCTTTTGTATCTTACAGGATATCAGGACGGGAGTGATTATTGGGCGTGGCACTGAAAAACAAGGGCTATACTACGTAGACGAAGTGACTCAGCAAGGAAATGCTATGTTGGCACATGGAATCGTTAACCGAGAAGCTTGGCTTTGGCATAGAAGACTGGGGCATCCGTCCACGGTGTATTTCAATATCTTATTTCCGAAACTTTCGAATAAAATGTTACCATGTGAGACATGTGCTTTGGCTAAAAGCCATCGACATACTTTCAAACCTAGTAACACCATAGTTGATTCACCTTTTTTATTAGTCCATGTCGATGTATGGGGACCGCCTAAAGTAATTGGAGGTTAAAACTTCCGTTATTTCTTACTATTTGTCGATGATTGCATTCGTATGACATGGGTCTATTTCTTGAAACATAAATCTGAGGTGTTTGATAAATTCAAAATTTTTTATGTCATGGTTTAAACACAGTTTCAACGAAACATCCAAATTCTTCGATCAGACAATGGGGGGGGGGGATTTGTTAACACTGCCATGGAACAACTATGTCAAACAAAAGGGATAATCCACCCGACCTCTTGTTCTAACACACCCGAGCAAAATGGTGTTGTTGAGAGGAAGAATCGTATCCTCTAGAAATGACTCGAACATTTCTAATTGAATCCCATGTACCTAAATCTTTTTGACCTGAAGCTGTTTCCACAGCTAATTATGTCATCAATCACCTCCCAACTAAAGCACTAGGACTAAAAACTCTACAAGCCATGTCTAAATTTGTGAAACTCCCCCCACCTCTTACCCTTGAACCTCGAATCTTTGGGTGTTCAGTATTTGTTCACATACCCAAAAATGACCGAAGTAAATTAGATCCATGTGCCGAGAAGTGTGCTTTTTTTAGGCTATGGAGTTTACCAATATGGGTACCGGTGCTATAGTCCACAAAAATGCCATGTGTTCACCACCATGAATTGTAACTTCCCAGAAACAGAATATTTTTATAAACCCCAACACAGTGGTCAGGGGGGAAGGAATATGAGGGCGCACTGAGTTGGCTAAAATGGTTTCCCTCATCAGAAATGTCGGAAGAAGTTGATCGAAGTACTGAAGATGAGTCACTTCATCACATATCATAGTATCCCTCTAAGTGTCACTCCAAATCCTTCCAACCTGACTCCTGAGGTAGGTAATTCTCAAACTCATGATATTGTTGCCCCTAACCATGGTGAATAGGAAGTTATACTAGAACAGGTTGAACAACATGACACAAGCCAACAAGCAACAAGAGAAAATGATTTTGAAACACCTAGGGAAAATGAGTCGGAGGATACGACAGGAAAGTATGAGCTACCACCAAGAACAAACAGATGAGTCCCTCCGAAGAGATATTCCCCACAAAAGAAACACGGAGATCCAGGTATCCAATGGCAAATATAGCAACAAGAATCTTTCTGAAGAAGCTAAAGCTTTTGTTTCGTCTCTCTACTCCAAACAAATTCCAATCATTATAAAAGAGGCCTTGGCATCAGAAGATTGGAGAAATGCTATGAAAATTGAGATGGATGCATTGGTGGAAAATGATACTTGGGTAAATGTATTCTTCCTCAACAGAAGAAACCAGTGGGATGTCGATGAGTGTTCTCAATCAAACATAAATCTGATGGAACTGTTGAAAGGTATAAGGCTCGGTTAGTAGCCAAGGGCTACATTCAGACGTATTGGATCGACTTCTCGGAGACATTCTCTCCAGTTGCCAAAATTGACACGATTAGAGTTCTTTTCTCTATAGCTGCAAACAAAGACTGGCCTCTTCACTAGTTTGATGTGAAGAATGCATTTCTTCATGGGGAACTAGAAGAAGAAGTCTACATGGAGGCCCCGCCAGGGTTTACTGAGGGATTTAAGGAAAAAGAAGTATGGCGATTGAAGAAATCCCTTTACGGATTGAAACAGTCTCCCCGTGCATGGTTTGAAAGATTTACAATTGCAATGAAGAAATATGGTTACAAACAGAGTAATTCAGATCACACTCTGTTTCTTAAACATAAAAATGGCCGTGTGACTTTTCTGATCATATATGTTGATGACATGATTATTTCAGGAGACGATAAAGAGGAAATAAAGCGACTAAGAAAAAACTTATTCGAAGAGTTCGAAATGAAAGACTTGGGAAGATTAAAATACTTCCTTGGGATCGAAGTTCTGAGGTCCAAACGTGGGATTTTTATTTGTCAGAAAAGATATATTCTTGACTTACTAGCAGAGGTAGGAATGATTGACTGCAAACCAGTAGATACACCAATGATGGTGAATCATGGGCTTCGGATAAAGGAAGGGGTAGAGCTGACAGACAAAGAGAGATACCAGCAATTAGTGGGAAAATTAATATATTTGTCTCATATTCGACCAGATATAGCTTACACAGTCGGAGTTGTTAGCCGGTTCATGCATCAACCGCAAGTTACACACTTGGAGGCTGTGTTAAGAATTATAAGGTACCTTAGAGGAACAACCGGACATGGAGTTCTCTTTAGACCTAATGGGCACTTAGAAATTACTTGTTATACGGATGCTGATTGGGCAGGAGACAAAGGAGACCGGAGGTCAACGTCAGGATACTTTACGTTTGTAGGAGGAAATTTGGTCACCTGGAGAAGTAAAAAACAAAAGGTAGTATCATTATCTAGTGCGGAAGTTGAGTTTCGAGGAGTGGCTCGAGGTTTAGCAGAAATCTTATGGATACGGAAGCTCATAACCGAAATTGGATTCCCACCAACTCAAACAAGCAAGATAATGTGTGACAATAAGGCTGTTATTCAGATATCAGAGAATCCAGTTCAACACGATCGGACGAAACGTGTGGAAGTAGATAGACATTTCATTAAAGAAAAATTGGAAGTCGGGATTGTGGAACTTCCATTTGTTCAATCAAAAGATCAGTTAGCCGATATTCTCACAAAAGCAGTTAATGGAAGAGTGTTCGGTAACCGCTTAGACAAGTTGTGCATTAGGGATCCCATTACTCAATTTGAGGGGGGGTGTTAGAAAGGAAAGCAAAATTATGGAGTAATACAAGGGTTCAGTTGTTGACCATCATCTCCTCCTTAAATTTGAGCAATCACAGCCTGTCCAAGAATCATTCATAATCAAGCGCTTTAATATATTTCCTTGTATAGTCTTCTGTTTTTTCTATATATTTTCTTGTCCTTTGCCAATTGTAATCATCAAGATAAACAATCAATAAGAGTGAAAACTCTGATTACCAAGACAACAAATCACACAAGAACATGATGTGCGAAAAGATCGCATGGCAAAGCGAGTTTGGAAAGATATGGTGTATCATGGGTTAGAAACCGGTGCGACTACTTTTAAAAACAAAATCAATATCAACAGGGCCGGCCCTGAGATTCGTGTACCATGTTCAAGCTCGAAAAAAGGTGTCTGCCTTAACGAAATTGGGTATTGGACTCACTAAAGGTCTAAACCTAATGCCAATAAGCTAATAACTAATGAAAACTATACAAATAGTTTTGTAGGTAGGCCTATATTGGTGTATGTATGCGTATACCCTATTAATTTATTTTTTTACATATACATATAAGATTTTTTTTAAATAACGTGTCATTCGAAATATCAGGCCCACCCTCAGGGCCGCCCATGCTGTCAACAAACAAACGACCTTCTATGCATTCTTATGAATTTTGAGATTTGTTTGAAAATTGAGAGAAAAACCAAAACACTACAAAAATATTATGAAGTGATAATTAAAGCTTGAAATGAACATTAGATTTTGTTCCAGATCTATAATCTAACCTACCTAATTGTGTAAGACTTTTCACTTTCTATTTGCTTCTTTATTTTATTCATAGGATAGAGATGGCGGTGGAGAATTGATGCAGAGCTAATGAATTAAGTATTGTGATAAATAAACATGATTAATGCGATATGTGGAACTGATGTCCTCCAATGATTGTGTGCTACTTTGCCAAGTCTATCTGATTCCTTAGATAATCATATTTTTTTATAAACTTTTTTTAATTGACTAATAAACCAGAATAATATTATTAAAAACATTATAATAATGATCATCATGATAATCTGCTCTTTCCCCTTCTAAGGAGACAACGTTGATTAGAAAGATAATATAAGTTTATTAGACTAAAGGGTATGGAGAGGATAGGCTTGGATGGGATGAGCCGCCACGTAGGCGCCACGTAGGCGGCTCGTGGGGGATGAGCCTCTATCATATTTGAGGGGAATGGAGGCTCGTGGGGGATGGGGCCCCACCTCATTATTTTATAATTTTCTAAGTTGAAAAGGGATGAGATAGAGGGTATTTAAATTGAAAAAGGATGAGAGAGAGTGTATTTAAATTGAAAAAGTAAAATATAATATTCAAGTGGGGCCACAACTCAGAGGTGGGGCCTCGTCTGAATCGGCGTGGGTGAGTCGTTTGGGCCGGGCCGAGGCAAAGGGGGGCGGTGTGGGGGCTCGGCGCCGGACCTAGCCGGGGCTAGCCGACCCCATACCCATTAGTCTTAGGGGCACCAAGGTTAAATAACCTGTTTTTTTTTTCTTAGGTTTTGGTGGTAGAACATGTCTTCTATTTTTTCTCTTATTTTTATTACAATACTCAGTTTTCTTCTTTATATATAGAAAACTAAGTTCAAACAACTACTAAGCACTATAAATATAATGTATATCACGGGGAGTGGTGGCGTTGGTTGTACTAAGACCGTGGGGAGTGGTGGCGTTGGTTGGGCGGGGAAAGCCAACCAACGCTGGCTAAGCCACTCCGTGTTAGCATTGGTGTTGGCGGTGCCCTTTTGGCGTCGCTATGGAGCCTGATGTGGGGTGGGGTGGGGTGGCGGGGTTTGGACCTTCATTTAAAAAAAAATAAAGTCAGCCAACATGGCTGCCCAACGCCGCTTTCACATCCCACTTTTTTTGGGTGGTCTGGTGAACCTCACTATCACCACGTGTCGAGCAAAGCCTTCAACCCAAACCCCACCCACTGACCGTAGTCTAAATGAACATTAGGGTGGAAAAAATATTTATGATACTATTATATATTCACTTATTCATCAATAGTGTGACTTCATTGGAGAACACAAAAAAAAGTAGGAAACTAAGGAACACTATTAAAAATTCAACTTAACATGTTAAAAATTATTTTTTTAATATTTTTTCGTATTTTTCTTTATAAATACATGTAGAAGTATTTTTAAATAAAAAAAATGTTTAAAAACAGTTAAAATAAAAATATCTTATAAATTAACTTAACATGTTAAAAATCAATTTTTTAATTTTTTTTCAGCGTTTTTCATTATAAAAACGGGTAGAAAGTTTTCCAATAAAAAATCATTTTTGTAAAAAAAAAACATTTTAGCCTTTTTGTAACTGTTTTTTAAACATATTTTTTATATTTAGTTTTTGATTTTTATTAAAAAAAACTTCTACATTTATTTATAAGGAAAACCGCCGAAAAAAATTAAAAAAAATAATTATTAAAATGTTAAGTTGAATTTTTAAGAGTGTTCTCCAATTCTTCACTTTTTAGCGTTCTCTAATAAACCCTCCCTTCATTAATAAATATATAAACTATAGATTCTTTTTAATATGTGTACGACTGTTGTGTAATGACTTACTAAAATCAAAGTTTTTAGGTTTGATTTTATAACATGTGACCAAGACACATGAACCCCCCTTAGGCCATAACTTTATTTAAAATGACTAAATGATTGGAGGTGGCCACTCCATCTTTTATGTTTTGTCGTAAATGAGCTTCTTATCCTCATCATTTGATTAATTAAAATATATAAAAGTCAAATAAAATATGCTTACATTTAATTAGTCAAACTACTCTTTAGCCACCGCCTTCTATTACTTAATTAAAGGGTTCTATAGAGTCTTCTGGATTGGATCAGTGCTTGCAACATCATTAGTAATTAACAAAAGTTGTTAATTAGTTTCATGTTTTTCAAAATTATCTAAACTTTGTATCACATTATTATCGTAAAAGTTTTCAGTGACCATTTATGTTAACCTTTAAGGTTAAAAGGTCACGTATTAGCAATGAAAAAGAATATGCAAATCCCCTATTTTCAGAAAACTTATGTTATTTTATATGGGATCTACTTGCTTAGTAGTAAGAGCATCTCTAGTTCAGAGGCTCCATGTCATACTCAGTGTCGAAGCTTGAGATTTCCGACCGTGGGGTCGAAAACGTATATACCAAAAAATTTCTATAAAATCGGAGGGTCGAAAACGTATACACCCAAAAATTTCTATAAGAAAACTATATACTACTGAGGGAAAAGTTCGGGAGATTGGCCGCTCTCTCTCGCCCCCACTATGTTACGTCCCTGGTCATAGTTGCCCGGAATTGGCTCATGGATCACAACCCCCTCTACATATATTTTGCTCTCTTCTCACAAAAATGGTTGATGCTCTTCATGGTTTATCATAAAAATGGACTATTACTTGCACTAGTCTCTCTTTTCCACATAGTCGTTCATAGATGCTCAAATCCCTCTACTAGAGGTGCTAGAAGATGTTAAAATATCGTTGGAAATTATTATAAAGTTTAGTGTAAACTGCAATTTTACCCCCTGAGGTTAGGGGTCATTGGCATGTCTACCCCTCTAAGGAAATAATTGCAATTTTACCCCCCACTGTTTGCTCTTATGTCGCATGTTTACCCCCCAGCGTCAAAGTGGCTAACAGATCTGTTAACTCTAAGTTGAAATGACTATATTACCCTTACATTTTACCCCCCAACATTTCTGTTAAGTCGCACAATTACCCCCCACTGGTAAATTACTAATTTGTCCTTTGTTATTACCCCATGTACTTTGTGTTAAGACACAACATTACCCCCTGCAACTTCCAAAACCCTTCCCGCCAAAATCAAATACCTGTTCTATGATTCTATAATAAAAAATCTGAACATGTTCTATGATCTGAAACCTAATTCTGATTTTTGAACACGTAATCAGAAACCTAACAAGCATACCTGTTCAAAAATCTGAAACCTAACAAGCAAAGCATTATATGCATCTGTTATAAGAACTGCAGGACGAACAAAAGACTCCAAAATTGTTCCATTTAAATGCTTGAAGAAAAAATCAGCAATTAAGAACATTATGCATCGGGAAGTGTAATTCAATATATTTGCAGTTGGTATAGGGTATATCTTGTCATATTTTGGAAAGCAGAATCAATATCATCCAATGTGAACAAATCAAACTCCGATACTTGCTGCAGATATATTGATACAGTTAGAAACACAGTTATCATAGTTCACATTTATATCAAATCAGTTATTTCTATAAGGTGTTCAAAAATCAACCAAAAATGTGAAACCTAACAAGCATACCTGTTCAAAAATCAAGCATACATGCTGCACTAACAATTTCATTCAATGTATCTGATCATGTATCAAACCACTGCTGCTCTGACCATGTATGAAACCACTGCTACACTAATAACCACATTCAGACATTGTAACTCACATTCAGACATTGTAACACATTCAGACAATGTGTTCTAGAATCTGATTAGAACTTATGCACATGCAAACTGTCATTTTAGAACTTATGCACATGCAAACTGTCATTTTAGAACTTATGCACATACAGCAACTGTGATCAACCAGTGTCATTTTAGAACTTATGCACATGCAAACTGTCATTTTAGAATCTGATTAAGCACACTTATGCCCAAACTGTGATCACCCAGTGTGTGTTATTTACAACCTGCAAATGCACATGAAACTGTCATCTACATGAGTGTGCTGCCCATTTTGATCAATTTGCTGATCAAACATAATGTCAAGAAACAATGAGTGTGCTGCCCATGTTGATCAATCTGCTGATCAAGCTACCAACATTAACCTAGATTAGCTAAGTACTAGGTAACCAACATCAACATTTTACACAAAATGCAAAAAACAACATACCCAAAATCATCATCATCATTTTAGACAATCATCATCATTTTAGACAAAAGCTAAATAAGTTAAGTTAGGTTAACCTACATATTACACAAAAGCTTCGATTAAGTTAAGTTAACCTACATATTACACAAAAGCTAAATAACTACTAGAGTAAAAATCCGCTCAACTCTCTGGTGGTAGATGGAAGTTGAGGACAGGCCTCCCAAACACAGAGACCACCAGGTGGACCAGCAATGATGAGCTTGATAAGCTCATCGTCAGGTCAACTGTAAAAAAACCAACAGTGAACCAAATGAGACCCTAAACCCTGTTTATAACATGATAATGACTAAATCTGACCCTGATTAACTAACATTGGCCGATTATACCTTTGGTGTGACGGATGAGATAGCGGATTAGCCAACAAAAGACCGGCATTTAGACTGATCTGAAGATAGCGGCAGTGGTTGTTGTGACCGGAGGAGAAGAATGATCGAGGAGAAGAATGATCGGACGAGTTGTTGTCGCCGGAGAGACACAGATCGCCGCCGGAGAAGCCTGTCGCCGGAGAAGAAGGTTGAAGGACGATGGTGGGAAGGTGGGGGGGGGGGGTAATTATGCTTTGTTATGTTACTTATAGGGGGTGTTGTAAAGAAGAAGCTTGACATTAGTAGCAAAATGACGATTTTACCCTTTGACCATCAGCTTATAATGTTGACTGTTAAGCCACTTTGACGCCGGGGGGTAAACATGCGACATTAGAGCAAACAGTGGGGGGGGGGGGTAGACATGCCAATAACCCCTAACCTCAGGGGGTAAAATTGCAGTTTACTCTAAAGTTTATAAAAATTTTTGTGTCGTTCATTTCTAATAATATTGTATTTTTATGTCATTATGAACGAAAATCATTAACTTCATAGAAATCACATAAGAAGAAACTTTTCTCAATAAATCCAATATTATATGCATACATCATAGTACACATATTCGGGTTGTAAGTTAGTCATTTACCACCTGGATGGTTCTTGATTTCTTGTATAAAAGTCACAAATCTTTTGAAGTGCCACAGTCCGTTCTTTTCTTTTACCGAATAAACGATGGATAATCCAACAAGACATTGGACGTATAGAACGATTTTAACCTCCACAGTTAAGAGATTTACTATTTACATTACACTAGTTGGTTTTCCTAGCGGGGTGTTGCAGCATGGATTAACACATGTGCAAAATGTGTGATGCCAATGACAAGCAGATATCGAATATTAATACTTAGATAAAAAAAAAATGGCATAGCAATGATAGTCACTCCATCCTAAAAATCGAGTGATTTTAAAATTTTATAAGATAAACTAAAATATCTAAATGCTAATAAAGCAAAAGCCCATAAACTAAAATATTATAGAAACAACCAAAGTCAAAACTTGAATGGTGTTTAAATAAAACACAAGGGACCATTTCTCTCATCTATATTGTTTGGGATAGAATTTTGTTACAAGTGGATTATATATCCTCAGTTCAGCCTGGATCAAGGATCCTTAAGAAATGGTGCAGAAAGACTAAGGATCCAGGATCTTCACTGATATTCTTAAACTAACAATTTTTTCCATCACTTTTTGGCTTGTTTTGCAGGTGTATTTCGAAGAAGATTTATTCCAACCGAGATTCCAGGGGAATATGCTCTTTATTTTGGCACGTGCATTAGCTGAAGACCGTTGGTGGTGATCGTGGGTGAAGGGCAGATTTTTTGGATAGTTAGTTAAGGATAATTTTGGCTAAGATTAATAGGGGTATTGAGCTAATTTTAGAAACCACTTGCACTTTAGTTATCGAACATCATTTTTCTGCTACTCTCTCTCGAATACACACACTAGAATTGTAGGATCGAGAATCGATCTAAACGAGTCTATCAGAAGAGTTCAATCCATATCAAAGGCGGAATTCAATGATACAGACTTGATTAAAGCTTGATATTCACTCTAATTGTCTTGTTTATTGATAAAACAGCTTTTTACAGCCTAGAGACACTTCGGCAGCAACTCGGCACCGGAATCAGAATCGTTCCAAAAGAAATGAACAGGACCACTATATATAGACTCACCATTCCGTACGAAATGGGCAAGACTTATTTCGTGCGAAATGGAAAATATCCATTTCGTACGAAATGCCCTTGTTCTATTTCGTGCGAAATGGTTACAATCATACGTTTCTCGTATTTCGCGCCCTGATCTTTCTAATCTAATACAAGACTCGATACAAGACGAAGTCGACAGACATATGCACCAACAGACTCCCCCTTGGATGTCGACGAGTCTTTAATACAAGTCTTCAGTATGCCGAGTCTTCAATCTTTATCAGTCTTCTCGTGCTTTCCAAAGTATCTGACAGTGTAAGCATCCTTAATCTCTTTCTCTTCTCCTTTTTCTTTCAGAATCACAACCTGACTTTATCCTTTCTCTAATTCTCTTGATCAGATCTCTTGATTCCTTAAGATCTTCAAACTCCTCCTTTCAATAAGCTGGGATTCACAGATTGCATATCCTTTTGCGGAAAATCCTCAGGTATCGGAACCTGGCTAACCTGCACATTCTCTACCTCAAAATAAATTTTACAAATTTAAAAATTTGACAAATTTATATTTTCTATTCACCACTTGTATATATCATTCAAACTGATTTAACATTTAAAATTTCTGAAGAGCACATGTAGGAATAACATTCAAATTTGAACCATTTAATTATTTCAAAATCTTTTCTCATTTCAAACAAACTTTCCCAAACCTTTGTTCATCATGTTTAGCACTTGGAATTTTGAAAATCAGCTCTCCAACATCAGTTGTCGAAAATCTTTTTGTATTTTCAAAAATTTATGCTAAAACACACTGAGAATCTTTTTGGATTTTTGTTATTTTAAAAAAAATCAAAGAAATATATACAGACAATATTTTTGTGAGTTTGTGTAAGAGAATCATATCAGTTTTTTAAGACAAATCACTAGCACCGTTGAGCTTTAAACACTTTAAGTTCTAAACAATTCACTTATATTGTCAGTATACTGATCCATTTAAATTTTCACACAAAGTTCAACTGTTTCGAGATACGAGATTAGTGTTTTAAGGACTTAAACTTATTCGCGTGTCCCACCTCAGAATATACTCCCGTATCCAGACTCCTATATTCAGTCTTACAGGTGAATGTACACTAATGATATCTGTAAGGGGTTAAACGCGAGACCATGAGAGCTCAGGCTATTGCTTCCGCAAAATCAGAGAGATGATGGTTCGACTTTTCGGTGTGTCCCCCTTGGGGATCTTCTTTTCAACAGCACATGATTAGCATTTTTCAATGTTTCATCATTTTTTATGCTGAGGGCGGGCTTTAAGATTAAAGCAATGCAAAGTATTATACGAGGACTAGGCTATTGCTCCCGCAAAATCAGAAGTCCAGGTATAATACCCCAGATATCACCACGTACAAAGACCTAGTATGTCAGAAATAGAAAGCCCTTCAAACAAGATTTCGGGGGTTACACATATATCCGAGAGATGTTCCCCACGAGATAAGTAAGTGTGATATATAGGTTTATATCTCGAAAACAATCTACTAAACGTGTAAAAACCTACTGGCAAATCATCAGTGAGACCGTTTATCACATTTGACTTTCCAATTCTTTAGCGTACAGTGATTGTCTACTGATGTACTATCATTTCCTCTTTTTCACAACAAAACTCATTTTTCATTTTTATCATGTTTTTGGCTTTTTTAAATTTTCTAATGTTTTTGGATTTTCTGAAATTTCTTACTCCCCCTAAAATTCAAAACCATTTAAAAAAAATTGACAACAAACTGTACAAATAAAGTGACAACTGTTGTGAATTGCTTCAAATCGCCATTCACTTAGCACAAACAATCAGAACTCCCCCTGACAACAAACTATTTTCCCATTATGATTTCAAAACACTTAAGTTTGTTTTAATCAAATGGTTTTTCCGGAAAATTAGATTTGTTGATTTCACTTGTAAAAACGGGGATTTGTTCATCATTTTGTCCTCCAAAAACCACTTGTATGAAAGTTAAAACAAGTTCAACTTAATGACCTTGATTAACCACTTGTAGGTACTCATCAACAATACCACATGTAAATTGAAATATGACAATTTTGAAATACCACTTGTAGGTCGAAATATCACTTTTCGTGAATTTCTCAAGAAAGATGCCAATTCATGCTCCACGATTACCAACTTGGGAGCTCCGGCAAGTCAGGATGTTTACTTATGAAATACAGACACCCAAGACTGACTATCTTTGGGTGTGACCTTTTCAATTTCACTTGGGGTTTCAACATTTCTTTTTTATTTATAAAAATCTTTCACCCCTTTGACTTTCCCATCAACCATTTTCCCAAAAATATGTTTTACTTTTCCATTAAAAGCTTTTTCGACATCAAATTCTTTCTTTTCAGAATAGAATTGATTCGAGATCTCCACTTTTCCAACTTTTTGTTTAAAATTTTCAGTCCTCAATGGTGGAAAGTTGACATCATCCATTGGCGGTACTGAATTATCACTTTTAACCTCAACTTGTGGCTCCTCTGACTTTGACGAATCAGATTCATCGCCAGACCTCACATCTGATTTCTTAACAACCCACTTTTTGTTGTCAAGATTCACTCTTCTTTTGTAAAACCTTTTTGAACATTCACTAACATCATATGTTGAATTTTTAAACACTTTGAACTTTTCAGTTGGTGGTTCGGTTTTATCAACAATCTTTTCTTTGAGTTTAGAAACAACTTCCTGTTTTGTGTTGGTTGCCTTTGGACAATTCCAGGCGATGTGACCAACTTCTTGACATCGGTAGCAGATTCTTGTCTCCTTTCTCTGATAAGCTCCCTTTTTTTCAAACTTTTGTTTTTCAGCAAAGAACTCTTTATTTGATTGTTTCCAGAATGAGCTTTTCTCTTCTTCTTCAGAACTTGCACCTGAAACAAATACAGTTTTTGGTTTATCATTTTTATAATTTTTATGATTTTCTGGAGGAATAAAACCTAAACCTTTCTTTTTGAAATTACTGTTATGGTTTGATTTCTTTTGAAAACCAGAACCAGAACTGTAACCCTTTTTCTTGTTCAATCTTTGTTGAACTCTTGAAGTGTACTTTTTAGGTTTTTCAGAAAGATTTACATCTTTTATTTCAGAAATATTAATTTCTGTTAACTTGAAAACCTTGTTGATCATTTCAGTTTTAACACCTCTTATTGGAAATTCCTCATCAGAATATAATTTGTCAGAATCATTCAAAGTATATGCCACCTTGATTGGTTCGTCATTCAAATTAGATTTTGATAACAGAAATTCTTTATTGTAAACCCTTTTAACAGACGATTTTGGACTGTCAACTGATGAACTCAAACTCCCGGATTCGGACTTTGACTCTGACTCCTCATCTTTATCCAACACCTGATCAACCACCTTTTTTATTAACTCAGACTCATGATCTGTGTCAGACGATGTGAATGTAACGTCAATATTTTCTGGTAACTCATCAGTAGTTTCGGACTTTAACTTTATATTGACTGCCTTTTTTACTTGTTCCTCATTTGGTTTTCTTGGAGAATAACCTTCCTAGATCGGAGGCGGACACTTGTTATAATTTGCACTTTGTTTCTTACCAGTATCCTTCTCTTCAGTCTTCTTGTCTTGAAATGCTTCAAAACCTGCAACAGTTGGATAAATTCTATCAATCAAATAATCAGAACTTGAATAACTTTGTAACAAACGTCTGATTCTTTCATTTTCTATATTTTCTGTCTCCAACTCTTGCTTCAATTTTGCACATTCTTCAATATAGTGATTGATAGCCTTCTGCTTTGACATCATCACTGCATTCATCATGGTTAAAGCATCTTCTCTTTCAGAATTAGTCTTTTGTAGACTATTCACAGTTCTGTTCAAAACATCATATGATTCTTTCACATAATTGACATCAAACAATAATTTTTCCTTCATCTTGTCAAGCTAACTATACTTCTCATCCTTTTCTTCACATTGTTTGCATGATTCCAAACATTTTAAACAAGGTTTTGTGATCTCAACAATTTTTTCAACTTCAATAATCTTTTCAACTTCGACTATCTTCTCAGCAACTTTAACTTCTTCACTCTGTTCATGCTTCTCTTCCTGAGCAACATTCTTACATTTTACCTTTTTCTGTTCTTTTGCTGCTCGCTTCTCCTTTAGCTTCTCCAATCTATCTGCAAAATAAAATTTGAAACTTTCAAAAAATAATTGGGTTTTTCCAATGTTTATAAGTGTTTCTTCTTCATCATCACTGTTATCAGCTGATGATTGATCAAAGATTGTTGTCTTTTCTAAGCTTTCTTCTGAATAGACAGACTCTCCATCTTGATTTTTCTCATTGTTGACAATCACATCCATCCACTCTTTCATCAAATCTAGTTCTTGAACTATTTGTGTAATGAATGCTCCTAACTTTGAATCAGGCGGAGTGTATTTATCCCAGCTAAAACCTTCTGCCACTTTTTCATCATCTTGATCTATTATACCATAATAAGCTCTCTTTGTTGATTCTTCAATCGCCTTCTTTTTTCCATCTTCAATTGCTTTTGATGATGATGGTGGTTGAGCAACTTGTTGATATATAGCTTTCCGATAATAATCATTATTCCCGAACGGATTCTGTGCTCCTCCTGCTTCTCGATTAGTACATTCCCTCTTGAAATGTCCTTTTTCCCTACATCGAAAACAAGTAACTTTAGATTTATCAAAACCCAAAGTAGAAACATTAGCATCACGAAAGTCATCTCTTCCTGTAATCATCTTACATTTCTCAGCTCTCCTCAAAACACTCGCTAAACACCACTTAATATCCATAAGCTCCATTTCTTCAGCATCAATCGGATCGTAATCCTCTTTTGTCAACATAGGATTTCCGATCCTTCCTACAACCAATCCCTTATATGATTCTAACACAGTAGCTAGTAATGCCATATGACCCTTAGCCACTTCTTCCGAGAAATTTTGACCATTCTGAAGATGCAACGCGATGTTGCAATGTAAAACATGACCATTACTACTGTTTGAGCTTTGGAACTGATGACTTGAGGTTGAAACATTTGGACTAACACTCGAGTATGAAGAAAAACCAATGTTGCCTTTTGAACTTTGATTGATTGATCCAGATAAGTTTTCTGCACTGAAAGCAGTTTGGACCTTCGAACTTGCTTCAATATCCTGAACATTTCCTTTATAATACATCTTGATGACTTGTTGACCACTTGGACTGTTCATTCTAGCAATCTTCTGCTGTTCAAGATCCTGTCCTTCAATCTTTTCAATAAACTGAGAAATTGTCAACTTATCATATTCTCCAGTGTTCTTTAAGATCATCAGATATGTACCCCATTCTTTCAGAGGTAAAGCATCAGCTAATTTGTCAACCCATTCTTCTCGATCTTTGTTAATATCCAACAATGACATTGATCGCACTAAGTAACAATATCTTTCAACCAGTTTCTTTGTATTTTCACCCGGTAAACTTGTAAACAAGTCAAATTCTTTCTTTAACAAAGATTTCTTGCTCCTGATCATCTTCTCACTTCCCTCAAACTTAACTCGAAGTGCTTCCCAAATTGAACGTGAAGTATTATCATGTTGAAGTAATATGAAGATGTCTTCTTTCACTGCTTGCTGAAGTAGACTGATCATCATCTTTTCTGCTTTGTACATGTCTCTTTCTTTATCCGACAACTCAAAAATAGTTTTCACAACTCCCATATCTGTACAAGGTTTAACATACTTCTTCTCAATACACTCCCAAGACCTCAAATGATTTGCTTGAACCCAGTTTTCGAACTGGTCTTTCCAACCATAGTATTCTTCAATACCCATTAGCTTCGGGGGTTTTTGCAAAGTTCCTGTTTCATTTTCCATGTTTACACTCTGAGCAATAGTAACAGGAGTACTCGGGGCAGTAGCAAACGCGTTGTAAAACTCTTCTTCCATGATTCGGTTTCAAAAATTTCACAAACTTGCTTTTCAAACGAAATGAAATTTCAAACGAATTGACTTTGAAGCGAAATGAACTTTTTCAAGCGAAATGACTTGCTATACAACTTCGTACGAAATGACTCTCACGAAATGGATACTTTCACACAAAATGGATGATTTCGTGCGAAATGAACCTAATCTCAAACGAAATGATGATTTCGTGCGAAATGAAGATAATCTCAAACGAAATGAACACTTTCAAGTGAAAAAGACAATTTCGTGCGAAATGAAATCCAAAAATGTCAATCCGTGCGAAATGGATTTACCATTTCGTGCGAAATGCTGCTGATGTCATGCACTCGGCCATATTTTTGTCAAATTGATCAGGTTTTCGGTCGATTTTAGGTCTAATTCTTTCAAGGCTTTGTTAAAACAATGTTTCGATTATTATGTGTGAAAATCAATCCATTTTAACCGTAAAATCTTGTTAATTTTGAAAAAGAAGATGTAGAAGTCAGAATTTTGAATAAATCAAGCTGAATTCGGTAAGAACTCTTCCTCCTGAGCTCTGATACCACTTGTAGGATCGAGAATCGATCTAAACGAGTCTATCAGAAGAGTTCAATCCATATCAAAGGCGGAATTCAATGATACAGACTTGATTAAAGCTTGATATTCACTCTAATTGTCTTGTTTATTGATAAAACAGCTTTTTACAGCCTAGAGACACTTCGGCAACACCTCGGCACCGGAATCATAATCATTCCAAAAGAAATGAACAGGACCACTATATATAGATTCACCATTCCGTACGAAATGGGCAAGACTCATTTCGTGCGAAATGGACAATATCCATTTTGTACGAAATGCCCTTGTTCTATTTCGTGCGAAATGGTTACAATCATACGTTTCTCGTATTTCGAGCCCTGATCTTTCTAATCTAATACAAGACTCGATACAAGATGAAGTCGACAGACATATGCACCAACAAGAATTCATTGTAACAAGCTCAATACTTCCGAAGTTGTAACCTTGTTTGTTCAATGTAGTTGATAGTGATAGTTTTCACTATCCGAGGTTTTTTATGCCGGAGATCATACATTGATCAAGGGATTTTTCCTCGTATAAATCCTTGTGTCCATTGTTATTTTATTTCAATTATTGTTCATACACTAGTTCATCTAACCAAGCATCCAACCTCACAAAAATAAGATTTGGTTACATTATCCTTGTGTGATTTTTGACCAAAACAGTTTGGCGCTCACCATGGGGCAATTGGTACTTCATCCTTGAAAAATTATGTTCATTTCATTCATTCTTGTTCGTTACCTTCAACCACATGGCTTCTCAAGGGAAAAACACTTCAAGCTCCATGTCGGCGATCACCTCATCACAGGGCATTCCACCGTTGCCTCCTGTTTCTTCTGGATCCCAGAAGAATGCTGAAAATGCAGCAAAGAAGACGACCCCCGTTTTCACAAAAACAACTACTATTGTTTCTTCATCTACACCTACTAACAATGATCTTTATTCTTTGATTTTGCAGATGAAAGGTTACATGCAACAGCATGACGAAACTAATGGAAAATCCTTCGTGAAATTGATGAAATCAAAAAATTGAAGAAATCAGCGGAGGATCACTCTCCTTTGATGCCTATGTCATTGGATTTCACTACTCCATCGACAACCATCCAACATTCGAAAGCATCAGGTGTCCAGTTTCAAGGAGGATCATCAAGTATACAATATGGATCGTCGGCTATGATGCAGGCTCAAGGATCCTACTTCCAGCCTCAAGGATCCTCCTCTCAGCATCAAGGATCCTTCTTCCGTTCGGGAGGATACATGGGGATGCTGTCAGCTCAAGGATCCTACCCTCAGCATCAAAGATCCTCATCGCAGGTTCAAGGATCCATGGAATATCCTCCAAGACCCTCAGCTCCAATGTATCTTGGATCCAACATCTTCCAGGATCAGGGATCCTCAGGGAGTCAACAACCCATAAACTCTAAGATTCATGTGGGAGACTTCATTCCTATACAGACTATTGCTTCATCTGGTCCTACCGTTGCACCAGAATTGCCTCATTTTGGATACACGTTTAGGATTCCAATCTCGAACCAGTCGGGAGGTAACACTTTCAATACATCTTATAACACTAACCATGGTCTTATGCAGGAACCAGGGATCAACCAGGCCATCGCTAGGGAGTTGCAAAAACTCAAGGATATGATATCCAGTGTCCCAGGAGTGGTTAAACCCATTCCTGAGATCCCAGATGGGAGTCACAAGGTGTCTCGCTTTGCACCACCTATATGTAATGCTGAGATACCAAAACGATTTCAAACACCCAATATGAAGCTCTATGATGGTACCACCAATCTAGAAGAACACGTGGCACAATACAGGGAGAGAATGGAGATCAACCCCATTCCAGAAAGGTTAAAAGAAGCCTGTCTTTGCAAGGGTTTCGAATCCACATTGACTGGATCAGCTTTGAAATGGCTGCTAAGTCTTCCTCCTTATTCAATTATTTCATTTTCTAATTTAGTTAACTTGTTCAATAGTCAATTTTCATGTAGTAGAAGATTTGAACGGTTAACTAGTGATTTATATAGGGTCACCCAAGGTCATAATGAATCATTAAGGGATTACATAACTAAATTCAGTAGAGAATCCTTAGAAATCCCTAACTTAGATATTGCTACTGTTGTTGAAGCTTTTAAAATGGGTTTACTTAAGGATTCTCAGTTCTATGATGATCTTGTTATAACACCTTGCAGGAACCTAGATGAGGTAAGGAACAGGGCCCTTAGGTTTATCCGTTTAGAGGATGACAAAAGGATCCAAGAGAGCTTGTCAGGATCCTCAAAGAAAGACAAACAAGGATCCTATTTCAAGAATAACAGATCCTATACTACAGCAGGTACAAGACCACGGGGTCGTGCCTCTGACATACGGGGCCGTGTGTGCATACGGACTGACATAGCTCATTAAATGAAGACAGAGAAGAAGAAAACACGGGGTCATACCCTTCGGGCACGAGGCCGTGTGAAAGGCATGTTTCCAGCTATAAATAAGGGTGCTTGGTTCAATTGCAATTCATCCCTTGGAAACCACTTCTCTCACACATGCCACCACTCCACCACAATACCACCATCATCCACCACATTCCTCCATCATCCATCTTTAGAGTGTGTGTAGTAGTCTCAGGATCCAAGATTGATAGTAAGAAATTTTGTCAAACAAAGGTCATGCTTGGCTAATCTCTTGGTGAAGACAAATCTTTTATGTATTACTTTTGATTTCCAATCTTTGGTTAACTTTTTAATTGGGTATGTATAATGACTTATAACTAGTTTTTTATATTGAAAATGAACTTTATTCTATCATATCTTCATGTTTTGTTGATTCACTCATTTATGTCTTTACAGTCTATATAATGCACGTTAACTGCCTGGAAAGGGGTCAGAAGGGTGGTTTGGGTAAAGTTCTTGCTTTGTTCAGTGTATAGATCCTTCGGGGACTTGGTTTAAGCTTATTAGGACTTCTCTTGAGGTAGATAGCATCAAATCGGGAGAAGTAAGAATGGCTTGAATCCCTTATAAACAAATTACTATTAAAACTTTAAGCCAATCTTGCGGGACTGTATCCCTGCTGACTCGGACTAATATGGCCGAGGGTAGCGTTGCCTCCTAAAGAGGGACATGCCACATTTTGCATTAATAACTTACTTAATTATCTTTCAATATTCCGACCTTGCGGGACTGTATCCCTGCTGACTCGGACCAATATGGCCGAGGGTAGCGTTGCCTCCAAAAGAGGGACATGCCACTATAACTAAAATAATATCTTAAAAACCCAAAGTGCGGAAATCATCAAAGAATAAGTAAAAGAAGAGTCGGAACCAAGTGATTCTATCTTGTCTATTATCTTCTTTTTTTTTTTTTGTTATTTTAGTTTCTGTCTTTATTTTTAATTACTAAACATCTTTTTCCTAAAAATTTGATTAGATTAAACGTTGATGATATTCTAGTATTGAAAGCTCTTGTGTCCTTGGACAAACTCGGTATCTTACCATCGCTGTACTACGCCAACGATGGGTGCACTTGCCCTAGCGTGTTGTAGAGAGTGATTGTGTTATATCGTGTTTTATAAATTTAAATCTTGATAAACGAGTACAAGTGCTTAAAATATACTAAAAATTATACCCACGCTCCGACATATCAGTGTGTACGGTAATTATATTAATAACATACATACAAAAAAACAAAAACAAAAAAGAATTATTTCTGACAGATTTCTGAGTAGGTTATCCGTTGGTAAGTTCATGAATCAAAAATTATAACCCACCCACCACGCTAAATGTTATTGTTTGAATTTGCTTAAAATTTTCTGATGGACCATCCGTCGGAAATCTTGTCACCTATTTCGATTATAAATAATCATCGACGAACTATTGTCGTCGATAAAAGGATTGTCTGATGATATTTTAGTTGACTCTGTCAGTAATTTGTCACCTATTTCTGTCACACCCCCAAAAATACCACAGGCGGAAACCCTCGCGAGGCGTGTGACGTACCAGGATCTAGCCACTAATCACATTGAACCATATACATATAAGATAAAATAAAACCTTTCATTAAATGTAAATGTATAATTCAAACACCATTTATTAAAATCAACATGTTCAGCGGAAGCGTAATAGTTTGTTTAAATAAAGTGTTCAACAATGCAACATTGAGAAGCGTTCCAAATGCCACGACCCATGACCACTCCAGCTTCCCAGACAGCAAGTTCCATAACAGTGTACCTAAGGACCTGCAAGCATGCAGGAAAAGTGTATCAGACAGGCTGGTGAGTTCACAGTTTGCTTTAACTGTTTAATACCAAGTAGTGATTTATGATTTGTTAAGTTGATAATAACTCGATAACGCAGACGTTCGGAACGCCTAACTAGTCCTATGACAAGTATTATATGCCATTACATGTTTAATATTGTTGTCTAATCAGTTTAGATACCAAAGGTTATGTTACATATGCTTAAAATGAATTTTGGCGTAAAAGGGCATTTTTGGTAATTTACCTAAGGCATATAAACTACCTATCATAAAACTACTTAAACGAAGCGACCATAAGCTATAACCTTGGAAGGTTATTCCCTATACACTATGGTCACCTAATGTGTTTGGTCGGATCCTAATGATCGCCCAAACGGGTCGGGTTCGAAAGTATAAGCGATTGTTTAGATCGCTTACCTTTACGACCCTAGACAAGCACAAAACTAAAAGTGACGAGCTAAACATGTTAGAACATGTTTAACAAGGTTTGAAAACAGGTTTGGTATCAAAACAAACGGTTTTGATACCCACAAGTAGTTTGGTTACAAAATACGCGTAAATGCGCATTTTGGCCGAAACTAGGGACTATAACCATCGTGATTACGCTCACGTTATGAAGTTCAAACAAACTTCACATTGACCATAAACTGGTCAATGCAGAAAGTCAAACGCAGTTTGACTTTAACGCTAAAACGAATGAAAAGAACGAAAGAACACTTACAACGGGTCCAAGAATGGAAGTTTTGAATCCGAATATTCTCAGCTATGAAGTGTTAAACACATCAACTTAGAGAACAAATTCAGATTTCAAAGGTGTGGGTTTTTGGGGTTGAGATCATGGGGTATTTATAGATTTCCTTGAACCGTTAAGATCGTTTATCGTAAACTGAGCTTTGATCTGGACCTTACATGTGTGCCCATGGTTTTCTAAAACCATGGGAGCCCCTAATATGGACTATGTTCATTGAATACCAGCCCATGGTTTTGCAAAACCATGGGTTAAAACCACCAATACTTCAAAATGGACTAGGTTTATTGAATCTGCCAGAAATTTCAAAAAATGGTCCCTGCACTTGTAAAACTTGATTTTTGGCACTTTTAAGCCCCGTTAACCCCATTTCAAGGCTCTAAAATAAAGTTAAAGTATAGGGAACTTAAAATATGCTCAATAACATCTCGGATGTCGGTTCGTTTGGTCGTACGGTTGCGTTATTCACTTAATTATGACGGAAGTCGTAACGAACACAAAAACGATCCAAATTAAGCGACGAATGGAATTTTATCATGCCAAACACTAAAATAAAATATTTTAATGCTTACATAAATTTTTGGATGTCTGGATGTATTCAGAACGTAAGTTATGCGCGAAAATGCAAACTTATGCACTTTTTGACGCCTTTAGTCCCTGAATGACCCAAAAGTTTATTCTAGCACACCAAACCCCTCAAAGCCTATTTCTAAGCTATGTGAAGGATATTTATGGTATGTTTAACTTATGGTCATGTTCCGGAATGTCTGTTACAGTTCAAATCGGCATAGTTTCGCAGTTTGACACAAATAGTCCCAGCGATCGAACAAAGTTGATTTCGACACACCAAACCATTCAAAACTTATTTCTAAGTTATGTAGAGGTTATTTAAGGTATGTTAAGCCTATGTCACTATTTCGGAGTGTTTTTCGCGTTATACTGACTGCGTTTACGCACCAGTTTGCGTATAACCTTCCAAAACGCGATTTAAAGCTTGCAATCGGAATCGAATCGAATTGAAAAATCACCAAACACAAATACACACATAGAAAAACCAAAACACATATAATAACACCAAAGCACATTGTTTTAATAATAATCATCATTGTTTTACATCGTACATCGGTTACAGAACACAGTTGTCACAGTCTCCCCTACTTCAGGAAATTTCGTCCCGAAATTTTAACTAGAGGAAGCTTGTGAAAACAAATGCGGATATTTTGTCTTCATCTGGTCCTCACGTTCCCAAGTAAACTCTGGGCCACGTTTGGATTCCCAGCGAACTTTAACCAAATGAATCCGTTTGTTCTTCAACTGTTTGTATGTACGTTCCACTATCTCCACAGGTTTCTCGACAAAGTGCATCGTTTCATCGATTCGAATCTCGTCGAGAGGAATGTGTAGATCAGCGTCAACTAAACATTTTCGCAGATTGAACACGTGAAAAGTCGGGTGAATATTTCCAAGCTCTGGAGGTAGCTCTAGACGATAGGCAACCTTTCCAATTCTTTCCACAATCTTAAATGGTCCCACATATCGAGGTGCAAGTTTTCCTTTCTTTCCAAATCTCACGACTCCTTTCCAAGGTG
This sequence comes from Helianthus tuberosus, assembly GCA_030545235.1. Lineage (NCBI taxonomy): Eukaryota > Viridiplantae > Streptophyta > Magnoliopsida > Asterales > Asteraceae > Helianthus > Helianthus tuberosus. The sequence continues at coordinate 82,336,451 of CM060354.1, forward strand.
AAACCTTGAGTAGGACACGATCTCCGACTTGAAATTCTAAGGGCTTGCGTCCCAAATCCGCATATCTCTTTTGACGGTTTCGAGCTGTCACAAGATTATCGCGGATTTTCTTGATTTTGTCAGTTGTTTCCAGAACGAGCTCAGGTCCAGTAAGCTGAGCTTCACCGGTCTCGTTCCAACAGACAGGTGAATGACATTTTCGACCGTAGAGAGCTTCGAATGGTGCCATATTAATGCTAGTATGATAACTATTGTTGTAAGAGAACTCGATCAGCGGCAGATGAGAATCCCAATTACCACCAAAGTCTATCACGCATGCTCTAAGCATATCCTCCAAAGTTTGAATCGTTCTCTCAGATTGGCCATCTGTTTGGGGATGATAAGCAGTGCTTAGATTCAGTTGGGTTCCCAAGGCTGATTGCATGGCCTTCCAGAAATGAGATGAAAATCGAGCATCACGATCAGAGATGATATCCAAGGGCACACCATGTCGTGTCACAATCTCATCAACATAAATCTTTGCAAGTTTATCAGCAGATAGATCCTCGCGAATCGGAATGAAATGAGCTGATTTCGTTAATCGATCGATAACAACCCAAATAGCATCATGACCCTTAGATGTACGCGGTAATTTAGTAATGAGATCCATCGCAATGTTCTCCCACTTCCAAACCGGTATCTCTGGTTGTACAAGCAAGCCAGAAGGTCGTTGATGTTCGGCCTTGACTTTGAGACAAGTTAGGCATTTTGATACATACAAGGCAACATCCTTCTTCATACCAGGCCACCAGCACCGAGTACGAAGATCCTTGTACATTTTATCAGCACCAGGATGGATATAATATCGAGACTTATGAGATTCGTCCATTACCAAGGTGCGAAGATCATCTTGTTTCGGAATCCACAATCGATCCTTAAAATAGAGCAAACCGTCGTCTTTCGCTTCGATTATAAGCTCAAGTTGACGTGGTAATTCCGTACCCATCAAATTTTGTGAAACACAAAATTGTTGAGCTTGAAGGACACGAGATTGAAGATCAGCTAGAGTTCGAACAGAATGAAGCTTGACTCGTTCTTTTCGACTAAGCGCATTAGCTATGACATTCGCCTTACCAGGATGGTAGCGAATCTCGCAATCATAGTCGTTCAAGAGTTCAACCCAACGTCGTTGCCTCATATTCAGCTCTTTCTGATTAAGAATATGCTGGAGACTTTTGTGGTCTGTGAAAACCACACACTTTGTTCCATAGAGGTAGTGTCTCCAGATTTTAAGCGCGAAAACCACAGCTCCTAACTCAAGATCATGAGTCGTATAGTTCTTCTCGTGAACTTTCAGCTGTCTAGATGCATATGCAATAACCTTACCTCGTTGCATAAGGACGCAACCAAGGCCTAAGTTGGACGCATCGCAATTGACAACGAAATCATCGCTTCCTTCGGGCAGAGATAGAACAGGAGCATTACATAACTTCTGCTTCAGCGTTTGGAACGCTCCTTCTTGCTTGGGTCCCCACTCGAAAGGCTTATTCTTCTGAGTCAAAGCAGCGAGTGGAACCGCAATCTTCAAGAAATTTGAAATGAATCGATGATAATAACCAGCAAGACCAAGAAAAGATCGAATCTCCGTAGGCGTCGTCGGTGTATTCCAGTCCTTAATAGCAGCAATCTTGGATGGATCCACATGAATACCCTGCTCATTGACTATATGACCCAAGAATTGAACTTCTTTAAGCCAGAATTCACACTTGGAGAATTTAGCAAAAAGTTGTTCCTTCTTCAGGAGTTCCAATGTTAAGCGAAGGTGTTGCTCGTGCTCGGCTCGAGATTTTGAATAAATGAGAATATCGTCGATGAACACAATAATGAACTTGTCCAAATAAGGTTTGCAGACCCTATTCATTAAGTCCATAAAGATAGCTGGAGCATTCGTCAAACCAAAAGGCATGACAGTGAACTCGTAATGCCCATATCTTGTGCGGAAAGCAGTTTTAGGAATATCTTCTTCTAGAACATGAAGTTGATGATACCCAGAAAGCAGATTGATCTTGGAAAAGCATGAAGCACCCTGCAGCTGGTCGAAAAGATCATCAATTCGAGGTAGGGGATATCGATTTTTGATGGTGAGCTTATTAAGCTCACGATAATCGATACACATTCGAAAAGATCCATCTTTCTTTTTCACGAAGAGGACAGGAGCTCCCCAAGGTGAAAAGCTCGATCGGATGAATCCTTTATCAGATAGCCCTTGAAGCTGCTTCGATAACTCTTGCATCTCCAACGGTGCAAGACGATAAGGTGCTTTTGCAATCGGGTTGGCATTGGGTACAAGGTCAATATGAAACTCGACTTGACGAACTGGAGGCAAACCAGGCTGTTCATCAGGAAACACCTCTGGATAATCCCGAACAATCGGAATATCCTGAATACTCTTGCTCTTGCTTTTCTCATCGGTGACATGTGCCAGAAAAGCAACATATCCTTTTCGTAAATACCTTTGGGCTTCCATACACGACATAAGCTTCAAACCACCAGAAGGTTTCTCGCCACGAATTTCCAAAACATCGCCGGAAGATAAAGGAATGCGAACAATCTTATCGAAACAAACCACCTCAGCATGGTGTTTGGTTAACCAATCCATTCCAATGATAATATCGAAACTCCCAAGTTGCATCGGTGTGAGGTCAATAGGAAAAAGATGGTTATCAAGGTTTAACTGACAATCACGAATAATAGAATCGAGAACAAGAGGTTTACCAGTAGCAACTTCGACAGATAAGGGGTTCCTCAGTTTAGTTCTAGGTATCGCAAGCAAAGGCTCAAAAGATAACGAAACAAAACTTCTATCGGCACAAGAATAAAAAAGAATAGACGCAGGTCGATTGTTAACAAGAAACGTACCGTTAACCACTTCGTTGTCGGCCCTTGCTTCGTTTGCATTCAAATTGTACGCTCGCCCACGAGCGGGATTCACATTGACGTTGACGTTCGCATTCGGGTTCGCGTTAGTATTCGCGTTTGCATTCACCAGTCTCGGACAGTTGTTGTGGAAGTGACCATACTCTCCACAATTAAAACATGAACCCGGTGGGAATCTCACAGCATTCCCCTGACCCGGAGCTGGAACCTGAGCAACCTGATTCTGTCCCAAACGACAAACATTGGCCAAATGCCCAAGTTTACCACACGTCGTACATTGCCTGCAAGCTTGTTGTGCAACGTGATGACCGTTGCAACGAGCACAATGAGGTGCGGTACCAGCATACGCTTTCTTTGCAGGCGGCTGAGCCGGTGGGTTCTGCGGGTTCTGAGCAGTCTGTGCTGTAACAGTAAAATTCTGGGCACCCTTTCGCTTCCTCGATTTCTTCGACGTCTCTCCTTCCTTACCCTTACCCTTTTTCTTGTCCTTCCCTGAATCAGTCGCCTTCTTTTTATCACCCTTGCGGGTGAGTTTACCCTTCCTGACTTGAGTCTCAGTCAGGGTAGCAGACAAATCGATTGCTTGACGAAGGGTAGTAGGATTAACACCGATCACAATCTCCAGAATAGAATCGGGTAACCCATCGATATATCTCTCGATTGCTTTCTCCAGAGGGGTAACCATGGTGGGACACAATAGACTGAGTTCCTCGAAACGATTCGTGTACGCACGGTGTTCAGCCCCATCTTGCTTTAAATCGTCAAACTCTCGCTCCAAATCCCGAACTTCGTGACGGGGACAAAACTCCTTCATCATCAGAGCCCGAAGCTCTTCCCATGTTTGTGCCAACGCCACTTCGGCACCCCTATCGCTCATAATACCATTCCACCAGGTAAGCGCTCGCTTCACAAACACGCTCGAAGCAAATTCAACCTTACGAGCATTCGAACACTGCACATGTCTGAATGTGCTCTCGATACTCTCAAACCACTGCAGGAGCGCAGTTGCACCTTGCGACCCAGAAAATTTAAGCAGCTTCGCAGAATTGAAGTTCTTGAAATTACACGGTGCATTATTGTTGTTGTTATTATTGTTGTTGTATATCTCGTGGACTTGGGTCACAACACCGGGAAACACAGCAGCCACTTGCTGAGAGACCAGGGCTGCGATTTCTTCAATAGTGAAAGATTGTGCTTCACGTTGAGGAGGCATTGTCTAACAAGGAAATATGAGAGAATCGAGTGAGGTTGAAAATCAGGAAAACAAAAGAGGTATCGACAAACCACAAGAGAGGCGATCATTTGTTTGTTACCTCGAACAAACAAATGACACGCAGTGACTAATCAAAGTAAATAGGTCAAAAATAATGTATCGCGAAGACATGCTCGCCTATAAGTGAACACTCACCCCAAGAGTTCCTAGGTAAGAGTGACTGGTCCGATTATGTGGATTTGTACGAACACTCTAGCCTTAGACAGAAAACTCAGGGTACAGGCATTCACTCTTCCAGTTTGCACGTGTTCACATTATTTAGACCCAAACTTTGATGAGACTTTGAAAACTTAGAGCGTTCAAAACCTTACAATAGAGGGTTCAAAACCTAGTAATCAATCATCCTAGAACAGATGATTAGTTTTCAAAGCGGGTTCGAAAATTGTGTTCTCGTTGTGGTTATCACCTAAGAATAGGTGACGATTTTGTTTTAAAAAAAATCTAAGTGCAAATAAACTCTCGTTGGGGTCCTAGAAGTTATAGTCTAGGTCAAAGCATTACTAATAACCTAATTCCCTATAACCATTGGCTCTGATACCAACTCTTCTGTCACACCCCGACCACGTAAAACAACAAAGCGTGGCGGAAACGTCGGGGAGTGTTGTAACAGAATTATCGTTTCATAACCATGGATACAAAAAGTGTTTCGTTTTATTGATAATATTAAATATTAACATTGTCTTAACATAGAACAAACAAGTTTTATATCGTCTATCATAGTTATATATCACTAAGGCCTCGTCCAGATCCTATGTGACGCATGCATCCTAGAACGTCGATCAAGCAACAACACCTGAAACATTTGTAAAAACAAAGTCAGCAAAGAAATGTTGGCGAGTACATAGGTTTTATAAGAGTATCGGAATCATGGCTTGTTTACTTATATTGCAATACCTCGAAAACCTTGTTTTTAAAAGTGTATAATATTGCAACATGATTAACCAACTCAAAATCAAGATGGTTATAATTTATAAAATTTCGTAGCCACGATTCTTAACCCAAAAGCTTTTTGTTTTAGAAAACCATCTTGTAAAACATCTCGTATAAACTCATTAATAAAACTCGTATATTATTTCAAAAACATCGTTGAGTGACATCGTTTCAATATCGTTTACCCAAGTGAACTAAATAACGCCACGGTATGTAATATGTTGAAAACACTTATATATAAGAAGTACCAGCGGCGTATCTACCATGTTTTCACCATATTACCCCCGTCCTGTTATCTAAACACTAGCCAAAAACCAATCGTTTACCCAAATCGTTTAACATTGTCTCCAAATCGTTTCCAAATCATTTACTCGTTTAAATTGTTTAGATCATCATCGTTTTAATTGTGAAAAACTTATATATGGTCGTCTCGTTAATAACATTCAAACCTTCGTGACTCGACTACCTCGCTCCTCGCTTCCCGTATTAACAAACCACCAAAGGGTAAGTTAACAATTACAGATTCAGTCGTTACCCACAACACCCACACATAACCATGGGTATAGTGTAATAACGGGATTTGTCGGATCCTATGGTACCATAACCTAATACTGGTCGGCTTGATCAATGCTAATGAATGTCATTCGTTATGTAACTACAACCAACAAGTTCGTTCACATTATCGAAATCGTTATTAGTTTAGTATAAATCGTTCTATTCGTTTTGAAATCATCGTTTAAACCTTGAAAACATTTTGTACATATGAATCACCCCAAAACAATTGAAAGTTGTAAAATAGGGGAACTATGTACTCACATGTAGTGCAAGGTATCTTCAATCAATAGTACTTCAACAAACTCGAGTAAACCAGAGAAATCAAGTAGCACCTAGTAATCGAATCACTAGTCAAACAATAGACGCCTAAATCGGAAGATCGGACAGAATGAGGTCTTGTAAACCAAATGAGTGTTGGAACTCATGTGATATGGTTTAACAAAGCCTACATCCTAAATGAAACCTAACCTAAGTGCTTTCGACCCATCGCGACCCATTAAGGTAGCTTATGCTACTTTAACGCGTCGTTCGCGTGAAACGCATTCGGAACGCCTAACTAGTCCTATGACAAGTATTATATGCCATTACATGTTTAATATTGTTGTCTAATCAGTTTAGATACCAAAGGTTATGTTACATATGCTTAAAATGAATTTTGGCGTAAAAGGGCATTTTTGGTAATTTACCTAAGGCATATAAACTACCTATCATAAAACTACTTAAACGAAGCGACCATAAGGTATAACCTTGGAAGGTTATTCCCTATACACTATGGTCACCTAATGTGTTTGGTCGGATCCTAATGATCGCCCAAACGGGTCGGGTTCGAAAGTATAAGCGATTGTTTAGATCACTTACCTTTACGACCCTAGACAAGCATAAAACTAAAAGTGACGAGCTAAACATGTTAGAACATGTTTAACAAGGTTTGAAAACAGGTTTGGTATCAAAACAAACGGTTTTGATACCCACAAGTAGTTTGGTTACAAAATACGCATAAATGCGCATTTTGGCCGAAACTACGACTCGTCACTGAGCCTAGATAACGTGGTAATCAGTAGGTATAGTCACAAGGGACTATAACCATCATGATTACGCTCATGTTATGAAGTTCAAACGAACTTCACATTGACCATAAACTGGTCAATGCAGAAAGTCAAACGCAGTTTGACTTTAACGCTAAAACGAATGAAAAGAACGAAAGAACACTTACAACGGGTCCAAGAATGGAAGTTTTGAATCCGAATATTCTCAGCTATGAAGTGTTAAACACATCAACTTAGAGAACAAATTCAGATTTCAAAGGTGTGGGTTTTTGGGGTTGAGATCATGGGGTATTTATAGATTTCCTTGAACCGTTAAGATCGTTTATCGTAAACTGAGCTTTGATCTGGACCTTACATGTGTGCCCATGGTTTTCTAAAACCATGGGAGCCCCTAATATGGACTATGTCCATTGAATACCAGCCCATGGTTTTGCAAAACCATGGGTTAAAACCACCAATACTTCAAAATGTACTAGGTTCATTGAATCTGCCAGAAATTTCAAAAAATGGTCCCTGCACTTGTAAAACTTGATTTTTGGCACTTTTAAGCCCCGTTAACCCTATTTCAAGGCTCTAAAATAAATTTAAAGTATAGGGAACTTAAAATATGCTCAAAAACATCTCGGATGTCGGTTCGTTTGGTCGTACGGTTGCGTTATTCGCTTAATTACGACGGAAGTCGTAACGAACGCAAAAACGATCCAAATTAAGCAACGAATGGAATTTTATCATGCCAAACACTAAAATAAAATATTTTAATGCTTACATAAATTTTTGGATATCCGGATGTATTCAGAACGTAAGTTATGCGCGAAAATGCAAACTTATGCACTTTTTGACGCCTTTAGTCCCTGAATGACCCAAAAGTTTATTCTAGCACACCGAACCCCTAAAAGCCTATTTCTAAGCTATGTGAAGGATATTTATGGTATTTTTAACTTTTGGTCATGTTCTGGAATGTCTGTTACAGTTCAAATCGGCATAGTTTTGTAGTTTGACACAAATAGTCCCTGCGATCGAACAAAGTTGATTTCGACACACCAAACCATTCAAAACTTATTTCTAAGTTATGTGGAGGTTATTTAAGGTATGTTAAGCCTATTTCACTATTCCGGAGTGTTTGTCGCGTTATACTGACTGCGTTTACGCACCAGTTTGCGTATAACCTTCCAAAACGCGATTTAAAGCTTGCAATCGGAATCGAATCGAATTGAAAAATCACCAAACACAAATACACACATAGAAACACCAAAACACATATAATAGCACCAAAGCACATTGTTTTAATAATAATCATCATTGTTTTACATCGTACATCGGTTACAGAACACAGTTGTCACAGTCGTGAGGGTGCCAAACCTAATAGCGCTATCAACTAATAACCCCGTTGCCCTACAAGAAACTAACCCGATAGTATGATGGGACTTAAGTGATAGAGAGTGAGTGTATTATCCAACATTAACGTTTACTGAAAACCATTGCATATCCCCTGCAAGGACATGCGTATGTGAAATCCGCCTCACGTCCCCTACAAGGATGTGGGTATTTGAAAACCGCCTCATATCCCCAACAAGGATATGGGTTTACGAAAATCCATTTACAAGTTTTGCCAGTTTGATTGTCCCCACCGGACGCATGCTTGTTTTGAGAGAAGTGAACTCACCTTGGTTTGCTCGGTATGATTAGATATTCGTTCACACTTAATCAATCAAAGCCTATAGTATTTATGTATACGTAATTAGTTTACACTTGCTTGGTTCACGTATAATTTATAATCATGGTGTGCATTCAAGCAACGATCATTGAATTAACACATAACAACCATTCCAGCTCATACAAATCCACAATTCACATGCATGTTTCGTAATAGTACTTAACAGTTATGTGAGCTATTCATGTTTTCCTCAATCATAGTTAACATCATTAACAGACAGATAATAATCATTCAAGTTTCATGCACGTGATAAGCCACAGTCTGTTGATGAGTTTCCTTCTGAGCGACGAAACATCAAGGTTCTTCTTTAAAGTTTTTTGTCGATAAGTTGGGTGACGAAACACCAAGTATTTTGTCGGCATAAGGGTGACGAAATATTAAGTGTTTCGTCGACCATGTAAGTGGCGAAACATCAAGTGTTTCGTCGACAATGTGAGTGACGAAACTCCCAAGTCATTCGTCAAGATGGTAACAGTTTCATACATTTGCTCTAACTACTCCCGTAATTCCCGTAAACACCTCCCACATTCCAAAACCGATCAAACAAGCAACCCTAGACATGAACCCTAGATTACCAGATCATCATCATGCACGTATCCATATCACCGATTCATTTGATATTCATAAACCATAGGTAGCATAATATTCAAACAACAAACAAACTCATTGATTCTGTGCAGTGATCGTGAATGTATGCAAGACACAAAATTCTCATTCTGTGTGTTCTAATCTAATTGTTTATCAATAAAATATCAAACCCTAGTTGATAAAATATGGGAGCACAGCCTCTAACAAGACCCTAAATTCATAGTGGCCCTCAATCATCACACAAACAATGAAACGAGCAGATCTAATCGGATAATCACATACTAACTGGTCATGAGATGAAACTAGCAAGAGTTTCGAGAGGGATGATGATTGCCGTTGAGTGCAAAGGACAGGAAGGAGAGCCTAGGGTTTCACCGGTTGTGATCTTACGTAAAGTTATGCGAATAAGAGGTAAATATAACTGATTCGGAGATGGGCCTCACCTGGGCCACCAGCCCATCTCGACAAAACTCCCTCCCGATGAAAGACTAATCTTCGTCGGATACTGATGATGACGAATAACCCAGTCTTTCGTCGATATAGTAATGACGAAAATCCTATCTTTCGTCAAGTAAGAATGATGAAAGAAGTCCTATGTTTCGTCAGTTATGAGGATGCATGTGCTAAGTTATAAACTATACACAGTACATAAGTTTTCATTATTTAACCAAACCATAATACAATACATCAAGCATATAGCAAACGTGCACAAGTTACAATGCAAACGAATTAGGAAAACACGGTTGTGAAACAAGTAACGTGTCGAGGAAAGACCTTGAAAATTCGGGTTGTCACATCATCACTAACTTGAAAGAAATTTCGTCCCGAAATTTGATAAGTACACCAAAAGCGGCGAAGTGTCGGATCAGGATGACTGTGGATTTTCCCCAGGTGCCACATCATCCCCAACTTGAGGGGGAGTTTCGTCCCGAAATTCATTAGTTGCACAAGGTTTAGATTGCTTCTTTAGAAAAAAGGTGAGGATACTTGAGTTTCATCTGATCCTCGCATTCCCACGAGAACTCCGGTCCACGTCTTGAGTTCCAACGAACTCTCACGATCGGAATACAGCTGTGCTTACAAACCATGACTTCCCGGTCCATAATTTCAATTGGTTCTTAGATAAACTGCAACTTGTCGTCAACTTTGAGCTCTTGGAACGGTACTACAAGTGTTTCATCAGACAAACACTTCTTCAATTGTGAAACATGGAAAACATGATGGATGTTACCCAACTCAGTAGGTAACTCGAGCTTGTATGCCACCTTAACGATTCGTTCCAGAATTTTGAATGGCCCGACATAACGCGGATTAAGCTTGTCGCGTTTCCCAAAACGTACCACACCCTTCCAGGGTGAGACCTTTAACATCACGCGATCGCCAACAGCAAACTCCAAGGGTTTCCTACGCTTGTCAACGTAGCTTTTCTGACGGTCACGCGCCCCCGCCATACGATTTCTTATTTGTAGTATCTTCTCAGAAGTTTCGAGCACAAGCTCCGGGCCAGTGATTTGGCTGTCACCCACTTCAGGCCAGCAGAGAGGAGATCGACATCTCTGCCCATATAAAGCCTCGAACGGAGCTGCCTGGATACTGGTATGGTAACTGTTATTGTAAGAAAACACCACCAAGGGCAAATGTCTCTCCCAACCTTTTCCAAAATCGATAACACATGCTCACAACATGTCTTCCAATGTCTATATGGTTTGCTCACTCTGACCATCCGTTTGAGGGTGATAGGCAGTGCTCATGTCGAGACGTGAGCCAAATGATTTGTGCATCGCTTGCCACAAATCGGATCTGAAACGCGGATTACGATCAGAGATAATGGAGGTTGGCGCCCCATGCCTGGAAACCACTTACTTTAGATAAATACCAGCCAACTGCGAGAACTTGTCAGTTTCTTTGATTGCGAGGAAGTGCGCAGATTTCGTGAGACGGTCAACGATCACCCAGATGGTATCATTTCCGTTTTGCGTTCTAGGTAGCCCAGTGACAAAATTGATGCGTGTGTGGTGGTATATAGATTTTATATATATTTTAAGCCCATTTTACACGTTAGTCAAGTTTTAAATTTATAAAACACGATATTTTACTAACACCAAACACACATATGGGCAAGTGCACCCATCGTGAGCGTAGTAGAGTGTTGGTAAGATACCGAGGTCATCCAAGGACATAAGAGCTTTTAGTACCGGTTTATCCTCAACGTCTAATCAAATCAAAAGTTTAGAAAAAGGTTTTAAACTAAGAAAAATAAAAACTAACTAAAATGCTGAAAATAAAACAAAAATAAAAACAGATAGACAAGATGAATCACTTGGCTCCGACTCGTGTTTAGTGTAACCTTTGATTATTTCCGCACTTTTGCACTTTTTAAGAGATTATCTTAGTTATTGTAGTAGGCCCCTCTTTTGAAGGTGACGTTACCCTCAACCCAGTAGTTTGAGTCAGCAAGGGTACAATCCTAAAGGGTCGGATTATTGAAGGATAATTAATTAAGTTTTTAATGCATATTATGGTAGGCCCCTCTTTTGAAGGTGACGTTACCCTCGGCTAAGTAGTCTGAGTCAGCAGGGATACAGTCCTAAGTAGCCGGGTTAAAGTATTAATAGTAGCTTACATATGAGGGGATCAAAGAGTTTGGACCCCCGCCATCCAATACCGTTAAGTATTGAAGGAGGTCCTACTAAATTTGACCCAGGTCCTTGCAGGATCTATACACTAAACAAGGCAAGACTTTTACCAAACCGTTCCCTTAACCCCCGACCAGGTAGCCAACATACCTCCATATAGACCGTGGAGATATGAATGGTGAAAATCTTTTATTTTATATAGACAGTAAAATAATGCCAAGACACCACGGACAAATGATAAGGAAAAATCACCTTCAACATAAGAAACTAGTTATTAAAGTCATTAATACATAACCAAGTAAAAAGTGCGAAAAGATTAAAAATAAAAAGTATTACACTAGACACTTTGTCTTCACCAAGTGATGTAAGAGACTTAGGCAAACATGGCCTTGATTGTCAAGAACTCTTATGATCAATCTTGGATCTCGAGATGACTCACACACTCTATGATGGACAATGGATGATGGTGGTGGATGATGGTGTTATGGTGGTGGTGGGTGGTGGGTGAAGTGTGAGAGAGGTGGTGTGCCAAGGGATGGTTTGAGCTTGAGCCAAGCACTCCTATTTATAGGCTGAACAGAAACTCGGGCACGGCCCCGTGTCCATCCTCTTCTCTGTCTTCATTAATTGCTCTTGTCTGTATTAGTTGACCACGGCCCCGTGTCCGCTGGGCACGACCCCGTGTGCAGAAGCATATCTGTACTATCAAGATTTGCCTGGATTCTGCGAATCTTATAGTTGACCACGGCCCCGTGTCCGCTGAGCACGGCCCCGTGGTGGGCGATGGAAGCTTCTACAACTTTGTCTTTTATGCTGACACTTGGGCACGCCCCCGTGCTCATTGAGCACGGGGCGTGTTCAGCCTTCTGTTTTCTTGTTTTACTTGGGAAGATGCTGTCATCGGGTCGGGCATGTCACGTTTTGTTCCTTTTCTTGTATTTATGTTAGATTTAGCTGCCTTTTTGCTTCTTTTGTTAATTTGAGCTCATTTAATCCTGAAAATACAAAAGGAAGACAAAAGCACACTTTTTCCAACATTAGTACTAAAAAAGGGTTAGTTTTATACCACAATTGATGTAATTTATATGTTGCATTTTGCACACATCGAATACCCCCACACTTGAATCTTTGCTTGTCCTCAAGCAAAAATCTTTATAATGTGGCTTTACACTCCCAAATGGAATTGGTAGAAAAGAAGGTTTTTGGGCTTGTCATAGAGTGTCGGGATTTCCAAGATTCTTTATTAAGTTTTATTTTTATTTACTTACAATCCTATTCGTCATGATTTATTTAAAACTTTTCATAAGATAAATTACTTATTAGGGCATAACATGCCTCTTTAAAATTCCATTTATATACAAGTTCACATACCTCACGGGGGATCACTCAACACTCGGCCGAAGATGTATTTTAGTGAATCACTCGAGAGCGGCATGGAACTTACTCCTACCATAGGCTTGCCAAGCAATCAATCCTCCTCCTTTTTAACTATATACCTTTGTAAATATCAAGAGGACTTTTGGGTGAAGGGTTAGGCTAGGGTTAAAGGTAGGTGGTTGGGTTAGTGGTTAGTGAAAGGGCGAAAAGCGTAACAATCGTCGGTTTTCGTAAGACTTTGTATTTTTTTTTCAACTTTTATTTTGATGAAGCTTTTATTCAAACAAAGTTATTTTTGATAAACTTGTTTGTTTATTTCTCTTTTGCTTCATCATCAATCATCATTTTTTTTTTGAGAAGTCATACGAAAAACCGGGCTTGTTACTAAAACAAAAGGTTAAAAATAAAAAGGGTTTTGGTGGGTGAAAGGGTGTTTGGTTTGGGTTATGAAATGAAAAGGTTTAGGCTCAAAGGGGCTAACTAGGGGGATTTTGGGTAGGTGGTAAAAAAAAGGGTTAGTCCTAATGCCTCCATCATTTACTTAGTTGGGTTTAAGTTGGTAAGGACCGGGAATGTATCGTCGTGGCAAGTTCTAGAGTCATAAGAACCAAGCGGCTATTCACACAAGAAACGAAAAAATGAGCATTTACTTTAAAGATATGTATTTGTATGCTCAGTAAAGGCTCAAAACTCACTTTTGTGGGAATGGGTTTTTATGTGATCAAGTATATATAATCAAATTTTAACTAAGCTTGTCATGCCGTTTCATAATTTTCTTATGTTGGTTCTTTTTATCACGACACTATCGGTTGTAAATTTGAAAAAATATAACCTTTTTAGAACTTGAATTTCCCAAGTTAAACCTAGACAAGTAAAAAAATGAAAAATTTTCAAAAAAATTTGGGGTGATTAGCGGTTCCAATAGAGTTTTGTGTAAGGCTTGTAATTAGGACTTGCAAGATTCAAGGTTTTAGCATCCCCCCACACTTAAATTACACATTGTCCTCAATGTGTCCCAAAAATAAGTTTTTAGGTTGATTGAATGTGTAAGAAGGTGTGAAAAAGCAAAAAATTGTGATACTGGGCGCTGGACACGGCCCCGTGTAGTCCGGGCACGGCCCCGTGTTCAGGTGCCAGTAACAAAATTGAAAAAGAGAAATAGAAGCCTGGGCACGGGGGCGTGTTGGGTGAACACGGCCCGTGTCCAGTTTACCTGAACTGGGCATTTTCTGCAGACTGTGCAGCACGGGGTCGTGTTGGGCGGACACGGCCCGTACTGAACTTACTGTTAACGAAGAAATTTTGTCGGATGGCCCTGTTTTCCTGCATGGGGTACTGGTTCAAATTTCCCTTGTTTCCTTTGCCATCCCGAGTGTGTTTTATTCCTGAAAATTAAATCTAACTAGAAAACATAAAAATTAATCTAAACTAAACTAAGGATAGTTCCGCGGAATGCCTCCGTGGTGCGCCGCGTTTATAAGGGTCCTTGGCTAGACCCAAAGCATGGTCATATGTCACCCAAGTGGGATGTTTTGCATCCCATGCTACACCGTCGGAGAGCGTCATCCAAGCTTGAGTCTATGACCTTCATGTAGTTGACCGGGTCTTCGTCTTCTACTCTCTTTCCAACTCCAAACTTCACTTCCTCGTCCCCAAACTTCAATGTTAGTGTCCCGTCGTTCATATCCACCACCGCTTGGGCTGTGGCTAGAAATGGCCTCCCGAGGATGAGAGGGACATCGGCGTCTTCTTCCATATCTAGTATGACAAAGTCGGCCGGGAAGACGAAACTGTCGACTTTGACCAATAGATTTTCAGCGACACCTTGTGGAAATTTGACGGATCTGTCGGCTAGTTGTATGCTCATCTTTGTAGGGCTCGTTTTTCCTAGGCCGAGGCGTTTGAACATTGATGCGGGCATGAGGTTAATGCTAGCCCCAAGATCGGCTAGTGCATTACGAATAGGGGATTCCCCAATCGAGCAAGGAATCGTGAAGCTTCCAGGATCAATTTTCTTTTGTGGGAGTTTGTTGAGTACTAAGGCGGAGCATTCTTCGCCTAAGTTAACTAATTGCAATGATTCAATTTTCCTTTTGTGAGTGAGGAAGTCCCTAATAAATTTTGCATATTTAGGCATTTGGGTTAGGACCTAGATAAAAGGAATATTAACATGCAATTGTTTTAGTAAATTTTTGAACTTTGCGAATTGCTCATCGGTCTTTTGACAAATTAACCGTCCGGGGTATGGAACCGGAGGAGTCTTGGTGGGCTCTTGATTTGGTGGAGAAGCCTTTTCTGGTTGGGGCGCGGGTGGAGTCATGGTTTGGTTGGATTGGCTTCTTTCAGTTGGCGGTAATGGAGCCTCCTCGGGACCCACGGTTCGGTTTCTCAATGTGATGAGATGTACTTGTGCCTTTGGGTTGGTTTCGGTATTGCTTGGTAACGCGCCTTGTGGTCTCTCGGAGAAATTTTGAGCTACTTGATTTAATTGTTTTTCAATGTTTTGAATGCTAGCTTGTTGATTTCTAAAATTCGATTCCAATTGCTGAAATCGATCCGCGTTTTTCTTTTCGGTGTCGGAGATGAGGCGAGATACAGTATCTTCAAGCCTTTCTCATCCACCTTGTTGTTGAGAAAAGTTTTGTGGTTGTTGAAAGTTAGTTCGTTGGTTTTGTTGGTTACTACTATTGCCGGGATCTCTCCAACCAAGGTTAGGGTAGTTACGCCATCCTTGGTTGTAGGTACCCGTTGGTGGACCCGACGGCCTAGGTCTATTATCAATGTAGTTTACCGTTTCCGTTTGATCATCTACTTCTTTCATACAACTCCAATTTTCATGTGGTCCACCACACCCCTCACAAGCCATAACCGAGGCCGTTTTTGCCATTTCTAATTTTTTGATTTTTGAAGAAAGGGCCTCGATTTGAGCTTGTAAAGAAGTGCTTTCATCAACCTTATGGGCGCCCGGGGCAATAGATTTATTGCCTCGGGGAGTGTGCCACTGAAAATTGGTTTGAGCAATTTCCTCAATTTGATTATATATTTCATTTGGGCGACGATTACCTAGAAGTCCCCCGGAGCTAGAATCAAGTGTTTGTCTTGTGTGTGGCAACAACCCATTGTAGAAAGTGGATACTTGTTGCCATACCGCAAGACCGTGATGAGGACACTTTCTTAGTAGCTCCTTGAACCTTTCCCAAGTTTCATATAAGGATTCCCCATCTTCTTGTGAATATGTATTAATTTCAGTAATTAATTTAGCCGTTTTAGCAGGAGGGAAATACTTATATAGAAACTTTTGGGCTAGTTCATCCCAGGTGTTTACCGAGCCAACTGGGAGGGTATTAAGCCAAGCCTTAGCTCGGTCTTTTAGTGAAAATGGAAACATCCGAAGGCGGATGGCGTCGTTTGATGCTCCATTGATCCGAAAGGTATCACATATTTCTAAGAAATTAGTAATATGTAGATGGGGATCCTCGTCCGCAAGCCCATGAAAGGTTGCGGAGTTTTGAAGCATTTGTATCAAATGCGGTCGAAGTTCGAAGTTATTGGCTTCAACATTCGGTGCATTGATAGCGGCGCCGAGATTACCTACAGTGGGCCGTAGGTAATCCATGAGGGTACGTTGGTCCGCCATTGGAGGTGGGTCCCCCGAAACTTTCTCTTGGTTTTTAGCTTTAAGTCTTTTTCTGAGAAAGCGTCCGGGTTCTTCTAGAGGTTCTTTTATGTCTCTACTAGAACTGGAGCTCATGCACTACGTAGGAAGTTCAAATGTGGCGTCTGGGTTCCAAGTCCTGCAATAAAAACAGAAAAGAACGTTGGTCAGAAGGTTCGCCACGGCCCCGTGTTCAGTGAACACGGCCCGTGGTCGGAGATACAGTTATTGTTTTCCGGATCCCTGTTACTGGGGAGTTGGACACGGCCCCGTGTTGCACCGACACGGCCCCGTGCTCAGCTCTCTGTAACTCGGAAAATAAAAACTGCCAGTAACAATGCTGGGCACGGCCCGTGTCCGACCAGGCACGGCCCGTGCTGAGCTCTACAGAAGCTGAAAAAAATAAAAAAAAATAGAAAAATAAGAAAAACGATTAGGCCGTTGATTCTTAACTTTCTTAAAATCCTTGTGTCCCTGGCAACGGCGCCAAAAACTTGATGCGTGTGTGGTGGTATATAGATTTTATATATATTTTAAGCCCTTTTTACACGTTAGTCAAGTTTTAAATTTATAAAACACGATATTTTACTAACACCAAACACACATATGGGCAAGTGCACCCATCGTGAGCGTAGTAGAGTGTTGGTAAGATACCGAGGTCATCCAAGGACACAAGAGCTTTTAGTACCGGTTTATCCTCAACGTCTAATCAAATCAAAAGTTTAGAAAAAGGTTTTAAACTAAGAAAAATAAAAACTAACTAAAATGCTGAAAATAAAACAAAAATAAAAACAGATAGACAAGATGAATCACTTGGCTCCGACTCGTGTTTAGTGTAACCTTTGATTATTTCCGCACTTTTGCACTTTTTAAGAGATTATCTTAGTTATTGTAGTAGGCCCCTCTTTTGAAGGTGACGTTACCCTCAACCCAGTAGTTTGAGTCAGCAAGGGTACAATCCTAAAGGGTCAGATTATTGAAGGATAATTAATTAAGTTTTTAATGCATATTATGGTAGGCCCCTCTTTTGAAGGTGACGTTACCCTCGGCTAAGTAGTCTGAATCAGCAGGGATACAGTCCTAAGTAGCCGGGTTAAAGTATTAATAGTAGTTTACATATGAGGGGATCAAAGAGTTTGGACCCCCGCCATCCAATACCGTTAAGTATTGAAGGAGGTCCTACTAAATTTGACCCAGGTCCTTGCAGGATCTATACACTAAACAAGGCAAGACTTTTACCAAACCGTTCCCTTAACCCCCGACCAGGTAGCCAACATACCTCCATATAGACCGTGGAGATATGAATGGTGAAAATCTTTTATTTTATATAGACAGTAAAATCATGCCAAGACACCACGGACAAATGATAAGGAAAAATCACCTTCAACATAAGAAACTAGTTATTAAAGTCATTAATACATAACCAAGTAAAAAGTGCGAAAACATTAAAAATAAAAAGTATTACACTAGACACTTTGTCTTCACCAAGTGATGTAAGAGACTTAGGCAAACATGGCCTTGATTGTCAAGAACTCTTACGATCAATCTTGGATCCCGAGACGACTCACACACTCTATGATGGACAATGGATGATGGTGGTGGATGATGGTGTTATGGTGGTGGTGGGTGGTGGGTGAAGTGTGAGAGAGGTGGTGTGCCAAGGGATGGTTTGAGCTTGAGCCAAGCACTCCTATTTATAGGCTGAACAGAAGCTCGGGCACAGCCCCGTGTCCAGTGGGCACGGCCCCGTGTCCATCCTCTTCTCTGTCTTCATTAATTGCTCTTATCTGTATTAGTTGACCACGGCCCCGTGTCCGCTGGGCACGACCCCGTGTGCAGAAGCGTATCTGTACTATCAAGATTTGCCTGGATTCTGCGAATCTTATAGTTGACCACGGCCCCGTGTTCGCTGAGCACGGCCACATGGTGGGCGATGGAAGCTTCTACAACTTTGTCTTTTATGCTGAAACTTGGGCACGTCCCCGTGCTCATTGAGCACGGGGCATGTTCAGCCTTCTGTTTTCTTGTTTTGCTTGGGAAGATGCTGTCGTTGGGCCGGGCATGTCACGTTTTGTTCCTTTTCTTGTATTTATGTTAGATTTAGCTGCCTTTTGCTTCTTTTGTTAATTTGAGCTCATTTAATCCTGAAAATACAAAAGGAAGACAAAAGCACACTTTTTCCAACATTAGTACTAAAAAAGGGTTAGTTTTATGCCACAATTGATGTAATTTATATGTTGCATTTTGCACACATCAAAAATCCATGGCGATTTGTTCCCATTTCTACATTGGTATTTCTGGTTGCTAAAGTAGGCCTGAGGGTTTCTGATACTCCACCTTGACCTTTGAACAAGTCAAACATTTACTTACATAAGTTGCGATGTGGGCCTTCATCTTTGGCCACCAGTACAAAACCCTGAGATCCTGATACATTTTATCCGAACCCGGATGGACAGAGTACCGAGACTTATGCGCTTCGTCCATCACAAGTCGTTTTTCCATGCCCCTTAAGTATTCTGCTTCGATGTTTTCCTCTTTCAACGCTTCAGTTTGAGCAGAATGGATCTGATTAGGAAGGTTTGAGTGAATAGTGAGCTGCAAGGTGCGAACACGTTCGGGTTTCGTTTCCTTTCGACTAAGGGCATTAGCTACAACGTTAGCCTTACCTGGATGATACTTGATTGCACAGTCGTAGTCGTTTAAGAGTTCTACCCAGCGACGCTGTCGCATATTCAATTCCTTCTGGTCGAATATATGCTAAAGGCTCTTGTGGTCGGTATAAATAGTGCATTTAGTACCGTACAAGTAATGCCTCCAGATTTTGAGCGCAAACACCACGGCCCCCAACTCCAAGTCGTGAGTCGTGTAATTCTTTTCATGGACCTTCAACTGTCGAGAGGCGTAAGCTATAACTCTCTCGCGTTGCATCAACACGCAACCGAGACCTTGAATAGAGGCGTCACAATACACTACAAAATCTTCGGTACCTTCGGGTAGAGACAAAATCGGTGCACTGCAGAGTTTTTGCTTCAGAAGCAGAAAAGCATCTTCCTGTTTCATTCCCCAAGTATACACTACACCCTTCTGTGTCAGAGCAGTGAGAGGTTGAGCGATCTTTGAAAAGCCCTCAATGAATCTTCGATAGTACCCAGCGAGGCCAATGAACTGTCGCACCTCCGAAGGATTCTTTGGTGCTGCCTAATTCCTGATTGAGTCAATCTTAGCAGGATCCACGTGTATCCCCTTTTCGTTAACGATGTGGTCGAGGAAGTGTACTTCTCAAATCCAGAAGTCACACTTAGAAAATTTGGCGTAAAGTTGCCCCTTCCTCAGGAGCTCCAAGATAAGACGTAGGTGCCGCTCGTGGTCCTCCTTGCTCTTAGAATAGATCAGAATGTCATCGATGAACACGATGACAAAATCGTCAAGGCATGGTTTGCATACGTGGTTCATGAGATCCATGAATACCGCTGGTGCGTTGGTTAACCCGAATGGCATAAATAGGAACTCGTAATGGCCATACCGCGTGCGAAAAGCTGTTTTTGGAACATCCTCCTCTCGGACTCTCATTTGATGGAGCCCGATCTTAGATCAATCTTCGAGTAGAAGCTCGACCCTTGCAACTGGTCGAACTGGTCGTCGATGCGAGGTAAAGGGTAACGGTTCTTGACCGTCACCTTGTTGAGTTCTCGATAGTCAATACACATGTGAAAAGACCCATCCTTCTTCTTCACAAACAGAACTGGGGCTCCCCAAGGCGAAGAACTGGGTCGGATAAAGCCCCTATCCAATAGTTCTTGAAGTTGGTTTGACAACTCTTGCAACTCCCCAGGTGCAAGACGATATGGTACGCGAGCAATCGGAGCTGCTCCTGGTGTAAAGATCAATTTGGAATTCCACCTGACGATGTGGAGGTAAACCTGGAAGTTCTTTGGGAAAAACGTCAGGAAACTCCCGTACAACTGGTAAATCATCGATTTTCCTCTCTTCAGGCCGAGTATCAGTAACAAGCGCAAGAATAGCGGGGTAGCCCTTCCGTAACCATTTTTGGTCTTTCATGGATGAAATGATGTTGACGGTCGCACCGCTTCGATGACCCTGGACAGATAATGATTCCCCACTAGGGAGAGGTACACGCACGATCTTCTCCTTGCAAAGTATGTCTGCTCTATGTTTGGACAACCAGTCCATACCAATGACTATATCAAAACTACCAAGAGTGATAGGGAGAAGGTCAATGTCAAACACTTGACCCATAAGGTCGAGTTTACACCCTAAAAGTACACATGAGGCTTCAATAGACTTGCCATCAGCCAATTCCACTACGTGCTTGTTTACAAGAGGTGCTGGAGTTAACCCTAACTGACGACCGAACCCCAAAGACACATAACTCCAGTCGGCACCGGAGTCGAATTATATAGTAGCTAAAATACCGTTGATAGAGAACGTACCAGTCACGACATTGCCATCGTTCCTTGCATCCCCTACTCCAATTGTGAATGCTCTCCCGCGAGCGCCATTCCTGCCGTTGTTCCCATTGTTATTATTCCCCCCGTTGTTGTTGTTCTGAAGGTTACCCCCATTGTTGTTGTTGGTATCCTGATTCAACTGTGGGCAATCCTTCTTGAAATGCCCTTCGCTGCCACACTGATAACATCCCCTCTGATTACCCCGATTCTGCTGGGGTTGTTGCCTCTGTTGCTGTTGCTGAGGTTGTTGATGTTGTTTCTTGGGGTGTGGAGCTCTACAATCTTTCGCCATGTGACCCATCTTGTCACACCTTTGACATGCTCGGCTACACTGACCATAGTGATGGAAACCACACTTATTGCACTTCGGTTGTTTCCCTGCGTAACTGGAAGTCTAGCTGTGGCTCTGATTCTGGTTGACAGAAGATGACTGGCTGAAACTGCGAGTGCTGTTGTTGTCAGGCTTTTTTTGCGACTGATTCGAGGTTGTTGCCTTATCTGAGTCATTCCACTTACGCTTGTTATCAGTGGTGGTGGTAACTGTAGCAGCAGTAGTAGTAGCAGCAATACGGGGTGGCAGCGAGCCATGCTCCACCTCCTGAATAGTGATCTTGTGAGCCAGTCTGATGATCCGTGGTAGGTTGTCGAGATTCGCTGCAGTGACTAACCCCTTAACTGATGGTGCCAATCCCTTAATGTAGAGCTCGATCCTGCGAGATGGTGGTCGGGATAAATTAGGACACATGTTTGCCAACTCGTGAGACCGTTTCGTATAGGCCTCGATCTCAGATCCTTCCATCTTCAGGTTATAGTACTCGTTTTCCAACTTTTGAATTTCATCCCGAGGGCAGTACTCTTCCCGTTTTGAAAGTACACACAGGTGGATTGTTTTGGTTTTGATTCGCATGGAGACCTAAGGACGAAAGAAAATACAGCACATGGGTAAGATTTTAGGTACGCGATACAAGAATAAAGAATATTTGGCACATATCGTACCAGCTTGGTAGGCTGCCAAGGCCTCAGCCACACGCGTGTTAATTAAGTTTATCAACTCAGCCTGAGTCATCGCAATGTAACCACGTCCATGGCCTCGTCCGCTCATGATTCTATATAAGAAGAGGGAAAAAGTTTAAGAATCGAGAAAAGGTAGGAGTGAAACCTCACGTTGACATCTACAAACTACAAAGTTTACATCAAACAACAGAGCGAAACCCCTTTCACACTCGTTAAGCCTCAATGGGACTCACATACACCCCACGTTATTATTATGTGTGCACCCATAATAATAAGGCAATTTGCATGCTTATCTCAGTGCCTCTTAACTCGTGCTAAAAGGTTCCCCCACTTTCAAATAGCAAAACGAAAGGCATTACAAGATTGAGAATCACAAGAGTCGAGGGGTAGTGCCACACTATCTAGCTTCACTAAAACATGCAGCATAGGTAATCACATCAAGGTATCTAATATGTAGTTTCATGCAAGTCGTGTGTGTGTAACTACTAAGCAAGTAATGCATAAAGGTAAACAGGGGACGAACCTTGCAATCTGGAGCTGAGTGTCATCGTCGTTTTCGATACTGTTTGGTTATGGTCTGGTTTTATGAAAACGTTTTAAAACCTAGTTCACTATAACCTGGCTCTGATACCAAACTATCACACCCACAAAAATACCAAAAGCGGAAACCCCCGTGAGGCGTGTGACGTACCAGGATCTAGCCACTAATCACATTGAACCATATACATATAAGATAAAATAAAACCTTTCATTAAATGTAAATGTAAATGTATAAATCAAACACCATTTATTAAAATCAACATGTTCAGCGGAGGCGTAATAGTTTGTTTAAATAAAGTGTTCAACAATGCAACATTGAGAAGCGTTCCAAATACCACGACCCATGACCACTCCAGCTTCCCAGACAGCAAGTTCCATAACAGTGTACGTAAGGACCTGCAAGCATGCAGAAAAAGTGTATCAGACAGGCTGGTGTCACACCCCGATATTTCCACGTATTACCGGTGGGCCCGGTGGGGAGTATCGTGACGTAGTTGATATCATCATAGACAATTTATCACAGTTCAATACACAGCGGAAGTCGAAAGATAAAAACATTACAAACCGAATGGAAGTAATATCATTTATTACAAAGACGGTTGTAAAGGATCCACAGGCGGATCAAAGTTAAAAGGAAACATTGTTCAGTAGATTTGTAAACATCTAAGCTTGCAAGACTCTTTATTGATGCTAGGAGTAGCCAGCCTATTCCGTTTAGTACCTACACTTAGCCTTTTTCGAAAATACGTCAGTTTACACTGGTAAATACAATTAAGTGACTCATTTTGAAAAGGTTTAAGAAATCTGGTTTGAATGCACAAGGCACAAAATATCTTTTATAACTTGGGATAATTATTTATATATAAACTTGTAAAAGAATTACATGTTCGTTATACGTTCAGTAGCCCGGGCTGAATACCGGGTTAAAGATTAATAGACACACCACATAATATATTCCGTGGCGAGTTGTTCTCGAATAGGCGGTTATATTATTTTTACATATGCACTGGCAGGTGTATGCCTACACCCCGTGCTTAAGTCGTGGCCATTTCAATGAATGAGCCGAGGATATCCAGGACATGGTCATTAACACCCCAAAGACTTAAAACAAACAAAACAGATTTAACGGGTCATCTCAATAAATTAACATTCATATGATTAAAAATCCAATCCCCGACCAAGCGGTATTTTATATACCGTACCCCAAGCATGTATAAGGGAAAATAAGTTAAAAGTATTTACCTGAGCAAATTATACAATTTATCCCAGCCGTATACAATCAAGCAAATGCAGATATCTTTTACTGGGCTTCTAAATCTGGAATGAAGGTTTTAATAACCTATTAGATTCCTAACGGGTCTTAATTAAGTCTAAACTTAGACCGG
This sequence comes from Helianthus tuberosus, assembly GCA_030545235.1. NCBI lineage: Eukaryota > Viridiplantae > Streptophyta > Magnoliopsida > Asterales > Asteraceae > Helianthus > Helianthus tuberosus. Next base: position 82,360,549 of record CM060354.1, read on the forward strand.
TTAGTTTTAAAGGAAGGTATACAGTTCAAATCGCAAGATTAAGTGAAGACCGGAATAGAATGTGATTTAGACCCGACAAGTTTGAAGACTTGTATAATATGGGTAAACTAAACACATTCTGGATTTTGAAGTGAAAATGATAAGTTTTGACCCGTTTCGGTTAATTTATGCAAACTAGTTACATAAACCGTACCGAACGCGATAAATGCATAACGGATAATCAAATGAGTCATGAACAGGTTTCCTAAGTTGATATGCCTTAAATATATTGTGATATCAGTAGGATACCTTCCATTATGCCCAAAACGAATTTAAACTCAAATTAAGCCCCGTAGGGGTATTTTGGTCATTTTAAAGGTTATAAAAGAGATTAATTATTAATCTGAGGTTCAGGTCTGAAATGATCAGTAAAAATATTTAATTTAATAAGTTATATCAGTAGGGTATTGCCTATATGTGAAATTTATCATTTTTAACCAAACTATGCACCGTAGGGGCATTTTGGTAATTTCACATAAGCTTTAAAGGTCAAATTTAGAAATCTGAGTTCAAAACTTTTGCTTACTGTTAAAGTATAAAAATTTACTTAAAACATTAGTAGCAAAAGAATTGGTATAAATATGTTATGTAAAACTCATTTTATTCAAGAAAAGGGTATAACCGACAATTACCGAATCAAAGCTAGAACCCTATGATATGATCAGTTTAAAAATAAATAAAAATCTTCAAAAATTCCAAAATATTATATTACATCAGTGGGTAAAAATTTTGGTGTCAAAATTTGGGTTTAGATAGGCTTTATGCTAATTATGTCGTTTAATTAATAAAAAGCTTCTTAATTACGATATTGAGCATAACTCCTAATCTAGACCTCAAACTGATGTCAAATTTTTAGGACAAGTTTATAAATTAGTAACAAAGGTTTTTGTCCTCTCACATTTTCAAAAATCTCGTTTTAAGGTCAAAAGGGCATAATGGTCAACATTTAGGCATATAACGGAAACATACAAATGAATCGGATAAACTAGGATCCAAGTTGTATAATCTCAGAGAGTTATACTAATATGGAACATGGACCTAATGGAAGCTTAAGGAATTTCTAAAACAATCTAAATCGGGTCAGAACTGAAAGTCAAAGCAAAAGTCTACTTTTGCGACTTTCGGTTCTGAACCGAGCCTAAACTCAAAATTGTCGGGTTGAACATGCTTAGACATGTTCTTACATTAATTACCAAGTTATACAAGTGATAAAACAGGTTTCATGGCTCCTACATTGTTAATCATGTGTTTATTTGAAAATTAGCTTTCGGTTGACTTTTTATAATTAAGTTTGACCCGACAATTGACCTAGTTAGAGTGGAAATCAGAGGGTGCCCTTTTAAGGGTTTATTACCCACATAATTACCAACTCATAGCTACTTTCAATTCGAGAAATGACTGGACCATTAGTGATTAATCACTAAGTCAAATCTTAATTACGACGGCTTTGACTTTAGGCCATTAAACTAATAAAACATGAATTAGAGAGGTTAATGAAGCTTACTGAAGTACTTAGCACGACTAATGATCCTTAGGGAATGATCTTGAGCTCCAGGAGGCTCCAGAAATTAAGTTAGAATGATTTTCAAGTGGCAAATTCAATGTTTGCAACATAGAACTTTTATATAAGGACTTTAATTGCATGAGATCATTCCACCAAGGCCTACCATTGATCCCAGATGAATCCAAGTGTCCCCTATGCATGAAAATCTGTTGGCCAAGCTCCTGAAATCGAATACCATGCATGAAAGGTGGTACAACCTGCAATAACAGGCATTTGCCATGTTTTTGGATGCTGGTGACTCCCAGGCGGCCCACGTAAGAGACCATAGGGGTCTTACGCGGCTGGTATGAGGCCCAGATCCGGTCAACAAACTTTCAGCAATTGCACATTTGGTCCCTGGTCCTTCTAATAGTTGTTTTAACTTGTTTTATTTCACTTTTAACCCTCCAACTTGACTTTTAAGAACTCCAAGTCATAAACAAACTTTGTTAAGTCCCCGGTTAGTTATACGATTACCGAAAAGTCCTGAATTTCAACGTTGACGCTTTTAACCCCTTACTTACGAATGTTAGCGTATCTTTCTCATACGATATCGAAACCTTGTGAAATTTTTATCACTTATTCTAGTGAGCATAATTAATCGTTACAAAGCTTCGGGTTCGCTAAAAGATCACTCAGAGGTATAAATTAAACATGTTGACACATTTAACCCTTGCAGTTTGTAAACTTTCACTTTCTTCCACAAATGGCTTCATATGATTCATAATTAATTCGTTTAAGGGTATAAACATCGTGTAGGGTTGTTGAAAGGTATAATTATCCAATGTTGACACTTTGAATCTTTTTACACACATACTTTCTTTGTTTGTCAACTTTAGTCCCTCATATTCAATCCATTACACGTTTAAAGCTCATGACACGTGTCTTCATGATATTGGTCTTGATTTTACGAGGTGTTACAGCTGGTGAGTTCACAGTTTGCTTTAACCGTTTAATACCTAATACGTCATGAGGGTGCCAAACCTAATAGCGCTATCAACTAATAACCCCGTTGCCCTACAAGCAACTAACCCGGTAGTATGATGGGACTTAAGTGATAGAGAGTGAGTGTATTATCCAACATTAACGTTTACTGAAAACCGTTGCATATCCCCTGCAAGGATATATCTTTGTGAAATCCGCCTCACGTCCCCTACAAGGATGTGGGTATTTGAAAACCGCCTCATATCCCCTACAAGGATATGGGTTTACGAAAATCCGTTTACAAGTTTTGCCTGTTTGATTGTCCCCACCGGACGCATGCTTATTTTGAGAGAAGTGAGCTCACCTTGGTTTGCTCGGTATGATTAGATATTCATTCACACTTAATCAATCAAAGCCTATAGTATTCATGTATACGTAATTAGTTTACACTCGCTTGGTCAACGTATAATTTATAATCATGGTGTGCATTCAAGCAACGATCATTGAATTAACACATAACAACCATTCCAGCTCATACAAATCCACAATTCACATGCATGTTTCGTAATAGTACTTAACAGTTATGTGAGCTATTCATGTTTTCCTCAATCATAGTTAACATCACTAACAGACAGATAATAATCATTCAAGTTTCATGCACATGATAAGCCACAGTCTGTTGATGAGTTTCCTTCTGAGCGACGAAACATCAAGGTTCTTCTTTAAAGTTTTTCGTCGATAAGTTGGGTGACGAAACACCAAGTGTTTCGTCGGCATAAGGGTGACGAAATATTAAGTGTTTCGTCGACCATGTAAGTGGCGAAACATCAAGTGTTTTGTCGACAATGTGAGTGACGAAACTCCCAAGTCATTCGTCAAGATGGTAACAGTTTCATACATTTGCTCTAACTACTCCCGTAATTCCCGTAAACACCTCCCACATTCCAAAACCGATCAAACAAGCAACCCTAGACATGAACCCTAGATTACCAGATCATCATCATGCACGTATCCATATCACCGATTCATTTGATATTCATAAACCATAGGTAGCATAATATTCCAACAACAAACAAACTCATTGATTCTGTGCAGTGATCGTGAATGTATGCAAGACACAGAATTCTCATTCTGTGTGTTCTAATCTAATTGTTTATCAATAAAATATAATACCCTGGTTGATAAAATATGGGAGCACAGCCTCTAACAAGACCTTAAATTCATAGTGGCCCTCAATCATCACACAAACAATCAAACAATGAAACGAGCAGATCTAATCGGATAATCACATACTAACCGGTCACGAGATGAAACTAGCAAGAGTTTCGAGAGGGATGATGATTGCCGTCGAGTGCAAAGGAGAGGAAGGAGAGCCTAGGGTTTCGCCGGTTGTGATCTTACGTAAAGTTATGCGAATAAGAGGTAAATATAACTGATTCGGAGATGGGCCTCACCTGGGCCACCAGCCCATCTCGGCGAAACTTCCTCCCGACGAAAGACTAATCTTCGTCGGATACTGATGATGACGAATAACCCAGTCTTTCATCGATATAGTGATGACGAAAATCCTATCTTTCCTCGAGTAAGATTGATGACAGAAGTCCTATGTTTCGTCAGTTATGAGGATGCATGTGCTAAGTTATAAACTATACGCAGTACATAAGTTTTCATTATTTAACCAAACCATAATACAATACATCAAGCATATAGCAAACGTGCACAAGTTACAATGCAAACGAATTATGAAAACACGGTTGTGAAACAAGTAACGTGTCAAGGAAAGACCTTGAAAATTCGGGTTGTCACAATTTCGATTATAAATGCTTATCCACGCAGTTCACCCTTAGTTGCAACCCGATATCAATCAAAGTTGAAAAATAGATGTTTGTTTGTTTTCGTCCCACAACCAAATCGCCTTATTTAATATCCCTAGTGTGTTTGGTGATAATGTTGGAGTTGGTGCTCTTGGAATTAAAAGTTGACAAAGTTGGCTTGGACTTCACTTCTTTGTCGGAGGTTACGCCTAGTAGTCTTAAAATCATTGTTTTCGTATGTGCTTTACCCAATATGCATGGTTAATCACCATGGAAAACAAAGATGGATGTTCATCCTTTTTTTTGGGGTAGGGGGGGGGGGGGGGGGGGGGGGGGGGTTCTTTTTTCAAACAAAACCATACGCGCTCGCATATGCACTGGTGGTAAGATCGAAATGACAAGTCTTGATTCAAGATGATGTAGTTAGTTAAAGACGATTTAATGAGACACGGAAAAAATTGAAATACTTCAAAAGTTTTAAGATATATGGTATATGTGTTTCCGACAGATCGCTAAGGACTCTTTAGTTTTTTTTTTTTTTTTTTTTTTTGGGGGGGGGGGGGAGGGTATACAAATTGTGTTTTGACATTATACGTCAATGATCCGTCGGTATTTTTCTAACGGGTTAATTTCTGTCGGCGAAAATCTAGTTTTCTTGTGTCGTAGTGTTCTTATATAATCCAAAAGAACAACACAAAATTCAAATTTTAAAGTGGTTAATAGTTTCATGTTTTTATATCAAATTTTGAAGTGTTAGTTTCATGTTTTTATATATTTTTTAATAATATAAGTTCGACATGTTCAACATGATAATAACTTAGGATGTTGTATTACAAAAGACCCAAATCTCTCTCTCTCCCTCGTTTGCCAGAAAGGCTTAAAAATCGTGTTGGAATTTATATGTCACAAAAAAACCTTTCATAAATCATATTTTTTTTTTATAATTGTTATATATTTAGATAAATATTGTCTATGAGGTATTCCATGTCGTTCACTCGTTTGTCTAGTAACCTATAAATCTTCTATACTATATAATAAAAGAAACCTGTTTTGAGACACTTGTCATTCTCTCATTTAATTGATTAAAATTATTAATAATACTAATAATAATAATAATATTTAATCTAAATTAATACAAATTTTTATTATTAATAATATTTAATCAAATCTAATAATGCGATTTTATTAAATAAATATCCAATAGTAATCACCATGTGTTTCGTCTTTAAAACTTCATGTGATATGATTATTATTAATTTTCATGTGATATGATTATTATTAATTTTTCTTTAAATATTCTGGAGGAAGAAGCATGTGTGTGAATTTGTTTATGTCGGATTTGTGTTAGTATTCAGGGACCGCCCTGATTTCATTTAGGGGTGAGCAAACGATAAAACCCGACCCTACCCGACTATTACCTGACCCGACCCGAGAACCGATCAAACATAAAATAAATTACCGATTCACTACCCTAAATATTATGTCGGTTCCGGGTTTTTATGTAATCGGGTACTAAGTATAAGAACCGACCCGACATATTTTATTTTTCAACATGTTTTTGTTATGAACTTGGGAAGGCCACTGAGAAAACAACAAATTTAGTATCAGTGCATATGTCAAATTTACCTTTTCCAATATCATCAAAATTGATTATTCTTATGATACTTATCACTAATCAAGTGTATTAAAATAAATATTGTATGCTTTATTGTTTTCGCTTTGACTCCCGAAAGTCAAACTTATTGATAAAATTCTATGCTTTCTTATCGCTTAATCGATTATTCGTCTTATACCTTATTGTATTTGCGTTGACTTTGAAAAGTCATCTTTATCATTCAGTACGGTTAACCGATTTATCATCATACAACCTCCCACCTATTCAATCATATGATTTTTCAATCTTATATTAACTAAATAAATAAAGATTAATATTCAATCTTATCATACTTTAAATATAAAAAAATCCGTTAGTTCAGATTAATATTCAATCTTATCCTACTTTAAATATAAAAAAAATCCGTTAGTTTTTTTAAATATTTTTTTTTTATTATTTGGTATATAAAATCATATTTATTCAACCCATGTAATACACGGGGGGTTTTTAAAAATATAACTTTTTTTGATTATTTGGTAAACAATATTACAATTTATTCAACCTGTGTAATACAATGGTTTTAAAGATATAAATTTTTTTTATTTGGTATATAATATTACATTTATTCAACCCGTACAATACATATGGTTCTTATAGATATAACTTATTTTATTATTTAATATATAAAATTACATTTCTTCAACCCGTGCAATAAATGAGGCTTTTAAAAAGATAATGTTTTATTATTTGGTATATAAAATTCATTTATTCAACCCGTGTAATACACGGGGTTATAACCTAGTATTATTATAAAACTAAATACGTTGTTAATCAATTCTGCTTGAATCATTTTGCCAAAAATTCTAACAACCAAATAAAAGTAATTTGTCTAATTCAGCTAGACTCACAAGTTGATCGTTAATCATATTTGTTTTGTATTTCGGGTCTAAACGGTTGTTTAAACTAAACAACCAAACCCCAATGTTAATTAGTAAACCCACACAAGTGATCCATATTATCCTATATAACATTTTGGGTAGGGGCTTGGGAACAGTAGCCAAAGTTATTTTTTTTTTACTTTTACCATTAAAGTTTGGTGGGTTTCCATTCTCATTTCCCACTAGAATAGTGTTATGTCTATGGTTTTCATTTTGTTTTTATTTTTTTACTTACGTAAAAAATGTTAGTTTTTTATCATTATTTTTTTGGTTTTTCTATTATAATAATTAATTATAGACATGTTCTTTTTTCTTTTATAATTTTTAAGACACGGCGTATCATAAAGTTATGAGTATACTCTTGTGATACGCTTATATTTATTACGTTTTGATAAAAGATTTATTTGTTTTAATGGTTTTCTTGACGCGTTCATAATGATGCTGTGATGAACAAAATGATTATGACTAAATAATTATCCAAGTAGATAACGATATCATTATTATGAACTGATACCGATGTTCGTTTTTATGTTTTCGATTGATGTAAAATGCGTGTCAATATTCTTTTAGACATATCTCTTTAAATTGTTATATCAAGTACTGGTATCATACCACTATTGTAACGAACCAAACCAATACCGACCAAATACCCGCCGCAACGCGCGGGGTATTTTGCTAGTCTTCTACATATAGAAATGCTTAATTTATATAACGAAACAAAAAAAATACTACTAAAATTTGGTAAAAAAAAATTACTAAACATTTTTGTATAGTTTGATGTTATGATGATAGGCTATAGATTTACTGATACAATGATTTATTAAGAAAGAAAATAAAAAGATATCTGACCAAATAAATAAAGTATAAAAAAGCTCTCCAAAAAGATGTGCAATGATTTGGGAGCTTGAATGCAATGTTTTTAGAGTTGAAAATTTTGAAAAACTAATTAAAAATGTTTTTGCCAAGTGGAAAGGGTAAAAGTTAAAAAAACTTCTTTTTTTCTATAAATTTGTATAAATTCTAAAAAACATACTCTTTACGCTTTAAAAAAAAAAAAACTTTTTATAGACATGCATGTGTTTTTGACATCAACACTTTAGTGGGGGTGGTAGAGGCTTTGTCAATGTGGTAAATTTAATGTAATTTAGTAGTGACTTAGAATATCTATTTCATTCCTAAAGATTTTTTTTTTTTTTTACTTTTTTAATTCAATAGTTTTGTTTTTATATGAATTTAGATCCAGTTCATTAACTACATCCAAATTTTCTTTTAATTTCTAATAAAATGACCAGTTACCCTTAACTCCCTTTTAAACTAATATTATATCTTTCTATACTAGTAAATGAAAGTATTTTTAGACATGCATTACTTCCTGGTTTCTCCGCACTTTTAAATAATATTTTAATAGTTTTATGCACATATTATATATATAATGAAATGACTAAATACCCTTAACTCCCTTTTAAACTAATATGCTCCTTTTATGGTGTATTTTATAAAAAAAATATTAACGTATGAAAATTTTATGATCATTTAAAAAACGTGGGGATAAGTGATTTAAAAGTAATCAATAATTTAGAAAAGAGTATTTTTATCTTTCTAGCATACCCTTTTGAATAAAAAAGAAGTCAACAAGATAAGTGGTCAGTAACGTGCGTGCGCTTGTGTATATATATTTATATGTATGTATTATTTCAGACGTTAATATTTAAAAAGTACACCATAAAAACGAGCATATTAAAAAACATTTTCTTTATACATGTTATTAGCATGCAAAAAGGTTTCAATTAGAAAGTGCCAAGGGTATTTTGGTTATTTTATAGAAAATTAACAATATATATATATATGTAATTCGATGGAGGTAGTGGACTGGACCTAAATTGATATGAAAACCAAACTATTGTATTAAAAGAGTTCAAAAATATTTTTTGCATTGAAATAGATATTTTGAAAAAATCATAAGGACTAAAATAATATTTAACTCAAAAAAATAATTGGTGCGACTTTTGAGTAACCATAAAGTTTAGGACATACAAAAAAATAGGAGTGTACACGGTTGGGTTTTTGAGCAAAACTAGAACCAAAACCGAAATGTCGGTTTTCGGTTTTTTAAAACTATTCGGTTTCGATTTTTACATCGATTTGATTCAGTTTTTCGGTTATTTCAGTTTTTGGCATAAAATTATGTAAGATTCAAAGAATAAAAAGTATAATTAAAAATATATGAATTTTTCTTATATGTTTACACTTAAGTTATTATAGTTAGAATCTTTAATTAATATTGTTTACAGATAACATTTTAATCTATTTTTATGTTTCTTAAAAGTTTTTATTAAAACATTTTCTTTTATAATAATTTGAAGATCATTTAATATTATATTAAATTTTGTTATTTCTTGTAGGTAATAAATAAATCATTTCAATTATAAATAAACATGTAATGTTTTTATTATAAACACTTAACATTCAAGATTAAAATTAACAATTTCTATTAGCATTGGGTTAAACATAAGAATATATTGATTGTAACTTATCGGTTCGGTTCGTTTTTTTCGGTTATTTTAAAATGCTTATCTGAAAACCGAACCGAAATTTTTGGTTATTAAAAAACCGAACCGTTGGTTCTCGTTTCGGTTCGGTTTTTTCCGTTATTTCGGTTATGGTTCGGTCATTTTAGTTTTCTGCTCACCCCTACTAAAAATTATTCACTTTATATTTTTAAGTATAATCCAACTTGAAAGATTCGGTTCGGTTTTTTCCGTTAATTCAGTTACGATTCGGTCATTTTAGTTTTCTGCTCACCCCTACTAAAAATTATTCACTTTATATTTTTAAGTATAATCCAACTTGAAAGAAAGAAAACAAAGGAGGCTAGAAACCTGTAAATTCCATAAAGGTACCAAGAAAGATGTCCTATTCATGCATTTGGTAATCATTTGGGAAATGGAATGCCATGTTCTCAAAGTTGAAATTTTGCTCATAAAAAAGATTTTCTTTTTGACAAAGTAGATAGATATTGGTATATATAAAAATAATAATAAACTGCTATTAGAACCCCTTAAAATTTATAAAAGTAAATAAAAGACAAAAGAGAATTTATAATAGATGAGAATATAAATTGGTAGGGATACACTCATGATTACCAATCCTTTTTGAAAGGAAAAAAAAAACCCTTGTTCATCTTATATAAATAATTCTAAATCTGAATAAATTGATTCTTTGGGCACCCAATACAGCATGAGCCAAGAACGTCTATGAACCTTTGTCATATGGCAACACATTATCCTTAAATGTTTTTCGTAGGTTTGCCTTGCCTGTCCATAGGATGCTCATGGATAATGACGATGAAGGACCACAAGATATACAAAAATAAGTTGTATAGGTAGTTGATGTATATGTAAATATAGTATGATGAAAGTTAAAAAAATGTATGAAATTGCAAAATTTTGTTTACAGAGTATGATAATACTTGACATAACCTCTATAAGAAATTATATGAAAAAATCATTTCAAATGCCAGTTCTTGAACTTTTTGTACTTACAATGTTAATAAAACTTATTTATTTATAACTTTAGATAATATACCTTTTTATCATTTTTATTATTGTAAACTAGGTTATAAACTCGTGTATTACACAATGTTGTACAATAAAAACGATACAGTTATGTAAGCTATAAAAAAAGTTCATATAATTGATGTTTTTATTACCATATAACAGTTCACGCAACAAGCTTGAATTTATCGCAAAAACCGACCTATGTTAATTAGTAACACTGAAATACTATGATAACTCGTGTATTACACGAGTTGAATACTAAAAATATGTAATACACAAATATGTAGGTATTTCATATACATGTGATAGTGTAAATAAATAATAATGTTTTTATTGTTGTATATATTTTAAATATAACTTAATAAATGAAAATATATTTATAAGTTTTATTCAAAGTAAATGAAAATAAATTTATAAGTATAACATCAATTAGATTTGTTATTCTTATTAATAATTATTACGTGGATTTATTTAATAATACGTTATGTGATCTAGGTTAACAGTTTATATATGATGAATAAAATATTTACTTAATTAATGGTTAATTTACTATGTTACAAAATATAAAAAAAAATAATACTATTAAATTATGATTAAATTACTCTTTTCTACTTTATAAAGCATTTCATTATTTAGAGGCCATGGAAGAATTTGGGTAGGAATAAATTGGTGAGATAAAATATAGCGATGACATGTGTCAAATATTTTTGGGTTCGTTTATTAGCAGAAAAATAATAATAATAATAAATAATAATTGATATGAAAGGGTGCTACTTTCTACACTCCCCTATTTACTTTTTTCACCCCCCTCCTCTCACATACTTACAGGTGGGGTCTGCGTGGGACCGACAGTTTTCCTCTCACAAGGGGGGGTATAATCAGGAAAGAGGGGGGGTGCGTATAGAATGAGCCTTAAACTTCCACAGCAAAGGAGACCAATAAATTCCAATGGCATTCATGAGGAAATGAAAGCTGCCATAATGATCACAAAAACCAAAATCTCAGAAAATCAGATGATTCCTATTGATTGTTGCATAGTTTAGTAAACCATTGACATGTTGATACGCCTGGTTTAAGAAGTTGGGTCGGTTTTTGGCGGTTGGTCCACAACCGGGGGCAATAGTAGGGCGAGGCGGTCTTTGTACCTCTCGATTCTTTGCAGCCTTTGATTTCTTAATCTGCAAAAAAAAAAAAAAAGCAATATATAGCACGATGCGTGTTTATTTTTTGAGAGTCAACGAGTTGCAAATAGTTACAAGATTGGTTTACAAAGGAATGAGCGTATATATACCTTGCCCGGACCTTTTTTGCATGCTTAACATGCTGTTGCAGCAGCTCCTTAGCAGACAAGTGTTCGACATCATCGGTTTTCTGAAACAAAATAAGCGCAAATTCGTCATTTCTTAGTAATACTGAAAAAACATGGTACAAGTGTACAAACATATATACAAACATACCTCCTCTGTTTCCATGTCGTCATTTCTTGGTTCTACCATGAATGCAGGCAATGGCTTTGGAAGAGACTTCACACGATCCACATATTGTGGCTGTCAACGATGGCATCAGGTTAAATATTAATTCATGATGAACAAGAAATATATGACATGCATTAAATAAAGATTTAAATTACTACTCGCTCCAATTTCAAATAAGTAATTGGTTGCGCCACGTATCACAATTCCGTGAGCCAAAATTCTTTTTCTCGCTTCTCTTATTTCACCCCTTCGTATTCTATTTCTTAATATCTCAAAATATCGGTTTATAATTCCTTAATCTTCATTACTAACTATTTAATTTTTTCTTTATTCAACCCGTGTAATACACAGGTTTCTAACCTAGCTAATCAAGCTCAGTATGTGAAGCCCAAGCTTGAGCTTGTTTATTAAATGAGCTTTTATTTAGGCACGAGCCTGAGACTGAGCTCAGTTCGAGCTTTTAGCGAGCCGGTCTCAATTAGCTCACTAGCGACTCAGCTGTTTACACCCCTATTTTTATCACGCAAAGTCAAATTAAAATGTTAGAATAAATATCAACCATTTGAATTTTGAAATACCCTTTAATAATGATAACAGAAATCTTGCAAACTAAAATTAATACCACAAAAATTATAATACACACAGGCAACAAAAAATTATGATAGCATGTACGCTTGAAAAAGTGTTATTAACAGGGCAAGCATGTGAAAAAAAAATGGGTAAATTGTGGGTGGGGTGGTAAAAGTGGAAAAAAAAACAACTCAAATGTTGACTTGCTAAAGTGGTTCAACATTGTGCATATTCAGCCATTACCAAAAATAATGATTTCAGCCGGTTTCTTTCTCATGGCTTTAATTTAGAGTAAAATGTCATTTCGTCCCTAATGTTTGGCCAATTTTGCGCCTTTCGTTCAAAGGTTTGTTTTTCCGCATCCGGATCCAAAAGGTTTGAAATCTTGCCGTTTTCATCCGGCTCGTTAACTCCATCCAGTTTTAAAGCAGGGGTATTTTTCGTCTTTTTGTACATTATGCTAAATGGTTGTACATAAAGTGAAAAAAACCAAATTGCCCTTTAAGTTAACAAATAGACAAAAATACCCCTGCCTTAACAGATAAAAATGGATGGAGTTAACGAGCCCGGATGAAAATGGCAAGATTTCAAACCTTTTGGATCCAGATGTGAAAAACAAACCTTTGGACAAAATTCACAAAACTGGCCGACGAAAATGGCATTTTACTCTTTAATTTACCAATATGCATTGTATGCTAACAGAAGTGAGAATGATGCAAGCATACCGGTTTTTCCAAAACAAGCCCATTCTTCAACCATGAACGGCATTGGGCATAAAGAGAAGTGCCCTCAGAAACTTGAACCTACGAGAATCCGAAAAAAAAAACAGCATCAGTAGGAAATAGCATATGCGTTTATAGGTAGAAAAAAAATAATATGATCAAGAACACGTAAGGAGATGAAAGTAACTTCACCTTTCTATCTCTAATAACAACGAAAGTATCGTCTCCATTCTTATCCCTACAATAACATTAATAGATAAAAGATTACTATCATCTGAATATAAAATATGAACTGGAACTATGAACACAAAATAAATAAGATTTGACAAGCAAATAGCATGATTTTACCTTGTATTTTTTAAGCTATTATCAGCGACAACTGATGATGGACCAACAACCTACAGGTGATAAAAACATTATGTACTAAAAATATCACAAATCATGTGACTAATTCAAAAATAAATAACACGTTTTATATCAAACACAAAGAAGCAGATGTAACATAAATATGAATAATATATATTAGAATGATAAATGTGATGAAAAGAAGATATGTTATACCTTTTAATGTAGTTATCTGTGTTTAAAAAAGCGAGCTTTAAGCACGCTTTAAGTGTGAAGCGCTGAAGCGTTTGGAAAAGCGCTTTTTTTGGTCTGAAGCGTTACAACACGTGAAGCGTTTTGAAGCGAGCTTTAAGCGCGAAGCGATGATGGTTTGAAGCGACGCTTCAGCCGAATCAGGTCACATTTGGTCCATTTTTAGGCCCAATAGTCTTTAAATAGGGTTTAAATGAGGCCCTACTTCTGTACCCTAATAATCAGCCGCTGTCTTTTAACATATCAGCCGCTGTCTTCCTCTTTCTCCTTCTATTCTCTCTGCAATTTGATTTCTGTTTAGAAATCATAATGGCCTCAGGATCAAACAGCACTACTGCTGCCTCGGAAAAGTCCTCATCCGGTGACCCGAGATGAATACGTACTTGATTATGATGATTATTGATTAAAGACTATTTTTATGTTTATGTTTTAAGTGTGTTTCGACTTTAATTTATGTTTTAACTATGTTTTTTATGTGTTAAGTGTGTTTTTTTTAATCATGTTTTTGTGTTTATTATTGATTAACAAGTAGAATAGGTCATATTGATGTGTACAATATTTTTTTTTATTTTTTTTTTATTTTGAGCGCTTCGTATACGTGAAGCTCTCGCTTCGCGCTTGAAGCTTCGCTTAAAGCTTTTGGAACCAAAACGCTTCGGAGCGCCTCGTGCTTTTTTAAACCAAGGTAGTTATTGTTTTTTCCTCAATAACTAAATAAATTCACAAAAGTTTTAAAACTAGTAGCACAACTAAGGAATGAAAGAAGTGGTATAAGTTGTACAAAAAATTGTTCCTAAAATATGATTATATTTGTATCTATCTTAAATTATCTTCACTAACCACGGAGAAAAAAGAAGAAAAAAAAATAAAAAAAACATACTTAAGATAAACTAGGAGAAACACATAAGCACGTGTACGTAGTGCATTGAAGATAATCAATCACATGTAGTGCGAGAGAGATATATAAAAATTATCCTATATATCACATATTAAGTAACAAATACAAGTGTCTATACGGTTTCCGCAATTCTCTACTTAAATTCATCATGTAATCATGAGTTAATCGTCACCGGAGTGAAATAAGAATCAACAGTCGCTTAGTTAGAACTAAACTAAAATCTTAAAGGGTTCTACAATTCTATCACCCATAAGAAACTTGAGCTTCTGGCTTTGTAAGGGGTGTTGAATACGCATCTAGAGTAATTATGAGACTTCAAGTCACAATAATAAGTTTTGAGTGTGGTCACTCAAAACCTATGTTCAGTCTCTGATTATGGCGGTGGCATAGTTGTTAATGGCGAATAGCGACAAATAGCGATAAGGTACCTATATGCTACATAGCGAATAACGATAAATAGCGGGCGGCTATATTATATATAGCGATACACTAGAATTTTTCTTTTAAATATTATATGTATATTATATCAAAATACCCTGGTATATATGCTATTTTACATGTATATTTAACAAAAACCTAAAATCCAACTATTTTATAGCTATATTTAATTGCTAGTTATATTTAAAAAAAATAAAGTGTCGCTATTCATCGCTATAACCCAAATAGCGACACTGGACCTATACACTACGTAGCGCACTATAGCAATCGCTAGTCGCTACAATTGCTATTGACAACTGTGGTGGGTCTAGGAGAAACATGTACATAAAAAATCAAAATAAATCTATAGTTACCTAACCTAACTATATCCAATCCAACTGGCAATATGGTTCTTCAAGTTACAAAAATCAATCTTAAAGTGCGACAAATTTCTTTAAATGAAGCTACGTACGCCACGAACCTTTCTTAATGGAAAAAAGCTAGTCCTTTATTAACTTGCCATATCTACATAAGGTGGCTCATTAATGTCTTATCTACCAACATAAAGCAAGAAGGAAGCTTTCAGTCTCATTACACAAACTAATGAGCATATTCAATCAACTCTAATCTACAATTATGGCCCCATTTATGCAACTTATAACCATCAATCATCATTTTCCACTTTTATGCACCTATGGATGCAATTTAACGAACACCCCTAATTGGTATTCTTAATAATCATACAGCCCGCCCGTATAAACAAATTATAAATGTAGACAACTATGAGCAAAAACAACAAAATAAAATAAAAACCAACAAGTCAATCAAACAAATGCATTACAAACAATCAAAACCTTAGGGTTTGCAGCAGCAGCAGCAGCAGTCTGCGCGTGAGATGGATTACCCAAGTGACCGGAAACATCGGAATTGGAGGCGAAAGGGCGGTAGGGGTAAGCGGAGGCAGGACGAGGTGGAAAAGCATCAGAATTGGGCACCAAATTGTGATCAGAAGTGGGGTGTTGATGGTTGGGAATAAAGCCTCTTCCGGAAGATGCAACAGGGTAAAGAACTCTTGAAGAATTGGGTGGTGGGGGAAAAGGGGGGTTGTATAAGGTTTGGTAGATTGATGGGTGGGTGTGTTTGCGGGGGCGTTGACGGGCTACTGATTTTAAGAAGTCGGCGGTGGCGGTGGTGGTGGGGTTGGGTGGGGAAGGGGGAGGGGATGACATTGGTGGGTGGAGGGTTTTGTATGATTTGGAAGTGTTTCTGAGAAGTGGTTTGGAACCAGAGATTCGTAAGATGATTTTGAAAAGAGTGAATAACATGTCATATTTGGCCATTTGGGTGTTGTTTGTCTTTGTTTGTTTTTTTTTCCGGAGGGATGGCAATGGGTCGGGTTGGGTTCGGGTTGGGTATTGGTAATCCTATATTCATACCCGGTTGTAAAATCGTGCCACATACCTGACCCAATACCTGTCGGGTAATTACCCGTCGGGTACCGGGTATACCCATTAGTTTGTTAAAAGATATACATTAGGATTTACAAATACATTTTTTACTATTATAATTATTATATAATTTTACTAGGCTATAACCCCGTGTATTACACGGGTTGAAAAAATAAATTTTATATACTAAATAATAAAACATTATATTTTTAAAAGCCTCCTTTATTGCACGGGTTGAAGAAATGTAATTTTATATATTTAAAAAATAAAAAAGTTATCTATAACAACCATATGTATTGTACGGGTTGAATAAATGTAATATTGTTTACCAAATAATAAAAATGTTATATTTTTAAAAAACCCCCGTGTATTACATGGGTTGAATAAATATGATTTTATATACCAAAGAATAAAAAAATATATTTAAAAAACCAACGGATTTTTTTATATTTAAAGTAGGATAAGAATGAATATTAATATTTAGGCCAATTGGATTTTAACACCTTTAACTTTGAAGATTTGGCCGATAACACCCGTAACTAACACTTTGATCTGTGACACCCCAAACTTTTAATTTTGTTTGTCATTTCACCACTCAGTTAAAAAATCAGTAACTTAGTTAGTTTTCAATCCTAGGTGGCATCCTACGTGGACTATTTTTGCAGATGTGGCACATTCATGGGTATAAAAGTCATCTTCTTCTTCAATTAACACCTGCACAAACAATTGGGAAGCCCTAATTTGCTCAAACGCATGAATCGACCCAAATCCAAACCCTAATTTGCTCATCACGTGATCAGAGGTGTTCTTCAACTTATTGGCTGATCGACATGCCTACTTCTTCCAACTCTTCATGTAATACCAATCGAATCCCTAAAATATTCAAGGTGGACATGGATGGGAAGTTGTATTGTCATCACGAGATCAGAGCTGTTATTCGCGTAGCGGGAAGGAGAAGTGTTCGATGTGGTGCTGAATTTTACGGTTGCTCACAATGGCCGGTAAGTCCTGTGTATCCATGTGTATGGAATTTAACTTGTTTTTGAACTGACGACATGATGTTGGTTTGTAGCGAGACGACTGCAAGTTCTTTATGTGGAAAAAAGATTTCGACAAATTATTCGAAGTTCATTCAACTTGCAGCTCAAGTGCAGTTACAAGAAGTGATGCTATGACCGGCAATGAATATAATTTGCAATTGCGGAACAACTTGCTATCTCATGAGAACAATATGTTGAAACGGCAAATTTGTGCGAAAGAATTCATGTTGAAGCAGCAGTTTGTGTTTAGTTTGTTTGTTATCATTGGCATGTTGTTTTACGTAGTGTATCGAATTTAACTTGTTTTTGATTGTACGTTCTTTGAACACATGAATGAATGAATGAATGTAGGCTTTATTTGAAACACATGAATGAATGTACCATATGTGCAGACCATTAGACCATTTGCAGACCAAAACCACAAGTAAATAACTACCATTGTGCACATGTGCAGACCAAAACAATACAGCCACAGTTTGAAACCACATGTGCAGACCAAAACAATACAGCCACAGTTTGAAACAACTACTATATGCAGACCAAGACCAAAACATGTGCAGACCTGTGTTTGTTTAGACTGTGACCATATATGCAAACCAAGACCACAGTTTGGAACAACTACTATATGAAACAACTACCATTGTGTTTAGACTGTGACCATATATGCAGTCCAAGACCAAAACAAATGTGCAGAATGACCATTCTACCCCTGTTGACCATATATGTGCAGAACTGTTTACCATACATATGCAGAATTACCATTCTACCCCTGTGACCATACATGTGCAGACCTGTTTACCATACATATGCAGAATGACCATTCTACCCTTGTGATCATACATAGTCATAAGTTTACATAGTCATTACACAACCATTCAAAAGATTCAGCACAGCAGTCATAAGTTTACATAGTCTTAAGTTTACACAGTCATTACAAAACCAACAAAAGATTAACCATTCATAACAGATTAACTAACTGCAGCCTTCTCCGATGGCCTTCCCCTTTTAGTTGGCCTTCCCCTTTTAGTTGGCCTTCCCCTTTTACTTGTTTTTTTCCTTCCAATTTCTACCGCATTTTGAGAATCTGTTAAAAGTAAACAAATTTAGGAAACAATAATATAATCAATAAACCAACTGAATCTATTGAGTTCACCTTTAACTGTGCATTTTCTCTTGTTGTGACCTCTTTCTCCACAAATCCTTCCAATGCACTCAATTGACGTTCTTGAACAAATACTTCCAATGCACAGGTTTACTTGGCCTAGAACTGGAGTGGGCTTCAGGTGCACTCAATTGACGTTCTTGAACAAATACTTCCATAAATGTTTCACACCAACTAAAAACCTTCTTAACCAACTCTAACACATCTCTATCATCACGAAAATGCCTAATTTCACCATCATCCGCATCCAACCCATACATATGAAAGTTCCTTGATTTATAGCATTTCGTTTCCAATGCATAATCTGCTAGCTCAAACTATGAAATGTGGTCTATATCAACTTTAATTAACCTAGATGCACCCCCAACATACTGTGGAACACCAAAACCTAACTCAATGTAACCACCATACCAAAGCATGACATCAATCGTTTCCCCCATTGCATAATCTACTAGTTCATGTGTGAAATCGTACCTTGATCGGAGTTTAAACTTGATGGATTGAGAAGCTAGGTCACGTCACCCTTGATCGTTCCCTCTAAAACGAACAGAACAACAATGCCAGGTTTCAGGATTATGCTTCTTATAACATGTGTTAGCCACGTCACTCGTGCCTTGTAGGATTAATGATGCCACCTAGGATTGAAAACTAACTAAGTTACTGATTTTTTAACTGAGTGGTGAAATGACAAACAAAATTAAAAGTTTGGGGTGTCACAGATCAAAGTGTTAGTTGCGGGTGTTATCGGCCAAATCTTCAAAGTTAAAGGTGTTAAAATCCAATTGGCCTAATATTTATTTATTTTGTTAATATAAGATTGAAAAATCATATGATTGAATAGGTGGGAGGTTGTATGATGATAAATCGGTTAACCGTATTATAATGTCATATGTTTTTAGTTATATATATTTTGAGTTATTTTTTAAAAAAATTAAGACTTTGTTATTGTTAGTAAAATCAATGATTTTATATTTGTAATTTTGTTTGGTATTATTTAATTAAAAAGTGCATATTATACATATAATTATATTATGTCTTAAGTTGTTGATATCATTCAAAATGTTTTTTGATTTTATGTCTAGCATTATATATACTATGGTAAAAGTTTAAAGTTTATTAGAGATAACTACATCACCGAAAACAATAAGAGTAAATTTGTATGTTACAAATAAAAAGTAGGTGTCTGTAAAAAAGAAGTAATAATTTGGGTAAAAGGAAATTAAAAAATGTAGTTGTATATATATATAGGGTGAGATTCTTGTGAAAATAACATTTTTCGTGAGAAGTGTGAGAATGCATAGAAATAGACATGTAAGCATCATGTTTTGGACTTAGGCATGATGTTTTGGGTTGTTTTGACAAAAACACCAAACATAACAATAATATGATTTGGACGTATTGGTTTATTTTTTAACTGAACGTAAAACAACGGAAACATTCATAAAAATAAATAAAAAACGTCAAATTCATACTCATATATTTAAATAATAATACAAATGTATTTGAAGAATAAACTAAATCCAACACAGATACTTAGAAGTTCATTAATCAAATTCCAACCTTAAGAAAAACATAAATATTTAAAACATTATTTATATGAAGGGCAAACTATAAAATGTTAGAACTTTTATACTATCCCATTATAACTTTATAATTAAAAGAAAATGAAGGAAGAAAACAAAATATATGTCTCTATCGTATGAATTCTTACTAGATTTGATTGAATATTATTAATAACTAGTTTATAACCCCGTGTATTATACGGGTTGAATAAATAAACTTTATATACTAAATAATAAAACAATATATTTTTAAAAACCTCCTTTATTGCACGGGTTGAATAAATATCATTTTTAAATTTTAAGTAATAAAAAGTTATATTTATAAGAATCATATTGTATGGGTTGAATAAATGTAATTTTATATACCAAGTAATAAAAAAGTTATATCTTTAAAACCACGTGTATTACACGTGTTGAATAAATGTAATATTGTTTACAAAATAATAAAAAGTTATATCTTTAAAAACACTCGTGTATTACACGGCTTGAATAAATATGATTTTATATACCAAATAAAGAAAATTATATTTAAAAAAACTAATGGATATACTCGGTACGCGATAGATATGGTGATTGCGGAGATGATTATTGAAAAGAAGATACAGTGGTCAAACATGTTATTCAAAAAGTAAATAAGCAGGCATTTGAGTGATAAAATATAAATTATATTTAAAAAACTCGTAATAAATCTAATTTTATATATAAATTAATGTTGAAAGTTATATACAATTTGTTAAAAATTATGTAATAATCAACCATCAAGCACAGCATTACATGTATGTCATTTCCTAGTGTGGAACACTTATTTCTTCATCCTTCTTTCAAAGAGTCAAAATGATTTCAAAGAGATTACTTCTTGCGCTTGTTGTTGTTCTTCTCAGCGCCTCTGACATAACTGCTGCTAAGGAATCGGCACCCCACCATGAGAGTGAGTACATCATCTTGTTTAGAGAATAGTTACAAGAAAAAGTAACTAAGATGTAGAAAGTAATATAAGTTCTCTCTTAATTCTGTTTTCATAAGTTATTCATATGTTTTCAATTGTATGAGATGATCCAGGTGAGACAGAACTTGCCAAATACAATCATGATGCTCGTAAGTACTTTAAAGATGGCCTTGGAATTGGGGGGTTCATTAATCGTAGGCTTTTGAAGGATTTCGATCACTATGCCAGTCCAGGTAACAGTCATCTTACAAAATACGGTCTTCCTCCAGGAACACCTTGTTGCAAGATTCCTCGAACTGCATACAAACAAGCTTATGAGGCACAAACTCCGACTCGCAACTGATCAAATCATCATGATGTAGCCTTGGGTTCATCAAAATAAACCACTAAGTTCTTAAGTAGCCTATGTATATAGTATAAGAAAGTTTCCACTTTCATGTGTGCCCGCTTGTTTTAATATTTACAAGAAACCTCAAAATAGTTTGTCATCTTTATCTACGTGTGTAATTAGTAAAACCCTATATACGAAATTTCTCTTTGAAACTTAAAGGAGACTATCAATTAATCAAATTATTATTAACACATAGCCTGGTTTGGAAATTCCTTCCAATGGTATTTTTTATAATCGTTAGTATTCTAAAACCTTTGATAAAAATAATATAACACAACAATCACCGAATCGTAAAACTATTAAAATTTGAACTTTGGCATCTCAGAATTTAGTTGGCAAACCATTGAGCACATATGAGATATTTTAGTGACACTATATAATAGTTGAATGGAAAAAAGAAAATCAAAAGGGCGGCTTATCAATTGTGGCGGCAACTTGTTGGAACCTATGGCTAATGAGATATGAGATCATCTTCTAACAAAAATCTCCCAACATTACAAAGCTGATTGGAGATATAAAAGCAATCTCATTCACTTGGATAAAAAATCGAGCAAGACTCTCGGAGATAACATGGGAGAAATAGAGAAGTTTTAGTTTCTAATCTTATTTTACTTTTGATTCAATGTAGTTCCTGTATTCGTCTTTTATTTTGTTTTTACTGATTCTTGAGCACCTTGCTTAAGTTTATAAAATTTCCGCCCTTTTTCAAAAAAAAAAAATTAATAATAATAGTTGACTACCATTGATGTTAGAATTCGTGAGTTATTACAATTTTTTTTTAACTAAAACAAAAATATCATTCCACACGAAAAATGGCAATTACAAAGCAATGGCAGGTAGTCGGGCAACAAGTTGCGCCGCCACCCCCTTTTGAATAGAAAAACCAATTCTACTAAATACAAAGTTTGAAACCTTTAGCGACGAAGAATTACTATTAACGACTTTTTGAACCCGATTCAAAAGTCGCACAGCGTCAGGAGCGAGACCACCAAAGGTATCAAATGCAAACGGGACAAACACATGTTGATTCTCCAGGCAGGCTTTCTCATGTTTTGCCACTTTGCTTGCCTCTGCCTTGAGCACTGCTTGCCCTACGACAAAACCCTTGTCCTTGAGCCCGACAAGGGGGAGACTCCAGTTAGATCTACACAAGCGTGTTTCCCCTATTCCCATCCAAACAACAGGATGTGCGATGGATATCCTATGGAAACCCAAAAAGAAAGAATTTTAATTGCCGTCGCAGAATTGCGGAAAATCCAATGGAATCTCCAACAAAAGTGTGAAAGAATTTTATTAAAACTAGTATTAAGCACCCCCGCGTTGCGGCGGGGCGAACACTAATGCCACACTACTGCCAACGACAAACGACACTGAAGTTGCGGCATCTTAATGCGAAGAAATTAAAACGAAATGTAAAACATAGAATAAAATAACTGAGTTGATCTAGGACTCGCGCGTCACGATGAACCCGCGTCTATTTTTTCCTGTTTGACAGGTTCATCGTAATCTATATATAATATAGGGTGTGAGTTGGTTACAAAGTTCATTTTTTCTACAAAGTGTAAAAAGTCATAAAATACCATAATGTCAACCAAAGGGGTATAGTGGTAAACTCGAAACAAATTATTAGTAATAACTTAATAGGTTAAATACGTTCTAAAAATCGTGACAAGCAGCACTAATGCCACACCACTGACAACGACCACTAACATTAGAAGAACTCGTAAAAATAAAATAAAAAAAAAGTAAAAAAATATCACCGAACAAAAAACAGAGTAAAATCGTTGAACCACGCACGCCCGTTGCGACGTGTTAATTCGAAGAAATTAGCCATAAACGTTAAACATTGAAAATAATAACTAACTCGATCTAGGACCCGCACATTGCAACGAACGCAATAGGTACTCACCTCACACCTAGCCCAAAAAACAAAAGAACTCCCAAATTTGCACATTGTACAACTCATAATGCATGTTTATGTTGCAATTTGATATTATATAAATTATGTAATAAAATCGATATAATAATTTTTTTAATAATGAAAATAAAAATAAAAATAAATAATATATTAATACAAAGTTTGGTTTTGGTGATAAATAATTTGTTTTATTTAAAAATATCTTAAATTAAAATTTTAAATTAGAAAAATAAAAGAATGGTATTCAAAATTTAAAGTAGGATGAAATTTAATATAAGCTCATTATTCATTTATTTATTTAATTAATATAAGATAAGTTTGGAAGTGAGGCGAGAAAAACATAAAGTAAATGCTTACAATGAGTGGTTATATCACTTTTACCCTTTTAGACAAAAAATGAATCTTTTAACATCTGAGCCCTCAACGTCTTTTTTTCTAACCCTTTTGGCCCCTAATACTAACCCCTATCCATTTACTTTTAGGGCCAAAAGGGTTAGAAAAAAGACGTTGGGGTCCAAAAGGGTTAGAAAAAAGACGTTGAAGGCTCAGATGTTAAAAAAACCCTTTTTGGCTAAAAGGGTAAAAGTGATATAACCACAGGGGCCAAAATTGTAATTTACTCTAATATCAAATTAGATAACTAAGTTTGAATTTGAAGTAAATAGATAAATATAAAAGTAATAATTAAACTAAATAATATTTAGTAGAAGGATTATCTATAATTAATTAGAAGAGATTAAACTAAAATAATAATTATCCATAAGACATGGCCTAATATGATGACAAGTGTCCCCAAAATGGTTTCTTTTATTATATAGTATAGATAAGAATTTGCATTAGATTAGATTTTATTAAATATTATTAATAATAAGAATTTGTATTAGATTAGATTAAATATTATTATTATTAATAATTTTAATCAATTGAATGAGAGAATGAAAAGTGTCCTCCAAATGGTTTCTTTTATTATATAGTACTAGCGGTAAGACCCGTGTGCAAACACGGGTCGTTTCTTAGAAAACCATGCATAACACATATAGATACATGTATAGATATTGTACGAAAATGTGTTATCTATTATAGCTAAAAGACAACTATAAGTAAATATAAAAGATATTTAACAAACTTAATAAAAGATGTCTAAAGATGTCTAACAAACTTAATAAAATTCATCAGTTACATATGATTATTTCCATTCTCTTATTCAAAAAAGAGAGTATCCACCCATTGACAATGTAAATTGTTATAAATATAAGTACATATAAAAGATGTCTAACAAACTTAATAAAATTCAAATACAACTTAACTTTAACAAATATTAACTAAGAACATACGATCACCTGCCTAAACAACACACATCAAACCTCACTCAAGAATTTGTTACGCAGCAACATGTCCTTTGCTACATGTTGTGATCTGGTTAAATATGCTAATGCAAACAATGTAACAGCTGCTGATCCAACAATCTCCCTATATAACAGATGATACGAAAACCCTTCTTTATTACTGATTTTTATTTCTCATCAACATCTCCCTGATTTGTCCTTTGAATTGTAGTTCAAAGTCCAGGGAGAACATGTCTTCTTCATCATCCCTCTCAAGTTGAAGGTCCAACAAATCTTGGAAATCGTATGCATTCAGATTATATGCACTATCCATTTTAATCTCTTCAACACTACCATCTGATCTGATCAAAGTCAATACTTGGGTTTTTGAGCATGACTTCCACTTTACTATTTTTGGATCAGTTGGTTTTCTTGGGCAAAGAATTATTGAAGATGATTTTGGTGATTGTGGTCTGCTAACTAAATTTGCAATTGATTCAGACAAATCCGATGATGAGAGAAGGTTTTTCGGAGTACCGATTTTTAGAGACAGAGCAGCAGTTGTAGGATAGACTGGGTTTTGAAGAACATCTGAATGTTCAGCTCTAAGTTCTTCCAGCTTTTTGTAGGTCTCAACTATCTTCAGTTTAGACCATCTGGCAATGGATCTAACTGGACCTTAACCAGCAGCCACAAGCTCTGCTCTCATTCTTTTAAACTTCAATACATCATCTGAATCCACTGTTTTGACTTTCTTCCAATTAGGTGGAGTTGGCTTTACCAGAGGATCATTGTTCATTTTTGTTATTCTATCGATCTCTTCTCTAAGAGCATCTGCTGACCAGATTTTGAATTGATCTTCAGTTGCCTTATATGGTTTGTACTTCATAATGTGTGCAACAAGCATCCCTTAGTTTCATCTGAAGTTCAGGATTTACTGGCCTCTCAGACATGGATTTACTGACGTCTCTAGCATAGTCTTCAAGTTTTACGACTTTGCTAAGCTGAAATGATAAAAACCTCTGGTATTCCCTGTCATCCATCCCTATGCTTTTCTCCCTTCCTATAACCTCAGCCTATGATACTTTTAATTTCAGATACTCATCTAAGTTTTGAGGCTTCTTATAACCATAAATAGATGGGAAAGATCTTTTAGATGGATCCTCTATTGTGAAGAATGATTCAATTTCAACTTTAACAATGACTAACTCCAGCGGATATTGAGCTTCCGGAGGAATGACTGATGGTAGTGTAGCAATTGTAAGAGATGAAGTAGGTTCTATGGGTGGAAATGACGAGCATGGACTGTTTTGAATGGAGGCAGATGATATAGGGATTGCTGATTTAATCTCCTCATCATCTTCTAACACAATATGAGTTTTTCTCTTACGTGTGGAGATGATTTCTGGTGAAGGAGAATGTTTTAGTAGTGAAGATGAATGTATGGGAAATATTTGTGACGTTGGAGATGGTTGGATTGTGGTTGGTGTAGTGAAAATGATCATGGCAGATGTTTGACAAACTTCTGCTGAAACAACTGGTGTCTCAGCATCTGTTTGGTAAACATCTGCTGATACTTTTGTGTTCCCAGCATCTATTGACAGAATGGGTGATGATGGTGTGGAAGCTATTTTCTCCTTCTTTTGTGGTGGTTTTTTTTGGAGAAGGTTTGGATTTAGGTTGAGCAGGGGATACAATTTCTGTAGGATTAGCTTTTGAATCTGGTGGCAACTTTCTCAGTGAATCTTTCTCCCCCTTTTTGGCATCATTATCATCATCATCATCATCATCTTTCTCAAAGATTGATGTAGAGGTGGAGCCAATAAGTTTCAACAGATGTTCCTTAATGTTCATAATGTCTGCTTGTGTGTCTTTATACCTGGCATCAACCAAATTTCTGATAAATTCCAAACTGAAATTGCGGTTACTTTCAGCCAAATTCCTCTGAGCTTGAAGGATGGGTTGCATAGAATTCCAAAGCTCATTAGCAATTTCCTGTCTGGTAGGTTGACTTTTAAAAAGCTCTATCATCTGCTTAATCAATTCTTTCATTTCAGCAACATCTGGTTCAATGGTAGACACTCTAACCGTCAAATCCTTATAAGTTAATTCATCACCTACTTTAATAGGATCATCTGAATTCCCACATGTAGTGGTTGTATTTGTTTTGATAATAGGAGAAGTCTCCATATCATCAGAAACATATGCCCCTTTTTCTTGGTTCTGGGGACTTCCCACTGAAGCAGAGATTACAGTTGTAACCTCATCAGTGGTTGCCTTCAAGGGAGTCTTAATGATGTAACCACTGTCCAACTGATCACAAATGGGTTCAACAGTTGTAGTGGCTGCTCCACTTGAACTACCACCAAGAGTTTCGTAATACTCAATGGGGATAACCTCCTCAACTGTTTGTAGGATAGCAGATTGAATTGGTTCAGACACAGTCATTTATTGCGATCTACTCTCAGTAATGTGTGCATTAGAGGAACTGTTTTCTTTCTGAAATTCAATTGCTTCAAACAAAGGTAATATTGTTGATGGAACTTGAGTCGAGGGTTGTGGTGTAGAAAGCGTGATTGCCCTGGGAGAGGGACTTTTAAACATACTTTCATATGAAAGGTCTACTTCATGTTGTGGTGTCCCTGTACTTACAACATGATCCTTTTGTGAGGATACATGAGGAGTTTGGATGGGTTGACATCTTTCCAACAATTGTGAGGAAGTAGCAGCAGTGGTTTCAAGTGACATTTGTGTTGTGACTGCATTAACCTCTGGGATCTCATATTCCAGAGGAACCTTTTTATTTTGTTTGGTTTTGGTGGGCTTTTTGGATGTAACAGCTTTCTTTTTGCGTTTTCCTGGTGTGTGTTTCATAACACCGGTTATGGTGTCATGATCACCAGGAGCAGTTGGCTCAACAACAGAAGTTTGAGCAACTGATGCGGACGCATCTAAAACAGGCTCATCCCCCTTTAATTCTGTTGTTGAAACTTTTGACTCTTTATCCATAAGTTTAGTAAAAGTTTTACTTGTAAGACTATTTATTTGAAAAGCTACACCTTGTTCAAAATCTGTTTGTGACACTTGTTTTCGTAGGTAGTAGCTTAGAAGTCTTGGATACAACAGAAAAGCATTACTACAAACACCTTTTTTCAATTTTTTCACATTTTCACATTATTCAACAAATCAGAAAACAGTGCTTGTGATAAATTGTAATCAGATTTTGTTAAAATAGCATAACCCAAATACTGAATGTTTAAAGGTATCTCATTAAATGCGGTGGTCTTGGTTGAGAGACAAGTTAAAAGAGTATGAAACAAAAATTTCATTGGCGGAGGGAAATTTGGTTTGTAGATAGTAACTTCCTTTAATTGTGCATCCTACCCTCTTTCAATGAACTCT
The DNA here is from genome assembly GCA_030545235.1 of Helianthus tuberosus. NCBI lineage: Eukaryota > Viridiplantae > Streptophyta > Magnoliopsida > Asterales > Asteraceae > Helianthus > Helianthus tuberosus. The sequence continues at coordinate 82,388,831 of CM060354.1, forward strand.
GTATGAAGTTCAAGTTTTTCAAAGTTGGTCTTACCTCCCAAGTCGTCCAATGCAAATGTAGTGGAAATTGTAAAGGGAGAAATTCGTACCACACTTTCCCCGACCTTAGATGTGATGGCAACTGGATTATTATCTTCAGACTCTATTTCAGCATTAAACCAAAATTGTCGGAGTGTTTCTGTATGAACTGGAGCATCAACAGTAAGAATTGATTTGTATTTTGATGACGTTAAAAGGTCAATTATTGAGTGATAGCTGGTATTTTTGCTGGTTTTCTCAAAGATGGGGAGGTAGTTGTGAGGGTTTTTGATGTTTAGAGACATGATCAGAGAAGAAGGTGATTTGGGGATGAAACAGGGTTTAAGTTGGGGGGTTTTTAATATGTTGAAAACTGTTTTTGAGAATTTTGAATTCGAGACGGCAATGGTAGAACCTCGATTTAGGGATGAAACAACTTTTTTATAGAGAGAAGAAGTGAATGCTGACGTGGCAGTAGTTACAAATATTTAATGGCTAAGATCTGTCCACGTCAGAACCTCTCTTGCGAAAACCGATGACAGTTGTTTGAAAACCTCTGTTGGTCGTTGGGAACAGTGTGAGTCAAACAGTCGTTAGATAAACAGAAGTTATGAGAACAGATGATAACTTTCAGCAGTTGTTTTATTTTTAGCTAACATCTGTCCACGTCAGAACCTCGGTTGTCATAATGGATGACATTCAGCAGTATAGTAAATCAACAGTCATTAGGATAAACGGAAATTATGACAACAGACGGTACCCTTTAGCAGTGGATGTATTTTTAGGCAAGCAGAAGTTTCAAAAACAGTTGTTTTCAATCGGTGTAACTCAACAGTCGTAAGTCTAACATCTGCTATTGGCCCAACCACTGTTAGTATCAAATCCTCTGTTAAGCATTTTAAGATTGAATATCATCTGTTGTTCGTTAACATCTGTTGACCCATAACAGACCTTTGCATCTTCAGACATTTATTCATCAGCAGATGCTCTCTTTTGTCAGACTTTAGCTACAACACACCTTTTATAACAGCAAAATATACCGTAAATTCTTTCAAAAAACTGTTATTGATAAACAAAATTATATAATAATACTTTGAAATGACTGGAATAATTAAAATGAAGATGCGACAATAAAGATTAATAGTATTAAAATTTATTCATTTAGTCAACAGTGGTAAATCAATAGTCGTTAGCATACACAGTTGTTTCATCATCAGCAGATGTTCTCTTTTACCAAACTTTAACTACAACAGACCTTTTACAACTCCAAATATTGACTCTCTGTAATTCGCAGGAGCACAGATTCTTCAAAAAACTACTATCAATGATCAAATTCTGAACATTTGTTTTATCTTTGCACTCATCTGTTCTCCATCAAACCAACCCTTGATACTATTAAACCTCTGTTGACTTACCAAACAGATGTTCAGACACAATTCAACATCAACATAATCTGTTCACCATCAAACCAACCCTTGATACTATTAAACCTCTATTGACTTACCAAACAAATGTTCAGACATAATTCAACATCAACATAATCTGTTCACCATCAAACCAACCCTTGATACTATTAAACCTCTGTTGACTTACCAAACAGATGTTCAGACACAATTCAACATCAACATTATCTGTTCACCATCAAACCAACCCTTAATACTATTAAACCTCTGTTGACTTACCAAACAGATGTTCAGACACAATTCAACATCAACATAATCTGTTCACCATCAAACCAACCCTTGATACTATTAAACCTCTGTTGACTTACCAAACAGATGTTCAGACACAATTCAACATCAACATAATCTGTTCACCATCAAACCAACCCTTGATACAATTAAACCTCTGTTGACTTACCAAACAGATGTTCAGACACAATTCAACATCAACATTATCTGTTCACCATCAAACCAACCCTTGATACTATTAAACCTCTGTTGACTTACCAAACAGATGTTCAGACACAATTCAACATCAACATAATCTGTTCACAATCAAACCAACCCTTGATACTATTAAACCTCTGTTGACTTACCAAACAGATGTTCAGACACAATTCAACATCAACATAATCTAAATTAAACTCAAACACTAAATAAGTAAAACTAAAACGCAACATAGATTCATAAGATTAAAATTTATTCATTTATTCATGACATTAAAAGTCCAATAATTACATAACATACTGAACAACATTAAAGTTCAAATCTAACAATAACAGCAAGAATTAAGAAACTTTAGCTTCAACTCCATCGATTGCTGAACCTCTCGATGTATGTCCTTCAGCATCGCCATGAACTCCACGTCTCTATCACCGCACTCTATATTACTGACAACACAAAGCTCACGAACGGAAGTTGAAGGCATCCGCATAAGATTTATGGAAACCTGCTCTCTCGTGAACAGGCCAACTTGCAATCCATCAAAACATCTCTTCAGCTCTTGAAGAGTAGCCTTATCTTCATACACATGTTCCTCGATTTGCCTGACAAAACGCTGCTTTAAATCATCTTATTTTACAGAAGTGAATGACGCCATTTGAATAAACTATATTACTCGACTTTCCTGAAAGTATGATATCTTCGTAGGAAAACGTGATGAAAAACAAGTGAAGTGACTATGAGTTTATATACTGAAATATCTAACAGTGAAAACGTGTAGATTTAATATAAACATATTAATGTATATTTCAAAACAGCAGTCTTTTAATGCAAAAACCTTTTCAAACCCCAACTTTTATGGGAAAACTGTAACATTAAATACCAAGAAACCCAAGGGACAAAAATTTCGAAGTTCAAAGAACAAAAGCAGATTATCACAATTACAATTAACCTCTTCATTTACCATGTAGACGCGTTTTTAAACTCTATAAAAGACCGATGATTACTTTTGATTCAAAACATCAACAAATTGTCCTACAAATCACTTTCTGTCAATAATTTTTCCAAATCAGAAAAACCAACAAAAAATCTACATGGCAAACTTCAGCTTCTACCACTAGTCAGACACCAGCGATGTTAAAACACAATTCTTGATGTGGTCACTCAAAGAACAAAGAACAGACGAAGAACTAAACAGGAAAGTCGACATAATCAATGACACTAATTACAACAAAACTTGGAATAGCATAGCATTGCTCGATGAAGTCCTCCACTCTCCTCCATCAGAATTCCAGAAGAATGCAGAAGAGTTTCTGACACAACTTCTAAAACAGGATCAGAAAATCTACAACATGCTAACTGACCTGAAATTCAAAAGAGAGCATGAAATCACATGGAGAAAGGCCAAAGTCTACGAAATCCTAGCAAGTGTTAACTCTAGCGTCTAATACTTTATAAATATTTCATTAAATTTCTATTTTTCTATGTAGTAGTTCATTTTAATAATATCAACATGCATCTTAACATATTTTAAAATGTTAGTGTCAATAAAAACTCTCAACATCATCAACAGTTAATCAAAATAAGAAACAAACCTAAAATGCAAAGGTCTCCTCTCAACTGTTGTAGCACATCTGACTTTTCACGATATTGCACAAATCTATACTTTCTATAAAAGAAGAAAATCTTACTGACGCAAGAAAACCTGACTTTCGATTTAACAAAAATCGAACAATGCAACTCTCCCATCAAAGAAGGTAGCACATGCAACTTTTCACGATGTTGCAACAATGATACTGCAACATCGATATTGAAAGGTTGATGTGTGATGGGAAGCTTCATTGAAACGACGATGTTGAAACAATGATACTGGAACGATAACATGTAAACCGAATCAACAAACATTCGAACAAAGAAGTGTAATCGGAGATTAGCGGCTGAATCACGAGAAAGATGCATTTGAGAGAGAGAGAGAGAGAGAGAGATACGCTCGCAGATATGAGCGAAAGAGATTTGAATGTTGTAACAATCCTCACATAACCCGACACCTTCATAATATTTCCGACACTCTAGTATATTTTAAAATGTCCCAATATGTCTTTAAATACACCCCGTATGTGAAAACCGAGCCCGAAATACGTTATAGCATTAAAAATAAATTAAAAATCTGATTTTTAAGCTGAGGCGGGCCGCGTAGACCCACCCCAAGCCTTTACGCGGGCGGTATAGAGGTTTAAATTAGAATTCATTGAAATATAAGTTGAGGCGGGCCGCGTGAACCCCACCTCAATCTTATGCGGGCCGCGTAAGATCAAGAAACATGGCGCAGCCCGGTGATGACACGTGTCATCATCGTGGCGAGGCTAGATCATGACCGGGACAAGCTACGCGTTGACCCAGCTTTGACGCAGGCCGCGTAAGCCTTGTCTGTTCTTTACGCGGGCCGCGTGGGAACCAGTTTCAGCACCTATATAAGTAGGCAACGGGTTTTTATTTTTCGTCGTTCATTTCTTTCATTCTTAATCACAAATTCTGAATATAGGCATTATAAAGCTGGTATTATACCCCCTAATTAGCGAGATTCTGCTCCGTTGTAAGTATTATAACCCCAGTTTCATAATAGATACGCTGCCCGATTGATTTAGGGTTCCGTAACAACTGTCGTGGTTCTGCCCGACGTAGTTGTTGGAATGCCGTCTCGGGGAGGGTATCATTAATATTTTCAAAGGGTTATGATACTAACCAATGTACATTTGTATAAATTATAGATTATATCCAGGAAACCCTTACGCGAAGTCTAAGATAGCAATGTGAGTTTATCCTCTTTTTGTTAACCTTTTTGTAATATTTTACAAAACCTTAAATGTTTTACAATGTGATTAAGCGGTGATTGAGTCTTTGTAATTCTTCAATTACTGCCGGTATATTGGGGTTTTGTATACAAAATTTACTACCGCGAGTATTAAGTCGGGGATGACAGTACGTTACCATCGGACAAAGAGTTAGCCAATGTGTAATATGACCCATAAGTCAGGATTGACAGTACTGAATGAGTAATTGTGTAGAAATAAACAATGTGATCGCTCTCAATACTGTTTTAATTGATAAAATGATTCTTGATTAAACTGGGATTCACTCACCAGTATTTCCCACTGACAAATGTTTTTAAAACGCGTTTCAGGTAACACAACGTGACAGCCAATTAGTAAAAAGCCAGCTGGAGAGCACTGAAGGCTTGGGAAAAATGTGGCTATAAAAGTTACCTAAAAGACGATGTTTTAAATTCAATAAAATAGGGTTTATCCCTATAAACGTATTGTAATAAGAAACTTGGGTTTTGCCCATGTGATTATTAATATCAAATTTGGTGGTTTTACTCTGATAAACATTTCCTAACTACGGTCCTGATGTAATTTCCGCTGCCAAATTAACAAGCTGATACCACCGAAATTCTGAGTTCGCGTCCACCCGTTCCCGGGACAGATAAGGGATCGGGGGTTGCGAAAGGAGGTGGTATCAGAGCCTAGCCACTGGTCTAAAGCCAAAGAAGTGTTCTGCTGACACTTAAATTTTAAATTTTGTGTTAGGAAATAAATTACGGAAATACGTACATAACTGTAATTATTTGTTATGTGTTATTTGACTATTTGTTAGTTTACAGTATGAGTGATCAAGGACCCTCAGACATATGTCGTAAGTTGTCTGATTCACCTAGGAGTGAAGGTACCTCATCACAGCCTGCCCTTTCTGGGTATTCTACTGATCAGGAAGAAGGAATGTTTGCTTTTAAAGCTCAGTCAGAAGAGCCATTCCCTCATAAGAAACGAGGATGGTTCAGTAAGGAAGCCTTTGCACGTAGGAAAAGAATGCGAAAGTTGCAACAGCAAAGAGTTTTAGCAGCTGCTAAGCGAAAGACAGATGCCCATACACAGGATATGCTTAATAGGAGCCTAGCCAATTTCCATATCCTAGCCACAACTGCTGCTGACCCAAGTCTGGAACAACTAGTAGCCCCACAACCACTAATCCCAGACCAATCCATGGAGATAGAAAACCCTGAAAACCAGGTGGAAATGCATGATTTCAACCCAAATGAAATACCTAGAGTACCTGCACCAAACCCCCTAGGCCCAAATTACGACCCCTGGTGGGACGATAATAGGGACTTTGTGCAACGTTACCCGATACATGAAGACACACCTATACAGAACATAGGAGCCTATCCAGGTATGGACCCTTTAGATCCCTATTACCATGATGATTACATTAAGGAAATCTTAGAAGATCCTTACCGATTTCAGGCACTTTCACCCCCATATCAGGAACCAGCACCCCAGATTCCGAACCCAGTCCTAGAACCTGCACCCCCAATGAGTGCAGAAAACGTCCAAGAACTTAGGACTTTTGGGGAGGAAATTTTAGAAAGCAGTGAGAGAATGAGACAGGTAGGAGAGCGTCTCGTATGGAAATACGATGAGCGCAATATGGATTTTTGGATAAATCCATATCCGTGATGTGATAGAAGAGATATTAATAATATAATAATAATAAAATAATAAAATAATAAAATATGTGTGTACGGATGCCTACTATTATTTATTTCAGTTGGTATTGTAATTTTTATTTCAGTACTAGTGTGTAATAGATGCATAATAGTATATGAAAATAGAGTAAAAGTCGCAATGATCGACGTTTTTGGCTAGATTGCATGTCATGTGATTAACTATATTAAATATTATCTTGTGATATTAATATGGGGTAAATGTTTAAAATTCAGATGGCCAACGAAGGAAATCAAGGAAATCTGAATAATGATAACCAGAGTAACATTAACGTGGTTAATGAGAATCCAAGCATCAATAACAATGGAAACCAAATGGATAATAGTGCTGTTCAACATATAGTGGCACAAGGAATCACAGATGCAATGCCATTTGTTATTCAAACGATTCAAGAAGCGAATAATAAAAGTAAGCATAGCAGTAAGCGACCCATTGAACCCGAAAACAGCGTGAACAATGGACCTGTACTTCAAATGCCGATTCCCAAAAGGAGAAGAACCGTGTCTTACGGTTGTTCTTATAAAGAATTCTGGTCTTGTAAACCAATGGAATTCTCGGGCAACGAAGGGGCCATTGCAACCCTACGTTGGATAGAGAAAACTGAGGCAATCTTAAGAATAAGCAAGTGTGCTGAAGAAGATAAGATATTGTTTGCTTCTAATCTGTTTAAGAATTCAGCACTAGAATGGTGGAACACTATCCTCCAATCAAGATGAAGTGATAGAACCTACAATATGGAATGGGAAGAATTTAAGAATAAGGTAGAAAGGAAATTCTGCCCACCCAATGAGAAGGAACAGATAGCAAAAAATTCTTAAACCTCAGAATGACTGGTGTGGATAGTAAGGGATACACTAAAATATTCTTCGAATATGCCAGAATAGTGCCAACTCTTGCTTCACCTGAACCAGTATTAATCTCCCGTTATATATGGGGATTAATTGGAGAAATAAGACACGCAGTCAAGGCAGCTAGACCTCAAACTATAGAAGAAGCTGTAGAACTAGTAAATACCTTGACCGATGAATTAGTTCGTACCCGAGAGGAGGATCAAAGGAGAAACTTAACCCAGAAGTTGACACAAGAATTTCGTTCTGGAAATTCTAACCATGGGAAAAATATAGGTTCTACCTCTGCACCCTACTGTAAGAATTGCAAAAGAAAGCATTCAGGAAGATGCTCTATATACTGTAACTTTTGCAAAATATCGGGACACAAGGAAGAAAACTGCAGGAAGAAAGCTAACAACAGGATATGTTACAACTGCGGAGAACAAGGTCATATTAAGCTTAATTGCCCAAAATTAGCTCCGGCTATAAACAACAAGAATACTCAAAAAGCTAGAGCATTTGTTCTAACTGCAGACGAAGCTAAGATGATTCCAGATGTCATAGCTGGTACGTTTTTAGTTAATGATGTTTTTGCTAAAGTATTATTTGACTCTGGTGCAAACCAAAGTTTTATTAATACATCATTTTGCAAATTTCTAAATCAGTCATTAACTAAACTACCACAAGAATGTTTAGTAGAGACAACTAATGGAGAAACTGTTAGAATTTCTGAAATCTTACAGGGAGCAAGCATAGAAATTTTAAATCAAAAATTTATTGCAAATCTTTATCCCATGAATCTGGCAGGATTCGATATTGTTTTAGGAATGGATTGGTTAATAACCAATAAAGCTAGTATTTTATGTGATCAAAAGTCAATTCAAGTAAATTCACCAAAAGGTAAAACGATCACAATTAAAGGAGATAAATCATCTAGAACTACAAAATTCATCTCTGTGATGAAAACTGCAAGCTATATAAGAAAATGTTCTATAGTGTATTTGATTTCTATAATCACTAACACTAAAGAAAAAGAACTAAAAGGTATTCCAGTAGTATCTCAGTTTTCAGATGTATTTCCAGAAGAATTGCCAGGGCAACCTCCAGATAGAGAAGTTGAATTCAGGATCCATTTGATACCAGGAACGGCACCGATTGCCAAAACACCTTACCGTTTGGCACCTGCAGAAATGCAAGAATTGAAGAAACAATTAGACGAATTGTTGGAGAAAGTATATATACAACCAAGTTCGTCACCATGGGAAGCGCCAATACTGTTTGTTAAAAAGAAGGATGGATCAATGCGTATGTGCATTGACTACCGTGAATTAAACAAGGTTACGATTAAGAACTGGTACCCATTACCGAGAATCGACGATCTGTTTGATCAACTGCAAGGAGCTCGATTTTTCTCTAAAATCGATTTAAGGTCAGGATATCATCAATTAAAGGTACAGGAAGAGGACATTCCTAAGACCGCATTTAGAACGAGGTATGGACATTATGAATTTACTGTCATGCCATTTGGTTTAACCAATGCCCCAGCTGCATTTATGGACATGATGAACCGAATATGTAAGCCATATTTGGATAAATTCATAATTGTTTTTATAGATGATATTTTAATTTATTCTAAGAGTAAAGAAGATCATGCAAAGCATTTGCACGCACTTTTAAGTTTGTTAAGAAAGGAAAAGCTTTATGCTAAATTTTCAAAGTGCGAGTTTTGGCTAGAACAGGTACAATTTCTTGGACATCTAGTCAATCATGAAGGAATTCATGTGGATCCCACAAAGATCGAGGCGATTACTAAATGGAAAACCCCTGAGTCACCAACCGAGGTTAGAAGTTTCTTAGGATTAGCTGGTTATTATAGAAGATTTATTCGAGATTTTTCTAGAATAGCCATTCCTTTAACTAAGCTAACCTGTAAATCTGTTAAGTTTGAATGGGGATTAAAACAAGAAGAAGCATTTAGAATTCTTAAGCAAAGATTAACCCATACACCCATATTAGCGTTACCAGAAAGAACTGAAGATTTTATAGTTTATTGTGACGCTTCCAAATTAGGTTATGGATGTGTATTGATGCAACGCCAAAAGGTTATAGCTTACGCATCTAGAAAACTTAAGAATCATGAAGAGAATTATTCAACGCATGATCTAGAACTAGGAGCTATAATTTTTGCTCTTAAGATTTAGAGACATTACCTTTATGGTAGTAAGCTTACCATATTCACTGATCATAAGAGTTTAAGGTATGTTTTCAAGCAAAAGGAATTGAATATGAGACAAAGACGCTGGATGAAAATGCTTAGTGATTATGATTGTGATATCCAGTATCATGAAGGAAAAGCAAATGTAGTGGCAGATGCTTTAAGCCGAAAGTATCATGAAAAGCCAAAAAGAGTACGTTCTCTTAAATTAAATCTACAAGTAGATTTAAATGATCAGATAAGAGAAGCACAAGAATCAGTAATCAAGGATGATACTGAAAAATTAAAAGGTATGCTAAAAGAATTAGAACAAGGAACATATGGAATTTGGAGATTCCATGAAAAAAGAATGTGGATACCTAAATTAGGAAACCTACGTTATCGTATTTTAGAAGAAGCCCATAAATCTAAATATACGATGCATCCAGGAAATGATAAAATGTACCAGGATTTAAGGAAAAATTTCTGGTGGATAGGAATGAAGAAGGACATAGCAGCCTACGTTTCTAAATGTTTAACTTGTTCACAAGTTAAAGCTGAACACCAGAAACCCTCAGGATTGCTACAACAGTTAGAAATGCCAGTGTGGAAATAGGAATTGATAACAATGGATTTTGTTACTAAATTACCCAAAACAAAGAAAGGAAATGATACAATCTGGGTGATTGTAGATAGGCTAACCAAGTCAGCTCATTTCTTACCAATGAAGGAAACTTTCAGTATGGAACAGTTAGCAAAGTTGTATGTAAATGAAATTGTTTCTTTACATGGAATTCCTTTATCAATTATTTCTGATAGAGATAGGCGATTTACCTCTCATTTTTGGTCAAGTTTCCAAAAGGCAGTGGGAACCAAGTTAAAGTTGAGCACAGCTTATCATCCTCAAACGGATGGACAAAGCAAAAGAACAATTCAGACAATGAAGGACATGCTTAGAGCCTGTGTAATTGATTTCGGAGGTAATTGGGACGATCACTTACCGTTAATAGAATTTTCTTATAATAATAGCTATCACACAAGTATCAATGCTGCACCATTCGAAGCACTTTATGGACGAAAGTGCCGAACCCCAGTCTGTTGGGCAGAAATTGGGGAAAAGCAACTACGGAGATAGTGCAAGAAACAACTGACAAGATTATTCAAGTCAAGGAACGACTAAAAGCAGCACGTGATCGACAGAAGAGCTATGCTGATAACCGACGCAAGCCATTGGAATTCCAAATAGAAGATAAAGTATTATTAAAAGTCTCTCCTTGGAAAGGAGTAGTAAGATTCATCAAATGGAGAAAGCTAAGTCCCAGGTATGTTGGACCTTTTGAGATTATTAGAAGAATACGACCTGTAGCCTATCAGCTAGAACTACCAGAGGAAATGGCAGGAATACATGACGTATTTTGTTGGTGCATACGTCTGTCGACTTCGTCTTGTATCGAGTCTTGTATTTGTATAGATAGATCAGGGCACGAAAAACGAGGAAATATGTGTTTATAGGTAATTTCGCTTGAAATGACACATATGTCATTTCAAACGAAATTAACATGTTGATTCCGTTTGAAGTAATTCCGTGCGGAATTAGATTCCGTTTGAACCATTTCAAACGAAATCACTCACCTATAAATACCTATTGTGCCTAGTCATTTGTAACGATTCTGATTCCGGTAGCGAAGCTCTGGCGAAGTGTCTATAGCATTGTAATCGATCTTATATCAATCAAAAGACAGTTTAAAGTGATTTTTTAGCTGAATTAAACTTGATACGTTTGTTTCCGCCTTTCGTATTGAGAAAAACTCTTCTGATCGACTCGTTTGGGTCCGAAAACGATCCTACAAGTGGTATCAGAGCACAGGTTGAAGAGTTCATACCAATTCAGTTGCATATTTTTGTGGACATCAATAATTGCCCGTATTATAATACGAGGCTTTCTGGTATACGTGTCAATGCACGTAATTTCGATAACTATATCGATCCTTGATCGATTTAATTGAGGTAACGCGTATTATACGATAAGCCTATGTGTTGTTCACAACACTTTAATCATACTAAACCATTAACACACTTGTACTTACCGGATTTGCGATCAAGCCTCGAACCGAACACTTTATTCTTTTAACCCTGAGCTCTGATTACCAACTTGTAACACCCTTGTTATTATTTTAAAGGTTTTCGTATAGATTACGAAAATGATCTTGTAATTATGATTACAAGAATGTTTAAAATACCGTTAGATTGAAACTTTTACAATTTAAAAATAATGCAAAATAATGTAGTTGAGTTCGTCGTTTAAAAGTTACGACGACACGCCGTGCGGAAGCTTCTTTCTTGATCGTGTTTGGTTCCTTACTAAGCTTGATCGTCCTCCGTTACGGTACCATATACCTACATTTCATAAGACATGAAATGAGTTAGTCATTTGGCGTCTATAAACATGTTTGAGCCAGTTTGTGGGTCAAAATATGCCAACAATAAGTTCAGCAACAAATTTCCAAAATTTCAAGCCGTCGCGTGTCGCGACGACATTCCCATGTTCTGTCGTGTATCGCGCCCAGATTCTGGTCTCCTGTCGCGTGCCGCGGGGAAGTCCAATTTCCAGCAAGTTTGCTTCTGAAACCTACATTTCGCCCAGCTATGTTTATTTATAAAAAAATCAACTTTAAAACGCCATAACTTTTTATCTACGAGTCCGTTTTAGGTGATTCTTTTTCCTACGCGACCGTAATTTAATTCTCCATCTCATGGAGTAAAAATCAGACATTCAAACTAATAAAATTCTAAATTTTTAAGCATTCGGCATATTGCTCAAAATCAACATTTTGACCCGTTTGAATTTAAGACCTCCCAACTTGTTTCTAGTTAATCAGAAACCATATACCCAAGTGTTTAACTCAATCCTCTATCTCGGATTCATAACTTTTGTGAATTACGTGGCAAACACCTAAGTTACGCGCGTGATTTGTTTGATCCGTTTAGATGATTTTTGTGCATTAAAGCATCAAATCCGCTCTTCTCTTTTCACACCTCGCATTCCCATGTTTAAATAGCTACTTATATTCCACCACAACTTTTTATTTTGTGGTCCCCATAATCCCAAATTTTACCCTTCGTTTAGTCAGTTTGCACGAATGACCCGTTCTTAGGCATTTAACCTACAAAGTTTATGTCTACAACTCTTACATGTATCTAAGGGTTTTATAATTATAATAGAAGTTTCTAAACGACCTCTAAGGGTCGTTTACCTGTTTTACCCATCTAGGGCGTTTTGGTCAACTTTAACCCCTCATTTACGATGACGGGTTCCACTAAATATTTGACCCAAAATCGCACATACAACTAATATCTTATTTATGCGTACCTGGCTCGGTCCACATATAGAGCCGTTTCATTTTTATACCTTGCTTCTATTAGCCGCTAATCCAAGACGACGCAATTATTCAATTTCTGTTCAATCCTGTGAACATATCACTTGACAAACAAATGTTAGTCGATATTGCCAAATGGTGTTATCATCACCATTTGGCCTATATGACCAAACGTTTACATGCATATCAAAACATGGTTTTTAACTACCATTTCGCCCATCCGACCCATCTCGGATTTTACCATTAGATCCCTTTGTTTCTTAACCAAGGTTTTTCATCATTTTATATGTTCCGTATTTTTTTTTGTTGGAAACATATTTCGGATATAGCTTTTTGTCATATTCACAATTTATGAATAAATACATGTCTAATAAAAGGGTGTAAGCTTTTACTTACCTCGCGTCCACGCAAACATTCTTCGCATCCATGATCCGTTTGACCCGTTCCTCTCCAAGCCCCCACCTAGCTTGTTTAGAGTCAAACTATATCATAACATCCATAAGATGGTTAGATTGGTCATTTTATACAATGACCATCACCCTATGGACCCCTTTTTTTACACACTTATCAATCAAAGCATGCCATATATTCAACAATTAGTTTATAACTTGTCATTTAGCCAAGATTAACATCAATTAGGCAAGTTCATATCACCGAAAAATAGGCTGTGTTTGGTGACATGTTTAACCTGTTTACAAGTCTTCAAAAATTATGATTTTTTTATGTGACGTACCTCTCGGAGGGTTAGGCCTTGTGTTAAAATTTCAAGATCTAACTCTTTACCAAAAATTCGTAAAAATTCATTTACTAAGCTGCAATCAGATTCGTCACTTCTGACTGCAGCTTACGAAAAAATTCATTTAAAATTCCTCGTTCAACCGATTGACGAAATTCCAGTTGGAGGTTTTTGGAATTACCTGAAGCTACCTACAGTAAAAATTTGAGATCATAAATCAATTCTTAAATTGAGTTATGACATTCGTAATGGGCTGAAAATTCTGCCAGAAAACGCAGCCTGAATCTTCGATACCGAGAAATTCATAAAACATTCAATTTTCATCAAAAAAATGCAATTCCAGTGGGGTTTTAAAGATATTTCCTGGAATTACATTTTAGACTCAAGAAACACATGTTTTTGTCATGTTTTGTCCATGTTACAGCCAATACAAGTCGGCTGTAAATTCTAATCAAAAGCTGTTTGAATTCAACTTTCAATTTAAACATGTTTATGACATTATAACACTATTTTTTTAGCAATCAAAACCCTAAAAACATCACATACACGAATTTAGCATCAACAAATCTGAATTTACTTCATGGAACTCAAATTACACGAGAATAACTATCAAAATCCTAGTGTTTATCAAGTTTCTACAAACCCATTAATCACCTACAATGGTGATTATAAACCCCACAAGTATCATGCAAGATTTTAACAAGAAATCATCTAGGGTTTATCCCTAGACATCATATCCCTTCTAATTTCATCTATACAACACATAACCAAGCTAAATTTCGTTTTTCACAATTAACCTAAAATTCAAGATGAATCAAAGCATCAAGATTTTGCATACCTTATGATCCCCTCAACAAGATGATCACTAATTTGTGCTTGAAAATCGATTTAGACCAGATTAGAGCCTTCAATTGATCAATTTAGTGAGAGCTAGGGTTTGTGAGGAGCTCTTGATCGCTCCCTGCGTTTTTGATCGACCAAACACACCTAAGTGTGTGTTTGATGGAGTTTATTTTTGTTTTAATCTTTCAAGTTTCCCCACTTTACAACTTAGGTCCCTCAATTATTGTTTTATTTATAATTTAGGAGTTTCCATCCATTTATTTGATATCACAAGACCCATAACTAACTGGGTTATCTAATCCTAGTTAGTTCGTTCTCGTTTATTTAATGCTTCACAATTTCAATATATATACATATATAGTTTTATATTTTTGGGGTGTTACACTTATTTAAGTCCCGCCAAGTCGGCCTGTCATAAGCTTTGTTTTTCTCAAAACTTTTATTCTCTTTTTATTTAATATTAGGTTTAATTATTTAAATCCTAATATTTACCGGGTTAATTTTACCACTAACGGTATTTTACCCGTTCATAAATATTAACGTGGTTTGATTACCAAACCTGTTTTCGGGGTGTTACAAGTCTACCCCTCTTAAAGAGGTTTCGTCCTCGAAACCTTATTTACATAGTTCATTGGTTTAATCAAACAAACCAAGTTTCATTTTCAAGGCACCCGTTTCTTTCAGTCAAAAGTTTTAATTTATATTGATTCGTACGTCTTTCATGTGTAAGGCCTCGTGGGCCGTTACTTTCAGCTTGTATCCGTTATCTTTATTGATTATTTACTTTGACGACTAGACTTATTAGTCACCGGTTACCTTATACCCCATCACCCGGTTATACCATATTGCCATCTCCGGCGTTACATGTGTTTACTTGTATCGAGGAATTTATGTCTGAGGATTTATTCATTCCCATTATTATTTGATGCGGGGAATTATAACTAGTTCCCACGCTTAACCCAAATGACTCGTAGGTTCTTTCACTTAGCCTCGTAGGCTATTTATTTAGATTTTTACCCCTTTTTATGTTTAGAATTATTTACTTTTGCCTTTTTAGATTTCATTTGACCTTGACCGTAGTATAAGGCTTCATTTGTTTTCTTTTGAATTATCTTTCCGACTTTATGACTTCTAACGTCATTTACACATCAGCTTGTCCTACGCTTACCATTATCCGGTTCTTACCTGTACTTCTTTACAACCCGTTACCCGGGTTCTTTATCTTAATGTTTTTAACATTCTTGTTTTGCTAGTTTGCGTTTTTTTTCTATCTACATTCCTTTACGACCCATCACATAGGTTCATTAATATTTCGCGCTTCTATTATTCGGTTTGCGCCTATTTGTACTACAAATTTCTTATACTTTATTTGTCTCGTTTAACTTATTCGTGTGAGGTTTTATCACTTATGAACGTCAAACTTCGTTCTTTATTCGACCCGTTCAACTCTAAAATAGTTGAACATAGTTATCAAAATTTCTGTTTGCGAATTCTCACCGTCTTTTAGTCATGACTCATATTCCGAGTCTTTTGACTTTCTTTTTCGCGTTCCCGTTTCTCGGTTTACGCATTCACCCACAATCCTACCCGTCCATCGGGTATCTTTACCGAAGTCATCTTCAAGTAACCATTCTTATATGGTTTTAAACATCATCTTAATTTATTTTATCGTCTTAGCAAAATCCATTGCTTTTATTTAGTCAAGTCTTTTATTCTTTTATTCTACCCCATTGACTTGTCTGTGTGAATTTCATCACTTATGACAGTCAAACTTTATCCCTTATGCCTTAGCATTCACATTAGTTGGTTTGTATTTTCATTTACTTTAATCTTTGTCCCTTCTTTCGGGCTCGTTATTCTAACGTAATACGCTCCCTGTCATCCGACTTGCGTTTACGTTTACTATCAAACATCTTACTTGTTTGACTCATTTGGGTACCATTTAAGTTAGTCCCATTCACCCCGTCCTTACTACATCGGACGTAAATGTGTCCGCTACAAGAAGTTCATGGTATCATATGCCACTACTTACTTGGCCAGAGTAAGCGATCAACACATGATACACATGACCTTTTTGTAGTTTTTACATCACAACCCATGTAAGTAACGCCCCTATTTATTTCATATCTCTGATTTCATTTAGTAAAACTTTATTTAATTGCAAAACAACAATCATTAGTTTTACTAGTTTTACTTTTGTACATATAAAATGTTTTTCTTTTCTATTGAACTATTATATAATCACATTCGTTAATGTGATCGCTACTTTTCTCAATAGCATTATATTGAGAGTTTTCCACTTGGATAATTATTCCCCGTCCAAGTTTCCATATGAACTAATCCTATTATTTCTTTGTTATTCATCATCGTGAATAACACATGTTTCTATTAACTTCTCTTGGAAACATCATCCTGAATAGATATCCTATTCAGGTTTTATTAGATATATGCAACCGTCTTTCCCTACGTGTTTGTTGCATATTACTACTTATACGATTAAATTTAAAATCGTGCACCTGGTAATGCTTGCCCTTACGGGCTTCTCTTGTTGTTATCTTTGTTCGCGATCGTCACGCGATTTAGGTCCTTGATGAATATGCTCTGCTTGTCATACCTTGGACCGTTCCTCCGTCATATCCGCAATTCATTCAACTCTCGTCACCTTCAGATGCGAGTGTCCTTCAATTAAAATATTCACAAAAGTTAGTCATGTCGACATCAATAATTGCCCGTATTATAATACGAGGCTTTCTGGTATACGTGTCAATGCACGTAATTTCGATAACTATATCGATCCTTGATCGATTTAATTGAGGTAACGCGTATTATACGATAACCCTATGTGTTGTTCACAACACTTTAATCATACTAAACCATTAACATACTTGTACTTACCAGATTTGCGATCAAGCCTCGAACCGAACACTTTATTCTTTTAACCTTGAGCTCTGATTACCAACTTGTAACACCCTTGTTATTATTTTAAAGGTTTTCGTATAGATTACGAAAATGATCTTGTAATTATGATTACAAGAATGTTTAAAATACGGTTAAATTGAAACTTTTACAATTTAAAAATAATGTAAAATAATGTAGTTGAGTTCGTCGTTTAAAAGTTACGACGACACGCCGTGCGGAAGCTTCTTTCTTGATCGTGTTCGGTTCCTTGCTAAGCTTGATCGTCCTCCGTTACGGTACCATATACCTACATTTCATAAGACATGAAATGGGTTAGTCATTTGGCGTCTATAAACATTTTTGAGCAAGTTTGTGGGTCAAAATATGCCAACAATAAGTTCAGCAACAAATTTCCAAAATTTCAAGCCGTCGCGTGTCACGACGGCATTCCCATGTTCTGTCGCGTATCGCGCCCGGATTCTGGTCTCATGTCGCGTGCCGCGGGGAAGTCCAATTTCCAGCAAGTTTTCTTCTGAAACCTACATTTCGCCTAGCTATGTTTACTTATCAAAAAATCAACTTTAAAACGCCATAACTTTTAATCTACGGGTCCATTTTAGGTGATTCTTTTTCCTACGCGACCGTAATTTAATTCTCCATCTCATGGAGTAAAAATCCGACATTCAAACTAATAAAATTCTAAATTTTTAAGCATTCGGCATATTGCTCAAAATCAACATTTTGACCCGTTTGAATTTAAGGCCTCCCAACTTGTTTCTAGTTAATCAGAAACCATATACCCAAGTGTTTAACTCAATCCTCTATCTCGGATTCATAACTTTTGTGAATTACGTGGCAAACACCTAAGTTACACGCGTGATTTGTTTTGATCCGTTTAGATGATTTTTGTGCATTAAAGCATCAAATCCGCTCTTCTCTTTTCACACCTCGCATTCCCATGTTTAAATAGCTACTTATATTCCACCACAACTTTTTATTTTGTGGTCCCCATAATCCCAAATTTTACCCTTCGTTTAGTCATTTTGCACGAATGACCCGTTCTTAGGCATTTAACCTACAAAGTTTATGTCTACAACTCTTACATGTATCTAAGGGTTTTATAATTATAATAGAAGTTTCTAAACGGCCTCTAAGAGTCGTTTACCTGTATTACCCATCAAGGGCGTTTTGGTCAACTTTAACCCCTCATTTACGATGACGGGTTCCACTAAATATTTGACCCAAAATCGCACATACAACTAATATCTTATTTATGCGTACCTGGCTCGGTCCACATATAGACCCGTTTCATTTTTATACCTTGCTTCTATTAGCCGCTAATCCAAGACGACGCAATTATTCAATTTCTGTTCAATCCTGTGAACATATCACTTGACAAACAAATGTTAGTCGATATTGCCAAATGGTGTTATCATCACCATTTGGCCTATATGACCAAACGTTTACATACATATCAAAACATGGTTTTTAACTACCATTTCGCCCATCTGACCCATCTCGGATTTTACCATTAGATCCCTTTGTTTCTTAACCAAGGTTTTTCATCATTTTATATGTTCCGTATTTTTTTTTTTGTGTTGGAAACATATTTCGGATATAGCTTTTTGTCATATTCACAATCTATGAATAAATACATGTCTAATAAAAGGGTGTAAGCTTTTACTTACCTCGCGTCCGCGCAAACATTCTTCGCATCCATGATCCGTTTGACCCGTTCCTCTCCAAGCCCCCACCTAGCTTGTTTAGAGTCAAACTATATCATAACATCCATAAGATGGTTAGATTGGTCATTTTATACAATGACCATCACCCTATGGACCCCTTTTTTTACACACTTATCAATCAAAGCGTGCCATATATTCAACAACTAGTTTATAACTTGTCATTTAGCCAAGATTAACATCAATTAAGCAAGTTCATATCACCGAAAAATAGGCTGTTTTTGGTGACCTGTTTAACCTATTTACAAGTCTTCAAAAATTATGATTTTTTATGTGACGTACCTCTCGGAGGGTTAGGCCTTGTGTTAAAATTTCAAGATCTGACTCTTTACCAAAAATTCGTAAAAATTCATTTACTAAGCTGCAATCAGATTCGTCACTTCTGACTGCAGCTTACGAAAAATCATTTAAAATTCCTCGTTCAACCGATTGACAAAATTCCAGTTGGAGGTTTTTGGAATTACCTGAAGCTACCTACAGTAAAAATTTGAGATCAGAAATCAATTCTTAAATTGAGTTATGACATTCGTAATGGGCTGCAAATTCTGCCAGAAAACGCAGCCTGAATCTTCGATACCGAAAAATTCATAAAACATTCAATTTTCGTCAAAAAAATGAAATTCCAATGGGGTTTTAAAGATATTTCTTGGAATTACATTTTAGACTCAAGAAACATATGTTTTTTGTCATGTTTTGTCCACGTTACAGCTAATACAAGTCGGCTGTAAATTCTAATCAAAAGCTGTTTGAATTCAACTTTCAATTTAAACATGTTTATGACATTATAACACTATTTTTTTAGCAATCAAAACCCTAAAAACATCACATACACGAATTTAGCATCAACAAATCTGAATTTACTTCATGGAACTCAAATTACACGAGAATAACTATCAAAATCCTAGTGTTTATCAAGTTTCTACAAACCCATTAATCACCTACAATGGTGATTATAAACCCCACAAGTATCATGCAAGATTTTAACAAGAAATCATCTAGGGTTTATCCCTAGACATCATATCACTTCTAATTTCATCTATACAACACATAATCAAGCTAAATTTCGTTTTTCACAATTAACCTAAAATTCAAGATGAATCAAAACATCAAGATTTTGCATACCTTATGATCCCCTCAACAAGATGATCACTAATTTGTGCTTGAAAATCGATTTAGACCAGATTAGAGCCTTCAATTGATCAATTTAGTGAGAGCTAGGGTTTGTGAGGAGCTCCTGTTCGCTCCCTGCGTTTTTGATCGACCAAACACACCTAAGTGTGTGTTTGATGGAGTTTATTTTTGTTTTAATCTTTCAAGTTTCCCCACTTTACAACTTAGGTCCCTCAATTATTGTTTTATTTATAATTTAGGAGTTTCCATCCATTTATTTGATATCACAAGACCCGTAACTAACTGGGTTATCTAATCCTAGTTAGTTCGTTCTCGTTTATTTAATGCTTCACAATTTCAATATATATACATATATAGTTTTATATTTTTGGGGTGTTACACTTATTTAAGTCCCGCCAAGTCGGCCTGTCATAAGCTTTGTTTTTCTCAAAACTTTTATTCTCTTTTTATTTAATATTAGGTTTAATTATTTAAATCCTAATATTTACCGGGTTAATTTTACCACTAACGGTATTTCAGCCATTCATAAATATTAACGTGGTTTGATTACCAAACTTGTTTTCGGGGTGTTACAGTTTGAAAGGGTATTCCGTTTGAAAGTGACAGTGATGATGAGAAAGCTAAAAAGAAAAAGAAGAAAGTAAAGAAACCTGTCAGCGGTGATGATGAAGAAGTTCCTGTGATAAGGAAGAAAATAAAAGACATTCCAGCTTTCAAAGTTGATGAAGAAGTTAATGCACAAAAAGTTCCTGTGAAATGTGAAAAATGTGAAGCAGTGAAGAAACAGAACAGTACATTGATTCATAACATGAACAGATTGAAAGAATCTTACGATGTTTTGAATAAAGCCATGAATCAGTACAATCAATCAAGCAGTGAACAAGCAACAACTATGAAAACACTTCAACAACTATGTCAACAATTACATTGAAAAATGTGCTGTGCTTGAACAGAAACTGGAAACTCAAAGGATTGAAACAGAAAGAGTTAATAGATTGTTAAAAAGTTACTCATGTACTTCTTATGTTATTGACAGGATTTATCCAACCGTTGAAGGCATGAAGGCATTTGATGAAGAGAAAGTATCTGAAGACAAGAGTTCTGAAAAGAAAAATGATACTGAAGTGAAATCAAAATGCCAGTTATACAAAGTGTCCACCCCCGCTTGAAAATGGATATTCTCCTAGAAATCAAAATTCAGAAAGAGTCAAAAAGGCAACCAATTTACTGTGGGAGTCTGAGTCTTCAGAAAATTTTCCAGACAACATTGATGTTACTTTCACATCGTCTGACACTGATCATGAGTCCGAATTAATAAAGAAAGTGGTCGATCAGGTGTTGGATAACGATGAAACCGATGAGTCAAAGTTGGAGTCAAACTCGGAGTCAAAGTCTGACAAGTCAAAATCAACAATAAAAAAGGAGAAACTGGTTTATAATAAAAAGTTCTGATTATCAAAATCTAATTTGAATGAAGAACCAATCAAAGTGGCATATACTTTGAATGATTCTGACAAATTATATTCTGATGAAGAATTTCCAATAAGAGGTGTTAAAACTGAAATGATCAAAAAGGTTTTCAAACTAATAGAAATTAATATTTCTGAAATAAAAGATGTAAATCTTTTTGAAAAACCTAAAAAAATACACCTCAAGAGATCAACAACATTTAAAAAAGAAAAAAAGGTTACAGTTCTGGTTCTGGTTTTCAAAAGAAACCAAACCATAACGGTAATTTTAAAAGAAAAGGACTTGGTTTTATTCCACCGAAAAATTATAAAAATGAGAAAACTTATAAAACAAAAACGTGTTTGTTGCAGGAATATCAACTGAAGAAGAAAAGGAGCAATTATTCAAAAAGCAGACAAACAAAGAATTCATTGCAAAGAAGCAAGAGGAAATGGAGAAAAATGCTGCTCAACATAAAAAGGAAACGAGAACATGTTTTCAATGCAAAATTGTTGGTCATATTGCCAGGAATTGTCCAAAGGCATTTCAAACAAAACAGGGAGTTTTTCTTAAACTGAAAGAAAAGATTGTTGATAATGAACCACCAACTAAACAATTCAAAGTTTTCAAAAATTCAAAATTTGAGGTTGGTGAATGTTCAAAGAGGTTTTACAAGAGGAAAGCAAATCTTGACAACCAAAAGTGGGTTATTAAGAAATCTGATGATAGTTCTAGCAATGATTCTGAGTCATCAAAATCAGAGGAGCTATCTTCTGGCGATGAATCTGATACCATAAAGTCAGAGGAGCCACGTGTTGAGTTAAAATTGGAAAAGTCAGTTCCGACAATGGATGATGTAAATTTTCCACCATTGAGGGCTGAAATTTTTAAACAAAAAGTTGGTAAAATTGAGATTTCAAATCAAATTTTCTTAGAAAAGAAAGAATTTGATATTGAAAAAGCTTTTAGCCCCAAAGTGAAACATATTTTTTGAAAAATGGTTGATGGGAAAGTCAAAGGGGTGAAGGAGTTTTATGAGAAGAAAATGAAAAAAAACCAGGTAAAGTTGGGTCATCCCAGGTTTGTGACTGGGATGGAACCTATTATGATGATTAAAATCCGGACTTGCCGGAGCTCCCAAGTTGGTAATCGTGGAGCAGGAATCGGCATCTTTCTTGAGAAATTCACTTCGGTGATATTTTGTTTTACAAGTAGTAAATCAGGGACATTAAATTGTACTTGATTTTCTACAAGTGGGATTTGTTGAATGATCTAAAAATTGTTAAATATTTCAAGTGGTTAAAAATGAACAAGGTGATGAATTGAACCCTTAATCTACAAGTGGTTTTATAAATTCAACAAATCTTATTTTTCGGAAAAACCATTTTGATTAAAACAAACTTAAGTGTTTTGAAATCACTATGGGAAAATAGTTTGTTGTCAGGGGGAGTTCTGATTGTTTATGCCAAGTGGATGGAGAATTGAAGCAATTCATAACAGTTGTCACTTTACTTGTACAGTTTGTTTTCAGATTTTCTTTAAATGATTTTGAATTTTAGGGGGAGTAAGAAATTTCAGAAAATCCAAAAACATTTGAAAATTTGAAAAAAAGTCAAAAACATGATAAAATCCAAAATGAGTTTTGTTGTCAAAAAGAGGAAATGATAGTACATCAGTGGACAATCACGGCATGCTAAAGAATTGGATAGAGAAAATGTGATAAACGGTCTCACTGATGATGTGCCAGTAGGTTTTTACACATTTAGTAGATTGTGACGAGATATAAACCTAAATTTCAAACTTGCTTATATCGTGGGGAACATCTCTCGGATATATGGGTAACCCCCGAAATCTTGTTTGAAAGGTCCCTCTTTCTGAGATACTAGGTCTTTATGCTTAGTGATATCTGGGGTATTATCCCGGGACTTCTGATTTTGCGGAAGCAATGGCCTAGTCCCCAGAGAATACTTTACGCTTTCTTGAAATATAGCTCACCCTCAGCATAAAAAATGATGAAACATTGCAAAATGCTAATCATGTGCTGTTGAAGAAAAGATTCTCTAAAGGGAACACACCAAAAGTCGAAGCCGTCATCTCTCTGATTTTGCGGAAGCAATAGCCTGAGCTCTCACGGCCCTCGCAATTAACCCTTTACAGATATCATCTAGGTATACTCACCTGTAAGACTGAATATTGGGATCTGGATACGGGAGTATATTCTGAGGTGGGACACGCGAATAAGTTTAAGTGCTTAAAACATTAATCTCGTATCTCAAAATAGTTGAAATTTGTGTGAAAATTTAAGTGGATCAGTATACTGATAATCTAAGTGAATCGTTTAGAACTTAAAATGTTTAAAGCTTAACGGTGTTAGTGATTTGTCTCAAAAACTGATATGATCCCCTTACATAAACTCACAAAAAATATTGTCTGTAAATATTTCTTTAATGCATTTCGTTAAAATCAAAATTCAAAAAGATTTTAAGTGTGTTTTAGCATAAATTTTGAAAAATCCAAAAAGATTTTCGACAACTGATGTTGAAGAGCTGATTTTCAAAACTCCAAGTGCTAAACAGGATGAACAGGTTTGGGAGAGTTGGTTTAAAATGAAAAATGTTTTGAATGTTTGCTTACATGTGGTCATCAGAAGTTTTTTTTAAAAATGTTAAATCATTCCATTCATACAAGTGCTTCATCAGAGATTAACATTGTAAAATCATTTGTTATGTGTGTGTGTATACAAGTGGTAAGCAGAGAATAAATTTGTCAAAATTTTAAATTTGAGAAATTTATTTATGGGTTAAGAATGTGTAGGTAAGCTAGATTTCGATTCTGAGAATTGGATGAAAGCCAGGTCACGATCTTGAATCTGTGGAAGTCAGACTGCGATCCCAAGTATATTTTAAGGGGGAGTCTGAAGTTGTAAGAGCCAGCCACAGATCTTGGGATAGAAGATTGTAGAGCCAAGTTCAGATCCTGATGTTCATGTAAAGCTGATGATGCTGATGAACTTAAGGAATCAAGAGATCTAATCAAGAGAATTAGTGAAGAGTTAGAGCCAGATCGAGATTCTGGAGAAGAAGAGAAGAAAGAGATTGAGGATGCTTTATATTGTTAGATACTTCGGAAGAGTTCGAGAGGACTGATAAAGACTGAATGTTTGACAAACGAAGACTCGACACTAAAGACTCGTCAACATTCGAGGGGGAGTCTGTTGGTGCATACGTCTGTCGACTTCGTCTTGTATCGAGTCTTGTATTTGTATAAATAGACCAGGGCACGAAAAACGAGGAAATATGTGTTTATAGGTAATTTCGCTTGAAATGACACATATGTCATTTCAAACGAAATTAACATGTTGATTCCGTTTGAAGTAATTCCGTGCGGAATTAGATTCCGTTTGAACCATTTCAAACGAAATCACTCACCTATAAATACCTATTGTGCCTAGTCATTTGTAACGATTCTGATTCCGGTAGCGAAGCTCTGCCGAAGTGTCTACAAAATTGTAATCGATCTTATATCAATCAAAAGACAGTTTAAAGTGATTTTTTAGCTGAATTGAACTTGATACGTTTGTTTCCGCCTTTCGTATTGAGAAAAACTCTTCTGATCGACTCGTTTGGGTCCGAAAACGATCCTACATATTTCATGTATCTAATCTCAAGAAATGCTTAGCCGATGAATCACTGGAAATATCTTTTAAGGATATAGAGGTAAATGAACAACTCAAGTTTGTAGAAAGGCCTCTACAGATTGAAGACAGGATGTAACAATCCTCACATAACCCGACACCTTCATAATATTTCCGACACTCTAGTATATTTTAAAATGTCCCAATATGTATTTAAATACACCCCGTATGTGAAAACCGAGCCCGAAATACGTTATAGCATTAAAAATAAATTAAAAATCTGATTTTTAAGTTGAGGCGGGCCGCGTAGACCCACCCCAAGCCTTTACGCGGGCGGTATAAAGGTTTAAATTAGAATTCATTGAAATATAAGTTGAGGCGGGCCACGTGAACCCCACCTCAATCTTATGCGGGTCGCGTAAGATCAAGAAACATGGCGCAGTCCGGTGAGGACACGTGTCATCATCGTGGCGAGGCTAGATCATGACCGGGACAAGCTACGCCCCAACTTTGACGCGGGCCGCGTAAGCCTTGTCTGTTCTTTACGCGGGCCGCGTGGGAACCAGATTCAGCACCTATATAAGCAGGCAACGGGTTTTTGTTTTCTGTCGTTCATTTCTTTCATTCTTAATCACAAATTCTGAATATAGGCATTATAAAGCTGGTATTATACCCCCTAATTAGCGAGGTTCTGCTCTGTTGTAAGTATTATAACCGCAGTTTCGTAATAGATACGCTGCCCGATTGATTTAGGGTTCCATAACAACTGTCGTGGTTCTGCTCGACGTAGTTGTTGGAATGTCGTCTCGGGGAGGGTATCATTAATATTTTCAAAGGGTTATGATACTAACCAATGTACATTTGTATAAATTATAGATTATATCCAGGAAACCCTTACGCGAAGTCTAAGATCGCAATGTGAGTTTATCCTCTTTTTGTTAACCTTTTTGTAATATTTTACAAAACCTTAAATGTTTTACAATGTGATTAAGCGGTGATTGAGTCTTTGTAATTCTTCAATTACTACCGGTATGTTGGGGTTTTGTATACAAAATTTACTACCGCGAGTAGTAAGTCGGGGATGACAGTACGTTACCATTGGTCAAAGAGTTAGCCAATGTGTAATATGACCCACAAGTCAGGATTGACAGTACTAAATGAGTAATTGTGTAGAAATAAACAATGTGATCGCTCTCAATACTGTTTTATTTGATAAAATGTTTCTTGATTAAACTGGGATTCACTCACCAGTATTTCCCACTGACAAATGTTTTTAAAACGCATTTCAGGTAACACAATGTGACAGCCAATTAGTAAAAAGCCAGTTGGAGAGCACTGAAGGCTTGGAAAAAATGTGGCTATAAAAGTTACCTAAAAGACGATGTTTTAAATTCAATAAAATAGGGTTTATCCCTATAAACGTATTGTAATAAGAAACTTGGGTTTTGCCCATGTGATTATTAATATCAAATATGGTGGTGTTACTCTGATAAACATTTCCTAACTACGGTCCTGATGTAATTTTTGCTGCCAAATTAACAAGCTGATACCACCGAAATTTTGAGTTCGCGTCCACCCGTTCCCGGGACAGATAAGGGATCGGGGGTTGTGAAAGGAGGTGGTATCAGAGCCTAGCCACTGGTCTAAAGCCAAAGAAGTGTTCTGGTGACACTTAAATTTTAAATTTTGTGTTAGGAAATAAATTACGGAAATACATACATAACTGTAATTATTTATTATGTGTTATTTGACTATTTGTTAGTTTACAGTATGAGTGATCAAGGACCCTCAGACATATGTCGTCAGTTGTCTGATTCACCTAGGAGTGAAGGTACCTCATCACAGCCTGCCCTTTCTGGGTATTCTGCTGATCAGGAAGAAGGAATGTTTACTTTTAAAGCTCAGTCAGAAGAGCCATTCACTCATAAGAAACGAGGATGGTTCAGTAAGGAAGCCTTTGCACGTATGAAAAGAATGCGAAAGTTGCAACAACAAAGAGTTTTAGCAGCTGCAAAGCGAAAGACAGATGCCCATACACAGGATATGCTTAATAGAAGCCTAGCCAATTTCCATATCCTAGCCACAACTGCTGCTGACCCAAGTCTGGAACAACTAGTAGCCCAACAACCACTAATCCCAGACCAATCCGTGGAGATAGAAAACCCTGAAGACCAGGTGGAAATGTATGATTTCAACCCAGAGGAAATACCTAGAGTACCTGCACCAAACCCCCTAGACCCAAATTACGACCCCTGGTGGGACGATAATAGGGACTTTGTGCAACGTTACCCGATACATGAAGACACACCTATACAGAACATAGGAGCCTATCCAGGTATGGACCCTTTAGATCCCTATTACCATGATGATTACATTACGGAAATCTTAGAATATCCTTACCGATTTCAGGCACTTTCACCCCCATATCAGGAACCAGCACCCCAGATTCCGAACCCAGTCCTAGAACCTGCACCCCCAATGAGTGCAGAAAACGTCCAAGAACTTAGGACTTTTGGGGAGGAAATTTTAGAAAGCAGTGAGAGAATGAGACAGGTGGGAGAGCGTCTCGTATGGAAATACGATGAGCGCAATATGGATTTTTGGATAAATCCATATCCGTGATGTGCTAGAGGAGATGGTAATAATATAATAATAATAAAATAATAAAATATGTGTGTACGGATGCCTACTATTATTTATTTCAGTTGGTATTGTAATTTTTATTTCAGTACTAGTGTGTAATAGATGCATAATAGAATATGAAAATAGAGTAAAAGTCGCAATGATCGACGTTTTTAGCTAGATTGCATGTCATGTGATTAACTATATTAAATATTATCTTGTGATATTAATATGGGGTAAATGTTTAAAATTCAGATGGCCGACGAAGGAAATCAAGGAAATCTGAATAATGATAACCAGAGTAACATTAACGAGGTTAATGAGAATCCAAGCATCAATAACAATGGAAACCAAATGGATAATAGTGTTGTTCAACATATAGTGGCACAAGGAATCATAGATGCAATGCCATTTGTTATTCAAACGATTCAAGAAGCGAATAATAAAAGTAAGCATAGCAGTAAACAACCCATTGAACCTGAAAACAGCGTTAACAATGGACCTGTACTTCAAATGCCTATTCCCAAAAGGAGAAGAACCGTGTCTTACGGTTTTTCTTATAAAGAATTCTGGTCTTGTAAACCAATGGAATTCTCGGGCAACGAAGGGGCCATTGCAACCCTACGCTGGATAGAGAAAACTGAGGTAGTCTTAAGAATAAGCAAGTGTGCTGAAGAAGATAAGATATTGTTTGCTTCTAATCTGTTTAAGAATTCAGCACTAGAATGGTGGAACACTATCCTCCAATCAAGAGGAAGTGATAGAACCTACAATATGGAATGGGAAGAATTTAAGAATAAGGTAGAAAGGAAATTCTACCCACCCAATGAGAAGGAACAGATAGCAAACAAATTCTTAAACCTCAGAATGACTGGTGTTGATAGTAAGGGATACACTAAAATATTCTTCGAATATGCCAGAATAGTGCCAACTCTTGCTTCACCTGAACCAGTATTAATCTCCCGTTATATCTGGGGATTAATTGGAGAAATAAGACACGTAGTCAAGGCAGCTAGACCTCAAACTATAGAAGAAGCTGTAGAACTAGCAAATACCTTGACCGATGAATTAGTTCGTACCCGAGAGGAGGATCAAAGGAGAAACTTAACCCAGAAGTTGACACAAGAATTTCCTTCTGGAAATTCTAACCATGGGAAAAATATAGGTTCTACCTCTGCACCCTACTGTAAGAATTGCAAAAGAAAGCATTCAGGAAGATGCTCTATATACTGTAACTTTTGCAAAATATTGGGACACAAGGAAGAAAACTACAGGAAGAAAGCTAACAACAGGATATGTTACAACTGCGGAGAACAAGGTCATATTAAGCTTAATTGCCCACAATTAGCTCCGGCTACAAACAACAAGAATACTCAAAATGCTAGAGCATTTGTTCTAACTGCAGACGAAGCTAAGATGATTCCAGATGTCATAGCTGGTACGTTTTTAGTTAATGATGTTTTTGCTAAAGTATTATTTGACTCTGGTGCAAACCAAAGTTTTATTAATACATCATTTTGCAAATTTCTAAATCAGTCATTAACTAAACTACCACAAGAATGTTTAGTAGAGACAGCTAATGGAGAAACTGTTAGAATTTCTGAAATCTTGCAGGGAGCAAGCATAGAAACTTTAAATCAGAAATTTATTGCAAATCTTTATCCCATGAATCTGTCAGGATTCGATATTGTTTTAGGAATGGATTGGTTAATAACCAATAAAGCTAGTATTTTATGTGATCAAAAGTTAATTCAAGTAAATTCACCAAAAGGTAAAACGATCACAATTAAAGGAGATAAATCATCTAGAACTACAAAATTCATCTCTGTGATGAAAACTGCAAGCTATATAAGAAAAGGTTCTATAGCTGTATTTGATTTCAGGTAACACAATGTGACAACCAATTAGTAAAAAGCCAGCTGGAGAGCACTGAAGGCTTGGGAAAAATGTGGCTATAAAAGTTACCTAAAAGATAATGTTTTAAATTCAATAAAATAGGGTTTATCCCTATAAACATATTGTAATAAGAACTTGGGTTTTGCCCATGTGATTATTAATATCAAATATGGAGGTTTTACTCTGATAAACATTTCCTAACTACGGTCCTGATGTAATTTCCGCTGCCAAATTAACAAGCTGATACCACCGAAATTCTGAGTTCGCGTCCGCCCATTCCCAGGACAGATAAGGGATAGGGGGTTGCGACAAATGTGGAGCCAGATTCATATATCTTATTTATAGGATTAGAATATATGGTTTGAATTTTGAATTTTGAATGTGGAGCCAGAATTTTGAATTTGGACAGAGGTTTATTGGGAACCGAGGTTTGATTATAAAATGTTGGGGGCAGAGGTTTAGACAAAATTTTAAATGATTTTTTATATTAGGCTATATGATGTAAAAATGACATAAGAAAAGCCTTGTTGGACAGCCTCTCTAGCTGACACATCAGCTTTTCTTATGTTCCTCAGATTTCTCCTTTTATAGAAAGTATAGATAGATTTATGCAACAACTATAATAAATAAAAAATATACATTACATACATATAAGTTTTATCATAAATTAATAATAACTTTATAATATTTATACACTTATATGTATACACTTCACAACATACAAAATATAAATACTATTATCAAATACATATGCTAAAATAAAATTTATTTTTTCACGTTATGAACATACTAAAATAAATCACTAATAGATCCGTTAATGAAAAATTAAAATATAAATTAAACACTTTGGGTATATGATCGGGTATATAGTTCGGGTAAACGGGTATGTGGTTTCGGGTAATTGGGTCGGGTATCACCTAATCCCATACTCGACCCATACCTGCGAAAATTTTTAAAACTAATCCCATACCCGGCCCAATACCCGTCGGGTATCGGGTATACATGTCCCATTTGTGTCGGGTTTTGGGTATACCCGTCGGGCTCGGGTATTTTTGCCATCCCTACTGGTATGAGAGAGAGTGTGTGTGGAAATTGTTTTGTTGCTAGATCCGCTTTTGATATTTCAGTTTTCTTTTGTGGTTTGTAAGAAGTAACACATTTTAGTAATAAGGGTTTCAACCTCTACTCTCATAAGGGTGTAGGGAGTGGTTAGACACTTGAAAGTGGTAAACTTCAAAATCAACCAATGAGAGTGTGCCATGTCATTCAACCTTAAGAGTTTAAACTATGCTGAAAAGTGTTAGCAATGGTTAGACACTTTGGAATATGTAAACTATTTAAAAAAATGGAAAAAGGTTTGATTGGTTGAGAAGGCATGGACCCCACCACACACCCCCTCTCTCTCCCCTTCCCTCCCTCTCCCCGATTCGGTGAAGGTTCACCGTTTTCGCCCCCAAAATCGGTAAAACTTGCTCGGTAAAGATGTTGGCATTGGTCACCGATCGGTGCCGAAGGAGTTTGCTGACTCCACTCCCTTCACCCTAACTCTTGTACTTCTTTTCTGCCGGCCCCTAACTACCCTTGTTCTTGTTCGAAGAATCAGACCACTTTCGCTTGGTCTCGGTAGGTACGGAATCAGTAATATCCACATTTTCCCAGACAATACTGCTAAGCTCAACCACAAGTAAATGTCCTTGGCACGATTACTTTGACAATACTTCGCACGCGTTGTGGTAAACCCTTTGACAATATCCACTTCATTCTTCTTTCTTTAGTATCAATCAAGTTGGGAACCATGAAAGAAGCCTCATTGAACTAGGAGGTGTACTGCCGACCCGTCACGTTACTATCCTTCAGTTCTTGAAATTTTGTCTCCATCTAGTCGATTTCACTTTGTAGGTAACATTGGTTTAACACCAGCTCCTTCAGCTTTTCCTAAGCCATAGCTTTAACATCATGAGCACTCATGTTCTGCTCCAAAGCTTCCCACTAGAAGAGGGCTTATGACTCAAAGGAGTAGGCAGCAAACTTGATCACATGACTCCTCTTACACTCGCTGATGTTAATCACTGCCTCCATCTTAGTTATCCATTGTAGGGTTCAATGGCACTTATCATGTCGTTCGATGGGAATTGCATCCCTTAAAAGCACAGTATTGATAACCACGAGCATCATCACTTTCCAATCCATCCCCTTCAAACCACTTTGAGCCCGAATCCTCCCCTGATGTGTTGTTCACGACACAAACTCTCAGTTCACACCCTCCAATCTATAATCCATCCCGAAGCCTTAGCGCCTTGTCCAAAGCGGTAGGTAGGGTGGCCTGCAAGATAGGAGCGACCGACCTTGCTATTGCAGTTTTGACATCAGTATCAAGAGTCGGGGTGTCTTCTTCATTATGGGTCTCGCTATGCTCAGACAGATCAGGCCTAATCCCTACCTGCTCAAGCTCAGTTTTCCTACGGTTACCCAGAGGTCTGCTGTAACGTTCCGTGTTTTCGTACTTTCTAATTTTAGAATACCTATATTCGTATTCAATTTTAATCCTTGTAATCCAAGACTTTTGATCATAATGGAAACACACTTTATGTCACAATTGTTCAATCATGCTTATGCAATACGTAAACAACCACCGAGATACATGTTTTATAAAAATCATACGACTTACATACATGATTATACACTATACATACTTGTGAACACCTTGAAACATCTAAAACATGCTTAACATTTCATTCACTGCATAACATAACCAATCAATCAAAGCCAGGGGACCAAGCTGACATACACGAGTCTACACTATCCTTAGAGTAGTATGGATACACAATCATACGTTATACACACTTGTATATATCCTAAATGCCTAAAATCATGCCTAAAAAGCTTGAAAACCCACATAAATCAAGTCCATGGTATAAAATGAACAAAACATAAAAACTTTGGAATATCATGCCCTCGCGTCGCGCGAGAACCAAGAGCTCTCGCGTGACACGAGAGGGCTGTTTTGACAAAAGGTATGTTTTGAATCAGGGTTTTGCTTGTTTTAACTCATCTTTTCAACCTATAACTCCCACCACCTACCTGTCACACCCCGATATTTCCACATATTACCGGTGGGCCCGGCAGGGAGTATCGTGACGTAGTTGATATCATCATAGTCAATACACACAATGTAATAGCACAGCGGAAGGCTTGGTGAATAAACTATTACAAACCATAATGTCTAAGTGTTCGAGTGACATAATATACAGACTGGAATGTAATAAGATCCACAGGCGGATCATAAATAAATACAAGGAAACAAAATAACAGACTTCAGGTATCTACGGATTTGCAAGATACTCTTATGACACCTAATAGCTCCAGCCTATTACGAGAGGTACCTGTCAAATCAGTCTTTCAGAAAATACGTCAGTTTACACTGGTAAATACAATTAACTGACTCTTTTGAAAACATTTATTAAAATTGATTTAAGTGCACATGGCACAAATCTTTTATAACTTGGGACAATTATTTAAATATAATCTTGTGTACAGATTTACATGTTTGTCTTACAATTGGGGCCGGTTGGAAGCCGGTCGTGATTAACCGACTCACGACTTATCGAACCCACAAAGGAGTTATCCCCAACATGTGGGTTTATATATTAGCATTTGCATCTGTCAGGTGTATGCCTACACCCCGTGCATAGGTCGTGGCCATTTTCAAATGAAATGAGCCGAGGATATCCAGGACACGGTCGTATTAACCCCCAATGCTTATGTTATTAAACAAGACAGATTAAAACGGGTTATGTAAATTTATTAATCACAATCCGATTAAATGATTTCATACCCGACCAAGTGGTATTATTATAATACCATATCCCAAGCCCGTATAAGGGAAAATAAGTTAAAAGTATTTACCTGATGCTAGCAGTATAATCCTAAAGCTTTTTGATGGCACCTTCTACCGGAAGCTATTTAATATGTATAGAAGGTTTATTACCTATTAGGATGCTAACGGGTCTTTAATTTAGTCAAGGACTTAGACCGGCTAGCTAGAAGGAAACCTTATGGTTCTAAACGCTTGATTAAGCGGAGACCGGAATAGAATGTGGTTTAGACCCGACAAGCTTGGATACTTGTATAATATGGGTAAACTAAACACATTCTGGAAATCAAGAATTTATTGATAAGGTTAAGCCCGTTTCGACTAATTTATGTAAACTAGTCACATAAGCCGATCCGAACGCGTAAACGCGTAACGGGTAACCAAATAAATTATATACAGGTCTTAATCGTTATTATGCTCAAAATATGTTAATACATCAGTAAGATGTTAATATATATGCCCAAAAAGTAATTTAAACCAAAATAAGTCCCATAAGGTGTCACACCCCAACCGATGGCGGAATCATCGGGGCGTGGCACTGAGCGAAACAGATTGTCCAGAAGTTTCCATAACAACTATCATTACCAATCAATTTAAATTAACATGTCCCATACCATGTCTCAAATAGTAAACAAATTATTACAGATAACAACTAGACAAATATCCTGTTCCGACAACTCAGATTCAAACAAAATAGTTTATTTATTGGTTTCTAGGACCCCTTTTCCTAGCTTCGATTTCATCACAGTGCAGAGAGCATCCTAGACCTTTCCTAGCCTCAAGTTCACAGCATGCTAGGCATGTAAACTTCCTAAGCACCTGTCACATACGTTAAAATAAAGTCAATACATATAATGTAAAGGTGAGCATACAAGTTTGATAATAGCATATAGAGTTTGAATTCGTTTACGCATAACCAGCACGTACACATAGTGAAACGAAGCACGTTAGTTATCGACATAGATCCATCGATACCAATGACTGCGGGTTGACTGCCTGAGGCAATTCGCAATACATGATTACCATCGTAATCCATGCAAGTAAAAGATCCTTAACAACCCCCGTGTGAACGGGTGCTGAGTCCAAACTACAGTACTATCGTTGCTAAGGCAGGTAGACAGCATTCCATGTGTAAACATAACAAACAAGCATTAGTAAGCCACGTATAACATGCATTTAACGGTTAGCGTACAAATAGTTTGAGTAGTGTGATAATTGTAGTTTGAATATTCGTAACGTATGTAACACCCAAAAGTGCTTAAAGCAAAAAGGGATCGAGTATACTCACAGCGATTAATGGATTGAAGGGAGCGCTTTTAGCGAGTATGGTTAGCCTGAATAGATTCGGTAACGTAGCGATAAGTGGCGCGTAAAACAATACACGGTGAGAGTGGATAGGATAGCTGGCCGTTCGGATGGTCATCCGTGCGAACAGCAATCCGGGTGAATAGTAATCCGTTCGGCTAGACATCCGTGCGGACAGTTTGTCCGGATGGGTGACTATTCGAGTGGATTGTTTCTTCCTTTGGGTGAGATGTGTTTGTGTATGGTGGCTTGACTTTTGAAGTTTTTGTTGTGGTATTTGAAAACCTTGAAGTTCTCTTACCCTTCAAGTCGGTCGAGCGGACGACAATCCGTCCGGATGGTAGTCCGTGCGGACAACGACTTTAATGGTGAGTCACTTGTTTAAGGTCTTAGTATCTCATGATCCGAAGAGTAATCCATTCAGAGGGTCGTCCGTGCGGATTATTCATTCGTCGATACTCAAACCTTGTTTTAGAAATGGGTCCCAAGTGTAGTCCGTCCGGATGGAAACCCGTCCGGATAGCCTGTCCGCGCGGACACCAGTCCGTCCGGACAACATCTCATTCTGGTTGTTCCATTCGTCTACCCTTGGTCGCTTTTGTCGTTCTATCGAGATGTTCTGATTACGTGTCAACCAATTGGAATTGTATTCTTACTCGCATGACTAAGCCGGCTAGGAATCGCCCCAGCTTGGCCGGTCGGCGGCTCAGAATGGTCATTCTGGTCTAACCTGAAATCAAGTGTCTCGTGGGTAGAATCCGGATTTAGGACTAGTGCATCACTAACATTGAGTAGGAGACTAGAACTGGTCCGATTCTTATCGTTTTTGAGTGTAAAAGAAGGAGAGAACTTGTGTTTATTTCTTTCAACTCTTTTATCCTTTTGAAAAAGTTCAGATTTATGCGAAGTTGTTGTGAAATCTTGTGGAAACCGTTCAGATCCGAGTTATTCTTGGTGGAATGAGGTCAAACTTGAAGTTCATGGGAACTTTATGATGACGTCATACTAGAATACCTCAAATCTTGATGATTTCACGGTTAAAAGTTAATATTTAAAAGATAGAAAGGTGTAGAAGTGCGTATAGATCAAGAAAGTACAAGATTTAGGGTGAGATATTACCTGGATTGAGAGAAATCGAAGAAAAGGTGAAGAGAGCGTGCTGGTCGGATGTCACTTGCCAAAAGTGGAAAGTTTGGAGAGTGACCCGTGTATTTATAGGATGCCAAAAGAGGAAAGTGTCATCTGTCCGGATTGCACATCACCCGGATGGTCGGTCGGGTGGATAGCAATCCTGGTCGGATGGCACGTATCACTTCCCCAGGCGGCTGCCCGTGCGGATGGCCATCCGGCCGGTTGGCGCCTGGGTGGTGTGTTTGGTGCGACGATCTTTGACGTTTCGGTTCCGATTGCGAGCGATTCGATAGGGTTTCCTAGTCAAATTACTTTTAGTCCTAAACACTCATATCTCGCATAATCTATTTTCCACCATTTCTAGAGTTCGTTTCACGATTCGGATTCGATTGCATTTCGAGTTAGATTTCGAGTTGCGATTGAGTTCGCTTGCTTATCACACCATAACATAAATAAACATGCACAGGTAACACGTAAGGCACACACACACGTATAATAACAAGTAAAATTCATAGCTCGAGTTGCGGTTAGAAGTCGATTCTATTAGCATAGCTTGATTATTGATTAGTTAACTTTATCGCATTGTTACTTCCTGTATTTCACAGTCGCAAGTCGATTGATTAACGGTTACCACATCTCGATTATTGCATTAACGACACTTACTCCACATAATACAAATAAAATAAAGAAATTTCTACGAGTCAAGTTGCGCGAAATCGGTCGTTGACTTTGACCTTGACTTTGACTTTCACTTGTGAAAACACGGGGTGTTACAGCCCCCCCTTGTTTAGGGAATTTCATCCAGAAATTAAGCTAGAAGCTGTACATCGCCGTGAATCACATTTGAGAATTTTCTGTTTGGACCGGTTTTGACTCCGAAACGATTGCGGGATCCGTACACGAACGTGACCAAACACACAAGAACGTACTATAATCGATGATTCTATAGATTGTTATGAAATCGTACAAAGCATTAGAATCACAATGCTACTTTCTCTCTCTAGCTTCACTCTTTAAATAACTGCGGGTACTTAGCCTTCATGTCGCTTTCGAGCTCCCAAGTGAACTTTGAGCCCCGTTTGCCTTCCCATCGGACCTTCACAATAGGGATGCGTGAGCGCCTGAGCTGCTTGGTTTGGCGATCCATGATTTCGACAGGCTTTTCCACGAAGTGTAATGTTTCGTTCACTTGTAGATCGTCTAGAGAGATATGTAAATCGTGGTTGGCGAGGCACTTTCGGAGGTTTGACACGTGGAAAGTCGGGTGGACGTTACTAAGTTCCTCCGGTAATTCGAGTCTGTAGGCAACTTTTCCGATCCTTTCCAGAACCTTAAAAGGTCCAACATATCGTGGCGCGAGTTTCCCTTTCTTGCCGAATCGGACCACACCCTTCCAAGGTGACACCTTTAGGAGTACGTGGTCACCAACGCCAAATTCACGGGGCTTTCGCTTTTTATCGGCGTAAACTTTCTGTCGATCCCGAGCTTTCACCAGGTTGTCTCGGATTTGGAAAATTTTGTCTGTCGTTTCTTGCAATAGCTCAGGACCGGTTAGTTGCGAATGACCGACCTCGTACCATACAATAGGCGATCGACATCTTCTTCCGTATAATGCCTCGAATGGTGCCATTTGGATGCTAGAATGGTAGCTGTTGTTATACGAGAATTCGACTAACGGCATGTATTTATCCCAATTACCTCCGAAGTCTAGGACACACGAACGGAGCATGTCTTCAAGAGTACGAATCGTTCTTTCAGTCTGACCGTCGGTTTGAGGGTGGAAAGCGGTACTTAGATTAAGCGATGTACCGAGTGCCGTTTGAAACGTTTCCCATAGTCGCGAGGTAAACCGAGCATCACAGTCAGAAATGATGTCACGAGGCGTCCCATGATTACAAATGATCTCGTCAGTGTAGATTCGGGCTAATCGTTCTACCTTGTAGTCTTCTCGTATTGGCAGAAAGTGAGCTGATTTAGTCAAACGGTCGACCACAACCCATATGCTGTCGTGACCTGATGACGTGTGTGGTAGCTTGGTTATAAAATCCATGGCTATGCTCTCCCACTTCCACATGGGAATTGGTGGTTGTTCGAGCAAGCCAGAGGGTCTTTGATGTTCAGCCTTGACTCTAGGCTAAGTTAGGCATTTCCCGACGTAGAGAGCGATATCCCTATTCATACCCGGCCACCAGTACTTATAACGAAGATCTTGGTACATTTTGTCGGCACCGGGGTGAATAGAGTACCGAGATTTGTGAGCTTCGTCCATCAGAATCTGTTGCAGGTTGGTTCGCTTGGGAATCCAAATTCGGTCTAAAAAGTGGAATATCCCATTTGATTTGCTCACAAGTTGGGCCCCATCATGGTAGATTCTTTCTTTCTTCAGGGTGCGTTCATTGAAGCATGCATGTTGAGCGTCGCAATTGAGGGTTTCGAGATCGTGTTGGGCTTGAACATTATGGGTGCTAAGCAGGTAACTCCGTCTGCTGAGTGCGTCGGCAACGACATTTGCCTTGCCTGGGTGATAACGGATCTCACAGTCGTAATCGTTGAGAAGTTCTACCCATCGGCGTTGACGCATATTAAGTTCCTTCTGATTAAAGATGTGTTGTAGGCTCCTATGATCGGTGAAGATCGTACACTTGGTACCATACAGGTAGTGTCGCCAAATCTTTAACGCAAAAACAACTGCGCCTAGCTCGAGATCATGGGTTGTATAGTTCTTCTCGTGGATTTTGAGCTGACGAGATGCGTAAGCTATGACCTTGTCCCGTTGCATGAGAACGCAACCAAGACCAAGGTTGGAAGCATCACAGTAGACAATGAAATCATCGTTTCCGTCTGGCAATGTGAGAACAGAAGCTTTGCAAAGCATGTGCTTGAGGTTTTGGAAGGCAGTCTCTTGTTTGGTTCCCCAGACAAAAGGCTGGTCCTTATGCGTAAGAGAGGTAAGTGGTACAGCAATCTTTGAGAATCCTTCGATAAATCATCGATAATAGCCCGCTAGTCCGAGAAAAGAGCGGACTTCAGACGGATTTTTAGGTGTAACCCAGCTCTTGACAGCTTCTATCTTTGCAGGGTCGATGTGAATGCCTTGACGATTTACGATGTGACCCAGAAACTGAACTTCCTCCAGCCAGAATTCACACTTGGAGAACTTGGCATAGAGTTGGTTCCCCTGGAGTAACTCGAGAACCAAACGTAGATGTTGCGCATGTTCGGTTTTTGATTTGGAATAAATCAAGATATCGTCGATGAATACGATGACGAAACGGTCGAGATATGGTTTACACACGCGATTCATCAGATCCATGAAAACCGCTGGTGCGTTGGTTAAGCCAAAAGGCATGACAACGAATTCGTAGTGACCGTAACGAGTACGAAACGCGGTTTTGGGTATATCCTCCTATTGAATACGTAGCTGGTGATACCCTGAACGCAGGTCGATCTTTGAGAAACACGTGGCGCCTTGTAGTTGATCAAACAAATCGTCAATACGCGGTAGAGGATAGCAGTTCTTGATAGTCAACTTATTCAATTCCTGGTAGTCGATGCACATCCTAAACGACCCGTCCTTCTTTTTGACGAAGAGGACTGGCGCACCCCAAGGAGAGGTGCTCCAGGAATGAGGTTGATACGGAAGTCGATGTCACGACTTGGCGGTAATCCGGGAAGATCCTCTGGAAAAACATTAGGAAATTCTCGAACCACAGGAACGTCCTTCACTTCCTTCTTCTCTTTCTTTTCCTTCTCTGCTGCTACAACGTTGGCCAAGAAAGCCCTGTATTCCTTGCGGAGATACTTACTAGCTTGGACACAGGACATAAGTTTGAGACCCTTCGAAGTAGTATCACCGTATACACATAATGAGTCACCATTCGCGAGCGAGAATCGAATCATTTTGTCGAAGCATTCAACTTCAGCATGGTTTTCTCGAAGAAAGTCCATGCCTACTATAACGTCGAAGCTTCCGAGCTGCATCGGAATGAGGTCAATTGGGAAGATGTGATTGTTGAGCTCGAGAGTACAATCACGGATAACGGAGTTGACGGCGACGGTTCTTCCGGTAGCGACTTCGACATCGAATGCCGCGGAAAGTTGGGAACGTTTACGACTAAGGAGTTTCTCAAATTCGAGCGACACAAAGCAGTTATCGGCTCCAGTATCAAACAAACATGAAGCATAAATACCATTCACAAGGAACGTACCATTGACTACGTTGTTGTCGGCCTGGGCTTGACGCACGTTGAGGTTGAAAGTTCTGGCGCGTGCGGCCTGTTGTTGCTGCTGTTGTGGTTTTTGCTGCTGTTGTTGTTGCTGCTGTGGCTGAGGCTCTTGCTTCACGACCCTGTTTGGGCACATGTTGGTGAAATGGTTCGGGTCGCCACATGCGAAGCAGGCTCTGGCTTTGACTGCGGGCGCCAGAGGAGCTTGTTGACCCTGTGGGACAGTGAGTAGAGCTTGGTTGGCAGGAGCTTGACGAATACGGCAATTGGCAGTAAAATGACCGTATACGTTGCAATGAGCACAATAACGGCAAGCAATGGCAGTTGGGTGGTGGTAGGTGCAAGTAGGGCAGAGCGGGTGTGGCCCAGTGTATGCACGCTTTGCAGGCGGTGCATTGGCCACAGGCGCTGCTACTTGACACTGTTGGGCAGGTACGGCTTGAACTGGTGCAGCAGTGATCGCACAGTTCTTGTTGCTGGAGCTGTTCTTTCTCTTGTTCTTCCTCTTGTTGCCTGATGAGGTAGGTTCAGCAGTTGGTACGGCAGTGGTAGCTTGATGCAGATGCTTCGAAGTCTTATCCCAGACACCAGCCTTAACCCGTTTGTCGTTGATTTCAGCGGCCAGCAGATAGGTTTCCTCGATCGTCGTAGTCTTGGCCGCTTGCACGAAATCAGCAACACAGTCGGGCAGGGCCCGGATGTACTTCTTGATTGTCATGTCGGGAGTCTTGACTTGATCGGGACAGATAATGCTGAGCTGTTTAAAACGAGCAGTAAGACCAGCATTGTCACCATCCTTTTGCTGGATGTGCCAAAATTCATCTTCTAGCTTTTGACGTTCGTGAGAAGGGCAGAATTCCTCTAGCATAACTTCCTTGAGCTCGTCCCACGACAGACCGTAGGCTGCATCGTTCCCTCGCTTGTTCCTCTCGGCTGTCCACCAGTCTAGTGCTCGGGACTGGAAAACGCCGGTAGCGTTCAGAGTTCGAAGGTCATCAGGGCAACCACTCTGTCGCAGAGTAACCTCGATAGAGTCAAACCAGTGAAATAGTGCAGTGGGACCTCCTTCGCCAGTGAATTATTTTGGCCCACATGACTTGAATTGCTTGAAACTGAAAGGCCTTGCGGCAGCTTTAGGAGCGTCGGTTCTTGATTCCTCAGACGATTTGCTGGCATTCTCATAGACATCACTCACAACCTTCGCTACGCTTTTAGCGATGATGGAAGCTAGACGTCTGTCTCTCTTCTCCTGACGAGAAAGTGCATGACGGGATCCAGACGACATTGTCGGCAATAGACATCACCACGGAACTCAACACATTGTATTCGAATCTCACCTCACACATTTTCTACTTACTAAAGCTCAGTAACACGTACATCCACGTACACGCATAACACACGTAGAGCACAAATCACATAAACACGTAGAATCACATAATCACAAAATTCCTAGGCACGTAGAGCAAATAATCACATAACACCTCAGCATGTAAAACACAGGAGCAAGGAAGCGCATACGCATTGAGTCACTTAGAAGCAGTCAGAAAACAGAAACCTGTTATTCCAAGCTCGCGATCGTCCGAGTATAGCGATCGCGTTTAGTATATCGAATAGCGTAGTGTAGCATAGGTTTGTCAAAATTTCGGCGATTTGTTAGCGATTTGAGATAAAAATGCAGTGTGAGTCGTGCGTGTTGATCGAAATGGAAGCAAAATCGAGTAATTCTTCAAAAATTTAAACACATAAATAAATGAAAGCACATAAAACACATAAAATCGACGAATTAGAGAGACAACTGTCGAATCCAAACACATAAAATTGGGAATTAGATCGTCTGCGGCTACTAGACGTGGACTACTCAAAGTGATTCGACTATCCTCAACAGACTTGTCATCGCACTTCGACTTTTGGGATCGTGTTTCCGCCTCGATTCTTGGGCATTCAACACGTACTCCCTGGGTCATACTCATGAACTCAGGTCGTTGAAGTTCGTCGAGGCTTTGGTGAGATGAGTAAAAGTTAGGAGCAAGTCGTCAAGGTTAGGGTTTCACCCCTAGCTTAGCAACTTCTTCCTTGTTTTAGCAAAATTGAGGAGATTATTCATCAAAATATGGATTTCACTCCTGATTTGGTATAATTCTCCTCGCTTGTTATTGAAAATAATGAGGAAATCGTTGATAAATTGATGAAATCGGCACTGACCAAGCAATTTAGTCGAGAGTTTGCGGTTTTCACACCTAATCCCAACGAAAGCGCTTGATCCTTTTTGAAAATTCGAGTGCAGTGATAGCGAGAAATAGCTGAGTACAGCACATAAGTTCGGTCTGTTGGTTCCTAACTATAGTCTAGGTCTCTAAGACATCGACCCGGACTAGGTCGAGTCTTGCCTAATTCCCTATAGTTATGGCTCTGATACCAATCTGTCACACCCCAACCGATGGCGGAATCATCGGGGCGTGGCACTGAGCGAAACAGATTGTCCAGAAGTTTCCATAACAACTATCATTACCAATCAATTTAAATTAACATGTCCCATACCATGTCTCAAATAGTAAACAAATTATTACAGATAACAACTAGACAAATATCCTGTTCCGACAACTCAGATTCAAACAAAATAGTTTATTTATTGGTTTCTAGGACCCCTTTTCCTAGCTTCGATTTCATCACAGTGCAGAGAGCATCCTAGACCTTTCCTAGCCTCAAGTTCACAGCATGCTAGGCATGTAAACTTCCTAAGCACCTGTCACATACGTTAAAATAAAGTCAATACATATAATGTAAAGGTGCGCATACAAGTTTGATAATAGCATATAGAGTTTGAATTCGTTTACGCATAACCAGCACGTACACATAGTGAAACGAAGCACGTTAGTTATCGACATAGATCCATCGATACCAATGACTGCGGGTTGACTGCCCGAGGCAGTTCGCAATACATGATTACCACCGTAATCCATGCAAGTAAAAGATCCTTAACAACCCCCGTGTGAATGGGTGCTGAGTCTAAACTATAGTACTATCGTTGCAAAGGCAGGTAGACAGCA
Organism: Helianthus tuberosus; assembly: GCA_030545235.1. Classification (NCBI taxonomy): domain Eukaryota; kingdom Viridiplantae; phylum Streptophyta; class Magnoliopsida; order Asterales; family Asteraceae; genus Helianthus; species Helianthus tuberosus. The sequence goes on from CM060354.1 coordinate 82,432,229, forward strand.
TTCCATGTGTAAACATAACAAACAAGCATTCGTAAGCCACGTATAACATGCATTTAACGGTTAGCATACAAATAGTTTGAGTAGTGTGATAATTGTAGTTTGAATATTCGTAACGTATGTAACACCCAAAAGTGCTTAAAGCAAAAAGGGATCGAGTATACTCACAGCGATTAATGGATTGAAGGGAGCGCTTTTAGCGAGTACGGTTAGCCTGAATAGATTCGGTAACGTAGCGATAAGTGGCGCGTAAAACAATACAGGGTGAGAGTGGATAGGATAGCTGGCCGTTCGGATGGTCATCCGTGCGAACAGCAATCCGGGTGAATAGTAATCCGTTCAGCTAGTCATCCGTGCGGACAGTTTGTCCAGACGGGTGACTATTCGAGTGGATTGTTTCTTCCTATGGGTGAGATGTGTTTGTGTATGGTGGCTTGACTTTTGAAGTTTTTGTTGTGGTATTTGAAAACCTTGAAGTTCTCTTACCCTTCAAGTCGGTTGAGCGGACGACAATCCGTCCGGATGGTAGTCCGTGCGGATAACGACTTTAATGGTGAGTCACTTGTTTAAGGTCTTAGTATCTCATGATCCGAAGAGTAATCCATTCAGAGGGTCGTCCGTGCGAATTATTCATTCGTCGATACTCAAACCTTGTTTTAGAAATGGGTCCCAAGTGTAGTCCGTCCGGATGGCAACCCGTCCGGATAGCCTGTCCGCGCGGACACCAGTCCGTCCGGACAGCATCTCGTTCTGGTTGTTCCATTCGTCTACCCTTGGTCGCTTTTGTCGTTCTATCGAGATGTTCTAATTACGTGTCAACCAATTGGAATTGTATTCTTACTCGCATGACTAAGCCGGCCAGGAATCACCCCAGCTTGGCCGGTCGGCGGCTCAGAACGGTCATTCTGGTCTAACCCGAAATCAAGTGTCTCGTGGGTAGAATCCGGATTTAGGACTAGTGCATCACTAACATTGAGTAGGAGACTAGAACTGGTCCGATTCTTATCGTTTTTTAGTGTAAAAGAAGGAGAGAACTTGTGTTTATTTCTTTCAACTCTTTTATCCTTTTGAAAAAGTTCAGATTTATGCGAAGTTGTTGTGAAATCTTGTGGAAACTATTCAGATCCGAGTTATTCTTGGTGGAATGAGGTGAAACTTGAAGTTCATGGGAACTTTATGATGACGTCATACTAGAATACCTCAAATCTTGATGATTTCACGGTTAAAAGTTAATATTTAAAAGATAGAAAGGTGTAGAAGTGCGTATAGATCAAGAAAGTACAAGATTTAGGGCGAGATCTTACCTGGATTGTGAGAAATCGAAGAAAAGGTGAAGAGAGCGTGCTGGTCGGACGTCACTTGCCAAAAGTGGAAAGTTTGGAGAGTGACCCGTGTATTTATAGGATGCCAAAAGAGGAAAGTGTCATCCGTCCGGATTGCACATCACCCGGATGGTCGGTCGGGCGGATAGCAATCCTGGTCGGATGGCACGTATCACTTCCCCAGGCGGCTGCCCATGCGGATGGCCATCCGGCCGGTTGGCGCCTGGGTGGTGTGTTTGGTGCGACGATCTTTGACGTTTCAGTTCCGATTGCGAGCGATTCGATAGGGTTTCCTAGTCAAATTACTTTTAGTCCTAAACACTCATATCTCGCATAATCTATTTTCCACCATTTCTAGAGTTCGTTTCACGATTCGGATTCGATTGCATTTCGAGTTAGATTTTGAGTTTCGATTGAGTTCGCTTGCTTATCACAACATAACATAAATAAACATGCACAGGTAACACGTAAGGCACACACACACGTATAATAACAAGTAAAATTCATAGCTCGAGTTGCGGTTAGAAGTCGATTTGATTAGCATAGCTTGATTATTGATTAGTTAACTTTATCGCATTGTTACTTCCTGTATTTCACAGTCGCAAGTCGATTGATTAACGGTTACCACATCTCAATTATTGCATTAACGACACTTACTCCACATAATACAAATAAAATAAAGAAATTTCTACGAGTCAAGTTGCGTGAAATCGGTCGTTGACTTTGACCTTGACTTTGACTTTCACTTGTGAAAACAAGGGGTGTTACATAAGGGTATTTTGGTAATTTTAATGCCCATAAAAGAGTTTAAATATTAAACTGAGTTTCAGATCTGATTTAATCAGTAGAAATATGCATTTTTATAAGTTATATCAGTATGGTATTTTATATATGTGAAGTTTATCATATATAACCAAATTATGCACCATAGGGGCATTTTGGTAATTTCACATAAGCTTTAAAGGTTAAAATAGACTTCTGAGTTTAAAAACTTTGTCTTACTATTTAATTGTATAAATTAACTTAAAACATCAGTAGGTAATAAGTTTTATATGCCAAAAATAGTTTTAACTCATACTATGTGCTAAAAATGCTTAAAAGTCGGTTTTAAGGGATATTCGGGTTAAAATAGGAAATCTGAGTTTTTGATTAGTTTATAAAGTTCAAAATACTTTATTTATCATGTAGAATCAGTAACAAAAGGTTTGGCATTAAAAATTTATGTAAAACTCATTTTATGCATGAAAAGGGTAAAACCGACAATTACCGAAATCAAGCTATAATCCTATGTTATGCTCAGCCTAAAAATAAATAAAAATCTTCAAAAATCCCAAAATATTATTTTACATCAATAGGTAAAAATTTCGAATTAAAAATCGGGTTTAGATAGGCTGTATGTTAATCATGTCATTTAAATAATAAAAAGCTCCTTAATTACGCTATTGAGCATAACTCCTATTCTAGACCTCAAACTGAAGTCAAATTTTCGGGACATGTCTAAATATCAGTAGAAAAGGTGTTAGTCCATTTACATTGCTAAAAATCTCAGTTGTATGTCAAAAGGGCGTTTATGGCATTATTAAGCATAATTACGATCAAGTGCATATAATTCAAACCACTAGGCACCATGCAATATAACTCCAGAGGGTTATACTACTAAGTAATGTGGTCCTAATGGAAGCTTAAAACATGGGCGAATTAAGCTTAAATGGGTCAGAACTGAAAGTCAAAGCAAAAGTCAAGCTTTTGCGACTTTCGGTTATAAACTGACCTTAGACTATTAATTGTCGGGTTAGGACTGATAAAACATGTTTAATTTTTAATTACCAAGTCATTAGAATGTTAAAATATAATTTAGAACCTCTAATTTATTAATTTTAGTCATTTTCAAACATTCTGTCCAGTTTGACTTTTTGTCAAACTACTTTGACCCGACAATTGACAAGTCAAACGAGATAATTAGGAGGTGCCCTTTTAAGGGTTAATCACCTACAACTAATGTGGTTCTAAAACCACTTTCAATTTGATCAGTGGCTGGTCCATACGTAACTAAAATGAAAGTCAAACTTAATTTACGATAAGTTTGACTTATAGGCAATTAAGCTAATTAAAACAACTAAACAAGAAATTAGAGGCTTACTAAAGGTCCTAGCAGTCTTTTCTACACTTCAAAGTCTTCTCCTTGTCCTAAGCAAGCTCCAGAAGTTGTAGTATAAGAAAATGTTGCAAGTGTGCTTGTGAACTCAAGAACTAGTTCCTTTATATAACCATTCACAAGATCATGGATCATCTCCAGGTGTTATTGGAGGCCCTGGGATCACCCCAGGTGTCCTAGTGAGTGAATTAAACCGACTTATAGCTCCTTAGGTCGTTACAAACTAGGCTAAGGCGGTGGAACAGCTTAACCCGCACCTGGCAGCCATTTTCTGATCTGGGCATGTTGAGGCGGGCCGCGTAAGACTTAAGGGGGGTCTTAGCGGGCCGCGTGGACCGACTTAACTGGCAAAACAAGTTTCAAGGTTGGCAGATTCAGTCCCTTGTCGTTTTTAACCCTTTTTAACCTCATTGTTGACATGTAGGGCCCTTGTAGTCAATTTGTTGAAGCTCAAGGATGTATAACCTAACTTTGTTAGGCTCGGGTTCGTTAAATATCACTATGAAAGCAAGTTTCATCAAGTTGACACTTATAGCCCAAAGTCTTGAAAACATGCCTAACGATCTCGAAACTACGTGAAATTTATACCACTTATTCTTAGGAGTATATTTGAATGTTTCAAAGCCTCGGTTTCGTTAAAAGGTCACTCAGAAGTCAGAATCGACATGTTGACACGTTTAACCCTTATAATTTAATAATCTTCCGATTATTTTATAAACGGCTTCTTATATCCAATCAATCACTCGTTTAAGAATATATTCATCATGTATGGTCATTTAGAGGCACAAGTTTGGCATGTTGACACTTTTAGTCCCTGTGGTTTCATAGTTTCACTGTTTGACAAATTTAGTCCTTCAAACTCGATCTTTCTCATATTTAGAGTTTAGGACACGTGTCTATACATAATTGGACACGTTTTTACGTGGTGTTACATCCTCACCCCCTTAAAAGAAATCTCGACCGAGATTTACTGGAATAAGTGAGGGTACTTTTGTCGCATAGTGGACTCAACTTCCCACGTATATTCGGGACCTCTACGGGCGTCCCATTTAACCTTTACTATAGGTACGTGCTTTCTTCGGAGCTTTTTAACCTGACGATCCTCAATCGATAAAGGTCTTTCAACGAATCTCAAGCTTTCATCAATTTGTACGTCTTTATGAGACATAGTTAGAGATTCATCAGCTAGGCATTTCTTGAGATTACAAATGTGGAACACATTATGAATTCCACTCAGCTCCTCAGGCAAGTTTAGCTTATAAGCTACACTGCAGACACATTCAATAATCTCGAATGGTCCAATATATCTAGGGCTCAACTTGCCCTTTTTACCAAAACGCATCACACCCTTCCAGGGTGATACTTTCAGGAGAACTTTATCGCCTATCTCAAACTTTAGAGGTTTTCGCCTCTTATCAGCATAACTTTTCTGCCTATCCCTGGCAGCTTTCAGGCGATCTCGAATTTGGACAATCTTGTCTGTTGTTTCAAGGACTATATCAGGTCCTGATAATTGGGCTTCTCCTACTTCTGCCCAGCAAACAGGCGTTCTGCATTTCCTACCATATAATGCCTCAAAAGGCGCAGCCTGAATGCTTGTTTGGTAGCTATTGTTATAGGAGAACTCGATCAATGGTAGGTGGTCATCCCAACTACCACCTAAATCAATAACACATGCTCGAAGCATGTCTTCTAAAGTTTGAATTGTACGCTCACTCTGTCCATCAATCTGAGAACGGTAAGCCGTACTAAAATTCAAACGCGTGCCCAAAGATTGTTGGAAACTTTTCCAAAAGTGTGAGGTGTATCTAGTATCCCTATCAGAGATAATAGATACCGGTACGCCATGAAGAGCTACAATCTTATCTACATACAACTGGGCTAATTTATCGGAGCTATGAGTCTCCTTGATGGGTAAGAAATGTGCTGATTTATCAGTCTATCAACGATAACCCATATGGTGTCATTTCCGTGCCTCATTTTAGGTAACTTGGTTATAAAGTCCATAGTTACCATTTCCCACTTCCATGTGGGAAGTTTCGGCTGTTGCAACAGGCCTGATGGCTTTTGATGTTCAGCTTTAATCTGAGCACAGGTCAAGCACTTAGCTACATGGGTGGCAATAGATTTCTTCGACCCTATCCACCAATAATTAGCTTTCAAATCTTGATACATCTTGTCACCTCCCGGGTGAACTGAGTACTTGGAGTTGTGGGCTTCCTGGAGGATTATATCTCGAAGTCCTCCTTGAATAGGAACCCAAATCCTTCCGTTCATTCTGAGAATTCCATCCTTCCCAGGTGCTAACTGTTCAGCTGTTCTACCTAACTTTTCATTTGGAAGGTTAACTTCCAAAACAGCATCCTTCTGTGCAGCTAATAGTCTTTCATTCAGACTATTCTTCAACTCAATGCTCTTGGCATTGATCCTAATTGGTTTAACTCTTTCCTTTCGGCTTAGAGCATCTGCGACCACATTCGCTTTACCAGGAAGGTAGCGAATTTCGCAATCATAGTCATTTAAGGTTTCCATCCAACAACGCTGTCTCATATTGAGCTCTTTTTTATTGAACAAATGTTGGAGACTTTTGTGATCAGAAAAGATCACGCATTTAGTTCCATACAAATAATGTCTCCATAACTTTAGTGCGAATACAACGGCACCCAACTCCAAATCATGGGTGGTGTAATTCTTCTCATGTACTTTTAATTGTCGTGATGCATAGGCAATCACCTTGCCTCGTTGCATAAGCACACAACCCATACCGGTGTGTGAAGCATCACAGTATACGACAAACTCTTCAATTCCATCAGGTAAGGTTAGCACCGGATCATTGCTCAATTTCTTCTTAAGAATCTCAAAGGATTCTTGTTGTTTCGGACCCCAATCAAACTTAACATTCTTACGGGTCAAAGAAGTTAATGGTGCAGCTATTCTTGAGAAGTTCTCAATGAATCTTCTATAATATCCAGCTAAACCCAGAAAGCTACGTATTTCGGTTGGAGTCTTGGGTGCTTCCCAATTCGTTACAGCTTCTACCTTAGCGGGATCTACTTGGATACCTCGCTCACTGACAACATGTCCAAGAAATTGGACTTCACGAAGCCAGAATTCACATTTGGAGAATTTAGCATAAAGCTTCTCCTGTTGAAGTAATCCTAAGATACATCGAAGATGATTCTCATGATCAACTTGGTTACGAGAATAGATAAGTATGTCATCTATGAAGACGATGACAAACTTATCTAAGTATGGTTTGCAGACTCTATTCATGAGGTCCATGAATGCTGCTGGTGCATTAGTGAGCCTAAAAGGCATCACTAAAAACTCGTAATGTCCATATCTTGTTCTGAAGGCCGTCTTAGGCACATCTTCAGTTCTAACCTTGAGTTGATGATACCCAGATCTCAAATCAATCTTCAAGAAGAAGCTCGCTCCTTGGAGCTGATCAAATAAGTCATCGATCCTGGGTAAAGGATAACGATTCTTAATCGTTACTTTGTTTAGCTCACGATAATCAATGCATAGGCGCATTGATCCGTCCTTCTTTTTCACAAATAATATTGGAGCTCCCCAAGGTGAAGAACTAGGTTGTATAAAACCCTTTTCCAATAAGTCATCTAATTGAGTCCTGAGTTCTTTCATTTCAGTAGGTGCTAAACGATAAGGAGCTCGTGCAATAGGTGCAACTCCTGGAAGAATGTCTATCCTGAACTCTACTTGCCTCTCAGGAGGTAATCCAGGTAACTCGTCAGGAAAGACATCAGGATACTCAGAGATGATTGGGATGTCTTCAATCTTAGGTTTCGGATCATTCACAGTTACTTGTGCCATGTAAATGACACATCCGCTCTTTAAACACTGTGATACCTTGAGAATAGACACATTGCTGGGCAACCCGTATTGTGTATCTCCTTGAATAGTGACAGATTCACCAGAAGGGGTTTTGATAATAACTAGCTTTTTATCACAGGCAATTTGGGATTGGTTATGCGACAACCAATCCATGCCCAAAACTATATCAAACCCAGCCAACTTCATTGGCAAGAGGGATAGCGGGATAGAATGATTCTTGATGGATATAAAGCATCCATCAAGCAAAGTTGAAGCTGTTTCTAAGGTACCATCGGCAAGTTCTACCTCATATTTTATGTCTAGAGTCTTAATAGGCAAATTCAGTGACTTACAAAACTTATGGTCTACAAAAGACTTATCAGCACCTGAATCAAATAAGACTCTAGCATAATTATTATTAATGAGGAAGGTACCTGTTATGACGTTCTCATCGTTCACCGCTTCCCTAGCATTCATTTGAAAAACCCTTGCATTGGTTTTCTTTGCCTCCTCGGGCTTCTTAGCATTCTTGGGGCAATTGGTTTTTATGTGCCCCTTTTCATTGCAACCGTAACAGGTTGCATCCTTAATATTCCGGCACTCTACAGATTTGTGCCCTTTCTTTTTGCAGATCCCACATGGTTTGGCTTGTGGGTCCTGGTTGCACTTCCCAAAGTGCCTCTTATTACAGGTTTTGCATCTGGGCTTATCACCTGACTGCCCCTTCTTGGAATTAAAGTTCCCTTTTCCTTTCTTGTTCGACTGAGGAGACTTATCTTCCTCTCTCTTCCTCTTCCCATCATCAGTGGTTTTCTTTGCCCTGCTCCTCACAACATCCAACGTGAGGGACAACGATAGATCCACAGCAGATCTATAAGTGGTTGGCTTAGAGGCCTTAACGTTCCCTTTTACCTCAGGAGCCAAACCACTGATGAAACGCGCAATGCGTTTGGGTTCAGGAGTGACTAAATACGGTACCAACCTTGACATTGAATTGAAACTAGTCACATAGGATCTACAATCCAGATCTTTCATCACTAAGGTGAGGAAATCAGTCTCTATCCGCTCGACTTCATGCTGAGGGCAATAGGTTTCCTTAACCAAATCAACAAACTTATTCCATGACAGATTTTACAAAGGAACCTTCCCAGTGGCTTGCACTAACGCTTTCCACCAAGTGAGGGCATCGCCCTTGAAGGATTGTGATACAAACTTCACTATATCCTCTTTAGCACATCCGCTGATGTCTATCACACTCTCCATCTCATCTAACCATTTCATGCAATCGATTGCACCTTTTTCTCCTGTAAAATCTCTCGGTTTACAGGAGACAAAGTACTTGTAGGTACAACCCTTGGTGTACCTGGGAGTCGGCTCAAGAACAACCTGCCTCTTTGGCTCACTACCCTGATTAGATGAGTGCTGAAACTCACTTTTCTTATGAGTATGGGGTTGAGAATGGGATTTTGAATGACTCCTGGACCGAACATTGCTCGGTTCCTTAAATATCTTATCTACCGCTTGGGCAACTGCAGTATCGATCATTGCTTGCAGTTCCGCATTTGTGAGATTTACTCTTGCTTCATTATTGTTTTCTCCTCGAGGGTGGCTATTTGCCTCATCAGATCCAGCCATTTTCGAGTACTATATTAAACAATAATGATATATTTAAATTATGTAATAAATCATCATATTGATGATTAGATGATCATGGTATTATTAAACCATATAGACCATTTTAAGAAAATAATAATAATCAAAGAGATACAATTCTTTTATATTTTTATTAGACAGAGGAATATAAATAACACTGTCAATGTCATGAAGACATATTCATATTACACAAAGCTCGTCTCGAAGGACATTTAGATGGCACAAAGCCTTGTCATAAGGATGATTATAATCATTGATTTCTTTAAGGGTCGAACAAAGTTCATCGCCTTTTTTACAAGAAGTCTATTAAAACTTTCATTGTCATTATTACACCTTTGCTTGTAAGCATACATCTCTAATGGATGTTGTGGTGTATTCATCATATTGATGTTTATTAGCCATGATTCATGATAATCATATAGGCTAAAAATAGTGGCTTGGAAAAACCCAAGTACATTAGGAAGATTGTGTGGTTTCTCATACCGCACAATTCAGGATTGTTAACATGTTTTCAGATGTTAATAGAGAGTCATTATCTTAAAAAGGTTGTACCATCATAGCCATTTACTATTTTGGCTAGGTTATACCTTTAAGAAATTTGTTGGCAGATCAATAAGTTTGAAATGATATAGCATGATGTAATAAAATACATAATTAAAGTCGAAAATAACTTCATTAAACTACGAAACGAGTACAACATTGCCCAAAAAGGGACATGAGAAAAACAACACAAACTGGCCACGCAGGGGCTACTGAAACAGAAAGTAAGTCCACGCAGGGACTTGGTACATGAAAACGAAATAAACGTCCTCACAGGGACTTATTGAAATACAACATGAACAACAATCTCCTACTTCTTCTTGCCCTTAAGAAGGTTCATAAGACCCTTGACGAAACCATTGTGCTTCTTCTTAGTTTCATGGGCTTCATGTTCAACCCGGTCTAACCTCTGTAAAATTTCCTGAGTTTGATCCTGATGGTGAGGAGGAGGTTGCTGGTATGGTGGGTATTGGTATCCCTGTACCGCATATCCAGTGGGGTAAACTGGAGGGTAAGAAGTAGGATAGAGTGCATTGTACTGAGCAGCTGTAAGGTAAGGGTCATGATTTCCATAGTCCGATGGGTATCCAGACGGATTATACCCAGATGATCCTGGGTATGTCGGGATCGGGTTGTCAAAACCCAAAGGTGGCTGCAGTGGTGCATGAGAAACTGGTGGAGGATTGACTTCCGGCACCATGTGTGAGGGTCCGCCCAACTGTGGGTCCTCTGGGATAGGAGGGTAAGAACTTGAGCCATGAGGAGATGCAAATCGTGGTCCCCCACGTACAGACATTCTAGCATTTCTCCTTCGCCTTGGCGGCTCAGGAGGCTGTTGAGGTGGTTCCTCAACTGGTAACGGTGGTGGGGTAACAGCTTGGAGCTGGGGTTCAACCAAGGGAGGTTGGGCTGGGGAGTTATGGTATGAAGGTGTAAAGAACCAATCATACTGAGCCATCCTCTCTTGGAATGAGTCGGGCCCATGGTACGGTGATCCCTGAAATGGGGAACCGCTTGAGACGCTTATTGGGTGGCCTGGTGTTCCTATTTGCAATTCTGGGTCCGGGTCATCATCCATTTCCATTTCCGGGACATCAAGCACCTCAAGGATGCTAATTTACATAAAGCACAAAGATACACATACAGTGTTAAAAGTATGTCAACTACTCGACATCTACTACCTTCACGATCTCACTACCACTAAGGTTCGAAACCTATGATAGAATTATCAAATAAAACTTATTACGACACAAGTTGTGCTTTTAATATCGACACCTACCACGCCCCATACCTATACGACCTCGACATAAGTAAATAAAATGGCATACGCCTATGCAGGACTCATATAGGCCGATTAATCACTACGTCGTATAAAAACGTTATTCTTGGAAAAAAAACGTTTATATATAAAACATTTTAATCGCAAAACTCATTAATCTATAAAGCTCGTAACATGTATGAAAACATGTGAAAAGCATGTATGCTAGCCCCAAAAATATTTAAGAAAAAGGGGATTAGAACTCACTTGTTGCGAAGCTTCAAAAAAAGTGATCCTCAGGCCCCAAAGGGTTGTAGCCCAAAAAGTTGTTAACATAATCATTCGGATTAAATTGTGCAGGAGAGTAAGTAGAATCTGAATGATGAAAAGGATGAGATTGAAAGGAGTGGCGTGATTGGTTTGAGTGATGAGTTCCCTGCGAAAGAGGGGAATGTTGGGGTTCGATAGGAATGGGCAACCCAAAATAAGGAGGGTCAGATGGTGAGGATCCCAGCGAGACAGAATGTCTTGCTGGTTCAAAGCTATGGCTCCAATTATCCCTTGAGTCAGAGCCGGAAAGTGAATCGGACGGTATACGTCTGTGGGAGGGTCCCGCGCTGCCAGACGGTCCTCCACGCATTGGTCCTTTGCCTTTTCCTCTTACTCTTGGTGGCATTCTTCCAAGTGGTAACCTGTCAAAACAATTATCTATAATAAAACAATAAAAGGAAGGTTAAGAGTAAAATCCTAGGTCATTTGCCTAGACTCGAGAGTCTAAGGAATGTGCTTATTGTGTCATTGAGATTAACCACAAAAGGTTAGTGTTTAATTCACTCAATGTTAGCTCTGATACCAACCTGTCACACCCTGATATTTCCACATATTACCGGTGGCCCCGGCAGGGAGTATCGTGACGTAGTTGATATCATCATAGTCAATACACATAATGTAATAGCACAGCGGAAGGCTTGGTGAATAAACTATTACAAACCATAATGTCTGAGTGTTCGAGTGACAGAGTATACAGACTGGAATGTAATAAGATCCACAGGCGGATCATAAATAAATACAAGGAAACAAAATAACAGACTTCAGGTATCTACGGATTTGCAAGATCCTCTTATGACACTTAATAGCTCCAGCCTATTACGAGAGGTACCTGTCAAATCAGTCTTTAAGAAAATACGTCAGTTTACACTGGTAAATACAATTAACTGACTCTTTTGAAAACATTTATAAAAATTGATTTAAGTGCAAATGGCACAAATCTTTTATAACTTGGGACAATTATTTAAATATAATCTTGTATACAGATTTACATGTTTGTCTTAAAATTGGGGCCGGTTGGAAGCCGGTCATGATTAACCGGCTCACCACTTATAGAACCCACAAAGGAGTTATCCCCAACATGTGGGTTTATAGTTTAGCATTTGCATCTATCAGGTGTATGCCTACACCCCGTGCATAGGTCGTGGCCATTTTCAAATGAAATGAGCCGAGGATATCCTGGACACAGTCGTATTAACCCCCAATGCTTATGTTATCAAACAAGACAGATTAAAACGGGTTATGTAAATTTATTAATCACAATCCGATTAAATGATTTCATACCCGACCAAGTGGTATTATTATAATACCATATCCCAAGCCCGTATAAGGGAAAATAAGTTAAAAGTATTTACCTGATGCTAGCAGTATAATCCTAAAGCTTTTTGATGGCACCTTCTACCGGAAGCTATTTAATATGTATAGAAGGTTTATTACCTATTAGGATGCTAACGGGTCTTTAATTTAGTCAAGGACTTAGACCGGCTAGCTAGAAGGAAACCTTACGGTTCTAAACGCTTGATTAAGCGGAGACCGGAATAGAATGTGGTTTAGACCCAACAAGCTTGGATACTTGTATAATATGGGTAAACTAAACACATTCTGGAAATCAAGAATTTATTGATAAGGTTAAGCTCGTTTTGACTAATTTATGTAAACTAGTCACATAAGCCGATCTGAACGCGTAAACGCGTAACGGGTAACCAAATAAATTATATACAGGTCTTAATCGTTATTATGCTCAAAATATGTTAATACATCTGTAAGATGTTAACATATATGCCCAAAAAGTAATTTAAACCAAAATAAGTCCCATAAGGGTATTTTGGTAATTTTAATGCCCATAAAAGAGTTTAAATATTAAACTGAGTTTCAGATCTGATTTAATCAGTAAAAATATGCATTTTTATAAGTTATATCAGTATGGTATTTTATATATGTGAAGTTTATCATATATAACCAAACTATGCACCATAGGGGCATTTTGGTAATTTCACATAAGCTTTAAAGGTCAAAATAGACTTCTGAGTTTAAAAACTTTGTCTTACTGTTTAATTGTATAAATTAACTTAAAACATCAGTAGGTAATAAGTTTTATATGCCAAAAATAGTTTTAACTCATACTATGTGCTAAAAATGCTTAAAAGTCGGTTTTAAGGGATATTCGGGTTAAAATAGGAAATCTGAGTTTTTGATTAGTTTATAAAGTTCAAAATACTTTATTTATCATGTAGAATCAGTAACAAAAGGTTTGGCATTAAAAAGTTATGTAAAACTCATTTTATGCATGAAAAGGGTAAAACCGACAATTACCGAAATCAAGCTATAATCCTATGTTATGCTCAGCCTAAAAATAAATAAAAATCTTCAAAAATCCCAAAATATTATTTTACATCAATAGGTAAAAAGTTCGGTATTAAAAATCGGGTTTAGATAGGCTTTATGTTAATTATGCCATTTAAATAATAAAAAGCTCCTTAATTACGCTATTGAGCATAACTCCTATTCTAGACCTCAAACTGAAGTCAAATTTTTGGGACATGTCTAAATATCAGTAGCAAAGGTGTTAGTCCATTCACATTGCTAAAAAAATCTCAGTTGTATGTTAAAAGAGCGTTTATGGCATTATTAAGCATAATTACGATCAAGTGCATATAATTCAAACCACTAGGCACCATGCAATATAACTCCAGAGGGTTATACTACTAAGTAATGTGGTCCTAATGGAAGCTTAAAACATGGGCGAATTAAGCTTAAATGGGTCAGAACTGAAAGTCAAAGCAAAAGTCAAGCTTTTGCGACTTTCGGTTATAAACGGACCTTAGACTATTAATTGCCGGGTTAGGACTGATAAAACATGTTTAATTATTAATAACCAAGTCATTAGAATGTTAAAATATAATTTAGAACCTCTGATTTATTAATTTTAGTCATTTTCAAACATTCTGTCCAGTTTGACTTTTTGTCAAACTACTTTGACCCGACAATTAACCAGTCAAACGAGATAATTAGGAGGTGCCCTTTTAAAGGTTAATCACCTACACTAATGTGGTTCTAAAACCACTTTCAATTTGATCAGTGGCTGGTCCATACGTAATTAAAATGAAAGTCAAACTTAATTTACGATAAGTTTGACTTATAGGCAATTAAGCTAATTAAAACAACTAAACAAGAAATTAGAGGCTTACTAAAGGTCCTAGCAGTCTTTTCTACACTTCAAAGTCTTCTCCTTGTCCTAAGCAAGCTCCAGAAGTTGTAGTATAAGAAAATGTTGCAAGTGTGCTTGTGAACTCAATAACTAGTTCCTTTATATAACTATTCACAAGATCATGGATCATCTCCAGGTGTTATTGGAGGCCCTGGGATCACCCAGGTGTCCTAGTAAGTGAATTAAACCGACTTATAGCTCCTTAGGTAGTTACAAACTAGGCTAAGGCGGTGGAACAGCTTAACCCGCACCTGGCAGCCATTTTCTGATCTGGGCATGCTGAGGCGGGCCGCGTAAGACTTAAGGGGGGTCTTAGCGGGCCGCGTGGACCGGCTTAACTGGCAAAACAAGTTTCAAGGTTGGCAGATTCAGTCCTTTGTCGTTTTTAACCCTTTTAACCTCATTGTTGATATGTAGGGCCCTTGTAGTCAGTTTGTTGAAGCTCAAGGATGTATAACTTAACTTTGTTAGGCTCGGGTTCGTTAAATATCACTATGAAAGCAAGTTTCATCAAGTTGACACTTATAGCCCAAAGTCTTGAAAACATGCATAACGATCTCGAAACCACGTGAAATTTATACCACTTATTCTTAGGAGTATATTTGAATGTTTCGAAGCCTCGGTTTCGTTAAAAGGTTACTCAGAGGTCAGAATCGACATGTTGACACGTTTAACCCTTATAATTTAATAATCTTCCGGTTATTTTATAAACGACTTCTTATATCCAATCAATCACTCATTTAAGAATATATTCATCATGTATGGTCATTCAGAGGCACAATTTTGGCATGTTGACACTTTTAGTCCCTGTGGTTTCATAGTTTCACTGTTTGACAAATTTAGTCCTTCAAACTCGATCTTTCTCATATTTAGAGTTTAGGACACGTGTCTATACATAATTGGACTTGTTTTTACGTGGTGTTACACTACCAAACACTTTCCACACTCCCAATTCACTCTCAAGCTCTCTCTCATGACTCCCATCTTTGTAAATTTTGGGCAGAAGGTTCTTTGAACCAAAAGTGGGCTTTCAACTCACTTCTTCCTTATTTCTTCTTGTTTTCTTACTTCCCCTCCTTTGGATAACCTCTAAGAGTTTTACCACATGTTTACCAAGGTAAACAAAGATGGTACATCACAATTTTGAGGTTCAAAGTTAGGTTTGTTTTATGTTTTTGTTAAAACTCTCAACTAAAGTCTTCTTACTTCATTTCTTGGAACAACTTCAAGTTGCCAACAAATCCTTATGTTGGATAGGTTTGGATTGATGTGTGTTCCATAAATGTTAGTCATATTAGTTTACTTTCTTTCAAATCTAAGTCACCAAGTAGCTCTCAAGCAAACAAAGTGAACAAACTACACCAAGTCTCCAATCATAACCATGTTGGAAGCACTCGTCTAGTTGAACTCACTTGGCTAGTTGGTGAATTAGATGAGTTATTTACATTCTTGTACTAGTATCCATGACCATCTGGATCATACGTGTGATGATTTTGTGCATTGGTGAACTAAATGGTTAAAGGATTCATCTTACCCATACATGACTTATACATGACCATATACATACTAATATATATATATATATATATACATACATACATACATACATACATACAAAACCAAGTCATGATATTAACCAACTCATGGTTGACTGTTGTAGTAAGGTGGAATTTATCTTAGTCTTGGACTCCTTGTTTTGGACTTCGAATGAGTGTACCACTCATGAAAAACATGGACAAATGAGTATGCAATATATATTTTTATGTATTTTCCTACTTACAAATTTCCGAATACTTCCCGTCATCAAACTTCCATGAACTCACACACCTTTGTTTATCCTTTTAGGATAACTTGGTGATTCCATCCCCCAAATCGCTCATTCACTCTTTGTGGATTATCTTCGCAAACATGAGTATACTTGACCCATTTTACGCTTTAAATCACTTTGGGTTGTAACATGTATCATTATTAAATTCACAATGACACATACAATCAATCTTATGCAAACAGACAATCCTTAAACATGCTACTTGTTATGCTACTTGTTTATACATACTAGAACCCTATTATACATGTTATCTATCATTAACTTTGCAAGCCTTCCTTAACATTTATAACGCTATAGGAGTAGCACACCGCCCGTTTTGTGGTCATTGTTAAGCATTCTATCTATACGGTCTTGTTCACTTCGGTGGCAAGATTATGCTAGTGGACACTTTGGTTTGATTTATAGTTGATGCATGCTAGTATGTTATTTAACTTAATATACAATTACCATGTGGATTTAAGGCATTTTTATATTTATGTTATGTAGACCAAACTTGTATGCTCACCGACCCATTTGTGTTGACGAATACTTTATATACATGTTGCAGTGAATAATTGATGATGCTTAAGAAATCTACTTAAGGTGGAACTAGAAACGCACCCAATACTTTTATCTTTATGTTTTTCCTTTATGTCATTACTAGGTTATAACCCGGAAACTTTTCGGGTAGGAAAATTTAATTTGAAATAAATAAAAGTATATAAATAACATTTTTAACCTCTTATCCTCTTTCCCTTATCTCCACCACAAATTTTTAATTTGGTTTCTTAAAGTTTTTCCACAAAACTAACTATTATCTATCATGTATGGTAGTTTAATGGAAAAACTGAAAATTGAAAATATCTTTGGTAACCGACTATACCGGTTCAGTGGTAATTAAGTCGGGTCATAGAATTAAAGGCCCAACGGTTGACTAACATAAGTGTTTTATACAAATAACCGAAAACCAAAATGAAAATTAATCCAAAATTCAAACCAAATTGTGCACACCTCTATATCAATATACACATAGCAAATTCCCATCTTTAGAGGTTTACAAAATCCAATTAAGGATACTCACATAGCAGCAAATAAAAATATTTTTTTTCTTGTTCTTTAAAAGGAAAAGCACAAAGTACGATGCTTACTAACCAATGACGGGCCATTTTGAGCATCAATGTAATAACCATGGGAACACATTCTTCGAATCCAGAGAATTGAGAATTGACCAGGATACCTTGTAGCTCAAATTATGTTCGCCTACATACAACATGACACAACTTAAATACTTTTTCTAAGGATCGTAAGAACAAAATAAAAATGCATACTTTTTAAAATTTTGATACCATCTAAAACTATGGGCACATACTAAGGCAATGCAGCTGCAGTTTCATACTAAGGCAATGCAGCTGCAGTATATGACTTGTATGGCTATAATTTCAATAAAAGGGCTATAAAGAGTTTAAAAGCAAAAAAAAAGAAGAAAAAAAGGGAATACTCACTTCTTCAAGAAGAGAAGTCAATCTAAGATGTGAATAACTTCTCATTGCTTTAGGGGATGCCATATCATCACCTTATAAACCCGACTTAGCAGATGTATCACCGCTTCTAAGCTGGTAAAAATAAATATTGTAATGCTTCAATAGTTACCAACAGTTTTGGCCGCAATAGTTGAAGGGCACAAGTTTTATTTTTAAGTCTACTCCTTTCTTTTGATCGATTATTGTTTAAACATTATTATCATTCCGACCTGCATATTAAAATTCACATAATATATAATTAAACAAATGACTCGGTGACATGGTTTGGGTTATAAGGAATGAGATGAAAGAAGTATATGCTAAAGAGTAATACCTCTCCCTACATAATGATAAAAGACTATAAACAATTAGCAGAACGCGAGCTACAAAATGATTTTTTTTTCCTTTCAGCAATAACAATATTTTAGAATCCTAAAGCACAAAATTAATTAAATATTTGAATAGAAAACAAATGCTTTATGCGTATTACCAAATATGCAAATATTTGCGTAGAAAACAAATGCTTTATGCCTATTACCAAATATGAAAAAACAACAAAGAAGATTAAAAATACGAAGAACCAATATTTTGAGATACTTCTACATCCGACTTTGACATTTTTGAACAATTGCCTACATCTTCTGGCGATTGTTTGATGCATATAAGAAAGGATGATTCACTTATCTTATCCCCTTAACGGGTCAAACATGTAAAAAAGAAGCTTAAAATGAAACAATTCAAACGGGTCAAAAGTTGCCTAAACTTCGAAAATTATTGAAGGGATATGTTTTCTAATTATTTAATATGAGATAAAAAGCATTTCGGGTTAACTCTATACAAAAATGACAGCTTTAACCCATTACCCAACCTATCCATTTTCCACCTCTACAAAAGCCTGAAAGTAGAGAGGACTTGGGCACAACCATTTGTTTCTTGTAAGAAAATTAACAATTAACTTATAGAAGAAAAATAAAAAGACAACATGCGGTTACTATTTAATATCTTCATTACTATAACCATTTATTCATTTGATTCTTATCTAACGCAAAACAAACTGAACCCACTTTTAATTCGGCTCGTTCTAATCTGTTAACTGACCCGATCCACCCGTTTTGCCAAGTCTACTATTTATCGATGAGAACATGACAACTAATGTGCTTCAAAGGCCAGCTACAGAAAACCATCATCAAAATAAATTGCAAATAAAAGCATTTGTAACCATTTACTTTATAGATAGAGAGAAGATGGTCTGAAATGCATAACCACAACAGAGAGCTTACTTTTAAAGCATCATGCAATATTTCTAACCCATTAGATGTACGGTAGAAAGTTGAAGATCCTGAAGTAATAAAGTAAGCCATTTGTACCCCCAATGAGACAGTGACACTTGTGCAATGCAATATTATTTTTAACTTGTACAAACAATTAATGCATTATTATATACTTTTTGATCCAAAAGCACACCTCTAGCATGGCAAAAATATATAAGGGGAAAGTTCATCATATTCTGAAGAGGAAGATGAAGAACACATAACTACCCATTTTCTACAGCCAACATGAAGCAAACTTGAACTGTAGAGTTCTCTTGGAGGAAAGATGTTTGAAGTTTCAGAGGATAACCATAATCTCCTTTTAGAAACTTCACATCTCTGGAATAAATATCAAGTAGAATAACGGCACGAAAGGGAAGAAAATATACCACTTCTCTAAGATATAGAACTACTTATGGCCATCAAATTACTTAGAAAGAAATGAATATCAACACAGGTGTCTCTTGTAAAGAAATTGATGAATGTATAACATCTGAAACCCAACCCAAGCATCTTGTCCATACTAACGCACAACCCAACCCAACCCGACCCAACCAACCCGTTTTGCCAGTGACATTCGAAGACATGAAAAAATAAATGAATTTAGACCATGACACAGACAACCCGAGCCAGACTGCCCGCTTTGCCTATCTATGATATTTATAGATTACAAAATAAACATTAAGAAGGAGAATATGTATTCTTTATCATAAACATACCTGAGCAACTTTAAAGAGCTCATCCGGTCCATCTATATTAACATGTCCCTCCTGCGTGCCTTTGGCCTTTGTTTCTAAACAAAACACCAGATACCAATTGAAAGGTTAACTGAATTGTAAATCAAGATTAAACATATATGAAACACAAATTAATTTTAAAAATATACGTGGATCAGATTAAGGATTGAATAACTTACCATGTTGCCTTTAATCGATGCTTTCAATCCTTGTTTTAAACTTTCAATCTACACTATTTGCATATCTAATAATGCAATAATTCAATTAACCTGGTCATTCACCTTATCATTTATCTCTTCAGGTTCAGAAGCATCCTGGGACCTAAATAATTAAGAAAAAAAACCATATATGATGATATAGTTAACCAAAGTAAGCTAACCATCTACAACTTGCAAAGAAATTCATATCAAGCAGCTTCTGTATTTCGTACTTCACCTTTCCCAGCATCAACAAGACTCTACCACCGTCTTCATCATCTCTTAGGCACATATCATTCCCAGAGCAGACCGACTGATCCCATAGTTCTAAATCATCAACTAAAACAACTTGCGGGATATTTCCACAGGGCTAACCTTTCAAATATTCAAACATGAATTCACCGATAACACGTTTTTGCTTCATATATTCCCCTAATGTTCATCGTGACCCTACTTAATTAACACAACCCAAGTTCTTTAGCCTTCAAGCTTTCATTTTTAGGACTATTTTAACCACTCTATCATGTATAACTCCTTTATCTCCATTTAGATAACAAATCAATCTTTGTTGAAGACAATATATCTATGTTTTACAATAACCATGGCTTTATAGTACTACAATGCCAATTACATTAATTCTAAACTCGACCAATTTAATTCTCATACAAGAAAAAATTATATATTATACTGATATATATGGCATAAACAACAATAACAGAGAATTAAATAACATAAACAACAATAACAGATAATTAAATATACAGAACCCACAAATCAAAATCAATAAAACCCATAATCCAATTCGACTTCAAACCCAATTCACTAAGATTGCACTAAGATACCTTACTTGTAAGCCGCCGGCGGTTACACCTTGTTGCAATTGACGGAAAAAAAAAACAAATCGATGTCCAATAAATAGCCCTAATCTGAACTGATTTGTAAAAAAACGTAATCTGGACTAAAATAAACCCTAATCTCATAATCGAATTCGAGAAAAAACTAAAAACAAAACAACATAACTGCAAGATATACTCACCTTGTAGTGGAAGAATTAAAAACCCTAAGAATTTCTTCTTGATGATGTGCAAGATACCCCTTTTAGATTGTTTTGGAATCGATTATCAAAAGAAGAAGAAAGAAACTGGCTTCATTAGGGTTTTGTAAAAAAGGAGTGAATGAAATAATTGAAGAAAAGAAGAATATAAGGGATCCATATTTCCGACCCGAAAATTGCCGGATCCCGCGTCCATATTGTTTTTAGTTTGTGTATTGAGAATTGAGATGGATTCCCTCCCAAACTCACAAAACACCTCAACCATAGGTTGCCATATCATCAAAAAGCTCCAAAATCACATGTCACATGGCCCAAATCCATCTCATTTATATATATATATATATATATATAGATTTTATTTCCTAACTTGTTGTATTTTCCTTTCAAACAATGAATTACTTGAAATTATGAATGAAATGAAAATTCGATTTATTGAATTTATTATCACAATTAGTGCGTTATGATGTTTTGAACAATCTCATTCGTCCCACTCTGGTGTTTCCGCCATCGGTTGGGGTGTGACATCTGCCTCCATGTCCGGTATCATTTCCATTTCCGCTTCCAGCTATACTTCAATAACTGAGGCAGTCATAAAACATTAATGCCAGTACGCTACGAAAGAATTAAGCATACAAAACGCAAGGTAGACGGTTAATATACATTGGACATCTGCAATTAACTACCTAAAATTGGGTTCTAAATCATTCCTCTCGTAAGTAACATCATATGTTACATTCCTTCTCTATACAAGTCTAGGGCGACCTAGACTTCACACTTGGCTTACCTTTACCTCAGCTTGCTCGACTTCGGGCAACTTGTATTGGCATCTTTCACTTCGATCCGATTCTCAATTTAAGTCTGAACATCGGGGAAGGTCAAAATCTCTTAAACTATTGCTCTGATACCAACTTGTAAGGCCCCGATTCTTGGAGACCTCACGTATTGGATTTACTCATGAACATACAATTCTTAAACTTCAAACTCAACCATAAAATATGTCGTGGAAATTTGAAACAATTGGTTACAAAATTTTTTTAAACACTTCATTACAAATAAAGTAACATAGTTTCAAAACTAGATAACATTTTTCAGTCGATTTCCCCTTTGTCCTAGCAAGCATCCATCCTCCTCATTCCTACATTAGTCTGATGTGCATACAAATGTGTGATGCGTTAAGTAAATTCTAGTTTTAATTATGAAATCACAATGTTTAATCACCATATTATAAATAGTAACACACGATTATTTTATAACAATATCCTAAACTGCTTAGATTCTCATCAACAAAATCCCTTTTTACTTACAAGTCGTTACACACCAAAATTTGTATTAACCTTCTATATGTCTCCGAAGAGACGTTCCTTCATTTTGTCTAAAAGAGGATCGTCCGATGGCCGTAGTCACCTACCATAATCGTCACCATGGTATCTTCTTATAGATTGTACACTTCATACTAACTCAGTCACCTGAAAGCGCTTGTTGTCCCTGAAAGGACCGGTCACCCGAAGGCATCAAGCATACAGATAAGGGCTGGGAAATGACTTCTGAAAATGTTCACTTCTTTTAAATGCATTGTTTTTAAAGTGACCATATTTACTCTGTAACCTCTTTAAAAAACATACATTCTTTTTTGGAATAATAGATTTTAGTAATCCCAACTATTGCTTGTTGGCCGGCAACGGTCCCAACTTCAAAATTTTCCACTGACAGTCTCATCTTTTCACATATTGGCCTTCAATGGACTCGGACTAACAGAAACCTAACGCCGTTAGTCTCTGGTTGCCGGAAAAACATCTTTGGATGGAAAAAGGTTCCTAAAGGTCTGATCTATGGTTACAAAGAGGTTGGGGATGAAAATGTTGAGTTTTCTGGCCAAAAAGAAGTTTTTCGGCGAAAAGGAGTTTTCCGGTGACTTCAATAATTGGGGTTATTACTAGACAAAGGTTCCTAAAGGTTAATAAGGTTACAAAGAGGTTTGGGACAAAAATGTTGAGTTTTCCTGCAAAAAACATTTTTCCGGTGACCAGAGACTAACGGCGTTAGGGTTCTGTTAGTCAGGGTCCATTGGAGGCCAATATGTTAATAGATGGGACCACTGGAATTTTTGAAGTTGGGACCGTTGCCGGCCAACGAGCAATAGTTGGGATTATTAAAATCCATTATTCCTTCTTTTTTTACTTACGTTAACACATTTTACCATGCTAACATCTCTACTTCACTTTCAAAATGTTTCATTTACTTTTATAAATCATTACCTTTGAACTTCGCTAGTATTAACATATTTTATAGTGTCAACCTTTCGAACTTCAAAAACAAGTTTTCCCAAAACCCTTCCTAAACATCTTTCTTCTACACGCATGCACATCAGCCCCAAAAGCAGACTTTAAAAGAGGTCTAGAACTCACATGTTCGCAATTAATAATTGTGTGCTACCATGCCTAGGATAACTTTGTCGCTTAATATGCATGAGAATTAATACACAAAACCTTGTTACTTTCTAATACTATCACATGAGTTGTACGACCCTTTACATTCATTTAATAGATAATGTATTTAAAATGTTGTTTTTCCAAAATTATTGATGAACCGACATTTATAAAGCATTCAAAACATTCAAAGGATGTTTACCAAAGTTTAAAACATACCATTATAACGACACAAACTTAACTTGCTAAAACATTTAACAATATTTACAAAAGTTTGACAAAACATCACGAAGGTATTTAGTAAATAGCGACAAAGTTTCATTGCGGAAGCTTCATCATGTGTGCATGTTCGGTTCTCTAACTAGCTTGATCTTCATCCACAATTTGATTTCAGTTACCTATACGCCAAACATCCCAAAATTTGTTAGTTATGATAGATAAGACTTGTTTATATAAGTTCACCATACTAAACAAATCAACAACAACAAAAATGCAGACTTTTTAAGTCATCGCGGGGCGCGACAGGGGAAGGAATCTAGCTCGCGGGCTTTTACAATAAGGAAGTATGAGCCAGTGACATTATTTACATGTTTCTTAATGCATTTAAGATGGAACTATCGTAGTATCACACTTTGGCTGTTTTAGTTGTTGTTAAACAAAAGAAATCTGTTATGTGGTTTGCACGGGTGGTTTCGTTAGGTTTTGAGCCCCAATCGAACCAAAACGGACACCAAATCTTTGATGTATCACTTGAACCATGAGGTTGGGTACTTCATAAGGTATATGAGTTAGCCGCTAACATACTCATCTTTGCATGATCCAATTATATGTTACACTTTTATACAATATGATTCAACACACAGAGGCTTTGTCTCACCTGTAGTTGTTTAGGTAGTTGGACTATCCAGGCCCTCTACTTTGCATACTTATGGGGGTTCCACTTGTGATTCTAACATATCAATGCTTACATGTCGTCTCTTTAACCAGATCGATGTCGGAAAAGGTACGAACTGCACGATGCGATTTAGTTTTTGGTTAGAAGTTTCCCTTTTCGGATTTTGATTTGATTTGATTCCCACTTTGCACGATGCAATAGGTCAATGTCTAATTTTCGTGACCTTTGTTCACAGTCCAAGAAGGCTTCTTCAAAGATTCAAAGGTAATTGGATTATTTTGTGTAGAATTTTGTTTTGATTGATCGAAACATCCCACATGGGGTTGATCCTAATAGATTTCGCTGGGGGTTTTCATTTGATAATGTTATGTTTATGCACATAAGGTGTTCGATGAAAATCTTTATGCTCAAATGTGTTATTGCATTCTATGTCATTGACTTTGATGTATACAGAACATGGTTGATATGCAAAAACAAATAGAGTTTGAGAAGACTAACAAAAATGGCATTGCAACAAGACGTACTTTGTTGTCACCATTGACCTTTATATATGTGTTTTGAATATGTACTTTGTATGATTATAGGTATCTATCTAGCAATGCCATGAAGCAATATGAGATAACCACAGATTCTAGATGTTTCAGTTATGCTTGATACATAGGTATATTAAACCTATATATATTTTATCTAGATTTCCTGACCGATTTTTGTTCCGGAAGGTAGGAATTTGTATGAATTGTTTGCTTTTGTTGTAATGTTGACGATGTAGTTTTTAGGACTATAGGTATCTATAGTAATTTGAAATAACCACGGAATGTAGATGTTCCGTCCTTTCGTTTGTGCGCGATATGCCGATAAACAAGTTTATTTTGCATGTTTTCCATGTAGAACTTTTTAACTATGGCTAATTATGGCACATGGTATAACAAGGATTGTTTTTATTACTTATAATCGTTTTTAATTTTTTAGTTGGTCTAAAACAATTGGTTTGCAGTTCTGATTTGATAAAAAGGGAGGTGGTTTTCGGGTGCTACATCTGGTCAGGTCGTTTGTTTCCTTTTTACCGGAAGTGCAAAGTGCGGATAGGAAGGTTAACCACACCCACACCAAGCAAACATGACCTGCACTTTCTGTCGTTGTCATCAACGGATCAACCTTGGTACGCAATCTGTTGGTATCTTTTAGACTTACTACCAACCAAATATCATCCCAACAAAATTGCATGTATACAAAAAAAATAGAACTTCAAGGGTTATTTTCTTTCACATATACTAACACGTTGTCATTGGTCTCAAACTCAACACGTTTAGGGTGGTCAACTCAACGTGTTTGATCTGTACACATCCTATGTGACCCTTTGCCGCCTCTTTTTGTTGGGATCTATTTTTGGTCAACCACCTAAAACATTCTTTGTTCACTATAATATACATCTACCCGGCTTTAATGATTATTTATTCTTTGTTGACCCGTTGATCTTTTGTCATTATCAGGTTTGAAAAATTCTTTCGAATAGTCAATACTATTTCCAGTTGCTTGATGAAGGTAACAGTCCTTTGTGTGTTATTGAAGATTTTTTATTAAAAATTTACACCTTTATAGGTTTTAAGAAAAGTTTTTGTGGATTCTTGAGTTAATTTGGTTGCTAGAGTATCATGGGCTTGTAGTTGTTATTGCTTTGTGTTTGTTGATTGTTTTTAGGTGTTGATTTGAATTAATGTGGACCTTGAGATAATTTGGTTTATGTAGCATCATAAATAGAAGTATTTTTTTAACAGTGTTGACCGGATATTAGAAAAGGGCCTGCACCTTTCCACAACTGGTATGTTACTAAAAAGGCATGAGATTGATAATTAGTTTATTTCCTACCCACTTGACCAGTTTCAATTAGTTTTATTGATAATTAGAAAAGGTCCTGCGCCTTTCCACCACTGGTTTAAACCAATATTTTTTTGTTTTGTTTTTAAGTTTATTGATCGATTAGTTTTTTTTAGACGCTCTTCGCGCACTTCATTTGAAGTATTGTTTACCAGTCATTTAATTATTGAGTCCTATAGTTAGAGATGCTCATCAATTTGATTTAAAGGTTTAAACTTTTTAGTATGCGGATGCTTTTAGTTTGCAGGAAGGTGCTTTTCGTTTTGCTTACAAAGGTTACGAATTGCTTTTAGTTAGAAAACAAACCATCTTTAAAGAATCAAACCTCGAAGCCGTGATGCGACAACCTTAACCCCCAAAAATGGGCCAAATATCATCTCTGATAGCTTCGCATTTAGCTTCAGTTATCTATTAATTCTGGTGCCACAACTTTAATCTGCAACATACACTTGCGCGCTTACAAGAAGAATTATTTAGACCACCCATATATATATATATATAGGGTCAGGATTTAGAGAAAACGGTGGAAAGTGTGAGAACGGTGAGAACGCTTATGGATCGTCCGATCAAAACAATCTATGGACTAGATTGGCGCGGTGGCGTTTTCGTAAATAACATCAATTTTATTACGTGGACGCGCTTCATTAAGGGTAAAAGCGTCTTTTGACTACTCCAAACAAAACGCCATCTCATGAAAATAAAACGCCAAACAAAAATCACACACCATTCTAACTAAAAACGCCATTAGATATAAAACACCAAACTTAATTATAATAAAATCCCACCTAAAAAAGGCCAAAAAAATCCTATATATACAACAACTTAGACCTTCAATTAAAAACACACACAAAACCCCAAACGCCATAATTAGTATATACCAGAAAACCCAAACATCAAATATCTTCTAACCCAAAATGTTTATTAGAAATTCAGTTTGGTTGTCTGTAAGCTTTCGCTCAATGTAATGGACAAAATCATTAAGTAAAGATATTGTCCATTTCATTGAGTAAAATCTTATTGACTTATCCTCAACTTCCATCCAATTTATAACGCCAAAACATACAAAAACATTACTGAGGTTTGTTGTCAATAAAGTTTAGCTGTATGGGGTGGACAACATTGTCAGTTATCTTTCTTAACTGAGGATTAACAATGTTGTCCATCACCATACAACAACACTTTATTGATTTTAGCATGATCAAATTTACAGTTTTAAGATTGTTTATTTAGTGGCGTTCTTTTTCTCAGTAAAACGGCAAAAAAGATAACATTTTGGCTGAAAGGGTGTAAACTCAATAACATTTTGCTGCATGAGATGGACAAATATTATAGAAAAAGAGGCTGATTTCAGACTTTGTGCTTCCACACGGCGACAAAAAAACTACTTCAAAAAACAAAAATAAAAAAAATCATACAAAAGTCAAAACAGCCAGTGAAGATGCTTCAAAAGAAGAAAGAGACTAGTGACAGTGAAGATTTGGAAGATCAACATTTATTTTGTTTAAGTTTCTTTTTCAGTTGATTGTTATATAATAAGAACGCCATATCTAATAAAAACGCCAAAAAGCCAAATGCTTGTCAAAACGCCGACATGCCATAAAACGCCACAAAAATTACCAAACCATAATAAAATTACTTTGGGCAAGTATTATAAAAAACCAAAAAAATAAATAAAAATAAAATTAAATAAATAAAAAACAAACTTGAAAATGTAACTAGAAATAGTAACTACAAATCAGTAATACTGGAGATAGGGTAAACTTATTATATTAGAATCTAAAACGTCAAACTTGAAAGACGGGACGTGTTACAGACTTCAGAGATAAAGCTTATAAAAAACAATAATTACAAACAGTAACTGAAAAGACGAATACTTTATTATAATAATGCACCGCCTAACTTAGGCGCCAAAAAGACATCCTATAAAATGATACGTCTCAGCAACTTCCATTTGATCAAACCAAAAAAACAAACGCCAATACTACTAAATACCACACACTGTAAAACGCCAAAAAATAAAAAAAAAATCAAAGATGGCTAATATGCTTTCTTGGATATTCAGTATTGTTCTTCGTGAAGTTTCACTGAATGAATTGTTAGCAGATGGGAGTAACGCAGTAAGATTTTGCTGCATGAGATAGACAAAAATTCAAGAAAAATATACTGATGCCAGTCATATGGCATTTTGTATTTTTTGTTCTTGAAGAAGGCTTGGATGAGGAGAAGAAATCAATGACACTGAAGAGTGGGATGATTATAAAGATGAAGATCAAGATGAAGAAAAAGCGAAAAACCCACCCTCACGTCATAGATCTATGTCCCCAAACATCCACAAAAAAGCCACTTCAACAGACGAGCAGGCAAAATAATCAAACCGATGAGTTTGTTAAGTTTTATATAAAACGTCATATATTTGGTGACAGTTCTTGTACTATTAAAGAAGAGAGAGACCGATGACAGTGAAGATTGTGAAGAAAGATCCGATTAGGATTTTTAATTTATTTTCTTCGCTTGTATTTTTTTTTCCTGTGGTTGAAATATAATCTAACAATTGTAAAACGCCAAGATACCACAAACGCCAAAATGTATATAAAAAATAATAAAACAATGGGCCATCTTGTTTAAAACGCCTTGAAAAATGCCATTCAGATAGATTTCCTGACCCCCTGGGTTCCAATGGCATACGATTTGAATAAACGCCAAAATGTTAATACAATGAAACCATTAAACGCCATTAATTATTGAATTTAGTTAACGCCAAAAATCTTAAACCCCAAAAATTAAAACAATATTGGGAAAAGCGGATCTGGAAAAGCAGAAGATGAAAGGACAAAAAAGCCCCTCCGCCCTTCTCTATGCCGTGTGACACGTGTTGGGCCATGATGCGTTCTCACCGTTCTCACACTTTTGAGTGTTGTCTCCTGATCCCGTTTCTATATATATATATATATATACTATGTATTATAATAATATGAATCTTTTTGTCTTGCCATGCTTTCAACATGTAGTAATAACTGTGTAAGCAATGGGTTGTGATGTTTTTTTTGCTCATTTTATATTCCAACACATGTTATAGTAACATATTTGAATCACTTTTGATATCTTAGTGCTAATTAAATGTTACCTACTTAATTCACCATTTCAAATTAGTATGTCAGAGCATTTCCCTTAGCAAATTATACAATCAAAACATTTCTCACCACAAACGTAAAATCCGTCGCAGAGCGCAGGTACATATTGGTAGAGATTAACATTTCGTTTTTTTAGGAACCCAAACCAATTTTTTCTTGGTCGGTTCTTTGCCAAACCGGTTTTGGTTCGCTTCTGCCACGGTTTGGACGGTTCTTGTGGTCGTCTTTGGTTTGGTTTTATTTTGGTTTCACTTCCAAACCGATTCTCGCGCACTTTTTTTTAATCATTTTTTTTATGAAAAAAGGTTAAAAAACATAAAATACGAATTTTATTATTTTTATAGTTTTTGCTCTTTTTATTCTTATATCTTACATTTGTGGAGTTGGTCTCTTTTGGTTAATCTATTTCACTATTGACCGCGTTCTTTTAATGTTATTTCTTTCATTTCAGTTCATTGTAATTTAATCTTTCCATAAGTAATGGAACGTTTCTTTCATGCGACATATGGAGATGCAAACAGAGTGCGAACCTTTATCAGAATAGCCCCGATGGCTTACTGGTCAATCTTAAAACCTTTCTTATTTCACAAAAGTAGCTCAAGGAGTTCATCAGTCAACCAATGAGAGTTAAGATAATAGAGACAATGCGATTTATTTGATAAGCTCCGTATAGTGGTATTTAAAGTATCATATCCACGAACTCCATGCACATCATAAAAGTGATTATATGCACATCATAAAAGTGATTATAGATTATTATATATAATACATGTAATGTAATTAAATAACTATCATGATTTTATGATAATTATATATACATATATTGATTTTAAAGAACCTCTGTCTCATGTAATAAGTGGGGTAAAGTAACTAAATTTGAGTTTATGATCATTAGTACTTGAACGTTTATTTTTTTTCAAGGATTATTTCAACAATTTTAAGTTATATATTTGTGTGTTAGTGTAACACCCCGTCCCGGAATGGGCCGACGTGTCACAATAACAGTAGTCAGATCAAAAACATAATTCCATTTATACTTAAATGTATTACACGGCTTACAACTTAATAAAGGATATCTAATCCATTACAATTATTTCTACCGTCTTTTCCAAACACTCGAGCACTCTTCCATATTCCGTCCCAGATTGTCCTGATAACCTGACGTAAAGAAGAAAACACAAAAACGTACGTCTGAGCAAAATTTCGAAAGTTTTGCTCAGTGTGCGGATAGAGGAAAACAAAAGCTTATTTTATTTAATATCCGGAGGTAACTTCATGTGAAAATGATACGATGCAAAAACATAATTTCATAATCATATCTTACGGATGTACCCATGAGCAAACTGAAAACGTGACAATACACAGGTAGCTACTCCTGCATACTTATCACACGAAATGGCAAGTTGGCATACCCGTTATCCATTTCCTGAAAACTTAAATCCTAGGATCGATCCATACGCCTCCTAATATCTTATATGTACCACACTTGTACTTAAGAGACGCCGTGAACTGATATCTCCGTCACGGATGGAGCACATGATGTCGATGCCACAACAACATGCTCGTGGGACACTCCACGAGAAGCGATACTCAGGGTATCAGAGTACAAATATTCTTATTCAGATAACTTATCAAAATATTTTCATAACAGAACTTAACATATATTGGAACATGCGATAATGAGTACAACTAACAGAATACTATCGCATGACATGAAAGCTAAAATCAAGGTTATGATTAGAATAGGAATTCAACGGACTGTCAAATGAATCGATAATCAAAGACGTGAGGAGTTTTTTTTTAAAACAAGACATAGTAATTTAAAACAATTTGCCTTGAGTAACATAATACTTATATATCATATTAAACTTGTAACTTATTTACTTATAAATTATAAGTCTTAAGATATTTAACTTGTAACTTGTAAGCCTTAATATATTTAACTTATAACTTGTAAATAATAATTTAATTGAAAATACGAATTTTTGGTAAGATTAAAATCTAAGAGTGGAACCAGTCACCAAGGTGTGGATATCAATCCTATCTTGACAATTTCGTCCCCAAAATGTGGTTTATTAAACGAAACAAGATAAAACCTTGACTCGTTAATAAGGAACCACTAGAGTATGAAATTTGAACAATTAACTCACAAACATGTATACTTGTAAATACGAAAATAATATTTTTCATAAACCATTTTCTAAATAACTGATGTAAAATAAAACCTTTTTCAAAACGTTTGTAACTTTCAACACATATTTTATAACTTAAATCTTAATACGGAATTTATAACTTATTTCATAACTTAATCTTAATACGGAACTTATAACTTATTTCAGAACTTAATCTTAATACGGAATTTATAACTTATTTCAGAACTTAATCTTAATACGGAATTTATAACTTATTTCAGAAGTTAATCTTAATACGGGATTTATAATCAGGAATGATATACTTATATCCAAGCGACGTAAATCGAAAGAAAGGAGTCTATCCGTACCCAACGGACATAAATCGAAAGAAAGGATTCTATACGTATCTAACTGACATAATTCGAAAGAAAGGATTCTATCAGTACAGAATTTATAACTTATTTCATAACTTAATCTTAATACGAAATCTAAAATCAGGAATAATATACTTGGATCAAAACGACATAAATCGAAATAAAGGATTCTATCCGTACGGAATTTATAACTTATTTCATAACTTAATCTTAATACGAAATCTAAAATCAGGAATAATATACTTGGATCAAAACGACATAAATCGAAATAAAGGATTCTATCCATACGGAATTTATAACTTATTTCATAACTTAATCTTAATACGAAATCTAAAATCAGGAATAATATACTTGGATCAAAACGACATAAATCGAAATAAAGGATTCTATCCGTACGGAATTTATAACTTATTTCATAACTTAATCTTAATACGGAACTTAAAATCAGGAATAATATACTTATTTCAAAATGACATAAATCGAAAGAAAAGGAGTCGATCCGTACCCAACGGACATAAATCGGAAGGATTCTATACGTACCTAACTGACATAAATCGAAATAAAGGATTCTATACGTACCTAACTGACATAAATCGAAATAAAGGATTCTATACGTAAGGAATTTATAACTTACTTAATCTTAATACGGAATTTAAAATCAGAATTGACAGAAATCGAAAGAAAGGAATCTATCCGTACTTAACTTATAACTTATACCTTAGATCTTAATACGGACTTTAAAATCAGAAATGATATACTTGTATCAAATGAAGTAAATTGAAAGAAAGGAACCTATCCGTACTGAACTTATAACTTATACCTCAGATCTTAATACGGACTTTAAAATCAGAAATGATATACTTGTATCAAATGAAGTAAATTGAAAGAAAGGAACCTATCCGTACTGAACTTATAACTTATACCTTAGATCTTAATACGGACTTTAAAATCAGAAATGATATACTTGTATCAAATGAAGTAAATTGAAAGAAAGGAACCTATCCGTACTGAACTTATAACTTATACCTTAGATCTTAATACGGACTTTAAAATCAGAAATGATAAATCGAAAGAAAAGATTCTATCCGTACCTTAAAATTTCCAAGTGATGCTACCTTGTTTCCAATTGTAGATTTATACGGGCAGAGTTTAGCCTACTGATTATCTTCTTAACCTAATTTGCTCACAAACTAGGTATTTAACTTAATACAGCATTTACGATAACTCACGAGATCAAATTCTCACAACGAACGACAAAGTGCGATACTTCATCCATCGAATTAACGATGATCCGTCAAATTAATGACGAACAACAAAGTACAATACTTTATCCATCGAATTAACGATGATCCGTCAAATTAATGACGAACGACAAAGTATAACCCTAATGTGGGAGGCACTTAAACATCCATTGGATATATTGATCGATCGGACAATGAATCGTAATAGCGATCGAGTTATTACCCTGTTCTGCAGCACCCTGCTATACTTAATTAGTGTTTCGTGTGTGTTTTGAGAGTAATCGGACGATAACTCAGCGAAATTTTGGAGTTTGATCGTCGTTTTTGTGCCCAGAATCAAGTCCCAACATCCTCTATTTATAGTCGAATTTTGACCCTTAGGCGGCCCGCGTGAGTTTTAAGCTAACTTGAGGCGGCCCGCGAGAGAACTTATTTTATGTATAGGGTTGCCACGTGTGGGACTAGGCTAGCTGAGTCGACGAAATCATTAAATTCAACTTCGTCCGCAAGTTATTAAGAAAATCGTTAAGTAGGTAATACCCCCCCTGAGTTTTAGGGGCCCTAATCCTGATTCTGAAAATTCTGAAAATTCTAGGGTTTGTACAGAATTACTTGGGTGTCTTAATTAGGGTTTCCTATTGGACTATAAATCATAAGGGTTGTTTACATTTTTGTTTTAAAATTTTCGGGTGTTACAGTTAGTCTATCCGCAAAACTCGCGGGATCTTAGACCAGTTGTTCATAAAACCAAAACATTAGCAGTCACTTTGCTCCTAATACTTTGCTACTGATGCTTTCATGGTAAGCAAGAGATTCACCATAAATGCATTCAATTATTAATTCACTCCATGTAGTGATTAATACTAAATTTTCAAAAAGAATCATATACATAGATAATGAGTTGAAATCCAGTACAAACCATGTTTGTCACACCCCAATCGATGGCGGAATCATCGGGGCGCGACACTAGGCGAATCAGATTGCTCAAGAGAATCCATAACAACTATATTGCGATAATATTTAATACATTCGTTATCCCATACTAACAAATAATACAATCACATAAGTTATCACAGATTTCATGTCCTCTCGAACAATACAAATCCGACAACCTAGATTTTAGTTGAGTTTCTAGACTTCCTAGCTTGATTTGAAATAGCCTGCAATCTAACCTGCAACATACGTGAAAATATTTGTCAATACAAAAGTATTGGCGAGTATACAGGTTTGATATGAATAGCGTAATAGATAAAAAGTGTTGCGAAATTCCACATGCATAAACGTAACACACGACATATATACTCACAAGACTGATACTACCAACTAAGTCCTCGATGCTCGAATACGCGATGGCAAACTAGACCCCATCGGGCGCAATAGTACTATACTAGTCGTGGTGGGACGTCGCGAGTATAAGCCCTAGCACATATGCAACTAGCATCACGTATATCTATGCATAACAGTTGTTCGCAAGTGATGATTCGATTGATAGAATAATTTGTTTGATAATTTCAAATTGTTAGAAACGTATGTTACACCCAAAATGCGATTAAAAAGGGTTCAAGTATACTCAAAGTGCGTGTTTAGCGAGAATACAACTTGATTGGATTGGTTGCGAGTACGTCTGCGTTAATCATCGAATGATATAGTAAACGATGCACGGTTAAGCGGGAATACTATCAAAATGACAGTTATCCAGTCGGATGGTGCTCATCCGGTCGGATGACCCCATCCGGTCGGATGACTGTCGGTTCGGTTCGTTCATTCTGACATCCGATTGGATGACTGGAGTTTGGATCGGATGACACTTGGTCCGGTCGGGTGGCATGTTATCCGATCGGATGATATGCTGTCCGATCGGATGGCTGTTGATTGGGTCGGATGATAGTCATCCGATCGGATGACATGCTATCCGATCGGATGACATGCTATCCGATCGGATGACATGTGGTCCGTTCGGATGACATGTTGTCCGGTCGGATGACACGTCTGTTTTAACATCCCGATCAACTGTTTTTGAGTGTTTTTGGAAGAATTACGTACGGTTTTACTGGGACAGTGTAATTTCGTATTAACAATTGAAATTCCCTTCGTTCCGACCCGTTCTAACAGCCGGGAACCACCCCGTTCCATCAGATCTGGCCGTTCTTGACGGTTTCTTATGTTTAACTCGAAATCGTACAGTTCTTTGGTTAAATACATAGCTTTTAGGTGAGATTTGTCA
This sequence comes from Helianthus tuberosus, assembly GCA_030545235.1. Lineage (NCBI taxonomy): Eukaryota > Viridiplantae > Streptophyta > Magnoliopsida > Asterales > Asteraceae > Helianthus > Helianthus tuberosus. The sequence continues at coordinate 82,467,446 of CM060354.1, forward strand.
TCAAAACATGTGGAAATCACCCAGATCTGAGTCGTTTATGGTGGGATGAGGTCACACTTTGAAGTTCATATGAACTCTTGGTGACATCACCTTAAAACACCTCAAATCAGTAGATTTCATGGTTAGAAATTGAGTTTTAAAAGACAGAATGATGTAGAATTGAGTGTAGATCATAGAAGTACAAGTTTTAGGTTGAAATCTTACCGGAATCGCGAGGAATCGAGAGAAAAGGGTCCAAGAGCGTGCCTGGTCGAGTGGGAGCTGTCACATCACTGTTTAAGTGATGTGACGTGCTATTTATAGGCAACAGAGAAGGCTGAAGGGTTTTGGGTCGGATTGCCCATCCGTTCGGATGAGGCTGTCCATTCGGATGGCCACTCCGGCGCGGGGGATTTCTCCGTTTTTGAGCGTTGAGATAGTTTTGGAGTACGCGCTTTCTATAGTTACTTTATATTATTATTATATATAGATATATATCACTAGGGGTCGTATTTACGTATCCATATTTCCAAGTTTCGATATAACAATCTTTTTTCGTTTCGAGTGTGCGATTATTAGCGACGTTTCACGGCCATCAAGGAGGGTAGTATAGGTCCTTTCTCGATGTCATCGGGAACGCTATTGTGTGTTGTGCCACAATGACTGACGGGGTACCACTCACTCGTATTGTCATCATCGTCACGACGACTGGAGCTATAGCACTCACCCGAGAGTCTTTGTTAGCGTTAATTATCTGTGTTAATTTCGACACCTCACGGCCACCGAAGAGGGTAGAATAGGTCCTCTCTCAGTGCCATCGTGAGTGTTAGTATTGGTGATATAGTGATAATGTATTGCGAAAATATGCGCTTATCCTTCGAATAGCGATGTATGCGATATAGTTACATTATGATCCGAATCTCTGATGCTAGGCGTAACGAGTATATCGAGTAGTAACAACGCACGAAAGTGCGGGTTGTTACAGTCTCCCCTGCTTTAGGAAATTTCGTCCCGAAATTAATCCAACAGGTAGACTTTTTTTTTTAGTTGATCCTGGATAAGTAGAGATACAGCGAGTGACTCGACCGAGAGTTGACAAGCGAGAGCGTTTCGAATAAGAGAGATCGATTGCGATAGCGAGAAGGGGACGTAAAAGACAAAAGTAATATCCCACAAGCTGGCGTTCCAGAGTACCTCGTGTCGCGAAGAATATGTTAGTTCGATGCGATTGTAATTTTAAAGAACTTGAAAGGTTTCTCATGACGTAGGGTTAACCGAGTCGATCGTTAACCAACGTTACAAGAAACGTTCGTTTTTAGATATTTAAAAAGGAATTTTGGATGGAAATCTTGAAAAATTTCCTTTTAACGTAAGGTCAACTGGGTCGATGTTAACCAATGTTGCAAGGAAGTTTAGGTTTTAAACATTTTAAGGAATTCGAAGATGAACACTGGGGTTACGAAAACTCTCCCACGACATGGGTTCAGCTGAACTTGATGTTGAACCGACGTCTCAAGAAAGTCGTGTTTTTAATATTGCAAAAGGTTTTTAAGGAAAAATTTGGACTCATGAAAACTTCCCTTGGGCATGGAGTTAAGCTGATTCGATGTTACCTCCACATTGTGAGGAATTTCACTTGTCCCATGGTTTTAATAAAAAGTTTTTTTTTTAAATCAGTTTAACCGTTTGAAAAGACAATTTAGAATCAAGCCCCACTTGGCACCTTCCCACGGAAATTCGTTAATATGATTAAAACACTTATATATAGGAAGTATCAGCGGCGTATCCACCATGTTTTGCCCATATTACTTCCGTCTCGTGAGGCGGAGTCAGGTGTGCCGATAAGACACAGATAGAATTGCGTTTCGTCGGTCCATTCAATAGGAGGTCGGACCAATGTTGAGGATAAAAGCGACTAGTTTAGGTGGCGAGATTGATTTCGAATATAGTGATGACGGCGCATGCGAGTAGCTTGATGACACGAAACATCGAAGTAACGTGTCGGTTAGGCGACGAGCGATAAGCGGTAAACGAATAGCGCGATATTGATTAGATTCCACATTAAACCCACGTGGCACGTTTCCACGAGAGTTTGCTAACATGGCGAAACACCACGTTTAACCAGGTTAGTTTTGCCTCGTGAAGCGGTGTCATGTGTACTAATACCACACAGACTGCAATGAACACCAAGCGAGCGATAAGCGGTACGTGAATAAGTGGTAGACTATACACGATAAGCGATTAGGTGATTAAGAGAATAACACAAACACAACACTAGCAATGACGGCGACGATAATCGAATTACGATAAGCGGCAGTTGTTGCGTTGCAAGCGATGGAGGTATACGCGATCTATGCGGTTCGATTTGATTGATTAACACCACAGAGTTTACTAACATTGGGCCCCGCATGGCCTTTTTCCATGAAAGCCCACTGATATGATTAAAACACCTTGCTTAACCATATGAGCTTCGTCTCGTGAAGCGAGGTCATGCGTGCTAACTTAACACAAATATCACAGATAACGGTATAACGATAGATTGATACACAGCAAACGATATAGATTCACATAATAAGCGATAGAGATTGTGAGATACACATGATAAACGATTGCGATTAGCCGAGTTTTGTTTCGAATAAGCTTAACGTTGCGTTGCGACGCATCACGGTTATCGAGGAGGGTAAAATAGGTCCTCACTCAACAATGTCGTGAGCGTTTATGTACTTGACGAGATTTTTTGTGACAGATTTACGACCAGTCTTGCGTCGATGCAATTGCCCTACGGGGGTAGACTCTCCAGAGTCCATCGATGAGGCGATTGAACTGCGTTTGCAGACTTACGACAAGTCTCGCGATGATACGGTTTGTTACGCCTTGCGATTGAGTGTAGTGTGTTGAAAATAATCTCAATAGTATAATAGGTCTAATAACGTTCAACTCCGCGTGGCACTTTCTTCACGGAACTTCGGTAGTATGATATAGCACACCTTGCTTGACCCCTACTACTTAGATCCTGTGGTTTGGTGTCATACTTCGTCGTAACGCTTATGGCACCTTAGAATTTACTACGATCTCCGTGCACTGACCCAAATAATCCCGTGTGCACCCGTGATTAATCGTTCCTTGCACGTTTATCATACCTCGTTCTAAGAGTGTAGTGAGGGTAAAACACATTATTTCGTGATATAGTAGATAGTATGTGTGTGAATCTAGTCTAAGTGTGATGACCAGAGTGTGAGAGAGAAAACGAAAACGAGAGTTAATGTTACGCATAGTGGCAACATCGAGTAATAGAGTAGGTTCAAAACTTAGAAATTAACGTCGAAAATCGTATCATTACAACTTTATCGTACGCTTGCTAGATGTCTGATGCTGAAGGCTTTTGCTGGAGCTGTTGTTGTTGTACTCAAGTTCGCGGTTCGATGCGGCAGTTGCGGGTGAAGTGACCGTAGCGGTTGCAGCTATTGCAATAGCGACAGTCAGCCCCAATTGGATGATGATAGGTGCATGAGTAGCACTGAGGATGAGCTCCAGTGTACGCTCGTTTTGGGAACACCGGGACTGCTTGAAGAGGCTTCGGCTGCCGCAGTTCGGTGGTTGATGAGTTCGGGCTTGAAGTCTTTCGTTTGCGGCTGGGTTTGTCGGTGTCTTGCGAAGAGGTGTCGTTGTTGGAGGATTCGTCTGAGGACTCACATGCAGAATCATTGGCCGAGTTGTCGGAAGATCCGTCGGCAGATTTGTCAGAAAAATCGGCATCAGATTCGTCAGAAGAATCGTTAGCAGATTCGTCAGAAGAATCGTTAGCAGATTCGTCAGAAGAATCGTCAGCAGATTCGTTAGAAGAATCGTCAACAGATTCATTAAAAGAATCGTCAACAAGATCGTCTGAAGAATTTATGGCGATTGCTTGATAGGCTTGCTTGACAGGATTCTTTGAGAAGAACCCTTCCATGAGTCGTTTGTTGTTGATTTCTGCAGCTAAGCGGTAGGTTTTTTCGATGGTAGCAGGTCTTGCAGCTTCGACAAAATCACCCACACACTCAGGCAAGCCGCGATTGTACTTCGAAATGGCTTTTTCTGAAGTGTTGACTTGACTTGGGCAGATCATGCTAAGCTGTTTGAACCTTGCGGTGTAGCCAATGTTGTCACTTTCGACTTGCTTGATTTTCCAGAATTCGTCTTCCAGCTTCTGAATTTCGTGAGGAGGACAGTACTCTTTCTTCATGAGTTCTTTCAGCTCATTCCAAGAGAGAGCGTAAGCTGCGGAGATCCCACATTTGTTACGTTCGGTGGTCCACCAGTCGAGTGCTCGTGATTGAAACACTCCGGTAGCGCAAGTAGTACGGAAACTATCGGGACACCCACTTTGACGAAGGGTAACTTCGATAGAATCGAACCACTAGAGTAGTTGAGTCACACCTCCTTCGCCCGTGAATTCCATCGGGTCACAGGCTTTGAAGTGTTTGTAAAGAAAAGCAGATTGCGGCGCTTCCGTCTTGGAGTCTTCCAAGGCTCGAGAGTTGCTGAGAGAGTGCACTCGAGCGGAAATTTAAGGAATGAGCTTGACCACTTCCTTGTTCACAAGTGATGCAATCCTCTTATCGGCGCTTCGTTTGGCTCTTCTCCTAGCTATTCGTCTCGAGGTAGAGTCGTTGGAAGGCATCTAGACAGAAAGAGACTTGAAATGAGATTCGATCATAATGATTTTTGAGTTTTGCGATGCGATTGAGCGCGTTCAAAGCTTGATGTGATAGTATAATAATAGTAATGCGAATCACGTAGGAGCCATATAGGAGACACGAAGTTCCTAAGTTCTCACACAATGACTCATTGTTTATACGTATATATATACTTATATAAATGTAGTTTGTAATCATACACATACAGGTCAATTTAGAATAAGCGAGGACGCGTCGAGGTGAGAAAGCGAGAACGAAGGCGATAGTTTATGCATTAGTTTTGTTGCGACCATTCGGGTTTCGTTTTGGATTGCGATGGCTGTGCGAATTGTGCGTTTATAAAGCAGGGAGTGAAAATTGTTAAATCGATAAAGCGTAAAGTTTCAAAATGTAAATAAGTTCCAACCATTTGTAAGATCGGCGGGTCGTATGATAGAGTGCCTTGGGTGTTTAGGCGTCGACTACCCAAGGTAACCCAACTATATTCAACAAGTTCGTGCGTGCGCGTTACCTGGAAGACTTCATGCTTCCACTGGGATGCAGCTCATGGCATTCGTCTCCCTAGTCATCGCGTGGCTTGAGTTATCGTGATAGTCGAGTCCTTGGTGAGAGCTTTTTGAAAACCAATTTATAGAGAGTGGAACGGCTTATTAAGGTACGGGTTTCACCCCTGACTTAACAACTTCGTTCCTATTTGTGGTTATGCCCTTCGAATAAATTCGTGAGTTCCACTTGATTTCGAAATGGAGACTTTCGTCGAGATGTGCATGTCACTCCTAACTCGATGAAAGGTTCTCGTGCTAGAGAATGCGCTGAGTGAGCGATCTCATCGAGAGTTCTTGGTTTTCACACCGGATCTCGACTGGATCACTCGGTTTTGTTATGCGAGTATTTTCGAAACATGTGTATTGTGTCAGCCTTAGGAAAGGCTAAGTAGTATTTCAGCCTTAGGAAAGGCTTCTTCGTGTGAAGCTGTAGTACGCGGTGCTCACACAAAGTTGTAGTTTTTAGCAATTTCGATCGAGAGTATCAAGTAGGCCCGATACAAACCCTACTGGTTTGTACGAGTCGGCCTGTTGGTACTTAGACTATAGAATAGGTCAGTTCCTAAGACGTCGACCCGGACTAGGTCGAGTCTTGCCTAATTCCCTATAGTTATGGCTCTGATACCAATCTGGCACACCCCAACCGACGGCGGAATCATCGGGGCGCGGCACTAGGCGAATCAGATTGCTCAAGAGAATCCATAACAACTATATTGCGATAATATTTAATACATTCGTTATCCCATACTAACAAATAATACAATCACATAAGTTATCACAGATTTCTTGTCCCCTCGAACAATACAAATCTGACAACCTAGATTTTAGTTGAGTTTCTAGACTTCCTAGCTTGATTTGAAATAGCCTGCGATCTAACCTGCAACATACGTGAAAATATTTGTCAATATAAAAGTATTGGCGAGTATACATGTTTGATATGAATAGCGTAATAGATAAAAAGTGTTGCGAATTTCCACATGCATAAACGTAACACACGACATATATACTCACAAGACTGATACTACCAACTAAGTCCTCGATGCTCGAATACGCAATGGCAAACTAGACCCCTTCGGGCGCAATAGTACTATACTAGTCGTGGTGGGACGTCGCGAGTATAAGCCCTAGCACATATGCAACTAGCATCACGTATATCTATGCATAACAGTTGTTCGCAAGTGATGATTCGATTGACAGAATAATTTGTTTGATAATTTCGAATTGTTAGAAACGTATGTCACACCCAAAATGCGATTAAAAAGGGTTCAAGTATACTCACAGTGCGTGTTTAGCGAGAATACAACTTGATTGGATTGGTTGCGAGTACGTCTGCGTTAATCATCGAATGATATAGTAAACGATGCACGGTTAAGCAGGAATACTATCAAAATGACAGTTATCCAGTCGGATGGTGCTCATCCGGTCGGATGACTGTCGGTTCGGTTCGTTCATTCTGACATCTGATCGGATGACTGGACTTTGGATCTGATGACACTTGGTCTGGTCGGGTGGCATGTTATCCGATCGGATGATATGCTGTCCGATTGGATGGCTGTTACTTGGGTCGGATGATAGTCATCCGATCGGATGACATGCTATCCGATCGAATGACATGCTATCCGATCGGATGACATGTGGTCCGTTCGGATGACATGTTGTCCGGTCGGATGACACGTCTGTTTTAACGTCCCGATCAACTGTTTTTGAGTGTTTTTGGAAGAATTACGTGCGGTTTTACTAGGACAGTGTAATTTCGTATTAACAATTGAAATTCCCTCCGTTCCGACCCGTTCTAACGGCCGGGAACCACCCCGTTCCATCAGATCTGGCCGTTCTTGACGGTTTCTTATGTTTAACTCGAAATCGTAGAGTTCTTTGGTTAAATACATAGCTTTTAGGTGAGATTTGTCATCAAAACATGTGGAAATCACCCAGATCTGAGTCATTTATGGTGGGATGAGGTCACACTTTGAAGTTCATATGAACTCTTGGTGACATCACCTTAAAACACCTCAAATCAGTAGAATTCACGGTTAGAAATTGAGTTTTAAAAGACAGAATGATGTAGAATTGAGTGTAGATCATAGAATTATAAGTTTTAGGTTGAAATCTTGCCAGAATCGCGAGGAATCGAGAGAAAAGGGTCCAAGAGCATGCCTGGTAGAGTGGGAGCTGTCACATCACTGTTTAAGTGATGTGACGTGCTATTTATAAGCAACAGAGAAGGCTGAAGGGTTTTGGGTCGGATGACCCATCCGTTCGGATGGCCCATCCGTTCGGATGAGACTGTCCATTCGGATGGCCACTCCGGCGCGGGGGATTTCTCCGTTTTTGAGCGTTGCGATAGTTTTGGAGTACGCGCTTTCTATAGTTACTTATTATTATTATTATTATTATTATTATTATTATTATTATTATTATTATTATTATTATTATTATTATTATTATTATTGTTGTTATTATTATTATATATCACTAGGGGTCGTATTTACGTATCCATATTTCCAAGTTTCGATATAACAATCGGTTTTCGTTTCGAGTGTGCGATTATTAGCGACATTTCACGGCCATCAAGGAGGGTAGTATAGGTCCTTTCTCGATGTCATCGGGAACGTTATTGTGTGTTGTGCCACAATGACTGACGGGGTACCACTCACTCGTATTGTCATCATCGTCACGACGACTGGAGCTATAGCACTCACCCGAGAGTCTTTGTTAGCGTTAATTATCTGCGTTTCGACACCTCACGACCACCGAGGATGGTAGAATAGGTCCTCTCTCAGTGCCATTGTGAGTGTTAGTATTGGTGATATAGTGATAATGTATTGCGAAAATATGCGATTATCCTTCGAATAGCGATGTATGCGATATAGTTACATTATGATCCGAATATCTGGTGCTAGGCATAACGAGTATATCGAGTAGTAACAATGCACGAAAGTGCGGGTTGTTACAATGTTAACTGTAAAAACGGTGAGAACAAATCTGGGCCATCTATTTTTTTAATCAAGAGATGGTTCTGATTACATATCACCCTCCTAGAATTATTTATGTTAATTAGTATTAGTAAGGGTGTTTTGTTCAATTTCTAATTTGGTAAAAGATTATATTTGATATGATTCCCTTCACTTATCTTCTTCATCTTCGTGATTCAAAATTCACAATCACCATCCAAAATACACTTTGCTAATTGAATTAAATATTGCATTCACCTTTTAACAATCCAAAATTCCAGATTTTCATCTCCATCTACAAAAATTACAACGTGATCATCGGCCATTGTCGTCAAGGTCAATTATTTCGCCGGAATCTTCACAGCCGCCGCAATCACTACTGAGCGTCACCACCAAAGCTCAGCGCCATTGTCACTTCAACATGTAAATCTGATCGACACCACTACCTAAACCGGTAACCTTAGGGTTTTCTGAAGTTGGGTGGAAAGAAATGTAGGAATCGGTTCGTGCAAAATTAAATAAAAACCTTAATTATTAACTTGAATTACAACTGAAAAGAAAGCTGAAATAACAATACAGACTACAACTGAAATAACAGAAACAAGAACAAAATTATTGAAAAATAAAGTTCTTCGCTGAGGATCGTGTTAGACACGGGTCCCTTAAAACAAATTTCGTGTCTCCCAAGAGAACACGTTTGTTTCCAGGATACAACAGCGTGAGCAGTTGCACTGCCGGTCTTGACTCTAACCCGAAGGTGTACCTTGCTACTTGAAAGAAGAAGATAAGAATTCTGTAGGGAGAGAAGATTGTATCAGAGCTGTGTAATTCGGTGTGTATGGTTCTGCATCAGGCTCCTCTATTTATACTGTAGGTGTGAAACTAAAAAAATGAATTAAATGGGAGAATTAAACTGCATTAAACGTCTTTAATGCACTTTAATTCGTCACTTAATTCTCAGTCAAAAGCATTGACTCGTTAGTTTCGAATGCTGAAGTGTAACTGCACTGGCATTAACTGCTGGAATGTTCTGCGCGCGCGCGCGCAAGTCTGCTCGCTCATGCACGCGTGCACCATTTTCACTCACTTCCATGCGCGTGTGCACCACTTTGGCTCAATCCCATGCGCACCTGCGCCACGTCATGCGCCACTGCGCGCGAACCCACCAGGGTCACGCGCTTGCATGCCACGTCACCAACCACCTGGTCCTTGCATCCCATGTGCTCCACCACGCGCACGCGGTCAAAAATACAAAGGCGGCTCGCAGCGATGCGAAGTGCAAAGTGCGCCATCAAAGCGCCACATTGCGCCTCATCGCCCACGCGCACGCGCACGCGGGCGTGTGCGAGTGCGAGTTAGGGTGCTTCGCACCCTTCGCGAGTACACTTAGTGAGTGCTTCCATGAAACAATAAGGATGGAGAGTTCCCACTTAAATACCCCTTTAAGTTTCATCTTTCCTCCTATGTGGGACAAGGTGCCACTTCCCCACTTTTTCAGCATTCAAGTTTCAAACACCAAACTTTGAGCATCGATATCTCATTCATCTTAGCTCCGTTTTGGACGTGGTTTAGTTCGTTGCGAAGCTCTTCCAACATAGAACACAAAACACAAATAAATATATAAAACCCGCTCATTTTCATATATTTATTTCTAGTCCAAAATAGGAAAAATCATTTTCCTATATTTGTGAAAAATACTATTTTCACAAATTTCCAACAATCCCCCACATGAATAGAAATCGATCTATCAAGTTTCAACGATACACGTTCAACAGTTGAGTATTGCTAGATAGGTAGGTGTAACATTTGAACCTTCTTTTGTGAAGCATACTTGGCCTCCTAGGGTCTTGTAGACGCGGTGTCTTTGAACAATCCCCCATTTTTGTAGGCGACAATATACATTCACACAATACTCTCCCTTGTTGAGTTAAGTCCTCATGATTGTGTCCGTTTATGGTCATGGAACACTTTCCTGGTTCTGCGAGAGCTCTAGGATTTGCGCCTCCCCACAGATCCATTCAAAGCGACCCCACTTCTCTCTAACATAGGTGATTCCTCTGAATCATTAAAAGCATCATGGTTAATTTTGGATTTCCTCAAAATCCTTAACCTCAACATGCTTAACCTTTCCTTCATGTCACTGATTGGAATGGACTAGGAAGTATACAACTCCCTTTATTCATTTTGGGGCACCCCCCACAGTGACTCCCTTTGGGTTTATGATTAAGTTTGCCTATTGAACCTAGATCTTGGGATCTCCAGTCAACTAGGTTAGGTTTCCCTCACATTCCCTTCTTCTATGGGCTTTAGTCCCATTCCTCTTGATGACTTATACACTTTATCTTTGCTTAAGCGTTTTGTTAACGGGTCAGCAATGTTCTCCTTTGACCTGACATAGTCAACTGAGATAACACCCATTGAGATAAGTTGTCGTACCATGTTGTGTCTACGTCGAATGTGCCTTGATCTGCCATTGTACATAACGCTTTGTGCTCTAACAAGCGCAGATTGATTGTCACAATGTATGCAAATCGCCGTCAACGACTTTGGCCATCTTGGAATATCTTCCACAAATTGACGTAGCCACTCCGCCTCTTCCTTGCTTTTATCTAAAGCGACAAATTCGGATTCCATCGTGGATCTAGCTATAACAGTTTGCTTGGAAGACTTCCAAGCTATAGCTGCTCCCGCAAGTGTAAACACATATCCACTTGTCGATCTATGATCTTTTATATCCGATATCCAGTTCGCGTCAGTGTATCCTTCGATCACTGCTGAATCACGGGTATAATGCAATCCATAGTCTCTCGTGTATCTTATGTATCTGATCACCCTTGTGATAGCCTTCCAATGTTCTGCGCACGGATTACTGGTGTATCTACTTAGCCTGCTCACAGCATACGCTAAGTCGGGTCTATTACATGTCATTAGATACATGAGACTCCCAATAATCCTTGAGTACTCTAACTGAGCAACACTCTCGCCTCTATTCTTCCTTAGGCGTTGGGTATTATCAATTGGAGTTCGAGCTATACTCGTATCGTCCGAATTGAATGTGACAACTGGCACTTTTCCGTACATTCCGTACAATAGTAGAACAGTAATCTGTGTTTTAAGAACTGTGCATGGTATAGTTTACAAGACGAATGAATTTCTGATTACTGTTATATACATACAATGGCATTTCATGTTGCAAGACTTTTATCATTACTACATGCAACACGATATAGTTCTATTAATGCACAGAACAGAATTAGCACCATTATCAGACAAACTAAAAGCACTGACGGGAGTTCAGTAATTAGACAGACATGATGTTAAGACACAGAATGAGCCCCAGAACCAAGTGATACACTAGGATAGTGTGTAGGAAAGTAGGGATTACAAAACTGCCTTCCTAGTGATGACATAGGTGCCGGAAAGTGCCAGAAACACACTAAAACTGCAAAATTCTGCAGAAAATAAATAAATTCAGCAATTTTCAGCAATTTAACATCTCATTGTAATGCAGAAAAGTGGTTTAATGGCCCAGAATACTTTCCTAAGTGTCGGGAACCGAAACTGTCATAAAAGACTACATAAAGCACACTAAACTGCGCAATTTAGCACTTTAACGAACAGTAACGAAACGAACAACCGGACACTACCCGAAACATCAAATTCTTACTAGAAGCATTGTTTTAGTGTTACAAAGCTAGTTATGGTCACCGAACATCATAACACACCTTATAAACATTAAATACATAAAATACCTAACTAGCACCATTACTTTCCAACTAAATCAAGTAACTAACCATTGAAATATTACACTTTAACCCCCCCCCCCCCCATCCAAGGCCGGTTAGGAAGTGGGTCCCACAATAAGGTTTCTTTTAATTATTTTATTAAAGATTCTTGGAATATCCTAAGCATAAAATCTAAAACATTATGGGCATGGTGGATGATATTATAAAAAAACCACAAGACTCCTCATTTTACCATTCAAGCTCACAAAACCTCCTCCATCCCCTCCATAGTTCACGGCCCAAACACCCCTCTTCATACCTCCATTTTCAATCCAATCCCAAGTAATCCAAGGTGATTCTAAGGTGTCTCGGGCCTATCTAGGAAGGTTGTAAGCAACGAACTTGGAAGGACCTCTCTCTAGTGCTTTTATCCACTCTACTTCTTCATCATCTTCATACTTGTTCATCCCTAGCCTTGTGCAAGTAGTAAGACTCTTGTGATCTCATTTTACTTCATATTATGTTGGTTAAAAGATGATATAAGATGTTAAACATAAAGATCATGAAGAAACATAAGCATAAACTTGAACATAAAGCTCAAAAACATGAAGATCAAGTTGTTTTAAGTGTATGTAGTATACTTGGATGTTGATTTCTTGTGTTTATGATGTTGATCATCAAAAGAACCTTGCTAGATGATGATTAAACACATGATCTAGCAAGTGTAAGGATAGATCTTGAGAAATTTGTAATGATTATCCTTTATGTAAATCATGAACTTGAAAATAAACTTGTTTTAATGTATGATGATTATTCCTACAAGTTATAAGTCTTGAAAATAAAAGATTTCAAGAATAATATTTTCAAGAAATTAAAGTTTATTCCAAGATCTAACATGATCATGATGTTTAAAGGAAGTAAACATGTTTTAAGTGATAAATCAAAACTAGAAACATATTGATAACAAGAAAAAATACAAGAATAAACATTTTTTAGAAAATCTTCATACAAGTTGTGAAGATCTAAATTCTTCAAGAATGATATTTTTAAATAAATAACCACACTTTAAAGGATAACAAGGCTTACTAATAACACTAGTAAGTTACTACAAACTTTTACAAATATTCAAGTTCATGAAGTGGTTGATTATGCTTGATTAGGCAAGATTGGTAAGTGCAAGTTGTTATTGTTGAGTAATGATTGATTGTGATGATTTTTACAAAAGAAAATGATACGCTTGAAAGCATGGAAACCTCCATTTTAGGGGAAACTATGGCAAAATTTTCTAAAAATCTAAACACTTAGAGAAATATTTGTTAACATACACTTACAAGTGTATTTTAAACCACAAATTGTTACAAAAACTTTGCCATAATTTTTGTTACAAAAATTATAATTATTGGAGGTTGGTTTTTATAAATAAAAGTGACCAAATATGTATTTAGGAAATATATATTTAGATGACACCATGTGTGTGTGATTATTTGTATATTTTGTGTAATAGTTATATTATTTTAGGATATGAAATAATATAACACCTCAAAATACCAAGAGTTGCAATCCAAAATATTACCAAAATTTCCAAGGGATAAACATACAAGTTCTACACAAAATATTGGTGAAACCAAACTAAGGAATATGACTTACAAAATATTCCGGAAAATTATATATTTTGGACACCAAGGAAAAATATATATTTTGGACACCAAGGAAACGAAAATATGATTTTTACAATTACTACAAGGATATATCATATTTTGACAAGGGAAAAATATATTATTTTGGCAAGTATAAATATATATTTTTCTTGAAATTTTTAGAAGATATATTATCTTGAAAGAAATATATTTTCTCAACAAACTTAAAATACAATGTTATTGGAATCAAAGATATATTTTCTCATATAAATATGAAATATATCATTTTTGGAGAAAAATGGATTTATATATATTTTCCAAGTTAGACTTGAAAATATATTACTTTAGGAACTCATGAGAAAATACAAATATTTTTGCCAAAGAAAAATTATAATTAATTTTTCTAAATAATATTTATTACAATATGTATTTTGGAAATATATATTGGTGGACTCTTATTAAAGATAATATTCCGGAAAATTAATACGAAATTAAGTATAAGAATACTTAATGAATACAATAAAAATACGTATTCTCACACGTATAAATATACACCGGAATACGACCCCAATACATGGCAAAAATATACAAGTATAAGAATGCAAATACAAATACACTCATCCTTGGGAAGGATTTACAAGCATGAATACTTGGGAAGTATCAAGTCAATATATATTGTTTTGACAATTATTCCAAAATTTGATAAATATAATTTAAGTTAAAATATTTATTATTTTAACAAATAATTATATGTTACGAATGTTTAAACGGTATGAATTGACCACGAAATGAACTATTAGATCATGTGAGCATAGATTGAATTTGAAATGACATTAATTCTTAATTAGGGACGAAGGTTAGATCTAACGGGTACGCCCGAACCCCACTCATGGTACTTGTGACCACTTGAGTGCTTCGGTGTCCCAGTCGAGGTGAATCGACAATAGTCAAGGTGAATTGACATAGTCGAGGTGAATCGACAATAGTCAAGGTGAATTGACATGGTCAAGGTAAATTGACACAGTCGAAGGGGAATTCGACATAGTCGAAGAGGAATTCGACATAGTCGAGGGAATCGACGAGGGTATAAGCCTACTTATTTTGAGTGCTCCCTATGTCTTCACATGTTTTAATGTCCATGCAAAACTTTAATCTGATTTGATCATAAATGCTTTTCATACCTGTTTTCAAAGGAGTTTCTCAAAGGCTTACAAGGTTTTCAGTACTCATACAAAACGCATGAACTCGTTCAACTTTTGTTGATGTTTTTCCAAAATTACATGTATTTCAGGTAACAGGTTGGATCTTGGGCGCAGGTGTTGTTTCTAGAAGTAGACTTCAAGTTTAGATGTCATCCACTTTTGTTGGTTTGTGACTTAGTCGAAGGTTGTGTTTTAAAACTTAAATAACCGGTGTTGTAATACTTTAAATTTTATGAATGGATGAACATCGTTTTGATCATATAGTTGTTTATTATGGTTGAATTCAATGATATTAAACCAGTCACACAACATACGCTTCCGCAAAAGTCAGGGTGTGACAGTTTGGTATCAGAGCTTCGATTGTAGTGAACTAGGATTCCTTCTCGAGTCTAGACTACAATCACTAGGATTTTCTCATGAAAACATTTTATAAAAAGGTTTTCATTGCATTCACGTAAGCGACAAGATCCATGAGTCAAACATTTTTCAAAGAAAAGACAAGGTGAGGACATTAGTAGGGAGGAGAATACCCCAAATTAAGGTGCCAACTAAGGCATAGTCTATGTGGGATAGACTTGCCAAAGACAAAATGACCCCCCCCCCCGAAAGGACAAACGAGAGTTATATGTGATATGATGCATCTATTTGCCTGTTTATGCTAAGTAACATATTTATTTATTGATATATACATACGAATAAGTGTACGGAATAATTATTGACGTGAATAAGATACCTTCGACTCCGAATCCTATTATTGTTTTTAACTCGCGCGATGAAGCTAACGGCCTCGCGTTCATTGCAAAGCTCATGGCTGGAATGATTACCAAACGAGATTCTAAGCTTGTTTCCGTAGGAGATGGCTGCTCTTCCCTCTCGATTGTGAAGGTGCCTGACTACGGTAGTGACCGCGAGGCAGAGGCGGCAACCTTGGACAACAACCTTATCAGCAGGACGAGGTCCTTGTGGCTTTTGCGGAGTAAGATTAACGATACACTTGACCAGACAAGGAAGATGAAGTATTCATCTTAAAGGTGCCCTCCAACTACTAGGAATTCTCCTTATTCCTATTTCGTTTAATCATCGTGCCTAATCGTGCGTAACGATAACGAATGTTAGCGTGTGGACCACCGCAATGGTCCTTTCCATGTCAGAGGTATAAGGACAGTAGTGTCCCCTCCTTGGTTGATCATCTGCTTGGACGAGGGAAAATTGGGGTAACTGTGCAAGACAATTTATTATTACGGAGGCCCACGTAATAACGACTTGTAGTGCATGGAAATCCTGGTGGACTCTTCGGGTCAGGTTAATGATCACCATCCCTCCAAAAATAATCTATAGGTGTTCACACCTTCATCTGGTAGAACAACACCTAGACCATTGCCTTAGCACTTTACAAAGTAGGAAACCTGTCTTTGCCTACTTCTTGTCTGACACTTCTACCCGTCTACGAGCCTTTGGGAATCAGTTTCTAAGCAAGTGAAGATGGCTAACACGCGGGAAAGATTCGGTGACGTCACACTCTCTATCACCTCTATATGCACAAACCCCACCCATTGGAAAGCATATCCGTCATGGTGAAGCTTAAGACCTAAGAAAACCAATGCAGAAGGAAATTAACTACCACTTCATATTATGAAACTTGTATGACCGAGGTGATGTAGCCTCGAGTTCATTTTAATTTTCCCATTACAAACAATAAGTCAAGCTGCCAAGCCTATATGAGAGCCCAGTGGTTGTTTCCTTACTTATACATTGTTATATATATGCATGTGATATTAGGTGATTACATGTTTGCTGGTGGTAATATGTACCTCATAGGCAATTATGGAATGTTGTCTAACCTACTCCCTACCCTTTTGACAGACGAAAATGCCGCCCAAACGAGACACAGACACCATTACATTAACGGAGGCTAAACTCAACGGGCGCATTTCCCAAGCTATAGCGCAGCACGAAGCCCTCCACTCTGAACGCAGCGGTGGCACTTCTGGAAGTAACCCTCCAACTGGCTGCACTTATAAACAGTTCCTGAACTACAAGCCATTGAACTTTGACGGCACAGGAGGTGCCGTTGCATTTGTGCGTTGGGCAGAAAAGACTGACTCCGTTCTGAGAATGAGTAACTGTTCGCCCCAGCGGAGTGTTACCTTTATCTCAGGGTTGTTTTTGGATGGTGCACTCTCCTTGTGGAACCTTCAGGTTCGGACCCTTGGAGAAGATGCTGCTTATACACTGAGCTGGGACGAGCTCAAGGAAATGATGGAGAAGAAATACTGTTCTAGGGCCGAAATCCAGAAGCTTGAGACTGAGTTTTGGAATTTAAAAATGGACGGGCCGAAGATCGTTGAGTACGTCCAACGCTTTCATGACTTGTCTAGTGTCGTTCCCTACTTAGTCAAGCCGGAATTCAAGAGGATTGAGCGATTCATTTATGGACTTGCATCACAAATCATGAGCATGGTTACTGCCTCAAAGCCTCAAACCATCACAGAGGCTATCGATTTGAGTGTTACGCTTACTGAAGAAGCTCTTCGTATGGGAAAATTTTCGGAATCTGAGATAAACAAGAAAGAGACTCATGTGGAGTCTTCGGGCAATAAGAAAAGGAAGTCTTCGAACCTAAAGATAGGCACCCAAGTCAGTTATGGAAGCTCTAAAGCAAACAAAAGAAGGGAAGTGAACCCGCCCCATGGCAGGAAAGCTTATAGAGTCACTAATAAGGCCGGTGGTAAGGTATACTTGGGGAATGAGCCGAGATGCGAGGAATGCAATTTTTACCATGAAGGTCAATGTCTGAGGCCTAAGTGCGGGAAGTGTGGAAAAGGAGGGCACAGCAAGGATGTCTGTTGGGCGAAGGATCCAGACGGAAGAGATAATGGTAGAGTACCAGGTTGCTACAGATGTGGTGAAGTAGGGCACTTTAGGAAAGATTGCCCTAGGAAGAACCAAGGGAGGAAGGGTCTTCACGATCGGAGCTCGTGAAGCACGCCAGGATCCAGATGTGGTTACGGGTACGTTCCCTATTAACCAACCTTATGCATCTATTTTTGATTAATACTGCCACCAACTTTAACCTTGTATGTTTAGAACTTAAGAAACTGCTTGGCCTAGTTTCGAGTAGAATAGACGTCCCGTATTCTTTAGAAATGGGCATATAGAAGGTTAGTTTAAGCAGACGAGGTGATTAAGGATTATATTTTGGGAACTCAGAAGGCCGGAGCCTTCTATTACCATTCACTTGGGAAGTCATGTTGTGGTAGTCAGCATGGATTGGATATCCAAGTATAGAGCTGAAGTCGTTCGTTATAAGGAAATCAGTCGTATCCCTCTTGCGAATGATGAAACACTTATAGTACACAACCTTCTTGCAATAGGTGCAAGGGTATTAGGTCCCATAAGACCGTGGGTCTGCGACAACTCACAATGGTCGAAGAGACACAGAAGCGCCTCCGAGTGGACTTCATAGCCTCCCTGCTCATGTTGTCAATAAGGAGACCAAGGAGCCAGAGCCTGAAAACATCCCTGTGGTGGAGGAGTTTCCAGAAGCCTTTCCTGAAGACTTGCCAGGAATACCCCCCTCAACGACAAGAGGAGTTTAGGATAAACCTCGTGCCAGGAGCGGCACCAGTGACAAGATGACGCCTTACCGACTAGTTTCGTCCGAGATACAGAAGCCTCCGATGCAACTGTAGGATCTGCTAGGCAGAGGAAATCTACCTGGCCGAATTTCTCACCCTGGGAAGCCCAGTGTTATTCGTTAGGAAACAGGACAACAGTTTTTACACTCGTACATAGCCTAATCAGAGAGGAACTCAGAGGGAATAATGAGGGAGAAAAGTATTACGCATGGGTTACATGGAGATAGACAACTAACCAATAAGAATCGGTACCCCTTACCGAGAACCGATGACTTGTCAACCAACTACAAGGTCCCAGCTACTACTCCAAGATGGAATTAAGGACATGGTGTCCTTAGTTAAGGACACGAGAAGAAAGGTGGCAGTCTCCACTTTGCATCAATTTCAGAGAATTGGATATCAAGGATCGGTATCCTTTGCCAAGGATTGATGACATAAACGAACCAATCGTAAGGTTCTAGTTACTACTCGAAGATCGACTTAAGGTCAGGATGTCCTCAACTGCGAATACAAGAGGAAAATATCCCTAAAACGACCTTAAGGACTCGCTTTGAGCATTACGAGTTCCTTGTCATCTCGTCTGGCTTAACACATGCACCGGCAGTATTCAT
This sequence comes from Helianthus tuberosus, assembly GCA_030545235.1. NCBI lineage: Eukaryota > Viridiplantae > Streptophyta > Magnoliopsida > Asterales > Asteraceae > Helianthus > Helianthus tuberosus. The sequence goes on from CM060354.1 coordinate 82,486,416, forward strand.
GAACCTCATGAATCAGGTGTGTAAGCCATACCTGGATAAAGTCATGATTATATTTATTGACTACGTTCTTATATGCTCAACGACCAAGGAAGGTCATGAGCAACATCTGCAATTTATCTTGTGACTCTTAAAGAAAGAACAGTTATGTGCTAAGATGTCGAAGAGCGGACTTTGGATTCGCGAGGTAAGAACTTTAGGATACATGGTGGATAAGAATGAGATTCATGTCGACCCTGCAATCAAGGACTAAGGAGTCCCAAAGATGCAACCAAGAATTTTTAGGGATCGTAGGCTGTATCCAACGACCCCTAGAAAACCTTTCAAGGACTGTCCAACCGCTAACGACCCTAACATAGTCGACACCTATCTTGACTTCACATAACAACACCAATAGGGTTGCGGCTCTTGTGACGCTTCTCGACAAAGTCTCGATTGCGCGTTGATGCAACGAGACCACGTCATCGCATAAGCGTCACGTTGATTAAAGGAATCATGAGAAGAGACCCTGAACTAGGTACAGTAATTACGCGCTAAAGTTTTGACACCAGTACTTGTATGGGAAAACGTTGCACGATCTTTACTGATCACAAGGATTGCAGCACACTGTCGATCAAAAGGACTTAAACATTAGATAACGAGATAGAGTGAGCTACTGAACGAATGCGACTGTGAGATTAAGTATCCCCTGAACAAGGCAAGCATTGTAGCAGACGCCTTGATCCGCAAGGAACGCGCAAAGCCTCTAAGGGTGCGAGCCTTAGAGATGACCATACAGACAAATCTCGTCACTCGAATTCGTGAAGCTGAGCATGAGATGCTCAAACCAGAGAACTTTCAAGCTGAAGCGTTATATGGAATGTAAGTGCAGTATTGCCTAAGGAAGACAGAACCATACACTTCCTAAAACGACTTTAGGTTCTGTTTCGCGACAATTTACGAACGTATACTTGGGGGCAAGACTAATAGGTCCAGGTACTCGATCCATCCTGGATCTGGCAAGAGGTACCAAGACTTGAAGGATTAGTATGAGTGGCCCAAGATGGAAGCTGATATAGCTACCTATGTGGGTAAATGTCTTACTTATGCCGAAGTTAAGACAGAATACCAGAAACCATCAGGGCTGTGGCAACAGCCTGAGGTCCTCATGTGGAAGAGGGAACGAATCTTAAAGAATTTTTATTACAAGCTACCAGGAACCCAAAGAGGTCACGATATGATTTGGGTGAGTATTGACCGACACACCAAGACTGCATATTCCCTACCAAACAGTGAGGAAGACAGCGCAAGGGAATTAGTGGAGATTTAGCCTAGAAAGGTTGTGGCACGCCATGGAGTGCCTGATTCTATCATGTCCGATCGAGATGGTCGTTCTGTGCCAAGGATATGGTAGACGTTCATAGGCGTTTAGGTCATGATTGGACCTTAGTACTACATTTCACCCACAGACGGACGGCCAGAGCAAACAGACGATACAGACTGTATGAACATGTTACGTGCTTGTGTGACGAACCTTGATGAAAAGTTGGAATACTCACTTGCCGTTAGTGGAGTTTTCCTACAATAACACTTACCACACCGTCGTTTAGGCCGCCTTGTGTGAAGTTTCAGATGGAACGTAAGTATCGATCCCCGTTATGTTGGACGGAGACCGGAGATAAACGATTTACTGGCCCCGAATTGGTTCAGGAAAACTATAGGCAAGATCGTTCAGATACGTGATCATATCAAGACAACACGTGATATACTGAGAGGCAACACCGACGAGTGGCAAAAACCGTTGGAATTTGAGTTGGAGAGATGACATTTTTTAAAGTCTCGCCTTGGGAAGGCGTGGTATGATTTGGAAAGTGTGGTAGGTTGAACCCACAGTATATTAGACCATTCAAGATCCTGGAAAGGATCGGGACCATTGCTCACAAGCTGAAACTTCCAGAGAAGACCAGTAGTGATCACGACACATTCCACGTGTCTGGTCTTTAGAGAAGCCTGACTCTAGGAACAATCGTTATTCCCGCAAACAAGATTCACGTCAACAACAAACTCCAATAATTTAAGGAACCCGTTAAGGTTGCGGACTGGGAGTCCACAATACACGGGGAAGTCGTAATTGATTTGTTAGAGTTCGTTGGAATTCATATCATGGCCCAGAGTTTACTTGGGAACATGAAGACCAATTTAAACCTAAGTGACCACATTTGATTCACAACTCCCCTACGACCGATGGCATCGCTTGAATTTCGGGACGAAATTCTTATAACAGGGGGAGAATGTGACAACTGGCACTTTTCCGTACATTTCGTACAATAATTGAACAGTAAACTGTGTTTTAAGAATTGTGCATGGTATAGTTTACAAGACGGATGAATTTCTGATTACTGTTACATACATACAATGGCATTTCATGTTGCAAGACTTTTATCATTACTACATGCAACACGATATAGTTCTATTAATGCACAGAACAGAATTGGCACCATTATCAGACAAACTAAAAGCACTAACGGGAGTTCAGTACTTAGACAGACATGATGTTAAGACACAGAATGAGCCCCAGAACCAAGTGATACACTAGGATAGTGTGTAGGAAAGTAGGGATTACAAAACTGCCTTCCTAGTGATGACATAGGTGCCGGAAAGTGCCAGAAACACACTAAAACTGCAAAATTCTGCAGAAAATAAATAAATTCAGCAATTTTCAGCAATTTAACATCTCATTGTAATGCAGAAAGTGGTTTAATGGCCCAAAATACTTTCCTAAGTGTCGGGAACCGGAACTATCATAAAAGACTACATAAAGCACACTAAACTACGCAATTTAGCACTTTAACGAACAGTAACGAAACGAACAACTGGACACTACCCGAAACATCAAATTCTTACTAGAAGCATTGTTTTAGTCTTTACAAAGTTAGTTATGGTCACCGAACATCATAACACACCTTATAAACATTAAATACATAAAATACCTAACTAGCACCATTACTTTCCAACTAAATCAAGTAACTAACCATTGAAATATTACACTTTACCCCCCCCCCCCCATCCAAGGCCGGTTAGGAAGTGGGTCCCACAATAAGGTTTCTTTTAGTTATTTTATTAAGAGTAAATTAAAAGTTTTGTCCTTTATGTATGTCCCAAATTGCAGGCGCTGTCCTTTATCTTTAAAATTGATGAGTTTTGTCCTTAATGTTTGTAAATCTTACACGTTCTGTCCTTTATAGCAAACCCAGTTAATTTTTTTTGTTAAATCTAGCCATGTGCAAGGCACATGAGGGTACTATTGTCATTTCATATCTTTAGGGGCTATTGTGTAAAACTGATTATGTTTAGGGGCTAGATTGTAAAAAAAAATAAAAAGATTTATAAATACAAAATAATCTGCCATTTCTCTCTCTCCTCTCCTCTCTCTCTCTCTCTCTCTCTCTAAGGCTTCACCAACCGCCACCATATGCCGCCACCACCACCACCACTCCTCACCAGCTCACCCCACTAAAACCATCAAGACCCCTAATCACCTCCCCTTTTTCTCTACCACTCCTGAGCAAAGACAGCACCGTCTATTCACCTGCCACCACTGTGAACACCACCACCCCACCACAATGTCAAAAATACAATCGACTTAAATGATAAAAACTTGGTCAGTGGGTGAATATGTGCCAGCTCATCACCTGTAAATTCATAAAACATTACTAAGCAATAAAGAGCCCATGACTGACTGAAATTTAAAACAACAGCCACATGAGGGTACTACACATTCAACAAAAGGAATAAAATCTTTATAGCTTAGAATCCATTGAGGTGAATCAAAAAGACTATCTTACCCACACCCCACTTGAAGTCTCCTTCACAATATACATCAAAAGCTTCAAGAATCACTGCTAGAACAACAGTAACAACCTTTATTATCACCTGTTCAGAAGAAATCATTCATCAAACATGGAATCGGCATTCGGTGAACAAAATACGGTTTACATCTCGAATGTGAAAACTCACATACTGTATAATTCCAATTTTGATGATTAGGTAAACCCTCTGACCCAATCGCCATGGTTTCAAAAACAAATTCATCAGAAATATTTGCTTTAGTAAGGGGTTTTTGGTCCTGCACGCCCTTCCCTCTCAATACTTGCAATGAAAGGTGGAATCGTGGTGTGATGATGGCGGAGCTGGGGTGACAACCCCCTGTTGTGATGATGGTGGAATCGTGGTACGATGACGATGGAATCATAGTATTGATAGAAGGGTGGTGGTCGGTAGCAGGTGGGGGTGGGAAGTGGCGGCAGTAGTGGTGGCGGTGGCCGGAGGAGGACGGTGATGCTGGAGGTTGTTGCACTGTTGCAGGGTTTTTAGAGATAGAGGGTGGAGAGTCGTACAGAGGGATAATTTTTTTTAATTAGGTTTTTTATTTATATCTTATTTAATTATTTTACACATTTAGTCCCTTGATATAAGTTATTTACTCAATAGTCCCTGGAGAAGTGAAATGACAAGAATACCCTCATGTGCAAGGCACATGACCATATTTAACAAAAAAATCTGACTGAGTTAGGGCTAAAGGACATAATATGCAGGATTTTGAAACATTAAGGACAAAACTCGTCAATTTTAAAGACAAAGGACACCGCCTGCAATTTGGTACAAACATAAAGGACAAAACTTGTAATTTACTCTTTTATTAAAGATTCTTGGAATATCCTAAGCATGAAATCTAAAAGATTATGGGCATGGTGGATGATATTATAAAAAAGCACAAGACTCCTCATTTTACAATTCAAGCTCACAAAACCTCCTCCATCCCCTCCATAGTTCACGGCCCAAACACCCCTCTTCATACCTCCATTTTCAATCCAATCCCAAGTAATCCAAGGTGATTCTAAGGTGTCTCGGGCCTATCTAGGAAGGTTGTAAGCAACGGAATTGGAAGGACCTCTCTCTAGTGCTTTTATCCACTCTACTTCTTCATCATCTTCATACTTGTTCATCCCTAGCCTTGTGCTAGTAGTAAGACTCTTGTGATCTTATTTTACTTCATATTATGTTGGTTAAAAGATGATATAAGATGTTAAACATAAAGATCATGAAGAAACATAAGCATAAACTTGAACATAAAGCTCAAAAGCATGAAGATCAAGTTGTTTTAAGTGTATGTAGTATACTTGGATGTTGATTTCTTGTGTTTATGATGTTGATCATCATAAGAACCTTGCTAGATGATGATTAAACACATGATCTAGCAAGTGTAAGGATAGATCTTGAGAAATTTGTAATGATCATCCTTTATGTAAATCATGAACTTGAAAATAAACTTGTTTTAATGTTTGATGATTATTCCTACAAGTTATAAGTCTTGAAAATAAAAGATTTCAAGAGTAATATTTTCAATAAATTAAAGTTTATCACAAGATCTAACATGATCATGATGTTTAAAGGAAGTAAACATGTTTTAAGTGATAAATCAAAACTAGAAACATATTGATAACAAGAAAAATACAAGAATAAACATTTTTTAGAAAATCTTCATACAAGTTGTGAAGATCTAAATTCTTCAAGAATGATATTTTTAAATAAATAACAACACTTTAAAGGATAAAAAAGCTTACTAATAACACTAGTAAGTTACTACAAACTTTTACAAATATTCAAGTTCATGAAGTGGTTGATTATGCTTGATTTGGAAAGATTGGTAAGTGCAAGTTGTTATTGTTGAGTAATGATTGATTGTGATGATTTTTACAAAAGAAAATGATATGCTTGAAAGCATGGAAACCTCCATTTTTAGGGGAAACTATGGCAAAATTTTCTAAAAATCTAAATACTTAGAGAAATGTTTGTTAACATACACTTACAAATGTATTTTAAACCACAAATTGTTACAAAAACTTTGCCATAATTTTTGTTACAAAAATTATAATTATTGGAGATTGGTTTTTATAAATAAAAGTGACCAAATATGTATTTAGGAAATATATATTTAGATGACACCATGTGTGTGTGATTATTTGTATATTTTGTGTAATAGTTATATCATTTTAGGATATGAAATAATATAACACCTCAAAATGCCAAGAGTTGCAATCCAAAATATTACCAAAATTTTCAAGGAATAAAAATACAAGTTCTACTCAAAATATTGGTGAAACCAAACTAAGGAATATGACTTACAAAATATTCCGGAAAATTTATTCACAAGTATATTTTTGGAAAATAATATTTTGGACACAAAGGAAACGAAAATATGATTTTTACAATTACTACAAGGATATATCATATTTTGACAAGGGAAAAATATATTATTTTGGCAAGTATAAATATATATTTTTCTTGAAATTTTTAGAAGATATATTATCTTGAAAGAAATATATTTTCTCAACAAACTTAAAATACAATGTTATTGGAATCAAAGATATATTTTCTCATATAAATATGAAATATATCATTTTTGGAGAAAAATGGATTTATATATATTTTCCAAGTTAGACTTGAAAATATATTACTTTAGGAACTCATGAGAAAATATAAATATTTTTGCCAAAGAAAAATTATAATTAATTTTTCTAAATAATGTTTATTACAATATGTATTTTGGAAATATATATTGGTGGACTCTAGATAATATTCCAGAAAATTAATATGAAATTAAGTATAAGAATACTTAATGAATACAATAAAAATACGTATTCTCACACGTATAAATACACACCGGAATACGACCCCAATACATGGAAAAAATATACAAGTATAAGAATGCAAATACAAATACACCCATCCTTGGGAAGGATTTACAAGCATGAATACTTGGGAAGTATCAAGTCAATATATATTGTTTTGACAATTATTCCAAAATTTGATAAATATAATTTAAGTTAAAATATTTATTATTTTAACAAATAATTATATGACTTGGAAGAATACCGAAGGCACAATAAAACGTAGCTCAAAAACACTAACTAATACAAAGTCAAGGCACGACTCGCTCGCCTAATAGACAGTAGTACATTGTAGGTTGTCGTGCACACTAGTAGCAGCTTGAGTTTCGTCGGATTGAAGAACGCAAAACCGTGAGTTCATGTCCCCCTTTTCTCTTAACTGTTTTTGGTTTTATAACTCTCGGGGGTGGAATACATGTTACGAATGTTTAAACGGTATGAATTGACTATGAAATGAACTATTAGATCATGTGAGCATAGATTGAATTTGAAATGACATTAATTCTTAATTAGGGACGAAGGTTAGATCTAACGGGTACGGCCGAACCCCACTCATGGTACTTGTGACCACTTGAGTGCTTCGGTGTCCCAGTCGAGGTGAATCGGCAATAGTCAAGGTGAATTGACATAGTCGAGGTGAATCGACAATAGTCAAGGTGAATTGACATGGTCAAGGTAAATTGACATAGTCGAAGGGGAATTCGACATAGTCGAGGGAATCGACGAGGGTATAAGCCTACTTATTTTGAGTGCTCCCTATGTCTTCACATGTTTTAATGTCCTTGCAAAACTTTAATCTGATTTGTTCATAAATGCTTTTCATATCTGTTTTCAAAGGAGTTTCTCAAAGGCTTACAAGGTTTTCAGTACTCATACAAAACGCATGAACTCGCTCAACTTTTGTTGATGTTTTTCCAAAATTACATGTATTTCAGGTAACAGCTTGGATCTTGGGCGCGGGTGTTGTTTCTAGAAGTAGACTTCAAGTTTAGATGTCATCCACTTTTGTTGGTTTGTGACTTAGTCGAATGTTGTGTTTTAAAACTTAAATAACCGGTGTTGTAATACTTTAAATTTTATGAATGGATGAACATCGTTTTGATCATATAGTAGTTTATTATGGTTGAATGCAATGATATTAAACCAGTCACACAACATACGCTTCCGCAAAAGTCAGGGTGTGACTTTGAATTTCCCAAGGATCTTGTCCACGTAGTGAGATTGACTCAACACAAGACCATTTTGGGTTCTAGTGATTTTTACTCCAAGAATCACATCCACGAGACCCATGTCTTTCATGTCAAACCTAGATTTCAACATGTCTTTTGTTGAGTTGATCATGTTATCATCACTCCCAATGATAAGCATATCATTTACATAAAGACATAAGATTACATAACCTCTTGGTGTGTCTTTAAAATAAACACACTTGTCGCACTCATTTATTTTGAAACCATTGTCAATCATGACATGATCAAACTTTTGGTGCCATTGTTTTGGAGCTTGCTTCAATCCACACAAAGACTTGACCAATTTACATACTTTGCCCTCGTTTCCTGGGGTGGAAAAACCCTCAGGTTGTTCCATGTAAATTTCTTCTTCTAAATCGCCATTTAGAAATGCGGTCTTTACATCCATTTGGTGAACTTCCAAATTTCTTAGAGCCGCAATTGCAAGAACCAATCGTATAGAGGTTATTCGCGTCACAGGTGAGTAAGTATCAAAGTAGTCTAGACCTTCCTTTTGTCTAAAACCTTTGATTACTAACCTTGCCTTGTATTTATCAATACTTCCGTCAGCTTTCATCTTCCTTTTGAATATCCAACGATATCCAAGTAGTTTACAACCAGGTGGAAGATCTACTAACTCCCAAGTATGATTTTGTAATATAGAATCAATTTCATTCTTAATTACTTCTTGCCATTGAGGTCCTTCTGTGGAGATAACCGCTTCGCGGTTGGTATTGGGCTCACCCTCAACCATATAGCTCATGAAGTCTAGACCAAAGGATTTTTCAACCCTTTGTCGTTTACTTCGTCTAAGCTCACCCTCCTCGACCTCGGGTCGTTCATGACTTTCATCTATCCTCGTAGATGAACTTGGACCTGCTTCATCAGCCGCTGTTGATGAAGTCGCATGTGTTTGTCCTAACATAGGAAACACATTCTCAAAATATGAGACGATGTTAGAGTTTGCCTCTATGATAGTGTGTTTGTGTACATCGGGATTCTTGGACTCATGTACAAGAAAACGATGTGCACTACTTTGATGTGCAGATCCTATGAAAATGCAATCAACCGTTTTGGGTCCTATCCTAAGAGCCTTAGGAGGTGGTACAATCACCTTAGCTAGGCACCCCCACACTTTCAAGTATTTGTACGAAGGCTTCCTTTTTCTCCATAACTCATATGGAGTTTCGTCCCTATTTTTCAAGGGTATCTTGTTCAAAAGATAGTTTGCTGAGAGAATGGTGTCCCCCCATATTTCTCGGTTCCCTCCAGAACTGATCAACATGGCGTTTATCATCTCTTTCAATGTGCGGTTCTTTTGTTCCGCCACGCCATTTGATTGTGGAGAATAAGGAGGTGTGCACTCATGTATAATGCCACTTTTTGCGCATAAATCCGCAAAAGGTGCAACATATTCACCTCCTCGATCACTTCTCACAGCTTTTATCTTCTTTTTAAGTTGATTCTCAACTTCATTTTTGTACAAGATAAACTTTTCTACTACTTCGTCTTTACTCTTTAGTAAATACACATAGCAATATTTAGTACAATCATCAATAAACGTGGTGAAGTACTTATTTCCTCCACGCGTGGGAACCGCTTTTAAATCACACACATCGGTATGAATTAAATCAAGGGGTTCGGTTATTCGTTCAACCGATTTAAACGATGATCTCGTAAGTTTGGATTCGACACATGTCTCGCATTTGTGATCGGAGTCGATATGGAATGTTGGTATCAAGTTTAATTTAATTAAACGTCGTAATGAATTAAAATTTACATGTCCTAGTCTACCATGCCTAACATTAGAAGACTCAATCATGTAAGTAGAAGTAGAAATTTCATTCATTTTCTTGTTTTGGTTCACAACCATTACATTCATTTTAAACATTTCATTAAGGCATAGCCCTTTCCAACAAACATTCCTCGTCTAGAAAGAACAAAGTTGCCCGATTCAAACACTAGACGAAATCCAAACTTGTTGAGCATCCATCCCGACACGAGATTCTTCCGTATCTCTGGGACATAAAGCACATTGGTCAAAGTAAGCTCCTTGCCAGCCGTCATCTTCAGGATGACAATGCCTTCCCCCTTGATTCTTGCGGTAGCTTTATTTCCCATATAAAGCTTTTCTTCACCCGACGCTTCCTTGAATGTAGAGAAAAGAGCCTTGTCTCCACAAACATGGCGGGTTGCACCCGTGTCAATGAACCATCCTTTTGGGTTTTCACCCATCGCGTTGACTTCTTCAATCATAGCCGCTTCCTCGGTTATCATTGCAATCAGAGGCATACCATCCTCATCAACCATGTGCGGACGCTAACGCTTAGGTTTCTTGCATTGGTTAGCACGGTGTCCCGTCTCGTTACAGTTGTAACAAGTACCTTGGAAAGGCTCAGACTTCTTTTTCACAACCCCCTTTTTCGGTCCAAGGTTGTTAACCTTCGCTTTCCCTTTGTTGTCCTTTTTACCCCGTTTGCCCTTATTGCCTTTTGAGGACTCCCCAATTTCCACCATGTTTGCTTTAGCCGAAGCTAGCAAAATGGTGCCTTTTGGGGCCACCCTGTTGTCCTCTTCTATACGAAGACGGACGAAAAGTTCCTCAATCGTCATTTCCTTTCGCTTGTGCTCAAGGTAGTTTTTAAATTCTACCCACGAAGGAGGCAATTTCTCAATCATGGCTGCCACTTGAAAAGTCTCGCTAAGTACCATTCCCTCAGCATGGATGTCATGAAGTATAATCTGCAACTCTTGGACTTGGTTCACAACAGTCTTGTTATCAACCATTTTGTAGTCCAAGAAACGGGCGACAACAAATTTCTTTGTTCCCGCATCCTCCGTTTTGTACTTCTTATCCAAAGACTCCCATAATTCTTTGGAAGTCTTGATATTGTAGTACACATTATACAAGGCATCCGAGACACCGTTGAGTACACAGCCTCGACAAATGAAATCCGAGTGCTTCTAAGCCTCTACCGCACTCAAAGCCTGAGCGTCGGTCTCCCCTTCCGCAGGTTGGGGAGCGGTTTCAGTCAAGAACCTCGCAAGGTTCATGGTGGTCAAGTAGAAGAACATCTTCTGTTGCCACCTTTTAAAGTGGAGACCCGAGAACTTCTCGGGTCGTTCAGCATGATTCGCCACTGTGGACGCTCCCACAGTGTTGGCAGGGGTGCCGACAACAACATTGGTGTTGCTGATGTTCACGTTTTCAGTCGACATTCTGCAAAGTTCCAAGAAAACAAGTTAATAAAACTATTTTCAAAATAATAAATACGCCAGTTTATTATTTTATGAGTGCGAAAAAACCAGCCGTGTAGCTTCTAAGTCCAACTTTGAAGACTACAACAGTAGGATTTTTAGAACCCAGTTAAAGAAAGGAGTAGAAGCAGAGTTCTGTTTTGACAAAGTGGCTACTTTGAATCAAAACAGAGAAAACCTTTTTAAAACACAACCTGCTGTGAGAAAAAAAATTTAGAATCACAGCAGAATTGTTTGTGTCTTACACGAACGGTGTTTTAAAAATTTGTTTTAAGATTGTAGGAATCCGTTCGTGCAAAATTAAATAAAAACCTTAATTATTAACTTGAATTACAACTGAAAAGAAAGCTGAAATAACAATACAGATTACAACTGAAATAACAGAAACAAGAACAAAATTATTGAAAAATAAAGTTCTTCGCTGAGGATCTTGTTAGACACGGGTCCCTTCAAAACAAATTTCGTGTCTCCCAAGAGAACACGTTTGTTTCCAGGATACAACAACATGAGCAGTTGCACTGCCGGTCTTGACTCTAACCCGAAGGTGTACCTTGCTGATTGAAAGAAGAAGATAAGAATTCTGTAGGGAGAGAAGATTGTATCAGAGCTGTGTAATTCGGTGTGTATGGTTCTGCAGCAGGCTCCTCTATTTATACTGCAGGTGTGAAACTGAAAAATGAATTAAATGGGAGAATTAAACTGCACTGGCACTAACTGCTGGAAGGTTCTGCGCGCGCGCGCGCAAGGCAGACTGGTGCGCGCGCGCCCTTGCACGCGCAAGTCTGCACGCTCATGCACGAGTGCCCCATTTTAGCTCACTTCCATACGTGTGTGCGCCACTTTGGCTCAATCCCATGAGCATCTGCGCACGTGCGCCACGTCACCTGTGAGCCTCTACGAGCACGCCACATAGTCGCGCCGTTTTGGCTCACTTTGGTGCGCCGTGCACGTCACTTCAGTGCCCATGCTCCATGCGCGAGTGCGCGCCACCATGCCATGTGTACTCGCGCACGTACGCGCATGACTGCCACATCATGCGCCACTGCGCGCGAACCTACCAGGGTCACGCGCCTGCATGCCATGAAACAATAAGGATGGAGAGTTCCCACTTAAATACCCCTTTAAGTTTCATCTCTCCTCCTATGTGGGACAAGGTGCCACTTCCCCACTTTTTCAGCATTCAAGTTTCAAACACCAAACTTTGAGCATCGATATCTCATTCATCTTAGATCCGTTTTGGACGTGGTTTAGTTCGTTGCGAAGCTCTTCCAAAATAGAACACAAACCCACAAATAAATATATAAAACCCGCTCATTTTCTTATATTTATTTCTAGTCCAAAATAGGAAAAATCATTTTCCTTTATTTGTGAAAAATACTATCTTCACAAATTTCCAACAAGAAAAACATCAAGATATAGAATGACTTAATTTCATTTGGTAGAAAAGAGTAGTCTTGATTTTCAGAAGATGAAGCTTTAGTAAACCCTACCCCTGTTTTATCATTACTCCTTTTTAAACCCTTTTGGATATGAGTCCTGACTAACGAAGAATTTCCAAATTTGTCGAACTTACCCTGAAGTTCTACAATTTTGGCTTGTGCGTCAGCCAATTCTGTGCACTTTTCAGAAATTTCATTAGTTTTATCCTTCACAGTTTCACGAGCCAAATCAATGACCTGTAACAGTTCATTGACTTTGCTTGTTAAACTGCTGATTTCCTGTTCATTTGATTTGAGTTTATTTAAACAATTTGACTCTCGTTTAATCAAAAGAACATTTGACTCTTTTAACTTTTCTAATTCAGCTAACAGGATTTTGTTTTGCTCCGATAGTCTGTTAACTTTACCCTGTAGTTCAGTGCAATTATGACATGTATGACTTACAGATTCTGAAGATCCCTTCATCTTTGATGTAAGTCCATTCACATCCTTCAAGCCCTTTGAAACTTCTGCATCCTTATTCTCAGCAGTTTCCTTATCAGCTTTCTTCTTTTCCTCTACCACAACATCTGCATCAGAAACCTCAGGAATATTAAATGATTTAAACACACTTTCATAATCATATAATATAGCAGGACCATTTGTTGATTGTTGAGGTTTGTAAGAAGTAATTTCTACATTAAAAACAACCTCAATTTTACCAGTTTTGAGATTAAAACCCCTTTTATTCGGTGTGCCAGGCACGTAACCTAGAAAGTAGCCTTCGTCAGCCACCTCACCGAATTTTTGCTTATCTTTGTTTCGCACAATGGTGCAGGGTAACCCAAATGGTTCAAAGCCTGTTAAGTTTGGTTTCTCGTTAAACATAAGTTCATGACAAGTTTTGTTAAAACGTTTAACGGTTAAAACTTTGTTTAGGACGTAGCAAGCTGTATTCACAACTTCTCCCCAGAAAAGAACTGGTAGCTTTGATCTGAAAGCATAGTCCTAGCGGCTTCAATCAACGTCCTGTTTTTCCTCTCAGCTACTCCATTTTGTTGAGGAATATAAGGAGCAGAATATTGATGTTCTATTCCCTTTCGTAGACAGTAGAGATCCAAAATCCGATTCTTGAACTCCATGCCATTATCACTCCTTATTCTCTTAATCCTTGCATCATGGACGTTTTCCAATTTCGTAAAAAGATCTATCAACATCTCTGCTGTTTCATCTTTTGTACCTAAAAAGAAAACCCATGAATAACGTGAGTAATCATCAGTGACAACAAGACAGTAGTACTTTCCACCTATGCTCCTCACGTTCACTGGACCGAATAAATCCATGTGAAGTAATTCATAAGGGGCATTAATGGAATTTACTGTTTTAGACTTATGAGGTTTCTTGTGTTGTTTTCCCTTTTGACATGGAAGACATTTATCTTCCACGTGAAACCTCTGCATTGGAACCCCTTTCACTAGCTCATTTTTAATGATATAATTCATTTTGCGATGGTGAATATGGGCCATGCGTCTGTGCCACAACATAGATTCAGCTTCAGATGCTTTTGACAGCAAACACGCCACCGCTGCAGTCGAATCCTTGGCACCCATGTCCATGACATAAGTATCATTTTTCCTTGGTGCACGCATTACTATCCAATCGTCCGGAATAACCAAACCCGGTTTCAATACCAATGCTTCAGACTTTGTAAAATGGACCGAGTGACCTTTGTCGCAGACTTGTGACACGCTCATCAGATTGTGTTTAAGCTGCTCAACATAGTTCACTTTGTCCAAAGTGATCTTCCCATTCGAGTCTTTTCCTCGTCCAGTAATCCTACCACCATAAGTCTCGTGGGTGTGTTGAATAAAGTATTGTCGAAGGTCCTTGTGTTACGCTTGAAGCAATATATGCCTTGTCTCATTTCCGAGGAACAAACGGCGTTTCTTAGTGATCGTAACATTCTTGATAGACCTTTGATCTTGAATGAGACGACTTGGTTAAAGAAGTCAAAATTGAAAGGCCTCTTCTTAAAGGTTGATATTGAGAAAGCTTATGACTCGTTGCGGTGGGATTACTTGGAGGATATTTTATCTCAAATGAATTTTTCTCAGAAGTGGCGTAGTTGGATTTTATCTATTGTTCGGAATTCTAGGGCGGCTGTATTGGTGAACGGGTCGCCAACATATGAGTTCGTGTGTCAACGGGGTCTTCGACAAGGCGACTCGTTGTCTCCTTTTTTATTCATCCTAGCTATGGAAGGCCTTACAAAGATTATGAGACGTGCTTGTTTTTCGGGTGTATTTCATGGTATTCGTATAGGTGGTTCGGGTCCATTGTTGTCGCATTTTATTTATGCGGACGACGTAGTGTTTTGCGGGGAATGGTCCATTATTAACGCCTTAAATTTGAGACAGATCTTACGTGGGTTCTTCTTGGTTTCGGGTTTAAAGATTAGCTCGAGGAAGAGTTATATTTATGGAGTTGGTGCCAATGATGCCGAAGTCGCTGAAATGGCTTCTGCTATTCATGTTTCAGCCGCAAGACTCCCTTTTACTCATCTTGGGGTGCCTATTACTTCTAATATGAATCTTGTTCGGAGCTGGGATCCGGTAGTGGAAAAGTTCAAGAAACGCCTCTCTTCTTGGAAGTCGAAATGTCTTTCATTTGGTGGGCGCATTACTTTATTGAAGTCAGTTTTAAGTTCTCTCCCTTTATATTATTTTTCCATGTTCCGGGCTCCTATTCAAGTGATTGAGGAGTTAGAGAAACTGCGCCGGTGTTTCTTTTGGGGTGGGACAGAAGGGGTGGATAAAATGAGTTGGTATGCGTGGGATAAAGTTATCGCGCCAACGAAGTTTGGGGGTGTTGGGTTGGGATCTTTGAAGGATGCTAACTTGGGTTTGCTTTCCAAATGGTGGTGGCGTTTCAAAACTTCTCAAGGCGCTCTTTGGCGAAATGTTATTTGGTCGGTCCATGCGAATGGTAGGGGTTGGTCATGTATTCCGGTTAAAATTTCGATTGGCAGTGGGTGGAAGCAGACCGCTAGCGTTCCCGGTATCTTGGATAGACTTCATATTGATTCCATGAAATGCATTAAAGGTAATCTTAGGAATGGTGGTGCAATAATGTTGTGGCGTGATTGGTGGTTATCGGATGATGCTTTCCAACATAAATTCCCACTGTTATATGCACTTGAGAGGCACAAAAGTTGTCTTGTTTCGGAGAGGCTGATGACTTCCTTAGCTGCTACGACGTTTGTATGGGATTGGAGGACTCCAAATTTCTCGGCTGAGGAGCAGAGTGAGTTGGACAGCCTTATTTCTTTGTTAAATGGTGTTTCCTTGTCAGCAGGAGAGGATACCTGGTCTTGGCAGGCGGTTGGTGTCACCGAGTTCTCGGTTGGCAATGTTAAGAAATGTATTTTTGAAGCTACAAATGTTTTATCGGAGACTTTGTTCGAGTGGTGTAATTGGGTCCCGAAAAAGGTTGCAGTTGTTGCTTGGTGGGTGTTCCTTGATCGTCTGCCAACAATGGATGCATTACTTAGACGGAACATTCAGACGGGGTCTCTTTCTTGCAGAATTTGTGATGAAAGTGTGGAGACCGTAGACCACTTATTTACTGGGTGTCCTCCGTTTATGGAGGTATGGCGGGTTATCCTTGCCTGGTGCCATGTTCCTTCTTTTTTTGCCTTCCATGCTCGGGATGTTCTTTCCTTGCACTTGACGGCAAAAAGGGGTCCGCGGACAAGGAAAGTGTTTTATGGTGTTGTTTTGACGACTGTTTGGAGCCTTTGGAGGGCTAGGAACGATCTCATCTTTTCACAAAAACAGATTTCGGTCCGGAAAATCATCGACGAAATAAAAGTGATGAGTTATCTATGGATTACGAAGAGGGGTAGGATGACGGACATGTCTTGGGATGATTGGGGTAGGTTTGACTCATCAAAGATGGGGTAGTCTCGATGTTAATTGTTGTTTTTTGTTTTCGGCATTGTATTCCGGATTCTTGCAAGCCACTTGCTAGTTTTTAATGAAGTTTGTTTGGCCGTTCAAAAAAAAAGTACTCTCACCAACAAATCAATGATCTGCAAATCAACAATTCGGTACTCTAATCTCGATGAGTTCCACCATTTCATGATGACTCCAATCGTCGGGAATATTCATAATTGATATATAGCGATTAATCGATCTTGGCATCAGTGCTATTTTTTATTAACAACACACATGTATATATAATCAGCACTTCAATGTATGTGTGCTTTTGTGGGTTTGATCATTCATGTTATTGATTATTGTGTGATTATGGGTTTTAATTACAAACATACGTGTATAAAGTTAGATAGAGCATGTATTTAGTTAATCAACACATCTATGTAATTTAAAAGCACATATATTAAGTTAACTCAACACATAAATGTAAATTATCAACACATGTATGTGAAGAACAATGGATAATTTGCGATTTTGAAATGTATGTAATTAGTTAGCACATATACTAAGTTAAAGAAGCGCATGAATGTAACTTATCGGCACATGTATGTGAAGAACAATGGAACATCTGCAATTTCGGAATATGTATGTAATTAATCAGCACACATATTAAGTTAAATCAACATATGCATGTAACTAATCAACACATAACTAATCAGCACATACATGTGAAGAACAATGGATCATATGCGATTTTGGAATGGGTTTAGAGGAATTTGTATTGTACTTTGAAAAACTCATATAAAAAAACTGAAAAAGATCATGCCATGAAAATGTTGGAAATTTTAGTGAAAATGATTTTTCACTAATTATTTTGGACATCACTAATATTTATATATGTGTTGTATAAATAATTATTTATGGTTTTGTGTTCAAACTATGTCCAAATAGAGCTAAGATGAATGAGATATCGAAGCTTGAAGTTGTATCTTTAGAACAAACAAAGATGAGAAAAATGGATTGAGATTTGTCACCTTGTCCCACATTGGTGGGATGACAAAACTTAAAATGGTATATAAGGAGGAGCACTCCTTGTAAATTGTTTCCTTAAAGGCAAACACTAGTGGGGACCCAAAGGGAGCATCGCACCCGCACATATGTGCGTGTGACGTGGGATATAGGCCCAATGTGGTGCACTTTGAACTTTGCACACCGCCTTTGTATTTTTGCCCATGAGCGTGTGGTCAGATACATGGGGCTCCGCTTATGGCGCACCCTTTGGTAGCGTAGGCGGATGCAATGGCATGTCGCATGTCGATGCGGCGCGAGCTCCTTAGGCGCATGGCGCACGTCATTGGCTAGAGCGGAAAGTGCAGGTGGCATACGAGTATGGATGGCGCATGACCATGTGGCGTCCTAGTATGCATAGTGGCATCCGTGTGATTCGCGGCTCCATATGGCGTGGCGTAAGGTCCATGTAGTGTGATGCATGGACTGGCAACTCAGTTCGAGCGTGCGCACAGATTTGCAGTAGAAACAAAACAGTTGGTTGGACTTGGTCAAACTAGCTGTTTCAACTCATTTAATTCTGTCATGAATAAAGATAACAGTTTATTTGACCATATGAATTCCATTTTAATATAATTAAATCTTGTTTATTACAAGATTTATTGCCTCGTTAATTAGAGGATTAAAGGCAATGAATGTTTCAATTTTTTTGTGAATGTGTATATATATGAACCTTGGGTTCATATTTTGAGATATACGAAATGAGAGGATCTCATAAAAACCATTAGAAACATTCACAACATATTTTAGAGGAGTACTCTAAAATATATTCAACTTCTTTTCTTTATTTTCTAAAACACCAAATTATACCCAGTGTAATCTCGGGCGTGAGAGTCATCTCCGATAGTATAACTACTACTTCGGTTGTTGTATCCAAGAAACAGATCGTCTGAGAGGAGACGCGGAATCTGTTTTAAGGGCCCCGTGTCAAACACGATGCTCAACCAAAACCGTCAACGACAGTTTGTTCATTCTTTGCAGCGGAGGTTCGTACAAGACGGTGCGGTATTGTACTAGTCGAATTTCCCACAAATAACGAGAGTCTCGTTAGTATATATTTTGTAATATATTTTAATAAAAAGTGAATCTAATTCCTACAGAAAATATGGACATTAGTTACAATCTTGGTAACATGAACATAGGGATTTTCATAATATAAAATAATTAGTTATTAAAGTCATTAATACATACTCAAATAAAAAGGAGCCAAAGATTGGAAATAAAAAAGTAATACATAAAAGATTTGTCTTCACCAAGTGATGTAAGAGTTTAGCCCAGCATGACCTTTGTTTGACAAGAACTCTTACGATCGATCTTGGATCCCGAGACTACTACACACTCTAAATGATGGAAGATGGATGACGGTGGTGGATGTTGGTGTTGCAGTGGTGGTGGAGTGGTGGCAAGTGTGAGAGAAATGATTTGCTAAGGGACGGATTGGAATGGAAACAAGCACCCCTATTTATAGCTGAAGTCAGACGATCAACACGGCCAGTGCCCGCCTGGCACGACCCCGTGACCATCTTCCTCTCTCTTTCCCATTAACTGCAGTGTCAGGTCTTGTACTAACACGGCCCCGTGTGTCAACGGCACGACTCGTGGCCATTGTACTTGTTGTACTATCTCAGATTCTGCGAATCTTAGAGTTGACCATGCCCCGTGTTGCTTTACCACGGCTCTGTGTTGGTTGTTTGGTTTATCCTTCACTGTTGTCTTTTCTTCTGCAGAGAATCTTGCCTTAGGCACAACCCGTGCTTGGTGGGCACGGCCCCGTGCCAGATCTTCTAATCTTGCTATTTTGTTGGTTTGGATGTGGATGGGGGCTTGGCAAGTTGTGTCAATCCTCCGTTATTGTATTTATGTTGGTTTTTGCTGTTATTTTGCTTCTTTTGTGCATTTAAGCTCTTTTGACCCTATAAATTAAAAAGGAACAAAGAAACAAGCTTTTTCCAACATTAGTACTAAAAAGGGTTGATTTTACGTCGTATTTGATATAATTTATATGTTGTATTTTACGTACATCAAATACCCCCACACTTGAATCTTTTCTTTTCCTCAAGCAAAACTCTAAAATGTGGCTTACACACCCAAACGGAATAGGTAGAAGAGAAGGTTTTAGACTTATCTTTAGAGTGTCGGGAATCCAAGTTCTAAATTTATTTTGTTTTTATTTTATTTACAATCTTATTCGTCATGATTTATTTAAAACACAAATTAAGAAAAATTATTTGTTTTGGGCATAACATGCCTTTAAAAATTTCTATTTAGTTATAGGGTTAGGATCAAATAGGAAATTTATTTTGGTTTGGAAGAATAGGAAGCAATAGGATTATGACATGTGGCAAAATTTAAAATAAAGAGGAAGGGTATTTTAGTCAATCATATCCTTTCTTCCTTCTTCTCCCCAGTAAATTCAAAACCCACCATTTTCAAAACCCACAATCTTCAACCATTTCTTCACTTTCTATCTTAATAATCACTACATTATAGTGTGATTTTTATCACCAATCAATGATTCAAATACCCGATCAACGTGTTCTTCAGCTTTTTTGAAGAAACCCAGTTTTATTTCATACAATATCTCATTTTTTTCATGTGATTTTGAAGCGAATCAGTCGATTCGTTCGATTCGATCGCTGATAAGTCTTTCTAACATTCAAATTTCGTCAATCGGTGAAGAAATCTGAAGAAATCGGCTTCGATCTATGTAAGATTTTTTTTAATTGCATTTTTACGATTTGGGTTTTTGAATTGAGTCATTGCGTTTTACGATCTTGGCGGGGATCCAGGAGTAGCGCCCCTGGGAGCAGGGTCCAAGGGGCGGCAGCCCCTGGCTGAAATGCATCAGAAAATTTAATTTTTCAGAAATTACCTCATTTCAAAGACACTAATTCGTAGGCAGTTTTTGATCTGGTTTAGACAATTCACAGACAGTTTTATGTGTCCATTGCGTTTTAGAAATAAGAGAGTTTTATGTGTTTTCTGGCCATTGCGTTTTAGAAAAAAAAAAACACATTATTGAAGTGTTTTAAGTTCATTGCGTTTTAGGTAAACACATTTTTATGTGTTTTCAGTCCATTGCGTTTTAGAAAATACACTTTCTTTTGTGTTTTTAGACCATTGCGTTTTAGAAATAAGACATTTTTATGTGTTTTTTGGCTATTGCGTTTTAGATAAACACATTTTTTAAGTGTTTTTAGTCATTGCGTTTTAGGTAAAACACATTTTTTATGCTTTTTCAGTCCATTGCGTTTTAGAAAAAAAAACATTTTTAAGTGTTTTCTGACCATTGCGTTTTAGAAATAAGACATTTCGTTGTGTTTACAAATAAGACATTTCTTTGTGTTTTTTGGTGCATTGCGTTTTAAAAAAAAATGTCATTTAAAATGTTTTTTTTTTCCATTGTGTTTACGCAACTGGGTTTTGGAAAAAAAAAATTCGAAAATATAGCAATAGTATACTCGTTTTAAAGATAAAAAAACGTTCGTTTTAAAGATAAAAAAACGCTCGTTTTTTGGTGCAATTTTTATAAAAAAAATAATGTCGTATGAAAGAGTTATTAACGTTTAAAAAATGAGGGGGAATTGTAGGAGAGAAACTATTGCCTTGGATTGACTAGAATGCCCCTAGATAAATCCACGCGCCTCCTTTTTTTCCTTCAATTTCACTCATTTAATCTTAGCCCTTGATTAATGAAATAGATGGTCAAGATTAATTCCTAGACTTCCTACCCAAATAAACTTTCTATTATATCCTAACCCTTTAGTTATATACAAATTTACACAAAGATCCCTTTAGTTATATATAAATTTACACAAAGATGGTCGAGTATGCTGTTTATTCTTCTTTCTTGTTCTATATCTTGGGAGATTATTCTTTAAATTAATACCCTGCGTTTCTTTATTTTGACTATCGTCTATCGCCACATGCTCCGAGTCAAAGTTCAATTGTCGTCTACTTGATTTAGTGGGAGTTTCAACAACCGGTTTTGAAGATTTTACCTCTTCAGTTTTCGCTTGACTATCCAACTGATCAACAACTTTCTTCCTCACGTACTTTCGTTTACCGTTAGGGCTTTTTTCAACACCATTTTCTTGCGGAACTTTTCTCACATACTTTCTTTTTACGCGGTTTCCCTTCTCGAATCACTTTCAGGCGGTGTTTTTTCCGTCTTGCAGGTGTCTTTTGATTCGGTGTCTTGTTTAAGTCGATCCCTAATTCGTCACCCTCCTCACAAACTAAATGCTCTTTTTGTGTTGTTGAAACCGCTGAAGGCGTTGAATCCCCGATACAAAGGTTATCACCATCTTCAATTCTTTGACTTTCATCTCTATCTTTTCGTTGAGGATCGGGAGTAATTGGAGCAAATGGCAATGAGCCCGTGATCCTAGACGAGACTGCATCGAGTTCGGATCTTGGTGGCGAGTTTAAGTCATAGCAGGGGCGGCATGGGACCGGAAATCCATCTATTAAAAAATAAACAATGATCCCAGTCATTATGATTTTTAATGGGGTTTTAAAGGTTTTAATAATAAAAAACCTATGTTTTAGCTTTATTACATAAAAACAACTTTAAAATTGATATATAACTTTTATGCGTAACTGTAACTATTTCAATGTCAAATGTATAAAATATAAAAATTCTTCACCTTTCTGACCGAATGTCGGAGACGTTTGATTTCCAAGCATAAAACCACCTTGAGTAAATGAATTTTGAGCTGGTGTTTTATTTAAATCATGAACACTATTGCTTTGTGGTCGATTTTTGAACGGGTCACTTATCGGGCTTGCTTTGGGCCTCACTATAGCTGCCAAAAGACCATAGTCCCAATTTGCAGGGTCTTCTGAGGGGAAGTACGAGACCGGCGGTGAAGCTTGGTTAGAACCATGGTTAGGGTTCAGGTTATGGATTGTGTTTGGAACAGGAACCGAGTTTAAGATCGGGTTGAAGTTCTTATTTGGCGTACTAGGAAGGTTATGCATTGTGTTTGGAACAGGAGTTGAGTTTAAGATCGGGATGAAGTTCTTATTTGGCGTACTAGGAAGGTTATGCATTGTGTTTGGAACATGAGCAGAGTTTAAGATCGGGATGAAGCTCTTATTTGGTGTAGTAGGAAGGTTATGCTTTGTGTTTGGAACTTGAGCGGAGTTTAAGATCGGGTTGAAGTTCTTATTTGGCGTACTAGGAAGGTTATGCATTGTGTTTGGAACGTGAGTGGAGTTTAAGATCGGGTTGAAGTTCTTATTTGGTGTAGTAGGAAGATTATGCTTTGTGTTTGGAACGTGAGCGGAATTTAAGATCGGGTTGAAGTTCTTATTTGGCGTACTAGGAAGGTTATGCATTGTGTTTGGAACGTGAGCGGAGTTTAAGATCGGGTTGAAGTTCTTCTTTGGTGTAGTAGGAAGGTTATGCATTGTGTTTGGAACAGGAGTTGAGTTTAAGATCGGGTTGAAGCTCTTATTTGGCGTACTAGGAAGGTTATGCATTGTGTTTGGAACGTGAGCGGAGTTTAAGATCGGGTTGAAGTTCTTATTTGGCGTACTAGGAAGGTTATGCATTGTGTTTGGAACGTGAGCGGAGTTTAAGATTGAGTTGAAGTTCTTATTCGGTGTACTAGAAACCCGACTTTGACCTCCATTATTTTGATGATGGTCTTGCACCCAACAACCAAAAATTTCCCCCCTTTAACCTTTTTTTTTTCTACTTTTCCAAACCCTAATTTTAAGAAATACTCAAATCAATTGCAATTCAGATTCCAATTCAAGAACCTTAATCCCCAATCTCACTGAAACAATCCTCAAACACCTAAAATGTGCAATTCAATAATAACAATTGTTAAATTAAAAAAAAAAAGGCAATTTCATAACAATCAAAACCTAAATAAACATGCAAGCAATTAATGCCAACAAAAAACTGATTAAAAATCAAAAAAATTGAAATGAGGGTTTTAATTTGGAGAAACAAATATAAAACCCCATGTAATTATTGAATCTGACGGAGCCTGAAAATGTGAATCACAGAGGATTAATAATTTGCAAAAAAAACAAGAAAGAATAAAGTGAAATCTTATCTCAGGCGACTGTCAGCTGACCGATCTTTAAAACTGTAATCACCATCGGTGAAATTCGTCGGAGAACAAATCAATGACCGAGAACTATTAAGTCTTTCTCTTTCTTGTTAAACCAAACAAGAGAGATATAAACAGTACATATATGTGTAGTAAATATAAATACGATAATGTGTATATATTTCTGTATTTATTCTTATTATTATATTATATTAAAAAATCAATAGTTTGTGTATGAAACACATGGGTGGGCAAGTCCTGCTTTTTTATAAATAAAAGTGGCAGAACTTATTTTTTTTCGAACAACCAACAAACTCAATCCCGAGCACTCTCGGGGTACCCACTGGACAAACGGAGTACTCCGAGAGTAACCCGAGTCCACCACCAATTCCGGGGAAAACCCGGTAACCCACCCGCCCGTAGGCATGACGGTGAAATTACCGGTAATAGTGGCAGAACTTATATTTGGTCAAATACCTTTCAAACCTTTAAATTCCGTTGAAAAATTAAAAAAAATGACCCGCCGGACCGGTCAGTAGTCACCGGAAGTTCTGATCGGCGATCTGGGTATTGCAGGTGGTGTTTTAAAGTTTATTGCTTGTTTCTAAAAAAAAAAAAATTTATAAACGTTGAATGAGTATTATGGATGATTGTAATTAGTTTTTGTATTAATTAATTTTTTATTTAAATTAAAGGGGAATTGGCCTGTAATAATCCCAACTTAGAGGTTATTGTTCATTGACAGTCCCACCTTTAAATATTCCCCCCACCAGTCCTACCTTTCATTTATTTTTCTTAAACCGCTCCCCTGTTAAAAAAACTTAACGGAGTTATGTTTTTTTCCAAATTACAAACAGTTTTTTACGGCTTTTGATCAGAACGACGATACGAGTTCATTGATGTAAAACTTACCTCGAAACGGTGCTCCAAATGATGAAAACGGCACTTCAATTCGGGTGTTTAAATTTCCAATTAATAAAAATCAAGTCATTTGGAGCACCATTTCGAGGTAAGTTTTACATTAACGGACTTGTATCGTCGTTCTGATCAAAAGCCCTAAAAAACCTGATTGTAATTTAGAAAAAAACTTAACTCCGTTAAGTTTTTTTTTTAACAGGGGACCGGTGTAAGAAAAATAGGTGAAAGGTAAGACTGGTGGGGGGAATATTCAAACGTGAGACTGTCAATGGTCAATCATAGGGCTGTAAACGAACCGAACGAACACGAACGAGGCCTTGTTCGTGTTCGTTCGTTAAGGAAATAAATGTGTTCACGAACGGTTCATGAACACTTACCGAACAAGATTTTATGTTCGTGTTCGTTCATTAAGGAAATGAGCGTGTTCACGAACGGTTCACGAACACAAGCGAACATAAATAAATTTGGCGAACGAGATGAAGGATAAAGGTGGATGGCCCAGAGAGTAGCACTACAACTTGAATCCCTTATTGTGGAACGGAGGTAGATCATATTCGTCGATGTAAATAATGAGAAAAGAAAGAGAAATGGTGCAAAAACAAGGTGAAAGAGGGTTTCGTAGTTTAATTGTTAGGGTAATGATATAAATAAAAGTTTAATAGTATAAAAAATATAGATAAAATATATGAAAGTATAAAAATCTTTAATTAAAACACGAACATACGAACATAAACGAACGAACGTTCACGAACACCTTACCGAACGTTCACGAACACAATTGAACGAACGAGACCTTTGTTCATGTTCGTTCATGTAACTAATCGAACGGAATTTCTTGTTCATGTCCGTTCGTTTATTAAACGAACGAACATAAACGAACTTCCCGCCGAACGGTTCACGAACTGTTCGCTGAACGTTCGGTTCGTTTACAGCCCTAGTCAATCACCTCTAGTTGAAATTATTACAGGCCATTTCTCCTAAATTAAAAGCTTGAAAACTAATTAGTTTTTTTTATTTAAAAAAAAGCTTGTAAGTAAATAGAAAGCAAAAAATATAAAAGGTTAGTGAGTATTGTTCTACTGTTTTCCCTTACTTCATATATAGTAAGTTAGGATATTGTTTGATCAATAACTAGATGGAACCTCGTCGTGTTGCGGCCGTCAACTTACAAAATAAGACAAAACGTAAAAAAAAAATACTAGATGGAAACCCCCGCGTTGTCGTGGTGAAGGTTAAATGACATCAAACAACCTATGACAATACAAAACTTAAAAAACATCAATCAACTTGGTAACAGAAGAAGAAGAAGAAGTCAGGGACACGTAGAGAAAACGTGTCAAGCAACTAAGAAAAGTTGCATCAAGAGGATGCATCATGTGCTTTAACATGTGGTACAATACATAACTATGAGTTGTAGGACTTGTACCATTAGCATATAACAATTTAATGCACAACACACCAATAAAGCACAAATTACAACCTATAAAGCCAACAAATCTTACAAATTTATATTATACTAGTGGGGAACCCGCGCGTTGCGGCGGAGTCGAGAATTCGGGACAAAACATAAGTCAAACCTTATCTAATATTGTTTGGTTGGTTACAGTATTGAAACGATAGTGATACTCATGTTTAATGAAAACAAAAGACAACCATCTAATGTAAATAAAAAATAGTAACAATAAACAGAGCACCATACGTCTGAAGCTGGTGGATTCTGCTGGCATGATGTTGGTCGTTAATAGCATTACTGACTCCTTTAAGTATAATAGAGTTGTGAACACCGCCAAGATTTCCTTGATAACCTATGTCTCCATTTTCACCAATAAAAACCACAACTTTTGACGGTTCACGAACTATTCGCTGAACATTTGGTTCGTTTACAGACCTAATCATATGCATACAACCGACTAATACAAGTGACTGAGATATATACATACACTAAGATATATCTATACACACTGATATAATAATATTATTGTTAACAACTTATACTAAAACCTCATATCTCATTCAGCATAAGTTAAACACTTCAACAACTCAAAATGTTCACCAAATTCAGCACAAATAGGTTTCATTCCATTTGGAATTCATTACAGACTCCAAACAAACAACTTCAAAACACGCGATTCACAAAATGCATAATTGACTTCCAAATTCAACTCAAATCCATTTCAATTATTACAGATTCTAAACAAACAACAACAAACGAATCACATGAACGATGCTCAATCGATCAATAAACTTCAAATCATTCATAAAATGCATAATTGAATTAAGAAACAAACAGATCGAAGAAGAACGCGAACGATGCTCAATGGCTTTAAAAAAATATTTTTAACCAACCCAACCCGACCCGAAACCCGTTTTGACTCGATCCAAAACAATCCCTTTTTATTTGACCCGTTTTGACCCGAACCTGTTTTGGGCCGATTTTGACCCATGACTTGACCCGACCCAACCCGACCCATTTGCCAGGTCTAATTTGTTAATACAGATCAACACCGTTGTTGCAAATGAAGGCATCTAAATCGGAAGGATTAGGCCATTTGAGATAAAAAAAAACATGAATATAAAAATCCATCGTGTATATCAATTATACAACTACAAAGAATTTTGAATGCTGAAGGATATAAATGCAATGAATTACCATGCAATCTCTAGGGACACATCATCAGCAGTTAAATAACCGATGAAGTAAAAAGATTTACAAATAAATGAACACACCTGTAAATTTTTTCACATTTTGTGAATTATCCCCACTTCGAGCATGCAGCTGCATAAAAAAAACATATTACACATTTACCTATAGTCTTAAAGTACAAAGTCGGTAACACTCTCGAAATTACAATTTTATCCTTACTGGCACCCTTCAATTCAGATCTTTATCTTAAATTACAGAATTACCCTTCAAATACTGTTTTCACACGGCGTTTTTTTGCCGGGCAACTTTCGTGATACACACAACCACCGTCTTCACGCACCGCACGACATCGGATTTCACAACAACTATTAAAGCCACTTCATCGTTGCTAAGAAAATCTCTGCTACGACGGGAATGTCTTTAAAATCCGGAAAACAAAAAATATTGTAGCTAGAACATCGGAAAAGAGGTCGAAAACTTACTGTGAAACCCTAGCCGACACAGACCGGGTCGAGAAAACCACATGCAATGCTAGATCGGGACTGTGGTAATCCAAAAATCAATGCCGGAAATGGCCTACGCCATCGTCGATTCGGCCGATTTGGTGGTTCGCCGGTCGGACAAGTTCGGCGCTCGGACCGGTAAGTACATAAATTCACCCTTATCTCATCTCCGACGTCTTCTCATTCAAGCCGTCATCATTGGAGGTTGTTGTTGTAAACACCGGAGCCACTAGAACCGCCCTCGCCGTTGCAAACGATGGCTTCGCGGTGGCCTGTCAAAATACATGGATCTATGCCAAGAACACTTTGATGTTTACTATAAAACCCAACAGATACAAACGAAAGTAAAATACGATACAAATCTCTCAAAATCTCACCAGCAGATCATCAACACGATGATCTGTACTCTCTCTCTTAACAGATCTAAACACTGAACAATAGATCTCAACAAGAAACCTACAAGAAACAATAAACCCTAAGAGAGAGAATACGAACAGAGAAGATGAAAAGATATTTTTTACAAACTGAATATGTTGTGGTTAAGCCTCAACTCTGACCATTGACCATTCTTTTATACCAAAAGCACAAGACCAACAGAAATGTGCATAACACTGTCTTCAGCCCATGCTCTGTCTTCAGTCCATTAGCCTCAGTCCATATGCAAAGTATAAGTCCAGTTCAGCCACAAGCCCATCCGTTTATAATGTCAATGTGTCCAGAATATTATATCACATGTACACAAAAATTAAATGTGAATTAAACTTCAAAGATGTAAAAAACAAATGTAATAAAAGTGATAGTATAATGTGCACATATTTTCAACATGGCCGACGATGGAGGTGGTGTTGTGGTGGCTGTACAAAAGCTTTAACTCTTTACATGTTACAACAACTATAAAATATCGGTGTTCTCATGACTGGTGGTGGTTGTATACATAGAGACAGAAAACACATGGTTTTGGAATGAGGATAGTGTTAAATTTTAAACAACTTTTGAAGTAGTTGTAATTTCAAAAATGCCAACAATATTACAGCTGTATTTTGAAGTAATTGAAATTTCATAAAGGCCATCATTGTTACAACTATATTATTGCTATTAAATTTATTAAATAATATACTGAAATTGTTAAAGTAAGATATACTTACTGAGATTAATTTTTTTGATTAAGAGGCGGGTACTACAACAAACGATAGGGCCGCAACTATCAGTCGACATGATAGTCCCTTAACCCCACTCCGGCCAGTGTGGTGTCTTAACCGTGCCCACAGCCTGGCATCAGAGTTTGGCATGGCTCTCCACGAGAAATTTCCAGCCCCCAGTGCCCCCGTTACCGGGACTGGTAGTTGCACCCTCCACAAGAGCCGAGGCTCTCTGGAGTAAATGCACTGTACTAGAAACTCGTGTTGGGATCAGGAGTCGAACCGGTGACCCGGCCCTTTCCCCATCATTTCCTCTTCCCCCAAATGTAGTAGGTGGGGATCGAACCCTTGGTCTCTAAGGAGACCTTAAGTTGTTTCCACCACTCTACTGAGATTAATTTGCAACAATACAATTTTACCTTTATGTACCTGTTGATATAAATTCGAGTTGCTCTATATTACGATGTCAAGTTTTTGAGAACGCGTCAGTTCAAAGCTAATACATTTTATGCTTATTTTATAATTGTTTAGTACTTTTTGTTCTGAATCGAGTGAAGTCAAATTGTGTTTTTTTTTTCTTTTTTAAAAATTTCTAATTAATCTCTTTTGTTTACACGTGTTTGTTTCTCCTTATACCCGCTACGTTTTATATGTATGATTCGGATCATATAGAATACATTATAATCGTATTGTATAAATTCGATTTGGTGTAGTTAACGCAACACATAACGTTTGGATCCAATCGCAATGCTTATATAGGTTACATTAAGTTCAATCGGATACGTCGAAACAGCGTTTTCGTGTGGTTAACGCAACACATAACGCTTGGACTAATTCATTCGATGTTTGCGATGTACCCGCGCCGCAACGCGCGCGGGCATTATTACTAGTTGATTCTATGAAAAGGCAAAACAGAGGTCCAAGTTGAGTTGCCAGCCAAGTCACCCTGCCCCCCGCCCCATGCCAGGCTGAATACCCACGCCAAAGGGGTAACGCCATGCCAACGCCAACCCGGGTGGAGCAGCTGGCGTTGAACGGCATCCCCGCCCCAACCAATGCCCCCACTCCCCGCAGCCTAACATGAACCAATTTAGGAAAATAGGGCAAAAATGTTACATCTAAGCTAGTGAAGTGCGAAAAGATATAAAAATACATACTTCTTAGTCGAAATTATCAATCTTGATGGGAACGATTTCGTCTGCAACCTTAAAGTGCCCCACTAAACGTGCGGAAAACACCATTTGTTGTTCAAATGTGAATATAATGTTTTCGGCCTGCACACATATTATAGTAACCAACTTACTTTTATCAGAAAATTAAATAAAAATAAAAAAACAAAGACATTTTATATATTTCTAACCTTATGAAAACCATGTTGCTCCCCTTCATAGTTCATACTCAACTAAAGCAACAGTGCTTGACAAATTTTTCTTGCTTGATCAGGAGGCACAACCTGTAACACAACATACATCGATTCATTATGATATATACAAGAACTACAAGATATAGATAAAAATTTTCCCACTTTTTCCATATTTTAGCAACCAGGGGTGTTCATGAGCGGGTTTTGACGGAAATTCTAGGCTGAATCACTTGCTACAAACGACACAAAAAACCTGCCGCGTTGGTTGGTTTGGGGTTTGGGGGGAGGGGTCATTTCGGCAGTTGGAACCAACCTTTTTTATTATTTTCTTTTCAAAATCATTCGCTTGTATTAAAAAATTTAAAACTATAAAAAAGGCTCATGATGGTTATAACTGTGTATTCGAAAAATGAAAAAAAAAAAAACCATAAAAAATAATAAACGTTAAATGGTCGGTTCATTACTAAAAAAATTAAAACTATAAAGAAGGCTCATGATGGTAATAACTGTGATTCCAGAAATAAAATTAAAAAAAAACATAAAAATAATAAACGTTAAATGGCCGGTTCTAACGGATTCCAGTTGAGCTCTCCAAAGGTGGTCCCATGTCAGCATCCAAAATATGTTAAGATGGTATTGTTAGAGTTATAAATCACACACGTAAATCACCCGAAACCTAAATATTTTCATTGTCATGTCAATAATTTCCCTTATATAGGTCCCAATAGATTATGTAAATAAAACATGGCCCACGAATATGTTAGTTATAACATTTGATATACTACTTCTAGTGAAGAATTAAGAGTCACTGTTGCTCTTGTTCAAACTCATGCAATATGTTAGTTATAACATTTGATATAATTTCTAATATATTTTTGGCATGTGTTGCAAAGAGAATTAACTCACCTCACAAAAGAACAGTTCCATTCACGTACTGTAACGGCATGTCTTGTAAAACGCCATTGGGTATGCGCCCACACTGGATATCCTGTTACAAAGTAACAATTGATGAAAATCCAGTTGCAACATAGAAATATTAAACTTCTAAAAGTTTTACTACGAAAATTAAGCGATTAAACTTGTAATGAAGAGTACTAACAGTTAAAATCGAGTCTGTTCTACGGTTATATGGATTTAAGTTCTCTGGAACATCATGAAAGATCTGCAAAATTTTAACAACACCCATTATAACTTCGTTGATGAATATATATATATATGAACTTAAAAACAAAATATAACGCAATCATCCCTAAACAAGAGGCTGCATATTGATTACATTTCTTACCTCTTCCGTATCTCCAAATGTGAAGCCATCCTCAAACAGATTCAATGAGAATGACGGTCCAAGTGCTGTAAGGTAGAAAAGATATATCAAACACAAATTTTCACGAAAAAGATTTAACACCAACATCATGTTCATATCCATCACTCCAAAAAAGTAAAACAGATCATATCAAAACTGAAGTCAAAATGTAGCCTATTTGACCTATAAAGTCAAAGGCATTTCATTATCTTAGAGCATATGCATAAGGCCATTTCAAACACAAAGACCATACCAAAATTAAAGCAATATTATTTGGCAGCCAGATCTTTACTTTAATATTGAACTTCTTTCTCATCTTGGATCGGTGAATGCCCAAATACGCTCCAAAGGTGAGCGCAAAAGCGACCGCAAGATACAAGAAACAGGGCTTCTTGGTGATGGTAAATGCTACAAAGTTGCAGAGAGCAATTGTAGCTAGAATAATGTATTCCATTCCTTTGCAATGCCAATTAGGGGTGCTAAAAGGGTCGTGTTCGCGTGTTGGCATTATCTAAAAAAGAGTAACCAAGAATGATGACATTATCTAAAAAAGAAAATAAGAAAATTAAAATGAAGAGTTAAAATAATATATTGCTCTTTTCAGACTCCTCTCATGAACCTTCTGCAACATAAAGATGATACCAACCCTCAATAATCCTTGTTTTGAGTGGTTTTATATTTGGCTGATAGGTACATTTATGAGCTCTTGGGTAAATCTAACTTTTAAGAGACGCTGCACAAGCACTTTTTCACCATAGCTTTGCTTGACTGCAGACATAACTCTTCAAGTAATTCATAATATTCCTACATAAATGATAGAAAAGAATAGGCATGATTAAGATAAATCTAAATCTGGACAACTTCCAGGACCCTAATTTAGTGCGAGTAGTCTTGATGTACCTTTCCAGTGGCCCTCTTTTGTGTGAGACCAATATAAAACTCATCAAGCAATAGTTTTTGGTTGTTAATCCCCACATCAATGGTGATAAGCAAGCATTACATAAACTGAAGTAGATAAAATAACCCCACAAGCTCTTCAGGTTTGGTGACTTTCCCATTCTTCTCATCACGGGCCATGCTAAGTTTACTCTTAGCTATGCTAACCAGGAGTTGGTTGTGTTCAACGGTCCACTGCAAGAAACGGGAGACCACCATGATAAAAATATATAAGCATGGGGCCATGGAGACCACCATGATACAAATATATAACCCAATCCAGTTTTTTTTCCAGCCAACCCAATCCAACTGGTTTTGAGCGGGCACCAAAAGTTACTTGTTTTGACACTGACCAAATTTAAACAGTTACCTAACCTAACATGCTTATTTTGGAACATCTAATTAGGTTAGCAAGAACCTTATACTAATATACCAAAAGAGTGTTCAGGCTAACCAAATTTCGACCCCTTTAGACCCGCGAAATGTTACTTGTTTTGACCTGCCTAGCCTGCTTATTTTATGCATTTCTGTCACAATTTCTCATCCTAATAGTGCATTTATTGTTTTCATATATAGGTGAACAATTCTTATAGATGATTAAGTGTGCTTTGTGATGAACCAATATAAGAATGGATCCTCAGGTTAGTATCATGTGTAATTATAAAAATTAATTGGAGAACATAGTCACACAATTAGTAAAAATACATTTTCAAGTTGAAACAAGAAAACCGGAATTGAACTATAGTGAAATAACAGTGATTTGAGCTTACGGTGAGGGGCAATTTTTTTCTTGCCTGCCGGTGAAGGTGACAATTTGAAGGCCTCGCAAGGATTCCCCGAAGGAATGGTGTACCCTGTGAAATAAGCACGCGGTGGAGGCGAGTGTGATACAACTCTCTTATCATCATACAACGTGATCCTCATTTGATCATTCATCAAAACAAAAGTTATATCAAATCAATTAGTTACATAAAAAGGGCAGCCAAAGTAATAGAACACAAACTAATTATTAAACAATTAGCTTAAACTAACATCCAAAAACATATAAAATCAAACAAAATGCATTATAAAACCAATTATTAAACAATTGTTCTTCTGTAAAGTTTATCAATATCTAATTAGGCCAGAGGGTGTGGGGGGCGCCACCCTCGCCACGTCAGAGGCTATAGCGCCCCCGGCGCTATACACCCACACCCACACGATTAAGAGGGGGCGCTATAGAGGGGGCTCCATGGTGGTAACGAGGGAGAAGGGGCTTTATCAGGTGGGGCCCACTTCTTTTCACCAATCAAAGTTTTTTTTTTTTTTCCTATAGCGCCCAAATTCATGTTATACCACACCCTCCATGTTAGAGGGGCGTTATAAAGCCCACTTGGCTGACGTGGCGCCTACGTGGCGCTGAGGTGTCCTTTATAACCCCCAACCCACACCCTCCAGCCTTAATGTAAGAGAATAAAAAATGATTGTTTAAAAATTATCATACAAAAACTTTGGATTGAAAGTTTGCAGAACTGTATACAAATAAATTAAATAAAAATAAACCATATATCAAGGAGTCATAACAAATAGTACCTTTAATTTAAAGTTGGTTGAAACTTGATACTCACTTAAACAGAAAAACAATCGATTAAATTTTCAGCATCGCCAACCCTACTAACATCATGATATACACATATCTTCTTATCTGCACTGCATATGAAATTTAATTTATATTTAAATTAGAGATATTCAAGACTGATTTTGTTTGCATGAGTGAATTATGAAATATGAATTGAAACCCATATGATGAGAATTGTGAAGACCAAGACACTAATGCCAAATAGCTACACAACATCTGAGACAAAACTACATATTTTTCTCATTCTTTTTGCATCTTCATGGTTCATGGAAGGATTGGAAAATTTTTCTGAGGATAAGGATTCAAGCCACATTTGTTGAATACCATGTTCCACCTGCAAAATTGAAAGCAGAATTAAAATAAAACATGAATTAATCTTTTTTAAATAATAGAGAAATTAAACAACAACATGAAACACCCAATCGATTTCTTTACCACAATCAAAACCTAAAAGTTACCTGATCTAACAATAGATTGAATGGGTGACGTCGTTGGTATGGATGCGTTGAGGAGAGCTAACATCAGCCATGTATAAGTAAGGGTGAAAGTTAGTTAGGGCTGTGAAATGGGGGTAACTTTAAATCATTCTTGTTTTTGTGGGTTAGGGGTTCTGATCGAGTTATTTAGGTGAAAGGTTGTGATTTTGATGATGATCAAGAGGTGGGTATGGGGGGAAGAGGGTGCATTTGGTGTCTGATGATGAGACTTTGAGGAGGTTCGGGTTCAGGTTGAGGAAAATAAAGAGTGAGATCTTTGGAATTCCTAATTGAATGTGCAGAGATAATTAAGTGGGGAGTTTATGTCGATTAGGTTTTCTGAGGGTAGGGATGGTAAGGATTTTGAGAGTGTGAGAATGGGGTGTGGATCAATTTACTATTATACCCTTGTGGTGTCTTAAAATGTTGTGCTCTTTACAATTTTACCCTCATAAAACAAGCTTTTTTTAATTGTACATATAGCTTTAAGAGTTAGACACGATGTAAAATTACGTTTGTGTACGTCACTTCTCCTTTTTATAATAGTATAGATAAATATAAATAAGTACTAAAATATCCTTATTGATTTTTAAAGTTATGCCATGTGTCACTTTTAAATTGATTCTTATAGTTTTTAGATTCAAGTTAGTTTCTATATAATCTCACTCCATATATATTTAATAGAATTTAAATTTGTACACACGTTTGATGAAGGATTCATGTTTTGAGAAAGAATCAAATACATTAAACTAATATGAATTGAATCGTACATAACTAATG
Source organism: Helianthus tuberosus (assembly GCA_030545235.1). Lineage (NCBI taxonomy): Eukaryota > Viridiplantae > Streptophyta > Magnoliopsida > Asterales > Asteraceae > Helianthus > Helianthus tuberosus. Next base: position 82,521,779 of record CM060354.1, read on the forward strand.
GGAAACCCGCACGTTGCGACGGGCTCTACAATACATGACTGGAACATAATTCAAACCTTAAAACAAATTAAAAATCACCTTTTAAGTTTTTAACTGCTACAAGGAATAGTTGGAAGATAGAATGCTATGTTCCTTAAACATTTTGGCACAACAAAATGTTTAGATGAGATGTAAACGTGGAAAGTGAAAATCGTAAAAAAAGGCAGTCTCCTTTAAATTAATGTCTTTCATATAAAAGTGTGGTTTACCTTTCAAAAAAATATAGAAGTGTGGTTTCCAAAAAACACCGGGCATGTTTCTAAAGAGCATTTATCTTCAAAGACGAAATAATAAACTTAGTGTATCCGTGGTAGTGCATGATACAGCGCCACCCCCTCCCATGACGCCCCATCACGCCACCGCACACCGCCCCGGGCGGTGTTATACGATGGAAACCGGGATTCTCGCGAAGGTGATAGCGGCGCCACCATTTGTTTCTCTCTCTCTCTCTCTCACACACACACATATATATATATACATATATATGTATAATTGAAGGGGTATAACCTGACTACACATTCAAGTTATATAACCCCCCTTTCTTACGCAATTGTCACATGTTGTATAACCCCACATCTATGGGGGTTATAGGGCTTGACCACTACACATGGCCGTATACTTTATAAAATTACAATTAAAGTTTTTATAACAAAAATGAATAATCATCGGAAAACCATAAGGACCTTCACTGGTATAACACATACATTAGTTATGATCATGTGTTCAAACCTTCTTTTTCTTTCCCTTGCTCTGCTTCTGCGCGTAACATATGATTCATGTGCACAAAATGCTAATGAGTGTTGATTATCATCTATCACAAATAGTAGAAAAAAATTGACCCTTGTGGAAAACTGATAGGTTTATGGAGAAAACCTACAAACTCCCAAGATAGATAACCCTTAGAGGGGGTCAAGCTCCAAGAACAAAGATAAACGAACAAGACTAGTTTTGCAACAATTAAATAAACATGTGCTAAAAAAGAACTCCTTCAATCCCACGCCATTCACTTGGGCCTAATCCATGTATCTTGTTGGTTTCCTGTGGAGCCTTTTGGGCCGTGAACTGGGTCCAGCAGAAGTTGTGTGGATTAAGCACGTATCAATACTCCCGCCCTAAAAAATGTCCTTGTCCTCAAGGACGGGATACGCGTCCATGGTGGCCGCCATTCATGTCTTCCGGCTGCATTCGGCTTCGTTGTAACGTAACGGCTCGATTGGTGCCATGGAGGTCGCCAATCTCGTTGTACGGTGGTATTCGGTTCTATGTTGTTCAATGGCGAGACTCGGTTTTTGTGGGTGTCATGTTGGGCAGGTGAATGTGCAGTTTTGGGGGCTGGTTTAGGGTGTCGATGGGTTCCGTTTGAGGTTGGTTTCGGTGCGGTTGGTGCGGTAGAATAGGTTCGTTTGGGCGCGGTTTTTGGGGTAGTTTTGTGGTGACGATGGGTGCGTTTTTTGGACGCGGATGATTTTAGTTGGCGTAGGAGGGTTTTTGGAGCAAACGGTTTGAGTGGCGGAGCAAACGGCTTGAGTGGTGGACGAGGAGGTGGTAGTGGCGGACGAGGAGCGAGTGGAGGTGGTGGAGGTAGACCGAGTCTAGCGCAGAACTCGACGAGGCGTTGTTGGTTTTTCTCGATATTAGCCCACATTTCGTCGAGCAACAATGTGATTTTTGAGGTCATGATGGAGGTGAATTCGGGAATGAAAGCACCAATTGATAGGTTTACGGAGAAAACCTACAAACTCCCAAGATAGATAACCCTTAGAGGGGGTCAAGCTCCAAGAACAAAGATAAACGAACAAGACTAGTTTTGCAACAATTAAATAAACATGTGCTAAAAAAGAACTCCTTCAATCCCACGCCATTCACTTGGGCCTAATCCATGTATCTTGTTGGTTTCCTGTGGAGCCTTTTGGGCCGTGAACTGGGTCCAGCAGAAGTTGTGTGGATTAAGCACGTATCAAAAACATACCTTTAAAGGATATCAACTTTGTTTTGATTGAATGAATATTACAATGATCCCTTTGGTATAAATAGGGAGAATGCCTAACAACTTTCCTTAATCTATCAACTAAATTGATATACAGAATCTTCTAAATATCACAAATATACAATGATATATATACTCTAAAACACCCCCTCAGTTGGAGCTTGGAGAGGACCGATGCTCAAACTGGACCGAAAGTGCTCAAAAAGTTGACGAGGAAGTCCTTTAGTAAAGATGTCGGCATGCTGAAATGATGAGGGAACATGTAAAACTCGAATGTGACCTAGCTGAACCTTTACCCGGACAAAGTGGATGTCAATCTCAACATGCTTGGTACGCTGATGCTGAACCGGATTTTGTGAGAGATAAACTGCAAAAACGTTGTCACAATATACGATTGTAGCACGTTTTAATGGTAGAGAAAGTTCCAGCAATAGATTACGTAACCAAGAAGTTTCAGCCACTGCATTAGCAACCCCACGATACTCCGCCTCGGCACTAGATCGAGAGATGGTAGGTTGTCGTTTAGATGACCAGGAAATAAGGTTATTACCCAAATAGACACAATATCCTGAAGTTGAGCGCCGGGAATCTGGACACCCTCCCCAATCAGCATCAGAGTAAGCTATAAGTGAATGAGTGGGGGAGGGTTGAAGGTGAATGCCAAAATCAATGGTACCAGCAAGATAACGAAGAATTCGTTTCATGAACGCCAAATGAGGCTCCCGTTGGTTATGCATGAAGAGACATACCTGCTGGACGGCATAAGATATATCCGGGCGAGTAAAGGTTAAGTACTGGAGTGCTCCCGCGATGCTGCGATAGAAAGTGGGATCAAAAACCGGAACACCATCTTCAGCGCTTAGTTTGGATGAGGTGTCAACCGGAGTAGCACATGCTTTACAATTAATAATATTTTCCCGATGTAAAATGTCCTTCGTATATTGTGACTGAGAGAGAAATAAACCTGTACAATTTCTAGTCACACTAATTGTCACGGCCCCCGACCCGGTTTGACCCGTTTCAGGAGCCGCGGGACAGAAATCCCGTGGTATTTAATTAAGTGAGTTTAACAGCGGAAGTTTCTTCAGGATCATTTTAAAAACTGAAATATTTCCTGATTATTTTATTTCACAACTCGGGATAAAACCCGGTAATTTACAATCTTGAGATTTCACGAAGAAATCTTTTATTTTACAAAACATGTTTCTTTATTTTATACTGAGCCACTTTCTTAAGCTGATAGTGCTTCACGGCACTTTTCCTGGATCACAACAGGTCACCTGAAACATGTTTGAAAAAGGTTTTGTCAGCGGGAAATACTGAGTGAATCATTCTATTTAATAAAACGACACATTTGTTATAATTTACAGTATTAAGAGAAATTACAATGTTTCAGATATCAAACCAACTACCCACAGTAATTGTCACTCGACCCATTGGCCCATTCGTCCAATGGTGTCTGTGACTATGGTCATATCACCCCTTGGCTAACTCGTTGTCCAATGGTGAAGATTATCAAGTAATGTATACAAAACCCCACATACCGGCTGTAACTTGGTGATTACATAAACTTAATCACTGTAATTATAACCTTTGAAAATAAACATGATTTTAAAAGTAATTAGATAAAAAGAGAATGACTCACATTGCAGATTTACTTATGAACAGAGCTTAGCCTACTGATTAGCCTTGATAACCTAGTTTAAATAATCAAGCACACAAACTAGGTTAGTAACTTAATACAGCATTTACGACAACTCACGAGATTAAAACCTTCACAACGAATGACAAAGTGCGATACTTAAACATCCATCGATTTAACGACGAATGACAAAGCATAAACCCTAATGTGGGCAGCACTTAAACATCCATTGGATAGTTTAATCGCTCGGACATTGAATCGTAGCAGCGATCGAGTTATTACCCTGATTTGCGGCAGCACTTCGTGATCAGTGTGTGTTTTAAGCTATTTCTACAATAACTCGGAGTGTAATTGGAATTTAAACGTCGCATCAATGCCCAGAATCAAGTCCCACAGCCTACTATATATAGCTGAAAAACAGTCCCCCTCGCGTGGCGCGAGGGGGTGTCGCGTGGCGCGAGAGGCGCCCCCCTACTATTGGGTAGCCTCGTGTAATAGTAGCCTTGCTGAGTTGGTGGCTCGTTCAATTTCGAATTTGACAACAAACTGTCAAGATAATACCGATTAGGTTTTACCCCCCCTGAGTTTTAGGGGCCCTGATCCTGATTCTGATTGTTCTGAAAATTTTAGGGTTTATACAGAATCACTTGGGTTTCTCAATTAGGTTTTCCTATTGGACAATTAAAATAATAAATAGTACTTTTTGATGAGAGTTGTTACATTCTCCCTACCTTAATAAAAATCTCGTCCTCGAGATTTACTGGAATAAATGAGGATACTTTCGCTTCATTTCTGATTCCAGCTCCCAAGTGTATTTAGCTCCTCTCTTTGAATCCCATCTAACTTTGACTAAAACTAGTCGCTTGTGCTTAAGGAACTTCACTTTCCTGTCTTCTATCTGAAGAGGTTTCTCAATAAATTTTAACTTTTCGTTTACCTTTATATCTTGAAGAGGTACTACCAGAGATTCGTCTGCTAGACATTTCTTGAGATTGGATACATGAAATACATCATGTACTCCAGCTAACTCTTCTGGTAATTGTAAACGATAAGCAACTGGTCCTATACGTTGGATCACTGAAAATGGTCCTACGTATCTTGGACTTAGCTTTCCTTTCTTACCGAATCTAACAACTCCTTTCCAAGGAGAAACTTTCAACAATACTTTGTCTCCAACTTGGAATTCTAACGGCTTGCATCTATTGTCTGCATAACTCTTCTGACGATCTCTAGCCGTCTTCAGTCTTTCTTTGATTTGTGTGATCTTATCGGTCGTCTCTTGCACTATTTCAGGACCTGACAATTGACTCTCTCCTATTTCTGCCCAACAAATTGGAGTTCTGCATTTTCTTCCGTACAATGCTTCAAATGGGGCAGTTTCAATACTTGAATGATAACTATTGTTATAGGAGAATTCAATTAATGATAAGTGATCGTCCCAATTTCCACCAAAATCTATCACACATGCTCGGAGTATGTCTTCTAGAGTTTGGATCGTCCTTTCACTTTGTCCGTCTGTTTGGGGATGATATGCGGTGCTTAAATTTAATCGAGTTCCCATAGCTTGTTGGAAACTTTTCCAGAAATGAGAAGTAAAACGACTATCCCTATCCGAAACAATGGAGAGTGGAACTCCATGTAAGGATACAACTTCATCTACATATAATTTTGCCAACCTTTCCATACTAAAGGTTTCTTTCATTGGTAAAAAGTGAGCTAATTTGGTTAATCGATCCACAATTACCCAAATCGCATCATTACCTTTTCTGGTTTTGGGTAACTTAGTAACAAAATCCATTGTTATAAGTTCCCATTTCCATACCGGCATTTCTAATTGTTGTAGTAGACCTGAGGGTTTCTGATGTTCTGCCTTAACTTGTGAACAAGTGAGACATTTAGAAACATATCGTGCTATATCCTTTTTCATTCCTATCCACCAAAAGTTCTTTCTTAAATCTTGGTACATCTTATTGTTTCCTGGGTGCATAGTATACCTAGATTTATGGGCTTCTTCTAAAATCTTAGGTCTTAAGTTTCCCTGCTTAGGTACCCAAATTCTACTTTTGTGGAATCTCCAAACTCCATCTATTCCTTGTTCTAATTCCTTGATTCGTCCTTTCATTCCTTCAGCATCATCCTTGATTGCTGTAACTTGAACATTCTTCAATTGTTCCATTAAATCTATTTGTAGATTTAATCTGAGAGCACGAACTCGTCGTTGTTTCTCATAATACTTACGACTTAAAGCATCTGCAACTACATTTGCCTTTCCTTCGTGATACTGAATATCACAGTCGTAGTCACTTAAGATTTCCATCCATCTCCTTTGCCTCATGTTTAACTCTTTTTGCCCAAATATATATCTTAAACTTTTGTGGTCTGTGTAAACACTAAATTTACTTCCGTAAAGATAATGTCTCCAAATCTTAAGGGCAAAAATTACGGTTCCTAATTCTAAATCATGAGTCGTATAATTTTCTTCGTGCTTTTTCAATTGCCTTGAAGCATATGCAATCACCTTTTTGCGTTGCATAAGCACACATCCATATCCTAGTTTTGAAGCATCACAATATACTTCAAAATCTTCAGTTCCTTCTGGTAAGGCTAAGATTGGTGCATTTGTTAATTTCTGCTTCAATATTCTAAAGGCTTCTTCTTGCTTTGGTCCCCATTCAAACTTAACTGCTTTACAGGTTAGCTTAGTTAATGGTACGGCTATCTTGGAAAAATCCTTAATAAACCGTCTATAGTACCCAGTTAAACCTATAAAACTTCTAATTTCCATTGCTGTTTGTGGAACCTTCCAATTTGTAATTGCCTCTATTTTAGCAGGATCTACGTGAATACCTTCGTGATTCACCATATGTCCTAGGAATTGCACTTCCTTTAACCAAAATTCACACTTTGGGAATTTGGCATAAAGCTTTTCTTTTCTTAATAAGGTTAAGAGTGCATGAAGGTGCTCACAATGCTCTGTCTGACTTTTGGAATAAATAAGTATATCGTTTATGAAAACAATTACAAATTTATCCAAATACGGTTTACAGATTCTATTCATCATGTCCATGAATGCTGCAGGTGCATTCGTTAACCCAAAGGGCATGACTGTAAACTCATAATGACCATACTTAGTTCTGAAAGCAGTTTTAGGTATGTCTTCTTCTTGTACCTTCAATTGATGATATCCGGAGCGTAAATCTATTTTAGAAAAATATCTAGCTCCCTGTAGTTGATCGAATAGATCATCAATCCTAGGTAATGGGTATCGATTCTTAATTGTAACTTTATTCAATTCTCTATAATCAATACACATTCTCATTGAACCATCCTTCTTCTTTACAAATAACACTGGTGCTCCCCACGGGGATGAACTAGGTTGTATGAATCCTTTACTTAGTAATTCATCTAATTGCTTTTTCAGTTCTAACATTTCTGTGGGTGCTAACCGATAAGGTGCCTTGGCTGTCGGTGTAGTTCCTGGAATTAGATGAATCCTAAATTCTACTTCCCTATCTGGGGGTAATCCCGGTAATTCTTCTGGAAATACATCCGAATATTCTGAGACTACAGGAATTTCCTTAAGTTCTTTACCCTTAGTACTAATGATTACTGAAATCATATATACTATTCCTTGTTTTCGTTCATAATTAGCAACTTTCATTACTGATATGAACTTCATGGGCTTACGTGGTTTATCTCCTGTAATCCTAATTATTTCCCCAGTAGGTGCCTGAATTTCTATAGAATTCTGATCACAAAGGATTCGAGCATGGTTGGCTACCAACCAATCCATTCCTAACACAACATCAAATTCGGCTAATTTCATAGGTAATAGGTTTGCAAAGAATTTATGACCTGAAAGTTCTATATTTTCCTTTTGCAAAACTTTATCTATACTAACAGAACTTCCGTCTGCCGTTTCGACTGTAAAAATCTGCCTAAGGTTGGTTAAGGGTAAATTAAGAGCTTGGCAGAATGAAGTATTAATAAAACTTTGGTTTGCACCAGAGTCAAATAATACTTTGGCGTAAATGTTGTGAACTAAGAACGTACCAGCTATCACATCTGGAATGAGTTCTGCTTCTTGTGTAGTCAGCTGAAATGCTCTGACATTCTTCTTTGTAGCTCCATCTGCTGGTTTAGCTTTGTTGTCTGCTAGTTTGACCAATTTCGGGCAATCTGGCCTGAAATGTCCAGTTTCTCCACAATTGTAACAAATTGTGGATTTCTTCCTACAGTTTTCTTCACGGTGTCCTGCCATTTCGCAAAAGTTGCAAATTATATTACATCTTCCAAAATGTTTCCTTTTACAATTTCTGCAGAATGGCGGGTTTGAAGTTTGTCCTATTCCTCTTCTCTTGAAATTGCTATTATTACCCGTACGAAATCCTTGGGTAATTTTCTGAGCCAATTCTTTCTTTCTGTCTTCATCTCTTGTGCGCACCAATTCATCGGTTAGGGTGTTAGCTAATTCCACAGCATCGTCAATAGTGCGAGGTCTCGCAGCTTTAACAATGTTACGGATTTCGCTAATTAGTCCCCAAATATAACGAGAAATGAGTACCGATTCTGGCGAAGCCAGTGTTGGTACCACTCTAGCATATTCAAAGAATGTCGAAGTATAACCGCGACAATCTACTCCCATCATCCGATGATTTAGGAACTTATTTGTCATTTGTTCCTTTTCATACTCAGGACATAATTTTCTTTCTACAAGACTTTTAAATTCTTCCCAGTTCAGGGCATACGCCACTGTTCTTCCTTTGGCTTGTAACACAGTGTTCCACCATTCGAGTGCTCCTTCCTTGAAAAGATTTGATGCGTACATGACCTGATCATCTTTAGCACATTTACTTATTGCAATAACTGCTTCGGTTTTCTCTAACCAACGCAGTGATGCAGTTGCTCCTTCATTGCCTGCAAATTCAGTGGGTTTACAAGCAAGGAATTCTTTGAAAGTGCAACCAGGCGTTGCGGCTTTCATTTTCTTATGAAATGGAGCTTGATGTGGTTCCTCATTATGATTAACATGATCATTGCCTCCGTTTACACTATTACTGAAGTTATCTTCAGAAATACGTTTACTATGAACAATTTGTTGCGGGTCGATTGGATTCTTCATAGCAGCAATGAATGCTGGAATAGCATTAGCTATCCCTTGAGCAACAATATTTTCGATATCTTGCCTAGTCATATATTGATCTCCTGGATGTTGCTCAGACTGATTAACCTCATTTACTGGTTCATTACCACTGTTTACCATCTGATAATTAATATATATAATTTTATTAGTATCCGATAAATAATAATTATACATAAAAACAATCAGACAATTTTCTCAATACACGTATAGTCAAAATTATCGATTTATCGATTTCATTTTATATCTTTTATAGTATGCATCACTACACACCAATATTTACAAAGTTTTATTCGTAGTTATTTTACAGACTGATGTCATTGTTACTATTACTATTACACAACCATAATTTCACCATCCTACTATCTCTCGTCACTTGTCGTTTTAAAAACGAAGTTCCCTTTCATCATACTTCCAGGCAATTTGTCCCCTATTTCCCGGATTCTATTCCCTGCATCCATTAACTCTTCGCCAAAATGGCGAAGTTCTGCTAAATTCTCGTTACTCATGGGTGGATTTGGTAATGGTTCCGGGTCAACTTGTGGGAAAAATGTATCAGGGTTGTTTAAAAGATTTTGGTATTGCCAATCAGTTGTCCACCATTCATCTAATTCTACTGGTAGTGGTTGAGGTTGGACAATAGGATCTGGAATAGCAGGTTCCAGATTGATTGGAATTGGAGCTTCTAGTGGATAGCTGAAAAGATCTTCTTCAGTAAATATAAGATTTGGGTTAGCTGGTTCAAGATTTCCATCGGCAGGTCCGATGAGGTCACTCATTACTAATTTATGATCTAAAACTTCCCAGGGAGTCATTTTCTGTTTCTGCCTAGAACTTTCTCTGACTTCTATTTTTGTTTGCTTAAAACTCTTCTCAGCTTCTATCTCTATTTGATTAATATTTTCCTCAATTTCTACCCCCTTTCCTTTGTCTTTTGGTTCTTCAGTTTTGGTAACCTTTCTTGTTGCTGGCTTTTTCCTACGTACACGCCTCCAGCCCACAAATCTGCTTCTTTTCTTGGGTTTAGGTTTTGTCAGTGGTTTGGATTGAAATTCCATGGGTTCTTCTTTATCAGCGAAGTAACCGGTGAATTCCTTGGAAACTTCTATCTTAACGGGATAGAGGTTGAGATTTTCTAAACCTTCAGATATCTCATTCATGTTGTTTAGCATATATGCAAAATACATACCAAATGTTAAAATAGAATAACAAAATTTTATAGATAACCCATAAATATTATTGCATACATAAAACAACTGACAAGTAAATTATACTACGATTTACTGTAACTTATTTATTTACTAAATAAGGTTTCTGGAAATAAAAGTGCTAAAACTTTTGAGTATTCAGAGATTTGCATTTTCTGCTACTGTGGCTAGCATATAAAGATTTGCCCATTTCTCATCTAATTTGTCCTCCCAAGGTGATTTATTGATTAAGTCCTGGGTTTCCTGTTTATCTTTCTTCTCTCGGTTTTTCCTTATTTCCTCCTGACTTTTCCTAATAATCAAACTTCTTTTATTAGGAGAAAGTGGTTCCTCGTAATGTGCCTTTCTCACAAATATTCCTTCTTCAGGAATTACATAAGGTTTTGTTTGGGATGAACTTCCCTTCTCGTTGGATGACCTATCTAGTTTAAGATAGATATTTGACAGCTTTTGTTTACCCATACTGTAATTAACAAATAATCAGTTAATAAAACACATAATCACATAATTGGCAATCAGTAAAAATTAAGTATTTCTAAATACTTAATAGGCTTAAATCAGTGGCTCTGATACCACATTTTTCTGTCACGGCCACCGACCCGGTTTGACCCGTTTCAGGAGCCGCGGGACAGAAATCCCGTGGTATTTAATTAAGTGAGTTTAACAGCGGAAGTTTCTTCAGGATCATTTTAAAAACTGAAATATTTCCTGATTATTTTATTTCACAACTCGGGATAAAACCCGGTAATTTACAATCTTGAGATTTCACGAAGAAATCTTTTATTTTACAAAACATGTTTCTTTATTTTATACTGAGCCACTTTCTTAAGCTGATAGTGCTTCACGGCACTTTTCCTGGATCACAACAGATCACCTGAAACATGTTTGAAAAAGGTTTTGTCAGCGGGAAATACTGAGTGAATCATTCTATTTAATAAAACGACACATTTGTTATAATTTACAGTATTAAGAGAAATTACAATGTTTCATATATCAAACCAACTACCCACAGTAATTGTCACTCGACCCATTGGCCCATTCGTCCAATGGTGTCTGTGACTATGGTCATATCACCCCTTGGCTAACTCGTTGTCCAATGGTGAAGATTATCAAGTAATGTATACAAAACCCCACATACCGGCTGTAACTTGGTGATTACATAAACTTAATCACTGTAATTATAACCTTTGAAAATAAACATGATTTTAAAAGTAATTAGATAAAAAGAGAATGACTCACATTGCAGATTTACTTATGAACAGAGCTTAGCCTACTGATTAGCCTTGATAACCTAGTTTAAATAATCAAGCACACAAACTAGGTCAGTAACTTAATACAGCATTTACGACAACTCACGAGATTAAAACCTTCACAACGAATGACAAAGTGCGATACTTAAACATCCATCGATTTAACGACGAATGACAAAGCATAAACCCTAATGTGGGCAGCACTTAAACATCCATTGGATAGTTTAATCGATCGGACATTGAATCGTAGCAGCGATCGAGTTATTACCCTGATTTGCGGCAGCACTTCGTGATCAGTGTGTGTTTTAAGCTATTTCTACAATAACTCGGGGTGTTATTGGAATTTAAACATCGCATCAATGCCCAGAATCAAGTCCCACAGCCTACTATATATAGCTGAAAAACAGTCCCCCTCGCGTGGCGCGAGGGGGTGTCGCGTGGCGCGAGAGGCGCCCCCCTACTATAGGGTAGCCTCGTGTAATAGTAGCCTTGCTGAGTTGGTGGCTCGTTCAATTTCGAATTTGACAACAAACTGTCAAGATAATACCGATTAGGTTTTACCCCCCCCCCCCTGAGTTTTAGGGGCCCTGGTCCTGATTCCGATTGTTCTGAAAATTTTAGGGTTTATACAGAATCACTTGGGTTTCTCAATTAGGTTTTCCTATTGGACAATTAAAATAATAAATAGTACTTTTTGATGAGAGTTGTTACACTAATACCAAGAAAATAATGTAAAGACCCCAAGTCAGTCATGGCAAACTCAGAAGATAATGCATGAATGATCCACTGTAACAAAGCAGTAGAGGAAGCAGTGAGCACAATATCATCCACATAAAGTAATAAATAAGCCGTTTCGGTTCCCCGACGGTACTCAAAGAGCGAGTTATCACAAACACTGCCATGAAACCCTTGTGAAGTGATAAAAGAACGAAACCGCGTGAACCACGCTCGTGGTGCTTGCTTAAGCCCATAGAGTGATTTTCGTAATTTGCAAACATAAGCCGGTTTAGTTGCATCATAAAAACCCGGCGGCTGGTGCATATAAACAGTTTCATTAAGTGTGCCATTTAAAAAAGCATTTTTAACATCCATCTGATGTATGGGCCAACCTCGAGAAACGGAAATAGACAACACCGTGCGTACGGTAGCCGGTTTGACAACTGGGCTAAAAGTATCAAAACAATCAATACCCACAGTTTGAGAGCGACCATTTACTACCAGTCTAGCTTTGTACCGCTCAAGTGAGCCATCCGACTTAAACTTATGTCTAAACAACCAAAGACAGTTAATAATCGGTTGATCACTTGGTTTGGGTACAAGTTCCCAAGTACCATTATCAATCAAAGCATTATATTCGTTGGTCATTGCCCGTTTCCAGTTTGGATCAGAAATGGCCTTCTTGTATGAGGATGGTAGGGGAGAGATATGGTCAGTGTGTAGGGTATATTTTGGATTGGGTTTGACTACACCGGCCTCAGATCGTGTGGTCATATGGTGAGCAGCAGGTGGGGCGTGGGCGACAGATTGGTCAGATGTAGAAGTTGGGCCTGAGTTAAGGGTTTGGCCAGTAATGGGGGCTTCGGTTTGCGGTGTTGAGTGATCTGGTGGGCCGGCAGGTGTAGGAAACGGGTTTATAGTTGGATTGGAAATGGGCGATTGGGCCGAGGATTGGGCCTGGGTTGATGGTGAGGGAACAGTAGGAGATAAATGGGGTGAGGTTTTTGGGTTGCCTATGGGTTCGTGAAATTGAAACAGGGAGGGGATGGGCTCATCATCTAAAAATTGATATTGGGTAATAGGAAGGGGATTTCATTGAAGGGAAATACTTCCTCATCAAAGATGACATGTCTCGAAATGTGAACACGCCCGGTTTGAATATCGAGACATCTGTAACCCCGAAAATGATTAGGATACCCAAGAAAAACACACCGAACCAAACGAGGGTGAAGTTTATGTGGTTGGGTTGCGGACAATTTGGGGTAGCAAGCACATCCGAACACACGAAGATGGTCGTAGGATAGATGGCGATGATAAAGGGCAAATGTAGGCGTGTAAAAATTGAGTGTTTTGGTCCGCAAAATATTGTGAAGGTAAGCTGCTGTGTGAAGGGCCTCCACCCAAAAATGGGAGGTAAGTGTGCATGTATAAGGAGGGCTTGAATAATGTCATTCAAGCATCGGATCATCCGTTCGACTTTGCCGTTTTGAGACGATGTTTGAGGACATGAGAAACGGAAAACGAATCCGTTGGCGTCAGCGAAAGTTTTAAACAAATTGTTATCGAATTCACCCCCTAAGTCACATTGGAAACTCTTTATATTGCGATGAAATTGTGTTTGAATAAATTTGTGAAATTTTACGAAATTAGTAAACGCCTCAGACTTGAATTTGAGAGGATATACCCAAACATATTGTGTAAAGTTATCTACCAACACCATGTAATATTTGTAACCCGATTGACTAGTAATAGGAGATTGCCACAAATCACAATGGATAATATCAAAAGGTGCAATAGTAACAGAATTAGAATCATAAAATGGCAGACGTTTACTATTCGAAATCAAACACGAATGACAAAGACCAATAGAGTTTTGTTTATCACATGAAATAAAGGAACGACTAGAAAGTAAATTCAAAACAAGCACGCCAGGATGACCGAGACGATCATGCCATTTATTTCTTGACGAAGAAAAAAGACGAGTTTGATGTAGACGAAACGGACGTGAACGGATATAAGTCCCCCGAGCTATCATGCCTAGAAAGGTCCCTTCCAGTCTTGAGATCCTTCACAGTAAAACCAAAAGGATCAAAATATACCGAAACCCAATTATCGCGAGTAAATTTTCTTACAGAAACAAGGTTTTTAACAATTTTGGGTACTAAAAATATGTTGTTTAAGCGGAACGTGTGGGTGGGGGTTTTATGAAAGCCATGTCCTGATCCTGTAACCTGCAAACTATGACCATTCCCAACAATAATATTACTTTGTGTTGACAAAGGTAAGGGATTAGAAATCATACCCGGTTCCGAGGTCAAACTGGAAGAGGCCCCGGAATCCATGTACCAAGACTGATCTGGAGTGTTGAGATGCATGGCGTTGAGTGCAGTTCCAAGTTCAGTTGGGTTCAATGCATCCACAGTAGCTTGTTGAGTACTCGGGTGACCCGTAGTTAGGTTTGCCATAACCGGGTTTGCGCCACCAGAAGAAACATGGTTTTGACTTTTGAGAGTTCTAAGGAAACCATGCGGTGGCTGTGTTGGGTGTGGACAAGGCGGAACAGACCAGCCTTGATACGGCTGCATCCAAGGCGGATAAAAACCCGGTGCCGGTGGCAGTCCCTGAGCCGTAGACGAGGAGGCTTCAGATCGACCACCCCCGCGACCATTTGAGCGACCACCACGACCACGACCCCTCCCGCGGCCACGACCACGAGCAGATGGGTCACGTGCAGTGGCCGGATCATACGGCGCTGCTGGTTCAGTCGGAACCGAAGCAGGCGTGGGTGCAGCAGTGCGAGAGGCAAATAAGGCCGAGGGGTTGTGTAGTCTTGCGTTTTGTCGTTGCACTTCAAGTTGCAACATGCTACGAGCATTATCCCATCCGGTCGGAGTTTGGTTGATAAACGAAGCAACGGTGTCAAATTCTGAGGGAAGACCTCAGACTAGTTGAAGAACGAGACGAGATTCCGTCACCGGTTGATCGTCATCACCCAACTGATCTGCCAAATCCTTAAGTTTCTGGCAGTACTCGTCCATTGAAGAACAAGCAGAAAGGGTCATGTTAGTGAGCTCGTGTTCCAACGCCGCCGCTCGAGACGCTTTATTGTTGATGAAGATGGCCTGTATTTTTACCCAAGCAGCGCGGGCTGTGGTGTCCGCATCAAGAACCCGTACAAGAAGGTCGTCAGACAAGGTGCCATAGATCCACTGAAGGACTATGGCATCGACCTTCATCCATGACTCGTAAGTCGGATCAGTTTCGGTTGGTGCGGCAGTGCCATCAATATGATTAAGCACCTCATAACCTCTAACATGGAGTTTGAAAAGCTTAACCCAGTTGGAGTACGTGACCTTAGTGCCGTCAAGAACACGTATTTTGTGTTGTATATTCGAAACCAAATACACAGGATGAAGGGGTTTTGTTTCCATGGCTTGGGAAAAAGAGACTTGTCACCCATGGTGAAGAAGAACAGGGGCGGTGATATTAGGGTTGGGAGGAAGAAAACTAGGCTCGTGATACCATAAAGGATATCAACTTTGTTTTGATTGAATGAATATTACAATGATCCCTTTGGTATAAATAGGGAGAATGCCTAACAACTTTCCTTAATCTATCAACTAAATTGATATACAGAATCTTCTAAATATCACAAATATATAATGATATATATACTCTAAAAACCTTATCCTCTTTGGGAAGGTGACTTTTAACAAGCCTCTTGATCAGCTGTGACAAAGAAGTATTTGAAATTCATAAATTTGACAGTTATGATACTTTATAGTCTTATAGAGGTAGATGACTGATTATAGTGATGTCTAAAGCTAGACTTTTCAATTAACAATTTTTTTTCACTGATAATAAAAAAAAATTCACACTCATCTAAGGAACAGCTATGAAAAACTGCTGTAATATATAAAAGCAATTTGGTTGATAATTCTCAATGATCTTTATTGATAAACAAAGGCCCTATATATAGGGAATAATACAACCAAGTAATAAGGAAAGGAAATATACAAATAAATACAAAAGATTATTTCTAACTAACAATACAATCTATTCCTAAAACACTGATGAATATCGGCTGGCTAAGACACCCCCTCAGTTTGAGCGGGCGGAGGACAAACGCTCAAGCTGGACCGAAACGAAACGATTGGAATAGCTCACGAGATAATCCCTTTGTAAATATATCCGCGTACTGCATAGAGGATGGGACATGAAGAACTTTAATGTGCCCAAGACGAACCTTCTCGCGTACGAAATGTATGTCAATCTCGATGTGTTTTGTCCGTTGATGTTGAACTGGATTATTGGACAAATAGACCGCTGAAACATTGTCACAAAATACCACTGATGCGCGCGTTAAAGGATTGTGAAGTTCAAACAGCAAATTTCGAATCCGCGTCGTTTCAGCGACTGTATTCGCAACCCTCTATATTCAGCTTCCGCACTGGATCGGGATACAGTAGGCTGACGTTTAGCTGACCATGATATGAGGTTGTCACCAAGGAAAACACAATAACCCGATGTGGAGCGTCTCGAATCTGGGCAGCCACCCCAATCAGCGTCAGAATAGGAGACCAAATCAGAAGAAGCTGATCGCAGGATCCGTATGCCATAGTCAATTGTACCTTGCAGATAACGGATGATACGTTTCATAAACGCGAAGTGAGGATCGCGAGGCTCATGCATGAAGAGACACACCTCCTGAACCGCATTCGACAAATCCGGACGAGTAAAAGTTAAATATTGCAATGCACCTGCCAGACTCCGATATAGAGTCGGATCCGAGAACAAAGCCCCATCAGTAGTGCTCAACTTAGACGAAAGATCAACCGGTGTTGAACACGGTTTACACGAGGACATCGAAGCATGGGCAATTATGTCCTTTGCATATTGAGCCTGAGACAAGAAAATACCATTCCTCTGCTGAGTAACCTTGATCCCCAAAAAATGATATAACCTGCCCAGATCAGTCATGGAAAACTCCCGAGAGAGTGTGCTAATAATGTTGTTTAAGAGACGATCATTAGAAGCTATGAGAAGTATATCATCCACATATAACAACAAATATGCAACATTAGACGGGTCCTGTTGATAAATAAATAAGGACCGATCACAAGTGCTGCTACGAAACCCTTTAGAAGTGATAAAATTAGCAGACCGGGTGTACCAGACCCGTGGTGCCTGTTTAAGACCATAAAGTGATTTCTTCAAACGACAAACGTGATTAGGAAATCGTCTATTATAAAAACCCGGTGGTTGATGCATAAATACCGTCTCATGTAGTTCCCCGTGTAAAAACGCATTCTTAACATCAAGTTGATGAATAGACGAAGCCCGATATACTGCAAGAGACAAAACTGTGCGAATAGTGGCCGGTTTGACCACAGGGCTAAATGTCTCATCACAATCAATACCAACCGTTTGGGAATTTCCATTAACCACCAACCTAGCCTTATAACGTTCCAATGATCCGTCCGATTTAAATTTATGCCTAAATAACCACATGCAATGAATGACGGGACGATCAAGTGGACAGGGAACAAGCTCCCATGTTTCATTATCCTGTAATGCCGTAAACTCGGTTTGCATAGCATGTAACCAATTAGGATCAGTTAGGGCTTTGGAATATGAGGTAGGAGCTGGTGAAAGGTTAAGAGTGTGGTGTATAGCCGAAGGGTTGGACCGTCATTTGGAACGAGTTGTCATGGGGTGTTGGTTTGTAATCAGACCAGTGGGTTGGGTCTGGGCTTGGGCCGTGGAGGGTGTAGGGTGTAGGGTTAGATGGGCCAGTTTGGGTCTGGGCGGGAATGGCAACGGAAGTGTTAGGTGGGTCGGTTTGGGTGGGAATGTTGGTACGGGGACGACGTGAGTAGGTAAACGGGTATGGGGTTACAGGCTGGGAAACTGGCTGGGTAACGGGCTGGGGTACGGACTGGGTAACTGGCCGATGAAAAGTGAATCCCGGTGGGGTGGGGTCGTCCAAAAAATCATAGGTGATAGGATGAGTGGGACGTGTGAACGGGAACACGGCCTCGTCAAAAGTCACATGACGGGAAATATGTACCTTGCCTGTGGTAGGGTCCAAGCAACGGTTGCCACGGAAGTCGGGTGGATAGCCAAGGAAGATACAACGCATGGACCGATGGTGAAGTTTGTGAGGCTGGGTAGCGGATGTGTTAGGGTAACACGCACATCCGAACACTCGTAAGTGTTCGTAATCAGGGTGACAAAGGTAAAGAGCAAAGGTAGGTGTGTAAAAATTTAGGCGTTTGGTTGGTAAGATATTGTGGAGGTAAGTGGCCGTATGTAGGGCTTCAACCCAAAACGAAGGAGGTAGGTTCGCATGAATTAAGAGAGCCCGAATAATGTCATTCAAGAGGCGAATCATACGTTCGGCCCTTCCATTTTGAGAGGATGTTTGAGGGCACGGAAACCGAAAAAGCAAACCATTTTGTTGGGCAAAAGTTTTAAATGCTAAATTGTCAAATTCACCCTCTAAGTCACATTGAAAGGTTTTTATTTTGCGGTTAAATTGGGTAAGAATTAACTGATGGAATTTGGCAAAAGTAAGAAATGTTTTGGATATGTATTTTAGGGGGTAGACCCACACGAAGTGTGAGAAATTGTCAATTAGCACCATGTAATATTTATATCCTGTTTTACTTGTGATTGGCGAAGTCCATAAATCGCAATGAATAATATCAAAAGGAGCAAAAGTAAATGTATTAGACGAATAAAACAGTAATCTTTTACTATTCGAAAGTTGACAAGAATTGCAAAGATTGTGACTTTTGTCCGTATTACATTGAAAATTAAAATTACGATTTAAAATATCTAGAACTTGCGCCCCAGGATGTCCTAAACGATCATGCCAAGGTAGATGGTGGGAAGCAATAAAGGTGGCTTGAGGCGGCAGTTGAGGCGGCGTGAACGTGTAAAGAGTCCCGGTACTATTGTGGCGAGATAGTCTCTTCTTAGTTTTGAGGTCCTTCAAAGAAAAACCAAACGGGTCAAATTCGACAGACACTTGATTATCACGAGTAAAACGTCTAACGGAAATCAGATTTTTAATTATTTGAGAGCTATAAAGGATGTGTGGGAGTGTGTAGGTTCAGTTTGGTAAAGGATGAAAACCCGTACCTGATCCTTTAATTGGTAAATACATGCCATTACCTACCAAAATATCACGCCACACAGGAGTAGAATCAGGGATTACGATTTTACCTTGTTCTTTAGTGACGTGTGACTCGGCTCCTGTATCCAAAACATCTGAGTTCCAAGCCATATTTGGAGAATGAACCTGCAAGTTAGCCATGGCAGCACTTAAATCTGTTCGACAAAGAGGGTTGTACATCGGCTGTTTGAAACCGGGTGGGGGATACTATGCAGGAGAGAACCCAACCTGCTGAGGAAAGCCGGTGAACAGAACCGAGGGAGCCAACTGTTGATCTGATTGCTTGTTTGCTGTCCACTGTTGTTGTGTCAGGTAAGGGCAAGGTGGAGGCGTCCACCATGCCCAGTTTGGATAAGGAGTCGGCTGGCCGTGGTAAGAGGTCCAAGGGGACGACTGCTGAGACCTGCCCCTGCCTCGGTGATTCGAATTTCCACCTCTACCGCGGCTGCCACGTCGAGTGGTGGAGGAATATGGCTGCTCCGATGGCTGATTTTGATTGTTGGAAGAGCCGCCAGTGGGCAGCGCTGCAGTGGCCGCAAGAACGGTATTCTGGGAACCCTTTTGAGCGTCAATCCTGATTACTTCGTCGTTAAGCATCACAATAGCTTGATCCCAATCAACACCCTGCTGATTGATTAACGAAGCAGTGGTATTGTATTCGGCTGGGAGGCCGCGAACCAGCTGAAGAACGAGTCGTGACTCGAAAACGGGCTGATCAACGTCAACCAGTTGGCTGGCTAAATCAGAAAGTTGTTGACAGGAGTCGTCAACCGACGAGCAAGATGTGAGTGTGAGGTTGCAAAACCTTGTCTCGAGCGCCGCAGCGCGAGCCTTTTTGTTGCTCAAGAAAATCTTTTCGAGCTTTGTCCATGCCGCTCTGGCTACAGTCGTATCCATGAGCCGTTTCAGAATATCATCCGAAACGGTGCTGTAGATCCACTGAAGGACCAATTCATCCAGTTCATTCCATTCATCATACTCGGGTGAGGTAGTGGCTGGAGCGGCTGAATCATCGATGTGGTTTGACACCTTATACGCGACGGCATGAAGGCGAAATAATTTTACCCAGGCTGAATATGTAACCTTCGATCCGTCCAACGTACGGATCTTGGACTGAATATTCGATACAGAGTAAGCGGGGTGGAGGGAGTTGGGTTTGGTCGATGGTTCAGCGGTATCTTCCTTTGGCGGCATGGTGGCAGGACCGAACGAATCCGATTATGGGTTTTGGAATCGAAAAAAAAGAGGAAAAAAAGAGGGTAATCAGAAGTCGATTATGGCTCTGATACCATAAAAGCGATTTGGTTGATAATTCTCAATGATCTTTATTGATAAACAAAGGCCCTGTATATAGGGAATAATACAACCAAGTAATAAGGAAAGGAAATATACAAATAAATACAAAAGATTATTTCTAACTAACAATACAATCTATTCCTAAAACACTGATGAATATCGGCTGGCTAAGAATATAAAGTTCATCATATCATAATCTGGTTCTGTTGAAACTGAAACGTCATTTAAACCAGGATAGTTCAGTGTAAGCTTTTAAGACAATTAAGACAGGCAGGGCAGTTATGCATCGATTCTCGATCAAAGAAGGGTGAATATCATTGAAAAAAACAAGTGTATGTTTTAGTTCGCTAATAAAATCGTTGTTGGCGCATGAATTAAAGGCGTAACCTCTAAAGTCTCATCTTGTATGTGACACCTGTGTCACTGCGACCAGCAAACAAATACCAAATCAACGAAATTGACTCCGTTGAAAATGAATATCCGTTGTTAAATCTTTGAAAATGACTCCGTTGTTAAAGTCTCATCTTCATTTCCAACTCTGAGGAAGCAACCGTTGAAAATGACTCCGTTAGTTCATTTTCGTTTCTGAAGATTATCCGTTGAGGAAATGAATATCCGTTGTTAAATCTTTCATTTCCGTACCTAAGGAAGCAACCGTTGAAAATGACTCCGTTAGTTCATTTTCGTTTCTGAAGATTTTCCGTTGAGGAAATGAATATCCGTTTATCCTTCATTTCCAACTCTGAGGAAGCAACCGTTGAAAATGACTCCGTTAGTTCATTTTCGTTTCTGAAGATTATCCGTTGAGGAAATGAATATCCGTTGTTAAATCTTTCATTTCCGTACCTAAGGAAGCAACCGTTGAAAATGACTCCGTTAGTTCATTTTCATTTCCGAAGATTTTTCGTTGAGGAAATGAATATCCGTTGATTATTACTTCATTTCAAATTCTGAAGAATAACCGTTGAGGAAAATGACCCCGTTTGTTCATTTTCGTTCTGAAGAATATCCGTTGTGAGAAATGTATATCTGTTTAGTTAAAAAATCCTTTATTTTCCATTTCCGAAGAACCCGTTGAAGAAAATGACTCCGTTCGTTCATTTTTGCTTCTGAAAAAAATATCCGTTGAGGAAAATAACAAAATTATGCTATACATATCTTTGATGGCTATTTAACACAAAGTCACAGACAGACTCCTACGAATTAATTTCGGGACGAAATTTCCTAAAGTAGGGGAGACTGTGACACCTGTGTCACTGCGACCAGCAAACAAATACCAAATCAATGAAATATTGTGTTTCATACTTTGGACTTGTATAAATATGGGTATCTTTTGCACATATCAACTCTTTTTCGATTTCAAGCTATAAATCGCTTTCTGGAAGGTTATACGCGCGCTGATGCGTAAATATAACTAGTTTAACGCAACAAACACTCCGGAATAGTGACATATACTTAACATACCTTAAATAACCTTTACATAACTTAGAAATAAGTTTTGAAGGCTTTGGTATGGCAAAAACAAGTTAATTCGCTTACAGGGACTAAACCTGACAAACTGCGAAAGTATGCCAATTTGAACAGTAACGAACATTCCGGAACATGACCATAAGTTAAACACACCTTAAATATCCTTTATGTAGCTTAGAAATAGGCTTTGAGGGGTTCGGTGTGCTAAAATAAACTTTTGGGTCATTCAGGGACTAAAAGTGTCAAAAAGTGCACAAGTTTGCATTTTCGCGCATAACTTACGTTCTGAATACATCCGGACATCCAAAAATTTATGTAAGCACTAAAATATTTTATTTTAGTGTTTGGGATGAGAAAAATCCATTCGTCGCGTCATTTGGATCGTTATTCGCGCTTATGCGCATTCCGTCGTAATTAAGCGAACATCGCGATCGTACGACCAAACGAACCAAAATCCGACATATTTTTGAACATGATTCATGTCCACAATGTTTAGGCATCATTTTAGGGCCTTAAAGTTGGCTTAACGGGCCTTAAACAAATCGGAAATGGCTTAAATACGTAACAGGGACTGAAACTGTCATTTCTGAAACTTGGTTCTGATCAGACATGGCCAGGCGGCCCTCGTAAGGTTTGTGTGTATCCTTACGCGGCCCGCGTCAGCCTCCCAGACCAGATTCGATGTTTAAACAGCCTGTTATCAGCTGTTATGCACTCCTAATCCTCTTGCACACGGTATTTCTCAATACTAGGGGCTCAAATTGTTTTGTAAAACCATGTTCTTGAGGTGTATGGCCAAGATCAAAGCACGGTTTCCATGAAACGATCTTAACGGTTACCCGAAAACTATAAATACCCATCCAGCCCCATTGCAAAACCCACAACAATCTGATCCTAGAAGCTCTAAGTTGAAACCATTGTTTCATACCTGAGCTACTTGGATCACGATTAGCATTCGGGGACCCTTCGTAAGTATTCCTTCGTTCTTTTATTATTTTTCGAGTCCGAAAGTCAAACTTTGTTTGACTTTCTGCGTTGACCAGTTTATGGTCAATGCGAAGTTCGTTTGAACTTCGCAACGTGATTGTAATCACGATGGTTATAGTCCCTTGTGACTATGCCTACTGATTACCACGTTGTCTAGAGTAGTAGGGTAAGCGATCTAATAAATCGCTTATACCTTCGAACCCGACCCATTTGGTCGATCATTAGGATCCGACCAAACACATTAGGTGACCATAGTATATAGGGAATAACCTTCCGAGGTTATACCTTATGGTCACGACGTTTAGTTAGTTGTATGATAGGTAGTTTATATGCCTTAGGTAAATCACCAAAATACCCTTTTGATGCCAAAATTCATTTTAAACATATGTAACATAACCTATGACCTCTAAACTGATTTATCAACAATATTAAACATGTTAAGGCATATTTTATTTGTCATAGGACTAGTTAGGCGGTCCGAACGCGTTTTACGCGAACGACGCGTTAAAGTAGCATAAGCTACCTAAACGTGTCGTAATGGGTCGTAAGCACATATGTTAGGTTTCATTAAGTATGTAGGCTTTGTTAAACCATATTACACGAGTTTCCATACTCGTTTGGTTTACGAATCCTCATTCTATCCGATCCTCCGATTTAGGTCCGGTTTATTAACGTAGTTACCTATATTAGGTGCCGTTTGATTCCGTGATCTCTAGCATTGCTTGGTGGTTATCTTAGGACTTCTGAGCAATCTCAAGTGAGTACATAGACCCCTCTTTTACTGTTTTCCAAACTGATTTGGGGTGAAACACATGTGCCTACTTGTTACTTTCATGCTTTCCATGTTTTCACATCATATACCTGCTATGTTCGTTAGTACATTATAGTACATGATTTCATTGCATTTCATGCTATGTATGCCCATTGTGTGCGTACTTAGTACATCGTTTTACATTACATGCTATGTATGCCCATTGTGTGCATACTTAGTACATCGTTTTACATTACATGCTATGTATGCCCATTGTGTGCGTACTTAGTACATCGTTTTACATTACATGCTATGTATGCCCATTGTGTGCGTACTTAGTACATCGTTCTACATTACATTTCATGCTATGTATGTCCATTGTGTGCATACTTAGTACATTGTTTTACATTGCATTTCTGTTGCATATGCTCATCCAGCATATGAACACATTATACTACATTTTAAACCGTTGTAACTATTTGACTATGTGAACCGTTGTAACCATTTGACTATGTGAACCGTTATAACCATTTGACTATGTGAACCGTTGTAACCGTTTGATCATTTGAACCGTTTGTAGCTATTGAACCGTGTGACCCGTAATTGACTATACATAAACATTTCTACAATTGTTAAACATTACATCTTGGTGGTTTGGTTTGAGTAAGTGATTTAAGTAACGAGACTTGTGTAATATGATACAAGCATGGTGGATACGCCGCTGGTACTTCCTATATATAAGTGTTTGTATGGTATTACATATCGTAGCGTTATTTGAATCCTTTCAATTTGAGACATATAGCATTTTATACAGATAACATACTTTTCACAAGACATTGTTTTATAAACAACTTATCTTATACAAACTCATTTTACTTGGTTATTCATTTAACCTTACATTTATCTATACATATCATCTGATCTTATTGTTTTTCAAACGATTTACAAAACAAAGCAAATTACAAGGTTCATGACTAAACATTTTCTCAAACATAAGTCATGAATTCTGTTTTCACAAAACCTATGTATCTCACAGGCATTTTTATGCTGACGTACCTATTTTCACATGTGTTTTCAGGAGATGATGCATAGGACTTATCAAGACATACTTAGGCGGACCTGTGCCTTAGTGACTTAAAACGAGACAAGAACTAGTTAATTTTTGTTATATACTCTTTGTTTCTTGTTTAAAACAATGTAACTCTCTTGTTTGATTAATAAAACGAAACTTTAATTGCCATGGATTTGAAACAATTAATTCTGTTACAACACTCCCCGACGTTTCCGCCACGTTTTGTATGTTCTACGTGGTCGGGGTGTGACAGAAAAGATGGTATCAGAGCTAATGGTTATAGGGAATTAGGTTATTAGTAATGCTTTGACCTAGTCTATAACCTTCTTAGGACCCTAACGCGAGTTTACTTGCGTTTAGTCATAAAACAATACCGTCACCTATCCTTAGGCGACGACCACAACAAGAACATAAATTTCAAAACCGCTTTGAAAACTAATCATCTGTTCTAGGATGATTGATTACTAGGTTTTGAACCCTCTATTGTAAGGTTTTGAACCCTTTGTTATATGGTTTTGAACCCCTTTGAATTTCAAAAAATCTCGTCAAGGTTTTGGGTTTTAAATAATGTGAACACGTGCAAACTGGAAGGGTGAATGCCTGTATTCTGGGTTTTCTGTCTAGGCAAGCACTTCGTATATATCTCATCAGACGCGAGACCAGTTGTGCTTACCTGGGAATTCTTGGGATGAGTGTTCACTTATAGGCGAGCATGTCTTCGCGATACATTATTTTTGACCTATTTACTTTGATTAATCACCGGGGTCGCTTGTTGCTTTGTAGTAACAAACAAATGACCACTATCCTTGCTTTCATCAGATTTGTTCATCTCATTCTTTTCGTCTAATTCTCTCACTCGTTTCATTTCATGTTTCCTCTTTTAGAATGCCTCCTCGACGCGAAAACCAGATAGCGACTGCCGAACTGGCAGAAATCATTGCACAGTAAATGGCTGCTCAATTCCCAAACCTCTTTGCTCAATGGAACCAAGCCAACAACAACAACAATGGTCCATGCAATTTCAAGAGTTTTAACTCGGCTAAACCACTCAAGTTTAGTGGTTCTGAGGGAGCGACTGGGCTTCTTCAATGGTTCGAGAGCATTGAGAATACTTTCCGCCACGTGCAGTGTCCTGACAATCGCAAGGTCGAGTTTTCTTCGAGTGTGTTCCAGAAGAGGGCCCTTACGTGGTGGAACGGGGTTATGAGAGATCGTGGTTCAGAAATTGCTCTAGCACAGACATGGGCTGAACTTAGGGCCCTTATGATGAAGGAATTATGTCCTCGTCACGAGATCAGGGCCTTGGAAAGGGAATTCGACAATCTTGAGCAAGACAGCGGTGAGCATCGAGCCTACATGGACCGTTATGAGGAGTTAAGTCTGTTATGCCCAAACATAGTCACGCCTTTGGATAAGGCAATCGAAAAGTACATTGATGGCCTCCCTGACTCAATACAAGACATTGTGACTGGTAGCAACCCTACTACAGTTAGACAGGCCATTGAGCTATCTGCAACCTTGACTGAATCAAAGATCAGGAAAGGTAAACTTTTCCGAAAAGGTGACAAGAAACCGGTCGAGGAATCGAACCCAATCGAGGAATCAAAGACCATGGATGAACAGACTGGATCCTCTAAGAAGTCAAAGAAGCGAAAGGCTTCTCAGAACTTTGCCGTGGTCGCTCACAATGATCAAGCCGTCCCCAACCAACTAGCTCAACCCCCTGTCAGGAAACCCTACAACGGAACTGCACCCTTGCGCAACCAATGTGGCCTACATCATCATGCTGGTGTGAAGTGCCGCACATGCCAAGTTTGCGAACTTATAGGTCATACAACGAGGGTTTTCCCAACAGCAGCTGCACCAAATCAAGTTAACAACAATCCCGCTCAAGCTCGTTTTCCACCGGGGTCTTGCTACAACTGTGGCGAGATGGGCCATTTTCGTAGGAATTTCCCAAGGCTTGCTAATGCAAATCCAGCACAGAGATGAGAATCTGACCGACAGGAGACAACGCTGTTTAGAAAATAATCAAGCCTTGTGTATTATTTTCTTTTGTTGTCACGATCCATGAAACAGTTGTTGTTATTATTATTGTTGTTTATAAATAAATCTTTTATTTATATTTCAATATGTTTATGTGACTGCATGTATAAACATATCCTCTACAATACCAACAATCAAGGAACCATATTCCTTGAAGAACAGACTACCCCCAAATTTCTTCCATTGTATGATCTCTTGCGTTTTCCACGAAAATCCTAAGTATCCGTTTCTTCCAAGAGAAACGAAGCACGAGGCGCCAAGTTAATAGCAATCAATAACAAGATAATAACAATTAAACAATTATGTGGTTATGTGTTTATGTGTTCCATTTTATGTGTCGTGTGATCCAGATTATGTTATCCAAATCCTCGTAGAATCTTACATATCCTTATACAAGAGATTCATAGTAGGATACCCAAAGGTACAACCTAAAATACTTCTACGCTGTAGTTAAGTCCCTTGGATTATAAAGTACTACTTCATAATTAGACCCCTTTAGTGGTCTAGTTAAACTGATCGATCCAAAAATCTGGTTAGGAATATTATGTGATGATATAGATGAAAGGACTCCTTGGTGGCCTAATTAAGAAGATCCTCTGTCGATCTAATTAAAAGGACCCTATGGTAGTCTAGTCACCCTCATCACAAGTTTGATATCCTTCCCCACAGCATTACAAAACGAACTGTGCGGACTGTGCAAGGAATTACGTAATTATGGATGCATACATAATTATGGAATTTAGTGCACAGAAATCACAGCAAGTTCTATCATGTATCTAAGTTAACCCAATTCATTTCCAATTCTGATGAAGCATCCGTTGAGGAAAAATGAACTAGCTATTCATTTTTCACTTCTGAAGAATATCCGTTGAGGAAATGAATATCCGTTTATCCTTCATTTCCAACTCTGAGGAAGCAACCATTGAAAATGACTCTGTTAGTTCATTTTCGTTTCTAAAGATTATCCGTTGAGGAAATGAATATCCGTTGTTAAATCTTTCATTTCCGTACCTAAGGAAGCAACCGTTGAAAATGACTCCGTTAGTTCATTTTCGTTTCTGAAGATTTTCCGTTGAGGAAATGAATATTTGTTTATCCTTCATTTCCAACTCTGAGGAAGCAACCGTTGAAAATGACTCCGTTAGTTCATTTTCGTTTCTGAAGATTATCCGTTGAGGAAATGAATATCCGTTGTTAAATCTTTCATTTCCGTACCTAAGGAAGCAACCGTTGAAAATGACTCCGTTAGTTCATTTTCATTTCTGAAGATTTTTCGTTGAGGAAATGAATATCCGTTGATTATTCCTTCATTTCAAATTCTGAAGAATAACCGTTGAGGAAAATGACCCCGTTTGTTCATTTTCGTTCTGAAGAATATCCGTTGAGAGAAATGTATATCCGTTTAGTTAAAAAATCCTTTATTTTCCATTTCCGAAGAACCCGTTAAAGAAAATGACTCCGTTCGTTCATTTTTGCTTCTGAAAAAAATATCCGTTGAGGAAAATAACAAAATTATGCTTTACATATCTTTGATGGCTATTTAACACAAAGTCACAGACAGACTCCTACGAATTAATTTCGGGACGAAATTTCCTAAAGTAGGGGAGACTGTGACACCTGTGTCACTGCGACCAGCAAACAAATACCAAATCAATGAAATATTGTGTTTCATACTTTGGACTTGTATAAATATGGGTATCTTTTGCACATATCAACTCTTGTTTGATTTCAAGCTCTAAATCGCTTTCTGGAAGGTTATACGCGCGCTGATGCGTAAATATAACCAGTTTAATGCAACAAACACTCCGGAATAGTGAAATATACTTAACATACCTTAAATAACCTTTACATAACTTAGAAATAAGTTTTGAAGGCTTTGGTATGGCAAAAACAAGTTAATTCGCTTACAGGGACTAAACCTGACAAACTGCGAAAGTATGCCAATTTGAACAGTAACGAACATTCCGGAACATGACCATAAGTTAAACACACCTTAAATATCCTTTATGTAGCTTAGAAATATGCTTTGAGGGGTTCGGTGTGCTAAAATAAACTTTTGGGTCATTCAGGGACTAAAAGTGTCAAAAAGTGCACAAGTTTGCATTTTCGTGCATAACTTACGTTCTGAATACATCCGGACATCCAAAAATTTATGTAAGCACTATAATATTTTATTTTAGTGTTTGGCATGAGAAAAATCCATTCGTCGCGTCATTTGGATCGTTATTCGCGCTTATGCGCATTCCGTCGTAATTAAGCGAACATCGCGATCGTACGACCAAACGAACCAACATCCGACATATTTTTTGAACATGTTTCATCTCCACAATGTTTAGGCATCATTTTAGGGCCTTAAAGTTGGCTTAACGGGCCTTAAACGTGTCGGAAATGGCTTAAATACGTAACAGGGACTGAAACTGTCATTTCTGAAACTTGGTTCTGATCAGACATGGCCAGGCGGCCCGCGTAAGGTTTGTGTGTATCCTTACGCGGCCTGCGTCAGCCTCCCAGACCAGATTCGATGTGTAAACAGCCTGTTATCAGCTGTTATGCACTCCTAATCCTCTTGTACATGGTATTTCTCAATACTAGGGGCTCAAATGGTTTTGTAAAACCATGTTCTTGAGGTGTATGGCCAAGATCAAAGCACGGTTTCCATGAAACGATCTTAACGGTTACCCGAAAACTATAAATACCCATCCACCCCCATTGCAAAACCCACAAGAATCTGATCCTAGAAGCTCTAAGTTGAAACCATTGTTTCATACCTGAGCTACTTGGATCACGATTAGCATTCGGGGACCCTTCGTAAGTATTCCTTCGTTCTTTTATTATTTTTCGAGTCCGAAAGTCAAACTTTGTTTGACTTTCTGCGTTGACCAGTTTATGGTCAATGCGAAGTTCGTTTGAACTTCGCAACGTGATTGTAATCACGATGGTTATAGTCCCTTGTGACTATGCCTACTGATTACCACGTTGTCTAGAGTCGTAGGGTAAGCGATCTAATAAATCGCTTATACCTTCGAACCCGACCCATTTGGTCGATCATTAGGATCCGACCAAACACATTAGGTGACCATAGTATATAAGGAATAACCTTCCGAGGTTATACCTTATGGTCACGACGTTTAGTTAGTTGTATGATAGGTAGTTTATATGCCTTAGGTAAATCACCAAAATACCCCTTTGATGCCAAAATTCATTTTAAACATATGTAACATAACCTATGACCTCTAAACTGATTTATCAACAATATTAAACGTGTTAAGGCATATTTTACTTGTCATAGGACTAGTTAGGCGGTCCGAACGCGTTTTACGCGAACGACGCGTTAAAGTAGCATAAGCTACCTAAACGGGTCGTAATGGGTCGTAAGCACATATGTTAGGTTTCATGAAGTATGTAGGCTTTGTTAAACCATATTACACGAGTCTCCATACTCGTTTGGTTTACGAATCCTCATTCTATCCGATCCTCCGATTTAGGTCCGGTTTATTAACGTAGTTACTACCTATATTAGGTGCCGTTTGATTCCGTGATCTCTAGCATTGCTTGGTGGTTATCTTAGGACTTCTGAGCAATCTCAAGTGAGTACATAGACCCCTCTTTTACTGTTTTCCAAACTGTTTTGGGGTGAAACACATGTGCCTACTTGTTACTTTCATGCTTTCCATGCTTTCACATCATATACTTGCTATGTTCGTTAGTACATTATAGTACATGATTTCATTACATTTCATGCTATGTATGCCCATTGTGTGCGTACTTAGTACATCGTTTTACATTACATGCTATGTATGCCCATTGTGTGCGTACTTAGTACATCGTTTTACATTACATGCTATGTATGCCCATTGTGTGCGTACTTAGTACATCGTTTTACATTACATGCTATGTATGCCCATTGTGTGCGTACTTAGTACATCGTTCTACATTACATTTCATGCTATGTATGTCTATTGTGTGCATACTTAGTACATTGTTTTACATTGCATATGCTCATCCAGCATATGAACACATTATACTACATTTTGAACCGTTGTAACTATTTGACTATGTGAACCGTTATAACCATTTGACTATGTGAACCGTTATAACCATTTGACTATGTGAACCATTGTAACCGTTTGATCATTTGAACCGTTTGTAGCTATTGAACCGTGTGACCTGTAATTGACTATACATAAACATTTCTACAATTGTTAAACATTACATCTTGGTGGTTTGGTTTGAGTAAGTGATTTAAGTAACGAGACTTGTGTAATATGATACAAGCATGGTGGATACGCCGCTGGTACTTCCTATATATAAGTGTTTGTATGGTATTACATATCGTAGCGTTATTTGAATCCTTTCAATTTGAGACATATAGCATTTTATACAGATAACATACTTTTCACAAGACATTGTTTTATAAACAACTTATCTTATACAAACTCATTTTACTTGGTTATTCATTTAACCTTACATTTATCTATACATATCATCTGATCTTATTGTTTTTCAAACGATTTACAAAACAAAGCAAATTACAAGGTTCATGACTAAACATTTTCTCAAACATAAGTCATGAATTCTGTTTTCACAAAACCTATGTATCTCACAGGCATTTTTATGCTGACGTACCTATTTTCACATGTGTTTTCAGGAGATGATGCATAGGACTTATCAAGACATACTTAGGCGGACCTGTGCCTTAGTGACTTAAAACGAGGCAAGAACTAGTTAATTTTTGTTATATACTCTTTGTTTCTTGTTTAAAACAATGTAACTCTCTTGTTTGATTAATAAAACGAAACTTTAATTGCCATGGATTTGAAACAATTAATTCTGTTACAACACTCCCCGACGTTTCCGCCACGTTTTGTATGTTCTACGTGGTCGGGGTGTGACATTGTAGCTTCAACCACGGTATGTTCGCATTACTCTCGTAGTCTTGTTCAGTACATCTAATATTTGTTGTAAGAGAAGGATATAATCTGCAAGCTTAAACAATAGAATTAATATTATTATGAAGACAAGTGTTTTAATTGCCTAAGTAGAGAGGCAACCTGTTAGCATGATGTTAACATTGAAACGTAAAGAGCCCATCTGGTCGTGCAAAAATAAGACTATGCATTACAACACTATAACCATTAGGATGACTAATTGTCTTTCAGCTAGAGGTAGGCATTTCGAGCCGTTAGTAATATACAGATAACCTGGGTTGTTTCTTTTCTTATTTCAAACGCCCACTAAAAATATAGCTAAAGGGAAAACATGTTTAATGGGTCGAATGCATTCAAAATCGTCCAAAGTTTCATATCACCTCCTATATCATTTAATTTTATTTTTTGCAAACACAATTAACAAAGACAAGTTCAGCCTATCCCTCAATACAAAACTCATGTTCATCAAATTTTACTAAGGCCCAGGCTGCTACTAACACAAGTCGACTTGGAAAAACAGAAGATTTACTAAAGGAAAGTAAGAATACAGTGGAACTCTACACCATAAATCTTACCTGGTAACTCTTTTCTTCAGAATGTGCAAGTACATATACGCCTACACACATGTAGAGATGGCGTAAAATCATTAATAAAGACAAGAACAAAGGCATATGGCAATGGAATTAGCGTCATAGAGCAAATGTCAACCAGTCCCTTGGTTTTAAAAAAAAAGCACGCAACCTGCCTAGGTGCAAGATGACCTAAGGCGCATAGGCTAACGCTTCACACAACAAAAGGCGAGGGATGTAGAAAAGGCATACTGTTGAAGTGCACAGAAAATCGGAATGAGGCGCAGTATTGAGGCGTGCATTTTGTAGGAGGGAAGTTTTGTGCATCAAAAGTGGTACATGTAGCTTTTTAGATTGTACATAGAGGTTATTTAGGTATAAAACCATATTAGTGCTTATTTATGGCTAACTATTGGGTAACTGCTGGTAGAAGAAACCTATGATAATTAAAAAATATAAGTATATAAATAAATTGCGACTCGTACAAAAAGCAGTACGCTTCTGAGCCTTACGCCACGGTTTTAGACCCTATCCAATTGGCGTGCCTTGTGCTATATAAACCATGTAACCAATTGCAGCTTATTTGGACACATCAAAAAATCTAACATCGATACATAAACATAAGAAGATTAACTTATGAGATATGACAAATTAACTTCTGGCAGAATTACTCTCTGTATGGGCATACAGACTCACTCTTTAGGATCCAAATCAAGATTATCGGCAACAGACTTCGACCACACAACCCGCTGAGGATTCTCCACTTCAGCAGATGGAGACACTCTCGAATAACAAGTATGAAGTACCGGAAACAAATTCTACATCAACATAACCTTTAACCTAGACGTAACATCACTTCAACTTATATAAAATGTAAAGAAATGGATAAAAAAACGTTTGTGGTCATCCCATCATGACCCATCCCATTACGACCAATATGAAAATAACAATTTCAACACGATTCATATTCCTAAATAAATTGTTATTTCCATTAATCAAGTGAAAAAGAGTGCATACCTCTGCACAAAAGTATGCAAGCCAAATATAAAAGGATTTATACTTAAGTTCCTTGTAAGTTGTTGGCTGAGTCAAGCAACAGTACTCCATAAGTCACAAAAATCATGCACAATACATTATAATTTGAGCTTTGTACAGGCTAAAGACCGAGAATTGTGTGAGAACGCCAAAATAAGTAAACAGAAAGAAAGAAGCCAACATGGTTGGTTGGAAAGCCATTTAAAAAGAAAATGGTAACGGCTCTACCCCATTGTGAAAGGATTCAAGAATCAATACCTTAGGATCTAATTATTTGAATCGTAGCCAGAACAGAGTCAGTTCTCTTTCCCATAAGTCTTATGTACCAGATTAGCAGAAACAAACTTCTTTATGCAAAAGCTCATCAATCAACATAAACTACAACTGTAAATGTATTCCTCTCAACATCATAAAACACCAAACACTTTCAGAAATCAAATGCTTCCAAAATTAATCTTCTTTTACAAAATCAACAAAAACGTGTGCCTGATGAGAGAGCTTGAAAGCACCAACAAAGTTAAACAGAATCACAAGTGCATGATAGCATACAATAGTTTGGAAATGTTTCCAATATCTTGATACAACATTAGTGTAAGACATACCAACATCCGGACCATCTAATGCTTCCACTTTTATCAAATTATTGAACTCGGCTGAAGTAACTGCTGGTGGATTATAGTTCATTGATACAAATAGAACAACATTATTTTTTATTTCGTGATTTTTGCTAATTGATTTCTCTACAAAAGTTGATGGAGGTTCAAAGTCTCAAAGAGTGAAAACCCTTGTGGTAAAAAAAGTCGGTAAGAAGCATCACCGTCTCAGTAAACAGTCTACTACTCACATCTCCACCGCTGGTTGCAAAAAAAAAAAAGACACACACACGACTACTTTAGCATATAAAAAACATATGACTACTTTAGCATAGAAAATGTTCAAACTTCAAAGAAATGCCTAGGTCAAAAAATAACTTTAAGTCAAAAGATTTCATATATTTTTATCACATCTCCATAATGTGGCAAAGCATGTGAAGCATTCAATAAAATGCCTAAGGCAAAACATCAACTTAAACATAAAAAATTCCATGTTCTATTACGTACCTACCCAAATGGCAAAGCATCGTCTTTAAAATAATTCCTAAATAAAAAAGAAATGCTTGGATATCCATGACAATTCCTCTGTCATCATCATCCCAATCTCATTGAGACCTACCCTGCTCATTGCTAATTTCTATTAGATTATACTTAAACATAAAAAATTCCATGGTTCTATTACAGTATTACGTACCTACCCAAATGGCAAAGCATCGTCTTTAAAATAATTCCAAAATAAAAAAGAAGTGCTTGGATATCCATGACAATTCCTCTTTCATCATCATCCCATTCTCATTGAGACCCACCCTGCTCATTGCTAATTTCTATTAGATTATAAGTGTCTTGCATAGGTGCATTAACACCGCACCTGCCTGACCATATGACTCGGTCATTCCAGTTCTGTATCTCTTGCCGCCATGCAAAATGTGGAAAAATTCCAATTCGGTTATATTTCATGAACGTCATGAATTTAAATAATGATCATACCGATTTTGAGCCATCAATAGGCATTTGGTCAGCAGAAGTGAAGCCTGATACAGAAATCCTAATACAATTGGAAGCAAGAGAATAGAAAAAAATACAACTAATTTGATGCACAAAACCCTAAAAACGAATTAAATTCACTTCAAAATTAATCATCGAATTAAATTCAAACCTTCACATGTCAAATGTTGAAGAGGGTGAGCCAAATTGAACATTGACATAAAGCTGTGTGCATAAACAGAGACGCGGTAAATAAACGGGATGGTGAAGAAACAGACGAGTCAAGGTCAACAACCATGACACCGTGTACATCTGGAATGGTGAATAGTTCAGCATCATTCCCATAATCATCACAGGCGAGGTTATTTTAAGGTAATTTCCCCTCAGCCTTCAACTTTTTAGGAAAATAAGTAAGAGCTTGACCTTTTCCAGCACCTTGGGGTAATATATGCAAATCCATCTAGCCACTGTAAATCCATCCAGGAGACAACAAAACCTATTTAAAAAATTATACATGCAAAACATAAAATCATGTGATTTTGAGCTTTGCTAAGTTACATTGTGTAATTGTCCATATAAATCTTAATACAATAACAAAAAACCCCAACATAAGCCTTAAATATGACATTCTAAAGCAATGATATTCCATTCTGAACACAAGCATACTCGAGATTAAAGATTAACCCAATACAGTTTAGCGAATCAAGATCAAAAGAATAAAACTCCTCGACCTAATAACCAATTTATGTTAAGAATTATTACCAAGAGATATCAATGCAACCAACCCCTAACTAACACTCCCTATGCTTCCTCAAAAAACATAAAAAATTATTTCATTTATACAGATGTATAACAACATGAACATTATAAGAAAAAGTGCAAACAAAACACTAAGATACGAATTTAGATTCATTTAGTGTTTGGTTTAGAAAATACAGGGTTCGACTGCAGAACAATTAGGACTATTCACTAAGAATGATGGAAATAGAATCATAGAAAACGAAAGAACAAGTATATACTTCAAGTTTGCACTCCTTTTACATGCATCTGAGGAACGGTTACCGAAAAGAAAATAAAGAATCGACCAGATTGCAACTCAAAAACAACAAATAATGAACGAAAATTACATGGCAAATGCTTCTGCATATCAAATGACAACTGCAAATTAACCAAAACCTAAAACTCAGTTTTACTGAATTTCTTCATCCAGGGCCTGATTCCAGATCGATCTTGCTTCCAAACGCCAATTGCTTGAAGGACGAATGGTACAACACACAAAAATAGGCTTAAAGTGGCTTTAATTGAAAAGGATCGGGGGATTCAATTGCCGGTAAATGGAGGGGGTAGGGTAATCTGAAGCGACGCAGGTGGAGCTTTCAATCTCGTATTGATTTCATTATTAATTGTTCCCACAGTTACATCTGCCTCATCAATTTCATAGATTTTGTTCGATGGAATCATTGAGATGACATTGAATGGGGGGCATATTTGGGAGTGATGATGAAAATTTAGGGAGACAAGGCCATGACCTTTGATGAGCGTCTTAAAAAATTATGGGGAAATTACAATTCAGGAAATGCTTTATATAGATGTATGTATGTATAGATTATGAATAAGTTTCATGGGGTAAGATCAAATAAAAAGTTGATTTTGCCTAAGTAGGATGAGAAGGAATCTTAACCATTCATTTTTCAAATCAATGGTTAAGATTAAAGTGTAGGAGAAAGAAGGAGTGTAAGGGTATCTTGGGAAAATCCTATTTATAGACTTTCTCTCTCCACATGCAAGGCACATGCATATTCCACCCCTATATTTTTTTTGTGCTGGATTTTTGTACTATATTTTTGTGCTAAATTTTTTGTGCTGTATTTTTTTGTCTTAAATTTTTTTTCTCATTTTTTTGTGCTGGATTTTTTTGTACTACATTTTTTTGCTAACTTTTTTCGTGCTATATTTTTTTGTACTACATTTTTTGTGCTATATTTTTTGTACTAGATTTTTTTGTACTAGATTTTTTTGTTGTATCTATATAATCTATAAAAGGAGACTAAGTGCTGATGTAATTTTGCCTATGTGTCAACTAACCAGGTATGCCACGTAAGATCTGCTGATGTCATAAATCTCAATTTAAAATGTTAATATAATCTAAATCTCTAATCTCTAATCAAATAAAAGGGAGTTGAAAAAAAGGGAGAGTTTTAAATTTCAAATTCAAAAAACCTAATATAATCTCTCTCTCAATAAATATCCTGAAAACCTAAAAAGCATCTCTCAGAATCCATAATTCAAAATTCAAAACATCAACTCTCTCACTCACACCTTCTCATGCGATGAACAATAAACTCAGATCTGGACTCTTTTCCTCAATCCACGACTACAACAGTTAATGGATTTTCTCCATGAGCAATTGATAATCGATAAGTTTGAGATAACTCATGTTGCCCTTTAAATTACATCAGGTTAGAGGTGACGTTGTTTGAAATGTTGTTGCTAATAAGTTAACCCATTTAGTAAATAATGCATCAGTTTTGGTTTTGCTTTATCTCAAATCAATTAAATTGATCAAATTAAATTTTAAAGAAGTTAATTATGTAATGGTTTGAATTCAGGATTGTATTAAGGGAGATTAGAGGATGACCTCGATTTGCCTACGTGTCACGTTCTTAGCTATTAAGGATGAGAGGAAGACACAAAGGATGTGTCAAACACAGCTGAGATGATATAGGTTCAAGGTAATAAGAAGAAACCCTCTGTTGTAGAAGCAACCAGTGAGAGTGTGTTTGGTTGAAAACGTGGAGGGGTCGGTGACGTTGTCGAGGGTTGTCAGGAAATGCTAAGTGATAGCATTTCCTGACAACCCTCGACAATGTCACCGACCCCTCCACAAAATTTCATCAAAACACTCTCACTGGCTGCTTCTACAACAGAGGGTTTCTTTTTGTTACCTGAACCTGTATCATCTCAACTGTGTTGACTGACCCTGTATGTGTTGTTACATTAAGATTCAATTAGGATTTTTTTTATATTGAAAATTGATCAGGTGTAAAACTTTATCACCTTAGATGCTTTTGTCATCTGAGGCTATGATGGCGAGATCTGGTGTCACACCCTGGCTTTGCGGAAGCGTGGTAAATTTTTGGTGTGACTTCTTAATACCATAGCTTAACCATAACAAAGCTATATGATGTAAAACCATGCAAGATCATCCATTCGATTAAGTTTTGAAAACCAAATACAATAACATTGTTTTAACTGAAACATGTTCTAACGACATTATTTGACAAACATTGACATGACAGAACACAGTTTAAGGATTGTGACTTGTCCAGGAAAGAATCACAACTCCCCAAACCCAGATGACCTCATGACTAGTGCAGCGGAAAACGTTCCATACCGTGCCAGATCCGTTAATTTCCTGAAATACATGTAAGTTGAAAAATCAACAATAATGTTGAGCGAGTTCATGTGTAAGTGAGTAAATAAACCTTTGTGAGTATAAAAATCCTGGTATGTAGCAATAAGGAAAAGAGATCGTCAATGGGTTGCAAAGCCACTGATGTTTGTGAAGTGCAATTAGGAAGGCTCAAACCTAGCGTATTTGGCGATGGGTACAAAGTCACCACCTGGTCCATTATGCGGGCTCAGGGGTTGGGCTCGCTACACCCAGATAGATCTACCGCTTACGTCCCTCGGTTCCTACAACGAGGATTAATGGTCTCCAGTTCACGCCTACCCACTCACATGATCTAAGTAGTAAACCTCCTTACGATAACCATACCATGTATAAAGTACTCGTAATCATAGTAACATGTATTTCACCCCCGCAGTTAAGAAAACTGAAAACAGTTAGAGAAAAGGGGGACATGAACTCACAGTGGTGCGTTTCTACCAAATATGTCTCCAAATCCAACAGCTGTGTGACGACCTACACGTACTAATTCTATTAGACGGACGGCCGTGCCTTAGCTTTATGGTTTAAGTTCTTGGGAAATAGTTAGTCAACTATTTCGTGTTTATATTCTGTACATACTTGGTAGTCATTTTCCTTCCCACGGATGGGGGATTTAATACATGCGTGTAATATTCGAAATACGTTATTAAGTCTCACTTAATAAATAATTTATTTCTAACTCCAAAATATAGATATTCTTCTCACAAATATTATATTTTTACTTCGCAAAATTCTCCCAAAATAATACCTTGTCAAATATACGCGTTCATAATTATTTCTGTTAAAATGCGTAAGTTACGTTTTAACGTTCGAGTGGTAATAAGAATTACCGATGTAACTTATATATTTATCGTAGAGTCGTTCGTATTATTTTGGATCCATTAACATTCGGTAGTATTATTTTTACCCTAAAAATAATACTAGTATTTTCACAAAATAATCATAAACACATGACAAGTGTCGTTAAGAAAAATATATACTAAATATATATTTATCGCGTTTTATTTTGTGAAATCCCACCTCCGATATTTTGTAAATAAAGTCATGGCGAAAACAAGTCGAAAAGTATTTCTAACACTTATAGTGAAAATAATTCCAAGTGTTAGGTTTTTAGAAAAATTTCGCCAGAGTTTCCTCTGTAACTGGAGGTGGCCACGCTTTCAAGCGTATCATTTTCTTTTGTAAATCAATTCAACAATTTTCTTATCCGATCAAAATGATATCCAACACATCAATCTAGTAAATAAACATGTAAATCGTAAAGATTGCATGAACTTGTAATTTACTCTAAAATGTGTAGTAAAGATCCTTACTTTTAGTGTATCTTTATATAAATAAATCCGGTTTCGTAGAAACCCCGTTTTTAGAGAAGTTCCGTCTTTACAACTTCCGGTCATCTTTTACAAAAATGGTTATTTTGTCGAAACTTTGTGTTACACAAGTGTTTACACACTTGTGTGTTCCAAAAATCATTCTAGTTATCATAAGATCCGTCTTTAGAAAACATGATTTTTCTTAACACTTGGTCCTTTGAAAATACCGCTTGTAGATACGTAGATCTACTAGTTTTAAATACTATTTTACAAGTAAAATCACTTTTACACAAGTTCATGGTTCGGGTGTGGTAGAGTTTCATCTTTTAACCCTTGTTTCTTCCATAACAACCTTATGTCATGATCCAAGAACATGACTAAACCGGGTTGAATGATGATCCGAGCCACCACAACATAGATCGGGTCCGAATAACCACACAAATCAATTACTACAACATTTACACAACTTTTGAGCTTTTAACCAACATTCTTAACGTTTTAAGTAGACTTTTAAACTTCAACTTGTAGGTTCATGACTTTTATCCGTTACAAATCGTATTAACCACTTTAAAATAGTTCACGAGAGTGATTTTAGTAACATACCACTAGCTCGAGGCTAGGGAAGAACCTAAGCGCAAATGGGGTGGATAAAAGCAAGAGAAAGAGGTCCTTCGCGTTCCGTTTGCACCAAGCTTCCTAATACGAGACCCTTAACACTTGTAGATGCTTGAAATATGAAGATCAAAATCGAAAATATGATGGATGACATAGGGGTGTTTGGCCGTGAGCTTACTAGAGAGAGAGAGAGGGAGTTTTGTTGGGTGAGATGTTAAGTGAAAGTTATGGTGGATTATGTAGGTTACTTATAGACAAAACATAGGATTATTAACCAATGGTTATTGTGTCCTCTAGATATGGGACAAGTATAATTAAAATAATCAAAAGAGTACAAGATGTGGTCACAATGTGACCGAGTTCGGCCAAATGGGGGGGGGGGGTCTTGGTTAGTTTCCAACTAGATAGTTAGGATAAAGTTAGGTTAATCTAGTTAGTTAAGTGCTTAACCCAGTTAGTTGTGTGTCACGCGTTACAACGGGTGTTAGGGTGTCCAGGGACCCTAACTGGCTCAGAAAAAGATAAATAATGAAAATAACAATATTTTCATATTTCGGGTATAGTCCGGTTGTTCGGTTGGATAGTAATCCGTTAAAGTGCTTAACAAAGCTTAAAGTGTCGTTAATACCCTTTTTAGTGACACAACTCATTTCTGACACTTTGGAAAGTGTCTAGTAATATTTTTCTCATGTTTTGGCACTTTATTAGTTAGCTAAAAGCTGAATTATTGTGTAAAGTGCTGAGTTTTGTACTTAGAGTACGTTTTAGGCACATCCAGTCATTGTGACTTATTCCTAGAGACGCAGTTCTACAACCCTTGTATCCCTACACTCACCACTAGTGTAGCAAAATATTTCAGGCTCTTACAGGCCTTAGAGGCAGTGTTTGCCTGATGCTGGCTTTATCAGCATGTTCAATAGGTTATCCGTTATAGTGCTACTGTGCTTTTTGTGCATCATGTTTGTCACTAAGGTTCAGTCATGTAAATAATGTAGTGATAGCAAGTAAAGTATGATGCAAGCAAGTACATGTATCAGTGTTCAAGTAGCAGTTTATTCACAAGTTCAAGCAAGCACAGTAATTAAGCA
Organism: Helianthus tuberosus; assembly: GCA_030545235.1. Classification (NCBI taxonomy): domain Eukaryota; kingdom Viridiplantae; phylum Streptophyta; class Magnoliopsida; order Asterales; family Asteraceae; genus Helianthus; species Helianthus tuberosus. Next base: position 82,563,140 of record CM060354.1, read on the forward strand.
GTAATTAGTTATTAATTAAGTTGTGCGGATACCTGGTTTAGTGAGGGTTGTCACATTCTCCCCCCGTTAAATAAATTTCGTCCCGAAATTTAAGTTCTGCTTGTAGATGCAGGGTTCTTAGGAAAAAGGTGGGGGTATTTCTCTTTCATCCGGTCCTCACGCTCCCAGGTGTACTCAGGACCGTGTCTGGCATTCCAACGAACTTTGACGAGCTTGACACTGCTCCTGCGGGTCTTGTTTACTTTCCAATCCGTAACCTCAACCGGTTCTTCAACGAAATGGAGCGTGTCGTCAACATGGATCTCGTCGATGGGAATGGCAATGTCATTTTGAGTTGGACTTTTCTTTAGGTTGGATACATGAAATGTATCGTGGACTGAATGGAGTTCAGCAGGTAGGTCCAACCTGTATGCTACTAGTCCTATTCTTTCCAGAATTCTGAAAGGACCAATGTAGCACGGATTTAACTTCCCATGCTTTCCGAAGCGTGCTACACCCTTCCAGGGTGAAACTTTCAATAACACCATTTCTCCAACTTGGAATTCCACATGTTTCCGGTTTGGATCCGCATAGGCTTTCTGCCTGTGGCGAGCTGCTTCGATGCGTTTAAGAATCTACGCAATCTTGTCTGTCGTCTCTTGGACGATTTCGGGACCAGCAAGCTGTCTATCACCTGCGTCAGCCCAACATAGAGGTGATCGACACTTGCGTCCGTAAAGGGCTTCAAATGGCGCGACACCAATACTGGTGTGGTAGCTGTTGTTGTATGAAAACTCGACCAAAGGCAAATGCTTGTCCCAGCTACCGCCCAAATCCATAACACACGCTCTCAGCATGTCTTCTAAAGTCTGTATCGTTCGCTCGCTCTGACCGTCAGTTTGCGGATGAAACGCAGTGCTCAGATTCAATTGTGAGCCAAAGGCTTCTTGGAAGGATTGCCATATCCTTGACACAAACCTTCCGTCTCTATCAGAGATGATTGAGAGAGGTACTCCATGGCGCGCGACGATCTCTCTCATGTAAATTTCAGCCAATTTGCTCGTATTATCCTTCTCTCTGATAGGTAAGAAGTGTGCTGACTTTGTTAATCGATCCACTATTACCCAAATAGTGTCATGGCCTCTTGGCGTTCTTGGCAATTTCGTAATAAAATCCATGGAGATTTGTTCCCATTTCCACTTGGGGATCTCGGGTTGTTGCAGAAGTCCTGAAGGCTTCTGGTATTCGGCCTTAACTTTGGCGCATGTTAAACATTTGCTCACATAAACAGCAACATCGCCTTTCATCCTAGGCCACCAATAGTAATCCTTGAGATCCTGGTACATCTTATCCGCTCCAGGGTGGATAGAGTACCGCGACTTGTGAGCTTCATCAAAGATAACTTTCCTTAAACCTCCAAACAAAGGAACCCAAATCCTTTTCTCAAAACATAACGTTCCTTCCTCGTTTGGCACCAGAAGCTTCTCCATCCCACGGAGATATTCTTTTTCAAGGTTTCCTTCCTTGAGAGCTTCTTTCTGCGCGGCACGAATGCGCAAGGAAAGATCGGTTCGGATAATCATTTCTAAAGCCCTAACCCTTATGGGCTTGATCCTCTCCTTTCGACTTAGGGCATCGGCGACCACATTCGCCTTCCCTGGATGATACTTTATCTCGCAGTCGTAATCGTTCAGCAACTCAACCCATCGTCTTTGCCTCATATTCAACTCCTTCTGGTTGAATATGTGCTGTAGGCTCTTGTGATCTGTAAAAATTGTACACTTCGTACCATAAAGGTAGTGTCTCCAGATCTTTAATGCAAATACCACTGCGCCAAGTTCCAAATCACGTGTGGTATAGTTCTTTTCGTGCACTTTCAGTTGACGCGATGCGTAAGCAATAACCTTTTGGCGTTGCATCAACACACAACCTAATCCTTGACGTGAGGCGTCACAGTATACCACGAAATCATCTGTACCTTCCGGTAGTGCTAAGATTGGCGCATTGCAGAGCTTATCCTTCAATATCTGGAACGCTTCTTCCTGTTTGATTCCCCAATCAAACTTCTTATCTTTCTGCGTGAGGAGCGTCAATGGTTGAGCGATCTTCGAAAAATCCTCAATGAATCTTCGATAATAGCCAGCCAAACCCAAGAATTGTCGAATCTCGGTTGGCGTCTTTGGTGTTTCCCAATTCTTGATCGCTTCGATCTTGGTTGGATCCACGTGGATTCCATCTCCATTTACCACGTGTCCAAGGAATTGGACTTCACGTAGCCAAAATTCGCACTTGGAGAATTTGGCATACAACTGTTCCTTCTTTAGCAGCTCCAAAATAGCTCTTAGATGTTGTTCGTGCTCGGCCTTTGTTCTTGAATAAATCAAGATGTCGTCGATAAACACAATCACGAACTTGTCCAAGTACGGCTTGCAAACTCTATTCATCAAGTCCATGAAGACTGCAGGTGCGTTTGTCAACCCAAACGGCATAACAAGGAACTCGTAGTGTCCATAACGAGTTCTGAAGGCTGTCTTTGGGATACTCTCCTCTTGTATCCTTATCTGATGGTATCCAGATCGTAAATCGATCTTTGAGTAAAAGCTTTGAACCTTGCAGTTGATCGAATAAGTCATCGATCCTCGGCAGGGGATACCTATTCTTGATAGTCAACTTGTTCAACTCCCGGTAGTCGATGCACATATGAAAACTACCGTTTTTCTTCTTGACAAACAGGACCGGAGCTCCCCAAGGCGAGAAGCTTGGTCGGATAAAACCCTTGTCTAACAACTCTTGAAGTTGTGTCGACAGTTCCTGCATCTCAGACGGAGCAAGTCTGTACGGTGCCTTAGCCACAGGCGCGGCGCCTGGAACTAAGTCAATGTGGAACTTTACTTGTCTCTGAGGTGGCAGTCCAGGTAAGTCTTCTGGGAAGACTTCTGGGTATTCCCTCACGACAGGGATGTCTTCGATTCTTGGCTCAACAGCCTTCTTATCCACAATGTGTGCCAGGAAGGCAACACATCCCTTCTGCAAACACTTCCGTGCTTTCAGGCAGCTAATAATTCTTAACGGCGTATCACGCTTCTCCCCATGAACCACAATTGTTTCGCCATCTTCGGTTGGGATACGAACAACCTTTTCGTGACAAACTATCTCAGCCTTGTTGCCTGATAACCAATCCATTCCTACCACCACGTCGAAGCTTCCCAACTGGACTGGTAGTAGATCCAGAGCAGACTCACGCTCTCCTAATTCGATCACACAACCTCTGATGACTTCGTTGGCTTCTACTATCTTCCCATTGGCCAATTCAATTGAGTAGGGAATATCTAACTTATTAGTGGCTAACCCAAGCATATTCTTAAATTCTAACGACACGAAGCTATAATCGGCACCAGTATCAAATAAAACGGATGCATAGCGTTGATTTACAGAGAACGTACCAGTAACGACATTGGGGTCCTGGCGCGCTTCCCTTGCTTCGATTTGGAACACTCTTCCACGGGCTTGGTTTAACTCTGGGCAGTTCTTCTTAAAATGCCCGATATCACCGCAGTTAAAGCATCCAAGTCTTTGCCCGTTTCCACCAGCTTGATCATTCCTCTGATTACGATTCACGGCGCCCGCTTGGTTAGCATTGTTGCCTCGATTCTCGTTTCCTCCATGGTTTCCTTGTGGGCGATTTCCATTCCCACCCCGGTTGTTATTTCTGTTTCTGAATCCTCCCTGGCCTCCCTGGCCAGCAGTGGCCCAACAAGTGTCCTTCAAGTGGCCACGTTTTCCACATGCTTCGCATACTTTTGGCCCGCATCGGCCAGAATGGTGGAGTTGGCAGTCGTTGCACTTGGGTTGGGTGCCCATGTATCCCTTTCCTTTCTTCCCTCTACCAGCTGTAACCTGAGCTGGCGTGTCTGATCCTCCTTTCTTAACCACCACACTGGCGCCCTGCTTGAAGTTCGAGAACTTCCATTTGTTACCTCCTGATGACTCGACGTGAGTCTCTGTCTTCTTCGTCTTGATCTCATCAAACTTGTTCAGGCGAATGGCCTCCTCTGTGAGAGCCACGCTCAAATCGATCGCCTCAGTAATGGTCGCAGGCTTGGATGAGGTTACCATGCTTATGATTTGAGGAGCTAATCCCCAAATGAAACGTTCAATCCTCTTGAACTCCGGAGTGACCATGTAGGGTACCACATGCGATAAGTCATGGAACCTTTGCACGTATTCTGCGATCTTTGGACCGTCCATTTTCAAGTGCCAGAACTCGGTTTCCAATCTCTGGATTTTCGCGCGAGAGCAGTACTTTTTGCGCATAAGTTCCTTCAGTTCGGTCCAGGTTAGCGCGTAGGCAGCAGCTTCACCTAGTGTCTGTACTTGCAGATTCCACCAAGAGAGGGCTCCATCCAAGAATAGCCCTGAGATATAGGTGACTTGCTGATCTAGTGCGCATTTGCTCATGCGAAGAACAGATTCAGCTTTCTCGGCCCAACGAACAAAGGCGACAGCACCTCCTGTGCCATCAAAGTTGACCGGTTTGCAGTCTAGAAACTGCTTGTAGGTGCATCCTACACGTACGTTATAATATACGATCGGCATTAGCATCATTGCTAAAGATATCCAATTAGGTCATGGTAGGTCTAAATGACTTAGTATTACCATGAGGTGGATTATTGTTGTTGCCAGTGTTGCCAGAGTTGCTTCCACTAGTCCCTCCTTGAGAGGCGGCGTATTGTGCAATGGCAGCAGCGATAATTTGCTGGAGTTCTGCCTCATTGGTAGGCAACGACGTTTGACGTCTTGGCGGCATCTTCTAAAAGATGTTTCACGTAGGTTAGGTCATAATAAGTAGAGTGTACGTAAGTATACAACAATATCAACACATAACATCTCATGTTATCAATCACATAACATCTCATGTTATAAACAGATCACCCATATTGATAGCTTCTGCAATGGTTGAGGGCTTTGAGGTAGTAACCATTCCCCTGATCTGGGGTGCAAGTGTCCAAATGAATCGTTCAATCCTTTTGAACTCCGGTTTGACTAAGTAGGGGGGGCGACCCTAGATAAGTCGTGCGATCGCTGGACAAGTTCAGGAATTTCTGGTTCGTCCATTCAAATTCCTGAACTCCACCTCAAGCTTCTAAATTCCAGTCCTAAAACAACATTTCTTCTCAATCGTTTCCTTGAGCTCGTCCCAGCTCAGTGCATAAGCAGCGTCTGTGCTAAGGGTCTGAACCTGGAGGTTCCATTAAGAGAGTGTGCCATCTAGAAATATCCCCGAGATATAGGTAACACTATGTTGGGGCGAACAGTTACTCATTCTTAGAATGGAGTCGGTCTTTTCGGACCAACGAACAAATGCAACGGCGCCTCCTGTTCCGTCAAAGTTCAAAGGCTTGCAGTTCAGGAACTGTTTATAGGTGCAGCCAGTTGGAGGGTTATTTCCAGTAATGCCATCGTTGTACTTAGAGCGGAGGGGTTCATGTCGTGCATTTATCTGTGAGATGCGTTCTTGCAGCTCGGCTTCTGTCCTTGGCAACGTACTGGTGTTTGTGTCACGTCTGGGTGACATTCCCTTTTGTCGAAGTGGTGTGAAGCGGGCTAGACAACGTTTCAATTGTCTATGAGGTGTATAAAGCAACATAAGCCATCATGTAATCACCCAATTTCACACGCAAATATACTCACTGTATGAGTGGGGAAGTAAATTTCTGAGCCTTCACATAGGCTTGCCAATTTGGCTTGTTGCTCGTAATAGAATGAACTCGAGGCTACACCGCCTCGCCTTGGTCATTCGTGTTTTAGATATTTCCTGCTACATTGGTTTTCATTAGCTTGACCCGCAGAGTCCACCAGGATTTCTGTGCACTACAAGTCGTTATTACGTGGGCCCCCGTAATAATAAATTGTCTTGCACAGTTACCCCAAATTTTCTCTCGTCCAAGCAGATGATCAATCAAGGAGCAACAGCAGGTGCATCGGCATGAACAGGGTCATGCTCCAATGCGGGGTCAGGAGCAACGCCTGGCTCAGGGGCCACGGCTGGCTCCGGATCAAAAACTCCATCTCAAGATCAGCTGGATTAACAAACACAGGGGGTTACAGGATCCTCCAAGGGCTGGTCTAAGTGTATGAACTCAAGGTCATGGTCTGGATCAAAACCAGGTGGAAAAACAGAATCGTCCTCATTATCGCGATCAAACTCAAAGCTGTGTGCGGGAACTGGTGCAGCTGATGACGCCATATCAGGGTCGGCGTCGTGTGAGTAGTGCTGCACTCCCTGTATATGCAAAGATGCGGATGTCAGAAACTCAAATGAGTCTGGGATAGGGGAATGGGCATGAGTTTCCCCTGCAGAAGCGTCCGCATGCAGTAGTCTGATACCAGCAGCAATAGGGTCCTGCCCTCGAATGGGTCCTCCTCCAGTAGATCGTTATCGTCGTCAGAGGCCACGTCGGGAGGGGGGCATATCAACAACAGGATAAGCGGCAAGGGGGCAAATTCCCAACAAGATGGCCATCAGTAGGCTCTGCTACGACTTTAGGCAGCGCAAAAGGGCTGAAAGTCGTCATTGACTGTGCCGGTAGTATCGGAAATGTACACCTCGTGCTTCGATGAAACTATGTCGTCTGATACTATGGCCATGGGATTCGTAGTGTCCATCTTTCTAGTACTTGATGAAAGCATGACGTTTGTAACACAAACACATATACGTATAATAATCAATCATATAATTATATAAACATGTTAGTCAATCAAATAATTCTCCTAGTCCCACTAGCCAAATTCTTCCCAGTCTCTAAGACTGCTCCATCATCTACCTCGACCTCTTAGATCGAGCCTCGGTCTCCAATACCGAGCCTCAGCCTCCAAGACTGAGCCTACTCTTCCTAGTCCAACTAGCCAACTACCTCGATATCTCAGACTGAGCCTCGGTCTCCAATACCGAGCCTCAGCCTCCAAGACTGAGCCTACTCTTCCTAGTCCAACTAGCCAACTACCTCGATCTCTCAGACCGAGCCTCGGCCTCTCAGACCGAGACTCAGCCCTTCTAGACTGAGCCTATAATAAAATGTGCTCAACATTTGTTTGTAAAAAGTTTTGGATCTGGACTTAAGTGGTATGCAGTAAAAATGTTTTCGTGAGAGCCCTAGTGATCATAGTCTAGACTCGAGAAAGAATCCTAGTTCGCTATGATCAGAGCTCTGATACCAAGCTGTCACACCCTGGCTTTGCGTAAGCGTGGTAAATTTTTGGTGTGACTTCTTAATACCATAGCTTAACCATAACAAAGCTATATGATGTAAAACCATGCAAGATCATCCATTCGATTAAGTTTTGAAAACCAAATACAATAACATTGTTTTAACTGAAACATGTTCTAACGACATTATTTGACAAACATTGACATGACAGAACGCAGTTTAAGGATTGTGACTTGTCCAGGAAAGAATCACAACTCCCCAAACCCAGATGACCTCATGACTAGTGCAGCGGAAAACGTTCCATACCGTGCCAGATCCGTTAATTTCCTGAAATACATGTAAGTTGAAAAATCAACAATAATGTTGAGCGAGTTCATGTGTAAGTGAGTAAATAAACCTTTGTGAGTATAAAAATCCTGGTATGTAGCAATAAGGAAAAGAGATCGTCAATGGGTTGCAAAGCCACTGATGTTTGTGAAGTGCAAGTAGGAAGACTCAAACCTAGCGTATTTGGCGATGGGTACAAAGTCACCACCTGGTCCATTATGCGGGCTCAGGGGTTGGGCTCGCTACACCCAGATAGATCTACCGCTTACGTCCCTCGGTTCCTACAACGAGGATTAATGGTCTCCAGTTCACGCCTACCCACTCACATGATCTAAGTAATAAACCTCCTTACGATAACCATACCATGTATAAAGTACTCGTAATCATAGTAACATGTATTTCACCCCCGCAGTTAAGAAAACTGAAAACAGTTAGAGAAAAGGGGGACATGAACTCATAGTGGTGCGTCTCTACCAAATATGTCTCCAAATCCAACAGCTGTGTGACGACCTACACGTACTAATTCTATTAGACGGACGGCCGTGCCTTAGCTTTATGGTTTAAGTTCTTGGGAAATAGTTAGTCAACTATTTCGTGTTTATATTCTGTACATACTTGGTAGTCATTTTCCTTCCCACGGATGGGGGATTTAATACATGCGTGTAATATTCGAAATACGTTATTAAGTCTCACTTAATAAATATTTTATTTCTAACTCCAAAATATAGATATTCTTCTCACAAATATTATATTTTTACTTCGCAAAATTCTCCCAAAATAATACCTTGTCAAATATACGCGTTCATAATTATTTCTGTTAAAATGCGTAAGTTACGTTTTAACGTTCGAGTGGTAATAAGAATTACCGATGTAACTTATATATTTATCGTAGAGTCGTTCGTATTATTTTGGATCCATTAACATTCGGTAGTATTATTTTTACCCTAAAAATAATACTAGTATTTTCACAAAATAATCATAAACACATGACAAGTGTCGTTAAAAAAATATATACTAAATATATATTTATCGCGTTTTATTTTGTGAAATCCCACCTCCGATATTTTGTAAATAAAGTTGTGGCGAAAACAAGTCGAAAAGTATTTCTAACACTTATAGTGAAAATAATTCCAAGTGTTAGGTTTTTAGAAAAATTTCGCCAGAGTTTCCTCTGTAACCGGAGGTGGCCACGCTTTCAAGCGTATCATTTTCTTTTGTAAATCAATTCAACAATTTTCTTATCCGATCAAAATGATATCCAACACATCAATCTAGTAAATAAACATGTAAATCGTAAAGATTGCATGAACTTGTAATTTACTCTAAAATGTGTAGTAAAGATCCTTACTTTTAGTGTATCTTTATATAAATAAATCCGGTTTCGTAGAAACCCCGTTTTTAGAGAAGTTCCGTCTTTACAACTTCCGGTCATCTTTTACAAAAATGGTTATTTTGTCGAAACTTTGTGTTACACAAGTGTTTACACACTTGTGTGTTCCAAAAATCATTCTAGTTATCATAAGATCCGTCTTTAGAAAACATGATTTTTCTTGACACTTGGTCCTTTGAAAATACCGCTTGTAGATACGTAGATCTACTAGTTTTAAATACTATTTCACAAGTAAAATCACTTTTACACAAGTTCATGGTTCGGGTGTGGTAGAGTTTCATCTTTTAACCCTTGTTTCTTCCATAACAACCTTATGTCATGATCCAAGAACATGACTAAACCGGGTTGAATGATGATCCGAGCCACCACAACATAGATCGGGTCCGAATAACCACACAAATCAATTACTACAACATTTACACAACTTTTGAGCTTTTAACCAACATTCTTAACGTTTTAAGTAGACTTTTAAACTTCAACTTGTAGGTTCATGACTTTTATCCGTTACAAATCGTATTAACCACTTTAAAATAGTTCACGAGAGTGATTTTAGTAGCATACCACTAGCTCGAGGCTAGGGAAGAACCTAAGCGCAAATGGGGTGGATAAAAGCAAGAGAAAGAGGTCCTTCGCGTTCCGTTTGCACCAAGCTTCCTAATACGAGACCCTTAACACTTGTAGATGCTTAAAATATGAAGATCAAAATCGAAAATATGATGGATGACATAGGGGTGTTTGGCCGTGAGCTTACTAGATAGAGAGAGAGGGAGTTTTGTTGGGTGAGATGTTAAGTGAAAGTTATGGTGGATTATGTAGGTTACTTATAGACAAAACATAGGATTATTAACCAATGGTTATTGTGTCCTCTAGATATGGGACAAGTATAATTAAAATAATCAAAAGAGTACAAGATGTGGTCACAATGTGACCGAGTTCGGCCAAAGGGGGGGGGGTCTTGGTTAGTTTCCAACTAGATAGTTAGGATAAAGTTAGGTTAATCTAGTTAGTTAAGTGCTTAACCCAGTTAGTTGTGTGTCACGCGTTACAACGGGTGTTAGGGTGTCCAGGGACCCTAACTGGCTCAGAAAAAGATAAATAATGAAAATAACAATATTTTCATGTTTCGGGTATAGTCCGGTTGTTCAGTTGGATAGTAATCCGTTAAAGTGCTTAACAAAGCTTAAAGTGTCGTTAATACCCTTTTTAGTGACACAACTCATTTCTGACACTTTGGAAAGTGTCTAGTAATATTTTTCTCATGTTTTGGCACTTTATTAGTTAGCTAAAAGCTGAATTATTGTGTAAAGTGCTGAGTTTTGTACTTAGAGTACGTTTTAGGCACATCCAGTCATTGTGACTTATTCCTAGAGACGCAGTTCTACAACCCTTGTATCCCTACACTCACCACTAGTGTAGCAAAATATTTCAGGCTCTTACAGGCCTTAGAGGCAGTGTTTGCCTGATGCTGGCTTTATCAGCATGTTCAATAGGTTATCCGTTATAGTGCTACTGTGCTTTTTGTGCATCATGTTTGTCACTAAGGTTCAGTCATGTAAATAATGTAGTGACAGCAAGTAAAGTATGATGCAAGCAAGTACATGTATCAGTGTTCAAGTAGCAGTTTATTCACAAGTTCAAGCAAGCACAGTAATTAAGCAGTAATTAGTTATTAATTAAGTTGTGCGGATACCTGGTTTAGTGAGGGTTGTCACATTCTCCCCCCGTTAAATAAATTTCGTCCCGAAATTTAAGTTCTGCTTGTAGATGCAGGGTTCTTAGGAAAAAGGTGGGGGTATTTCTCTTTCATCCGGTCCTCACGCTCCCAGGTGTACTCAGGACCGTGTCTGGCATTCCAACGAACTTTGACGAGCTTGACACTGCTCCTGCGGGTCTTGTTTACTTTCCAATCCGTAACCTCAACCGGTTCTTCAACGAAATGGAGCGTGTCGTCAACATGGATCTCGTCGATGGGAATGGCAATGTCATTTTGAGTTGGACTTTTCTTTAGGTTGGATACATGAAATGTATCGTGGACTGAATGGAGTTCAGCAGGTAGGTCCAACCTGTATGCTACTAGTCCTATTCTTTCCAGAATTCTGAAAGGACCAATGTAGCACGGATTTAACTTCCCACGCTTTCCGAAGCGTGCTACACCCTTCCAGGGTGAAACTTTCAATAACACCATTTCTCCAACTTGGAATTCCACATGTTTCCGGTTTGGATCCGCATAGGCTTTCTGCCTGTGGCGAGCTGCTTCGATGCGTTTAAGAATCTGCGCAATCTTGTCTGTCGTCTCTTGGACGATTTCGGGACCAGCAAGCTGTCTATCACCTGCGTCAGCCCAACATAGAGGTGATCGACACTTGCGTCCGTAAAGGGCTTCAAATGGCGCGACACCAATACTGGTGTGGTAGCTGTTGTTGTATGAAAACTCGACCAAAGGCAAATGCTTGTCCCAGCTACCGCCCAAATCCATAACACACGCTCTCAGCATGTCTTCTAAAGTCTGTATCGTTCGCTCGCTCTGACCGTCAGTTTGCGGATGAAACGCAGTGCTCAGATTCAATTGTGAGCCAAAGGCTTCTTGGAAGGATTGCCATATCCTTGACACAAACCTTCCGTCTCTATCAGAGATGATTGAGAGAGGTACTCCATGGCGCGCGACGATCTCTCTCATGTAAATTTCAGCCAATTTGCTCGTATTATCCTTCTCTCTGATAGGTAAGAAGTGTGCTGACTTTGTTAATCGATCCACTATTACCCAAATAGTGTCATGGCCTCTTGGCGTTCTTGGCAATTTCGTAATAAAATCCATGGAGATTTGTTCCCATTTCCACTTGGGGATCTCGGGTTGTTGCAGAAGTCCTGAAGGCTTCTAGTATCATCTGATTTTTGAACTGTTTTGATTGAACCTGTATCTGTTGTTACATTAAGATTCAATTAGGATTTTTTTTTATTTTGAAAATTGATCGGTTCAGTTTTGTTCACCTTAGATGCTTTTGTCATTTGAGGCTATGATGGCGAGATATGGCGTGTTGTTGCAACATGCCCTAATCGTTGCTGGCTGCCATTCTCGGCTGTTCTAGGTAGCGTTGGGTGTAATCGATGTTTGGTTAATGATAATTAGATCGATGTTATCTAAGGTATATTCAGTCAATGATGTTGATGGGATGCTTCTCACCTGAGCCTAAAACTATGATGAAGGAAACGTCTGCCCGAATATACGCGAGGTCTGGCATTTTCAAATCATTTGTATTACTTTAGCAAATCATTTAGTGTTGTCTGTGATGACGAATAAAAATGAATGCAAAGTGCATTATGTTGACATTTAAAAAGTCCTTTCAACATGAGGCTATGATGATTTTACAGATCTGAGTAAAAATTGAATGAAGATAGCATTATGGTATGGCAAGGTCGTAGGATGGCAGTTGTTCATGCAACCTCTCTTGCAGCCATGGTGTTGTCATCTTTATGCACAATCTGAGCCTGGCATTTTGACAATATAAATGTTTTGCAACTTCACCATGAATGACCTTCGCTGACGCTGTGAGGACGCCGGTAAGTTATAAATGGAGTTTGGTTAGTCAGAGATGCCTATTTAGCTATATGTGGTGACGTTGGTAAGTTTTCCAATTTTTCATTTGTAGATCGGTTATATAAATTGACGTTTGTAATCGGTTATGAACTAATGTGTTGAGATTCTTGAATCAGTGAAAATCCGTTGTAACACCTGTGCTTGTAATCATTGTGAACAGTTCTATTATCAATAAAACAATGTTATTTGATCCCAATGTTTGTATGGTTGTGTTTTACATTTTCATGTTTTGACTTTTGCGTAATTTCAAACTCTATATCACTTTCTGGAGAGTTATACGCAAACTGGTGCGTAAACGTACTCAGTTTAATGCGAAAAATCCTCTGGAAGATCAACATATACTTAACATACCTTAAATAACATTTACATAACTTAGAAATAAGTTTTAAAGGCTTTGGTATGGCAAAAACAAGTTAATTCGGCTACAGGGACTAAATTTGACAAACTGCGAAAGTATGCCAATTTGAACTGTAACAGACATTTCAGAACATGACCATAAGTTAAACATACCATAAATATCCTTTACAAACCTTAGAAATAGGCTTTGAGGGGTTCGGTGTGCTAAAATAAACTTTTGGGTCATTCAGGGACTAAAAGTGTCAAAAAGTGCACAAGTTTGCACTTTTGCGCATAACTCACGTTCTGAATACATCCGGACATCCAAAAATTTATGTAAGCACTAAAATATTTTATTTTAGTGTTTGGCTTGAGAAAAATCCATTCGTCGCGTCATTTGGATCGTTTTTCGCGCTCATGCGCATTCCGTCGTAATTAACCGAACATCGCGATTGTACGGCCAAACGAACCGACATCTGAGATATTTTTGAGCATGTTTTGAGTTGCCAATACTTTAACTTCATTTTAGAGCCTTGAAATGGGGTTAACGGGGCTTATACGTGTCAAAAATGCATCGAAAACCAAGTTTTGGGCATGCAGGGGCTAAAAATGTAAATCTGTCAAAGTTCTTAGGCCTGGGGCGTAAACCCAAGCTTAAACTTTACGCGGCCCGCGTCAGTCCCAGACAGCAGAAACTTTGAATATGGTCCTTTCCACTCTTGCACATGGTATTTCTCAAAACTATGGGCTGGTTTGATGTGCACATGGTATTACAATACCATGGGTGCAAGTGTATGGCCAAGATTGAAGCACGTTTTCCAAGAAACGATCCTAATGGTTCGGGAAATCCTATAAATACCCCATGCCTTCATTTGCAAAACCCACTAGAATTTTGATTTGAGAAACTCTAAGTTGAAACCATTGTTTCATACCTGAGTTACTTGGATCGAGATTAGCATTCGGGGACCCTTCGTAAGTATTCCTTCGTTCTTTTATTGCTTTTCGAGTCCGAAAGTCAAACTTTGTTTGACTTTCTGCGTTGACCAGTTTATGGTCAATGCGAAGTTCGTTTGAACTTCGCAACGTGATTGTAATCACGATGGTTATAGTCCCTTGTGACTATGCCTACTGATTACCACGTTGTCTAGGGTCGTAAGGGTAAGCGATCTAATAAATCGCTTATACCTTCGAACCCGACCCATTTGGTCGATCATTAGGATCCGAACAAATACATTAGGTGACCATAGTATATAGGGAATAACCTTCCGAGGTTATACCTTATGGTCGCTTCGTTAAGTAGTTGTATGATAGGTAGTTTATATGCCTTAGGTAAATTACCAAAATACCCCTTTGATGCCAAAATTCATTTTAAACATATGTAACATAACTTTTGACATCTAAACTGATTTGACAACAATATTAGACATGTTAAGGCATATGTTACTTGTCATAGGACTAGTTAGGCGGTCCGAACACGTTTTACGCGAACGACGTGTTAAAGTAGCATAAGCTTCCTAAACGGGTCGTAATGGGTCGTAAGCACTTATGTTAGGTTTCATTTAGTATGTAGGCTTTGTTAAACCATATTACACGAGTCTCCATACTCGTTTGGTTTACGAACCCTCATTCTATCCGATCCTCCGATTTAGGTCCGGTTTATTAACATAGTTACCTATATTAGGTGCCGTTTGATTCCGTGATCTCTAGCATTGTTTGGTTGTCACTCAAGGACTACTGAGCAATCTCAAGTGAGTACATAGACCCCTCTTTTACTGTTTTCCAAACTGTTTTGGGGTGAAACACATGTGCCTACTTGTTACTTTCGTGCTTTCCTGCTTTCACATCATATACTTGCTATGTTCATTAGTACATTTATAGTACATGATTTCATTGTGTTCATGCTATGTATGTCCATTGTGTGCATACTTAGTACATTGTTTTACATTACATTTCATGCTATGTATGTCCATTGTGTGCATACTTAGTACAGTTGTTTTCATCACATGCTTACATTTTGTTATGACATTTGGGTTGTTTACAATGGAACAATACATTCATTAACATTAGCTACGCCGTTCGTTAGTAGGTAGTGGTACCATAGGAATTGACAACTCCCGTTCCTGAAATCCTGGGTTTGTTTGGATTGGAAGGAATGACCGAATTCGATACACATAACTTAGATAAACCTTTAATTTATTTAAGGGTTTATCACCACAGTCTCAAGGCTTGGATGTATGCATTTTCACAATACCGCATAAATGTTTATATCAGTATAGCATGCATTTGTTCCACAAAACATAACTTTGATTTAAACCATGTTTTACTTCAATACCTTGTTTTTGTGCATTTTGCATATGGTTTAGTTGATATATTTCACTTACCATACATGATATTTTTGGGTATACATTACATGATCTACATTAAACATAAACATTTTGACATTGATATACACATTTAGTGGTTACATTGGACATAGACATTTCAATATGGTTTACACATTAACACATGACAATTCATTTATACATAAACAATTTACAATGGTGGTTGGTTTGAGTAAGTGATTTGAGTAACGAGGCGTGTGTAATATGATACAAACATGGTGGATACGCCACTGGTACTTCCTATATATAAGTGTTTGTATAATATTACATATCATAGCGTTATTTAAATCATTTCAAAATTTGACATATTACGTTTTACATAAACAACTTAGTTTCACAAGACATTGATTTACAAAACAACTTATCTTATACAAACTCATTTTACTTGGTTATTCATTTAACCTTATATTATTCTCTTATTTGTACATATCATTTCTTTTTGAATGATTTACAAAACAAAACAACTTACAAGGTTCATGACTGACTTTTGTTAAACAACTTTGTCTAAACTTATAGGTCATGAATCCTATTTTTTCACAAATCCTATGTATCTCACAGGCATTTTTATGCTGACGTACCTATTTTCACATGTGTTTTCAGGAGCTCTTGCGTAGGATGATGATCGTGACACTAGGGCGGACCTGTGCCTTAGAGACATAAAATGAAGATAGACTTAGTTTAATTATGTTCTGAACTCTTTATTTCCTGTTTAAGACAATGTAACACTCTTGTTTAATAAATAAAATATAACTTTGTATGCCATAGTTGTGAAACAATAATTCTATTACAACACTCCCCGACGTTTCCACCACGTCTTGTTGTTTTACGTGGTCGGGGTGTGACAGAAGAGTTGGTATCAGAGCCAATGGTTATAGGGAATTAGGTTATTAGTAATTCTTTGACCTAGACTATAACCTTTCTAGGACCCTAACACAAGTTATCTTGTGTTTAGATCTTAAAACATGCACATCACCTATCCTTAGGTGATTATCAAAACAAGAACCAAATTTTCCGAAACGATTTTTGAAAAACAATTATCTGTTTTTGGATGATTTATTACAAGGTTTTGAACCCTCTATTGTAAGGTTTTGAACCCTCTGTTATATGGTTTTGAACCCTTTGAGTTTTCAAAATCTCGTCAAGGTCTTGGGTTTTAAATAATGTGAACACGTGCAAACTGGAAGGGTGAATGCCTGTATTCTGGGTTTTCTGTCTAGGCAAGCACTTCGTATATATCTCATCAGACGCGAGACCGGTTGTGCTTACCTGGGAATTCTTGGGATAAGTGTTCACTTATAGGCGAGCATGTCTTCGCGATACATTATTTTTGATCCATTTACTTTGATTAGTCACTGTGCGTCGTTTGTTTGCTTGGTAATGCGGACGAATGACCACCATCTTTGCTTCTGTTGATTTTGTTTCATCTCATTCTCTTCATCCAAACATCTCACTCATTTCCTTTCATGTTTTCCTCTTTTAGAATGCCTCCTCGATGCGAAAACCAGATAGCGACTGCCGAACTGGCAGAAATCATTGCGCAGCAGATGGCTGCCCAATTCCCAAACCTCTTTGCTCAATGGAACCAAGTCAACAACAACAACAATGCTCCATGCAAATACAAGGATTTTAACTCGGCTAAACCACTCAAGTTTAGTGGTTCTGAAGGAGCGACTGGGCTTCTTCAATGGTTCGAGAGCATTGAGAATACTTTCCGTCATGTTCAGTGTCCGGATAATCGCAAGGTCGAGTTTTCTTCGAGCGTGTTTCAGAAGAGGGCTCTTACATGGTGGAATGGGGTAATGAGAGACCGTGGTGCAGAAGTTGCTCTAGCACAGACATGGGCTGAACTTAGAGCTCTTATGATGAGGGATTTTTGTCCTCGTCATGAACAACGAGCGTTGGAGAAGGAGTTTGATGACTTGAAACAAGATAGTGGAGAGCACAGGGCATATACTGATAGGTTTGAGGAGTTGAGTCTGCTATGCCCAACGATGGTCACCCCACTCGACAAGGCTATCGAAAGATACATCGATGGTCTACCTGACTCAGTACAAGACATCATTACTGGTAGTAACCCTGCCACACTCCGTCAAGCTATCGAGTTAGCAGCGACATTGACTGAGTCGCAGATTCGGAAGAATAAATTACACAGGAAGGGTGACAAGGGCAAGAAACAGTCGTCTGACAAGGAAGATAGCAAGAAAGGTCAAAACAAGATTGGAAAGGATTCTGGTTCATCGAAAAGGGCAAGGAAGCGTAAGGCTTCCCAAAACTATGCTGTCACTGCCCAAGCTAACCAGGCAGCTCCCAACCAACCCGCACAGCCTCCAGCGAAGAAACCCTATTCAGGGAATGCACCTTTGTGCAATAGATGCAACAGTCACCATCAGCCGCAACATCCGTGCCGTTTCTGTAATAACTGTGGGAAGTCGGGTCATCTTGCCAATGTTTGTCGGTTTGCTCAGAATCAGGCAGTCCAGAACCCGGCTCAAAAGGTTGCTCAGCCTCTTGCTCAGCAACAGGGTCAAGCTGCACGACCACACTACCCACCAGGTGCTTGTTATAACTGTGGGGATCTGACCCATTACAGAAACCGGTGCCCAAGGCTGGCTAACCAGAATCAGAATCCAAACCAGAATCAGGCTCAGGCTCGAGGGCGAGTCTTCAACATGAATGCCCAAGAGGCGCAGGCGGACGATAATGTGGTGAACGGTACGTTCTTTATTAATAATCAGCCTGCATCTGTTCTCTTTGATTCGGGTGCCGATAAGAGTTTTGTGTCTTTATCTTTTGAGCCAATGCTTCGTGAGTTTAGAACAAAGCTAGGTAAACCTTTGACAGTAGAGGTTGCTAGTGGTGAACCCATTATTCTTGATTCTGTTCTTCGCAACTGCCAGTTGAACCTTAACGATCATCTTTTTCCTATCGACCTCACGCCAATGCAACTTGGAAGCTTCGACGTTATAGTGGGTATGGATTGGTTATCCAAGCATCATGCAGAGGTAGTCTGTTTCGAGAAGATCGTTCGTGTGCCGCTTTCGACAGGCGAGATCCTACAGGTTCAAGGTGAGAAACCGTCTGGTGGCCTCAAACTCATGTCTTGTTATAAAGCTCGGAAGTATCTGCGAAAGAATTATGTGGCCTTCTTGGCACATGTTACAGCAGATAAAGGCAAGGGTAAGTCTATTTCAGATATTCCTGTCGTTCGGGATTATTCTGAAGTATTCCCTGAAGATTTACCTGGTCTACCTCCAGCACGCCAAGTCGAGTTCCGTATTGATCTCGTACCTGGTGCAAATCCCATTGCCAGAGCTCCATTTCGTCTTGCACCGTCTGAGATGCAAGAGTTGTCTAATCAGCTTCAGGAACTCTCTGACAAAGGTTTTATCCGTCCTAGCTTTTCACCTTGGGGTGCTCCCGTTCTTTTTGTCAAGAAGAAGGATGGATCTTTTAGGATGTGTATCGATTATCGTGAGCTTAACAAGCTTACCATCAAGAATCGATATCCCCTACCGCACATCGATGATCTCTTTGATCAGTTACAGGGCGCTTCTTATTTTTTGAAGATTGATCTGCGTTCCGGGTATCATCAACTTCGGGTGCATGAAGAAGATATTCCCAAGACAGCGTTCCGCACTCGTTATGGGCATTATGAGTTCACAGTCATGCCATTCGGTCTGACTAATGCTCCTGCTGTTTTCATGGACTTAATGAATAGGGTCTGCAAGCCTTATTTGGATCAGTTCGTCATTGTTTTTATTGACCACATCTTGATTTATTCTAAGACGCGAGCTGATCACGAGCAACATCTTCATCTTACTCTGGAACTCCTAAAGAAAGAGCAACTTTTCGCCAAATTCTCCAAGTGTGAATTATGGCTTAAAGAAGTTCAATTCTTAGGACATATTATCAACGAACAAGGTATTCATGTAGATCCCTCCAAGATCAGTGCAATTAAGGATTGGGATACACCTTCTACTCCTACTGAAGTTCGTTCTTTTCTTGGTCTAGCGGGTTATTATCGCCGCTTCATAGAAAACTTCTCGAAGATTGCAGTTCCTCTAACTGCTCTAACTCAGAAGAACAAACCCTTTAATTGGGGATTCAAACAAGAGGAAGCTTTTCAAAACTTGAAGCAGAAGCTTTGCGATGCGCCTGTTCTATCATTGCCTGAGGGTGATGATGATTTTGTCGTGTATTGTGATGCATCGAAACTGGGTCTTGGCTGTGTTCTAATGCAAAGGAACAAAGTCATAGCATACGCATCGAGGCAGTTGAAGATACATGAGAAGAACTACACCACTCATGATCTTGAGTTGGGTGCAGTTGTTTTCGCTCTAAAGATCTGGAGACACTATTTGTACGGTACAAAATGTGTGGTTTTCACTGACCACAGAAGTCTTCAACATATCTTCAATCAGAAAGAACTCAACATGAGGCAACGACGTTGGGTTGAGCTACTAAACGACTATGACTGCGAAATTCGCTACCATCCTGGTAAGGCGAATGTCGTAGCCGATGCATTGAGTCGTAAGGAACGTACTAAGCTTCATTGTGTACGTGTTCAATCTGTTATTCAAGCTCGATCCGATATCCAAGCACGCATTTCTCAGGCTCAACAATCTTGTGTTTCACAAGGTTTGATGGATAAGGAATTTCCCTATCACATAACACCTGATCTAGAACTGAAGGACAATGGATCGTATTACTTCATGAACCGTTTGTGGGTCCCAAGCCAAGATGATCTTCGTACCTTGCTTATGGATGAAGCCCATAAGTCTCGTTATTCTATTCATCCGGGCTCAGATAAGATGTATAAGGATCTTCGTATTCAGTATTGGTGGCCTGGTATGAAGAAAGACATTGCCTTATACGTATCAAAATGCCTTATTTGTCTTAAGGTTAAGGCTGAACATCAGCGTCCTTCTGGTTTATTGGTGCAACCAGAGATCCCAGTTTGGAAATGGGAAAACATTACTATGGATCTTGTTACCAAACTTCCACGCACAAAGAAAGGTCATGATGCCATCTGGGTAGTCGTTGATCGTCTTACTAAGTCAGCACATTTCTTGCCAATCCGTGAGGACTTTCCTGCTGATAGACTTGCAAAAATCTATGTGGATGAAATTGTAGCTCGACATGGTGTTCCTTTGAACATCATTTCTGACAGAGATGCTCGTTTCACTTCTCATTTTTGGAGAACCATGCAATCTGCTATGGGGACCCAACTTAATCTGAGCACAGCTTATCATTCGCAAACGGATGGTCAATCTGAAAGAACAATCCAGACTCTGGAGGATATGCTTAGAGCTTGTGTGATCGACTTTGGTGGTAGTTGGGATTCACATCTTCCGTTAATTGAATTCTCCTACAACAACAGTTATCACACCAGTATCAAAATGGCTCCTTTTCGAGGCTCTATATGGTCGAAAATGTCATTCACCAGTCTGCTGGAATGAGATCGGCGAGGCTCAACTTACTAGACCTGCTCTCATTTTAGAGACAACTGATAAGGTTAAGAAAGTTCGTGATAACCTTCAGACAGCTAGAAGCCGTCAAAAGAGTTACGCGGACCCAAAATGCAAGCCCTTGGAATTTCAAGTCGGTGATTGAGTATTACTTAAGGTCTCACCTTGGAAAGGTGTGATCAGATTTGGAAAGAAAGGAAAACTTGCACCTAGATACGTTGGACCATTCAAGATCGTCGAAAGAATCGGAAAGGTAGCCTACAGACTTGAGTTACCTCCTGAACTTGGAAATGTTCATCCAAATTTTCACGTGTCCAATCTCAAGAGGTGTTTAGCTGATGAGAACCTCCACATACCGCTTGACGAAATTCGTGTTGACAAAACACTGAAATTTGTTGAGAAGCCAGTGGAAATCATGGAACGTGAAGTCAAGTAGCTTAAACGCAAACGCATTCCTTTGGTCAAAGTTCGCTAGGAAGCTAAACGTGGACCCGAGTTTACTTGGGAACGCGAAGATCAAATGAAGGCGAAGTATCCGCATCTTTTCCCACGAGTTTCCTCTAAATAAATTTCGGGACGAAATTTCTACAAGTAGGGGAGACTGTAATATCTGTGCTTGTAATCATTGTGAACAGTTCTATTATCAATAAAACAATGTTACTTGATCCCAATGTTTGTTTGGTTGTGTTTTACATTTTTCATGTTTTGACTTTTGCGTAATTTCAAACTCTATATCACTTTCTGGAGAGTTATACGCAAAATGGTGCGTAAACGTACTCAGTTTAATGCGACAAATACTCTGGAACATCAACATATACTTAAAATACCTTAAATAACCTTTACATAACTTAGAAATAAGTTTTAAAGGCTTTGGTATGGCAAAAACAAGTTAATTCGGCTACAGGGACTAAATTTGACAAACTGCGAAAGTATGCCAATTTGAACTGTAACAGACATTCCGGAACATGACCATAAGTTAAACATACCATAAATATCCTTTACATAGCTTAGAAATAGGCTTTGAGGGGTTCGGTGTGCTAAAATAAACTTTTGGGTCATTCAGGGACTAAAAGTGTCAAAAAGTGCACAAGTTTGCACTTTTGCGCATAACTCACGTTCTGAATACATCCGGACATCCAAAAATTTATGTAAGCACTAAAATATTTTATTTTAGTGTTTGGCTTGAGAAAAATCCATTCGTCGCGTCATTTGGATCGTTTTTCGCGCTCATGCGCATTCCGTCGTAATTAACCGAACATCGCGATCGTACGGCCAAACGAACCGACATCTGAGATATTTTTGAGCATGTTTTGAGTTGCCAATACTTTAACTTCATTTTAGAGCCTTGAAATGGGGTTAACGGGGCTTATACGTGTCAAAAATGCATCGAAAACCAAGTTTTGGGCATGCAGGGGCTAAAAATGTAAATCTGTCAAAGTTCTTAGGCCTGGGGCGTAAACCCAAGCTTAAACTTTACGCGGCCCGCGTCAGTCCCAGACAGCAGAAACTTGCAGAAACTTTGAATCTGGTCCTTTCCACTCTTGCACATGGTATTTCTCAATACTATGGGCTGGTTTGATGTGCACATGGTATTACAATACCATGGGTACAAGTGTATGGCCAAGATTGAAGCACGTTTTCCAAGAAACGATCCTAACGGTTCGGGAAATCCTATAAATACCCCATGCCTTCATTTGCAAAACCCACTAGAATTTTGATTTGAGAAACTCTAAGTTGAAACCATTGTTTCATACCTGAGTTACTTGGATCGAGATTAGCATTCGGGGACCCTTCGTAAGTATTCCTTCGTTCTTTTATTGCTTTTCGAGTCTGAAAGTCAAACTTTGTTTGACTTTCTGCGTTGACCAGTTTATGGTCAATGCGAAGTTCGTTTGAACTTCGCAACGTGATTGTAATCACGATGGTTATAGTCCCTTGTGACTATGCCTACTGATTACCACGTTGTCTAGGGTCGTAAGGGTAAGCGATCTAATAAATCGCTTATACCTTCGAACCCGACCCATTTGGTCGATCATTAGGATCCGACCAAATACATTAGGTGACTATAGTATATAGGGAATAACCTTCCGAGGTTATACCTTATGGTCGCTTCGTTAAGTAGTTGTATGATAGGTAGTTTATCTGCCTTAGGTAAATTACCAAAATACCCCTTTGATGCCAAAATTCATTTTAAACATATGTAACATAACTTTTGACATCTAAACTGATTTGACAACAATATTAGACATGTTAAGGCATATGTTACTTGTCATAGGACTAGTTAGGCGGTCCGAACACGTTTTACGCGAACGATGCGTTAAAGTAGCATAAGCTTCCTAAACGGGTCGTAATGGGTCGTAAGCACTTATGTTAGGTTTCATTTAGTATGTAGGCTTTGTTAAACCATATTACACGAGTCTCCATACTCGTTTGGTTTACGAACCCTCATTCTATCCGATCCTCCGATTTAGGTCCGGTTTATTAACATAGTTACCTATATTAGGTGCCGTTTGATTCCGTGATCTCTAGCATTGTTTGGTTGTCACTCAAGGACTACTGAGCAATCTCAAGTGAGTACATAGACCCCTCTTTTACTGTTTTCCAAACTGTTTTGGGGTGAAACACATGTGCCTACTTGTTACTTTCGTGCTTTCCTACTTTCACATCATATACTTGCTATGTTCATTAGTACATTTATAGTACATGATTTCATTGTGTTCATGCTATGTATGTCCATTGTGTGCATACTTAGTGCATTGTTTTACATTACATTTCATGCTATGTATGTCCATTGTGTGCATACTTAGTACATTGTTTTACATTACATTTCATGCTATGTATGTCCATTGTGTGCATACTTAGTACAGTTGTTTTCATCACATGCTTACATTTTGTTATGACATTTGGGTTGTTTACAATGGAACAATACATTCATTAACATTAGCTACGCCGTTCGTTAGTAGGTAGTGGTACCATAGGAATTGACAACTCCCGTTCCTGAAATCCTGGGTTTGTTTGGATTGGAAGGAATGACCGAATTCGATACACATAACTTAGATAAACCTTTAATTTGTTTAAGGGTTTATCACCACAGTCTCAAGGCTTGGATGTATGCATTTTCACAATACCGCATAAATGTTTATATCAGTATAGCATGCATTTGTTCCACAAAACATAACTTTGATTTAAACCATGTTTTACTTCAATACCTTGTTTTTGTGCATTTTACATATGGTTTAGTTGATATATTTCACTTACCATACATGATATTTTTGGGTATACATTACATGATCTACATTAAACATAAACATTTTGACATTGATATACACATTTAGTGGTTACATTGGACATAGACATTTCAATATGGTTTACACATTAACACATGACAATTCATTTATACATAAACAATTTACAATGGTGGTTGGTTTGAGTAAGTGATTTGAGTAACGAGGCGTGTGTAATATGATACAAACATGGTGGATACGCCACTGGTACTTCCTATATATAAGTGTTTGTATAATATTACATATCGTAGCGTTATTTAAATCATTTCAATATTTGACATATTACGTTTTACATAAACAACTTAGTTTCACAAGACATTGATTTACAAAACAACTTATCTTATACAAACTCATTTTACTTGGTTATTCATTTAACCTTACATTATTCTCTTATTTGTACATATCATTTCTTTTTGAATGATTTACAAAACAAAACAACTTACAAGGTTCATGACTGACTTTTGTTAAACAACTTTGTCTAAACTTATAAGTCATGAATCCTATTTTTTCACAAATCCTATGTATCTCACAGGCATTTTTATGCTGACGTACCTATTTTCACATGTGTTTTCAGGAGCTCTTGCGTAGGATGATGATCGTGACACTAGGGCGGACCTGTGCCTTAGAGACATAAAATGAAGATAGACTTAGTTTAATTATGTTCTGAACTCTTTATTTCCTGTTTAAGACAATGTAACACTCTTGTTTAATAAATAAAATATAACTTTGTATGCCATAGTTGTGAAACAATAATTCTGTTACAACACTCCCCGACGTTTCCGCCACGTCTTGTTGTTTTACGTGGTCGGGGTGTGACATCCGTGCCATATAATTAAGTACATCTTATACTTCAAGCTTTCTCCATCTGTTTGCAGGCGAATAGGTTGACTCGATGAGGTATGAAAAACAAGATTGATAAATTTATTGAAAATGTGATTGAAAGATGATAATCCAGTATTTGAGGATCTCATTCTATAGCCTCGATAAATTCAGGGGTGTTTTCAAATAATGCTTCCTGGATGTTTGAAGACCGACAAATGTCCACAGAAGCAGTGCTGTTAACATTTGTCGATCTTTGTTGGTTTTCAAATATCTAGGAACCATTATTTGAGAACACCCTTGCATTTATTGGAGCTTTAGAATGAGATCCTCTACTATTGGGTTATCATTTTTCAAACCCATTTTCCCTAAATTTATCCATTTTGTTTTTCATGCAGGAATATAATTTGTTTTTTATTATTTGATTTGGCTGATGATCCATGTTGAAGGATGACTTATGTTTCAGACTATACAAAGATTGTCTTTTGGTTATCATAAGGTTAAATTTTAAATTAATTTGGTCTCATTCGTTAATAAGCTTATAATTATACTTAAGCCATTAAATTCTTGACGTTAGGTCTCAATGCACCTAATGACAGCAACCATCATTAAGCCATCACATTCTTTCCGTTTACATTTCAGGTAATGGTTTTCCTTAATACATCTCGAAACTTACGTTGTTATATATGATTTTTCAATGTGGTTTTGAAACTTACGTTGTCAATTTCAGGTAGGTTGGGTATTGAGATCAAGAAATACTTGTAGATATGGTTTCAAGGTCAATATTTGGCTTGAAACAGTGACAAAGGACTTTTGTTTCTGAATGTTTTGTACCTCAACTTATGATTTATATGCCTGATGTTGTTGTCAATTCATAACTATAATGCGAATGTTAATTCATTAAATAATTTCACATCATATTTTACATAACAATGTAGCTAAAAACTTTGCAGATTATAAACTACTTAGTTTATTTCTATATCAAACATGTACACTAACACATACTGTCTTTAACATTGTTTTATAAAGATATGTAACTAAACACAAAGAATTTAAATAATATATTATAATATGTTTTTTAGTATTTGATTCCGATCATTATTAGAACAAACCCGTGTATTCACACGGGTGTACACCTAGTTCTTAAAAAAACAAAAGGGGTGGCACATGTCATTTTCACTCCTATTTATAAGGACCAAAATGCCCTTCCTTCCTACTTATTAGGAGTGCCACATGTCATCATCACAATCCTTCTTAGGCTACTTTGGCAAAAACCACTTTTTAGTGGATCCTTCCCCTAAACTAGAAGTATTTTTTAAAACTTGTAGCAGATGATAATTAATTTTTTAAAACTTGTAGCAGATGATAATTAAAAAATAAAAGGTTTGATTGTATATTTTTTAAACTGGAAGGAGAGGGTATAAGAAGTAAATTAAGGGAAAGAGGGTACGTTTAACAACCCCTATTTATTTTTGTCTATTCTTACGTATAATTTTTATCATGTGTATCCGATATAACATATACTAGGTTATAACCCAGTGTATTACACGGGTTGGAAAGAAAAATGTAATTTTACATACTATATAATAAAACAATATATCTTTAAAAACCTCATTTATTAGACGTGTTGAATAAATGTAATTTTATTTATTAAATAATAAAAATATATTATATTTTTAAAAACCTCGTGTATTGTAATTTATATACCAAATAATAAAAAAAAAGTCAATTATTGAAAAACTCTGTGTATTACACGAGTTGAATAAATGTAATTTTAGATTAATAGCATATTAAATAAATATAATTTTGGATTAATAGTGTATTAAATAAATATAATTTTGGATAATGTCTTATATATAAATTTATGTAATCAATATATTTGATAAATAATAAAAATACTAATAATAGTAAAAAAATCTAATTTATATACTAAATAATAAATATAAAATAAAGGCGGAAAACCCAAAAAATAGGTGCCTCCAATGAATGACACGTGTCACATATAGGTTTCTTTTATTATATAGTATATAGATATAGATGTTCACATCATTGGTTGTTTCAATCGATAACATAATTTGTTTAATATCATGTATCGATAACCAACGCTAGAAATGTGACAAACAACACTACAAAAAGGGAGGTGAATATGAAATAGCGAGTATAAAGTTAACCGAATAGACTATAAAGAAATTGAACTAAAGTAGAGTATATGGTCTAAATATGGAGTAAAGTGAAATAACAAAGTAAATTATGCATGGTCTAAATATGGAAGAGTGAAATAAGTCGTTTTATACTTAAGATTCATGAATATATAAAACTCATTGAAATTAAACTAATAATATTTATCCATAAGATATTAAACTAATAATATCTAGTAGGAGGGTTATCTATAATATAAGATATTAAATTAAATAATATTTAGTAAGAGTGTTATCTATAATTAATTAGAAAATATTAAACTAAAATAATAATTATTTATAAGAGATGGCCTAATATAATGACAAGTGTCCCTAAATTGGTTTATTTTATTATATAGTATAGATAGATTAAATTGTGATAACATTTTTTTCCATAGTATCAATAAAGATAAATATATTGAATGACATTACAAATTTTTATAGTGTGTCGTTCTTTTCTTTTCAAAACCAGCTTTACATAAATAATCATGAAAATCATAAAACACTTATTTTTTAACGATAAGATTCTATGATTATAGAATGGATTAGCTCATATGTTGTAAAAAGCCAATAAAAGTACAACAAAGCTCATAATAAAAACAATTACATGTTGTAAGATTCTATGATTATAGAATGGATTAGCGCATATGTTGTAAAAACCCAATAAAAGTACAACAAAGTTCATAATAAAAACAATTACACAACTAGGGGAAGGTTTACATTTAAAAAAAAAACTAGGGAAATGTTCATTTGAGAAAAATTTAATGTGAGAAGAAAAAGAAGAAAAGAGATAATGGTAAAACATTAAATAGTTTATAACTCCTCTCATTAATTATGTTATCTCTAATTAATAAAACATTTTATCCTACACATTTCAAAATTTATCCTACATGTATCTTACACTTACCGAAATTTACCCTACACATATCTAAATTTATCAGACACATTTAAGAATTTATCCTAAACATATACTAAAATTTATCCTACACATGTCGAAAATTGTTCTTCACCCTAAATTATTTTATCTTGAAAGAGTATATTTAAAAATGAGTTACAAGTTTAATTAGTTAGCTAATTAATTACAATTAGAAATTTACATATATGCTCTTATTAATAACATTAAATACACATATTAAATGAAGTAAAATGGAGCATTTCTATTGGTTTAAAACTTATTCTTTTTATTCTTATAAAATGTTTCTTCTCATTTGAACCCTCCACTACACAACTATATCTCTAATGTTGAACTCACACCGTCTTTCCAAAAATATATTGTGGAATTTAGTTCAGCCTTAATTCATAACAACGAGTTTGTTTTGCTATCTTCCACCATTCTGTATTCTGGCATGCTAATCCATTGAACTCTTTTTCGTTCCTTGCTTTTCATATTTGCCAAAATTCAGTTAGGAATACCACACCTACCACTTTCTTCCATTCTTTTGATCCCACAAGTGCATCTATTCACGCCAAAGCCTCACTACAAGAGCTGAAAGATAACGTAGCTAGAATCATTGACCAAATTAAAATGTTCCAGCAAACCACTTTTGCTATCAAAACACGTGACTATCATATGATCAACTGACTCGTCTTGCAACCTGCATCGCGAGACTGTTGGTTCTGAATTGGTATTACTCACCTCTTGATATCTGTTTTTACCAGTATCCTATCGAGAGTTACCTGTTGGTTCTGAATTGGTATTACTAACCTCCTGATATCTGTTTTTACCGATATCCTATTGAGAGTTACCCTTCAAAAAAAAAGGGTTTACCTTTGGAGGAGCCCATTTATTCTAATGTAGTCACATGACATCTTGATCCCTCGTTGACTTCTTTTAAAATTGTTCCCGGATAAGCGCCACCAACAACTTTGCATTTGCCGCCATCTTCCATTTCCAGTATCGGCACCCTCCTTGAAGTTGAAGTTGTTTAGATCTTGTGTTAAACATCCTAATTGAGCCCATTCTAACCAACTATTAGGCACACGAATCCATCCCTTCGTCCAATCGCCCACTAGTTATTATTGTTTAGCATTTGAACACAATCAACCACCTTTATCTTCTTGTCTTTTGCAACTTCCAATGGCGTATATTGCTGGGAATCGGTCTTTTAGAGGTTCATCGCCGATCCAGTTATCCACCCAAAAATTAATATTTGTTCCTACCCTAACTTCTACAATTAGGTTCTTTTTTATAGATACTCTCAAGCTTGAAAATTCTTTTTCCACAACCACAATATCTTTCCAAATACTGCTGTTATGGGTTAAATTCTGAGCTCATATCCTGAACGATATCTTAAATTATATCTTGCTTATCTGATATATGTTTAGACCCGGGATGGTGATTCAGGATATTGGTAACATCCTGGATGGTATCTTGAGGATTACTAATGGATTGTGTGCAGGAGTGCGAGGCCAAGTTCCCAACGTTCACAAAGACCCTTTTTCCGCAAGACTCGGTCCAAGTCGTTCAAATGAAGACGTTGAAGCCGCTTTACTCGGTCCACAATGTTAATAATGGAATATTCGGGAGCATCCCACATTTATAGGAATTTTAGTTTGTATTTCGTAACTATAAATAGATGGATAAATCAGATCAATAGGACACGACAACTACACTCGCTACTCACTCACACTCACTCTCTCGCAACTCTCACTTTCACAAAAAGCATTGTAACACTTAGCGATCTGATCAATATCCTGCACTGTATCCTGACGTTTAAAGCAATAAGAAGAACAAGGCAGCTGCGATTGTCAGCTCCCGAGGTTTTATGCCGGCGATCTAGATTGATCAAGGGCTTTCCTCGTACATCTCGTGTCATTTCTTTTACTTTTTGCTCATAGTTTGATCATAGATACAGCTCAATATCCTGAGCCGTATCCTGAAAACTGTTCTCGTAAACAATATAACCAGCATATTTCCAACACACTTTTTAGCACACTACCTCACTTAACTAATTTGATCACTTAATTGCTTCGGTAATTTTTGACCAAAACAATTTGGTGGCACCCACCGTGGGGCAAGTGGTGCTATCTTTGTTAAAAATCTTTGTGAAATCGTTAATTGGTTTTCTGTTTTCAAAACTTTTTGCCGCATTTTTACAATGGCCTCAAGATCAAACATGAGCTCCTCCACTGTGTCTGCTACAACTTCTGCTACTACTGGTTCGGTGCTTCCACCACCTCCTCCAAGGATGCCAGCTTCTTCACAACCTCAGGATATTATCCCTACTCGGAGTGTTCAGGGATCCGCTCCCGTTTTAGCCTCTAATGATGAAATTCTAACCTTATTTGGAAGTGTGCAGGAACAAATGAGGCAGCAACAGGAAACAAACCAAATGCTATTAAGAGAAATACAACTCTTAAAATCTAGCTCGAGCAGATATGCTGAGGACATTGTCACTCCTTTACAACCCAGAACTTTGAACTTCAGTTCGGCTGTGTATACTGAGGATAATAGGGGGAATATTGTGCCTAGCCATTCCCAGAATCATACTCCTGAAATACCCTCCTCGATCAGGATGTCAACTGTGAGGAGCTCAGGATATGCTTCAGGATATGGCCAGAATCCTCAGACTGGTAACGTGTCAAATAATAATATTCATGCTACTAACAATGGTGGGTCTTTGCAGGATGCAGGTATGACGTCAACGTTTACTAGGGAACTTCAGAAATTGAAGGACATGATATCCAGTGTACCTGGAGTGGTCCAGCCAATACCAGAAGTGTCCCAAGATAGCCACAGGATATCTCGTTTCGCATATCCTATATGTGATGCTGAGATCCCGAAGAGATTTCAAACCCCCAACATGAAGCTCTATGATGGGACTACGGATCCTGAAGAGCATATTGCCGAGTATAGGGAAAGAATGGAAATTAATCCTATTCCTCTGGAGCTCAAGGAAGCGTGCCTATGCAAGGGCTTTGGTTCTACCTTAACAGGATCGGCCTTGAAATGGCTCTTAAATGTTCCTCCGCATTCGATTACATCATTTGCTCACTTAGTGAACTTATTTAATAGTCAATTTTCTTGTAGTCGGAGTTTTGAAAAACTAACAAGTGATCTTTACAGGATAACTCAAGGACCTCAAGAATCCCTAAGGGATTATGTGAACAAATTCAGCAGGGAATCCTTGGATATCCCACACCTTGATGTTGCTACAGCGGTCCAAGCATTCAAGATGGGACTACAAAAGGATTCCCAGTTTTATCAGGATCTTGTGATGAATCCTTGCAGGAACTTGGACGAAGCTCGAAACAGGGCCTTGAGATATATCAGGCTGGAAGATGATAAGAAAATGCAAGAGAGGATGAACTCATCCACCACCTATGAGTCAACTAATAGGAAGTCAGAATCCTCATTTAAACTATATCGCTCTAAGCCGTATGGTAGAAATGAAAACAAGAAAGTGAATGCTTTTGAAGATGAGGATCCTGAATTATCCGAATATTGCTTTTCTATTAACATTCCTGAATTAATGTATGCTATGCAGGGTTTATGAGACAAAGCTAGGTGGCCTCGAAAGAATCAACAAAAAGCTGATTGGAAGGATAAATCGAAATGGTGTGCCTTCCACGAATATTTTGGACATATAACTGAGGATTGCATTGCTCTAAGAAAAGAAATAAGCTATCTTCTTAGCAAGGGATATCTAAAGGATCTCTTAGGAAGAAAGAAGAATAAGGGTCAGGATACTGAGAAGGATCCTGAACGATCAGCATCACCTCCTGCGGACGCCAAGATAATCAACTTTATTTCGGGAGGATCCAACATTTGTGGGACTTCGTATTCTGCGGCCAAGAGACATGCAAAAGAGGTCAAGACCGAAAGGGGAGACAAACCAGCCAGGATGACTACCGTCACAACTGATAAAGTGATCACTTTCGATAGTGATGACAGGGATACTGTCCAGGATCCTCACCATGATGCTCTTGTAATAACATTATATGTGGCTAACCATTTTGTACGCAGGATATTGGTGGATAATGGCAGCTCCGTCAACATAATCCAACTAGAGACTTTGAAAAGAATGAATGTATCTCCAATGGATATCACTTCGAAATCCACCGTGCTTGTTGGGTTCAGTGGAGAGGCTAGGAACGCAGTGGGAGAAATAAAGTTACCAGTATATGTTGAAGGGGTCAACTCGATACAACATTTCTGCGTGATGGACTCCCTATCCTGCTATAACATCATACTGGGCAGGCCATGGATCCATGATATGAAGGCTGTGCCATCAACTTATCATCAATGCGTCAAGATCCCTACCCCTTGGGGGGTTATCAAGGTTGATAGTGATCAGCAGGAAGCGAAAGAATGTTACTCATCCTCAATGAAATCCTCAACCAAGCCTAGTACAGCATAGCAATTAAAGATGTGGGCCCAGGATATCGCGGAGGCTTCAGAGCAGGATATGAAGAAAGTTATCTTAGATCAGGATAATCCGGATATCTCAGTGCTCGTAGGAACCAATATCCCTCAGGATATTGAAGAACAATTAACTAACTTTTTGAAGTGCATGATGTCAACATTTGCATGGAAGCATGAGGATATGACAGGTATATCCAAAGACATTATCACTCACAAGCTTGGAATTGACAGGTCGTTCAAGCCTGTACAACAAAAGCAAAGGAAGTTCGCCCCTGAGCGAAATACAATTATCCAAGAGGAAGTTGAAAGATTGTTAAAGTCCAAAATGATCAGGGAGGTCAAGTTTCCAAGATGGCTAGCAAATGTAGTCGTAGTACAGAAGAAAAATGGGAAATGGAGAGTCTGTGTAGATTACACAGACTTGAATAAGGCTTGTCCTAAAGACACATTTCCTCTTCCTCATATTGATGCAATGGTGGATGCCACTGCCGGGCATGAGATGTTAACCTTCATGGACGCATCCTCAGGATTTCAGCATATTCAAATGGAGCCTTCGGACCAGGAGGATACTGCCTTCATGACACCAACAGGTATTTATTGTTATACTGCTATGCCTTTCGGTTTGAAAAATGCAGGTGCAACATACCAGAGATTGGTGAACATGATGTTCAAAGATAAGCTGGGGGACACAATGGAGGTATACATCGACGATATGGTGGTAAAATCGAAAAAGGCTGAGGATCACCTTCAGGATATTAAGGGAGCATTTGATATCCTGGATCAATATAACATGAAGCTAAATCCTGCTAAGTGCCATTTTGGAGTGGGGGCAGGAAAGTTTCTAGGATATATGGTGACCAAAAGAGGAATAGAGGCGAGCCCGGAGCAGATCAAAGCCATCTTGGATATCAAATCACCTTCAAATATGAAGGATGTTCAACGATTAACAGAGCGAGTTGCAGCGTTGAACAGATTTATCTCAAGATCCTCCGAGAAATGCAAAGAATTTTATGATATCCTGAAGAAAAACAAGAAGTTCGAATGGGGAGAGAAGCATGAAGCAGCCCTGCAGGATTTGAAGCAGTATCTTTCAACTGCACCTCTATTGGTGAAGCCTGAGAATGGTGAACCACTGTCCCTATACCTCGCAGTATCAGGGAATGATGTAAGTGCCGTCCTTATAAAGGATCATGAAGGTCAGCAATATCCTGTTTATTATGTTAGTAAAAGTTTGTTAGATGCTGAAACTAGATATTCTCATTTAGAAAAGTTGATACTAGCACTAATTATGGCATCAACGAAGCTTAGACATTATTTTGAGACACATAGAATTCATGTTAAGACCAATTATCCTGTCAAAAATGTGCTTAGGAAACCCGAGATGTCAGGCAGGATGGCCAAGTGGTCAGTAAAGTTAAGTGCTTATGACTTAGTGTACGAACCTAGAAATGCCATAAAATCGCAGGCTCTAGCTGATTTTGTGGCTGATTTCAGTAGTGACATTCAGGAAGAGGTAGACCTAGAAGTCCAACAACTAGGAGAATCCTCAGGATCCTGGACATTGTACACTGATGGAGCATCTAATGTTAGAGGAGTAGGATTGGGAATACTACTAAAATCGCCACAGGGGGACATATTACCCCAGGCTATTAGGTGTGAATTCCCTGCTACTAATAATGAAGCAGAGTATGAGGCTTTAATTGCAGGATTAGAACTGGCTAAAAATATGAATATAAAGAATTTGCAAGTATATGTTGACTCCTTGTTAATCACTAATCATTTTACTGGATCCTATGCAGTTAAGGGTGAGAAATTAATCGAATACCTCAATATTCTCAAAAAATTAGCAGGATATTTCGATGTTTTTACACTTGAACAGGTACCAAGGGAAGATAATGCTGAAGCAGATGCCTTAGCAAATCTGGGATCATCGGTCAGAATACCAGAAGGGACCCAAATACCAATACTGCATATCTTGTATCCTGCAACAAATCCTCAGGATAAAGAAGTAGTAAGTATCCAGGATCCTGTTGCTGAATATCCTGAGGAGGATCCTAAATCCTAGACGGCTCCAATCATAAGATATCTCAAGGAAGGACACATCCCTAGAGACGAAAATCCTAAGGCATTTAGGATGAAGGTATCACGATTCACCATTATAAATAATATTTTGTATAAGAAATCTCTTGCAGGACCATATTTAAGGTGCTTGGAGGATCCCGAAACTAAAGAAGTGCTTCAGGATATACATGAAGGGGATTGTGGTAACCATACGGGGGGAAGGTCATTATTCTAAAAAATATTGAGAACAGGATACTTTTGGCCAACGATGAGGAAAGATGCTACAGAATATGCTCGAAGGTGTGATGCATGTCAAAGGCACAGTAACATACTACATCAACCAGCTGAACCACTGTATCCTATAGCTTCCCCTTGGCCATTCATGAAATGGGGAATGGACATAGTAGGGAAATTACCAAAAGCTCCAGGAGGAAAAGTATTTATGCTGGCAATGACTGATTATTTCTCTAAGTGGGTGGAGGCTGAAGCATTTGTTCAAGTCAGAGACCAAGAAGTAGTATCCTTTATAAAGAGAAATATCCGGACCAGGTTTGGAGTACCAGCTGAAATCATTTGTGACAATGGATCCCAGTTTATAAGCAAGAGGACTACTGACTTTTGCAAAAGTTGGGGAATCAAAATGATCACATCTACCCCGGTACATCCTCAAGCAAATGGACAAGCTGAATCCTCAAACAAGATAATTGTCAACAACTTGAAGAAGAGATTAGGGGCCAAGAAAGGAAGATGGGCAGAAGAACTACCCTTTGTTTTGTGGGCTGATAGAACAACGGTAAAAAATGCAACTGGCCAAACTCCGTTTTCCTTGGTATTTGGAGCGGAAGCAGTGATCCCAACAGAGATGGTGATACTTACTGCAAGATCTATCCTCCGGAATCCTGAGCAAAATCCTGAAGCTTTGTGCCAAGATTTGGACACCGTAGACGAAACGAGAGATGCAGCAAGGCTAAGGATGGCAGCATATCAACAAAGGATATCCAGAGCATACAACAAGAATATAAGGACTAGAAGGTTCAAAGTTGGAGATTGAGTGTTAAGAAAGGCTTTTCAAAATACCACTAATCCTGCCGATGGAAAGCTGGCTCCAAAATGGGAAGGACCATATGAGGTTGAATCAGAATCAGGAAAAGGAGCATATCGGCTCAGGAGTATGGAGGGGGATATGCTACCAAGATCCTGGAATGCTATACACTTAAAACTCTATTTCAAGTAAGAATAGAATTTAATTTCTATCTCAGAATGGTATGTATTCTATCTCTCTTAAATATATTTGAATTCGTTTATTATCTTGAACCCATTACTGACTTAGGCATCGGAGGGGTGTTAGCCAAGCTAACACCCACCTTAGTTTAAGGTTGTTTTGCAGAATATGTCTCAGGATATAGCTCCAGGATAGACGCTCAGGATATCTCAAAGGATTAGAGGATTGGCCCCCTCTCTCACGAATAAGGGATCCTGATCCCTTCAAAGGTTTAAAGGTATTCACCTTTCTCTCAAATTGGGTTTGAACATCCCGCCTGGAGCGCAAGTCATCTGGGGATAGTTCAAGATAACGGGACCAGTTCATGTAAAAGTGGCTGACAATTTCGTTCTTATTGGCTATATCCTGGATCCTAAAGGTATATGAGGATTGATCACCCTCTCTCACGAAAGGGTATTTTCATACCCTCTAAGGTTTAAAGGTTTTCACCTTTCTAAGACTTGGAGTTTATACACTCTCGCCTGTAGCGCATGAAAATGAGGGTTTATCCCCAGCATATTAAAGGATTATCCTCAGGATATTAAGGGTTTATCCCAGAATATCAAGGGTTTATCCCTGGATATTCAGGATCTATTCAGTAAAGCTAAAGTATGACTACATTCCTATGTTGAACACAGGGGATATACATTATACAATTTAAAGGATGGATCCAATTTTGTAAGAGTGCACTGGGGATATTCCTATGGTGGAAAATTGGAATTGACTCTTTGGGAATCTCTGGTATGATCTCTCCTTTTTATTTGGGTAACTTGAATTTTACAAATTGAGTGTCAATATCCTGAGCAGGATATCTTTCAGGATACGCTTACAATGTGTTCCCAAGGATGTTCAAACAAAACTGTTTTCATAAGTAAAATTCATGTAATAAAAGTATAACAACAGAGATAAAGCCAAAAGAAGGTTATATTATTAACATACCAAAAGATGTGCTCTTGGTTTCACCTCAAACCAAGGACCATCCACCAAGAGCACAAATAGTTCCTTACTATATTTACTTAACAGTTGAAGGTTTTGTCTCAAACCAAGACCCATCCACCTCCAACTGTTATATTGTTCAAAAGCAAAACATATTAACGTTGATGACCAAGGGCTTCGTCCTGAAACTCAGGATCCCTCCACCTTTGGCCATCGTATTGTTCTAATGCAGGAAAGTTAAAATGCAAGAAAAGTAAATTGTTTTGGGGTTACAAACCAACGATCAAATTTAAAAAAGTGGGCTCCGGCCTTGGCACATACATCCATCATCGCCCACTTGGATGCTCTCACACAGCAGCATCTTCACCAGCCTTCTCCGCCTTCTCGGCTTCAGCATCAGTTCCAGCATCCTGAGCAGCATCCTCGCCAGCATCCTTCTTGTCTCCAGCCTTGTCTGCTACCTCTGCCGACTTAGAGGATTCACCAGCTTCAGCAGGAAGGGGCACAGCCTTGCCTCCAAGCTCCTTCAGCTTTGCCACCCAGGATTCGACCGGCCAGGATGGGCACACAAGGCCTGTCTCCTTGGCCTCATAAGCCATCTTGATGCGGGCTTGTAGCAGAGAGACTATAGCAGAGGCCTTGATTCCTTCCCGGAAAGAGACCATGGCCTGTTCATGCTCCATTTGGACGGTGGCAAGTTTGAGCTCAGCATCCTGGGTGACCTTCTTCAACTTGTCCTCATAATGCCGGGTCTTCACCTCAGCAATGGCCCCTTGGTCAGCAACAGTGGTCTCGAGCTGTTTGATCCTGGCTTCTTGGAACACGTTCGTGCTGCAAGCATCAGTGTAAAGCTGGAGCAGATGCTGGAGGCCCTGCACGTCAAAATTCAGGTATAAGTCAAAATATATTAACCAGGATATCCTGTCAGGATATCCTATCAGGATATATATGCAGGATATTACCTTGTTAAGGAAGGATGTCATTGGCTCTAAGGAGTCAGAAAAGCTGAGTTCTTCATAGGAGAACCCTTCAGAGCCTGGGGCACTAACTTCGGAACCTTTCCTCTTTTTTGTGGTGGAAGCACGAGTCCTCGGATTAGCCTTAGGAGCCGGGAGCGGCTTGGAGCTGGTGGCAGCAGGGGTCTCTTTCTTGACCATGACTGGAGTGGGGTAACTGTCAAGCTCGTCAAGATCAATGAGGATTGGGACTTTGCTGGAGTCTGCATACAGGGAGTAGAATTCTTTCCTAAATATGCCAAATAAAAACATGTATGCAGGATATTGTGCAGGATCCTTACCAGACATGTTTGCACTGGAAAGAGGGCTTGGAGGTGGTGGAGACGGATTAAAACTTCTTTCAGCCTCTAGAAGGTGTCTGATAGCGTCAATCCTCTTCTGTGAATCAGCAAGGGGAGGTGCAAGCTTCCTAAAATCAGCTGTGTACAAAACAATAAAAAGATAGTTGATCAGCTCAGGATATGAAACAGGATAAAAGGCAGGATCATCCTTGAACCCTAAATCCTACCCTTTCTCAACCACTTCACCGGATATTCCGTTTCACCAGGGATTGAGTCTCTTTTTACAAAGAAGAACCTAGATTGCCATTTCTCCTCGTTCCTGGTGGCACGAAGTATCAGCGGATCACCGGAGGTGGAATAAAACAAAAATCTACAGGATCCGTGGCATCTAAGCCGATATGCTAAAGGGAGGTCATGAACGGAAAGATCAGGAATGTGATTCTTCTTGATCTGGTCAAGAACGGACAAGACTCACCAAAGCATCGGCATTTTTTTTGGCTAAAAGAGATTTTTGTAATATTGAAAAACTCAGTGATAAAGTCTGGAAAGGGGAACCGTAGTCCTAAGGTGAAAGGAAAGGCACTAAAACACAACCACTCGTCGGAAACCATGTCCGACCGGATTTCCCGGTCAAACGGCCGGAATACCGTCCCTTCCGGGAAGATACCGGAGGATTTGAGAGCCGACAAGTGGGCACTATCAAAGGAGCATATCTCCTTCTCCGGTTCTTGGAGAAGATTCTGCTGGATAAATGAGGGGGCGGAGTCACCAGAGCTTGATCGTGTCTGCCTTGTCATATTCTCGCCGGAATGCTGAACATAATGAGAGAAGAAGATGGAATAGAGAGAGAAGTTTTTACCTTTTTCTCTTCGGTAAAGATTAAATGGGATAAGTATGAGAAGATATAGGGAGCAATGAGTAAATATAGGCTGCGCGGTTACAAACGGTCACATCATGGGTCTAATCTCTTAATTGCCTCGTTCTTCGTAAAAAAATATAACCGTTAGTGCCAGGATACTAAACGGTAACATTTTTTGGGGACAATTGTTATGGGTGAAATTCTGAGCTCATATCCTGGACGATATCTTAAATTATATCTTGCTTATCTGATATATGTTTATACCCGGGATGGTGATTCAGGATATTGGTAACATCCTGGATGGTATCTTGAGGATTACTAATGGATTGTGTGCAGGAGTGCGAGGCCAAGTTCCCAACGTTCACAAAGACCCTTTCTCCGCAAGACTCGGTCTAAGTCGTTCAAATGAAGACGTTGAAGCCGCTTTACTCGGTCCACAACGTTAATAATGGAATATTCGGGAGCATCCCACATTTATAGGAATTTTAGTTTGTATTTCGTAACTATAAATAGATGGATAAATAGGATCAATAGGACACGACAACTACACTCGCTACTCACTCACAC
Organism: Helianthus tuberosus; assembly: GCA_030545235.1. NCBI lineage: Eukaryota > Viridiplantae > Streptophyta > Magnoliopsida > Asterales > Asteraceae > Helianthus > Helianthus tuberosus. The sequence continues at coordinate 82,602,450 of CM060354.1, forward strand.
TCACTCTCTCGCAACTCTCACTTTCACAAAAAGCATTGTAACACTTAGCGATCTGATCAATATCCTGCACTGTATCCTGACGTTTAAAGCAATAAGAAGAACAAGGCAGCTGCGATTGTCAGCTCCCGAGGTTTTATGCCGGCGATCTAGATTGATCAAGGGCTTTCCTCGTACATCTCGTGTCATTTCTTTTACTTTTTGCTCATAGTTTGATCATAGATACAGCTCAATATCCTGAGCCGTATCCTGAAAACTGTTCTCGTAAACAATATAACCAGCATATTTCCAACACACTTTTTAGCACACTATCTCACTTAACTAATTTGATCACTTAATTGCTTCGATAATTTTTGACCAAAACAACTGCTACACTTGTTTTTTTTAACGGCTACAATTACTCCACACCTGTCTTTTGCAGGATTTGAATCCACAACCACTTGATTGGGGAATAGAACACTTTACCACATACTATCCCCACAGCGACGCTACATAATACATTGATAATTTAGACCATGCGGTGTGGGGATCGTCCCCCACCGATGTCGCGCGTCCCCCTATGTCGCACACCGCCCCCTCCCTCCGTCACGTCGCTAGCGTCCAAGAACAGACGTTGGGGATGAGCCATGTGATTGGCTGATGGTGGGCCCCTCAAGTTGTTCTCTCTCTCCTTTATTATATATTAGTTTTTTATTAACTCTGGGTAGTCCCCCACACCCTTGGATAGTCCCCTTTGAATGGTCCTTTATCGAATGTGACGTGGCGCCTACGTGACGGATAGTCCCCAAAGGGACTACCCAAACCACACCCAATGCTCTTAATAATCAGGAAAATCATAAAACACCGGTAGATATTTACTAGATAATAATGAGATTATGAGGTAGTAAATCATTAATTTTAGGGCATGAATATTTAAGCTATTTAAGTTTGACCCATGACAACGACAAGAGCGGACTTTGATGAACCTGTGGGCTTTAACTCTTTAAGCATCATATCAACGACTTAACCCTGCTATTTTCTTCTTCCGATCATGATTTACGTCAACGGACTTCAATTTTTGCCGGATTCATCCTCCGTAAGTTCATGCGGTCCCCTTTTTTTATACGCAATTCTTCATCAAACAATCTTTTTATCATCATTCATTGTTTAATTATACGTCTGGATCGAGATATTGTAGCAGTTAGATTGGAATTTCATCGTTTATTGTTTCACCTTTTGTTTTGATGAATGATGATCTGATGACACATGTCCAGTTTGACTCTATGTGTGTGTGCCTGTGTATAGGGATGGGATTTGTACCGAATTTGAACAAAACTGGGTACCAAATACCGTACCAAATATATAGGTACGGTACAGGTATTTTCTGCACTTGTACGAGTACTAAATAGGTAAAATTGACATGAGTAACAATATAGTACGAGTACCAAATAGATAAAATTGGTACGAGTACCAATACAATACGGGTACCATATAGGTAAAATCAATACGAGTACTATAAATACCATAATACGAAATAAAACATAATACAAAAAAACTTTTAAAGGTCTACGGTACGGGTACGGGTACGTGTATTTGGAAAAAAGCCCATCCCTATCTGTATGTGTGTGTGTATATATATATATATAGAGGGAGAGAGAGAGATTGAGACAGTTCAGCTTTGGAAGTTTTGATTTAGAAGAGGAAAAGCTGAATAAATTAATAATATTATGCAGTTACAATGTTGCAGGTTTGACATTACAACTTTAGATGATGAATTTCCATGAGATATGAAGTATATTTTATAATTTGTTATCTTGCAAACTTATTTGTAATATGTTTATATCGTTAGGATTAAGCACACACGAACACGAACTAAAGCAATAAACAAGACGTGGATTTAGCGTGGTTCAGTCTAATCTAACCTACGGCTACGGCTGCAACTAGGGTTCATATTTTATTCAGGTGCTCAAGGAATTACAGTGGCCTATCATATAACATTTAGATTAGGGTAAACAACTTGTTGAGAAAGAAATCGTAAATCAGGGCTTGATTCTTCCGACAATCCCAACATATATAAGTTATGTTTCTGTTTACTAACATTGTGATAACAATTAGGGCCATGACATGGTAATTGCTTTACTGGAGCACCCTGATTTGGTATCTGCCTCGCGCTCGTTCTGTGCAATACCCGAAAGGAAGTTCTCATCCTCTGTTGAAGCTAAATGTGTGTATCTATTTCAAAGAGAATATGCTACTGTAAACCCTGCACTTGTGGAGGTATTTTCTTAATATAATATGTACGCAAAATAATCTTTTCATGCTTAAATTATAGATGCACTTACTTTCTTCATATCCTTGTTATGAAGATAGTTGGCACTGATGAAGCAACAACATGTGTCGGCATGGTTATCAGAAATTGCAGAACGGGGATGTAAGAATCTTCGATAGTATCTTGGTTTCAGTAGTTATTTTATATTTGTATTCTAAATTTTTGAATTGTGGTTACCGTGAATGTAGGACGTGTGTTGCCCATTTGGATTCTCCGGATATTGTTGTTGTCGGTCTCTTCCAGATGATGTCTTTAGTTTCAGATCGTGACGATGATGATCTTTTGGATGTAGTGTTCTGTTCTGTATCCTTGTGGCTTTAATAAGATTTTATATTTTTTATTAATTATTGGTTTAAACTTGCTTAGTATTTCATATCTTGATAAACCTGTATTTGGTGCAGGTTCACATAGTTGGCGCGTTTGAAGATTCTGATCCACATGTATGGTTCAACAATCTTTACTTCCATAGTATATACAGTTACCTGAAATATATTATTTAGAAAAGTTAGATTATTTTTTTAATAATAAAGTATCTGTAATTAACCTGATCCGCTTGTTTTGTCACCTTTAGCTCAACTACTCGTTTTTTTGTTTGAACAGGAAGAGTGTGAGGAAGGTTATTCTTTACCGTTGTGCATAAAAATAATAGAAAAATTAGCAGAGAGCAGATACAAGTTTGAAATTAAAAATTTTCAAGTGCTTAAACATAACACAAGACGGGACTCTGAGGGAATAGCATATCCGATCTTCCATGGGCTCGCGGTTAGTTGTGTTTCTTCGACAACGTTGGTTAGATGATCTATTTTCTAACAAGTCTCGACTGTGCAGGTAGAGACGTCTAGCGGTTCAGTAATTCCAGCCAGTTTTGATGCAAGTACTAGAGGTCCTGATGACATCATCAGGAGAATCCGGTTAAATGCTTCATTTGAGGACCCTAGACGCGCTGGGCGGTTACTAGAGACATACGAAACTCATACCGACCGATTTGTGATCACACCGTTTTGTTGGTAAATTTATTGTTATCTGTTAATAACGATAGTAGTAATAGTAGTAATGATAGTTGTCTGATATTAACAGGAGTGAGCGGCTGGTAAATTTTGCTCGTATAATGAGATACCGATCGGATCCGGAGATTCTCTTTTCTACGTCAACATCGCCATATGCTGAGGGCTCTGATTATGTTAAAAATCAGAAAAGGTACACACACAGACACATATTTAATCGAAATTCTAAGGTAGTAAATACTAACACAAGTCCGATGTTTTAGGGTATGGGAGTACTTAATCCGACATCCAAATTGGAAACAAGTCTTTCCTTCGAAGTTGGCACGCGTTTTTGAGAGGGTTGGAAACACGAGTTGGGTAATGATCTCCGAAACATAGTTGTTTACACACACGGGCTCTTCAAGATGCATCTTTATTATTACTTGCACATAATTTTCTTCTTATTAATGATTTGGAGTATGAAAAGATCGGATCTAGAATTAAAATTTGTAAAATAGTATGAATTTGTCGTAACAAAATTTTTAATATGTGATGCATTTGGTTGAAAAGTTATCATGTTTGATTTGTAATTTTGTTAAGTGGTAGTGTTAGAGGTAATCTTAGTTTTAAAAAGTGTGCCTAGGCGCATTCTGGCGAGAGGTTCATCGCTTCCAACTGCCTGGGGCTATCCATAAGGCCCAAGTTGAAATTGCACAGGTGCGCACATCGAGACGTCTCTTGTACATGGGTAGATTTTGTGCATTAAGAGATTGTGCATTGTATAATTCCTTTTTCTTGCATGTAATCAGTAGAAGAATATTTTTTTTTTTGAACAGCTACTTTCATAACAAAAACGCTACTAGCAAATCGCTAGAGCAAAAACAGAGCACACCTTACAAATTAAATCTACACCAATCCTTCCATCCTATATTATTACAATATATTATTACAAGGGGATCGATTTTTTATCCAAAGATATCCCAACGCTTTTATGTTTTCCTTGATTTTATTAGTAGCTGTCGTCTTGTTCCGAAAAACGGCCTCATTTCTAGCTTGCCAAATACACCATGCCGCTACGAAGATGACCGCTTGTAAACCTTTTTTCTTCTTTTTGCTCAGATTGACATGCTTGTGCAATTTCACCAAATCTTTCACTGAGAAGACAGATGTTTGGGATATTACACCAATCGCTTACGAACTGCCATATGCCCGTCGCAACCGAGCAAGAAGTAAAGATATGATCGCTATCCTCATCCGCTTCTCCGCATAATCTGCAACTAGTATCACCAACATTAACATGCCTTCTTTGAAGCGCCATTAAAGTTGGAATATTATTGTCCACCGCCTTCCACATAAAAGTATTCAGCTTCTTCAGCAACCAACCATTCCACTTCCAAGTAAAAACGCTTGACACTTGTGATGATTTAGCTAATATAGACTTCATTGTGGCAACAGAAAACACTCCATTAGTATCGGGTTTCCATGTCCACCGGTCCCAGTCACCCGAAAGATGCATTTGCTGAAGTAATGTGACCAGCTTTTTTAAATCAGTAGAAGAATATTAAGTGAAGTGTTATAATTTACATTGATCATCTCAACTTTCTTTTAACGGCGAACATCTAAACCCCAAAAATTCAACTAAAATCTTGCTCACATTATGGGACTTGAATCTGCACCACTTTGATGAGATAAACACCTAGTGCCGCACCACTTTAAGAAAGCTTGGTATGTTATCTTAACCTAGAATTCAAGAAATTGTGATGTTTATGGGTTTATGACAAATTTGTGTTATAGTTTGGAACTTGTCGATTAAGGTTAGAAATAACTTATATTTCATGTAAAACCATGTTAGAAACATTGTAACTCCATTGTTGAACCTAAAGCTTCATTGCATGTTAAGGGTTCTTAGGTAATCTAATGGGCCAATATTTCTTTGTATGTAAGTAAGTTGTTGAAATTGATCAATGTTAGAGGAATAGGTCAAATGTATGATATGGAGTTAAAGATTGAGGAAGAATTGACCTAATTAGGTTAAAATTGGGGGGTTTCTGTTAAGTATGGTTTAAACCATAACAAATGAAGTAACTTTGATGTTTAAGCGTTGATCGGTTAGATATGGTAAAATGATTCTTAACGGGTAAAGAAAGCATGAATGGATGGATTGAGATTGAACCTACCTTTGATTGTGTACGTGCTATCTGTTCTTTTGTTTCACAATTCACATAAATATTTTCAAAAAATTTAAAAGAATTTAATCTAAACATGTTACCCTTAGAATTTGAGTTCAAATTCCAATGTATTCAACAAACCACACTGCTAAGAAATAGAAGTTGGATTTCAATTCAATTTCATGTAACAACTAAGAAAAAGAAACAGTTAAACCAAAACAAAATGAATACAAAGTTTTAGCAAAAAATCCTGTTTAACCACAGCCCACAAACTGCACCCTACAACAATATATTATGACATAAATTATTTGGGCCAAATGACAACACCAACCAAATCACATGTAATATGTTATGTTGCCTACCTACCTACGAAGCTCACTCTCTCCATGTGCAAAATGGCACTTGTCCCCAAAGGTACACTGTCCCTTCGCAAAGTTTTCACATATCTTCGTCTTTATTTTATGTGCAAAACCATGCGCCTGCCCACCACCCAGCTGCTGAAAACCGCCAGACTTTCTCGCCGGCGGACCATTTGCACCTCCACCAGCACCAAGGTTCACGATCAACTCATGCACCATCGCACTCGCCTGTTTGATCTGATCAAAAGTTCCTTCGAGCTCAATATTCTTTTGGTTCGGGTCTGTTTCATGATCTCTTATGGCTAGTTTCACTCCAGTAAGGCGGCATATCTGCTTAGAGTTCACACCGCTCTTCCCTATGATGGGCCCCGCTAGAGCCCCGTCTATGCTGATCTTAGCAGTGGCAGATTGACCGAAGTTAGCCGCAGCCGCTAGACCAGGTGGGGCGGGTGGTTCAAACCGCCCTTGGTACCCACCACTACCGTAACTGATGGGACCTGGTTGACTACGAGGGTCTTCATAAGCTGAGAATGATGGCTTATTACTAGTGAGCTCCACCTCACTGTGAGCAAAACGGCATTTGTCTCCAAACTTGCATCCTTCTGGGGTGTTCATTTTGTTGCAAAGCTTGCTTTTTAGTGGACCGTCAGCAGCGAAGGGCGGTGGTTGTTGCATAGGAGCTTTTCTTCCGAGGGGCCCGCTGACGTTCGTCAACTGTTTCACTGCACTGTAGCCGCCAGGAACGTAGTGTAGGAAGTGACATCCTTCACCGAATGGACAACCGGACGTGCTGCATCACCCAAAACCACACACATGAGAAACCAAAAGACGGTACAACTGTATAAGTGAGTGTAAACAAAACCATAACAAATATTGCAAACAGGAATGTGTTAACGTCTAGACGTTAGGCTGAATTTTGAAGAAAAATTAACTATCATTTATATGTTAATAATAACTATAATATTGAAATAGATAAACTTCTATTAAAAAATAAAGTTAAAGTGTGTAAACACTATTAAGTCTTCAACACTTCCATAAAATGTTAACTTAATTGACGTCCAGCCCATTTGACCTCTATCAAATTAACCATATTTTTAAATTTAACCCATTTGACCCGTTTAAGATCGAATCCAACCCTTTTTAGGGGAAGAGTAAAACTGAGCCATGATATTCAACTTTTATACTAGATAAAAAAAATAACCAAGCTCAATAACCAATAATCCAGGAATAAAACCCACCATAACGTAAAATTTATTCACCTTTCTAATGATACAAACCAAAAAAACTTAATATCACATGTATCCCAAGAGATCAGAAGAGTATGGCGGATTAACATAACTTATCATAAAATGTTGCTCCAGTTTATAAAACCACATATGCTTATTTTACACGATACAGCAGCCAGATGAGTGTACTTAAGGCATAGTCATTAAAGCTATCACCTCTTGCGCCTAGGCCCATTTTCCAGGCGAGGCGAGGCAATTGCGCCTTAGGTCAAGGCAATTGCGCTTTAATTCTCCTGGTGATGATTCCGGAATAGATTCTGGCGAGATTCTAGATTCTGGAGAGTTTCGGGCAAATTCTCTAAATTCCAACAAGATTCCAGCTAGATTTCTACTTTTATCTAACGAAAACCACTTTTCTACACTTAATATTTTAGAACTTTTGGTAAATAAATTATATTAAATAAATGTTATATAATAGCTTTAATTTATTTTATTTGAAGAATAGTGTTAATTTTTCTAATACATAAAATATTTTTTATTTTTCCCGTTGTGCGCTTTTATTTTCTCAGGCCCTCACTTTTCTTGCGCCTTGTGCCTAGACCCCAAGCGAGACCTATGCGCCTTAAGCGAGCCTAGCGCCTTTAATAACTATGATTTAAGGTCCGAAAAATTACATTACCAGACAGCATCTTTTCATTTATGTGTTTTGCATAATCTTTAACTTCATCGGTGCTCCAATCAAACAATAAAAATCATTACAAAAAAAACCCGTCAACATTTAATCCTTTGTATTCGAGCTGCAGTCACCATGGTTCATACAAATTCTCCCAAATTACACCGAATGGTGTATTTTAACATTATGCAACTTTACAGTAGAACTTTAATTTAGACAATTATTATCTTGTATAAGTTAAGATTATAACCTGAAAAACTTCGTGCACGGCTTTGATTTGCTTCCTACACCAGATGTAAAGGACTCCATTTCTGTTGCAGAAAATTAATTGCTTTGTTTCAGTTACATATTCGATTTACCTTCTTCCAATTAACAATTATACACTTCATAGCCATATTTTAACAATTATAACATAACTAATTAAACGTTAACACTTAAGCTGGTTTCCAGTTCCAATTGAAATATTTACAAAAACTCTTTGTTCTACTAACATGATTAGTAATTTAGTTCAATTTCCAATTTTTCAGAAGAACGCTGACGTCATAACAAACAACCTTAAAAAATAACAAAACCGAACATTTCACACAGAAAATCAGATCTTAAAACAAACACTAACAGATCTCAACACATAATGAAACCTAATCTTACAAAAATAAGAGGAAATCTCAACGAAACTAACAATTATAAGAGCATTGAAAGAAGACTAACCGTCTCTAGGTCTTTTAGGAGCTCCATTCCAAGCGCCGTCTTGTCTGCCTCTCTTTCGGCCCCCAAACTCCATTTTTTGTCAGATCTGACACTGAGAAGTTGACGGAAGAGGATGTGTGTGATTCTGCAGAGTGTTTGGTGAGCTAGAGAGTGTGAATTTGTGGGGGAGATGATGGCAGAGAGACGAAGAGCGAGAGGGAGAATGAAAAACCCCTAGGGTTTGTAAATGGGGGTGAATGTTTGGGTTTAGATTTTGTTGGGTTCCGGATCCCAACCCGCTACTTTTCCGGGTTTTTTTTATAGAGTAGGAATTGATAGGATATTTATAACCAAGTAGGGATTACCTCGGATTGGTTAAACATAGGTATCGGTACAGTATTCGAAAGTAAAAAGCAGATATAGTATCGTATAGTTTTGAACTAGTATCAAGCCAAAAGTACCCATTGTGAAAAACGCCAAAATCGGATGTCGAATTGGTATTGAAATTCAATGGATCCGGTATGGTTCGGTACCGGTATTTTTTTATACCTAATACCGATTGCTCATCCTTATAATAAGATTCGTTTTGGTAAGCTACATTTTATATTTCTTTTATGATCATGTATGGTGTGTAAAATACATTAAATTGTTTGTTAAATAAAATGTAGTTTTATAAAATATATAAGCCTTCTGATATTTTTTACCAGTCAAGTCATGCACCAACTTTAATACACATAAGTATGCATTATAAGACCATGGGTTTGGAGAAGGCTTGTGGGACGGGAGGCTAAGTGACACCACACCCCTCGAGCCAGCAAGCCCAATTCGGGAAGAGGTCAGCTCCTACCCCGTTTAGCATAAGCCTCTTAACTTTGGAAACTGTGTGGAATGTGGACTGTTTAACAATTGTCACATCCCGAGTTTTCTATTACAGTGCATTTACTCCAGAGAGTCCCCGACTCTTGTGGAGGGTGCAACTACACGCTCCCGGTTAATCGGGTGGGCAGTGGGCTGGAAATTTTCTCGGGGAACGCCTTAGCCAAACTCTGATGCACCAAGCGTGGGCCCGGTTAAGACAACATAGCCTTGGATGCCGGAGTGGGGCGGAGGGGCCTACCCGAGTTATAGGGTAGGTGCGATCTCTATCGCCTGTTGTAGAAATATCGCCGTTCAAAAAAAAATAAAATAATAATATTTTGTATTGCAATTCAACATAAACAACCAAATCCCAAATTATTTTACACTTCTCTTCGCTTTACAAATTCTCTCCCACTTTCATATCTTAATTTACAAAAAATAAAATAAATCTTTGTAATCCATGGCGTCTTCATCATCTTCCGATATCAACGAATTTTAAACGAACGTGGTAATGGAGACGACACACATTTTTATGAAGCTAGAAGAGTGTTAGGGACTAGATTTTTATTATGATGGATCTCATATTCTGAGGCATCGCCTGGATAACTTATCCTTAATAGATAGTGTCGGGTCTCGGAGGATCAAGGATCCTTAATATTGATTATGGTTTCTAACAATTGTTCTCGATGTTCTTATGTTTATATCAGGATAGCAACATGGTGGACCAAGTCTAAGCTGGAATATCGGTGATAGGTTACTGGAGCTAGCACGTGACTCTTTTCAAACAGTTATGAATGGGGGGCGTGAATCAAGCGACATTTTCGGATTTAGTTGTTATTGTTATTCAAAAGGGGTTGATCAAGTGTTATTAGCTAACAACAGACATTCGCATACACACACATCAAGCAGAGAACTCACACTCAAACACTCTTAGCGATTATACGTTCATTGTACAACACTTGATCATCTGAAGTTGTATTTATATTCATTGGTTAATATAGTTGTGGTTGATAGTTTTCACCACCCGAGGTTTTTATCCCGATGATCTACTAGTGATCAAGGGCTTTTCCTCATATAAATCATCTTGCACAATTTACATTTCTTGTTCTTTTATCATTTCATTCAATCAAGCACTCTACCTCGCAAACAAAATTTGGTTACATTATCTTAAATTGATTTTTGACCAAAACAATTAGGCGCCCACCATGGGGCAAGTGGTTCTTCAATTCCAAAGTTTTCTATCAATTTCAGCGTATTTTCATCAGTACCATAACACTATGGCCTCTCAAGGAAAGTCTGTTTCAACTGCCATGCTAACGACTACCTTGTCACAAAGCTCCATGTCGTTACCTCCTATTCCCCCACAATTCCAGAAGAATAAGGAGACTGCTCAGAAAAAGACAACTTCTATTTTCTAAGGATCCAAGCCTTCTGCTACTTTCTCCTCTATAAATACTGATAATAATAATATTTGTGTTTTGTATTCGTAGATGAAAAGCTATATGGAGCAGCAGAACAAGACTAATCAAAAGATCCTGCATGAGATCGAATACATCAAGAAGCAAAAGAAGCCAGCAGAGGATCGCTTTCCATTAATGCCTAGAGTGCTAGATTTTGTTGTAACAACCCGACCCTTCGGTTGTTCCTATGTTATCGTTATTGCGTTCGTAAACACTTGTACTCCGAGATTCGATGTTTATTAAGGGTTAGTTTTGAACCCATTTTCGACCAGCTAGCTACACACACTCCATTCTAGACTTCCGTAGGCGATTTTGAGGGATTTTTGAAGGTTCCATTTGATCCGTTATCATATTCCATCAAGTTTTGAAGATTAATCATCAACCATGAGTGGCTAATTTCTTCAAGATCATTCCCGAGTGAAAGGTTGTGAGTTTTCTAGGGTTTGCTTTTTCATGTTTTGGTTTGATATAAACATTGTGTGATCTTTTAATTGAAATTGTGCGGATTGATGTTAGTATTGTTTCGAACTCGAAATTGTTAAGATTTTCTTTCATCATTGACATTGAGAGATGATTACTACTATGAGTTTTGATTCGTGTTAGGGTTTATTCATTGTTCTTGATTTATAAAACATACAATTGTCTTTAATTCATATTGTGAAGGTTTTCTTGCACCATTTGCGTATGTTAGATGATTGTTGATGTCTACAGTTAGGTTTTCAATTTACAAAGTCAAGAAATCATTGGTGTTCATAAAATAATCAAACCATTCATGTTTAATAACTCTAGATACTTATTAATCCGAAACCCGGGTTTGATTCATGTTTACGTATCTTGTTTTAAACCATCAATTACAATTCCGTTCATTTGTTTAAGTTCTTGTTAGCTAGTAATTAAAACCAAATTGTCGGTTCATTCCGACCCATTTTCTTAACAAACAAAATTCATAAAAACAATCTAGTAAGCTTCATAATTGTGACAAACCTTTAAAATTAATAAAGTCCATTCGCAAACCACAAACTCTTCGTGGTTCGACCCCTTACTACCACTAACACATTGTTAAGGGTAATTCGGTCTTATAAATATTATTTTTGACCGGGGCGCTACACTCCGATCAAATTTTGGCGCCGTTGCCGATCAAAACCCAACTCGCGTAACCATATCTGACCCGATCAAGTGAATTTAAACCTGATTCAGCTCTTTAAACCCAACCCAAACCCGTTTGCAACACAATTAAAACCAAAAAATTCAATTTTTAAAACAAAATCTCAGCCAAAATTCATTAAAAACGTCATTCACTTTCATCTTTCTTCATCTTCTTCCCTAAAACCTTCAAAAACCCTAACCCTTCAAGCACTCATAACTCACTCATTTTCCACCAAATCAAGTGATTTTTGAGTCTAACCTTATTCATTTTTCGAGGAGATCACATTCCACCGATTATTTTCTCAAAATTTAAGACGGTTTGAGAGATTTTTCGACACATTTGGTCCGAAAATTTGTAGGTTTTTTGCTAGAGTTCAAGTTTAAAGATTTTTCTTGTCTAGACCTTGTTAATTCATCATCTAAGGTATGCTTTCACCCTCTATTGCTAAATTATTACAGATTTTGTTACTATTCGCTAGATTTTGAACTTGAATGTTTGAATATATGTGGATTTTGATATATGATGAGTTAAATTAGCATTATTTGATGGGTTTATTGCATTTTGATATGAATTTGAGATATGACTTGAAAAAAGGATGGGGATATTTGTGGGTAAGCACCATTATGTTAATGTGGAATGAGATGAGTTATATATTTGGGATACTTTGCACAATTGAAAATTGGTTTTTGTTAGTGGATTGTTATTGGTATGAAAAGTGAGAACGTTGAATGAATAAGTGGGCATAGAAATTGTGTTGTAGGATGAAGACAACAAAGTTGTGATTATGTTATCATCCAAGTTATTTGTTAAAACTCGTTTTGCATTAGTTAAGTGAAATTGACACCTTTAAGTAGGTTTAAATTCATTTTCCAAAGGCTAATTGTAATATGGGTATTTGTGAAACACAAGATAAGTTAGTGTGAAATAAGCGTGGGGATGGTTATGAAAGATTATATGAATGGTAATTGTTAAAATCCACACTTGTGATTGTTTATTGATACGATTCTCATTTGGGATAAAATTATGGTAATTCAAGGGAGTGATTACACTTGTAAGCAATTGTGGGGGAAAGAATTAAATCATTTTGTGATTATTTTGATTATCCACATTTGTAACTTTGAATTGTATCATTGTAGGAACATCATGAGAATCACAGTTTCAAAGAAAGGAAAGGATAAAGAATCATCTTCCTCGCCTCCGCCTAGTAAAAGACAAAAAAGGGTACTCAAAGAACCGAATCTGAAGCTGTATAAGTTCCCGAACCGAAGTGGATGAGGAAGAACTGGTTGTGTGATTTAAAAGGGGTGTGTCAAAAAGATTTATATGCTGAAGGAAAAAACATCAAATTTAGATAATGTTTTGGTGGTTGAGAAAGCTATTAAAGTTGAAGATTTTAGACCGTTGAAGGTGGAAGAGTGTTTTGAAAGGCTCGGTTGGGAGGCATGTTTGGTTTATAGAGATGAAGAAGGGGATAATAATATCCCAAGAGACGCCGTTTTGCAATGGATGGCCACTTTAGAAAAGGATGAGGGGGTAATCTTCCACGTACAACAACTCTTAAGGGGAAGGTTGGAAGGAAGACAATGGATATGTCATTTGATACCATTCGACATGTGGCTAATTTCGATACAAAGGGGAAGATACGCACTATTACCCACCCGATAGGGAAATCTACAAGCAGAATCATGGTGAGGAGATTGACCAGAATATAAAGGTTTTGTTGTTTCGACCGGGGACAACGGAGTGGGTTAGGAGAGAGATGAATATTCTCCCCAAATTATGTGCGGTTATCGCTGGGCATAATGTGATACCCCGCCTAGGAGATAAAGGGAAGGTGAGATTGTATGAGTTAAGGGTTTATCTACATTAGTGGCGGGAACTGAGATACTTTCTTTAAGGCACCTGATTATGAGCAATGTTTAGGATAGCAGAAAAAATTATGACAGGTGTTTTATCCCTCATTTCTGGTTAATCACACATTTGATGAGGGTTCAAGGATGTCTTAGTAACAATATTTATCATGTACACAAAGTTCATCGATTCTTATCCATGAACGGATTAGATAAGAAGGATTGGAGATACACTCTTACTGATACACGTCATGTTTTGAAGGATAGGGTAACGGGGCAAAGTTTAAAGGGCCAAAGAGACGATGTGCCACCGATTGATGAGATAGAAAAAGAGATGGAGGATATAGAAGAGGAAGAGGAAGAGAGTAAAGAAGTGATGGTGATGAGATTGATAGGAAGACGGGACAGTATAAGAAAGAGATTGAGGTATTGGTAGTGAAGAGGAGGCCACCCGAATACAACAGCTGGGAAAGACATGTGCAGATGATGTGGGACAGAGATACCCGACATCAAGAGGCACAGAGGAGAATGATGAAGGATTTGATAGAGAGACAAGATCAGCATGCACTTGCTCAAGCTTGGATGATTCAAGAGGAGATCAATGCCCGCCATATATATGCAGAACAGAGAAGGAAATATGAAGAGTGGTATGCTGGCAGAACATTTGTACCTAACCCATGACTAGTTTCATGGGAACTACTTCCTCTTTACCAAGAAGGCAAAGCCCCATACCCCGTTCCTAAAACACATTCATCTAGATGGATACCTTTGCAGCAACCCGGGCATTCAACTAACCTGCTCGATCCTGAAGGCACACTTAAGGAGGTCAAAGCTATGATGCGGGAGTACTTTGGGGATGAGGTGCCACTTCCACCATATGATCGTCAGTATGGCCCAGATGACTACTAGCTGGGTGGTCCGTCAGGCACTCTCTGATCATACCTGTGCGTTAATCAGGTCCATGTGCTTGTTCTCTCATCTTTTATTTCTGCATGGTCTGATACCATATGTGTGGTTGCGAACTATTTGTACTTTGTTTTGCTTATTTTATTTGTTTTGGTGTGTTTCATCTTTGGTGGTGTTAAAAAAAACTGTGTTGGGAATGTTAATTTTTGTGTTGGTTAACGGGTGTTGGGGGTGAATTTTGGAATAGAAATGGCGCTTGAATGGTTAAAATCCTTCTTCTCACATACATTGGGGACAATGTATCCTAAGTGTGGGGATGAGGGGAAATTTTGTTGATAATTTTTGAAAAAAATGGAAAATTTTGGAAATGCCCCCCTTAAGCAACTCAATCAAAAACTTGAAAACCAATGAGCACCATTAATTGTTTACCTTTCGGAGCATAGATATTTGTCTTTAGTCATGGTCATAAACTCTTTAAGTTCCTTGATAAAGCCTTTTCAGTGAGAGTTTTTGAGAAAAATTTATAGAATTGCCTAGCTAGGAATAACAAGTTGTAAAGTAACACATGTGTCACATCGGTAACCCAATCCTTTTTTGTTTGTGAGATCTTGAGCCTTTTCTTGAATATTAATGCATAGTTGCTTATTTGCATTTATTGATTGTTTGAGAGTAGGCCTATACATTGCTTTGTTTGAGAACTTGACTGATTTGATGCATGTGGAAACCACGAACTGAATGTTTGCACATAGATGATAAAGGCTTTTAGGACACCTTCCCACCTTACCCTCTTATGATTATCATTTTACCTGCAAATCTACCCGTAGTAGCCACTCTTCAACCACCAATCCATTTATTTGCTAAACCCACTCGTCACCATATCACCACAACCCATAATCCATGTATGCTATCCATGTTCATAAAAAAAAGAAAAAAAAGGAGAAAAGAAAAGAAAAGTGCAACCAAATGAAAGTTTGTGAAAAGCAGTAAAGTTATGGGTCACATTTACCCACTTGCAGTCGTTTTGTAGAAATAAATAAGGATTTGTATCCGGATTCATGTTCTTACCTCTAACCACCCTTATACCATCATAATTCCTCACCTTATCCAAGAAAAAAACACACCCAAAAGCCCCTAAGTCCTTTAGATATGTGCATTGTTCGTATTCCTTGGTGAAAGCATGATTGTCAGTCAAGCATATTAAAACAAGTTTTGTATTTTGGTCTTTGAGTGTATTTATACTAGTGCACCCTTGCTAGTTTTTGATTTCAAACCGAGAGGAGAGAACCATTGTAAGGGGTGTGAATACATGTGAAACTTGAAGATTAGTTAGACTTGGTTGGGCAATTTCTTTATTTAATAAATGTTGCATCATTGTACTAACTGAAATAGAGATCTATTGATAGGTTGTAAGTCTTGTGAGTTAGGGTATGGCTATTGACCACGTCTAAGAACTGGTAAGGGAAAGGAAAATGTGATGTTTTTAATGGTTAGATGGTAATGAATGAGTTTTCTTGGGGGCAAGCATTGGGCTTAGCTTCGGCTCCACAAGTCAGAGATCTGATGATTTCGCACTCACCAAGTGTTTAATCCCAAGAAAAACTATTTTAAACTCGATTTTTACACTAAAACGGACCAAATCCGACATATATTCCATTCACTGGATAGTGGGACGAAGTGGTGTCGAAACTGTCATGAAAAGGACTCGAAAATACATCCGATTCAGGCAAAATCACAGATCTGAACGTTGAAGGCGCTGAAACAGTCGCTTGTGCGAAGCCAGACTGGCTTGTACGAAGCCCGACTTCGTACATACCAGCCCAGTTTTCCGTATGCGACTCAACACTCAAAAGACCTCTCCGGCTCTAAGTTTAATCAGTAGCTTAAGGCTAGAGGGATAAACACTCGATTTCTCGAAGACAGACGCGAAGAACACTCGATTTTGGACAACAGAAGCAACACGTGTACCAAGCATCCCTTCGTACGAAGACACTAGCTTCGTACGAGGCCTCTGTTTCCCACCCGACACTTCAACTCGACCGTTTCAGCACTGTAACACCTCGTAAAAACGTGTCCAATTATGTGAAGAAACGTGTCCTAAACCCTAATCGTATGAAAGATTGAGTTTGAAGGACTAAAATTATAAAACGATGAAATTATGTATGCGAGGGACTAAAAGTGTCAACATGCCAATCTTGTGCCTCTGAATGACCATACACGAAGAATATATTCTCAAACGAGTAATTATCCGGATATAAGAAGCCGTTTATGAAAATAATCGAAAGATTATAAACTACAGGGGTTAAACGTGTCAACATGTTAATTCTTACCTCTGAGTGACCTTTTAACAAACCCGGGGCTTTGTAATATTCAAATATACTCTTAAGAATAATTGATATAAATTTCACGAGGTTTCGAGATCGTTATGTGTTGTTCACGCAATTCCCAAGAATTAGGGTTTAAAGCGTCAACGAGGCGAAACTTATGTTTTCGGTGATCGTTTATCGAAACAGGGCCTAACGGTATTTGGTTGTACTCCCTAGATCATCTACAAACTAACTTCAAGGACCTATTGTGCCTAAAACGACAGATATTTAGCTTATAAAGGTGCAGGGACTGAACTTGTCAAAGTGGAAACTTGTTTGGCTGGTTACCTATGGGGTCACGTGGCGCGACCATGAACCCTTTCTGCTGTCGCGCGACGCGACGGCCTTTTATCGACAGAACGGAGATGACAAGTGCAGGTTTCTTCCTTCCTTGAGCTCCAAACAAGTTATAAATCGAAACTATGGCTTGTTGATGGTTTTATCATACCACCAAGACACATGGAGACATCTGAATTCACCCCTTAACACATGTGATCATCTTAGGCAATCTCAATTCACTATAAATAGGCCCTTTAGTGCAGCCATTTCACTTGCACATTTCACTCAAAATCACTCTCATCTCTCTAGCTTGAGTTCTTGAGCTTTCTGGAGGTTCCTGATTCAAAAGGGAGCTCATATTTAGTAGAAAAGATTGCTAGGACCCTTTGTAAGTGTCTTGGTCCCTTCCTTAGTTCAGTTTTATAATTTAAAACCGAAAAGTCAAAGTTATCGTAATCTAACTTTGACCGTCGGTTTAAACTCAAATGGTCCAGCCATTATTCAAAATGAATATGGTTATGTGACCATAATTAGGTAGGTGATTAACCCTTAAAAGGGCACCTCCTAATTAGTTCGTTTGCTTAGTTAATTGTCGGGTCAAACTAATTAACCAAACAGTCAAACTGGTCAGAATTTGAAATAATAATTAAAACTAACAAAGCGGAGGTTATAAATTATATTTTATCATTCTAATAACTTGGTAATTATTATTAGAACATGTTTAGGCATGTTCAACCTGACAATTCTGACTTTAAGGTCGGTTCGCAACCGAAAATCGCAAAAGCTTGACTTTTGCTTTGACTTTCAGTTCTGACCCAAGTAAGCTTAAATCTTCTATCTTTTAAGCTTTCATTAGGACCATATTATGTTGTAGTATAACTCTCTGAAGTTATATTACCTGGTCATTAGTATTCTGAATTATATGCTAATCTCCGTTATTATGCTTATAAATGCCCATTTTGCCCTTTTGACATCTAAACGAGATTTTTGAAAATATGAGAGGACAAAAAGCTTTATTACTGATATATAAGCATGTCCCGAAAATTTGACATCAGTTTCTGGTCTAAAACTAAAGTTATGCAAGATATCGTAAATTGAACTTTTTATTAATTAAATTACGCTATCTTGCATAAGGCTTGTTTAAACATGGATTTTGACCCAAAACTCATTACCTACTGTTATAAATATCATTTTTAGGGATGTTTGGAATTTTTGATCAGATTATAATCTGACCATATCAAGGAGTTCTTGTATAATTCGGTAAATGACGATAATACCCTTTTCGTTCATAAAATGAAATTAACACATGATTTGCATACCAAACCTTTTTCTACTGACATTATATATTAAATAAAATATTTTGAACATTTAAGACTGATCAAAATCTCAGATTTCCATAAACATCTTGATTATCGTCAAATATCGACTTTTACGCTATTCAAGCGCATAGTATGGTTTAAAACCATACTAAATACCTAAGACTTGTTACATATTGATTTTATAAATAAATTTTAATATTATTAGAGTAGGTATAAGTCATAAACTTAGACTTCCAAAAATGTCCTTAAAAGCATATGTGAAATGACCAAAATACCCTTTCGGGGCATAGTTTGGCCATAAATGATAAACCTCACATATGTATGATATCTTACTGATATCACTTGACAAAATAAATGTTTTTACTGAATATTTTAGATCAAAACCTCAGTTTACTATAAAATCTCTTTTATAAACATTAAAATGACCAAAACACCCCTAAGGGACTTAAATTGGTTTTAGATACTTTTTGGGCATATATGTTAACATCCTACTGATGTGTTAACATGTTTTAAGCATAATAACATATGAGACCTGTATATAATTCATTTGGTTACCCGTAATGCTTTTATGCGTTCGGTTCGGGTTATGTAGGTAGTTTACATAAATTAGCCAAAACGGGTTTAACCTTATCATTAAATCTTCAAAATCCAGAATGTGTTTAGCTTACCCATATTATACAAGTATCCAAACTTTTCGGGTCTAAATCACATTCCATTCCGGCCTCCGCTTAATCTAGCGTTTAGAACCGTTAAGTATCTTTCAAACTAACCGGTCTAAGTCTTTGACTTAAATAAAGACCTGTTAGTATCCTAATAGATTAATAAACCTTCCATACAGATTGAGTAGCTTCGGTAGAAGGTATTTTCATAAGGCTTTAGGAAACATACGGCTGAGTTACTTCTTACACATCTAGCTTAGGTAAATACTTTTAACTTATTTTCCCTTATACGGGCTTGGGATACGGTATAATAATAATTCCGCTTGGTCGGGTATGGAATCATTTAATCGGATTGTGATTAATAAATTGCATAACCCGTTTTAATATGTCTTGTTTGATAACATAAACATTGGGGGTTAATGCGACCGTGTCGTGGATATCCTCGGCTCATTTCATTTGAAAATGGCCACGACCTATGCACGGGGTGTAGGCATACACCTGACAGATGCAAATGCTAAATACCCACACGTTGGGAATAACTCCTCTGTGGGTTTTATAAGTGGTGTGTCGATTAATCATGTTTCGGCTTCCATACCGAGCCCATATGTATGACAAACATGTAAAACTGTATACAAGATTTTACATAAAAATTATCCCAAGTTATAAATGGTTTGTGCCTTGTGTACTCAAATCAATTTTCATAAACTCTTTTTAAAATGAGTCGGTTAATTGTATTTACCAGTGAAAACTGATGTATTTTCCAAAGACTAAGTGACAGGTACCTCACGAAACTAGGCTGGAGCTACTCGGTGTAAAATAAGAGGATCTTGCAAATCCTTAGATGCCTGAAGTCTGTTATTTCAGTTTTCTTGTATTTTGTTTTATAATCCGCCTGTGGATCTCTATTACAACCAGTCTGTATATTCTTTTATTTGGACACTCGGACACTATGGTTTGTAATAGTAATATTCTACCAAGTCTTCCGATGTGCTATTATATTGTGTGTATTGACTATGATGATATCAACTACGTCACGATACTCCCCGTCGGGGCCACCGGTAATATGTGGAATATCGGGGTGTGACAGGTTGGTATCAGAGCCAACATTAAGTGCATTAAACCCTAACCTTTTGTGTTTAATCTCAATGACACAATAAGCACATTCCTTAGACTTCCGAGTCTAGGCATATGACCTAGGATTTATTCACTTTTCCTTTTGTCGTTTATATGTTGTTTTACTGTTTTGACAGATTAATTAAAAATGCCACCGCGCGTTCGAGGAAAAGGAAAAGGTCCTATGAGGGGAGGGCCATCTAGCAATGCGGGACCCTCACATAGACGCACGCCATTAGCGTCTTTTTTCTAGCTCCGATTCGCGAGATAACTAGAGACATTTTTTTGAACCGGCGAGACACTCCGTTTCGTTAGGTTCTTCACCTTCAGATCACCCACCTTTTGGGCTACCTATTCAAGACGAGCCCCAACATTCGTACCATTCTCATCACTCACATCATTCACACCACTCTTTACATTCTCATTCTTTTCACCATTCTAGTTCTCACGATCTTTACTCACCGGGTCAATTTAACCCAAACGACTATATTAACGAACCACAAGGTTATAATCTTCTTGGACCCGAGGACCAATTCTCTCAAGAAATGGAGATGGACGACGATCCAGATCCAGAATTGCCACCAACTGGGACACCATCACATCCCATCAGCATCTCCAGCGGTTCTCCTTATGAAGGACCGCCATATCAAGGCCCCGACTCATGGGCCGAACGGTGGAACACTTATACTTGGGAATTCACCCCTTCTTTTCATAACTCTCCACAACCTCCATTGGAGGAACCGTATCTTCAGGCGGTTACTCCACGGCCATTTCCCGTTGAGGAACCACCTCAACAACCACCACAACTGCCTCCTGAACCACCAAGGCGAAGGAGGAACGCACGGATGTCCGTGCGAGGGGGACCTAGGTTTAGTTCCCCTCAAGCTTCAAGCACATACCCTCCTATCCCCGAAGATCCACAAATGGGTGGACCTTCCACGTAGTGCCGGAAAATGATCCCCCGCCAGTTACTTTTGCACCACCGCCACCGCCACCGCCAGTGGGTTATGAAAACCCAATATCGACTTACCCAGGTTCGTCTGGGTATAACCCATTTGAATATCCAACTCCTACGGATTATGGATATCAGGCCCCTGCCCAAGATCCATATGTTGAGGCAGCTCAATTTAATGCACTTTATCCCTCACCCTTTCCTCCAGTATACCCAACTGGGTATCCAGTGCAACGGAATCAGTACCCTCCTTATCAACAGCAACCCCCACCTTCACAACTGCAAACGCAACAAATTCTGCATAGGTTGGATCGGGTTGAACAAAAAGAGGAGGAACGCGAGAAAAAGCATAACAAATTTCTTAAGGGCCTTGCGAACTTCATAAAGGACAAAAAGAAGTAGAAGTTTATTTTATTTTATTTTGTATTGTAATTTCAATCAAGTCCCTGTGTGGACATTTCATTTCTGTATTTTAGTCCCTACGTGGACTTGTTTCTTTCTGTAGTCCCTGCGTGGACAGTTTGTTTATTTCAAGACCCGTTTAGGGCATTTCTTGTAATCGTTTAGTAGTTTAATGGAATTTCTTTTGAAGTTTTATATGTGTATTTTAATACATCACCAAGCATGTCTCATTTCAATTTTTAATTGATCTGCCATAGAAATTTCAAAAGAAGTTCTTAAGGGTATAACCTTGCCAAAATATTAATGGCCATGATGGTATAACCTTTTAAGGACAATAATTCTTTGTTAACATCTGAAAACATGTTAACATTCCTAGTAGTGTGACTTGAGAGACCACACTATCTTCTCAAAAAGTACTTGGATTTTTCCAAGCCATCTATATGGCCTAAATGATCAATATGAATCATGGCTATTAACATCAAATATGATGTATACACCAAAACATCCACTTGAGGTGTATGCCTACGGGCGAAGGTGTATTCATGACAATGATAGTTTTATTTTATAAACTTCTTGTCAAAAAGGCGATGAACTATGTTCGACCCTTAGAAATCTCTGATTCAAGAGATCGTGATTATATTTTAATTGTCCTTGTGACAAGGCCTTGATGCCATTTAAATGTCCTTCGAGACGAGCCTTATGCTATATGAAAATGTCTCTATGACATTGACAGTGTGACTTATGTCCCCTGTCTACTAAATGTAAAGGATTATATCCTACCTGATTGCCAATAATGGTTCATTAGTAGCTTAGGCAATTCATCATCGAATAAATTTTGACTTGTTATCTAAAAATGGACTATATGGTTGTAGGATCGTTTTCTGACCCAAATGAGTCGATCAGAAGAGTTTTTGCTCAATACGAAAGGCGGAAACAGACGTATGAAGTTTAATTCAGCAAGATATTCACTTTAAACTATCTTTTGATTGATTTGACAAAGTATTACAACGAGTAGACACTTCGGCAGCACTTCGTGGCTCAAACCAGAATTTCAGAACTTACTCAAACGAAATTAGGCAGCAACTATATATAGGCGGAGTAATTCCGCTTGAACCAGTCTCAAGCGAAATTACATTCAAGCG
This sequence comes from Helianthus tuberosus, assembly GCA_030545235.1. Lineage (NCBI taxonomy): Eukaryota > Viridiplantae > Streptophyta > Magnoliopsida > Asterales > Asteraceae > Helianthus > Helianthus tuberosus. Next base: position 82,625,301 of record CM060354.1, read on the forward strand.
GAAATAGTAATTTCGTTTGAATTGGTCATGACAATTTCAAGCGGAATTACACTTGTTAATTTCGTTTGAACTTGCCTATTGACCTAATTTTGACAGATTTCTCGAATAACGTGTCCTGATCTATCTACAAACATACAAGACGAAGTCGACAGACACATGCACCAACAGACTCCCCCTCGAATGTTGACGAGTCTTCAGTGTCGAGTCTTCAACATCTTCAGTCTTTATCAGTCTTCTTGACTTCTCCCGTAATATCTAACAATGTAAAGTATCCTCAATCTTTGTCTTCTCTTCTTTTCCAGGATTTCGATCTGGCTCTTATCTCACTATCTTCCCAAGATCTGTAGCTGGCTCTTACACACTCTTGATCAGATCTCTTGATTCCTTAAGTTCATCAGCATCAGTAATCTCAGGATCAGAACCTGGCTCTTTGTCATTCAGCCTCCCCCTCTCAATGAGCTGGAATTGCACTCTGGCTTCCACAGGTTCAAGATCGAGACGTGGCTTACATCCTGCTCAGGATCGAGATCTGGCTTACCTGCACAATCTCTACCCAAAAATAAATTTCACAAATTTAAAATTTGACAAATTTACACTCTGCTTACTATTTGTAAAAACAATTCTTAAAATGATTTAACATTTATAATATTTCTGATGACCACTTATGGATAAGATATTTAAAAAAATGATTTTACAATGTTAATCTCTGATGAACCACTTGAAGAAATATCACTTTTCTTTTCAAAACACACTCTCCCAACCCAGTTGTCATCATGTTTAGCACTTGGAATTTTGAAAATCAGCTCTCCAACATCAGTTGTCGAAAATCTTTTTGTATTTTTCAAAATTTATGCTAAAACACTCCGAAAATCTTTTTGGATTTTTGAAGAAAGAAAGAAAAATTCAGTAAAGAAGAATTTACAGAAAATATTTTTGTGAGTTTGTGTAAGAGGATCATATCAGTTTATGAGACAAAACACCAACACCGTTAAGCCTTTAAACATTTTAAGTTCTAAACGATTCACTTAGATTGTCAGTATATTGATCCAGTTAAATTTTCATACAAAGTTCAACTGTTTCGAGATACGAGATTAGTGTTTTAAGTACTTAAACTTATTCGCGTGTCCCACCTCAGAATATACTCCCGTATCCAGATCCTAATATTCAGTCTTACATGTGAGTATACCACAGATGATATCTGTAAGGGGTTAAATTGCGAGGGCCGTGAGAGCTAAGGTCAGAACTTCCTTTCAGCAGAGAGATGACAGCTTCGACTTTTGGTGGGTCCCCTTTAGAGGATCTTTTCTTCAACAACACATGATTAGCATTTTTCAATGTTTCATCATTTTTTATGCTGAGGGTGGGCTATAGCAAGCGTAAAGTATTCTCCGGGGACTAGGCCATTGCTTCCGCAAAATCAGAAGTCCCGAGATAATACCCCAGATATCACTGAGCATAAAGACCTAGTATCTCAGAAAGAGGGACATTTAAAACAAGATTTCGGGGGTTACCCATATATCCAAGAGATGTTCCCCACGATATAAGTAAGTTTGAAATTTAGGTTTATATCTCGTCACAATCTACTAAATGTGTAAAAACCTACTGGCACATCATCAGTGAGACCGTTTATCACTTTTTACTTTCCAATTCTTTAGCATGTTGTGATCGTCCACTGATGTACTATCATTTCCTCTTTTTACAACAAAACTCATTTTTGATTTTATCATGTTTTTGACTTTTTTCAAATTTTCAAATGTTTTTGAATTTTCAGAAATTCTTACTCCCCCTAAAATTCAAAATCATTTAAAGAAAATTTGAAAACAAACTGTACAAATAAAGTGACAACTGTTGCGAATTGCTTCAAATCGCCATCCACTTGGCATAAACAATCAGAACTCCCCCTTACAACAAACTATTTTCCCATTATGATTTCAAAACACTTAAGTTTGTTTTAATCAAATGGTTTTTTCGGAAAATTAGTTTTGTTGATTTTACCACTTGTAAAGTTGGGGTTCAAATCATCACTTTGTTCTATCAACCACTTGAAAAATCTAACAATTTTAAGTTCAAACACCAAATATCACTTGTAGAAAATCAAGTACAAATTAATGTCCCTGATTTACCACTTGTACGACGAAATATCACAAACGTGAATTTCTCAAGAAAGATGCCGATTCCTGCTCCACACTTACCAACCTGGGAGCTCCGGCAAGTCCAGAGTTTAATCTGAATAATAGGTTCCATCCCAGTCACAAACCTGGGATGACCCATTTTTACTTGGTTTCTTCAATTTCTTCTCATAAAATTCCTTTACCCCTTTGACCTTCCCGTCAATCATTTTTCCAAAAATATGCTTCACTTTGGGATTAAAAACTTTTTCAACATCAAATTCTTTCTTTTCAGAAAAGAATTGATTTGAAATCTCAATTTTGCCAACCTTTTGTTTAAAATTTTCAGCCCGCAATGGTGGAAAATTAACATCATCCATTGGCGGTACTGATGTTTCCAATTTTAACTCAACTTGTGGCTCCTCTGACTTTGTGGAATCAGATTCATCTCCTGAACTATCATTAGTTTTCTTAACAATCCACTTTTTGTTGTCAAGATTTGCTTTTCTCTTGTAAAACCTTTTTGAACATTCACCAACCTCAAATTTTAAATTTTTGAATACTGTAAAAGGTTTGATTGGTGATTCATTTTCAACCATTTTTTCTTTCAGTTTACAAGAAACTCCCTGTTTTGTTTGAATTGCTTTTGGACAATTCCTGACAATATGACCAACTGTTTTGCATTGAAAACAGGTTCTCGTCTCTCTCTTCTGATGAGCAACATTCTTCTCCATCTCTTCTTGCTTCTTAGCAAGGAATTCTTTGTTTGATTGATTCCTGAATAACTGCTCTTTTTCCTCTTCAGATGATGTTCCTGAGACAAACACAGTTTTTGGTTTATAAGTTTTCTCATTTTTATAATTTTTCGATGGAATAAATCCTAATCCCTTTCTTTTGAAATTACCGTTATGGTTTGGTTTCTTTTGAAAACCAGAACCAGAACTGTAACCTTTTTTCTTGTTAAACCTTTGTTGAACTCTTGAGGTGTACGATTTAGGTTTTTCAGAAAGATTTACATCTTTTATTTCAGAAATATTAATTTCTGTTAGTTTGAAAACGTTTTTTATCATTTCAGTTTTAACACCTCTTATTGGAAATTCTTCATCAGAATATAATTTGTCAGAATCATTCAAATTATAAGCCATTTTGAATGTTTCATATTCAAATTAGATTTTGATAATAAGAACTCTTTATTGTAAACCCGTTTCTCCTTTTTGACTGTTGACTCTGACTTGATAGACTTTGACTTTGAGATTAACTCCGACTTTGACTCCTCGGTTTCATCGTTATCTAACACCTGATCTACCACTTTCTTTATTAATTCGGACTCATGATCAGTGTCAGATGATGTGAAAGTAACATCAATGTTGTCTGGCAAACTTTCCGAGGACTCAGACTCCCACTGTAAATTGATTTGCCTTTTTAACATCAATGAGTCGATCAGAAGAGTTTTTGCTCAATACGAAAGGCGGAAACAGACGTATCAAGTTCAATTCAGCAAGATATTCACTTTAAACTGTCTTTTGGTTGATTTGACAAAGTATTACAGCGAGTAGACACTTCGGCAGCACTTCGTGGCTCAAACCGGAATTTCAGAACTTACTCAAACGAAACTAGGCAGCAACTATATATAGGCGGAGTAATTCCGCTTGAACCAGTCTCAAGCGAAATTACATTCAAGCGGAACTAGTAATTTCGTTTGAACTGGTCATGACAATTTCAAGCGGAATTACACTTGTTAATTTCGTTTGAACTTGCCTGTTGACCTAATTTTGACAGATTTCTCGAATAACGTGTCCTGATTTATCTACAAACATATAAGACTCGATACAAGACGAAGTCGACAGACGCATGCACCAACAATGGTTTATTAATACCATGACCATCTAATCATCAGATGCGATTATTCATTATATAATCTAAATAAATCATTATTGTTTGATTCTAGTATTCAAACCATGGCTGGCTTGATTCTAGTATTCAAACCATGGCTGGCTTGATTCTAGTATTCAAACCATGGCTGGCTCTGACGAAGCTAATAGTCATCCTGTGGAAGGAAACAATAATACCAGGATAAATGTTACTGGTGCTGAATTACAAGCAATGATTAACACAACTGTTGCTCAAGCTGTGGATAATATGTTTAAGGAGCCGAGTAATGTTCGGTCCAAAACTCATACAAAGTCCTTATCACATTCGCATACATTGAAAAAGGATGAATCTCAGTATTCATCCAACCAGAGATCTGAATCTCAGAAGATTGTGTTGAATCAGACTCCCAGGTACAACAAGGGTTGTACCTACAAATACTTCGTCTCTTGTAAACCAAGAGATTTCACGGGAGAAAAGGGGGCAATTGCTGTATGAAGTGGTAGGATGAAATGGAAACGGTGATTGATATCAGTGGGTGTGCTAAGGAGGACATAGTTAAGTTTGTATCTCAGTCCTTCAAAGGCAATGCCTTAACTTGGTGGAAAGCTTTGGTACAGTCCACGGGAAAGGTTCCTCTGTATAACCTATCCTAGAATCAATTAGTTGATCTTACAAAGGATACTTACTGTCCTCCGCATGAAGTCGAAAGGATAAAGACATACTTTCTCACTCTAGTGATGAAAGATTTGGATTGCAGGTCTTATGTGACCAATTTTAACTCGATGTCGAGACTTGTGCCGTATCTGGTGTCACACCCCGACCGCGTTAAAACAACGAAACCGCGGCGGAAACGTCGGGGAGTGTCGTGGCAGAATCATTGTTTCACAACCATGGATTCAAAAAGTTTCATTTTATTAAATATTAAACATTAACATTGTCTTGGAATTTTAAACAAACAAGTTAAACGCAGTCTATCATCGTTATTAAGTTACTAAGGCCTAGTCCAGTCCTAAGTGAGCATGCATCCTAGCAATCAACATCATTTAACAACACCTGAAACATATGTAAAAACAAAGTCAGCAAGAAATGCTGGCGAGCACATAGGTTTTGTGAGAGTGTCAGATTCATGGCTCGTTTACATGTTGCAATACCTCATTAGACTATAAGAGTCAAAAGTTGAAAACCTTGTTTTGGAAAGTGTATAGTATTGCAACATAAATAACCAACTCAAAACAAGTTGGTTATAGTTTATAAAATCTCATAGTCATGATTCTTAACCCAAAAACATTTGTTTAAGTAAACCAAATTTTAAATCACCTCGTTAGTAAAACTCGTATGGTTTATATCATTTAATAAACATCGTTGTGTGACATCGTTTTAAAATCGTTTGCCCAAGTGAACTAAATAATGTTACGGAATGTAATATGATAAAAACACTTATATATAAGAAGTACCAACGGCGTATCTACCATGCTTTTAGCATGTCACACCCGTCCCATTATCTAATCACAACCCAAAACCAATCGTTTGTTCAATTCGTTTAACTCGTTTAAATCGTTTAAATCGTTCTTGTTTTAGTTGTGAAAACTACTTTTGGTCGTCTCGCTAATAACATTCAAACCTTCGTAACTCGTCCATCGTTCAACTCGTATTAACAAACCACCAAAGGGTAAGTTAACAATCACAGATTCAGTCGTTACCCAAATAACCCCCACACATAACCATGGGTGTAGTCTGATAACGGGATTTGTCAGATTCTATGGTACCATAACCTAATACTGGTCGGTTCGGCCAAAACTAATGAATGTTATTCGTTATGTAAATACGTCTAACAAGTTTGTTCACATTATCAAAATCGTTATTTATTTAATATAAACCATAGTATTCGTTTTAGAAAACCGTCGTTAAAAACATCGATATCGTTTAACACATATGAATCACCCTAAAACAATTGAAAACAGTAAAATAGGGGAACTATGTACTCACATCGAAGTTCAAAGTATACTTGATCTAATAAACTTAACGAAGCTCAGGCAAACTACGGAAATCAAGTAGTACCTAGTAATCGGATCACTAGTTAAATAATCGACACCTAATCGGAAGATAGAGTAGAATGAGGTTTCGTAAACCAAATGAATATTGGAACTCATGTGATATGGTTTAACAAAGCCTACATTCTAAATCGGAACCGATCCTAAGTGCTTTCGACCCGTCGCGACCCATTAAGGTAGCTTACGCTACTTTAACGCGTCGTTCGCGCAAATGCGCCTTCGAGATGCCTAACTAGTCCTATGACAAGTATTATATGCCTAAATATGTTGCATAATCAGTTTAAGTGGCAAAAGTTAAGTTACATATGCTTATATACCAATTATGCATGAAAAGGGCGTTTTGGTCATTTTCCTAAGGCATATAAACTACCTATCATACAACTAATTAAACTAAGTGACCCTAAGGTATAACCTCGGAAGGTTATTCCCTATACAATTATGGCCACAAATATGCTTGGTCGGATCCTACTGATCGACCAAACGGGTCGGGTTCGAAAGTCTAAGCGGTTGTCAAGACCGCTTGACTTACGACCCTATACAAGCACTAGACTAAAAGTGACGAGTTAAGCATGTTAAAACATGTTTAACTAAGTTAGAAAACAGGTTTTGATATCAAAACAAAGGGTTTTGATACCCAAGGATAGTTTGGTTGCAAAATACGCATAAATACGCATTTTGACCGAAACTGTGACTCGTCATTTCGACTAATCAACGTGGTAATCAGTAGGTATAGTCACAAGGGACTATAACCATCGTGATTACGCTCACGTTGCAAAGTTCAAACGAACTTTGTGTTGACCAAAGACTGGTCAAATCAGAAAGTCAAACACAGTTTGACTTTCGTGCTTGAAAAGCATAAAAAGCATAAAAGAAACTTACAAAAGGTCCAAGCAAGGAAGTTTTGATTCAAGTTTCTCAGGTATGAAGTGTGGAAACTCCAACTTAGAGCAGAAATTGAATCAAGGTGTGAGTTGTAAGAATGAAAGATGGTGGGTTTATATAGGATTTCCAAAACTGTTAAGCTCGTTTCTTGGATTACGAGCTTCGATCTTGGCCCTCCATGTGTGCCCACTGATTTAACATTCTGTGGGTGCCTAAAACCAGCTCAAAGATTGAAGAAACCATGCGCAAAAACCCTGAAACCAGCTACTGATTGCAAAAAATGGTTAGCTGATATGGGCATTGGTCATGCCCCGCGTAGACTCAGTAGGAGTCTTACGCACCCCGCGAGGGCCAAGTTTGGCAGAATGTCAGAAATGGTCCCTAAATGCCCAAAACTTGGTTTTCGATGCATTTTTGACACGTTTAAGCCCCGTTAACCCCATTTCAAAGCTCTAAAATGAAGTTAAAGTATAGGGAACATGAAATATGCTTAAAAACATCTCGGATTTCGGTTCATTTGGTCATACGGTTGCGTTATTCGGTTAATTACGATGAAAACTCGAACGGACGCAAAAACGATCCAAATTACGCGACGAATGGAAATTTAGCATTCCAATCATTAAAATAAAATATTTTAATGATTACAAAATTTTTGGATGTCCGGATATGTTCAGAACGTAAGATATGCGCGAAAATGCAAACTTATGCACTTTTTGACGCTTTTAGTCCCTGTTGATCAAATAAATTTATTTTTGCGCACCAAACACCTCAAAGCCTATTTCTAAGCTATGTAAAGGACATTTAGGGCATGTTTAACTTATGATAAAGTTTCAGAATATTCGTTATCATATGAATCGGCATACTTTCACAGTTTGACGCAAATAGTCCCTGCGATCGAATAGACTTGTTTTCGACACACCAAACCATCCAAAACTTATTTCTAAGTTATGTAAAGGTTATTTAAGGTAGTTAAGCCTATGTCACTATTCCGGAGTGTTTGTCGCATTAAACTGACTACGTTTACGCACCAGTTTGCGTATAACTTTCCAGAAAGCGATTTAAAGCTTGAAATCGAACTCGAATCAAATCGTAAAATCATCAAACACAAATACACATTTAATAACACCAAAACACATCGTTTTATTGACAATTGATATTGTTTTACATTGTACATCGTTTATAGAGCACAGTTGTCATAGTCTCCCCTACTTTAGGAAATTTCGTCCCGAAATTTTAACTAGAGGAAACTTGTGAGAACAATTGTGGATATTTCGCCTTCATTTGGTCGTCATGCTCCCAAGTAAACTCTGGGCCACGTTTAGACTCCCAGCGAACCTTGACCAATCGAATTCGCTTGTTCTTCAACTGTTTAATTTCATGGTCCACTATCTCCACAGGTTTCTCGACAAAGTGCATTGTCTCATCAACTTGAATTTCGTCGAGTGGAATGTGAAGATCAGCATCGGCTAAACACTTTCGCAAATTGGACACATAGAATGTTGGGTGAATATTCCCAAGCTCTGGAGGTAGCTCTAGTCGATAGGCAACCTTTCCGATTCTTTTGACAATCTTAAATGGTCCAACATATCGTGGTGCAAGTTTTCCTTTCTTTCCAAATCTCACCACTCCCTTCCAAGGTGACACCTTGAGTAGGTCATGCACTCCGACTTAAAATTCTAAGGGCTTGCGTCGCATATCCGCATAACTCTTTTGACAGCTTCTAGCTGTCACAAGATTATCGCGAATTTTCTTGAATTTATCTGTTGTTTCCAGAATGAGCTCGGGTCCAGTAAGCTGTGCTTCACCGATCTCATTCCAACAGACAGGTGAATGACATTTTCGACCGTATAAAGCTTCGATTGGTGCCATATTAATGCTAGCATGATAACTATTGTTGTAAGAGAACTCGATCAACGGAAGATGAGAATCCCAATTACCACCAAAGTCTATCACGCATGCTCTAAGCATATCCTCCAATGTTTGAATCGTTCTCTCAGATGGTCCATCTATTTGGGGATGATAAGCAGTGCTTAGATTTAGTTGGGTTCCCATAGCAGATTGCATGGTTTTCCAAAAATGAGATGAAAATCGAGCATCACGATCAGATATGATATCCAAAGGAACACCATGTCGAGATACAATCTCATCAACATAAATCTTTGCAAGTTTATCAGCAGATAGATCCTCGTGAATCGGTATAAAGTGAGTTGACTTCGTTAATCGATCAATAACAACCCAAATAGCATCGTGACATCTAGAGGTACGCGGTAACTTTGTGATAAGATCCATCGCAATGTTCTCCCACTTCCATACCAGTATCTCTGGTTGTACAAGCAAACCAGATGGTTGTTGATGTTCAGCCTTGACTTTGAGATAAGTTAGGCATTTTGATACATACAAAGCAATATCCCTCTTCATACCAGGCCACCAGTACTGAGTACAAAGATCCTTGTACATTTTGTCAGCACCAGGATGGATAGAGTATCGAGACTTATGAGATTCGTCCATCACTAATGTGCGAAGATCGTCTTGTTTCGGGGCCCACAATCGGTCTTTGAAATAGAGTAACCCATCGTCTTTCGTTTCGAGTTTAAGCTCAAGTTGAAGTGGTAGCTCATATTTCAATAAGCCTTTGATCACACATGATCGTTGTGCTTGAAGGACACGAGATTGGATATCAGATAGAGTTCGGACAGAATTGAGCTTGACTCGTTCCTTTCGACTTAGCGCACCGGCTAAATCGTTCGGCTTACCAGGATGGTAGCGAATCTCGCAATCATAATCGTTAAATAGCTCAACCCAGCGTCGTTGCCTCATGTTCAACTCCTTCTGATTAAGAATGTGCTGGAGACTTTTGTGGTATGTGAAAACCACACATTTTGTGCCATAAAGATAGTGTCTCCAGATTTTGAGAGCAAATACCACAGCACCCAACTCAAGATCATGAGTTGTATAGTTCTTCTCGTGAACTTTCAGCTGTCTTGACGCATAAGCTATAACTTTGCCTCGTTGCATGAGAACACAACCAAGGCCTAGATTCGATGCATCACAATAGACATTAAAAGTCATCGTTTCCATCGGGTAAAGACAAAACAGGAGCATCACAGAGTTTTTGTTTCAGCGTTTGGAACGCTTCTTCTTATTTGGGTCCCCACTCAAAAGGCTTATTCTTTTGAGTCAAAGCAGTGAGTGGAACCGCGATCTTTGAGAAGTTCGAAATAAATCATCGATAATAACCAGCAAGACCAAGAAAGAACGAACTTCTATGGGTGTCGTAGGTGTATTCCAATCCTTAATTGCAGCAATTTTGGAAGGATCCACATGGATACCCTGCTCATTAACTATATGACCCAAAAACTGAACTTCTTTAAGCCATAATTCACACTTGGAGAATTTAGCAAAAATTTGTTCTTTCTTCAAGAGTTCCAGAGTCAGACGAAGGTGTTGCTCGTAATCGGCTCGAGACTTCGAATAAATGAGAATGTCGTAAATGATCAAAATGATGAACTTGTCTAAATAAGGTTTACAAACCCTATTCATCAAGTCCATGAAAATAGCTGGGGCATTCGTCAAACCAAAAGGCATGACAGTGAACTCGTAATGCCCATATCTCGTGCGGAAAGCAGTTTTGGGAATGTCTTCTTTGAATACACGAAGTTGATGATACCCAGAACGCAGGTCGATATTGGAAAAACATGTAGCACCTTGCAGTTGATCAAAGAGATCATCGATTCGTGGTAGGGGATATCGATTCTTGATGGTAAGCTTATTAAGCTCACGATAATCGATACACATTCGAAAAGACCCATCTTTTTTCTTCACAAACAGGACAGGAGTGCCCCAACGTGAATAACTTGGTTGGATGAATCCTTTGTCAGATAACTCTTGAAGCTGTTTAGATAATTCTTGCATCTCAGATGGTGCAAGACGATAAGGTGCTTTCGCAATTGGGTTGGCATTGGGTACAAGATCAATATGAAACTCGACTTGACGAACTGGGGGCAAACCAGGCAGTTCATCAGGAAACACCTCTGGATAATCACGGACAATCGGAATATCTTGAATACACTTGCTTTTGCCCTTCTCCTCGGTGACATGCGCCAGAAAAGCAACACATCCTTTTCGTAAATAACTTTGGGTTTCGTACACGACTTGAGTTTTAGACCACCGGACGGTTTCTCGCCACGAACTTCTAAAACATCACCAGACGAAAGAGGAATACGAACAATCTTGTCGAAATAAACCACCTCAGCATGAAACTTAGTTAACCAATCCCTTCCTACGATAATATCGAAACTCCCAAGTTGCATCGGTGTGAGGTCAATAGGAAAAAGATGGTTATCGGGGTTCAATTAACAATCGCGAATAACAGAATGGAGTACACGAGGTTTACCAATAGCAACTTCGACAGATAAGGGTTTCCTCAGTTTAGTTCTAGGTATCGCAAGCAAAGGCTCAAATGATAACGAAACAAAACTTCTATCGGCACCAGAATTGAAAAGAACAGATGCAGATTGATTGTTAACTAGGAACGTACCATTAACAACCTCGTTGTCAGCTCGAGCCTCGTTTGCATTCAGATTGTACGCTCGTCCATGAGCGGGATTCACATTCACATTGACATTCGGATTTGCATTCGCGTTCACCAACCTCGGGCAGTTGTTGCGAAAGTGACCCATCTCTCCGCAGTTATAACACGAACTAGGTGGGAATCTAGCAGCATTCCCTTGAACTGGAGCTTGTGATGGATCTGAGCAGCTTGGTTCTGACCCAAACAACAAATGTTGGCCAGATGCCCAAGTTTACCACACGTAGTATATTGTTTACAAGCCTGATGGGCAGCATGATGACCATTGCATCTAGTACAATGAGGTGCGGTACCAGCATATTGTTTCTTCGCAGGAGGTTGTGCTGGTGGGTTCTGAGCATTCTGTGCGGTGACTGCAAAGTTCTGGCAAGCCTTGCGCTTCCTCGACTTCTTTGAAGACTCGCCTTTCTTCTTTCCCTTACCTTTACCCTTGTCATGAGCTGCATCAGCTGACTGCTTTTTATCACCCTTGCTGTAACAGCCCGTGTTTCGAAAGTCAAAGTCAAGTTTGAAGTCAAAGGAAGAAAAGATTGCTAATTGCGATCTGTCTCTCCTTACTCAATTCCTGTTTTGACTTCTTTGACTTGTAGATAGTCTATTTTATGTTTTACGTTAGTTGTATTATGTGGAGTACTTATTAATAATCGAGGTTTATTCGACATTTATCACATGATTAATCGCTTGATCGCTATCGCAATCGCACTCGCAACTCGAATTACGCATTTTGGTTATTGTTATAAGTGTGTGTGCCTTATGTGTTACTTGTGCATGTATATTTATGTTATGTGTGGTAATCAATCGAAACTCAATCGCAATCGAATTGCAAACGCTAAACGAATATGAAATAAGGATGCTCGTATATTGATATAGTAGTTGGGATTAAAAGTAATTTGACTAGGAAATTCTATCGCATCGCAACGCTCGCAATCGCTAATCGAAACGGCAAAACTCGTCGCACCGAACACTCAAACCAAGCGACTGATCGATCAGGAGACCAGCCGTTCGATCGAGCTGCCGCTCGATCGGCCAGCTGTTCGACCGGGCTGCCAACCGATCGACCAGCCCCTTTCCACTTTGGGTAACCCTATAAATACCCCATGTCACCATCAAACTTTCCACTTTTGCTCTCTGACGTCCGACCAGCGCTCTAACCTTGTTTTTTCTCTGATTTCTCGCAATTCCGGTAATCAACCTAAAACTTGTACATCTTTGATCTACACACGATTCTACACCTTTCTATCTTTTGAATCTTAACTTTTAACCGTGAAATCATCAAGATTCAAGTTGTCCTAGGATGACGTCAACATGTGTTCTTGAGAACTTCATGTTTTGGCCTCAATCCACATGGAAAAACTTAGATCTAACCGATTTTCACATAAACAAACAAAGATCTTTCATAGATCTAAACATATTCACAATGAAAAGAATTGAAAGATGGTTTTCCAACTTTCTTTCAACTCTTTTACACTCAATGCATTCAAAACCGATAGAATCGAAGCTTGCACCAACTTCCTACTCATTCTTGTGGTTGTGTGGTCCAAGATCTGGATTCTATCCACGAGGTTTACCGATTTCGGGATAAACATGGAACACCGTCTCGAACAGTTAACTAATCGGATTTGGGTGGTTCCTGTCCGATCAGGAGTACCAAGTATTGACGAGGTTTCTGTTGCTTAACACATTATCAAAACATCTCGATAAAACGACAAACTATCAAAACAACCAAGTGTAAGACGAACGGAACGACCAGGACAAAATGCCGTCCGATCAGACTACCGTTCGATCGGACTGTCATCCGAACGAGTTGTCAACCGTTCGATCTACACCTTGGTCCCACACTTAACTTTTGTTTTCAAGACCTTGAAGGATGAACATTAAACGAAGGGCTGACCGATTGGGTTACCATTCAATCGGACTACCACTCGACCATGTGATGTTCTGACTTCAACACTTAAACAATTTTCAACATGTTCAATACACGAGGGATGCCATCCGATCGAACAACCGTCCGATCGAGTGACAACCTGCTGTGAACTTGTTCTCGCGGAAGTGCCTAACCTATCGGACTATCGCCCGATCGAACGGTCGTTCGATCGATCGACCTGAAAGGTAGAGATACTTCAATGTTTTTAGAATGCTACAACGAAAACTTCAAAAGTCAAGCCATTATACACATATACAAACACATTCTCCCCAAAGGAAGTAACAATCCACTCGAACGGCCATCCGACCAGACGACCGTCGAAACGGACTGTTACTCAAACGACCGGCTGTCCGATCGGACTACCATCTGATCGAACTGCTGTCCTACCCACTTGCACTCCGTATCGTTTTACGCGTCGCTTATCGTTATGCTATCAATCTGTTCAGGTTAACCCTACTCTCTAGCGCTCCCTTCAATCCATCAATCGTTGTGAGTATACTCGATCCCTTTTTTGCTTTACGCACTTTTGGGTGTTACATACGTTACTTATACGAAATCACATCGAAAACACTACGCAATACTTTAAACGCTAACCTTTATCGCATGTATACGTGACTTAATGAATGCTTGTCTGGTATGTTTACACATGGAATGCTGTCTACCTGCCTTAGCAACGATAGTACTATTAGTTTGGACTCAACACCTGTTCACTCAGGGGTTGTTAAGGACAATTACCTACATGGCTCACAGTGGTGAGTGTGTATCGCGAACTGCCTTGGGCAGTCAACCCGCAGTCATTGGTATCGATAGGTTCATGTCGATAACTAACATGCCTCATTTTACACTGTGTACGTGCTGGTTATGCGTAACGCTTTCGAACTCTATATACTATTATCAAACTTTATGCTCACCTTTACACTATGTGTATTGACTTTTACATTAACGTATGTGACAGGTGCTTAGGATGCTTATTTGCTTAATTTGCTGTGAAATCGAGGCTAGGAAAGACCTAGGTCAACAATAAACAATTGTCTGTAATGAAAATCTGAGTTGTCGGAATAGAACAATTTGACTAGATCTTTTCTGTAATAATTGTATTATCATATATGATATGGTATGGGACGTATTGCTTTAAATATTTGGTAAATATAGTTGTTATGGAAACTTCTGGACAATCTATTTCGCTCAGTGCCACGCCCCGATGTTTCCGCCATCGGTTGGGGTGTGACAGATTGGTATCAGAGCCATAACTATAGGGAATTAGGAAAGACTCGACCTAGTCCGGGTCGATGCCTTAGAGACCTAGTCTATAGTTAGGAACCAACAGACCGACTCGTGCATGTCCAGTAGGGATTATGTGTGGGCGTACTTGCTATTTCTCGCTATTCTCGCATACGCTACTCTATCACCGCACTCAAATTTTCAAATATGAATTAGCGATTAAGTCGAGATTAGGTGTGAAAACCGCAAACTCTCGACTAAATTGCTTGTTCAACCCACATTTTATCTATAAACTCGAGAAATTGCGTTGAAATAGGAGTGAAATCCATACTTTGACGCATAATTCTCTTTTATTTTATCAAAACAGGAACGGAGTTGTTAAGCTAGGGGTGAAACCCTAACCTTGACGATTTGTTCCGACCTTTACTTGGTTTTACAAAACTCTCACCAAAGTCTCGACGGACTCCAACGACTTGAAGTCACGCTGAAACTGGAAGGATACGTGTCGTTCGCCCAGATTCGAGGCGAAAGCGCAATCCCGAAAGTCAAAGTGTGCTCAGACAGTCCTTGAGAATAGTCGAATCACTTTGGATAGTCAATGTCTAATAGCCGCAGACGATCTATTTCTCGATTTTTGTGTGTTTTGATTCTGAGCCCGCAATTGCTGACTCTGATGATTCGTCGATTTTATGTGTTGTATGTGTATTTACCTGCTTATGTGTTTAATTTTTGGAGGTTTATATCAGTTTTTGCTTTCACTTAGATCGACACGCACGACCCGCATTGCATATCTACCTCAAAACGCTGACAAATCGCTACTACTATGAGGAACGACCTTACGCCCTAATGTTTGCTAAGTTAATTGATTATACTATACTACTCACTGTACTATGCACGAACGCTCTTCTCGAATGATCACGAACTTTGAATGATAGGTTTCTGTATTCTGACTGCTTATATGCTTTTGTGTTTTGTGTCTTACATGCTTACGTACTTCTGTGTTTCTGTGCCTTACGTGCTTATGTGCTTCTGTGCTTCTTTGAATCTGTGGTTATATAACTGTGTTCCTGAGCTTTAGTAGTATTAGACGTGTGAGGTGAGATTCGATTATGACGTGTCTGAGACCTATGACGATGTCTGTTGCAGACAATGTCAACTGGACCCCGTCACCCACGACTTTCTCGCCAGGAACAGAGAGACAAACGCCTTGCTGCCATCCTCGCTAAACAAGTGGAAAAGGTTGTGCCTCAGACCGTGAGTGAGATTTATGAGAATGTTAGCAAATCATCTGAGGAGTCCAGAACCGAAGCTCCTAAAATTTCTACCAAGACTGCTTTCAGCTTCAAGCAGTTCAAGGCTTGGGGTCCAAAGGAATTCACTGGAGAAGATGGCCCAACGGCTATGTTTCAATGGTTCGATTCCGTCGAAGTCACTCTGCGCCAGAGTGGATGTCCGGAAAATCTCCGCACTTTAAACGCTACCGGCGTTTTCCAGTCCCACGCTTTACACTGGTGGACTGCCGAGAGAAACAAACGCGGAAATGATGCAGCCTATGAGCTAACGTGGGAAGAGCTGAAGGCCATCATGATGGATGAATTCTGCCCTCCCCATGAACGCCAAAAGCTGGAGGACGAATTCTGGCACATTAAGCAGAAAGAAGGTGACAACGCTGCCCTGACTGCTCGCTTTAAGCAACTCAACATCATTTGTCCCGATCAAGTGAAGACGCCCGACATGACGATCAAGAAGTACATTCGAGCTCTACCCGACTGTGTTGCAGATTTTGTGCATGCCGCAAAGCCAGCGACGATCGAAGAAACATACTTGCTTGCCGCCGAAATCAACGACAAGCGGGTAAAAGCTGGTTTTTGGGATAAAACTTCGAAGAACCTGCACCAAGTCACCGCCGCACCAACTGCCGAAACCGCCGCCGCTCAACCGTCAAAGTCCTCACACCGCAAGAAGAAGAACAACAACAGCAGCTCCAGCAACAAGAACTGTGATGTCACCACCACTGCTGCTCCACTTCAAGCCGTACCAGCTCAGCAGCAATCTCACCACCGCCCAGCACCAGTTACCTATCCACCGCCTGCAAAGCGTGCATACACAACCCCCCACCCGGCTTGCCCAACATGTTCTTATCATCACCCGGTGAGTCTCGCCTGCCGTTTCTGCGCTCACTGCAATATGTATAGCCACGTCACTGCTAACTGCCGTACTGGTCCCCGCCAAGCGCCAGCTCAAGCCACTGCTCATCAAGCTCTGCTCCCAGTCCCACAAGGCCAACAAGCGGCTCAGGCACCCACGGTCAACGCACGAGTCTGCTTCGCATGTGGTGATCCCAACCACTTTGCGAACATGTGCCCGAACAGGGTTGTGAAACAAGAGCCCCAGCAGCAACAACCTCAGCAGCAGCAACAACCTCAGCAGCAACAGCAAGCCGCACGTGCCAGAACTTTCAACATCAATGTGCGCCAAGCCCAGACTGACAACAACGTGGTCAATGGTACGTTCCTTGTGAATGGTATTTATGGTTCGTGTTTGTTTGATACCGGAGCCGATAACTGCTTTGCGTCGTTTGAATTCGAGAAGCTTCTTAGTCGTAAGCGCTCCCATCTCCCCTCGACGTTCGATGTTGAAGTCGCCACCGGAAGAACTATCGCCATTAATTCTCTTCTTCGTGATTGTACTCTTGAGCTCAACAATCACATCTTCCCAATCGCATGCAACTAGGAAGTTTTGACGTCATAGTAGGCATGGACTTTCTTCGCGAAAACCATGCTGAAGTTGTGTGCTTCGATAGGATGATTCAATTCTCGCTCACGAATGGTGATTTATTGTGTGTTTATGGCGAAACTGCTTCAAAGGTCTCAAGCTCATGTCGTGTGTCCTAGCTAGCAAGTATCTCCGCAAGGAATACAGAGCTTTCTTGGCTAACATTGTAGTAGCGGAGAAGGAAAAGAAAGGAAGACCCGATGTAAACGATGTTCCAGTGGTTCGAGAATTTCCTAACGTCTTTCTTGAGGATCTTCCCGGACTACCGCCAAGTCGTGATATCGACTTCCGTATCGACCTCATTCCTGGAGCCAACCCTGTTGCCAAAGCTCCTTACCGACTCGCACCGTCCGAAATGCGTGAACTCTCGAGCCAGCTTCAGGAATTACTTGAGAAAGGCTTCATTCGCCCGAGCACCTCTCCTTGGGGCACGCCAGTCCTTTTTGTCAAAAAGAAGGATGGGTCATTCCGGATGTGCATCGACTATCAGGAACTGAATAAGTTGACTTTCAAGAATCGCTATCCCCTGCCTCGCATTGATGATTTGTTTGATCAGCTACAAGGTGTTACGTGTTTCTCGAAGATCGATCTACGTTCAGGCTATCACCAACTATGCATTCAGGAGGAAGATATACCCAAAACCGCTTTTCGCACTCGTTACGGCCACTATGAGTTCGTTGTTATGCCTTTTGGTTTAACCAACGCACCCGTGGTTTTCATGGATCTGATGAATCGCGTGTGTAAACCTTATCTCGACCGTTTCATCATCGTGTTCATCGACGATGTCTTGATCTATTCCAAATCGAAAGCCGAACACGCGCAACATCTACGTTTGGTTCTCGAGCTACTCCAAGGGAATCGACTCTATGCCAAGTTCTCCAAGTGCGAATTCTGGCTGGAGGAGGTTCAATTCCTCGCTCACATTGTAAATAGTCAAGGTATTCACGTCGACCCCGCGAAGATTGAAGCCGCTAAGAGTTGGATTGCACCTAAGAACCCGTCTGAAGTTCGTTCTTTTCTCGGATTAGCGGGCTATTATCAACGATTTATCGAAGGATTCTCAAAGATCGCTGTGCCGCTTACCGCTCTCAAGCATAAAGACAAGCCTTTTTTTGGGGAACTGAACAAGAGTCTGCTTTCCAAACCCTCAAGCGCATGCTTTGCAATGCTCCTGTTCTCACAGTGCCCGACGGAAACGACGACTTCATTGTCTATTGTGATGCTTCCAACCTTGGTCTTGGTTGTGTCCTCATGCAATGGGACAAGGTTATAGCTTACGCATCTCGTCAGCTCAAAATCCACGAAAAGAACTATACAACCCATGATCTCGAGCTAGGCGCAGTTGTTTTTGCGTTAAAGATTTGGTGACACTACCTGTATGGTACAAAGTGTACGATCTTCACCGATCATAGGAGCCTACAACATATCTTTGACCAGAAGGAACTTAATATGCGTCAACGCCGATGGGTAGAACTTCTCAACGATTATGACTGTGAGATTCGTTATCACCCAGGCAAAGCAAATATTGTTGCTGACGCTCTCAGCAGACGGAGTTATTTGCTCAGCATTCGTAAAACCCAAGCCCAAAACGATCTCGAAACCCTCATCCGCGATGCCCAGCATGCTTGTTTTAACGAGCGCTCTTTGGATAAGGAAAGAATCTACCACGATGGAGCTCAGCTTGTGAATAAGCCGAATGGGATATTCCATTATCTGGACCGGATTTGGATCCCCAAATGGACCAAATTGCGACAAATATTGATGGACGAAGCCCACAAATCCCGGTATTCTATTCATCCCGGTGCCGACAAAATGTACCAGGACCTTCGCTAGAGGTACTGGTGGCCGGGCATGAAAAGGGAAATCGCCCTCTACGTTAGAAAGTGCCTGACTTGCTCGAAGGTCAAGGCTGAACATCAAAGACCATCTGGCTTACTCGAACAACCCCTGATAAGTGGTAAAATACACATATTTGTTCCATGTAGATTGTATAATTATTGTATAGGTTTTATTTGTTTTTATTTAGTTTTAGTACTATATTACGTTATTTTGTGTTGGGCCGGGTTTTGGTGCAAATGGAGCAAAAATGAGTAATATGAAAATGACCAGCTAGTTGGGCAGAGTGGGATGCTAGAGACCGAATTAAAGTTGTTATTTTCTGTGAGTGGATGAGCCCGCTATCTCTATGTTATATTAGAGGCTGCCATATTAATTTTGAAATTGACTACTGATGACAATGGGCCACATGATTATGGATGAAATACAATGGACCAATGGAAGGCATCATGTCCAACAAATTTACGTGAAGTAGATATTGGGTTTTTTTTTAATGTTGATAAGTATATAATACGTTATCAAAACCTAAGGGAATCTTGGACGCACGAAGAGGAGAAGGCCCAAATCGTGAACACTGTTTGAATTAAAATCCAATACCTAAACACTAATTATTTAGTGGAGGTAATATATATATTCGAAGAGAGGCAGCCATAAAAAAGGAGGGTACGAACAAGAGAAGGCGAACATCAGACGTGCGTGAGAAGGCAGGTTTTGAGGGAATTGTCGGGATCAAGCGGGAAGCTTGGAGAGCAAAGGATTACCGGGTTTTGTTACTCGATTTCTTTAGTTCTCTATTTTTTCTTGTTTAGTATCGATGGATTCTTGTTTGAAACTTTGTTTATTTATTTTTAAGACCATGATGCTTGGCTAAACGTTTAAACCGCCTAGACTTTGATGAATGGATTAGTATAAAGTTTTTACCTTTTTCGTTATTTGCATGAATATTATGGATTGATTGTGTTTAGTAAGAAGTTTGGTCTATTGATTTGATGTGCATGCGTACTTTAATTTGGTTTATTACTTTCACTTGTTTGGTATGATTCTTGGTGACGGTCTTTATCTCATAATAGAGTCGTGCTAGGGTTTAGGATTTTGGTGAGTGTCTATATCACGTAAGAAATCTTAACTCTTTAGGGTGAAATTTCGCAAATAACCCTAGAAGTAATTGTTAGTAATTTGCTAGGTTTTAGTGTTCTGCTAGTCCTAATACCTGCAAAGTGAGGGGCTATTGGTAGGTCTTACTCGGCGAATTGCTTTAGATAGTCCTTGGAAAAGGTCGTGTCTTAGTTTACTTGTCGGTCTTATTAGTCTATCAAGTCAAGTTTAATAACTCAAACTACCCTAAATCTATGATTGGAAAAGAGTAGGTCAACATTAGGGTGCTTACACAATAATTAGACAACTGGAAAGGCGTCTAATAACCGGTAGGATTAACGGCCTAGGTAGTTCTACAAGTTTCTCCTTGAGAAGGGTCGAGGGGCTTAGTTGGATCTTAATAGGTTTAGCATCATATGATCCCGGTTCCGTAATTCATGCATTTAACTTAATCGGTAATCTCTTAAAATCAATCCAGGATTCTAGTCTAGGTGGTCCTTGTTATCATATAAGAATCGTCTTCGTCTTCTTTCGTATTTAGTCTAGTTCTTAGTTAATTTAGTAGTTTAATATAGATTTCCTTAGTTTTCCATAACCCCCCCCCCCCCCAAAACAATTAAATAGTTAGAGTTCGTGTCAGTTTAGGTCTAGATAGAGTCTAATTAGCGTAATTAGAGAGTCTCGTGGGTTCGATACTCGGACTTACTTAGGCTAGACTGCACTGACCGGTGTGGTCTAGGTTTTGGAGAGTCTGTTTTTATAAATTTAAAACTTAGAGTGTCTAGTTTAGGGTTAAAATTAGTTAGTTTAATTAGACCACTTTTAGGACAACAAGTTTTTGGCGCCGTTGCCGGGGACTCTTGGCGATTGCGTTTATTAGCTTTGATTAGACTTAACTGAAAAATCTGTGCTACTTGTATAGTTGTGTATTTTTTTAGTTAGTTTTATTATTATTCTCTCTACCTTGTTCTGCTCTTTCTACTATCTTAATGGCAGGTGATCCTATTGACGTGGATGTCTCTGATGATGAGTCTTATCCCACCGAACCAATATGGGATTTGTCAGATGAAGAGGATGAGGAAAGTGAGGATGAGCTGTTTTGGGAGAGAGAATTTGCGGATGAGTTAGAGGGTTTGCCTGTAGATAAAGAAGTAGGTACGTTTGATCCGGAGGGTGACCTTGCATACTTAGAAGCTTTACTTGCAGGAAACCCAATGACGGACATCAAAAAAGAAGAAGTGGTGGTGGAAGAGGAAGACCACCACAGCTGGCCCGTGGTACTGATAACGAATGCGAATAAAAATTTAAAACCACGAGAGGAGGCAATGAGAAGAACACCTGGGATTGTGATTCGGTGGCTACTGCCAGGTAAATTCAAATTTTGGTGTTTTAACCCGGTTAAATATTCAAAATTCTTTTATAATTCCACTCCAAAATTTTTAAATGTTTATGAGGACCGGGTGGAATTAAATGGGTTAGACCGGGTTCAGATCAAAGAGAAACCTCCTGATTAAGTTCAAGTGTGGGGAGGTTTTGTAGAGTTTGTATTTTGAGTCTTTTATTTTGTATATTGAGTCTAATTTAGTAGTGTTTGAGTCGTATTTTGTTTAGAGTCGGTATTGCTTTGGTTTTTGCCTGTTTTGTTTATGCAGGTTTGAATATGTACCACCCGTACTCAATCTCCATTCGGGTGATTTTGGAGCTGCTTATCAAATTTCAGGCATTTTCCAAGTGTACTAGTTAGAGTCAAAGCCGATCGCGACCGAAATGCTATACGATCGAGCTGGATTGGACGAGAGTTATGGAGCATACGCGTTATAAAACCAGCTAAGTCCTTTCCAATTATGCCCTTTGTCTTTGTCTTTTTATTTCTTATTTATTTTAGTCTTTTGAGTCGGTTTCCATCCTACATTGAGGGCAATGTAGAGTTTAAGTGTGGGGATGAGAAACTATCGTTTAGTGTCTAGTTAGCAGAGTCTTGAGTTATAAAAATTTGAAAAAATACAAAAAAAAAATTAAAAATTGAAAAATCCAAAAAAAAAATTGAAAAAATCAGAAATGTCTTTTGAATGAAGAAGTTTGCAAATAAAAAACGGAAAATGATAGAAAAGATGGGTTTTTGTTTGGGTTCAAATAATAATAATAAGAGATTAAATAAATCGAGCTTGTGTCTAGTTTGGGATATGTGAATAGGCCCGGTTTGGTTTTAGGTCCCTTTGATTTAATATACCTTAATTGTCGATCTACTAGTGGGTTTTCATCTGGGAAATATGGGAAATTGAAACCGCCAATAATAGTATAAGGAATGCCGTTATAAGTTAAAACCGTTAGAATTTTTAATCATGGAAAAAAAGGAAAAATAGAGAAAATGAGCTAGAAATTGAATGAAAGTAGCGCAGGCCTATGTAATCTTGGTTGGGGATAGCGACTCTACAATCGGAATACCTCTAGGATGTGTGAAATCGAACTTGCAAATAAAAAGTACCGAAACCTAAGTAATCCGAGTTGGGGATAGCGACTCTACAGCGAAATGCCTCTGGGTTAGGGAAAGCAACGTCTACGCTCATTAAATGAAAAAAAAAGAATGAAAAGAAAAAAAAAAGTGATGAAAAAAATAAAAAAGAAAATTTGATTTTAAATTATCTTGGTTTTGATATAAAACGGTTAGGAATTGGTCCAGTGATCGTTCCTTTTATTCTATAAGCTTGAGGCGGGGTTAGGTGGACCGTAGCTTCTAGCGTGAGACCCTAGGTAGATTGACCGCACTTAAACTAAATTCACATGATAAGGGCTTAAGACCGGATTTGGGTTTAAAGGGACAAATATATTCGCAATCGCGGCTAATGCAAGCTTTGGTTTTAATAAAATATAAATATGCTTTGACCCGAGTGACTATACATCTCTGATTCCGTTACATAATTCTTTTTCGAGGACGAAAAAAAGTTAAGTGTGGGGATATTTGATAAGTGATAAATACACATATTTGTCCCATGTAGATTGTATAATTATTGTATAGGTTTTATTTGTTTTTATTTAGTTTTAGTACTATATTACATTATTTTGTGTTGGGCCGGGTTTTGGTGCAAATGGAGCAAAAATGAGTAATATGAAAATGACCAGCTAGTTGGGCAGAGTGGGATGCCAGAGACCAAAGTAAAATTGCTGTTATTTTCTGTGAGTGGATGAGCCCGCTATCTCTATGTTATATTAGAGGCTGCCATATTAATTTTGAAGTTGACTACTGATGACAATGGGCTACATGATTATGGATGAAATACAATGGACCAATGGATGGCATCATGTCCAACAAATTTACGTGAAGTAGATATTGGGTTTTTTTTTTTAATGTTGATAAGTATATAATACATTATCAAAACCTAAGGGAATCTTGGACGCACGAAGAGGAGAAGGCCCAAATCGTGAACATTGTTTGAATTAAAATCCAATACCTAAACACTAATTATTTAGTGGAGGTAATATATACATTCGAAGAGAGGCAGCCATAAAAAAAGAGGGTACGAACAAGAGAAGGCGAACATCAGACGTGCGTGAGAAGGCAGGTTTTGCGGGAATCGTCGGGATCAAGCGGGAAGCTTGGAGAGCAAGGGATTACCGGGTTTTGTTACTCGATTTCTTTAGTTCTCTATTTTTTCTTGTTTAGTATCGATGGATTCTTGTTTGAAACTTTGTTTATTTATTTTTAAGACCATGATGCTTGGCTAAACGTTTAAACCGCCTAGACTTTGATGAATGGATTAATATAAAGTTTTTACCTTTTTCGTTATTTGCATGAATATTATGGATTGATTGTGTTTAGTAAGAAGTTTGGTCTATTGATTTGATGTGCATGCGTACTTTAATTTGGTTTATTACTTTCACTTGTTTCGTATGATTGTTGGTGACGGTCTTTATCACATAATAGAGTCTTGCTAGGGTTTAGGATTTTGGTGAGTGTCTATATCACGATAGAAATCTTAACTCTTTAGGGTGAAATTGCGCAAATAACCCTAGAAGTAATTGTTAGTAATTTGCTAGGTTTTAGTGTTCTGCTAGTCCTAATACCTGGAAAGTGAGGGGCTATTGGTAGGTCTTACTCGGCGAATTGCTTTAGATAGTCCTTGGAAAAGGTCGTGTCTTAGTTTACCTGTTGGTCTTATTAGTCTATCAAGTCAAGTTTAATAGCTCAAACTACCCTAGATCTATGATTGGAAAAGAGTAGGTCAACATTAGGGTGCTTACACAATAATTAGACAATTGGAAAGGCATCTAATAACCGGTAGGATTAACGGCCTAGGTAGTTCCACAAGTTTCTCCTTGAGAAGGGTTGAGGGGCTTAGTTGGATCTTAATAGGTTTAGTATCATATGATCCCGGTTCCGTAATTCATGCATTTAACTTAATCGGTAATCTCTTAAAATCAATCCAGATTCTAGTCTAG
Source organism: Helianthus tuberosus (assembly GCA_030545235.1). NCBI lineage: Eukaryota > Viridiplantae > Streptophyta > Magnoliopsida > Asterales > Asteraceae > Helianthus > Helianthus tuberosus. Next base: position 82,650,090 of record CM060354.1, read on the forward strand.
GTGGTCCTTGTTATCATATAAGAATCGTCTTCGTCTTCTTTCGTATTTAGTCTAGTTCTTAGTTAATTTAGTAGTTTAATATAGATTTCCTTAGTTTTCCGTAACCCCCCCCCCCAAACAATTAAATAGTTAGAGTCCGTGTCAGTTTAGGTCTAGATAGAGTCTAATTAGCGTAATTAGAGAGTGTCGTGGGTTCGATACTCGGACTTACTTAGGCTATACTGCACTGACCGGTACACTTGCCGGTGGTGTGGTCTAAGTTTTAGAGAGTCTGTTTTTATAAATTTAAAACTTAGAGTGTCTAGTTTAGGGTTAAAATTAGTTTGTTTAATTAGACCACTTTTAGGACAACAAGTTTTTGGCGCCGTTGCCTATTTGGAAGTGGGAGATCATAGCTATGGATTTGATAACAAAGCTCCCGCGCGCGCCATCAGGTCACGACAGCATCTGGGTTGTTGTTGACCGTTTGACCAAATCAGCCCACTTTTTGCCAATACGGGAAGACTACAAGGTAGAACGATTAGCCCGAATCTACACCAATGAGATCATTTGTCGACATGGGACGCCTCGCGACATCATCTCTGACCGTGATGCTCGGTTTACCTCGCGACTGTGGGAAACGTTTCAAGCTGCTCTCGGTACAACGCTTAACCTAAGTACCGCATTCCACCCTCAAACCGCGGTCAGACTGAGAGAACGATCCGTATTCTTGAAGACATGCTCCGTTCGTGTGTCATAGATTTCGGTGGTAATTGGGATGCATACCTGCCGTTAGTCGAATTCTTGTACAACAACAGTTATCATTCCAGCATTCAGATGGCACTATTCGAGGCCTTATACGGAAGAAAATGTCGATCGCCTATTGTATGGCACGAGATCGGTCACTCGCAACTAACCGGTCCCGAGCTATTACAAGAAACGACTGACAAAGTCCTCCAAATTCGAGACAACTTGTTGAAAGCTCGAAGTCGACAGAAAAGTTACGCCGATAGACGACGCAAGCCCCTTGAATTTGACATTGGCGACTACGTACTCCTAAAGTATCACCTTGGAAGGGTGTGGTCAGATTCGACAAGAAAGGGAAACTAGCGCCTCGATATGTTGGACCTTTTAAGATTCTGGAAAGGATCGGAAAAGTCACCTACAGACTCAAACTACCGGAGGAACTTAGTAATGTCCACCCGACTTTCCATGTTTCAAACCTCTGAAAGTGCCTGGCTGAGCATGATTTGATTGTACCTCTCGATGACCTCCAAGTAAACGAAACACTGCACTTCGTGGAAAAGCCTGTCGAAATCATGGATCGCCAAACCAAGCAGCTCAGACGCTCGCGCATTCCTATTGTGAAAGTCCGATGGGAAGGCAAACAAGGCGCAGAGTTCACTTGGGAACTCGAAAGCGACATGAAGGCGAAGTACCAACAGTTGTTTGTTACGGCTTCGGCCTAATTTCGGGACGAAATTCCCTCAACTAGGGGAGGCTGTAACACCCCGTGTTTCGAAAGTCAAAGTTAAAGTCAAGATTGAAGTCAAAGGAAGAAAAGATTGCTAATTGCGATCTGTCTCTCTTTACTCAATTCCTGTTTTGACTTCTTTGACTTGTAGATAGTCTATTTTATGTTTTACGTTAGTTGTATTATGTGGAGTACTTATTAATAATCGAGGTTTATTCGACATTTATCACATGATTAATCGCTTGATCGCTATCGCAATCGCACTCGCAACTCGAATTACGCATTTTGGTTATTGTTATACGTGTGTGTGCCTTATGTGTTACTTGTGCATTTTAATTATGTTATGTGTGGTAATCAATCAAAACGCAATCGAAACTCAATCGTAATCGAATCGCAAACGCTAACCGAATATGAAATAAGGATGCTCGTATGTTGATATAGTAGTTGGGATTAAAAGTAATTTGACTAGGAAATTCTCTCGCATCGCAATGCTCGCAATCGCTAATCGAAATGGCAAAACTCATCACACCGAACACTCGAACCAAGCGACTGATCGATCAGGAGACAAGCCGATCGACCAGCCGTTCGATCGAGCTGCCGCTCGATCGGCCAGCTGTTCGACCGGGATGCCAACCGATCGGCCAGCCCCTTTCCACTTTGGGTAACCCTATAAATACCCCATGACACCATCAAACTTTCCACTTTTGCTCTCTGACGTTCGACCAGCGCTCTAACCTTGCTTTTTCTCCGATTTCTCGTAATTCTGGTAAGATCTCAACCTAAAACTTGTACATCTTTGATCCACACGATTCTACACCTTTCTATCTTTTGAATCTTAACTTTTAACCGTGAAATCATCAAGATTCAAGGTGTCCTAGGATGACGTCAACATGCGTTCTTGAGAACTTCATGTTTTGGCCTCAATCCACCAAGAACAACTTAGATCTAACCGACTTCCACATAAACAAACAAAGATCTTTTATAGATCTAAACATATTCACAATGAAAAGGATTGAAAGATGGTTTTACAACTTTCTTTCAACTCTTTTACACTCAATGCATTCAAAACCGATAGAATCGGAGCTTGCACCAACTTCCTGCTCATTCTTGTGGTTGTGTGGTCCAAGATCTGGATTCTATCCACGAGGTTTACTGATTTCGGGTTAAACATGGAACACCATCTCGAACAGTTAACTAATCGGATTTGGGTGGTTCCTGTCCAATCAGGAGTACCAAGTATTGACGAGGTTTCTGTTGCTTAACACGTTATCAAAACATCTCGATAAAACGACAAACTATCAAAACAATCAAGTGTAAGACGAACGGAACGACCAGGACGGAATGCCGTCCGATCGGACTACCGTCCGATCGGACTGTCGTCCGAACGAGTTGTCAACCGTTCGATCTACACCTTGGTCCCACACTTAACTTTTGTTTTCAAGACCTTGAAGGATGAACATTGAACGAAGGGCTGACCAATCGGGTTACCATTCGATCGGACTACCACTCGACCATGTGATGTTCTGACTTCAACACTTAAACAATTTTCAACATGTTCAATACACGAGGGATGCCACCCGATCGAACAACCATCCGATCGATTGACAACCTGCTGTGAACTTGTTCTCGCTGAAGTGCCCAACCTATCGGACTATCGCCCGATCGAACGGTCGTTCGGTCGATCGACCTGAAAGGTAGAGATACTTCAATGTTTTTAGAATGCTACAACGAAAACATCAAAATTCAAGCCATCATACACAAGCACATTCTCCCCAAAGGAAGTAACAATCCATTCGAACGGCCATCCGACCGGACGACCGTCCGAACGGACTGTCACTCAAACGACCGGCTGTCCGATCGGACTACCATCCGATCGAACTGCTGTCCTACCCACTTGCACTCTGTATCGTTTTACGCGTCGCTTATCGTTATGCTATCAATCTGTTCAGGCTAACCCTACTCTCTAGCGCTCCATTCAATCCATCAATCGCTGTGAGTATACTCGATCCCTTTTTTTGCTTTACGCACTTTTGGGTGTTACATACGTTACTTATACGAAATCACATCGAACACACTACGCAATACTTTAAACGCTAACCGTTATCGCATGTATACGTGACTTAATGAATGCTTGTCTGTTATGTTTACACATGGAATGCTGTCTACCTGCCTTAGCAACGATAGTATTGTTAGTTTGGACTCAGCACCTGTTCACTCAGGGGTTGTTAAGGACAATTACCTACATGGCTCACAGTGGTAAGTGTGTATTGCGAACTGCCTTGGGCAGTCAACCCGCAGTCATTGGTATCGATAGGTTCATGTCGATAACTAACATGCCTCATTTTACACTGTGTACGTGCTGGTTATGCGTAACGCTTTCGAACTCTATATGCTATTATCAAACTTGTATGCTCACCTTTGCACTATGTGTATTGACTTTTACTTTAACGTATGTGACAGGTGCTTAGGATGCTTATTTGCTTAATTTGCTATGAAATCGAGGCTAGGAAAGACCTAGGTCAACAATAAACAATTGTCTGTAATGAAAATCTAAGTTGTTGGAACAGAACAATTTGACTAGATCTTTTCTGTAATAATTGTATTATCATATATGACATGGTATGGGACGTGTTGCTTTAAATATTTGGTAAATATAGTTGTTATGGAAACTTCTGGACAATCTGTTTCGCTCAGTGCCACGCCCCGATGTTTCCGCCATCGGTTGGGGTGTGACACTTGCGGGTCAGTTTACCTTTTTCTGACTTGAGACTCAGTCAGAGTAGCAGCCAATTCGATCGCTTGACGAACAGTGGTAGGATTAGTACCAGTGACAATATCCTGCACAGTATCGGGCAGACCATCGATATACCTCTCAATCGCTTTCTCCAACGGGGTAACCATAGCAGGTCACAACAAACTGAGCTCCTCATAACGATCCGTGGTGTTCTCCCCCGTCTTGTTTCAAGTCGTCAAATTCTCGTTCCAAAGCTCGAATCTCGTGACGGGGACAAAACTCTTTCATCATGAGAGCTCAAAGCTCTTCCCACGTTTGTGGCATTGCCACATCGGCACCCCTATCACGCATCATCCCGTTCCACCACGTAAGAGCACGCTTCTCGAAAACACTTGATGCAAACTCAACTTTACGCTCATTCGGACATTGAACATGTCTAAATGTACTTTCGATACTCTCGAACCATTGCAGGAGCGTAGTTGCTCCTTGAGACCCAGAAAACTTCAATGGTTTAGCCGAATTGAAATTCTTGAAACTACACTGGGCATTGCTGTTGTTATTGTTGTATAATTGATGAATCTAGGTTACCATGTTCGGAAGCACAGCAGCCATTTGCTGAGCGGCAAGGGCTGCGACTTTGGCGTTTGTTTGAGGTTGTGCATCTCGTTGAGGAGGCATTTTCTAAAAAGAACAAGGAAGCATGAGAAATGAGTGAGATAGATAATTGGATAAACAAAAGAGGTATTGAAAACATCGACAAAACAATCAGAAGGCGATCATTTGTTCGTTACCTCGAACAAACAAATGACACGCAGTGACTAATCAAAGTAAATGGGTCAATATAATGTATCACGAAGACATGCTTTAGCCTATAAGTGGACACTCACCCCAAGAGTTCCCAGGTAAGAGTGACTGGTCCGATTACGTGGATTTGTACGAACACTCTAGCCTTAGACAGAAAACCTGAGGTACAGGCATCCACTCTTCCAGATTGCACGTGTTCACACTATAAGACCCAAACTTTGACGAGATTTTGAAAACTTAGAGGGTTCAAAACCTTATAAGAAATCATCTAAGAATAGATGATTGATTTTCAAATCGGATTTGCTATTGTGTTCTCGTTGTGGTTATCACCTAAAGATAGGTGACGGTATTGTTTTAACAATCTAAATGCAAATTTCTTGCGTTAGGGTCCTAGAAAGTTATAGTCTAGGTCAAATCATTACTAATAACCTAATTCCCTATAACCATTGGCTCTAATACCAACTCTTCTATCACACCATGACCGCGTTAAAACAACGAAACTGCGGCGGAAACGTCGGGGAGTGTCGTGGCAGAATCATTGTTTCACAACCATGGATTCAAAAAGTTTCGTTTTATTAAATATTAAACATTAACATTGTCTTGGAATTTTAAACACACAAGTTAAACATAGTCTATCATCGTTATTAAGTCACTAAGGCCTCGTCCAGTCCTAAGTGAGCATGCATCCTAGCAATCAACATCATTCAACAACACCTGAAACATATGTAAAAACAAAGTCAGCAAGAAATGCTGGCGAACACACAGGTTTTGTGAGGGTGTCGGATTCATGGCTCGTTTACATGTTGCAATACCTCATTAGACTATAAGAGTCAAAAGTTGAAAACCTTGTTTTGGAAAGTGTATAGTATTGCAACATAAATAACCAACTCAAAACAAGTTGGTTATAGTTTATAAAATCTCATAGTCATGATTCTTAACCCAAAAACATTTGTTTAAGTAAACCAAATTTTAAATCATCTCGTTAGTAAAACTCGTATGGTTTATATCATTTAATAAACATCGTTGTGTGACATCGTTTTAAAATCGTTTCCCCAAGTGAACTAAATAATGTTACGGAATGTAATATGATAAAAACACTTATATATAAGAAGTACCAGCGGCGTATCTACCATGCTTTTATCATGTCACACCCGTCCCATTATCTAATCACAACCCAAAACCAATCGTTTGTTCAATTCATTTAAGTTGTTTAAATCGTTCCAAATTGTTTAAATCGTTCTCGTTTTAATTATGAAAACTACTTTTGGTCATCTCGCTAATAATATTCAAACCTTCGTAACTTGTCCATCGTTCAACTCGTATTAACAAACCACCAATGGGTAAGTTAACAATCACAGATACAGTCGTTACCCACATAACCCCCACACATAACCATGGGTGCAGTCTGATAACGGGATTTGTCAGATCCTATGGTACCATAACCTAATACTGGTCGGTTCGGCCAAAACTAATGAATGTTATTCGTTATGTAAATACGTCCAACAAGTTTGTTCACATTATCGAAATCGTTATTTATTTAATATAAACCATAGTATTCATTTTAGAAAACCGTTGTTAAAAACATTGAAATCGTTTAACACATATGAATCACCCCAAAACAATTGAAAACAGTAAAATAGGGGAACTATGTACTCACATCGAAGTGCAAAGTATCCTTGATCTAATAAACTTAACGAAGCTCAGGTAAACCACGGAAATCAAGTAGTACCTAGTAATCGGATCACTAGTTAAATAATCGACACCTAATCGGAAGATCGGGTAGAATGAGGTTTCGTAAACCAAATGAATATTGGAACTCATGTGATATGGTTTAACAAAGCCTACATTCTAAATCGGAACCTATCCTAAGTGCTTTCGACCCGTCGCGACCCATTAAGGTAGCTTACGCTACTTTAACGCATCGTTCGCGCAAATGCGCCTTCGAGATGCCTAACTAGTCCTACGATAAGTATTATATGCCTAAATATGTTGCATAATCAGTTTAAGTGGCAAAAGTTAAGTTACATATGTTTATATACCAATTATGCATGAAAAGGGCGTTTTGGTCATTTTCCTAAGGCATATAAACTACCTATCATACAACTAATTAAACTAAGTGACCATAAGGTATATGTGGCATCTGTGTATTTTAGTCCTTGTACTATTTCAAACAACTTTGTATTTAATAAAATATGGTGTTTTAATTTCAATATTTGTTTAATTATTTGTGACATTAGTACGTTTTCAATCATTGTTCAATTCCGAACTCTCAAACCTGTTCTGGAAGTGAAATCGTAAACCGTTACGTGAACATAATCAGTTTAACGTGACATACACTACGGAATAGTGACATAAGCCAAACATACCCTAAATACCCTTTACATAACTTAGAAATAAGTTTCAAAGGATTCGGTACGGCAAAAACATGTTTATTCGAACTTAAGAACTAATTGCGACAAAACTGCGTAACGAACATTGGTGATCGCCCGGATAATATTTAAATCTTAAAAATATTCTGTTATGATTAAAATTTTATTTTTAATCATGTTCGTGTTGAAAAATATATTAAAACGCTTAAAAACGTTATTTTCCAAGTTTAAGCACATATCGCGTGTTACTGCGTAACACAGTGCTTCTACTGCAAAACGCAGACAACGCAGCCAGTCTCGGCAACTGAAACTTATTTCAGTAATATTTTGATGAGTTTACTTTTATAGAATAATAAAAATAATTTAGAACGTCATAAACCGGGATTAAAACACTAGACTTTTCACTCAACCTCCAACTAGTTACTTACATTTACCACTCAAAAATTACACTTACCCCCCCCCCCCCATATAAATTATGGTTACAAGGACCCACCATCCACTCAAAGATTTGATTTTTATTTTATTTGGATTTTGCTTGATTTTATGGACAAGTGTTGATGCATGTAATCTCTTATGGATCTTCCATATCTCTATATAATCTTACAAGATCATTTCACTTCAACACTACACTCCACCTTCTTCCTCTTCCTCTCTCCCAAACCGTAAAGACCACCATCACCCCCATTTCCAACTTTTCAACTTTGTTCTTCAAGATTAAACTCCATTCCAAGCTAGATTCAAGTTGGTGTGAAGATCCAAAGGGGTTTCCAAGGTGTTTTAAAGTGATTTCAAGCTCCATATCATCCAAATCTCATCAAAAACTCACTTGAATCTTGAAGGTATAAGGTTTATGTTTAAATCATACACTTGATTCTTGGTTGTTCTTGATGATTGGAAGTTTCTCTTGAATCTTGGAATTTTTCACAAACTTGAAATCTAAAAAGAAATGGGTCTTGATACAAAATAAAAATGGTAGTATATATGTGTGTATATATAACCATATATATATATATATGTATGAGATTTGAGTTTGAATTTTTGATAAATACTTGTTTAGGATTTTTGCTTGCATGAACAAGATTATGTGCAAATATGTTAGAGATATAAAGGAGTGATTGAATCATGAGTTATACTTTGGAATAATGTTAGTATTTTGACATGTAAATGGCCAAAAATTTATTAGACATATTTGAGAATTTTTAAGTTGTTGCTTGTTCTTGAATGATAGTTAAAATGCAAGTGTTTGATGATTTGTGCATGATATGATGAATGTTCAATTAAATCAGTAAGTAAACATGAATAAATTACATGTTTGATGCACTTAAATTCATGTGAAATGATGATGATATGATAGTGTGCTTTAGACACTTGTACATAAGAATACATGTTGATTTAAAGCTCAAGAAATGATAAAAAAATGATTGTATGACAAAAATGATTTAGAACAGATTATAAACACTAAAAATAACATTTTTTTGATATATTATAATGGCATGAAACTTTGTCATAGGTTTGATAGCTTTGCATGTTGTACATATAGCTTAGAAAGTGGTAAAATATGTGAAATTAGCATGATTTATGTGCTTTATGTGAGACCTGCACTATCATGAGTATAACCATTATTTTATTCAGTAAATAACATGGGTTATGTTAAAATATCAAGTCGTTACGATATGGGATGGTTAGGGTAACGTTTGATGCAAAACTATGCGGTAAAACGGTTAAAAATCGGCTTTTCGGAGGATTTTTATAAAACTGTTTTAGATCAGTAAGTAAACTGATATTTTTGATATAAAAATAAGTATTTTAACTTATATTAAGTTTACTTAGTGTTTGGTTAGTCATACGTGACTTCCGGCGCCTAAAAACGTTACCGAATCGCTAAAATACGCGTTTTTCAATGTACACTAGAATGGGTTGTTCATGAGTAAATTTTATGTGTTACAATGTGTTATGTGTTCTATAATATGTGTATGATGACATGCTTATAGTTGATAAGACTATGTGTGTTCCGATATTTATTTTATGTCACAACAAGTATATATATTACGACGCGCAAATCGTAGATATATTGCTTATAACATGATGAGGGTCACCAATGAAATCGTTCAAGTCGCAAAGTTTTTAAATATATATGAACTCATATATATACAAATACACCAACATAATAAAAAAATAATAACTTTTCGAGAAAACCTCGAAGTTATGTGAAAATTCTAAGTATCGGAGAAACTTATGTATTTTGTGAGTTTTTTATTATTAAATCGTTCTTATTTAATTTAGGATGAATAAAAAATTTGAGGGATTGTGTTAACATATAAAAACGCACCCAAAGGTGAGTACATAGTTCCCCTATTTTACGTTTTCAAATGTTTTGGGGTGAAGCATATGTGCATAACTTTACTTTTTGTTTTCATGACATTATACATGTTTTATTACATATTACATATAATACATTATTTCAAAGACATTTTTATGGTATATTTACTTAGTATACCTAACATTTGGTTTCAAAGACATTTATTGGCATATTGACTTAGTATGCCTATTACATGGTTTTACAAAGACAATTTTCATGACATGCTTACATTGAAAAAGACATTTAGTATGTTTAACGGAGTAGTACATTCATTAACATTGATCATGCTGCTCGGTAGTATGTAATAGCGTTATAGGACTTGACAAATCCCGTTCCCGCTTTCTAGGTATTTCGGAAGGGGAATGACAGAATCCGAATACATTTTTTATAAACCTTGATCCTGATAAGGGTTTATCCGACAGTCTCAAGGCTTGAGTGTATGCGATAGACAAACCACATAAATGTTCATATCAATAAAAGCAATGGTTTTCAAAACATAAATTTTGATTTAAACTTTTGTTTATTCAAAGACTTTGTTTTGTACATGACATTTTGATTACATAAGACATTTGTTTATACATGACATTATGCATTTGGCTTGAGTAAATACTATTTATTCACCATACAAGACATGGTTTATACTGGACATTTGACATTTGACATTGGACATTGACATTTAAACAAGACATTATTTCATGGTTATTAATAAGTGATTTAAGTAACGAGACGTGTGTAATATGATAAAAGCATGGTGGATACACCGCTCGTACTTCCTATATATATAAGTGCTTTTATTGTATTGCATATCGTGGCGTTATCTAAACCACTTCTACAAAGACAAGACATAACATATTTTATACATATTATTTTCATTTGGTTATTTACTTAGCCATACATCATTCTTCTATATCATTTGGTTTTCATATGATTTTACAAAAGAAAATACTTTATAAGGTTCATGACTACTTTTCGTTAAACATTTCTTTTAACATTTAAAAGTCATGAATCTTCAACACTAAACCTATGTTACTCACAGGCATTTTTATGCTGACGTATTTACTTTCACATATGTTTCAGAAGCGATTGTTTGATATGAGCAAGCTACACTTAGGGCGACTTGGGCCTTAGCAATCTAAAATCAAGAAAGTTATCATCTTTTATATTATGTGTTTCGTTTGAACTAAGACAATGTAATAATTTAAGCTTGTAAAACTTAACTTTAATTATCATGCGTTTTGAAACAATAATTCTGCCACACGACTCCCCGACGTTTCCGCCGCGGTTTGTTGTTTTACGCGGTCGGGGTGTGATAGTATAACCTTGGAAGGTTATTCCCTATACAACTATGGTCTAAATATGCTTGGTCGGATCCTAATGATCGACCAAACGGGTCGGGTTCGAAAGTCTAAGCGGTTGTTAAGACCGCTTGACTTACGACCCTATACAAGTACTAGACTAAAAGTGACGAGTTAAACATGTTTAACTAAGTTAGAAAACAAGTTTTGATATCAAAACAAAGGGTTTTGATACCCAAGGATAGTTTGGTTGCAAAATACGCATTTTGACCGAAACTATGACTCGTCATTTCGACTAATCAACGTGGTAATCAGTAGGTATAGTCACAAGGGACTATAACCATCGTGATTACGCTCACGTTGCAAAGTTCAAACGAATTTTGTGTTGACCAAAGACTGGTCAAAGCAGAAAGTCAAACACGGTTTGACTTTTGTGCTTGAAAAGCATAAAAAGCATAAAAGAAACTTACAAAAGGTCCAAGCAAGGAAGTTTTGATTCAAGTTGCTCAGGTATGAAGTGTGGAAACTCCAACTTAGAGCAGAAATTGAATCAAGGTGTGAGTTGCAAGAATGAAAGATGGTGGGTTTATATAGGATTTCCAAAACCGTTAAGATCGTTTCTTGGATTACGAGCTTCGATATTGGCCCTCCATGTGTTCCCACTGATTTAACATTCTGTGGGTGCATAAAACCAGCTCAAAGATTGAAGAAACCATGTGCAAAAACCCTGAAACCAGCTGCTGATTGCAGAAAATGGTTTGCTGATATGGGTATTTGTCACGCCCCGCGTAGACTCAGTAGGAGTCTTACACACCCTGCGAGGGCCAAGTTTGGCAGAATGTTAGAAATGGTCCCTGAATGCCCAAAACTTGGTTTTCGATGCATTTTTGACACGTTTAAGCCCTGTTAACCCCATTTCAAAGCTCTAAAATGAAGTTAAAGTATAGGGAACATGAAATATGCTCAAAAACATCTTGGATGTCGGTTCGTTTGGTCGTACGGTTGCGTTATTCGGTTAATTACGATGAAACTCGAACGGACCCAAAAACGATCCAAATTACGCGACGAATGGAAATTTAGCATTCCAATCACTAAAATAAAATATTTTAATGATTACAAAATTTTTGGTTGTCCGGATATGTTCAGAACGTAAGATATGCGTGAAAATGCAAACTTATGCACTTTTTGACGCTTTTAGTCCCTGTTGATCAAATAAGTTTATTTTTGTGCACCAAACACCTCAAAGCCTATTTCTAAGCTATGTAAAGGATATTTAGGGCATGTTTAACTTATGATCAATTTATGGAATATTCGTTATCATATGAATCGGCATACTTTCGCAGTTTGACGCAAATAGTCCCTCCGATCGAGTAGACTTGTTTTCGACACACCAAACCATCCAAAACTTATTTCTAAGTTATGTAAAGGTTATTTAAGGTATGTTAAGCCTATGTCACTATTCCGGAGTGTTTGTCGCGTTAAACTGACTGCGTTTACGCACAAGTTTGCGTATAACTTTGGTGGATATTTTGCCTTAATTTGGTCCTCACGCTCCCAAGTAAACTCTGGGCCACGTTTAGACTCCCAGTGAACCTTGACCAATCGAATTCGCTTGTTCTTCAACTGTTTAATTTCACGTTCCACTATCTCCACAGGTTTCTCGACAAAGTGCATAGTCTCATCAACTTGAATTTCGTCGAGTGGAATGTGAAGATCAGCATCGGCTAAACACTTTCGCAAATTGGACACGTGGAATGTTGGGTGAATATTCCCAAGCTCTGGAGGTAGCTCTAGTCGATAGGCAACCTTTTCGATTCTTTCGACAATCTTAAATGGTCCAACATATCGTGGTGCAAGTTTTCCTTTCTTTCCAAATCTCACCACTCCCTTCCAAGGTGACACCTTGAGTAGGACATGGTCTCCGACTTGAAATTCTAAGGGCTTGCGTCACATATCCGCATAACTCTTTTGACGGATTGTAGCTGTCACAAGATTATTGCGAATTTTATTGATTTTATCTGTTGTTTCCAGAATGAGCTCAGGTCTAGTAAGCTGAGCTTCACCGATCTCATTCCAACTGACAGGTGAACGACATTTTCAACCGTATAAAGCTTCGAATGGTGCCATATTAATGCTAACATGATAACTATTGTTGTAAGAGAACTCGATCAATGGAAGATGAGAATCCCAATTACGACCAAAAAAATTTTGGATGTCCGGATATGTTCAGAACGTAAGATATGCGCGAAAATGCAAACTTATGCACTTTTTGACTCTTTTAGTCCCTGTTGATCAAATAAGTTTATTTTTGCGCACCAAACACCTCAAAGCTTATTTCTAAGCTATTTAAAGGATATTTAGGGCATGTTTAACTTTTGACCAAGTTCCAGAATATTCGTTATCATACGAATCGGCATACTTTCACAGTTTGACGCAATTAGTCCCTACGATCGAATAGACTTGTTTTCGACACACCAAACCATCCAAAACTTATTTCTAAGTTATGTAAAGGTTATTTAAGGTATGTTAAGCCTATGTCACTATTCTGGAGTGTTTGTCGCGTTAAACTGACTGCGTTTACGCACCAGTTTGCGTATAACTTTCAAGAAATCGATTTAAAGCTTGAAATCAAACTCGAATCAAATCGTAAAATCATCAAACACAAATACACATATAATAACACCAAAACACATCGTTTTATTGATAATTGATATTGTTTTACATTGTACATCGTTTACAGAGCACAGTTGTCACATCTGGTCACCCCAGAACCCAAACGCATTACGCGTTTTATAGGTGGATTAGCCCCTGAGATTAAGGGAAATGTCAAGGCTTCTAAGCCTGCTACCTTTAGATCTGTTATAGATCTATCTTTGTCACTTACTCTCGATGTTGTAAGGAGTAAGTCGAAGAAAACCACTGAGGAAGGGAAAAGAAAAAGGGAGGATGACCAGCACCACCATTCAAACAAAAAGAAGAAAGGAAACTCTGGTTTCAAGAAGGGGTAGTCGGATGACAAGCCCAGATGTAAAACATGTAACAAGAGGCACTTTGGAAAGTGCAATCAGGATCCACAAGCTAAACCTTTTGGAATTTGCAAGAAGAAACGACACAAGACTCTGGAGTGCCGAAACATCAAGGATGCAACTTGCTATGGTTGCAACGAAAATGGGCACATTAAGACCAATTGCCCTAAGAATGCTAAGAAGCCTGAAGAGACAAAGAAAACCAATGCAAGGGTCTTTCAGATGAACGCCAAGGAGGCGGTGAACAACAATAACGTTATACAGGTACTTTCCTCATTAATGATGTTTATGCTAGAGTTTTATTTGATTCAGGTGCGGTCAAGTCTTTTGTAGACCATAAGTTTAGTAAGTTACTGAATCTGCCTATTAAAACTCTAGACATAAAATATGAGGTAGAACTCGCAGATGGTACCTTAGAAACAGCGTCAACTCTTCTTGATGGATGCTTCATATCCATTAAGAATCATTTCATTCCCCTATCCCTTTTGCCAATGAAGTTGGCAGGGTTTGATGTACTTTTGGGCATGGATTGGTTATCACGTAACCAAGCCCAAATTGCATGCGATAAGAAACTAATTAACATCAAAACCCCCTCTGGTGAGTTAGTCACCATTCATGGAGATACACATTATGGTCTGCCCGACGATATAGCTATGCTCAAAGCATCTAACTGTTTGAAGAACGGATGTGTCATCTACATGTCACAAGTGACAGTTGATGAACCAAAACCCAAGATTAAAGATATTCCAATTATTTCTGAATAACCTGATGTATTTCATGAGGAACTACCTGGATTACCTCCTGAAAGGCAAGTAGAATTCAGGATAGACATTCTACCAGGAGTAGCACCTAATGCACGAGCTCCATACCGTTTAGCTCCTATAGAAATGAAGGAATTGAGAACCCAATTGGACGACCTACTAGCATAAGGATTTATTCAACCCAGCTCATCGCCTTGGGGAGCACCTATACTGTTTGTAAAGAAGAAAGATGGGTCAATGCGTCTATGCATTGATTATCGCGAGCTGAACAAGGTGACAATCAAGAATCGTTATCCATTGCCCAGGATCGATGATTTGTTTGACCAACTACAAGGGGCAAGCTTTTTCTTGAAGATTGATTTGAGATCTAGGTACCATCAACTCAAGGTTAGAACAGAAGATGTACCTAAAAAAGCATTTAGAATGAGGTATGGCCACTATGAGTTCTTAGTGATGCCTTTTGGGCTCACTAATGCACCTGCAGCATTCATGGATCTCATGAATCGAGTCTGCAAACCATACTTAGACAAGTTTGTCATTGTCTTCATAGATGACATACTTATCTACTCTCGTAGTCAGGATGACCACAAGAAACATCTTCGATGCATCTTAGGATTGTTACGTCAGGAGAAATTGTATGCCAAATTTTCCAAGTGTGATTTCTGGCTTCGCGAAGTCCAATTCCTTGGACATGTTGTCAGTGAGCGAGGTATCCAAGTAGAACCCGCTAAGATAGAAGCCATAATGAACTGGGAAGCACCAAAGACTCCGACTGAAATCCGCAGATTTCTGGGATTAGCTGGATATTATAGAAGGTTCATTGAGAACTTCTCAAGGATAGCTGCACCATTAACTGCTCTGACCCGCAAGAATGTAAAGTTTGATTGGGGTCCCAAACAGCAAGAGTCCTGTGAGACTCTTAAACAGAAATTAAGCAATGCTCCTGTGTTGACATTGCCTGAAGGAGTAGAAGAATTTGTTGTGTATTGTGATGCCTCACACACCGGCATGGGTTATGTGCTTATTTAGAAAGGTAAGGTGATTGCGTATGCATCACGACAACTAAAGGTGCACGAAAAGAATTACACCACCCACGATTTGGAGTTGGGTGCCGTTGTATTTGCACTTAATTTATGGAGACATTACTTATATGGAACTAAATGTGTGATTTATTCGGATCACAACAGTCTTCAACACTTATTCAATCAAAAGGATCTTAATATGAGACAGCGCCGTTGGATGGAGACTCTAAATGACTACGATTGTGAAATTCTCTACCATCCTGGCAAAGCGAATGTAGTCGCTGACATTCTAAGCTGAAAGGAAAGAGTCAAACCTATAAGGATTAATGCCAAGAACATTAAACTCAAAAATAGCTTGAATGAAAGGCTGTTAGCTGCTCAAAAGGAAGCTATACTGGAAACTAACTTTTCAAGTGAAAAGTTAGGTGTAACAACTGATCAGTTGTTACCTGGTAAGGATGGAATCCTCAGATTAAATGGTAGAATCTGGGTTCCTATACATAGAGGACTTAGAGATATAATCCTCCAGGAAGCTCACAATTCCAAATACTCAGTTCACCCTGGAGGTGACAAAATGTATCAAGATTTGAAAGCCAATTATTGGTGGATAGGTTTGAAGAAATCTATAGCCACACATGTAGCTAAATGTCTGACATGTGCTCAGATTAAAGCTGAACATAAAAAACCGTCAGGTTTGCTACAACAACCTGAACTTCCCACATGGAAATGGGAAATGGTAACCATGGATTTTATAACCAAGTTACCTAAAACAAGCCATGGAAATGATACTATATGGGTCATAGTTGATAGACTGACTAAGTCAGCACACTTCTTACCCATCAAGGAGACTCACAGCTCCGACAAGCTAGCTCAGCTATATGTGGATGAGATTGTATCTCTCCACGGAGTGCCAACATCTATTATATCCGATAGAGATACTAGATACACCTATCACTTTTGGAAAAGTTTCCAACAATCATTAGGCACTCGTTTGATTTTTAGTACTGCTTACCATCCCCAAACAGATGGACAAAGCGAGCGTACAATTCAAACTTTAGAAGACATGCTTCGTGCATGTGTTATTGATATGGGCCATAGTTGGGATGACCACCTACCATTGATCGAGTTCTCCTATAATAATAGTTACCATACTAGCATTCAGGCTGCGCCATTTAAGGCGTTGTATGGAAGAAAATGCAGAACGCCTGTGTGTTGGGCGGAAGTAGGAGAAGCTCAGTTGTCAGGACCTGATATAGTTCTTGAAACAACGGACAAGATTGTCCAAATTCGTGATCGCCTAAAAGCTGCCAGGGATAGGCAGAAAAGTTATGTTGATAAGAGGCGAAAACCTCTAAAGTTTGAAGTAGCTCAACCACCTACTTCATCTTCAACCTCCACCCACCTCCATCAACACCCTCCACCGACACCTCTAATCATCTCCTCCCCCCTTTACTTTTATCTCCGGCCAAAACAATCCACCGTCAACGCCACTGTCGCACCACCAAAAACCACCACCACCACAATGGGTTAAGGATTAAGTTGAAAGAGATAAATACTATAACTTTATACTCTTAGGCTGGAGGGGGAGCCCCATGGGGAGGGTGCGAGGGTTTGAACTTGCAATGGCTACACCACCACCACCCCTTCGGGTAGGCTTGGTGGGTAGCTTGCGAGGGTAGTGGAAGCCGCGTATTTATGGTCATATATGAAAGTTTTTGTGGTCAAATTTGAGTGTTGGGGGCCTAGAAAAAAAAACATAAAGACTTTTCAAAACAAGATAAATACATAACGATTCTACCATAATCATTCATCAATCAAAATTTCCACCATTCACAGACCTATAATCCTCTCAGTTTTTAGCACTTACCCAACCACATGGCTAATTTCTCCTTTGATGACATATGCTTATTCATTCTGCCCAATAATTTTGGATACTGATCAACAATCCTCTCAGTTTCAAAAATTTATAAAGGATCTCATTAAGCAAGTCGAAGAGGAAGACACGACAACTTCAAAATCTACTAAAAGAATTGTGCCACGTGATCGAGTAAAAGGTCACCAAGTTATTATGGAAGACTACTTTGTGGATAACCCAAAATACATTGAGGTTATTTTCCGTCAAAGGTTTCGTATGTCGAAGCACTTGTTTCTAAAAATTGTTGTGACATAGTCGCACAGTTTAAATAGTTTCAAGAGGAGGTAGACGGTAGGCTAAAAAGGTTTTATTTCGTTAAAAAAATCACACCTGTCGTTAAACAACTAGCGACATGTAATACTTCTGATGAAAACGATGAGTTTTTATGCATGTCCGCAAGGACTTCACGGGAATGCCTACAATTTGTCAACAACACTATTCACTTATATGACGATGAGTTCTGACAAGTCATGATGTTAAGGTTTTGTAGCAATCACATGGAGAAAAACATTACATTCCTGGGATGATGGGTAGCATTGACTGTACACATCTAGTTTGGAGAATGTGTCCTACTGTGTTGCGAGGCCAATATATTAGAGGTGATCACAAAGTCCCGACATGCTTGAGCGATTGCATCACAAAATTTATGGTTTTGGCATACGTACTTTGGGCCGCTTGGGTCAAACAATGACAACAGTGGTCTCCAGCAATCTCCAATATTTCTCACTCAATGGAATGGAACCACACTTAAGTGACTGTTTAATGTGAGTGGACACTCATACAAACTTGGGCAGTATCTAATTGACGTGATATACCCAACCTTGTCAACGTTTGAGAAAACGTTTGCATATCCACACCATCCAAATGAAAATAAGTTCAAAAACTTGCAAGGGTGGGCAAGAAAAGATGCGGAGCGAGCTTTTGGTTTTCTAAAGGCAAAATGAGGCATACTTAGGCGACACATGCGCACTATGAGTGTAGTAAACAAGATTAGGAATGTGACGTATGCATGCATTATATTGCACAATATGATACTAAAGGACGACAAAAAGACTTTCTCACCGGTTCACGCACAGGACCCTCCGGTTTAGCCTGTTTTGGCGATGATGCCCTTGGTGAGTTGATGGATTCGGATACGCATTTCCAACTTCCATTTGATCCTATAGCACATTTTGCAACTCAAGATCTACCATACTTACTCTAATCGTACAACTAATAGGGTATTTATATTTTTTTATTTGAACTTTCAGTTTAAATTATGTATTATTTTAAATGAAAGTATTAGTAATTTTAATTTGTTGAATTTGTTTTTTACTTAAAAAATAAAATAAAATGTTCTAGAGTAGTTGAAAAGGGTGTTGGACTTCCATGGTTAAGGAGATGGAAAGGCGGTCATTTAAAGGGAAGCCGTTCGGCTCCTTTATTACGGCTAAGGTGGGCAACGGTTTGACAGTAAATTTTTGGTCAGACCTTTGGGTAGGATCAACAATATTAAAACATCGGTGGCCTAATCTTTACAAGTTAGATCGAGATAAAGATTGTACGGTGGCGGAGCGGTTGATACACGATAACGATGGGATACGTTTTAGTCCGAGGTGGAAAAGGGGATTGGTTTCGGTCGCTGAGATTTCAGAATTGCAAGATACTAATTTTCTTTTATCCAATATTTCTTTAACAGATTCAAAGGATAAATGGTATTGGGGTGCGGACGTTAAAGATATTTTCACGGTGGCGATGGTTAAAAAATTAATTAGAGAGGATAATGAAGTGGGTCGTGATCATAAAATGTATTGGGAGTCTTGGGTGCCGATGAAGGTAAATATTTTTATTTGGAGAGCCGAAATGGATCGTATTCCAACTAAAGCGGCTTTGATTAGACGAAAGATAAACATTCAAGACGGGACGTGTGACTTATGCGGTGGCGGAGAGGAGGACGTGATGCATCTTTTCACGGGGTGTCGTTTTGCTTTTGGTGTTTGGGAAGCAGTGGGACGTTGGTGTAATATTATGCCTTTTATGACGTTTGATTTTTCAGATTTACTGGGCATCCACGAGCAGGTTTCCGGATGCAAGTGGGCGAAAAAAGTGATTAGAGGAATCGTCATGATTGCTTGTTGGGCGATATGGATAAAGCGGAATGATAACGTTTTTCACGGTTCTTGTCCGAAGGTTGTAGATGCGGTTGCTTTAGTCAAATCTTGGTCTTTTTTGTGGTTAAAATGTAGGTCAAAATTTTCCGGGTTAGTTTGGAAAGACTGGGTTCGTAATCCTCTGTATATGATGTAGTTGTTTTGGTGGCGGTCCTTGTTTCGAGGGCTTGCCCGTTTTGTTTTTAATAAAGTTCACTGTTCAAAAAAAAAAAAAAAAAAAAAGAAATGAGTGTTGCTAGTGTTTTGATGATTTAAAGGTAATTTAGGGTAAAGATGATATGCTAATGCAAGATTGGAGGAGCTAGGGTAATAGAAAGGGTCGCCCCCTCGACTCTTAGTTTCTTTTAGATTTGTTAGCATTACAATGTAAGATTTCATAACATATATAGTATTCCTAAGAAATTCTATATCTCTGTATATTTTTTGGTGGATATTTTCTATTAATATTGAAAAATCCTTGTCTAGAAAGTTTATGAGCATAATTTTTAATATTGAAACTTTCATAAATGTATTTAAATATATTTGTCTAGATATGTACCAAAAATTAATCTGCTTAGATTTTTTAGCGAAACAATCTGAAATTTCGTGGCACCTTTGTAATTATATTAATTTAAAGAATCTCCCATGCTTCTTTCTAGTTGTTGCCTTTGGAACCTTGTTAAGGAATTCATCATTTGATAGATGAATGTGAGAGCACTTTGATCCTTTATTCTTGCTTTATGGAATTTCCTCTTTAAGGTGGCGCTTAATGAAATTTTGTAACATTTCTCTACCAAAACCCTTTATTGGTTGAATAATCCCCAACTTGTAGTTTGTAGGTTTTGTATTTCAGTTGAATTGGATATATTTCTGAATATAGATTAAAGTATTTCATAAGGGGATTGGGGGTGGGAGGCAAGTTCCACGAGTGATGGGAACAAACAAACCACCGCCACCATGCATTTTATCACGTGAAGAACAATTTCCGTGATTGTTTTCACGAGTGATGGCTTGTGAGTGATGGAACATGTGAGGGGGTGTGAGGGTTTATTGGTGGGTGTTGTGAATGATGACCATTGCCACTAAAAAAGGTTGTGAGTGATGGAAAAATGGTTGATGACATGGCGGAACTTGATTGGATGTTGTAAGTGATGAAATTTTTGCAAGTGATACCACCCCCACCCCCTAAGTATACGAGATTCTTAATCAGTTAAGATATAGAAAGAGTTCTTTCAAGATCGCTACTGCCGAGATGATATCTATGTATATGAAGTTAAAGTATCACAGTATTCAGTTGGTTATACAATTATGGGCATAATCACTACGGAGGTTCAAAGTCGCTACCGAAGTACAAGATCGCTACCGAAGTGCAAGGTCGCTATTGAAGTAGTAGCACACTGCCAACTTTCATTTCCATGCTATTTGCCTTTCTTACTTGCAAATTTGATGCATTTCTGATATAGAACCCCGCCATGGTAGTTACTGAGACTCCCACCAGGACACTAACCCAAGACCCCACCTTGGCGTTGCCCTTAAATTCCTTGCAAAGAGACACCACTCCCTTGGAACCCTACCAAGGGAGTGTTGTTGCCTTGAACCAACAGGTTCCTTGCTTCCTAAAATTAGGATAGTCTTGCACATGCACATACTACACACATCTTTGGTAATTCCAATATCACCCAAAATCGCTTGATGATGCTAAAGCACCAACATACTTGTCTTTTGTAGGAGATACAGTTGATATCAATTTCGAACAAAATACAACATGGAAGGAAAGAGCTTTGATAAACCAGTCTAGATACAAGTTATAGTTGTCATGAATAAAATAGAAGAGCTAAAACGATCAAGCTCTAATGTTTGATATGGTTCGATAAGACAAATTTCATCTCTTTGCTTTCTCTTAGTGTATAACAACTATAGTAGTTAGAGCATCTCCAACGCTTGTACATGTGTTTGTTTTCAAACCTCCACCTAAGCATGCCACATCATTCCAGACTTACACCTTTCATTTTTCCTTAACCACAAACCTACACAAATCTTCACCTCACACTCCACTTTTATATAAAACGTATTATAAAAATAAATTGGTTGTGTGTGTGGAGCCCACACCCTTGGTTCGGGTGTTTCCTTGGTGACGGTGCCTCCAGATCTCTCCCTCCAATGGTGTTAGTAGTTCGTGGCTTGGTACTAAAATTTCAGACATTGCCTCATGTTTTGGATGGACCAACTAGCCTCAAGTATCACCGCTTACACGTATGTTGACTTTTTCGCTCACAAACCTGTTGGTACACTTTATGTGGACGCGACTCGACTCGGTTCGATTCGGTTCGAGTCGACTCGGTTAGGTCCGGCTCAAGCCCGACGTCACGACATTCCTCAGTCGTGCGCCCCAGAGTTCGACACGCGAGGCACGGAAAGCCGCAAGCCATTCCCGCCGAAACATCACCATGACATCATCAATGTGATGTCATGATGATGTCAGCTTTTGTCTCATATGGGAAATTGGTGAAAGATTACAACAGAATTGAACCGGGCCGTAACTTTCAACATGGGCCGCAAATACTTGAAGTGGGCTTTGTCTTGTCTTGGGCTTATATTACAAACGACGAAACATATTAGAATTAATATGTATGTCGACGAAACAAGGTGTGTTTCGTCGACTTTATGTGTTTCGTCGTGCCTTTATGTGTTTCGTCAGTCGTGTGTCTGTGTCTAGTATAAATACCCATCTCAGTTTCACTTTGAAACAGAGATGAGAGCATACTTGTAAAGAAACTCTGTCAAAACTGTGTTTGTACCAGTTTGTATTCGGTTCTCATCCCGTTAATCAATAGATTGTGTTTCATTGGTTAATCCGTGTTCTTTATTAACTGTGTTTGGTTTGCACCGTCACGGGGATTCCGCACCCGTTACCGTGTTTGTGATAAACAAGGATAGGTTTCTCGTTATCGATCCTCACCGGACGAACGAGACCTACAAGTGGTATCAGAGCTTTGGCTCTAATCCTTGTTTAAAACCAAACATATTTGGGTTTTTATCAAGTTTGAAACTGTTTGTTTATGATTTTCTGAAAAAGTGTTCTTGAAAGTTTATATTTTTTTCTGGAAAAAGTCATTAAAATCAGTGTTTATCTTGTTGTTTTGCTAAAAGTTTGTTCAAAAACCTTGTTTGTTTGAGTGTTTACATATTAGGATTTGTTTTTTATTAAAAGTTTGAGCAAAATCGTGTTCAACAAATTTCTCCGGTGAAATTTTAGACTGAATATTCAAGTTTTCTTCATAATCATCAAGGAGTTCATATCTGTTCTTAAAAAATATGTGTGTTTGATCTGAAATTTTTTTTATGAAAGTGTTGTTGATTATTATATTTTAAGTTGAAAAATGTGTACATGTGTGATGATGTTTTTGTTGAAAAAAAAAAAAAAATGCTTCGTAAATCAACAAAGTATGTTGAAGTTTGAAAACTTTGTCCACTTTGTCAGTAGGAGATAAGGTCTATCAACTCAATTAAGCACAAAGGGTTTTCGTCAAACATCCTATTTTAGTCAAAGGTTTCTTCACCCAAATTATTAAGGTTTAGTCAAATTAAAAAAAAAAATTTCGTCATAACTGTTTCACATTAAGGTTTTGTCATTCACAAACAAACATTATTTTTTTTTTCGTCGAAGTTGAAAGCCCAAAAGGACCCTCTTGTTTCGTCAATTATAAAGCCCAAAGTGATAAAACTGTTTCGTCAAAGCCCAAATTAAAAAAAAAAAATCTGTTTCGCCAATCAATTAAATTGGGCCGGTTTCGTTGTCTGGGAGCCCAAGTTTATAAATCTGTTTCGTCAATATTCTATTTCGTCGAAACATTTATATTTTTTTTAAACAGAAGGTTTGCAATAACAGTTTAACTGTTTGTTTGAGGTGTGATTTTCAGGTATTCATTTTTCTTCATCAAATATGAGTTGTACGAATCCTTGGGATTGGAGTACGGATCCACAACCAGATCTTAAACAGACGTCGATGGCCGAATATATGAGTCGTACCATACCTCAACAACAACAGTCAATAAGTTCAAGTCAATGGGCAATGGTGTCGAATCAAAATCAGAGCATTCAAAATATTTTGCTTAGTGAGAATGAGACGGGTAGCAACAATCGCCCTCCAAAGTTAAATTACATGAACGACTATCCATCATGGAATGGTCGTTTCCATAACTACGTTCAAGGGCAAAACACAAAATTATGGACGTGTTTCATCTCTGCATTTAGTGAAGCTCTTGAAGAAGCCGGATCGAATGCGACAACTTTCAATAATATGCAAGAAGCCGACAAAAAGGCATATGATCTGGAGAAGAAGGCGTATGCTATTCTCACTCAAGCACTTCACAGAGACATCTTTCATCAATTCTCATATAGTAAGACGACGAAAGGTTTATGGGATGCATTGGTAGCGAGAGGAGAAGGAAATGCAGCTACTAGAAAGATACGCCATGATTTATTGAAGAAAGAGTTTGAATCATTTCAGTTCTTGGAAAATGAAACTCTAAATGATATGACTTCTCGTTTTTATCATTTGATTAGTGAAATGACTTCTTATAGTGTTGTTGCAACTCATCCGGAAATGGTTGCACGATTTGCTGATGCTCTACCTCCTAAGTGGAGTCCATTCATTGAACTTCTAAAGCATACGGGCGCTCTGGATGCAGCAAATGTCAGTCTTTATGAATTCATTCAGAAGTTGGAGAACAAGAACGAAGAGGAAATTCGGAAAGCTAAAAGGATTGCAACTGCACCTCCTCAAAACACAGGAATGTATTTGCCTGGTTTTAGTCCTTCAGCTAGTTCTAGTTCCATTCAGCAACCAAAGCTTCAAACGGCGTTTGTGTCCAATACAAACTCTTCTCCGTTTCCACCGCAACCACAGTGGGATCAAAGTGCTTATCTTTCACAGTCCATACCCAAGCCTCAACCCCAACCACAACAACCACAGTATACCAACAATCCTTTACCCCAAAACACCAACACTGCCAGAGCTGATACTTCCAATCTTTCAAAAGTCAGTGTAGAAGTTGCAAAGGAACATTTGGAACTTCTCAACACAATGTTCAGTTCATACTGTGGATTGGTAGCAGGTCAAATTGGAAACATCAATATGACCAATGAAGATTATCAGCAGATAGACCGTGATGAAATGGAGTTAATGGATATCAAGTGGGTGTTTGCAAGTGCTGTTAGAAGGGCAAAGGATTTCATGACTCGAACTGGAAGAACTTCGTTGGAAGGCAAAAATGATACGAAGTACGGGTTCAATAAAGATGCGGTTACATGTTACAATTGTGGCGAAAAGGGTCACTTCAAACGTGAGTGCACCCAGCCAAGCAGACAAGGCAACCGGAATCCATTCAGAAATCAGACAAGTACTTCCAATGCCAATCAAGAAAACCGTGGAAAAGGGATAGTAGCTGTGAACAACACCACCAACCAGAACCAGTCTGGACCATCAAACACCAATCGAGCATTGACCGTTCAAGCTGATGAAGGGTGCGATTGGTCTGTACAATTGGGAGATAATGATCAAGGAGGTGGAACTGCATGCTATGCAAAAATTATAAATCACATCAAGCATGTTCACAAGGAAGAGTTTTCTGAAAGTGATAGCTCGGGTTATATCGGGAGTTCAGATGAAGAAAGCTCGAATGCGGGAGATTATAATTCTGAAGATGGATCTTTCTCTTCTCAGACTGCCTTCATGGCTAATGTCACAGCCTCTTCGAGTCAGGTAAGTTCTAAAACTCCTAGCATATGTAGTGATTGTGCTAATATGAAACATGAATGTGATAGAGTAAAACTTGAATGTGATACGATTCATAGTCACAATCAGAGTTTAGTTGTTGAACTGTCAAAGTGCAAAGAGGCAAACATGGCCTTAGCTCGAAATGAAAAGGAGTTTAAAACAGTTATTGAAACCCAAAAGAAAAGTGTTTCCGAATTAACAAAAACTGTTTTCAACAAACAAATTGGTATTAATAACTACATTAATATCATTGAGGAAACCAAGAAAGAGCTAGCCGTGGCCAAGTGTGAATATGAAGCGATCAAGCTCAAATTGGATAGTTATTCTAACTCCCGATATGTGCTCGATCACATCATAGATGTTCAACAGCTTAAAGGGACTGTGAAAGGCGTTGGTTATAGGAAGTGTCCACCCCCTTTGAGACACGACTATACCAAGTCGCCCGATGAAGAGGATATGCCTCGTTTTGAACCCAGTGTGCCTCTTGATTATGAGGAAGTTACTACTGGCGTAGGGTTCAAATCGGACAGTTCTTCAAGTACATCATCTGAGCAAACAGAAACTTCAACATCTACGAAACAAAGTCCTCCAATCATTGAGGACTATGATTCGTCGGATGATGAATCAGATGTGAATGACCAGGATGAATCACTTGATGAGACGAAAGGAGTAGAAATTCCAATTGAGAATCATATTCTTTGTGATCCTCCTACTCCTGTTGTGCAATCAACTGTTGCCAAGCAAGTGATAGATCCTGTCAAGGATGTCAAAGATGACAATGAATGTGTGTCTGCTGTTAAGAGCAATAACGTGTTGTATACTTTAGTCGGTGATAGTAAAATTTATTCAGACATAGATTTTCCAATCAAAAACGTCAATCAATCTGTGATTGACAAAGTGTTTGAAGATAATACAAGAAAATTTTTGGGAAAGACAATCCTTGGAAAACAGAAATCACCGACAAAGCAACAACCTGTTGCTTCTAAGGGTAAACAACAGCAACAACGAGCTCCAAAGCCAAAGGCTAAGGTTGAATCAAAAGGAGCTCGTTATAAGAAGAAAGCAAAAGATGTCAAGTTTGTAGCATCAAAGGGTACTGATAAAATTGAGACTTTTGAAAACAAATCAAACACCGATTTTATCCAACAAGTCAAGATTTTAAAATGTAGTAGCCAAAACAATTACACTCAACATACAAACGGGTGTGATGAAAAAGCAAGTACCTCAAGTTCTACAGGTTCGACATCTGTTGGCCGATCAAATTCTCCTAAGTTTGTGGAAAGGAGAACGTGTTTTAAATGTGGAGAGTTTGGGCATATCATTAAGAACTGCTCAAACACTCCAAAAGATAAATTTGTTGAAAGAGCACCACCTGAAAAGGTTCACCCACAACGACGTCAAAACATCAAAGCTGTTGAAAAGGCTTTAAAATCTGAAGTCGAAACGGTTAAAAGGGAACCAAGTTCTTCACAACCTTTAAAACCAGAAGTTTCAAAATCTGTTTACAAAACTCAATCTGGTAAACAAAAACAAACTTGGAAACCTAAGACGGGTGATAGTTCAGGGGGAGGTGCTGTGTTTGAAAATCATCAGGAAATCGAAGTCACAATCTTCAATGATGAAGGACGACCCAAGTCTGTTAAGGCTTGGGTCCCCCTCTCCAACTAATCTCTGAGTGAGTGTGTAGGATGTTCCAGGAGGAACTATCGATCATCGTAAGATTGTTGATAATGGAGTGTCCTTGCACAAGATAGGTGACAGAAGAAATTGTTGCCTTTGATGGAGAGAGAAGGAAAAGAAGACAGAATTGTTTGTCGAAAGAGATTGAAAGCTTCGACAAAATGGAAATCATTTTAAAATGTGATTGTTCAAGGCTTTAATCGGGTCCCCAGGGTAGATTCAAATCAAAATGTACGCACCTGCAGCACGTCAGAAGATTCATAATCAACAAGATGAACGTGCAGTGTACATTTCTTCACGGTGTGATTGAAGAAAATGTGTTTGTTGAACAAACCAACCGGGTGTGCGGATGCCTTGGCTTGGATTGAACAACCGCACACTACTTCTGAAAGAGAAAGACAAAGACCTTCGCTGGTGCAATGTGGAAGACCAGCCGGACCCAAAGGTTTCTGATCTTGTTGCTGTGAAGAGATTTCTCAGTAGCTACAAAATCGACTTTGAAATCCACACCGGGTGGATATCCAGTTTGGGAGAGCACTCAGATTCCTTGCAATGCACGAAGCAGTTGCAGGATACGGTTTTAAATTTCTAATCTCTCCTATACTTGTCGATATTTAAGCTGCTTTATAATTTGTTATCCTCTCGTAGCACTCTTTGACCTGACACGTTGAACTCGAATATCACCTCACACGTGATTGTTTCACTATGAAACTCATCAATGTTGTCATGGTCCGCACCGCTTACCGACGTGCCAACTCATTTCTTCCAAAATTCGATAAATCATTTCTGATTAAATTAATTTTGGTAAACGGCATTAAGGTTAAACCATGAGTTAAACCAACATCGGGAAATTGTTTTTGTAAATATATTTGTGTCTTTTAAATTTATCTTAGTTTGTTGATTTTAGGGGGAGTAAATCCAAATTTAAAAATTCAAAAACAGTGAAAAATTTCAAAAGCACAAAAACAATGGAAAAACAAAAATGAGTTTCCTGGCGAGAAAAAGAGAAAATGATAGTAGATCAGTGGTCTGTCTAAACCTCTTTAAACTGAAATGCAAAATGAAAAATGTTAAGCAGCTATATATAAGATGTATCGGTAGGCTCACAATCATATTAAAGTGTGCAGGGTGATATAAATCTTAAATCGACTGAAGACCAGGTGGGAACCACACATTGGCATATGGTCTTAGTACCGAAATTTCGTTTGAGAGATTGCCGAGGTTCTGAGATATTCGGTCTTTATGCTGTTTATCATCTGGGTATCATGGTTGTATCAAACCGTAAATATAACGGAGACGAAGTCTAAGATCTTCCATGATATCATACATACGTGTACATATTGCATTCGACCTCAATAAGTGATCAACAATCACAAGTCCCAAAATAAGTGATAAAATATCACAGATTCTTTGCGGGAGTCAAGTTCGTCTCTCTGCTGTACGGAAGTACTGACCTGTTCACGGACTTGCTCCTGTGCCCTCATGCATCTGAAAATCAAGTTCCTCATCAATAAGTGATTCTATCACATAGGGCTTGTTTTCAATCAAAATAAGTGAGTTTCTCACATCTTTTATACGGTCAAACGGATGATAAACGGTATATTCACCGGTAAGATGAACTCTCGTGCATACCTTGATACGGGAATGTGTCGTGTGTGGATTAACACCGGTCGGTAAGTATAAATCATACCTTAACGTATCCCCTCGCCATGATTACATCTGATAAGTTGAGCTTATGTGGACAACAATACCGATAATTGTTATAGGATGTTTATCTAATTGTTAACTAATTGAACAACAAGATCGTTTTGGCATGACCGTACACTGATATGATTCTCTTACCCTCGAAACTCGCAAAAATATTGTCTGTAAATATTTGTTTACTGCTTTCGTTTCTGCATCTGTGTATATATTTATTTATTGCTTTCCGTCTTTACATTTGAAAAATGAAAATTCCAAAAAGATTTTAGGTGTGTTTTAATATAAACTTTATAAAAGCCAAAAAGATTTTGCTTCTAGTTTATTTTTGATTGACCGATGTTGGAACTCGAGTCTATCCTACCCAAAATCCTGATCATAAGCCGGAAAACAATTGCACCTTCATAAACAGTCGAAGTTAACAAGTTTTGAAAGTTAAAGAATTAAAATTGATCATTTTCTAAACTTTCAAACTGTTTTCGGTCGGTGTTTGATTGAGATTTGATCTCATATGTGTCGTTTATTTATGATAATTATATTCCAAGCGTTTGTTCTCATTACGCGTTTAGCTTTCTTGCATGTGCAGATGCTAAAGGCGAGGAGAACATGTTCGATGACAAGCTTTGGAATGAAGACACGAAGTGGAGGCACTCAAAGGATAAAATGATCGAGTTGCCGCTGACCCTTCATCAACACCACAAGGATCTGAAGAATTGACAAATCAAAAGATTCACGAGCATAACTCAATGGAGAGTTCAATTTAAGGGGGAGTTTGTTAACACACTTCTTAAATGAAAAAGGGAGTTTGTTGATACACTTTCTTCTTACGACGCGTGAAGACTTTGAAGATCCTCCGACATGAAAGACACAGAAGACGAACCATCACAGAAGACGAACCTCACGAGTAGCGTCCAAGGGGGAGTTTGTTGGTACACTTTATGTGGACGCGACTCGACTCGGTTCGATTCGGTTCGAGTCGACTCGGTTAGGTCCGGCTCAAGCCCGACGTCACGACATTCCTCAGTCGTGCGCCCCAGAGTTCGACACGCGAGGCACGGAACGCCGCAAGCCATTCCCGCCGAAACATCACTATGACATCATCAATGTGATGTCATGATGATGTCAGCTTTTGTCTCATATGGGAAATTGGTGAAAGATTACAACAGAATTGAACCGGGCCGTAACTTTCAACATGGGCCGCAAATACTTGAAGTGGGCTTTGTCTTGTCTTGGGCTTATATTACAAACGACGAAACATATTAGAATTAATATGTATGTCGACGAAACAAGGTGTGTTTCGTTGACTTTATGTGTTTCGTCATGCCTTTATGTGTTTCGTCAGTCGTGTGTCTGTGTCTAGTATAAATACCCATCTCAGTTTCACTTTGAAACAGAGATGAGAGCATACTTGTAAAGAAACTCTGTCAAAACTGTGTTTGTACCAGTTTGTATTCGGTTCTCATCCCGTTAATCAATAGAGTGTGTTTCATTGGTTAATCCGTGTTCTTTATTAACTGTGTTTGGTTTGCACCGTCACGGGGATTCCGCACCCGTTACCGTGTTTGTGATAAACAAGGATAGGTTTCTCGTTATCGATCCTCACCGGACGAACGGGACCTACAAAACCAATTCAAGATTTATTCATCTTCCTATTTGGGACATCTCATTGTTTTTTTCACTTTAAACACTCATTTGATAAACTTATCGATATCTCGTTTATTTTAGGTCAATTTTGGACACTTCTTAGCTCCAAATTTACGAAGCTCTCATCAAGATCGTAAATCATTATCTAATTATCATATATAAATACCTATCCTTCTCCTCACCCAGAAACTGAAAAGAATTTATCACACTAGGCATATTAATCTTCTAGCTACTAGACCACATTGCTAGAAAAATAGCATCCTAGGCTTATGTTGAAAAAGGGGGTTTTATTAATATAGATGGTGAAAAAGTATAAACTTAGTAGACAAGTATACTTGAACTTATAATGGATTAAAATTCTTTTTCTTTGCTTGGATTACTATACAACATATCTGTACTTCCCTAATTCTACTTTGCTATATATTTTTATTCATAGTTTAACAACTATTAGCTATTTCTTATATAGAAATGTCTATTAGCATTAAAGATATTGCAAGCTTTTCATATTTCCTGTCTGTTTATATAAACATTCTAATGCAATCTTGTTGGTTCAGGCCCCAAATCTCACTCTCAAACTCAGTCAACCCCATGACTTTCTACCATTTATTTGACCACTAATAAAAACAACCTAATATACTAATTTTTTTAAAGATAAACTTCATTAGAAACCGGCGACACTCGCCTCCAAGAAAGAGACCGAGCCGCCCAAAAACCACATTGCAGCAAATTAAATTTACACCAACCATCCCAATCACAATTACTATGTTTTTTTCCTATGTTTATACCATAAAAACCCGTAGGCCTTCACGTCCGCTATGATCTCTACTCCCTTTGTCCTAATGCCTCTAAAGAGTAACTCATTGCGAGCCCTCCAAATGCGCCAACACGTAATGACTATAATCCCTTTTATCACCTCTTTATACCTCGGAGAACGCCCACAGTTGTCTGCAATATCCAATAAGTCTTTGATTTCGAACGCGAAAACATATGGGATACCGCACCATCTCGAGATCGCCTGCCAAATACTAGTGGAAAACGCACAGGCAGTGAACATATGCATAGCCGTTTCGTCTGCTTCGCTGCAAAATACGCACCCCGTATCCGCCACATATATGTTTCTTCGAACTAAAGCATCTTTCGTAGGAATACGCTCCATTAAAGCCCTCCACATGAATATGTTGCATTTTATAGGGATCTACTTAACCCACTTGAAACCTGGACTCAAGCTTTCAGTTGTAGATTTTGATCGCCATGATTTTATTGCCGCTACTGCGAAGCCATCCTTCGATCCGTGCCATTGCCACTCGTCTCTCTCGTCCGTAAGCTGTAATCCTGCAAGTTTATTAGTTAAATCCGTCAATTCCAAAATCTCGTCCATGAGATAGGCCTCCTCCACTGCCACAAAAACGAACATATACCATCGTCCATGAACACCCGATCTGAAACCGTACAAAACTTATCTTCTTCTATACGGAATAAATTCGGATATTTCCTTTTCAAAGCCGAACCATCTACCCATGGATCTAACCAAAATTGAGTCCTCTTACCATCACCAACTTTACTACGAATTAATGATCCAAAGTTTTGGCCATCGATCTTGACTTTATAACCAAGCTTTACTATACTCGACCACACACTCCCACTACAGTTAGTAATCATCGGATAAAACTCCCACTTTCTAGCTTTAGCATGAATCGCCTCAATCACTTTCTTCCACAACGAGTCATAATCTACTCTATATCTCCATAACCATTTAAGCACAAGAGCATTATTACAATCTTCTAGTTTATTCAAACCCAACCCTCCTTTACTCCTAGGCGTGGCCACCTTCTCCCAAGCCACCCAATGCATTTTCGTGACCTCGTCAGAACCACCCCATAAAAACTTTTTAATCAACCCTTCCAATGTCATAATTACTTTTCTTGGTGCTTTGTAGAGAGAAAAATAGTAATTAGGGAGACTTTGGAGAACCGATTTAATCAAAGCAACTCTACCTCCAATGGACAAAACCTGCACTTTCCATTTCGATAACCGATTTCTAAACACTTCCACCACCGGGTCCCAATTTCTTACCCGGTTTATGTTTGCACCCACCTTAATACCAAGATACACAAACGATAATGATCCCGCCTTGCATCCCATCATTACCGTATGGTTTAGAACTTCTTCATTATCGACCCCAATACCATATAAAGTCGATTTATTGATGTTAATTTTCAAACCTGAGCACAAATAAAAAACCCTCAACATTCTTTTGACATTGTTGAAATTAAAATTTGACCATTCACCAGGAATCATAGCATCGTTTGCATACAAGAGATGATTGATCTTCGGGCCGTTATTTAGAAGTTGAATACCCTCAAACACCCCAACATCACTCGCTCTCCTAAAAATGCACGTAAACGCTTCCATTACAAAAAGAAACAAGAAAGGAGAAAGCGGGTCCCCCTGTCTGATCCCCTTTTCACAATCAAACTGGAAAGTTGGCGAACCGTTAACCAAAACTGATGATTTAGCCGAAGTCAGAATACCACAGATCCAATCACACCAAATAGACGGGAAGCCTTTCTGGTGTAGAATGTCTAGCAAAAATTCCCAGTGTACATTGTCATAGGCCTTTTCAAAATCAATCTGCAACATAAAAATATTTTTCCCCAGTCGCTTAGCCCAATTAATTATCTCATTAATCACAAGAGGCCCATTGAGAATGAATCTTCCTGTAAGAAATGCACTTTGCGTATCTTCTGTTATCTTCCCCATCACCATTTTCAATCGGTTAGCAAGCACCTTAGATATAACCTTACTCACCACACCAATAAGATTAATCGGTCTGTACTCTATCAAGTCGATTGGCGCCTTCGATTTTGGAACCAGGGTTATGAAAGACGACCCCACGCCGGGACTTATAGTTCCTGTCTCATAAAATCTTTGCAAGATCTCCAAAAAATTACCTGAAAAACAACTCCAAAATCGTTTAATAAATTTAAAATTAAAACCATCAGGACCCGGAGCTTTATCATCCCCGCACCCGAACACCGCCTCCTTAATTTACTTCTCCGTAAACGGACTACTAATGCCCTCCGCCTCTTCCTCCGATAACTCCTTCATACCGTGACAAAATAAATGTGGCCACGATCTACACCCCTCCACAAACTTCCTTCTAAAAACTTGAAACACCTCTTTTTTTTAACAATCATAGGCCTAGACTCCCATTCCCCATTAATCAATAAACCAGAAATTGAATTACTCGCTTTCCTCTTGTTTATGAGCCTGTGGAAGAACTTTGTATTATCATCACCATACATCGCCCACCTACATCTAGATTTTTGTTTCAAATCCTTATATTTATAGTCTTCAATTTCCTTAACTCATTTCATGCATTCAACCCAAACCCAATTCTCCTCCTCCGATAGATCTCTGTCCTCCACTAACTTATCTAACTGCTCAAGTTCCCCTCTTAAAATCTTCTCTTCTTCCATTTCTTTATTTCGAACATCATCCTTCCACCTAGTAATAGTTTTTCTCAACGCCATAAATTTATTCATAAGGACCACATCTGGGTAACCACATTCATTAAGTTCTTCACAAGTATTTTTAGCCAACACCTCAAAGTCTTTTCTCTCTAACCACGAATTAAAAAACTTAAAAGGTTTCGGACCAAAATTAAACCACACCGTCTTCAACATTATTGGCCTATGATCCGGTATACCTTTTTGGAGCTTTCTATACTGTGCCGTTGGCTACCTATTAAAAACCTCCCAGCAAACAAAAATTCTATCTATACGACTCATCTTATTACCTACCGCAAAAGTAAACTTACTACCTTTCAAACTAAATTCATGTAATCCTGCTTCTTCAATGAACATATTAAAATCTTTCGCAGCATTTTGATTAAAATTAGAGTTTCTTCTTTCAACTTCCAAGCGAACCGAATTAAGATCCCCAACAACTATCCATAAACCACTTCTAGTATGCATAACCTCTAAAATTTCAGCCCACAATTGACGTTTCTCCGTATCACGTTGCGGAGCATATATGTTTAGATCATTACATTCAATCGCTAAGCCTTTCAAAACACCACTAACCAGCAAAAAAGCTCTATTTTTAACAGAACTTGACGTTTCAAAAACCTTTTTATCCCACATACTAATTATACCCCCGATCTACCATATGGATTAACATAATCAAAATCAAACTCCCCTCGGCCCCCAAAACCACCCAACTCCCTCTCCAAGACAGTCGAACATAGCGATTCTTGAAACATGACAAACCCCACCTCTTATTTTTTTTCTAATCTCCCTGAACCAAACATCTTTACCCACCACCCCCAAACCACGAACATTCAAAGACACAAAATTCATGAGTTACCTGATTGATACCCTTCTCGTCGTATTGACAATGCAATCTGTTCTAAAAAATCCCCAATATTAGAAGCTCCCAACTTCGCTCCTACTTCTATAGTGTTGTTCGTCTCCACTCCAAACGGATCCCCTGAACTTTTGTCGACATGGAAATGTTGTTGTGTTTGCTGACCAGATTCAACCACCTCTTCGTTCTCTTCATTATCAAGTTGATTCAATTGTATGTGCTCTGTGGTTGCCGAATTCACTTTATCGTTTAAATCAGGAGTAACAAACTCTACTAGACAGCTTACATTCTCCTCCATAGACCCATCAGAATTTTCAGGCCCACTATCCACCAAGCCCAATAACTTATTTAAACCAAAAGGATCCCTATTACGGGCTCTTTTTTGGGCCTTTCAACCTGTTAAGGAGACACCGAATTTCTCTGCCTAACTGCCTTTTTTTAAATTTCCTAGTCCCCATTCCTTCCTTTGACTTACCATTGAAGTTATTGAAACCAAATTGAAAAAACTTGTCATATTCTCCTTGTTTCGTATTTTCCAACAAATCACCATTAGAAGCAAAATTACCTTCCTTTATGACCGCAGTTTCCTCATTTAGATCGTGACCGACATCCGACGCTGGCTGCAATGAAACATCCTCACCGGTAACCATATTCCGGTCACCTGAATGATCATCATCCGCACCCGATCGTACTTCCATCGAACCCGACTCCTTAGACACATCTTCCTCATCAATTAAACAATCCGGAATCCAATCGTTCTGTTTTTCTTCCAATCTCGCTCTAAACATTTTATCATGCCACCGGATAGACACCATTTGATTAATTCGGTTTACTTCGCCCACAAGGATTCCAATGCACACGTAAGACAAATCCCCCTCTTCGTCAGTTAATTGTGCCGGCTGCATATTCAGACCAAATTTAGCACCAATTTGATTAAAAACAACATTATCAGCAATACATCAATACATATACATATTGGAACCCCAAAAATCTTTAACCAGGCGATCCTTTCATTGACGAAAACCCGTCCTTTCCACACCGCCACCTTAGAAAACGACTCCTTCCACTTCGCCTCATCTGACAAAAACAATGACGCCTCTAATTCATTATCAAAAACCAACATAACGGAAAGAACGCCCACATATTTAATCACTACGCCATTCGTAACCTCTCCAGAACCCAGTTTCGGAGATTAATCAGTCTCTGAAAATCCTTCGCCCGACCAACAACCGCTCTGTCACACCATATAGAAAAAGCATTGATTTCAGGATCAACTGTAATGTCTTCGTCTGGTTGTTTATTGATTAACATATCATGGAACGACCTTCCCCCATAGCCATGCATACTACCACCACCGTTCTCATTTGAAGCCACTTTTTCTTCATTTGGTTTTTTATTTTCCCCATCTAATTTATTACGGTCACCAATCTCCCCATCTATCTTATGATGGACATCATTAACTTTAACCTCCTAACCCAAAATCTTACCATCAACAAATTTCGCAATAGTAATGAACAGTCTCTCATCTCTAATCTTTATGTTCCCCATCCTTGTTTCCATATCTTGCTTATTATTAACTCCCACAAAATTAACGAATGCAAATCTCTAGCCATACTTATTGAGTTTTCTAGCCACATAAACACCATCAATGGTTCCATACTCCTTAAGAGCACTCTTGATATCCTCAACCGAACACTTCTCTGGGATGTTTGCTACGTAAAATTTTGTAATCTGCTGTGTCTGTCTGTTATCTTCCTTCTGTCCATCCCTATCTCTTCTTCTCTCCGGAACCTGCTGCCACACCTCCGTCGCCGGTCCCCTCCTCCCAAGACTCATAACCGACAAAAAGAAAAACGAAACCACGGAACTTTAAAAGGTTAATAGGATTCGAACCGATGAAGCTAAACTATCGACGACAGCCGCGACCGATATCAGACCTACTAAGAAATCAAGAAACCGGGTAAAACAAGCAAACTAAAGAAAAAATAAAAGAAACTACGAACGGATCCAACCAGCTCGAAAGGTGAATGGATGAAATGACAAAACTGAATAGGGAGAAAGGTATCGACGAGGCTCACAAAAGGAATGAGAACCAAGTAACCTTGCACACTATTCCGAGATGTTCCTCATCATCGAGCACTTCCGACGTCGGCGTTTAGGGTTTTTTTTACAAAAGATTTGGAATGGATCTACAACATACTCAGCGTAATCGAAACGAAAACGAAATGGAGATATGAGGTAACGTATCAAAGACGAAAGAATGATGAAATTGAAAATGAAAAGAAAAAGGAGAATGAAGGAAGGTACCTGTAGGGTTAACGGCGACAGAGGGTTGAAATTAATGGAGATACCTAATATACTAATTAATTAAACCAAATAATAAAAACCAATCTCCCTAATAATCTTGACGTGTTTCTTCATCAAAGAAGTGTCGGCTCTTCCTCTTGTATCAAGTTGGCTTCGTTGTCTTTGTTTTTCCACTTTGTGCACTCATAACTAAAGTGCCCGAAAACTCCACAATCAAAACACTGAATTCCACTTTTATCGCCTCGACCCAATCCTCTTTCATTGTTCCTCCCATGGCTTCTTCCACGTCCACTACTTTCACCATGATTTTGTTCATTCACCATCAAAAGTTGTCCTTGTTCCCCCCCTTTCTCACCATAGCTTTTGAGTCTTTCCTCATACGCCTTAAGTCTTCCAACCGCTTCATCAAAGAGCATCGTATCCAAGTCGAAACACTGTTCGATAGAAGCCACAATTTGAAGAAACCAATGTGGCATTACATCAAGTATCCTTCTCACTATTTCTTGTTCCTCAACTTCATGCCGAAGACTCCTCAACTTTGAAATTGTTGAAGCATATTTGTGTGGATGCGGCTCGTTTCGGTTCGGCTCCGTGACGAAGTGAAGACCGAGGTCAAGATATCCTCCTATCTTGACTCGGTACGACGTTTAGATTGTATTTAATGTAAAACAGTTGCGCATGTACAGACTGTTAGTTGTTTGTTTATTGTTTCTTGCAGTCTGTTGGTGTTCTGCAAGCTTCTGTTTGTTGTAGTCTTTTCAACGAAAGACCTTGATCCCATCTGGAAGTCCACGCAGAACCTTCTTCGTGGACATGATGTTTCGCTGATAATGGTCCTCACGAAGTATAGCAGTCAACGAAGAACTGTATTTCGTTGACTTGGGTCACGAAAAACCCCATCTATCGTGGGTAGGGGCGGAACCACCATTATATTAGCCGGAGCACGGGCTACGGCTCAACTTTGTCTCTGAAGTGTAATTTTTTTCCTTTTTTCGCAGTTTTATGTATTGTTTATATGTATTGGATACCCGTGAGCAAATGTTAAAAAAGAAAAGAGCGAATATAATTGAATTTTTTACGGTGGCAACTAACTCCGATGACTGGGTTAGAAGAAAGAAGGTTGAGGAAGACGAAGTACTGTATAAGAGTTAAAAGTTTATCTATAATATTAAATATTAATTTTACTATATGTAGTATCCAATAGAAAAGAGATGGAAAGTTAGACATACATACACAGATAGTGACATAAAGTAAAATAAATTCATTTTATTATTACACATTCTCTTTTATCTTATTTATTTAGTTGGATAAATTCTTAAGGTTTTCGTATATTACTTTACTCTGTCTGTTTTTTTTAGAGTATTAGTTCTTTTTGTTTCATTATATTTTTTACTTTTTTCTTTACTGATTATTAATTTTTTAGTAAACTGTTTTATCTTTGAAATGTATAAATAAATTATGTATAGTATAGATCTATACTTTTTCTAACTTTTTTAATAAAAAATGATCAAATCCTTAAATAGCAATTTAAGTAATGTTAATAGTATTCGGTCATCGTTTTTGTGTTGTATACTACATTGATTGTTAAAAAGAAAAAAAAAATAGAAGTCAACGCACGATTGTTAATATAAAAACAAAATATTAGTCAAACCATAACGGTCACCATCTGAAAGTACGGTAAAAAAAGTATTCATTTTATGAATTAGGTTAAAAAAAATTAGGATACCCCAAAATTTTTTGTCTAGTTCCGCCACTGTCGTGGGTCATGGTTGTTCGCAGGATGATACTCACGAAGAACCCATATTCTTTGTGGGTTAACATCTTTCGTGGGCCAAGTTATAGGCCCAATACCTCTTTCCTGAGGTTGCAAACATTTTGGCTATAAATACAGAACTTGCACCACAGAACAGATAGAGAGCACACAAGTAAAGTTTGATAGCATTTTCTTGTACTATCCTTGTAACCAAACTCTGCTGGAATTTATACATGAGCTTTAATCTTTGAATCTTTCTTGTCTTTTGTGTTCTTTGGCTTGGTTTGCACATACACCTGGATTACGCACTCGTGTGTGTGTTACACAACAAGGGAGTAGGTTTATCTTGATCCTCCGAGTGGACCTACAAGTGGTATCAGAGCTTTGGCTCGAGCTTTGGCTCGAGCTTTGGCTCGAGCTTTGGCTCGAGCTTTGGCTCGAGCTTTGGCTCGAGCTTTGGCTCGATTCCTTGTTAAAGCTAAGCTTTTTGTTGTGTTTTTGAGCAAGTCTTTGAAGGTTTCTGAAAGTTTACTTGAGTTTAAAACAAGGTATTCAAGTTTTTGAAAGAAAAATGGGTTAACAGTCAAGGAAAACTTGTTGTTTGCTGAATATTTTTACAAAAAACCTTGTCAAAATACATGGAGACATGTTTAAATACGGTTTTTTCTTGAAATTTCTTGCAAACTTTTAGTTCGACAATTTTTCCGGTGAGGTGTTTGGCCGGAAAAGTCACCGGAATATTCCTTGTTGAAAAGATAACCTTCAAGATCTTACAGAAAACTTGATTTTTCGAATGTACATTTTTAACTAAATTTGGTATACTTGCTACCAACTTTCCATATTAAGAGAACAAGATTCTGCTTTAAATGGAAACATTCTAGCAACATTTAGACGAAAAACTTTGTTGTTTTGCCGTGTTCTGGTTTCACTAAGAATCACATCTCATGAAACAGTGCCTTCAACGAAACATACATTTCATGAAAAACCACACTCACGAAACATACACTCTGCTGGCATTTATACATGAGCTTTAATCTTTGAATCTTTCTTGTATTTTGTGTTCTTTGGCTTGATTTGCACATACACTTAGATTCCGCACTCGTATGTGTTTTACACAACAAGGGAGTAGGTTTATCTTGATCCTCCGAGTGGACCTACAGAAACCAATCCGCTTAACTTAGTAGCACAATCATCAACGAGCTCTCCTTTCTTCATCTTCAAACCATCAAGCTCTCTTCTTAGCGTTGCAATTCGAGCCGTCCTTACCCGATCTACACCCAAGTATCGTACTTTTAAGCCATCCCACCCTTGATCCATGTGGCTCGACATTTCCAACACCATCCCTTCCGGTATTGCTTGAAACAAAAAGGCTAGAGCTTGTTTTGACTTCTTAGCATCCGGTTCTTCCCCAAGCATCCTTGGTTCCACCGTCTCCAATAGGCCATGTGCATCCAAGATGGACTTAACTTTGATAGCCAATACTGGATAGTTGGCTGCGGTCAAAGTCGGAACTTGGTACGACACTGAACCCGCTGCTTATGCTGGTACCATCGCCATTCTTTTTTGTTGAACTACTAGAACAAAACTTTTGATCTTTCTTTTGAGTTACGGTCGTCTTCTTCGGTCTCGGTCTAGTTGTCGCCGGTCTTTTGCGGCTCGTCGGTCTTCTTGGGCTTACGTCAGAATATAATTTCAGGCAACAGTCTTCTTCTCGTCTGTTCTGATCCGGCGTCGGTCTATATCGGTTTTCTCCGTTTTCCACTAGAACTCTCTTTTTGGCAGCGGCCAAGGTCACAGTCTTCAGTCTTCTATGTCTCCCGTCAGAACAAGCTTTTCGACGGCGGTCTTCTTGTCACCTGTTTTTCTTCTCCGGCGATGACGGTCTATCTCGGTGTTCAATCTTCTGCTACGATTCTCATGAAATCGCTGCTTCCTTTCGAGCCCTAACCCGGGCGCTCTGTTACCAAATGTTGGTTCAGGCCCCAAATCTCACTCTCAAACTCAGTCAACCCCATGACTTTCTACCATTTATTTGACCACTAATAAAAACAACCTAATATACTAATTAATTAAACCAAATAATAAAAACCATATGTCAAGATTAATTCTAATAAATCTCTTGTAGGGTACAGGATTTTCTCGGTATTTGGTATGAATTTGGAAGTAGATGATTCACATGGGCGTTCCAGTATTCAATAGATAAAATTAAGCATCATCCAACAATATTCTCACTTCATGAATTTCATCACTAAAAATCAAAGAGAAAGACTTTATATTCATTATCTATAGGATTAATTGTATAGACAGTTATGATGGTTGCTGATTCCCTGATAGAAAGACTTTATATTCATTGTCCATAGGATTAAATGCATAGATAGTTATGGTGGTTGTTGATTGCCTGATATAGAGTTTATGATTGATTGTGGTTGTTTAGTATTGTTATGGTCATGTTAAATGAGACACGAGTC
The DNA here is from genome assembly GCA_030545235.1 of Helianthus tuberosus. Lineage (NCBI taxonomy): Eukaryota > Viridiplantae > Streptophyta > Magnoliopsida > Asterales > Asteraceae > Helianthus > Helianthus tuberosus. Next base: position 82,691,654 of record CM060354.1, read on the forward strand.
ACACTGTAAAAGTAATACTAGGATGCTAACATCATTATCATGGAATGCAGGCACAGTATGTTAGAAACGATCCGGGCTATATTGATTGTAAGAAGAAGGAATGTAAAAAAATTGATAAGGGGGGCAAATGTTTGGTGACAACATGCAGTGCATCAATCACATTTCATGTTATCAACATTAGAACTAGTATCCAGTTTGTCTTCTTTGGTGCTGGATTTTGTTAGACAAGTAGGGTTAAATATATAAGCTAGATACAATACATAATTATGTTACATATTAGATTAAATATTACTTAGAGTAGTATGTCTTATTTATTTATTATTTGGGGGGCGGTTATCACATGTATACCCCGGACACATACATATACTTTCAGATGTATCATTTTATGTTTTATCAATTCATTTATGAACAAAGAGAGATCTGCAGAACCCTAATCACATACGAATATTGCAAGGAATTCCAACATAGTGGTATCAGAGCCACAATGATCCAAACATCGTTTTCAATTCAATCAACTGCATTCACGAAGGATCAAAAGAAGATGAATCAATCACAGGGAATTCAAACCCAAATTCCCAAACACACTGGACAAAATTATTACCACTGGCATATTCAAATGAAAGTGTTACTCGAATCGCAAGAATTATGGAACATCGTCGAAGAGGGATATCAAGAGTTGGGAAATAATCCAACAAACGAAGCCAACACTGCATATCGAGAGTCAATCAAGAGAGATAAACGTGCTCTGCACATAATATTTCAATCAGTAAATGATACCGTATTCGAAAGGATCGCTATGGCAAATTCATCAAAGGAGGCTTGGAATATTCTACATAAATCATACAGAGGGGAAAATCGCGTAAAAACTGTAAGACTTCAAACTCTTAGATGTGAATTTGATGGGTTAAAAATGAAAGATGGGGAATCGGTTGAAGAATATTTCAATAGAATAACCCTAATAGTGAATCAGTTAAGAATGAATGAAGAAAAGATTAGTGAACAACGAATTGTAGAAAAAATTCTACGTAGCATGACTCGAAATTTTGAGTCGGTTGTAATCACTATAGAGGAAACTAAGAATTTAGAAGATGTTTCCACCGAAGAATTAATGGGAATCCTGCAATCCCATGAGTTACGAATGAAAAGATATGAAGATCCTCCGATTGAACATGCATTTCAAATTCAAAATGCCAATCAAGAAAAGTTTCGACCAAATCGAAACAGTGGAGTAGGAAGAGGACGTGGTAGATTTAGAGATCGATACTCAAGTTCCATTAGATGTTATAACTGTCAAAAACTAGGCCACATTGCCAAGTTTTGCAAACAGAAAGAGGAAAACGGTAGTACAGATAACATGTTAATTCATCAAGAGGATGAACCGGATGGAAAGGAAACAGATGATTCGATGTTCATGATTCTGAATATGGAAGAAACAGTGAATGATGATTATTGGTATTTAGACAGTGGTTGCAGCAACCACATGACAGGAAACCGAGACCTGTTCATAACGTTAGACGAGTCGATAAGAAAAGAGGTACGAACCGGAGACGATAAGAAGTTAGAAGTTTTAGGCAGTGGGGAGGTCATGATTATAATACAGGGACGAAGCAAAAGGATACAAAATGTATTTTATGTCAAAGGTTTAAGACATAACTTCTGAGCGTGGGACAACTTATAAAAAAAGGTTACATGGTTAAATTTCAAGAAGGTAAATGCATTATAAAGGATGTTAGAAATGAAACTTTGGGTGTCATAAGGATGACGAACAACAAAATGTTCCCTCTCAATCCTGGAAAGGATTTAACATTAGCATTGACCATGACTACCAAGGAAACCTCTACACTATGGCATAAGAGGTATGGACATGTGAATCTAGATACACTAGCAGATATGGGGAACACAGATTTAGTGTATGGACTACCAAAAATTTCTAGAGACATAAGCATATGTGAAGGATGTATATCGGGCAAGCAAGCAAGGAAATGTTTTCCAAATAAAACGAAGTGGCAAGCGACTAAACCACTTCAACTTATCCATTCAGACATATGTGGTCCGATGAGAACGGAGTCAATTAGTGGATGCAGGTACTTCATTACCTTCATTGACGATTATTCTAGAAAAACTTGGGTGTACTTTCTTAAACTCAAGTCCGAGGCATTGAATTATTTCAAAATATTCAAAGCATTAACCGAAAATTAATCGGATCACATGATAAAGACATTAAGAACAGATCGTGGAGGAGAATATTGTGGAAAATTATTTCAAGACTATTTGAAAGAAAATGGAATTCATCATCAACTCACCAACAGTTATACACCCCAACAAAACGGGGTAGCTGAAAGAAAAAACAGAACACTAATGGAGTTAAGTCGAAGTATGTTGAACATGAAGAAATTACCAAACAAATTCTGGGCAGAGGCAATAGCCTGCACCACGTACATACTGAATCGAACGGTCACAAAGACTAGACCAAATACAACTCCATTTGAAACATGGAATGGAAGAAAACCAAATGTGGAGCACTTTAAAGTTTTCGGTAGTGTAGCTTATGTTCACATACCCAAACAGTAATGGAATAAATTGGATGATAAAACGGAGAAGATGATATTTGTCGGATACAGTGGAAATAGTAAAGGATATAAGCTGTTTAATCCTTTAACTAACAAGATCACTATAAGCAGAGACGTGATCTTTGATGAAAATAAAAGGTGGGTCATTAACAATGAATCAAACGAGACTCCATACATGATAATGGAGGATAATGCAGCACCAATGAATCAAGGTATAAATGATCAGATCTATACCGATGATCATCATGAATCAAATCCCGTTCAACCTGAAAGCATAACAGACGATGTGGAAGTAAACTCCGGAGTAACAGGATCACAGCAAACACAACAAAATCAAGACAATAGTGAGTTAGATCCTACTCTAAGTCAAAATCAGCATAATGACGAAACTTCCTCTACTGATTCTGAAAACGAAACAATTCGTACAAGAAACATCAACAGTGTGTATAGAGACACGAGGGCATTAACTAATGAAGAAATACTACAAAAGTATAATGAAAATCAAGTGATCAACTTTGTACTCTATGCTAGTACAGATCCCACCACCTACGAAGAAGCCAGTAAAGATGGAAAATGGATTGATGCAATGGATAAGGAAATGGAATCAATCTACAAAAATAAAACCTGGGATCTGGTTGATCCCCCGAAAAATCAGAAACCTATAGGGGTTAAATGGATCTACAAGACAAAGTATGATGAGAAAGGAAATGTAGATAAATACAAAGCAAGACTGGTGGTGAAAGGGTATAAACAAAAGTTCGGAATAGATTATGTAGGTCCCTCTCCTTATGAGGTCAAACCTTATCCTTGTTATATTAACACACTAGCGAGTGCGGAATCCAAGCTAGCATGCAAACCGAGTTGAGACAAGTATAAACACAAAACACACAAGGTTCAACGATTAACACCACTTGTATTAATGCGTATGAAAGGTTCCGGTTACAAGCACAAGGTTTACAAATCTGTATTGCAAACTCTCTAGTGTGTGTGTGTTCTTGACAGAATGCTCTCCTTATCTCTCGAGTGTATCTATCTGTCTCTTGTCTCTCTCTCAAGTGCCTTTTAAAAATGAACACAACACATGGGTATTTATACCCGACACAGCAGCTATGGTCGAAGGATACGGTAATCTGGTCGAAGGATCATCTATCGACCAGAATTCTACCGAAAGATCCATACATACCTCGAAGGATGATATCCTTCGAGGTCCATCTGTATCTATCGAAGACATTATCTTTCGAGGTCATCGAAGGATACAATCCATCCTTCGATGACATCCTTCGACACAAGCATGTTTCAATCAATGTGCTAACTGTTTGGCCAAGTCAAACCGGAGGATGGTTGACTTGGTCAAACTTACATCGAACGCACATAACAAACCTAACACAAGACATCGTTTTGTATCATGACACAATACAGACAAAGTACAGACACAAGTAGCTTTGTCTTGATCTTCGTGTCTTCGAGTCGAAACCAAGTCGACTTTAGCTGAGTTGAACCGAGCCGAGTCGTGTCCACAAAATATGCATCAACAAACTCCCCCTTGGACGCTACTCGTGAGGTTCAACTTCGATGTCTTCCACGTCGGAGGATCTTCAAAGTCTTCACGTGTCGTAAGTAGAAAGTGTATCAACAAACTCCCTTTTTCATTTAGGTAGTGTGTCAATAAACTCCCCCTTAGATTGAACTCTCCATTGAGTCATGCTCGTGAATCTTTTGATTTGTCAATTCTTCAGATCCTTGTGGTGTTGATGAAGGGTCAGCGGCAACTCGATCATTTTATCCTTTGAGTGCCTCCACTTCGTGTCTTCGTTCCAAAGCTTGTCATCGAACATGTTCTCCTCGCCTTTAGCATCTGCACATGCAAGAAGGCTAAACGCATAATGAGAAGAACCGCTTGGAATATAGTTAACATATAAACAAACGACACATATGAGATCAAATCTCAATCAAACACCAACCGACAACAGTTTGAAAGTTTAGAAAAATATTCAATTTTAATCCTTTAACTTTAAAAACTTGTTAAACTTCGACAGATTATAAAGATGCAATTGTTTTTCGGCTTACGATCAGGATTATTGGGTAGGATAGACTCGAGTTCCAACATCAGTCAATCAAAAATAAACTAGAAGCAAAATCTTTTTGGATTTTATAAAGTTTATATTAAAACACACCTAAAATATTTTTGGAATTTTTCATTTTTCAAACGTAAAGACGGAAAACAATAAATAAATATATACAAGAATCATAAACTAAAAATAGTAAATAAATATCTACAGACATTCTTTTTGCGAGTTTCGAGGGTAAGAGAATCATATCAGTGTACGGTCATGTCAAAACGCTCTTGTTGTTCTATTAGTTAACATTAAGATAAGCATCCTATAACGATTATCGGTATTGTTGTCCACATAAACTCAACTTATCATTTGTAATCATGGCGAGGGGATACGTTAAGGTATGATTTATACTTACCGACCGGTGTTCATCCACATCACGACACATTCCCGTATCAAGGTATGCACGAGAGTTCATCTTACCGGTGAGTATACCGATTATCATCTGTTTGACCGTATATGATGTGAGATTCTCACTTATTTTGATTGAAAACAAGCCCTATGTGATATAATCACTTATTGATGAGGAACTTGATTTTCGATGCATGAGGGCACAGGAGCAAGTCCGTGAACAGGTCAGTACTTTCGTACAGCAGAGAGACGAACTTGACTCCCGGAAAGAATTTGTGATATTTTATCACTTATTTTGTTTGGACATGTGATTGTTGATCACTTATTGAGGTCGAATGCAGTATGTAATATGTACACGTATGTATGGTATCATGGAAGATCTAGACTTGCGTCCCCGTTATTTTTCGGTAAAAGATACAACCATGATACCCAGATGATAAGCAGCATAAAGACCGAATATCTCAGAACCTCGGCAATCTCTCAAACGAAATTTCGGTACTAAGACCATATGCCAATGAATGGTTCCCACCCAATCTTCAGTCGATTTAAGTTTATATCACCCTGCACACTTTAAAATGATTGTGAGCCTACCGATACATCTTATATAGAGCTGCTTATCGCTTTTTCATTTAAGGTTTAAAGAGGTTTAGACAGACCACTGATGTACTATCATTTTCTCTTTTGCTCGCCAGGAAACTCATTTTTGTTTTTCTAATGTTTTTGTGCTTTTGACATTTTTCGATGTTTTTGAATTTTCCAAGTTTTGGATTTACTCCCCCTAAAATCAACAAACTAAGATAAAATTTTAAAAACACAAAGGTATTTACAAAAATGACTTTCCGATGTTGGTTAACTCATGTTTTACCTCAATGCCGTTAATCTGAAAAGATTTATCGAATTCTGGAAAAAATCAGTTGGCATGTCGGTTTGCGGTGCGGACCATGACAACAGTGTCTGGCCAAAGAGTGCTGTACGAGATGATAATAATTCATAAAGTAGCTTAAATAACGACAAGTATAGGAGAGATTAGAATTTTAAAACCGTATCCTGCAACTGCTTCGTGCATTGCAAGGAATCTGAGTGCTCTCCCAAACTGGATATCCACCCGGTGTGGATTTCAAAGTCGATTCTTTGTAGCTACTGAGAAATCTCTTGACAGCAACAAGATCATAAACCTTTGGGTCCGGCTGGTCTTCCACATTTCACCAGCGAAGGTCTTTGTCTTTCTCTTTCAGAAGAAGTAGTGTGCGGTTGTTCAATCCACGCCAAAGCATCCGCACACCCGGTAGGTTTGTTCAACAAACACATTTTCTTCAATCACACCGCGACGAAATGTACACTGCACGTTCATCTTGTTGATTTTGATCTTCAGACGTGCTGCAGGTGCGTACATTTTGATTTGAATCTACCCCTGGGGACCCGATCAAAGCTTGATTGTAAAAGGCTTTGCATTTTTGTCGAAGCTTTTCAAACTCTTTCAACAGACAATTCTGTTTCTCTTTTCCTTTTCTTTTCTTCTCTCCATCAAAGGCAACAATTTCTTCTGTCGCCTATTTTGTGCATGGACACTCCACTATCAACAATCTTACGACTATCGAAAGTTCCTCCTGGAATATCCTACACACTCACTCAAAGATTAGATGGAAAGGGGGACCCAAGCCTTTGTGGACTTGGGTCGTCCTTGATCATCAAGGAAAGTGATCTCAATCTCCTGATGATTAGGAAAAAGAACCTGCGGTGCTCCCCCTGACTGAGTTACCTGTTTTTGTTTCCAAGCTGTTTGTCCTTTACCAGTATTTGTATTAATTGTTTTAGCATTTACTGGTTTTACAGTTTTAGATTTTGCTTGAACAGGTTTTTCTTCTTTGACCTCTGATTTTAAGGCCTTTTCAATTACCTTTTGATTCTTTTGTTTCAACTTCTTTTCCCTTTCTTTCAAGACACGCGGGTCTTGTTTCGGGGAAAAAGATCGTTTTTGGTAATTGGTTTCTTGGGGAGCCTTCAACTTTTGCAGGTATGGGCAGTATCTTACAATATGCCCAATTGTGCCACACTCAAAACACATTCTCCGCTCTACAAACCTCGGAGAAACATGTTGATGACCAGACTGAGAACCAGACCATGAACTTTGTGATCTAGATGTACTTGGACCTAAATCACATCCGTTTGTATGTTGGGTGTAATTATTCTGATCATTTCGTTTTAAAATTCTAACTTGTTTTACAAAATCAATGTTAGATTTATCCTGAAATGTTTCAAGTTTATCTGTACCCTTGGATCCAACAAAGTTCACTTTCGGTTCTCGCTTCTTAACAGGAGCTCTTTTGTTTTGCACCTTTGGCTGTTGAACCTTAGGTGCTTGAACATTCTTGTTCTGAGCCTTCTTTCCCTGTACCCTACCCTTTCCGGAGTTAACTTGTTGTTTTTGCTCAATTGGTTGTTTTTGGTTTCCGTATTGTTTTCTAACTTGTTCACACGGAATTGGATCACATTGAGTGACGGTTACTTTTCCACTTTTGTTCCCCAAAAACTTATCAATACATCCTTCAAAAATTTGTTCAATTAAATCTTGATTTACATTTTTAATTGGAAAATCTTTGTTAGAGTAGATCTTGTCATCTCCTTTGAGCGTGTACAACAAGTTATTCCCTTCACAACTAGATACAAGGGACTCCATTCCTTTTGACATTTCAGTCTTACTCGGTTCCACTGGTGGATCACACAAGATGTGATTCTCGATTGGAATATCTGTTGTAACCGAGTTAGACTGTTGGTTCACAATCACTACAGACTCATCATCCGATGAATCAGATTCATCATCCGAAGAATCAGTATCCTCAACAATGGGAGAACTCTGTTCCTTAACACACGATGAATCCGTCACATTCTCAGATTCTGATTGACCCGAGGATGATGTACCAGTTGTGAACCCGAGGCCTGCTGCAAAGTCATCTAGACAGAGTGGCACAGTAGGTTCAAAACGGGGCATATCCTCGTCATCAGGCAATTTGGAGTAATTGTGATTCATTGGGGGAGGACATGATTTGAATCCATTACACTTCCTATCCCCCTTTTTCTTTTGAACATCAATAATGTGATCCAAAACATAGCGGGAATTGGAATAGCTTTCCAATTTCTGCTTAATTGTCTCACATTCACATCTAGCTGTTGCTAACTCTACCATTTGCTTTTCAATTGTGTCAATTAAATCATTGTTAGCATGTTGTTTTCTCAAAACAGCCTTTTGTAATTCAGAAACATCATGTTTTAATGACGCAATTGTAGCTTTAAATTCCTTTTCATTTCTGGTTAAAAACAAGTTAGCTTCAGTTGCTTTAGAAAGATCAACAATCAATTCTTGATTGTGTTTGTTTGTGACTTCAAACTGCTTTTCCTGTTCAGCATATTTAACCTTTAAACTATCACAATTTTCACAGCTAACTACAGTGGGTTCATCGACACTTACCTGACCTGATGAACTGTCGACATTAGCCGTAAAGGCTGAATGGAAAGAAAAAGATCCATCTTCAGAGAAGAACTTAGCAAGCTTCTCGGAAGTTCCAGCAGATTTCTGGCAAAGAATAGATCTCCTCTTGCATAATACTTCAGCTTCAGCCAAAAGTTCATCAACCTTCAAATCTAAAGCATCACTTGATAAATCACCAGCATCAAGTGATTCCCCATCCATGCTCCCACTATAACCCGAACTATCTTCATCTTCTGAAGATTCACCAGCAGACACGGGTTCTACTACCTTCTCAGTCACTTTAGCATAACATGCTGTTCCACCATTTCCTCCTTCTCCAAGCTGAAGCGACCAATCACAACCTTCATCTATTTGAACCACGAGTCCCCGGTTGGCATTTGATGACCCTGGTTGGCTTTGGTTGTTGACAGGTATCAACGTACGAACATTGTTCCTGTTCTGGTTCTGCTGGTTGCCTTGATTTCTGAAGGGATTTTGGTTTCCATGCTGAGCTGGTCTTGTGCATTCCCTTTTGAAATGACCCCGTTCACCACAGTTAAAGCATGTCACAGCTTGCTTGTCAAACCCATACTTGGTGTCTTTCTTGCTTTCCAAGTTGGTTCTCCCGGTCCTTTCCATAAACTCCTTTGCTCTTCGAATTGCACTAGCAAGAGCCCATTTGATATCCATCATTTCAAACTCTTCTCTATCCACTTGCTGATAATCTTCATTGGTTAGATTGATATTCCCAATCTGACCTGCAATCAATCCACAATAAGCACTAACCAAGGTGTTCAACATCTCCATATGCTCCTTGGCTATTTCGACACTGACTTTGGAAAAGTTGGAAGTGTCTAATCTGACAGTGTTTGGATTGGAAGTGGCTTGAAAGTTTGAAGAGCTTCCATAAAACCCTTGCTGTTGCGGTTGTTGCTTCTGAGCTGTCGGTTGCACATACTGTTGTTGAGAAGAAGAATTTTGTCTTGGATACATCGAGTATGCTGAAGGATCAAACTGATCTGTTGTGGAAGGTCCGGTGTTTGAGACGAAAGCTGTTTGAAGCTTCGCGTGTTGAGAAGCCGGTTTTTCTCCACTGATACCCCCTGCAATCCCAAAGTACATCTCTGGACTTTGAGGAGTTAGAGTTCTTTTTGCCTTAAGCTTCTCTTCTACATCTTTGTTCTCCAATTTTTGAATTAAATCATAAACAGTGATTGTGTCCAGAACACCGTTTTCTTTGAGAATTTCAAGATAACTGCTCCACTTTGCTGGTAAGCTATCAGCAAATCTCTTCGTCATTTCTTGTGGAGTGGCAGTGACTTTAAAAGCAAACATCTCGCTCAACAAGTGATGGAACCTTGTAGATAAATCTGCCAAAGTCTCATTCTCCACACACGTGAATCCTTCAAACTCTTTCTTCAGTAAATCTTGCTTAATCTTTCTAGATTGAGCATTTCCTTCACATCGTAACGTGAGCATATCCCACAAGCTTTTAGTAGTCGTGCAGTAAACAAACTGGTGGTAAATGTCTCTGTTAAGAGCTTGTGTGAGAATCATGAATGCTTTCTTTTCTAACTCAAACTTCTTCTTATCTTCATCAGACAGAGTGCTGTAAGTTTGTGGATTAGATCCTGCAACTTCCAACTCACTGTCAAATGGAGTGAAGAAACACATCCATAGATCTTGACCTTGCCCCTGAACATAAGTTCTCAACCTTTCTTTCCACCATCCCCAATCATTGATGTGATTTAGCTTTGGCGGTTTTGTGCTTGTACCAGTTTCACTGTCGTTCTGCATCATAGATTGAATGCTGCTGCTTTGATTTGTGACCAATGCCCATTGATTTGCAGTTATCATTGCAGCTTGAGTTGGGGCAATAGCTCGCAAGAATGCATTTTTGTCAAACTCTGGCTCAGGTTGTGTAGCTGATGATTGTGGAGTCGAAGTTAATTGAGTCCACCACTCACCGTTTGTTCCCATTTTATAAAAATTAATATATTAAGTGAAGATTGATTTTTTTTTTTTTTTTTTTAAAAATAATTTTCACAAACTATGTTAAAATTTTGAATAGAAACAAACAGCCGAAAGATCTCTGATCGAAAGACCTGCAAAACACAAACTGTTAAACTTAAACAGATTAGGATCGAAAGACCAACACTAGTTCGAAAGACAGACACTTGTTCGAAGGATCAACAGTGTTCGAAAGATCACTGTTGAGTTTCGAACGATGACTTCGAAAGATTCTCCAAGACGAAGGATCCTTATCTTTCGAAATGCAACAGTAGCTCGAACAATATATCCTTCGAAAAGATTCCTTGGCTCGAAAGATAACTCACTGACTTCGAAAGATGTTCGAAGGATGGGTATCTGTCGAACCTCCTTGATCGAAAGATGATCTTTCGACTTCGAAGGATATCTTTCGATGAGCTCTGACACAGTTGACAAATGTGACAGGTTGGTGAGAAAGGTGACGGGTTGGTGCGCAACTTTCGGCAGAAGGTATGTTCAGACGTGCTTTCTGCCAAAACCAGATTTGGTTTGAATATTTTAACCAGTTGACCTTTCCCAATGCACAAACAACTTTCAACAATAATAAAACAAGATCAAAATATGTAACACTTTGAAAAACACTTGAATATTAGTTGAAGATATGAAGAACAAACCCAGAAAATTTAAATTTTCCGGTAAACCGACAACTGCCGAACACGAGTTTTGGCCGAAAATTCAATAAAAACCACTCTTTAACATGTGAAAGAGATAAACAACAAAGTTTTTTTTTTTTTTTTAAAAAATTCAGCAAAACAAGCAGATTTTCGAAGTTTTAAACACAAAATTTCCAGAAAATATAAACTTCAAAAGTCCGAAACACACTCTAAAACACTCGGTTTTAACAAGGAAAAGAGCCAAGGCTCTGATACCACTTGTAGGTCCCTCTCCTTATGAGGTCAAACCTTATCCTTGTTATATTAACACACTAGCGAGTGCGGAATCCAAGCTAGCATGCAAACCGAGTTGAGACAAGTATAAACACAAAACACACAAGGTTCAACGATTAACACCACTTGTATTAATGCGTATGAAAGGTTCCGGTTACAAGCACAAGGTTTACAAATCTGTATTGCAAACTCTCTAGTGTGTGTGTGTTCTTGACAGAATGCTCTCCTTATCTCTCGAGTGTATCTATCTGTCTCTTGTCTCTCTCTCAAGTGCCTTTTAAAAATGAACACAACACATGGGTATTTATACCCGACACAGCAGCTATGGTCGAAGGATACGGTAATCTGGTCGAAGGATCATCTATCGACCAGAATTCTACCGAAAGATCCATACATACCTCGAAGGATGATATCCTTCGAGGTCCATCTGTATCTATCGAAGACATTATCTTTCGAGGTCATCGAAGGATACAATCCATCCTTTGATGACATCCTTCGACACAAGCATGTTTCAATCAATGTGCTAACTGTTTGGCCAAGTCAAACCGGAGGATGGTTGACTTGGTCAAACTTACATCGAACGCACATAACAAACCTAACACAAGACATCGTTTTGTATCATGACACAATACAGACAAAGTACAGACACAAGTAGCTTTGTCTTGATCTTCGTGTCTTCGAGTCGAAACCAAGTCGACTTTAGCTGAGTTGAACCGAGCCGAGTCGTGTCCACAAAATATGCATCAACAGATTACCAAGAAGTATTTGCACCGGTGATTAGATTCGAGACAGTACGTTTAGTACTGGCGCTCGCAGCTCAAAATGACTGGTACTTACATCAAATGGACGTAAAAAAGGCGTTCTTAAACGGAAGACTGAAGGAACAAGTCTATATAGATCAACCACAAGGATATATCAAACCGGGAGAGGAAGCAAAGGTATGTCATCTAAAACGAGCTCTGTATGGTTTAAAACAGGCACCAAGAGCTTGGTACAGCAGAATAGATACGTACTTCGTACACCACGAATTTAGAAAATGTACATATGAGCGTACGTTATACATTAAAGATACCAAAGACGGAAAATTGGTAATATGCTTATATGTGGATGACTTAATCATAGCCAGTAACTCTATGAAGTTAATTTCTGAGTTCAAAGATGAGATGAAAAAGGAATTCGAGATGACAGACATGAGAAAGCTGCATTACTTTCTTGGCATGGAAGTCTCCTATGAAGATGGCAATATAATTCTATCACAAAAGAAATACATGAAAAATCTGCTTGAAAAATACAGAATGAGTCAAAGCAATACAGTTTTGACACCGATGGAATACGGATTGAAACTATCAAAGGACGACCCGGAAGAGTTCATAAACGAAAGCATTTATAGAAGCCTAGTAGGAAGTCTAATGTATTTGACAAATACTAGACCAGACATAATGTTCGCAGTAAGTAAAATAAGTAGGTTTATGGAAGCTCCTAAACGAAGTCATTGGGAAGCAGCCAAGCGCATACTCAAATATGTTAAAGGAACTCTTGATCAAGGAATTACATACTCCAAGGGTGGAAAACAGAAACTAATAGGGTTTAGTGATAGTGACTATGCAGGAAATGTGGTTGATAGTAAAAGTACATCCGGATACATCTTCCACCTAGGATCTGGACCTATATCGTGGCAATCAAAGAAACAAAAGGTAGTTGCACTCTCTTCAACGGAGGCAGAATACATGGCTCTAACCTTAGCCGGATGTCAAGCAATATGGTTAAAAGGAATTTTAGATGAATTACAAGGAAAGGACAATTATCCAATACCTATTTACTGTGATAATAAGTCCACTATATGTCTGGCCAAAGATCCGGTGTATCATGGTAAGAGCAAGCATATACGTGTCAAATATCACTTCATAAGAGACCTGATCAGAAGAGAAGATGTAACAATACTGTTCTGTGCAACCAAAGATCAATTAGCCGATATTATGACCAAGGCACTACAGCCAAAGGATTTCTTACGTCTGAAGACTCTACTACGCATGAAGTTCCGATGATCTAGCTTACGGGAGGGTGTTAGACAAGTAGGGTTAAATATATAAGCTAGATACAATACATAATTATGTTACATATTAGATTAAATATTACTTAGAGTAGTATGTCTTATTTATTTATTTATTATTTGGGGGGCGGTTATCACATGTATACCCCGGACACATACATATACTTTCAGATGTATCATTTTATGTTTTATCAATTCATTTATGAACAAAGAGAGATCTGCAGAACCCTAATCACATACGAATATTGCAAGGAATTCCAACAGATTTCAGGTACCTTGTGTTTTAGCTAAATCTAGCATACTCGAGTTTGCAAATTCACACAAGCCATTGTATGGACATCTCTCTAGCGTTGATTCCACAGGAACATCAGTAAGCACCTTGTTCATCTACAATTTTCCTGTAATAGTGTTACATAATATCAGGTTATATTAAGTGCCATAGGTGATTAAACTTGTACCTTTTCAAATAGAATCTCAAAATCAAAACCATATTTAGTAATAATAGTTAAGATATATTTCAGACAAAGATTCATTGCTCTTGTGGCATTTAACTTATGGGTTCATGTGCAGATGAGATTGACGTGGGTTAGCGGAGACAAAAATCCACAACAAGTTGAATACGCAAATGGGAAATCACAAACATCTCGTGTTACTACAATTTCCAAAGAAAACATGTGCAGTATGTTCTTATTATAAAATATATCCAGTTTTCTCCCTGTGTTTTCACCTTCCATTGATCATGAATAAGATTATAAGAGACCATCTGTCATCATTCTATACTTTCCTTCTCTTGTAGTTTTATCTAGAGATGGACACGGGACAACTTTTAAATTATTCTATTTATTGTTTACTAACAAGTATATATTGGTATCTTATATACTTGGCAATAAAGTGGAACTTAATAATCTAAATTCATTTCATGTTTTGTAAAATCAAGCTTCTAAGCTACCAAGCCCTGCAAAAGATTTTGGCTGGCATGATCCAGGATACATTCATTCGGCGGTGATGATTGGACTCAAGCCTTCCGGGGTTCTCCTATAGATATGGAAGGTAAACAATGCTTTCATCAATTACTGTATTAAATTACCTTAAGCGCGCACAAGAATTTTTTTTTAAAGAATATACATATTGGGTTACCAAGGCAAATGATGTAAAGAGATGAGGGATGATATGTAGCTGATGCATTTTAAACTATCTGTGTTTTTATTTTGTAGCAATTCGGTGGGTTGGAGTGCAAGAATCAACTTTAAGACTCCACCTAGTGGTGGATCAGATGAACGAAAGTTTCTAGCATTTGGTGATATGGGCAAGGCCCCACGTGATGCTTCTCTTGAACATTATATTCAGGTAAAATGTCATCTTGGATAATAAGGGGCAAAGCCCGGAAAACAAACACCCTAGGGAGACAGTGGCAACCAAACAAAAGCACAAACAACTAATGATAGGAATCTGAACATGGATCCAAAAAACAATTATGACTTTTGTGTAATTATGTTTATAGCCTGGATCATTAAGGGTCGTGCAAGCCATAGCTGATGAAGTCTCATCCGGGAATGCAGATTCCATATTCCACATCGGCGACATAAGTTATGCCACAGGTTTTCTAGTAGAATGGGATTTCTTCCTTCACCTTATTAGCCCTTTGGCATCAAAACTATCTTACATGACTGCAATTGGAAATCATGAAAGGTATGAACCATATAATGTTATTATGTTTGAATCTACACATTACATGATTTTGTATCTAAAATGCTTAAATACCATAATAATAAGAAATTCACTTAGCATGATATCGATAGAAATATATATATACCTAGGAAAGAAACAAAATCCATATAGACCAAGTTTCTATATAAAAATCATATTATTTATGATATATAACATATATGGTAAACCTGATGAATTATGCAAAAACTTTTAGGGATTATGTGAATTCTGGCTCCTTATACATCACACCGGACTCTGGAGGAGAATGTGGTGTACCTTATGAGAGTTATTTCCCAATGCCAACACCAGCAAAAGATAAGCCATGGTACTCAATCGAACAAGGAAGTGTGCATTTTGTAGTTATTTCAACTGAGCATGATTTCTCTAAAAGTTCAGAGCAGGTTCCATACTAATGCTTTATGAGTCAAAACAAATAAACCATTGTTTGTGATTATTGAGATATGTGTTACCCATGTTAGTATCAATGGATGAGCAAAGACATGGCATCGGTGGATCGATCAAGAACTCCATGGTTGATATTTACAGGGTAAATATGTATACGAAAAATTAATATATTTGGAAATATCATTTCTCATGGAGTATTATTTCAGCTAATTGTTTAAAGTTGATATCTATTTCAGGCACAGACCAATGTATTCTAGCTGTGGAGGTGTTAGTGTTGATCCAAGATTTCTTCTACAAGTTGAACCCTTGCTATTGACAAACAAGGTATCATACAATGACATATGTTTGCATCAGCATGCAAATAAAATGTTAAAGAGACGATTTTTTTTTTATCTCAATATCATCTAAATCCATAGCCTGCTAAATCTCAATAAAATGTTAAAGAGATGATTACTTTCACCCATATATTGTTTTGTTAGATTTCCAGATTTAGGGTTTCGTGGAACGAAGTTCTTGTGTTCATAAACATGAATTGATAATCATTCGGTCATATTACATATGAATATATATACATAAATGATATAGGCAGTAACTGCCATATATTGACTTAGGATAATAAAATAAAAATAATAATAATATGATCTAAGCTTATAAATATCCGTATCCGTCTAACACCCTCCCGTAAGCTTGATCATTTTAGATTTATATGCAGCAACTCCTTTATCCGATTAAAGTCCTTTGGCTGGAGAGCTTTCGTCATAATGTCTGCCAATTGATCTTTTGTTGTGCAGAACAAGACTTCCACTTCCCTCTTCTTAATTAGGTCTCTAATGAAATGATACTTGACTCTTATGTGCTTACTTTTGCCATGATATACCGGGTCTCTGGCCAGACAAATGGTTGATTTGTTGTCACAAAATATTGGGATTGAGTAGTCTTCTTTTCCTTGCAGATCATCTAGGATTCCTTTGATCCATAAAGCTTGACATCCTGCTAGAGAAAGAGCCTATTCTGCTTCCGTTGAAGACAACGCTACCACCTTTTGTTTTTTTGATTGCCATGATATAGGTCCAGTCCCTAGATGAAAAATATATCCTGTGGTACTCTTGTTGTCATCTATATTTCCGGCATAATCGCTGTCACTGAACCGTTAGACTTTTTTCCCCCTTTTGAATATGTAACTCCTTGTTCTTGGGTTCCTTTGATATATTTTAGTATACGTTTTGCTGCTTCCCAGTGACTTCTCTTTGGACATTCCATGAACCTACTTATCTTGCTGACCGCAAACATAATGTCTGGTCTGGTGTTTGTCAAATACATTAGGCTTCCTATTAGACTACGATATAGTCCTTCATCTACAAACTCTTCTGGATCATCTTTAGATAATTTTAGACGCCATTAAAAAAAAAGATAATTTTAGACCGTATTCCATTGGAGTTGATACCGTGTTGCAATGTGTCATCCTGTACTTTTCTAAAAGACTTTTCATGTACTTCTTTTGTGATAGAGTGATATTTCCATTTTCATATGTGACCTCCATGCCGAGAAAGTAATGTAATCGACCCATATCCGTCATTTCAAATTCCTCTTTCATTGATTTTTTGAATTCTGAAATTAGTTTCTCCGAGCTACTTGCTATTATTAAGTCGTCCACATACAAACAAATGATGATCTTTCCCTCATTTGTATCTTTGACATACAATGTATGTTCATAGATGCATTTTTTGAATTTGTTTTTAACAAAGTATGCATCTATTCGACTATACCATGCCCTAGGGGCTTGTTTCAAACCATATAGTGCTCGTTTGAGAAAGCATACCTTTTTCTCTTCTCCTTTTTTAACATAGCCTTGAGGTTGCTCGATATACACTTGTTCTTCTAGTTTGCCATTTAAAAACGCCGTTTTTACATCCATTTGATGGAGATGCCATTCATATTGGGCTGCAAGTGCCAGCACTAAACGGACTGTTTCGAATCTGATTACTTGAGCGAAGACTTCCTGATAGTCTATGCCATACTTCTGTTTGTATCCTTTTACAACCAACCTGGCTTTGTACTTGTCCACATTACCTTTCTCATCATACTTCGTTTTGTAAATCCATTTAACTCCAATCGGTTTTTGCTGCGAGGGAGGATCTACAAGTTCCCATGTTTGATTTTTATGAATCGACTCTATCTCTTTGTTCATTGCTTCTAGCCATCTTGGATCTTGACTGGCTTCTTCAAATGATGTAGGATCAGACCTAGTGAAAAGAACGAAATTAACGACTTGATTCTCATGGTATTTCTGTCTGACTTCTGCTTCTGTAAGCGCTCTAGTTCTTCGATATACGTCATTTATGTTTTTTGTACGAATGACTTCATTCTCCGAATCTGATGTGGAGGAATTATCTTCACGTTCCTCCTGTGCAGACTCCACTATGGACTCGTTCTCGTTGTGCTGATTACAATCAGTCTCGTGATGTGGTTCTTCGTTTTCTTCTGGTATTGCTGAATCATTATGCTCCGGTACATTAGCAGGTATCTGTTCTTCATGTATCTTGTCTGGTTCTGCTTGTTTTTGTGATAAGGTTTCATCTCCATCAGATATTATGAACGGAGCCTCTGAACTCTCTGAGGGTATAACCCACTGTTTACTTTCATCAAACACTACATCACGACTTATAATAATTTTATTAGTTTGTGGATTGTACAACTTGTAACCTTTACTGTGCTCACTGTACCCGACGAATACCGCCTTTTCGGATTTTTCATTCAGCTTGCCTCGATGTTGCTTTGGAACATGAACATAAGCTAAGCAGCCGAAAACCTTTAGATGTTCTACATTGGGCTTAACACCATACCAGGCTTCATAGGGAGTTATATTGGGCCTTGTTTTGGTAATAGTTCGGTTTAAAATATATGTAGCACAGGCTATTGCTTCTGCCCAGTAACAGTTCGGTAATTGCTTAATATTCATCATGCTTCTACTCAATTCCATCAATGTTCTATTCTTCTTTTCTGCTACTCTATTCTGCAGGGGTGTATAGCTATTCGTGAGTTGATGACGTATACCATTCATTCTCAGATACTCTTGGAATGCCTTACTACAATATACTCCCCCTCGATCAGTTCTTAGAGTTTTGATTAAATGTTCGGACTGCCTTTCATTCAAGGCTTTGAAAGTCTTGAAAAAATTCAATGCCTCTGATTTAAATTTGAGAAAGTACACCCATGTTTTTCTTGAATAATCGTCGATAAAGGTAATGAAATACTTGCATCCTCCTATTGATTCAGTTCTCATGGGACCACAAATATCGGAGTGAACTAGCTGTAAGGGTTTGTTGGCTTGCCATGTATTTTTCTTTTGAAAGGACTTTCTTGCCTGTTTACCCGAGACACATCCTTCACATACACTTCCGTCCTTCATGATTTTGGGTAATCCGAGCACTAATCCTTTGTTTTCCATACTTATTAGTGTATCCATATTTACATGACCATATCTCTTATGCCATAGTACAGACATCTCCTTTATTGCCATGGTCATTGCAAGGTTTATATCACTACTTAGATGAAGTGGAAACATCTTATTACTTGTCATTTTAATATCTCCAACAGTTTCGTTGTTTGCATCCTTGATTATACATTGATCCTTTTTAAACAAAACTGCATACCCTTTCTGTATAAGTTGCCCTACGCTTAAAAGGTTGTGTTTCAAACCCTTTACATAAAATACCTTTGGTATTTTTCGAGTTTTGTCTCTAATTGTGATGGACACTTCGCCGCAGCCTAGCACTTCCAGTCGTTTATCATCGCCGGCTCTAACTTCTTTCTTTACTGATTCATCCAGTTTGATGAATAACTCCCTGTTTCCCGTCATGTGGTTACTGTAACCACTATCTAAATACCAACAGTCATCCTTGACTGTTTCCTCCATATTGAAGATCATGAACATTGTATCGTCTTGTTCATTGATTTCCTCGTCTCTGTGGATTAACGCACTGTCAGATTTCTCGTTATCATCCTTCCGATGACAAAACTTGGCCGTGTGGCCTAATTTCTGACAATTATAACATCTGATTAAACTCCAGTTTCGACCCTTGTTTTTGCCGCGTCCCTTTCCCCCTGTTTCGTTTCTTGTTGGGTTAACTCGGTCTTGATTGGAATTTTGCATTTGAAATGCATGTTCGGTTGGGACATCTTCATAACGTTTTAATCTCAGTTTGTGAGATTGTAAAATTCCCATCAATTCCTCAGTCGAAACACTCTCTAATTTTTTCGTTTCTTCCACAGTAATCACCACAGACTCATAATTTCGAGTCAGACTTCGTAGGATTTTCTCTACGATTCGTTGTTCACTAATTGATTCTTCGTTCATTCTTAATTGGTTAACAATAAGAATTGTTCTATTGAAATAATCTTCAATAGATTCTCCTTCCCTCATTTTTAATGAATCAAATTCACATCAAAGAGATTGAAGTTTAATTGTTTTTACCCGATTTTCTCCGCGATAAGATTTGTGCAGAATATTCCATGCCTCTTTAGATGATGTTGCAAGAGCAATTCTTTCGAATATGGTTTCACTTACTGATTGAAATAAGATGTGCAGTGCACGTTTATCTTTCTTGACTGCATCCCTGTACGCTGACGTCGCTTCTTCCGTCGGATTCGTACCTAGTTCTCGAATTCCTTCATCAACAACACTCCATAATTCTTGAGATTCAAGCAGGACTTTGATTTGAATGTGCCAATGGTAGTAATTCTGCCCAGTAAGTTTAGGAATTTGAGTTTGAATTCCTTGTCCCTGATTCATGTCTCGAGAGATTTGTAATTTCTTGGATTGGATCGATGTGGCTCTGATACCACTTTGTTAGATTTCCAGATTTAGGGTTTCGTGGAACGAAGTTCTTGTGTTCATAAAAATGAATTGATAATCATTCGGTCATATTACATATGAATATATATACATAAATGATATAGGCAGTAACTGCCATATATTGACTTAGGATAATAAAATAAAAATAATAATAATATGATCTAAGCTTATAAATATCCGTATCCGTCTAACATGTTTGGGGTAGTTTGAAACATTTGTTTTGGTTCACATGTTAGAAATGACTCTTTCTTTTGGGACCAATGTAGATTGTAATGAGCAAATGGGATATCCTTTCTATAGAAAACCTGATTTAATATCTTTTTCATCCTTCTGAAAAATAGGTAAAATTCTCTTCCTAAACGAAACCGTATGTATTTGAAGTATTTTTCCAACTTTTGGTGCATGTACTAGGTGGACTTGGTTTTGTTGGCGCATGTCCATAACTATGAAAGAACGTGTGCGGTGTATGGAAATCAATGTAAGGCAATGCCAAAGAAAGGTGCAGATGGGGTGGACACATATGACAACAAAGATTATAAAGCACCAGTTCATGCAGTTATTGGGATGGCTGGATTTAAACTAGACAAATTCCCTCCCAAGGTGAAAACAGAATTAATTCTCTGTGTTTAATATTAACTTATTAATATAAATGTCATTAATTTCAGGCTGGTACATGGAGCATATCAAGAATAACTGAATTTGGATATGCGAGAGTCCATACAACAAAGACACAATTAGATTTTGAGGTATTAAACAAACCCATGGTCCAAAACTTCAAATTGTGTATATTTATATTCAACAGATATTCATAATCTTTTTGCTTTGAAAACTAGTAAGACTAATGGATTTATGTTGCGGTTAAACTTTAAAAATGTTATGAAAAAACAACATTAATTATCATTCATATTTTCAAAGTATCTTACTTTAATTAACTCTAGGCATAATTTTCTCTGCTCCTTTTGCAGTTTGTAAATGCATATACGAAGAAGGTTGAAGACAAGTTTCGAATCATCAGAAGCTGATATTCATGAATATGGGATGATGTTTGTTTAAAACTCATTGAGTTTATATGATCATCACCCACCGTAAATGGACATATGATGTTTAAAACTCATTGAGAATAATATGATCATCACCCACCGCAAACGCTGACCACTTGAGTGTTTTGATACATGTATTGTAATAGTGTTACAGGAACTATATAAGCTAAACACTTAAAATAAGTGAGCATGCCAAAAAATGATTTTTTAAAGTGTGTATTATTTCTAACTGTAGGTCCACCCAGAGGATCGAGTAACCTCTATTCCCTATTTTCCGACAAACCCGAAAGTGCGGAATCCAAACGGGTAAGTTAAACCAAGTGACGAACATGTAAAACACAAGATTCACCGATTAACACTCCATTGTATTAATCTAGAAAACAGTTACAAAGCAATATTTACAAGATGCTCTCATAAACTCTCAGTGTGTGTGTGTTTACAGTGTGTTCGCTCTCAAATCTATTCAGACTTGTCTCTTGGGCTCTTTCTGTTGTCTGTGTATATATACCAACATGTTGACGAAGTCCAGTGGCCCACGAAAACACATGGACGAAATCAAGGTCCAGACGAAATCACTTGGTTTCTTCTCATTTGGTTTTCACCAAAAAGGGTTTTCACCACTAAAGGGATTTCTCCTAAACAACGTTTTCATCACATGGGATTTCGTCACTTTGTTGGACTTGGGCCTTGACTTCAATGTTGGGCTTCAGGGACTTCATCACATGTATGTCACTTGGGCTTCTTCAATATTTGGCCAAACAAGAAAACAGACAACATCTAAACAATACTAACATGTATACTGCACACACGCAGTTACGTGTACATGAACATTACGAAATAACTAGCATACCGAGTCAAGATAGGAGGTTGTCTTGACTACGGCCTTCACTTCGTAGCCGAGTCGAACCGAGCCGAGCCATATCCATAAAATATGTATCAACAAACTCCCCCTTGGATGCTGCTCGCGAGGTTCGTAATCTCGTTCTCCATCTCTTGATGGTGCATTCATTCTCGGAAAGGATCTTCAAAGTCTTCACGTGAAACAATCAGGGAGTGTATCAACAAACTCCCCCTTGAACGATACTCGTGAATCTTTTGAACTTCAAAACTTTAGATCCTTGAGGTGTTGATGAGTGATCAACTGCAACCCGATCATCTTGATCTTCTGATTGCATCAACGGCATGTCTTCACTTTACGGCTAGTCGTCTGACACGTTCTCTTCGCCTTTAGCTGATTCTGATGTCATATCTGCACATACAGGAAAGCTAAACACGCAATGAGAACAACCACTTGGAATACAGACAAATTAAACAAATGACACATATGAGATCAAATCTCAATCAAACACCGACCGACAACAGTTTGAAAGTTTTAGAAAATGATCAATTTTAATCCCTTACTTTCAAACCTTGTTAACTTCGACAGTTTGTGAAGGTGCATTTTTTTTTCCGGCTTACTATCAGGATTTTGGGTAGGATAGACTCGAGCTCCAACATCGGTCAATCAAAAATAAACTAGAAGCAAAATCTTTTTGGATTTTAAAAAGTTTAGATTAAAACACACCTAAAATCTTTTTAGAATTTGTCATTTTTCAAATGTAAAGACGGAAAGCAATAAATAAATATATACAAAGATGCAGAAACTGAAAGCAGTAAACAAATATTTACAGACATTCTTTTTGCGAGTTTCGAGGGTAAGAGAATCATATCAGTGTACGGTCACGCCAAAACACTCTTTTTGTTCAATTAGTTAACATTTAGATAAGCATCCTATAACAATTATCGGTATTGTTGTCCACTTAAGCTCAACTTATCAGATGTAATCATGGCGAGGGGATACGTTAAGGTATGATTTATACTTACCGACCGGTGTTAATCCACACACGACACATTCCCGTATCAAGGTATGCACGAGAGTTCATCTTACCGGTGAATATACCGTTTGTCATCTGTTTGACTGTATAAAAGATGTGAGAAACTCACTTATTTTGATTGAAAACATGCCCTATGTGATAGAATCACTTATTGATGAGGAACTTGATTTTCGATGCATGAGGGCACAGGAGCAAGCCCGTGAACATGTCAGTACTTTCGTACAGCAGAGAGACGAACTTGACTCCCGGATAAAGCTGTGATACATTATCACTTATTTTGTTGGACATGTGATTGTTGATCACTTATTGAGGTCGTATGCAATATGTACACGTATGTATAGTATCATGGAAGATCTAGACTTTGTCTCCGTTATTTTTCGGTTTGATACAACCATGATACCCAGATGATAAGACAGAATAAAGACCGAATATCTCAGAACCTCAGCAATCTCTCAAACGAAATTTCGGTACTAAGACCATATGCCAATGTGCGGTTCCCACCTGGTCTTCAGTCGATTAAGTTTATATCACCCTGCACACTTTAAAATGATTGTGAGCCTACCGATACATCTTATATAGAGCTGCTTATTGTTTTTCATTTTGCATTTCAGTTCAAAAAGGTTTCGACAGACCACTGATGTACTATCATTTTCTCTTTTTCTCGCCAGGAAACTCATTTTTGTTTTTCAATGTTTTTGCGTTTTGAATTTTTTTTACTGTTTTTGAATTTTTGAATTTTGGATTTACTCCCCCTAAAATGCAACAAACTATGATAAAATTTAAAAACACAAAGGTATTTACAAAAATGATTTTCCGATGTCGGTTAACTCATGTTTTACCTCAATGCCGTTTACGAAAATTAATTTAATCAGAAATGATTTATCGAATTTTTGGAAAAATCAGTTGGCATGACGGTAATCGGTGCGGACCATGACAACATTGATGAGTTTCATATTGAAACGATCACGTGTGAGGTGATATTCGTGTTCAACGTGTCAGGCCAAAGAGTGCTGTACGAGATGATAATAATTCATAAAGCAGCTTAAATATCGACAAGGATAGGAGAGATTAGAAATTTAAAACCGTATCCTGCAACTGCTTCGTGCATTGCAAGGAATCTGAGCGCTCTCCCAAACTGGATATCCACCCAGTGTGGACTTCAAAGTCGATTTTGTAGCTACTGAGAAATCTCTTTACAGCAACAAGATCATAAACCTTTGGGTCCGGCTGGTCTTCCATATTGCACCAGCGAAGGTCTTTGTCTTTCTCTTTGAAAAGTAGTGTGCGGTTGTTCAATCCACGCCAAGGCATCCGCACACCTGGTTGGTTTGTTCAATAAACACATTTTCTTCAATCACACCGCGAAGAAATGTACACTGCACGTTCATCTTGTTGATTTTGAACATCAGACGTGCTGCAGGTGCGTACATTTTGATTGAATCTATCCTGGGGACCCGATCAAAGCCTTTAACAATCAAACTTTGGTATGATTTTCATTTTGTCGAAGCTGTCAATTTCTTTCGACAGACAATTCTGGCTTCTTTTCTTTTTCTCTCCATCAAAGGCAACAACTTCTTTGTCGCCGATCTTGTGCATGAACATTCCACTATCAACAATCCTATAACTATCGAAAGTTCCTCCTGGAACATCCTGCACACTCACTCAGAGATTAGTTAGAGAGGGGGACCCAAGCCTTAACAGACTTGGGTCGTCCTTCATCATCGAGGATTGTGACTTCGATTTCCTGATGATTCGGAATGGATTGAGCTTCCCCTGAAACAGTTACCGATTTTGGTTTCCAAATCTGTTTTTGTTTTTCATTTTTAATCTCTAACTTAACAGACTTTGTTTGGACAACCTCCGGTTTTAACGCCTTTTCAACTTTTTTGACGTTTTGACGTCGTTGTTTTGTTTCTTGTTCTTTAACAGTTCTTTTATCATGTTTTGGTGAAACAGGACGACGTTGTGGGTGGACCTTTTCAGGTGGTGCTCTTTCAACAAATTTCTCTTTAGGAGTATTTGTACAATTTTTAATGATATGTCCAAACTCCCCACACTTAAAACACGTTCTCCTTTCCACAAACTTAGGAGAATTTGATCGACCAACAGATGTCGAACCCGCAAAACCTGAGGTACTTGCTTTCTCATCACACTCTGTAGGATCGAATTGCGACCTAAATGAGTTGTTCGGAAGAGCTCAAATTCGTTTCAGAGGCGGAAACAAAGAAACGGACGTGAAAACAGCTTGATTCACACTATAAACCTCGTGTATATTGATTTAACAACTATTACATTCACGAGAAATACCGGCAGCACTTCGGTATCAAATCTGAAAAATCATTACAAATGAATAGACAACAACCCTATTTATACTAATCCTAGGTTCGCTTGAACATACATACTTCGGTTCACGCGAAACCTCCTAAATACAATTAAGCGAAACTTATCAACTAACAGTTTGTCTTCAAGCGAAACACATGTCTTCCAAGCAAACTCAACAATCTGATCATATGATGTGATGATGTCATCCTTGATGTCACATATGTGATGTCATCATTCTTGATCAAATCCATACCAAATCCAAGACTCGATATAAGACGAAGACGACAAATGAATGCACCAACAGACTCCCCCTCAGATGTTGACGAGTCTTAAGTGTCGAGTCTTTGCATCTTCAGTCTTTATCAGACCTCTCGAACTCTTTGAAGTGTCTGACGCTGTAAGTATCCTCAAATCTCCTCTCTTATCTTTTTCATCAGCACCAATACATTCCTTCCTTTAGATGTCTTCAGACTCCCCTTTTCGATATGCTGGAATCGCAGCCTGGCTTGTTAAAATCACAGAGACCTCAGGTATCGGAACCTGACTCTCTATCATTCAAATAACCTGCACATTCTCTACCCAAAAATAAATTCTCTGATGATAACTTGTAAAAGCAATCTCACCATCTAATGAATCACTTGCAGGAATTATACAATTAAAGAATGATTTTTCAATGTAAATCTTTTGATGAACCACTTGAAGATATATCACTTTTATGTTCAAAACAACAGACTCTCCCAAACCATTTGTTCATCATGTTTAGCACTCGGAATTTTGAAAATTAGCTCTCCAACACCAGTTGTTGAATTTTTTTTTTGAATTTTTCAAAATTTATGCTAAAACACACTAAAATCTTTTTGGAATTTTTGAATATAAAGAAATGCGGTAAAGAAATATTTACAGACAATATTTTTGTGAGTTTGTGTAAGAGGATCATATCAGTTTATGAGACAAATCACCAACACCGTTAAGCTTTAATCATTTTAAGCTCTAAACGATTCACTTAGATTGTCAGTATACTGATCCACTTAAATTTTCACACAAAGTTCAACTGCTTCGAGATACGAGATTAATGTCTTAGATACTTAAACTCAATCGCGTGTCCCACCTCAGAATATACTCCCGTATCCAGATCCCAATATTCAGTCTTACAGGTGAGTATACCACAGATGATATCTGTAAGGGAATAAATTATAGTATGAAACCGTGAGAGCTCAGGTCAGAACTTCCGTTCAGCAGAGAGATGACGGTTCGACTTTTGGTGTGTCCCCTTTAGAGGATCTTTTGATTACAACATCAATGACTATCAATTTTATTGTTTCATCAATTTGCTGAGGGCGGCGCTATATTTCAATCAAGCAGAAAGTATTCTCCGGGGACTAGGCCATTGCTTCCGCAAAATCAGAAGTCCCGGGATAATACCCCAGATATCACTGAGTATAAAGACCTAGTATCTCAGAAAGTGGGACCTTTCAAACAAGATTTCGGGGGTTACCCATATATCCGAGAGATGTTTCTCCATGATATAAGCAAGTTTGAAATTTAGGTTTATATCTCGTCACAATCTACTAAATGTGCAAAAACCTACTGACACATCATTAGTGAGACCGTTTATCACATTTGACTTTCCAATTCTTTAGCATGCTGTGATAGTCCACTGATGTACTATCATTTCCTCTTCTATACAACAAAACTCATTTTTCATTTTATAATGTTTTTGTATTTTTCAAATTTTCAAATGTTTTTGGATTTTCTGAAAATTTTTACTCCCCTTAAAATGCAAACACATTTCAGGAAATTTGAAAACAAATTGTACAAAAAAATGACAACCGATATCGAATTGCTACAATTCGCCATCCACTTGGCTTAAACAATCAGAACTCCCCCTCACAACAAACTATTTTCCCATTGATTTCGAAACACTTAAGTTTGTTTTAATCAAATGGTTTTTGCGGAAAATAAGTTTTGTTGAATTATTTTACCATTTATAGGTTAGGGGTAAACTTTCTCACTTTGTTCATTTTTTTTACAATGATGAACCCCAATTTTACCACTTGTATGTATGGTTCAATCAAGTTCAACCTAATGACCTTGATTAACCACTAGTAGGAAAAACAAGTACAACTTAATGTCCTTGAATTTACCACTTATAAGTGTAAATCTTCTTCAACCTCTTGTAGGTTTTCCTACCAATCATACTATTTGTAGAAAACTAACAATTTAAATGATATCACCTGTACTTTACCAATTGTACCACTTGTAAGATTATCAACCAAGAAAGATAGATGCCGATTCCTGCTCCACTCTTACCAACCTGGGAGCTCCGGCAAGTCCAAAGACTTACTGTTCATAGTATGTACCATCCCAGTCACAAACCAGGGATGGTTCAACCTTATCTTTCTTCATCTTCTTCTCATAAAACTCCTTTGACCTTCCTGTCAACCATTTTATCAAACATGTTATGGATTTTGGAATTAAAGACCTTCTCAACATCAAAAACCTTTTTGTCATCATAAAATTGGTTTGAAATCTCAACTTTACCAATTTTCTTTTTATAGTTTTCAGTCCTAAGTGATGGAAAATTTTCATCATCCACAGTCAGAACTGATTTTTCTCCTTTTGAAACAACCTGTGGCTCATCTGATTTTGTGGAATCAGATTCATCGCCAGAAGATAGCTCCTCTGATTTTGACCTATCAGAATCATCGCTAGAGCTACCACCAGACCTTTTAACAACCCATTTCTGGTTGTCAGATTGAGCTCTTTTCTTGTAAAACTTGTTTGAACATTCACCAATTTCAAATTTTGAATTTTTAAACAATTTAGTTCTGTCAATTGGTGGTTCAAACTCAACCACTTTTTCTTTTAGTTTACGTGATACTCCCTGTTTTGATTGTATTGCCTTTGAACACTCCCTGGCAATATGTCCAACTTTGTTGCATTGGAAACAGGTTCTCGTATCTTTCTTCTGCTCAGCCATCTTCTTCATGTCATCTTGCTTCTTTGCAAGGAACTCACTGTTTGACTACCTCCAAAATTCTTTCTTTTCTTCCTCTTCTGAGCTAGTTCCTGAAACAAATGTCATTTTTGCTTTAAAATGACGAACATATTTTTCATTTTTTTGTTGGAGTAAAACCAAGACCTTTCTTTTTGAAATTACGGTTAGGGTTTGGTTTCTTGTGAAAACCAGAACAAAAACTATAACCTTTTTTCTTGTTTAATCTTTGTTGTACTCTTGAGGTGTATTTTTTAGGTTTATCAGTAAGATTTAAATCTTTTATTTCAGAAATGTTAATTTCTGTAAGTTTGAAAACCTTTTTTATCATCTCAGTTTTTACACCTCTTATTGGAAATTCCTCATCAGAATATAATTTGTCAGAATCATTCAATGTATATGCAACTTTGAATGTTTCGTCACTCAAATTGGATTTTGATAACAGGAATCCTTTGTTGTAAACCCTTTTAACTGAAGATTTTGGACTGTTGACTGTCGAACTCAAACTTTCAGAACCAGACTTTGACTATGACTCTGATTTTGACTCAGAGTTTGACTCCAACTTTGACTCCTCTGTTTCATCTTTATCCAACATCTGATCGACGACTTTCTTTATTAACTCGGACTCATGATCAGTGTCAGATGATGTAAACGTCACATCAATATTTTCTGGCAATTTAACTGAAGACTCCGACTCCAACTGTAAATTTGTAGCTTTTTTGACTCTTTCTGAATTTGGATTTCTCGGAGAATATCCATTTTCAAGCGGGGGTGGACACTTGTTGTAACTGAAACCTTGTTTCTTACCAGAATCATTCTCTTTAGTATCCTTCTTCATTACTTTCTTCTTTTCAGGAGTCTTTTCTTCAGAACCTTTCTGTTCTTCAGAATGCTTTACCTCAGAAGTCTCCTCTTCCTCAAACGCCTTCATGCCTTCTACTGTTGGATAGATCCTGTCAATAACATAAGAAGTACATGAGTAACTTTTCAACAACCGGTTTACTCTTTCAGTCTCAATTCTTTGTGTCTCTAACTTTTGTTCAAGCACAGCACACATCTCAATGTAGTTGTTCACCACTTTCTGTTTTATCATGAAAGCTCCTTGAAGTGTTTTCATCGCTGTTGCCTGTTCTTCACTTGTTTGATTGTATTGGTTCATTGCTTTGTTCAAAACATCATAAGATTCCTTCAAACTGTTCAAGTTGTAAATCAGTGTGCTGTTTTGCTTCTTGATAGCTTCACAGTTGTCACACTTCACTGGAAGCTTTTTAGCATCAACTTCTTGATCAACCTTGAACTTCGGAACCTATTTCACCTTTTGTCTTCTCACTGGAACATCTTCATCATCACTACTGACTGGTGTTTTGATCTTTTTCTTTTTCTTTTTGACTTTATCATCATCACTATCACTTTCTGCCATCATTTTCAAATGATTTGCCATTTTCTTTGCCCAATACTCATGATCATCATCACTATCTTCTTCAACTCGGGCTACAAAAGCTGTGTGAGCTATAGCTTGATCAGGAACATAATTATCCCATGCGAAATTTTCCCAGCTAAACCCTTCAGGTAACTTTTCGTCATCTTGATCTATTATCAACGCACTACCATCAGCTCTCTTTGAAGAATCTTGATTAACCACACAAGCTCTCTTTCCAGAGTCTTCAATCACATTCCTTCCATGTGCAGTTTGTGCTTGATGTTGATGTTGTTGAGATGGTTGCTGAGCAACTTGATGGTAGATGGCTTTTCGGTAGTAATCATTGTTGTTGTTAAAAGGATTCTGAGCTCCACTTGCTTCGCGATTGGTGCACTCCCTCTTGAAGTGACCCTTCTCCCTGCAACGAAAACAAGTGACTTTAGATTTGTCAAAACCTAAAGTAGAAACACCAGCCTCACGAAAATCATCTCTTCCAGTGATTTGCTTGAATTTCTCAGCTCTCCTCAACACGCTGGCCAAGCACCATTTTATGTCCATCAGCTCCATCTCTTCAGCATCGATCTGGTTGTAATCTTCCTTTGTCAGCATTGGATTCCCGATTCGAACTGCAACAAAACTACCATAAGATTGAAGAACAGTTCCCAATAAAGACATATGGCTTTTTGCTAACTCTTCAGAATATTCCTGATCATTTTCAATGTTCAATACAATGTTGCATTGAAGCTTTTTTCCATTTCTTGTTGTTGAAATGTTTGGATCAAAAGATGGATATGATGAAAAACTTGTGTTGCTACTTGATCCTTTGGATGAACTTTCAGATGGATTTTTTACATTGAATGCTGTTTGAACTTTCGGTGACAAGTTGGTGGATTTATCACTAACACCACCTTTGTAGTAAAGACCGATGTCCTGTTCACCGTCGAAATCTTTCATTCTCAAGACTTTTCTCTGCTCCATTTCCTGAGCTTCAATCTTTTCAATGAACTTGCTGAGTGTTAGACTGCTAAAACCTTTCTTGTTTCTGAGCATCATGAGATATGTACCCCAAGACTCGTGTGGCAAAGCATCAGCAAGCTTTTCGATCAACTCTTCATTGTCTTTCTCGATGCTCAATCTCTTCATGTTAGCTAGCAGATTGCAGTATCTCTCAATAATCTATCTTGTGCTTTCATTCTTCAAACCACGAAACAGATCGAACTCTTTCTTCAAAAGCGATTTCTTGTTTTTGACCATTTCTTGACTACCATGGAACTTTGATCTTAATGCTTTCCAAATCGAATATGAAGTTCCATTGTGTTGCAAAAGCACCAAAATATCTTCTTTCACAGCTTGTTGTAAAAGACTTAGCATCATTTTCTCATCTTTGTACTTCTTTCTAGCATCGACACTAAGATCTTTAATTGGAACCACTTCTTCATCATCATTCATCGGTCTGATGTATTTCGTCTCAACACATTCCCAAGCATCTAAATAGTTTGCTTGTACCCAGTTCTCGAAACGTCCTTCCCAACCTTTATACTCTTCAATGTTCATGAGTTTAGGCGGCTTTTGCATTGTGCCTGTTTCATTTTCCAACATCGTATTTTGTGCAAGAGAAATCGGAGTAACCGGAGTAGCGAATGCGTTGTAGAATTCCTCGTCCATGATTCGGTATTGAAAAATTTCTCACACAAGCTTTCAAACAAACAGGTTCACCTAGTGAAACACCTGTAATCACCTCGTGAAAAATACATGAAACAAACAAACAAGCAATCAGTTTAAACGAACAGAATACGTAAAAATGTTTAACGAATGAATCGATCTAGGACTCGTGTCGAAGACTCGCAGACTGACTAAACTCCAAATTGTGCAAACTGAGTGAATGGGCCGATAAAAAAATTGATTCAATTGGGCCGAGATTTGAGTGAAACGATGACTTTGATTTTAATGAATAATGGAGCCGACAACTTTAATACCCAATGGAATATGATTGGGCCGCTTGTTAAGTGTTCACATGGGCTGCATTAGACTGATTTTATAATGGCCGACACACTTATCACACCAACAACTTGTATATAATGAGTCGACAAAATCTGTTGGACCGAGACCTTGATGCAATATGGATTACAAATGGCCGACAATAACATCTTTCACAATTCTTTGATTCGGCCGCAACTTTTCAGTCTTTATCCAAACCTTGGGCGGACAAAGTTTAATACTCAAAACAAATCGATTGGACCTCCAAACTAACTAATCAGATCACATGTAAACCGATTTTCTATATCTTGAGAACTTTGTTACTTGATTTTATAACCGACAACTTTGATATTAATCAATTTTGATTGGACCGTTCACATATGTAGACACATGATTTCATTTCCCAACTAACTGACAACCTCGTAAAATGATTTACACATCTCGATGCACTTTCAATCGAAATGTCGTTTTCAAGTGGAACACCATGTAAATTCAAGCGAAAGGTCACTTTCAAGCGGGACACCATTTAAATTCAAGCGAAAGGTTGTTGACATCAGCACTTCGAACAACTTTTCAAGCGAAAGTTCAATTTGAATCAATTTTAAGCCGATTTTAGTTCTGAAACTTTCCAGGATTTGTTAAAACATGATTACGCATAATATGTGTGAATTTGAGTCAATTTTAACCGTGAAAAATTTTAATTTTGAAAAAAGAATGGTGTAGAAAACAGAAAAAGTGACGAAAACAGGCTGTTTTTGCGAGATCTCTTCCTCGAGAGCTCTGATACCACTTGTAGGATCGAATTGCGACCTAAATGAGTCGTTCGGAATAGCTCAAATCCGTTTCAGAGGCGGAAACAAAGAAACGGACGTGAAAACAGCTTGATTCACACTATAAACCTCGTGTATATTGATTTAACAACTATTACATTCATAAGAAATACCGGCAGCACTTCGGTATCAAATCTGAAAAATCGTTACAAATGAATAGACAACAACCCTATTTATACTAATCCTAGGTTCGCTTGAACATACATACTTCGGTTTAAGCGAAACCTCCTAAATACAATTCAAGCGAAACTTATCAACTAACAGTTTGTCTTCAAGTGAAACACATGTCTTCCAAGCAAACTCAACAATCTGATCATATGATGTGATGATGTCATTGTTGTGATGTCATCCTTGATGTCACATATGTGATGTCAACATTCTTGATCAAATCCGTACCAAATCCAAGACTCGATATAAGACGAAGATGACAAATGAATGCACCAACACACCTGTTTGTATGTTGAGTGTAATTGTTTTGACTGTTACGTTTTAAAATCTTGACTTGTTGGATAAAATCGGTGTTTGATTTGTTTTCAAAAGTCTTAATTTTATCAGTACCCTTCGATGCTACAAACTTGACATCACTGTTTTTCTTCTGGTTACGAGCTCCTTTTGTTTCAGATTTTGATTGAGAAACATTAGGCTTTTGAGCTCGCCTTTTTGGTTGTTTACCCTTAGGAGCAAAAGGTTGTTGCTTTGTTGGTGATTTTTGATTTCCAAATTGTTTCCTGATTTCAGCTTTTGGAATTGGGTCACATTGAGTTACAATGACTCCTGGAATTGTCTTTCCCAAAAACTTGTTTGTATTATCTTCAAAAACTTTATCAATCGAAGATGGATTGACATTTTTAATTGGAAAATCATGATCTGAATAGATTTTAGAATCACCAACCAAAGTGTACAACACATTATTACTCTTAATGGTAGACACAGATTTCTTGTCATTCTTGACAGGATCTATCACTTGTTTGACAACTTGTTGCACAACAGGAATAGGAGGATCACAAAGAATATGATTCTCAATTGGAATTTCTATCCCTTCTTCTTATCAAATGATTCATCCTGGTCATTCACATCTGATTCTGATTCATCATCAGACGACTCATAGTCCTCAATGATTGGAGGACTTTGTTTCGTATATGTTGAAGTTTCTGTTTGCTCAGATGATGTGCTTGAAGAACTGTCCGATTTGAACCCTAGGCCAGTAGTAACTTCCTCATAATCAAGAGGCACACTGGGTTCAAAACGAGGCATATCCTCTTCATCGGGCATTCTGGTATAGTTGTGTCTCAAAGGGGGCGGACACGACTTATACCCAACGCCTTTCACATTCCCTTTCAGCTTTTGAACATCTATGATGTGATCAAGCACATATCAGGAGTTAGAATAACTATCCAATTTGAGCTTGATCGCATCATGCTCGCATTTGGCAACTGCTAGCTCTTTCTTTGTTTCCTCGATGATATTAATGTAATTGTTAATACCAATTTGCTTATTGAAAACAGTTTTTGTTAGCTCGGAAACACTTTTCTTTAAGGTTTCAATCACAGATTTAAATTCTTTTTCGTTTCTAGCTAGAGCCATATTTGCCTCCTTACACTTAGACAACTCAACAACCAAACTTTGGTTATGACTGTGAACCTTTTCAGATTCATCTTTCAATTCTGCACAAACATTACAAACACTAGGAGCAGGAGGATCAGAATTTACCTGACTTGTCAAGGTTGAGACATTTGCCATAAAGGCAGTCTGATAAGAAAAAGATCCATCTTCAGAATTATAATCTCCCGCATTCGAGCTTTCTTCATCTGAACTCCCGCTATAACCCGAGCTATCATCACTTTCAGAAAACTCTTCCTTGTGAACATGCTTGATGTGATTGATGATTTTTGCATAGCATGCGGTTCCACCTCCTTGATCATTATCTCTGAATTGTACAGACCAATTACAACCTTCATCTGCTTGAACGGTCAATGCTCTGTTGGTGTTTGAAGGTCCAGACTGGTTCTGGTTCTGGTTCGGATTGTTGTTCACCGCTACTATCCTTCGTTCACGATTGTCTTGGTTTGCATTAGAAGTACTCGTCTGATTTCTAAACGGATTCTGATTGCCTTGTTTGCTTGGTCGGGTGCACTCACGTTTGAAGTGATCCTTTTCACCACAATTGAAACATGTAACCGCATCTTTATTAAACCCGTACTTCGTATCATTTTTTCCTTCCAAATTTGTTCTTCCAGTTCGAGTCATGAAATCCTTTGCCCTTCTAATAGCACTTGCAAACGCCCACTTGATATCCATTAACTCCATTTCATCACGGTCTATCTGCTGATAATCTTCATTGGTCATATTGATGTTTCCAATTTGACCTGCTACCAATCCACAGTAGGAACTGAACATTGTGTTGAGAAGTTCCAAATGTTCCTTTGCAACTTCTACACTGAATTTTGAAAGATTAGAAGTATCAACTCTGACAGTGTTGGTGTTTTGGGGTAAAGGATTGTTGGTATAATGTGCTTGTTGTTGCTGTGGTAGGGCTTGAGATTGGGGTATGGATTGTGACATGTAAGCTCTTTGATTCCACTGTTGTTGAGTAGTGGTAACTTGAGGTGAAGGTATGGATTGTGAAAGATAAGCACTTTGATCCCACTGAGGAAACGGAGATGAGCTTGTATTGGACACAAACGCCGTTTGAAGCTTCGGTTGCTGAATGGAACTAGAACTAGCTGAAGGACCAAAACCAGGCAAATACATTTCTGTGTTTTGAGGAGGTGCAATTGCAATCCTTTTAGCTTTCCGAATTTCCTCTTCATTCTTGTGCTCCAACTTCTGAATGAATTCATAAAGACTGACATTTGCTGCATCTAGAGCGCCCGTATGCTTTAGAAGCTCAATGAATGGACTCCACTTAGGAGGTAGAGCATCAGCAAATCGTGCAACCATTTCCGGATGAGTTGCAGCAACATTATAAGAACTCATTTCACTAATCAAATGATAAAAACGAGAAGTCATATCATTTAGAGTTTCATTCTCCAAGAACTGAAATGATTCAAACTCTTTCTTCAATAGATCATGGCGTATCTTTCTAGTAGCTGCATTTCCTTCTCCTCTCGCTACCAATGCATCCCATAAACCTTTCGTGTTCTTAAAATAAGAGAATTGATGAAAGATGTCTTTGTGAAGTGCTTGAGTGAGAATAGCATACGCCTTCTTCTCCAGATCATATGCCTTTTTGTCGGCTTCTTGCATATCATTGAAAGTTGTCGCATTTGATCCTGCTTCTTCAAGAGCTTCACTAAATGCAGAGGTGAAACACGTCCATAATTCTGTGTTTTGCCCTTGAACGTAATTATGGAAACGACCCTTCCATGATAGATAGTCGTTCATGTAATTTAACTTTGGTGGGCGATTGTTGCTACCCGTTTCACTCTCGCTAAGCAAAAGATTTTGAATGCTCTGATTTTGATTCGACACCATTGCCCATTGTCTTGCATTAATAGATTGTTGTTGTTGAGGTATGGTACTCGCTAAATATTCGGCCATCGAAGTCGGTTTTTGAACTGGTTGTGAGTCCGTACTCCAATCCCATGGACTTGTACAACACATGATTGATGTTAGAACAATTGTACCTACTTAAAAACTTGAAATCAAATGGTTAACAATGAAATAAAAGGCTACTGTTAGAAATATCACAAATATGTTTGACGAAATCAAGGGGTTTTCGTCGCTGATGTGTGATGAAATCAGAATTGATTTCGTCGCTGATGTGTGACGAGAATATGTGTTTTCATTGTTGAAATCGTTAGACGAAAATGGAGTGATTTTGTCGCTGATATGTTTGATGAAATCAAAGGGTTTTCGTCGTGTACTAGATGACAAAACAAGGGTTTTCGTCCAGCTTGAAGATGGAGTGATTTCGTCCAGTTGTTATGGACTGATTTCGTCCAGTTGTTTGATTTCGTGGGGTGGTGTGATGACAATGGTGATTTCGTCCAGCAAGGAGGATTAACCAGCTGATTTCGTCCACAATTAACCAGGTGATTTCGTCTGGATGCTGAAGTTGATTTCGTGAACAAATACAAGTGACTTGTGATTTCGTCCAGCAAGTGTTTTCATCCAGCAAGTGTTTTCATCCAGCTTGATATTGTTGACCAATGTGATTTTGTTGACTAATGAGATTGTATGGTGATTTCGTTGAATGAGTGAACCAGACAAATAAGATATTTTGCAAAAATTAAAATCTTATCCTAACACAATAAGCTTTTGTCAAACCCACCTTATCTTTCAGACTTCTTTTTCAACTATCATGATGGTTTGTGTACACCTTTTTCAAACAACTAATATAATAATTAACAATAACAAGTCAATCACAAATCAATTAGAGTATGAAGATCAAACTCATGTATTTATCAAGAACACTTATGAACTTGATGAATATTAAGATGAAACCGATGAGTTTTCCAGCCACCGGAAAATTTTCCGAATACAATTTTTGCACAAATGTTCAATAAAAATCCTTTCTTAACATGTATAGATAAAAAATAGCAAGATTTTTATAAGAACAATCAATAAAAACACAAGATTTTCAAAGATTTAAACTAGATTTTTCTGAAAATATAAGCTTTCTGTTTCAAAAATCAAGAACAAATCTGGAAACACATGAAAATCTACTTGGTTTTAACAAGGAATCGAGCCAATGCTCTGATACCACTTGTAGGTCCACCCGGAGGATCGAGTAACCTCTATTCCCTATTTTCCGAAAAACCCGAAAGTGCAGAATCCAAACGGGTAAGTTAAACCAAGTGACGAACACGTAAAACACAAGATTCACCGATTAACACTCCATTGTATTAATCTAGAAAACAGTTACAAAGTAATGTTTACAAGATGCTCTCATAAACTCTCAGTGTGTGTGTGTTTACAGTGTGTTCGCTCTCAAATCTATTCAGACTTGTCTCTTGTGCTCTTTCTGTTGTCTGTGTATATATACCAACATGTTGACGAAATCCAATGGCCCACAAAAACACATGGACGAAATCAAGGTCCAGACGAAATCACTTGATTTCTTCTCATTTGGTTTTCACCAAAAAGGGTTTTCACCACTAAAGGGATTTCGCCTAAACAGTGTTTTCATCACATGGGATTTCGTCACTTTGTTGGGCTTGGGCCTTGACTTCAATGTTGGGCTTCAGGGACTTCATCACATCTATGTCACTTGGGCTTCTTCAATATTTGGCCAAACAAGAAAACAGACAACATCTAAACAATACTAACATGTATACTGCACACACGCAGTTACATGTACATGAACATTACGAAATAACTAGCATACCGAGTCAAGACAGGAGGTTGTCTTGACTACGGCCTTCACTTCGTAGCCGAGTCGAACCGAGCCGAGCCGTATCCACAAAATATGTATCAACACTAACTGTTTGACTCTTGATACTTGGTTTTTCTGTTTGTATGAGAATATGGATTCCATTATGGTCAACTCAGTTGTGGTCAACCTAATGTGAAATAAAAAATGGGCGCCTTTTGAAAATTTCATTGTTGCAACCATGCTAGCTTTAGCCGGGCTTAGAACTTACAATTAAACACTACAAAGTTATAGCTAAATAACATGCATACAACATATGTTTAGTTCAATTTATGTTGACTTCGGAACTAAATGTTGAGAACACAATTAACAAACTATTCTAATGTTAATAGCACAAAGACATCTAATACCCTATTCAAGTACATGCAACTAGATCCTACAAAACATGAATTAATAAGTTCAATCATGTGCCAAAATGGGTCCTTTTTCGGTACACGGGTGGATTAGGTTGACCCGAATTACTTTTTGTTCAAACAAGTTAACATTTCCAATAATTAAACCACATTTTGTTAACATATTTGAAGTGCTTGATTAACCTAACCCATTTTTCAACCCGCCTGAATCATTTCCTTAAATCGCCACAGGATACACTTGACCCTAACTTAAGTATGATGCTTCAAGAGAATATACTTACAATTGAGAGGTATCACATACTTGGATTATAACTTTTTCTCAACCTTTTTACAGAATTTGGTTCATCATCTGGGCTATTAAGCCTTCTAACAAAATCTTGCACAAGTATATGTATTTAATCAATTTAGCCATCATTATCATTTATATTATATTGGGTCAAAATAATAATTATACCTTATTAATATTTGTTGGTAATTGTTGATGGACCGTATTACCGTTATTAACTAATAAAGATTTCCCCTTGGGAGTATTTAAGGAAATGACTAGAGAGGGTTTTAGGTTAGACTCTTATCATAACATCGCACATAATCTTGACCTCCTCTCTCTCCATAATCACGAGTTCTTCACCCTTACGAACTTGGAACTACCATCAATCATATACCCTTTAAACGAGAACCAAATTAAGAGATCAAGTTGACTAACATGTGGAACTCGATGACTACGTTTCTTTCAGGATTATCTATTTGCCTGAATGCTATAACATATATTACTTTTATATGTTTTCCATTACATATTAACAGAACTGATCAACATGTGGTATGAGAGCATATGTTGCTCAAATCAGTTTTGTGACAACTCGCATTTTCAGGTTATTTACCGTTAACTTCCTCAGTTTAATCTTTTTGTTTTTCAATAGAACTTACACACACGCATTCACGTTATACGTGTAGGTATAACATGTGAATAAACATAAACTAGTGGGACTAGTTTCGATTACACAGTTAAAGTTAATTGCTAACTTTCTATGCAAGATATTAGGTTTGATATGTGAGGGGCTGAAGATCTATAAATTGAAAACTAGACTAAACTCGGACATCCCTCTATCTTTTGTTACAACTTTGGACTCAACGATAAACCCTTAACTGACTCTATGTTATATATGTTCTGAGCATGCAAACCCTAATTGTATATGTTGATGCGAACCTTATTCTCTACTCTCTGCACGACGATTTAACATCAGGACTCACAAATCTCTACCTTCCTCTAGGTAACCTAACTAGATCTCGATTATAACCCTTGTTGCATATATATGATTCTTGGCTGCGTTTGTTTATATGAATGCATGAGAACATGTTTCTTGAATGTTAGGGTTTTAATAATTTACATGTTCTTGATCGGTGATGATGTTAGTTGGTTTCTTGTTTCATATAGATGCATGAATGCTAGGGTTTCGTTTATAACTTGATATTGATGATAGATTGATCTTAAATCTAATGTATATGGTGTGGTACATGGGGTAAGGGTCAAAATAGGGTTAGACGATATCATAAACTGTTTTTGTGGAAAGCTGAAAGCAAATACAGTCTGTCCAAAATTTTCATCCGTCTTGCAACGGCTGTAACGGGGTCATAACCTAATGAAAATGTTTAATTCTTAAGTTTAAAACGTAGTGTTTTGAAATGCGCTTCAAACCTTACTAGTTTCATAATTTTTCGATGAGTTTAAGTCAGCCAAAAGATTTTTACGGTATTAATGGCGGAGGCTGCGTTTTCCTGTAGAAATTGCAACATATTACGAGAGTCATAACTTGGTTAGGATTGGGAATAGTACTTGAAATTTTAACAGTACATAGGACAAGGAGGTTAGAAAATTCTCTACCTAGAATTTGGTAAAACTGATCAACAAATATTTTTAAATAAATTATACCGTAAACTATTGACAGAATGTGATGAATCAGACCTATGTGTACTATATGATATTTATTGCTTTTTTCTATAAACTTTTAGGCTTTGAAAAAATTGCACAAGGTCTACCAACTTAACAACATGTCTCATAATTTAACTGGAATATTTATAGTAAGTTTACTATTTTAAATAAATTCCAGAAAACAACTCTAAAACTTATATGAAACTACGTAAGTTGAAACATGATGTTAGTGTTTGTTATTGGTTGTGTAAGTAGATATAAGGCGTCTTATGCATGATTAAAACTTAAGTAAGCATGCTACATAATATGGGAGGTATACCCCTTCATAATCACACGAGCGGATAATTAAGTGTCAACGTGTTGCATATTATGTGGTAGTTGCGTGTAGAATTTATGTCACACCCCGGCCGCGTAATACAACAAACCATGGCGGAAACGTCGGGGAGTGTCGTAACAGAATCACTATTTCACAACACATGGTAATTGAAGTTTTGTGTTATTTCATTATTAGACACATTGTTTTGATACAAACCAAATAAGTACAATAATTGTCTTTCAGGTTTTTAAGTCACTAAAGCCCACGTCCATCCTACGTGTAGCAAGCAATCAACAATCGTCACATAATAGAACCTAAAACATATGTGAAAACAGTCAGCGTAAAAATGCCGGCGAGTACATAGGTTTTGTATGTCAAATTCCTGGCTTTGAATTCATATTGCAATACCTCTACCAACTACTAGAGTTGTCGAGTATGTACCTTGAAATCAAAAGTGTTTGATATTGCAATATGTTTTATCAACTTTAGAAGTTGATATAAGTAAAAACCAAAACCATTATAGCCATGAATCTTGACTGAAAACATTTGTCTTTGTAAAACCAAGTAGTAAATCGTCTTTGAAAGTAAACATTGTATGGTTTATATCTTTAAGAAAATCTCGTTGTGTGACATCGTTTGAAAACATTCGTCCAAAATTGTTCAAATTGTTCAAATCCTCCGTGTTATAAACCATCGTTCAATCATCCGTGTTTTAATTGTGAAATACAACTTTTGGTCGCTTTAATGAATACATTCAAACCTGTGTTCTGACTAGACTATACCACCAATGGGGTATCTTTAATAGGCCCTGAAAGACCTCTTTAACAAGACTAACAAACCAACACATGATTTGTTAATCAGAAACATTTTCTGTCATTACCCACATTACCCACCAAAGGGATAGTCCGATAACGGGATTTGTCAGATCATATGGTACCATAACATACTACTGGTCGACTTGATCAAAGTAAATGAATTTCATTTGCCTGTCTTTCGACTAACACCCCAACAAGTTCGTTCACATTATTGAAATCATCGTGTTTTATATAAACGATAGAATTTGTTATTGAAAACTTGAAAAGCATTTAGCACATATGAGTCACCCCAAAACAATTGAAATCATAAAAGATGGGAGCTATGTACTCACTTGAGATTGCAAGTATCCTTGATCTAGTGAACTAACAAAGCTCAGGAAGTCAAGGAATCAAGTGGCACATAGTATGGAATCACTATGTTAATAATCGGGACCTAAATCGGGAGATCAGATAGAATGAGGTCTTGTAAACCAAATGAGTATTGGAACTCATATGATATGGTTTAACAAATTCTACATTCTGATTTGATACCTATCCTAAGTGCTTATGACCCGTTAAGGTAGTTTACGCGATACTTTAACGCGTCATTTGCGCAAATGCGCGTTCGGATGGTCTAACTAGCCCTATGATAAGTATTATATGCCTTAACATGTTTAATAATGTTGCATAATCAGTTTAAGTGTCAAAATTTAGGTTGCATAGGCTTAAATTGAAATTATGCGTAAAAAGGGCATTTTGGTCATTTTCTAACGCATATAATCTACCTATCATACAACTAATTAAACGAAGTGACCACAAGGTATAACCTCGGAAGGTTATTCCCTATACAACTATGGTCACAAAATATGTTTGGTCGGATCCTAATGATCGACCAAACGGGTTCGGTTCGAAAGTCTAAGCGGTTGTCAAGACCCTTGACTTACGACCACATGTTTAACTAAGTTAGAAAACTGATTTGGTATCAAAACAAAGTGTTTTGATACCCGAAAATAGTTCCATCGCAAAATGCACATAAACGTGCATTTTGACCAAAACTTTGACTCGTCACTACGACTAGTCAACGTGGTAATCAGTAGGTATAATCGCTAGGGATTATAACCATCGTGATTACGATCACGTTGCAAAGTTCAATTGAACTTTGACTTGAACAATTCATGGTCAAAACCGAAACTCAAACGGTAGTCAAACTGTTTGACTTTCAGCTTGTAATTGCTGAAAAGAATGAACAAGCCATGAAAGAACACTTACAAGTGCTCTAAGGCTGGAAAAATGACTAGATAAACTCAGGTAAGAGGCCTCCAAATAAGTGGTAGCCTCTACTTAGAGTTG
This sequence comes from Helianthus tuberosus, assembly GCA_030545235.1. NCBI lineage: Eukaryota > Viridiplantae > Streptophyta > Magnoliopsida > Asterales > Asteraceae > Helianthus > Helianthus tuberosus. Next base: position 82,734,680 of record CM060354.1, read on the forward strand.
TAGAGAAGAAGAAAAACAAATAAGCAAGGAAATGGGCAGATTTGAGGGTGTATTTATAGTTGACTTTGTCACACCCTGACTTTTGCGGAAGCGTGATTGTTGGTGTGACTTCTTAATACCATTGCATACGATCATAACAACACTATATGATAAAACCAGTAGATGTACATCCATTAATTTAAGTTTAAAAGTAGTACAACATAATTGTCTGAAATGTCGATTCCAATTTCAAGTTACAAACCATAACATATTTTAAGGAGTTCAAAAAGACTCAACAAAAGATTTTAAAACAAACCCGAGTTTAGGACCACGTATCTCGTCCAGGATTAAGATACGTCTCCTAAGCCCTAATGACTTGGATGACATCTTTATTCACAACGCATCTTAAAAACTCCAACGCCTGCCAGATCCACTTACTACTTTCCTGAAATACATGTAGTTTGAAAAATCAACATAAAGTTGAGCGAGTTCATATAAAAGTGAGTATGTATAAACCTTTGTAATATGTCTGTATGTATGAAAATCCCTGGTATGTAGCAATTAAGGAAAAAGAGATCACCATTGGGTTGCAAAGCCAATGATATGTGTGAAGTGATGCAGGAAGACTCAAACCTAGCGGATTTGTGCATCGGGCACTTAGTCACCACCTGGCCCACTCAGCGGACTCAAGAGTGGGGCTCGCTACACCCAAATAGATCTATCACTAATGTCCCTCGGTCCTACAACAAGGATTAATGGCCTCAGTTTCCGCCTACCCACTCACATGATCTAAGTAGTAAACCCTCCTTAAGCTAACCATACCATGTATATAAGAATCTGTAATAAGTGTAACATGTATTCCACCCCCGAAGTATAAAACTGAAAACAGTTAAGAGAAAAGGGGGAACATGAACTCACAGTATTGCGTCTTCGTACTCGTAACCCAAATCTCCGCGGCAAACACGACTATCTACAATGGTCAAATGTTATTAGACGAACGGGTCGTGCCTTGTCTTAGTATGTATGTTTTTGAGTTACGATTCTGGTATTATTCCAAGTTATAATAATTGCATTTAGTTTTGGAATAATTGTTTATACAATATTTCTGTATTAATACTTCTTGAGTATTCGTATTCGTATTTCCTTCCCAAGGATGGGGGTCTTTATATATGTAAATTTGTAGTCTCGAAATTATATTTTAAGTCCCACTTAGCAAAATATATTTAACTTATTTGTCCAAAAATAACGTATTTCCAAAATATATGTATTTTTTTCCAAAAATAATATATTTTTACTTCTTCAGTTTCCAAAATAATATTTTACCAAGAAAACATGTGTGAGAGTATTTTCTGGATTATTTCATAAGTTACGTTTTTGCGTATGGTTTTACAATACCAAGTGTGTAACGTAAGTATTTATTTCTTACAATTTTTGGTATTATTTTGGAGTTGTAATGCTATGATAATATGTAAGTTATGTTATTTTACCCTAAAATAATATAACTAGTTCACCAAGTAAACAGATATTCATACAAGCGTTTTAGTATAAAATGTATATTCTAAATATATATTTATCCACTTTTATTTACGAAAACCAACCTCCGACACTTTGTATTTCGTAACAAAATTTATGGCGAAGTTTATATTTGAAACACAAGTTATAAAATATACTTGTAATAATTGTTAGAAAAATATTTTCTAAGTGTTGGGTTTTAGGAAAATTTCGCCAGAGTTTTCTTTGTAAATAGAGGCGTCAACGCTTACTAGCGTATCATTTTCTTTAACATATAACACGTTAGATCGCTTTCAAATAACCAACCCGACATTTAGGCATGCAAAATACTACTTATATCCTTTCAGTTTTAATATACGAAACTGGGCTGTTTTCGGGTATTTTATTAAAATAGTTATCTTATTCCAAAAATTATCAAATTTTTACAGAATTTCTTATACGATCGAAATATTATTGTGTAAAAATATTGGGGTCCGAATCATTACCAATATTTTATAGAAAAACATTTTCCAGGCTGAAATCAGATTTATCTTTTTCTGACTGCAGCCTACGGAATAATTTATTTAAAATTCATCGAGAGTCCGATTTATGAAATTCCAGTGAGAGAATTACAAATACATCGGTGGTCATCTACAGTACAAATTTCACGATCTAAATCTACACAGAATTTAAGTTATGACTGAAAACATGACGCATATTTTCAGCAGCAAAAATGCAGCTTTAGCTGCTGTTACAAAACGACACTTTAAAAATAGTAAACGAAGTCCAAAAATTATGATTCCAGTGCCATTAGAACCGTATTTCATAATAACATGTTACAGACTCAAGAAATCAGGTTTTCGTTAAGTTATGATCTGGTTACAGCCAGTTAAAGTCGGCTGAAAATGCAAATCAGCATGCTTTTTGTAGTATAAGTGCCATTAAGAAGTACACATACGATTACCATTCATTCTAATACGTTTAACATCAGACCATAAGTTGTTTACAGCAGGTTTTTGTTCATTTAATTCAGATTTACCATGTATTATCACCTTTCATCTCAAGACCTATGTGTAAAGCTTTTATGTTCATGCTTTAAGTTATGATCTTTAGAGTTCTTGTAATTTCACCATTCTTTCCACTATTAACCACCAAAAATATGAACAAGATGAAGATCTAAGGCACTTACTACTAGCACAAGGCTATGGGAGTTTCAAAGCGTAAAAGTGGTGGATAAAAGAAAATAAGAGAGGTCCTTGACGATCCGTGAGCACCGAGCTTCGTTAAACACCTTGATACACCCTTGAATAACCTTGAAATGCTTGAAGCTTGAAACAAAAGTGGGTGGTGTGTGTGTGTGGGAAGTCAGCCGAGAGTGGGAGGGAGGGTATAAGGGAGATGGTGAAGTTGGGAGGATGATGAAAATGATGGTTATTTATAATTCTGTAACCTCCATTATCCAAGGGTTCATATGCCTCCATTAGTACCAACATAATCACACTAAATCCCATGAAAGATTATGGAGATATTTTGCAAGATTTGAAGAAATCTATGGTGGGGCTACATGAGTGGACCGTGAATAAGCAAGGGGGGTTAAATGTAATTTTGAGGGTAAGTAGGTTAATTAGTGGGGGGGGGGGGGTTAAGTGTAATATCTAGTATTTAATGTACTATGTAATATGTTAGAGTGCTCGGGAACCATAACTAGCTCAGAAAAATGAAACAATGTTTTTAACAATATTTTTTTTGTGTTCCGGGTAATGTCCGGTTGTTCGGTTAGGTATCGTTCCGTTAAAGTGCTTATTTGTTTCGTAAAGTGTCCTTTTTTATGCTTTTTGTGTCACAATTAATTCCCAACACTTTGGAAAGTATCTAGGATCATTTTGCCAAGTTTTTGCACTTTATTAGCATTATTAAATGCTGAATTTTGTGTATTAAGTGCAGAATTCTACAGTTTAAGTATGTTTTTGGCACTTCCGGGCACTATAACTATCACCTAGTGACGCAGTTTTATGGTTCTCACCTCCCTACACTCCCTACTAGTGTAGTACTCTATCTCTGGCTCATGCTGGCCTCAAAACATTGTCTGTCTCGGTGCTGGCATTGTCAGCATGTTTCTGCATGTTTCTGGGTTACCCGTTTAGTGTGCTAACTATGCTTTGTGCATCAAGTTTGTCACTAAAGTTTGTGTGAAATAAATGGAGTGACAGTATGAAATGTGATGCATATGTATGTATGTAAAAGAAATCAGAAAGCAGTTTAATCACAGTTGTAATCAAGCACAGTCATTAAGCACGAATTAAATATTAATTAATTGTACGGATACCTGTAATTGTGAGGGTTGTCACAGACTTGAAGCCACAGGATCATGCCAAGTGTCTTGTGTATTGACCAAGCATGTGTGGGATCATTACAAGTGTTTGGTTCATATTACAAGCATTGATCTTCACTTAAAAAGCCCACAATATTGAAAAACTATGAAGAAAACTCAATGTGCAGCAAGCTGATTTTCAAAAACAACCTTTCTGTCCAGATATAGCCATCGCGTCGCGCCACAGCAAAAGCAATCAGGCGTCGCGCCCCGTGAGGGCTTCTGCAGAAGTTTCAAAATTTGGCAGAACAGGCCCTGGAGCTCAAAACTTGATTTTTGACGCGTTTGACCCCCCTTAACCCAATTTCAAGGCTCTACAAGGATGTTAAAGCATAGGAGACTTAAAATATGCTTCGAAATAACGTGGATGTTGGTTCGTTTGGTCGTACGATCGCGTTTTTTGGTTAATTACGACCAAACTCGAACGGACGCAAAAACGATCCAAATTGCACGACGAATGGTATTTTTTCATTCCTATCACTAAAAAAATATATTTTAGTGATTAAATTTTTTTTTGGATGTCTGGATATGGTCAGAACGCAAGATATGCACGTATATGCAAACTTTCGCAGTTTTTGACGCTTTTAGTCCTTGTGATCAAATAAGTGGATTTTCGCATACCGAACCCCTCAAAAATTATTTCTAAGTCAAGTAAAGGGTATTTAGGGTATGTTTAGCTTATGATCTTATTCCGGAGTGTACGTTGTTATACGAATTGGCAGACTTTTGCAGTTTGTCTCAAATAGTTCCTGTGATCGAATAAACTTTTTTTGACATACCTAACCCTTCAAAACTTATTTCTAAGTTATGTAAAGGATATTTAGGGTATGTTAAGCTTATTTCAATATTCTGGAGTGTATGTTTCGTTAAACTGATTACGTTTGCGTAATAGTTTACTTAAAACTTCCAGAAAAGCTTCTCGAAAGTTCGGAATCATATAAAATTTGATATGTGTACTCATCATATGTAATTGTACAAATACCGAGAATGAAACACAAGATTTCATCGGTTTCGTATTTGTATGATGGTCGTAGAGGTACACATTGTTGGTGCACAAAATGTCTGTTGACTACGTCTGAATTACGTCTTAGGTCAAGATAGGTCAACATAGGATTTAGAATGTCAAAATTAGGTTTTATGTTGATAGGTCCGCTTTTGTGAACATCTTTAGGTAGGTTCGCTTATAGGGACAAAGATAGGTTCGCTTATTAGTCACTTGATAGGTTCGCTTATAGGGTATTTAGGTAGGTTCGCTTGTATGGCATGTCACTTGGAGCGAACCATGTCTCACTATATATAGTCATTAGAAGCGAACCTGATCACATGATTCGTGTATGTTGGAGCGGACCGAGATCATTGCTTGTGTAACCAAACTCTGTCAATTTGAACTCAGAAAGCAATAAAAGAGAAGGATTTGAATAGGAAAAGTTGTGTAACTTTGCGTGTATTGATTCCGCCTTTATACGTGAAGATGAACATTCTCAACTGACTTTTCAGGGTCGGAACACGGTCCAACAAGTGGTATCAGAGCTTCAGGACGAGGAGTTCATACTACTACAGCTGAATCGACATCATTCTCTCACTTCTACTCACTTTCTCTCATACTTTTTTGATTTATACTAGTTCCTACGGTTGAAACTGTCTGATTTTTAAGTATATCATGTGAAATACAGTAATAACAAACCCTAGAAAGTTTCAGGTTAAAACACGGATTAAAAATGGTTAAAATTGGGTAAAATTGTAGATCAACTTATACGAACCTTGTAGATCCGCTTATACGAACCTTGTAGATCCGCTCGTACGGACATTGTAGATCCGCTTATTTGATCATTACCTGGTCCGCTTATTTGATCATTACCTGGTCCGCTTATTTGATCATTACCTGGTCCGCTTATTTGGACATTTACCAGGTCCGCTCATCTGAACATTATCTGGTTCGCTCATTCGGACATCCGCTTATTTGAACAAGTGAGATCCGCTCATACGGACTTGAGAGTTTCGCTTGAACAGACAGTTCATTTTTGCTTATCTGTCACAATAGCTGATAGTTTCGCTCTTTTGTCACTAGTGTTCAAAATTTCGAAAATTTTTCTAAGTGATTGCTGATTTTGCAGGTACACTCAAGATGGATGATATATTCTTGAATCCGTTTAGCGACATGTACGCATTCGCTGGAGATTCCGGAAAAGATGATTCTTCGTCTAGCAATACGAATGAGAATCCGCCAAAAGAGAAGAAAAAGGAAGCTTGGGAATCGGAAAGTGCATTCGGAACGTTCAATAAACCTCCAAAGTTAATGGCTATCGAGGAATACAGTCGGTGGTCAAGAAAGTTTGAAGATTGGTTGATGGCATTCGCATTTCCCAGCTGGAAGAGTTTGAAAAACGGTTATGCCAATGGAAACAAAAATGGTGAAACATTAAGAGCATATGAGGAGATTGAATCGTTTGTAGCTGAACAAAAGTGTGTGGCATTGTTATTTCAATCAGTCCGGGAAGACATTATTGCCTTGATCGATTATTCAAATGCAATAGATCTTTGCGAAAAGTTAGAAAAGAAATGTATAGGTAGTGAAGAAATTAAGAAAAACAAAATGAAATTACTTAGGAAAGAGTTTGATTTGTTTGGGTGTTTAAAGAACGAGTCAGTTTGTAAAATGATAGAAACGTTTGGTCATCTGAAGCTGGAATTAGTAAGACATGGTATCAAATATCCTGAAGAAGATCTTATCGACAAATTGTTCGATTCGTTGCTTGACGAGATGGATTGGAGATATTATGCACTGATGCTGAAGAATACCATCAAAGCACCAGAAAAGTTGACATTAGATTTGCTGATTGAGAAACTCGAGAGTCACGAGTTGGAACTGAAGAAGACATACAAAGTCAATCACTCATCTTACCAGCAGAATTTGGATTTGTATTATCCAAAGAGCATGATGCCAAAAGCAACTTCTCCAAAGACTGCGTTTTCTGCTGAGAATGTATCCACAACAAGCAAAGAAAGACAAAGTGGTCAAAGCAGTGGAAGTCACAGTGGTTATCACAGTGGATCTTCATCATCTGGAAGTCATTCTGATGCAAAGAATCGTTTTCAATGCAACATTGCAATAGACTTGAAGAATGCTCAGAATTTTGATGAGGAGTCGGCCAAACAGCAGATGATCTTCCTAGCATCGGTGTTGGAATCGTATGAAGGGTTAGTAGCTGGGAAGATAGGCAACACTAATCTGACGAAAGAAGATTATGATCAGATTGATCCTGAGGAAATGGAGCTGATCGATATTCGTTGGGCTATGGCCAGTGCTGTTCGTCGAGCACAGCATTTCATGGAAATTACCGGCAGGAAGACAATTGGTGGTGCATCTACCAAGCTGGGGTTCGATAAGTCCAAAGTGACGTGCTTCAAGTGTAAGCAGAAAGGTCACTTCAAGCGAGAATGCAGAAATGCTTATGCTGATGAGTCGGAGAATCCTTTCAAAACTTGATTACTACAAGAAGGAAATTTATCATCAGAATAAATCCGAGCCGCCTAGATTGAAGCAGGTTGAAGACAACAGAGAGAAATCTAGAGCTCTTGCGGTGATTTATGATGATGAAGGGTATGATTGGAGTCAAGAGGTTCTACCTGAGGAAGATGCGGTTAGTTACGCATTCATGGCGAAAAACGACGAATCTATTCCGTGGAAAGACGATAGAACTGAAGAGCAAAAATATCAATACAGAAAAATGATTGCTGAAAACAAAATAATTAGAATATCTCGTATCTTTCTGGAAGCGAGGAGAGCAAATAGATGGGATCCGAACAGGGAGTGTTATCTTGATGAATATGGAAATATTGCAATTGATGACAAAACGCTTGATATCGAGGCCATAATACAGCAGTACAAAGAAGAGGATGAGTACTGGCAGAATAAATGGTGGGGAACTGGAGACGAGAAAGAGAAAGAAGAGAAAGAGAAAAAAGGGAAAGAAGAGAAAGAGAAAAAGGAGAAAGAAGAGCAGGAGAAATCAAAGAAAGTTGATACTGGAGTTATTGACACAACGCAGGAGTTGACTGAAGAGAACCTCGGAAAAATGGCTGACAAAGTGCTGGCTGCTAAAGCACTTGAGGTAGACTCTAACTCCGTGTCTGAGTCAAAAAGCCGGGTCAGTTCAAACTTGTCAACAAATGCGTCAGGTAAGAAAATTGATGGAAATGCTGATTGCAAAAATTGCAACAGAGAGTACAAATTTTGTAACACAGTCACTTATCTCAACAGGAAGAAAGTTGATGATCTGACAGCAAAAGTCAGAAGCGTTGAGAATCAGATTCTTGATCGTTACAAAACAGTTAAAGCTTCAACTGAACGGATAAGAGAATTAACTAGCAAAATTGAAAATGATAAAATTGAACATGACAAAATTAAACAAGAAAATGAAAAGTTGATTCTTGAAAACCGTCAGATTTCTGAGAAGTTTGAAAAACTCAAAAGCACATTGAAAGATAGTGATGATCGAAATGGTAAAACTTTTAAAGAAAATGAACATCTAAAAGCTGTGCTTAGAGTAAAAGAAGAATCAATCAACCAACAACTGGATGAAATCGCTAAACTGAAACTTAAATTTCAAGAGGCTGAAATCGAAAACGAGCGAATCCAGTTGAAGCTTAACAGTTACAGCTCCGCAAGCTTTGTTTTGCAACACATTATTCCCAAACCCATCGGGAAAGACAAAGCAGGCGAAGATGTGTATTGTGATGGAACTGGGGTGGGTTTTCATCAAGTACCACCACCTGTTCTTGATAACTACACGAAAAAGCAATCTGGGTTGGTTGAAATTGAGGAAGAAAGTGAAGTTAAACTTCCGGAGAACATTGATGTCACGTTCACATCTTCCAATGACGATAGTGTCCAAAATGATATTGTAAAAGGTGTTGTTGAAAATGTGCTAAAAATGGACAGTGACACTACTGAGGAAGATGGGTGTTTCTTGGACAAGTACATTCAGAAACCAAAATCCAAAAACAACTTAAGTGATGAATCGGGTCTTGTGATGTACAAGATGGCTGGATCTGATAAGTTGTATTTGGATTCTGAGTTTCCCATTGAGAATGTTAATGTGAAAAAGTTGACAAATGTTTTCAAATTGGTTGAAGTTGAGTTGTCAGAAGTGAACAGTTCGAATCAAACAAAAAGGCAAATGAATTTTGAGAAAGATAAAGCTTACTACAAAAAGCCTATTGTACCACCGCGTTTTTATAATAACAATCGAAACAATTGGTCAGGTAGTTATTGGGGTGGTAAGAGTTATCAGAAAAAGAGCTTTCAAAACAAGAGGTTTGCTGAAAAGAAGGTGTTTGTGAACAGTTCAAGTTCACTTGCTGATGAAGAAAAAGAGATTTTTTCAAAATCGAATGAAGAATTCTTTGAGAAAAGAGCTTCACAGTATCAGTCTGAAGGCACAAGTCGAGTTGTTGATACTCGAACATGTTTCAGATGTAATCAAGTTGGTCATATTATACGAAAGTGTACCAATGTGAAGCCTAAGACTGAAACTGTGAAGTTTCAACAGAAGAAAGTTGATGTGAAGGGTAAAGCACAAATTGTTGTTGAGAAAAAGAATGTGAAAAATGACAACATCAAAGTGAAAAATGAACCCGTAAAGAATGTGGTAACTAAAAATGACAAGTTTTATAAACGGGTTGCATTATCTCAACAAGTTTGGAAACCAAAAACAGAGATGAAAATTTCAACTTCTGAAGTGAAAAAGTCTGAAGAATCAATTTCGGTTGATTATGATGCAAATTTTCCACATTTGAAGGCTGAAAATTTCAAAATTCAAATTGCAAGAGTCAAGGTTACACCTAAGGCTGATGAGGCCTGGGTGGACACCATATTCGTCTAAACAGTTTGAATTGCCGGAGCTTCCTTGATCGCGAAGCATGAATCGGCATCTTTATGAAAGTTTAAGTCAAAGTTTGTTATGTGCAGGATCTTCCAAATCTCGTATCCAGATGGATCATGGATAGTGGAGCTTCAAGACATATGACAGGGAAGACTGCGTTGCTGTATGATGTGAGAAATATCAATGGTGGTTATGTGGGATTTGCTGGTCATGAAGGTGGTTGAATTGTTGGTGAAGGAACGTTATCCAATGGGATTGTGACGTTTGAAAGAGTTAACTACATCACTGAGCTGGAGAACAATCTGCTTAGTATCTCGCAGATTTGTGACAATATGTATACTAGTCATTTCACTGATAAAGAATGTTTGATCTTGAAACCAGGATTTGTTATCCCTGAAGAATGGATTATCATGCAGGCACCTAGAGTGAATGATTTATATGTGTTGGACATGACTATAGCAACTACAACTACTGGTCAAGCACATTGTTTTGTTTCTAGAGCAACTGAGAAAGAATCGAGATTATGGCACCGCAAGATGGGGCATATTCACCTAAGGAAGATGAATCACTTGGTGCACAATGATTTGGTTCTTGGAGTTAATATCAAAGGTTTTCATCTGGAAGGGGAGTGCATTAGCTGTGTTAAAGGCAAGCAGAAGAAAAAGTCACACCCTACAAAGCAAGTCAATTCAGTTTCCAGACCGTTAGAGAGACTACATATGGATCTGTTCGGTCCAGTAAACGTCAAAAGTATTACAGGGGATCTCTACTGTCTTGTGGTTACTGATGATTATTCCAGATTTTCATGGGTTTCTTTCTTGAAGACGAAAGACGAAACGTTTGATAGTTTGATGGCGTTGTTCAGAAAAATTGAAAATCTGTACCAAAGGCGTATTAAAAGAATTCGTAGTGACAATGGTACTGAATTCAAGAACAATCAGATGGAAGAATTTTGTGATGAAAGAGGTATATTGCATGAGTTTAGTGCTCCGTACACTCCGCAGCAGAATGGAGTTGCAGAACGCAAAAACCGGACACTAATCGAGACGGCTAGAACTATGCTCGCAGATTCAAAGTTACCGATAAATTTTTGGGCTGAAGCTGTTTCCGCCACATGCTATACGCTTAACAGGGTTCTCACTGTCAAGAAGTTCAACAAAACATGCTTTGAGCTAATCAATAACCGCAAACCGAATTTGAAGTATCTAGAACCGTTCGGGTCACCCTGTACTGTTATAGAGTCTTTTGGAAAGTTTGGTCCGAAGTGCATTGAGGGAATATTTGTTGGTTATGCAAATCTGATGCGACGTGTCTTCGTTCCAAGTGAGAAGCGGATTATTGAAGCTGCAAATGGTGAATGTCAAGGTTATACTATGCCGCCACAGAATCCTGGAGATTCATGGCGTTATCATTATCACAAACTGTGGGATTCGTTTGACATGAAAGAAGAGTTAGAGGAAGATGAAGATTTCTTTGATGAGTTGGATATTTTGCGTGAATACGAGTCACAGCTAAGGTTTCCAGCTGAGTATTCTAGAAGACCACGGGAAACTTCAAATGACGATGAAGCAGGTCCGAGTAATGCTGGTGAACATGATGATGTCCAACAGAATGAAGTTGCTCAGGATAATCAGTCGGCTCAGAATGATAATCAAGAAGCTGAAAACATGCCAGTCTTTGATCATGGTGATTCAGATTCTGAGGGGGAGCAAATTCAGATTTTAAGTCAAACAAACCAAGTTGGTGAACAAGATGCAGAGCAAAATGTTACTAATCTGGAGGGAAATGTAGATGTTCCAAGTGAAGTGATGCCATGAACTTTTTCATATCATCCAGAGGAGTTGAACATTGGAGAATTGCAAGCTGGCGTTCGCACAAGACGTCAAATTGACCAGGGCCTTACATGTTTTTATTCTACAGTAGCACCTTTACAAACTGAATTTTCACTAAGTTGTTTCATTTCACAGATTGAACCGAGAACTTATAAAGAGGCGCTTACTGAAGATTCTTGGGTCAATGCAATGCAGGAGGAATTGAGTCAATTCGAGAAGTTGGGAGTGTGGAAATTAGTGGATTTGCCAGATGGTCATAGGAAAATAAACACCAAGTGGGTGTTCAAGTGCAAGAGAGACGATAGAGTAGTTGTGGTTCGCAACAAAGCTCGACTCGTTGTTCAGGGCTTTAGTCAACAGGAGGGGATTGATTTTGCAGAAGTCTATGCTCCTGTAGCACGACTAGAAGCGATCAGAATCTTTCTAGCATTTGCATCTTGGAAAAACTTCAAAGTATATCAGCTAGATGTAAAATCGGCGTTTCTTTATGGGAAGGTCAAAGAGGAGGTTTATGTCGGTCAGCCGCCGGGCTTTACTGATCCGATCCACAAAAACAAGGTCTACTTATTGGACAAAGCGCTGTATGGTTTACACCAGGCCCCGAGAGCTTGGTACGAGACTTTGTCTCAACACCTACTAGCCAACAAGTTCATTCGTGGAAAAGTGGATGCTACTCTCTTCACTAAAGAGGTCGACGGTCATCTTTTGATAGTTCAGATTTATGTGGACGATATAATTTTTGGGTCAACAAATGAAAATCTATGCAAAGATTTTGAATCAATGATGAAGCAAAAATTCGAAATGTCATCAATGGGGGAGATGAAATTCTTTCTGGGTCTACAAGTTGAACAACTTCCTAAGGGAATTTTCATTCACCAGATGAAGTACGTTCATGATATTCTAGAGAAATTTGGGATGTCAAGTTCTACTCCAGCTGCTACCCCACTTGCAACAAATCATGGGATTCACCCAGATCTCACCGGAGACAGGGCTAATGAAATGTTCTACCGATCCATGATAGGTTCATTGATGTACCTAACTGCTTCACGTCCTGATATCATGTACCCAACGTGCCTCGCAGCAAGATTTCAATATAACCCGAGAGCTTCACAAATGATCATTGTGAAGAGGATATTGCGCTACCTAAAAGGAACTCCTTCATTGGGGTTGTGGTATCCTAGAAAAGGCGATTTTACGCTCGAAGGGTATTCCGATTCGGATTTTGGATGCTGCAAAGTCAATTCAAAATCAACAACTACAGGATGCTAGTTCTTTGGTCCTAGATTGGTTACCTGGCAGTGTAAGAAACAAACTTCTGTGGCATTATCTACATGTGAAGCGGAGTATGTTTCTGCTAGCAGTTGCTGCTCTCAGATTCTGTGGATACAGCAACAGATGCGCGACTACGGTTTGCAGTTTCTTAACACACCTCTTTTTGTTGATAATGAGGCCGCAATAAATATAACAAAGAATCCAGTACATCACGCTAAAACTAAACACATAGAAATTCGTCATCACTTTATTCGTGATTGTTTTGAGAAAAAGTTGATACAAATTGAGAAAATCCACAGTGACGAACAGAAAGCTGATTTACATACCAAAGCTTTTGATAAAAATCGGTTTAAATATTTGTTAAAACTGAATGGTATGAAGCTTCTTTCAGTGTCGGATGGCATAATTGGCATTGATGAGAGTACTGTTGCGGATGAAGACGAGAAACAATCTGCAATGGTTTGTCGATTTTTTACTTGTTTTGGTATTTAGGGGGAGTAGATATTTGTATATAGATATATTTTCAGAAAATACAAAAACAGTAAAAAATGCAAAAATACAAAAAACATGATAAAATCTGAAAAAGAGCTTGTGTATATAGGGAAAATGATAGTACATCGGCTAGACTATTACAGTATGCTAAAGATTTGTAAAGTTTAAATGAGTTAAACAGTCTTACTGATGATGTGTCGATAGGTTTTCGCACATTTAGTAGATTTATTCGGGATATAAACCTAAATTTCAAACTTGTGAAATTCGTGGGGAACACTACTTGGATATATAGGTAACCCCTGAAATCTCGTTTGAAAGGTCTCATAATCTGATATACTAGGTCTTTATACTCAATGATGTCTGGGGTATTATTCCGGGACTTCTGCTGAACGGTAGTTCTGACCTAGTCCTTGGATAATGCTTTTCACAAATGCTTGAAACATAGCATAAACCCTCAGCATGCAGATGAAACAATAAAATTGATAGTCGCTGCTGTTGTAGCAAAAAGATCCTCTAAAGGGGACATACCGTAAAGTCGAAGCTGATATCTCTCTGCGCATACGGAAGTATCGACCTGAGATCCCTCGGCCCTCGCATTACCTAATTTATGTACAGATATCATTGTAGTATACTCACCTGTAAGACTGATAATTGGGATTCTGGATACGGGAGTATATTCAAGAGGTGGGACACATGAATGAGCTAAGTTCATAAAACATCTAAATCGTATCCTGAGTAAATTGAAATTTGTGTGGGAATTTAAGATGGATCAGTATATCGACAATCGAAGTGAATTGTTTAAATCTGAGTATGGAATGTAGCTTAACGGTACTTGTAATTTGTCTGAAAAGCTGATATGATTCCCTGACACGCTCACCAAAATATGTTTGTAAATAGTTTACTTTGTTTACTTTCTGCAATTTAAGTTTTCTATATTTCATTTCTTAGTTTAGAACACTTTATAAAATCCAAAAAGATTTTATTTCTGCTTTATTTTCCGACAAACCAAAGTGGAGAGTTGATTGTTGGATTCTCAGATGTTTGAAGCAGATGCAGAAGATTCTGGACTGAAGAATGAGGAGAGCTTATCTTGATGGAGTTTTTTTTAAAAGTCAAAAACAAGTTCATTAACTTGATACTTGTTATTTTCAGAAAATGTGAAAATTGTTGTTTTAAATCAGTTTGATTCGTCAAATGATCAACCAAGGTCATTAAATTGAACTTGGTAGATTAATTGAGTAATCAGGGTCATTAACTTGGACCTGAATACTTGAGTGGATTTCTAAAGCTGATTGAGTTTCTGATTTATTATTGAAAAGATAGAATTGTAATGTTATTGGTTGAGTAACAGGTTTGGGCTTCATTATTCCCAACGGAAGCTATTTTTCAAAGCTTGAACCAGATACCTCAGATTCTAGCATATCGAGAGGGGGAGTCTGTGAAAGGGGGAGTCTGGATCAACAGTCAAAGGGAAAATGGAAGTTAGAGTCAGGTTGTGATTCTAAACCTGTGAAGAATGCTTATGATATGAAGACAGAGAGTTGGAGAAAAGACCAAGACTGGAGACTCAGGAGCTGAAGACTTCGTCAACATCCAAGGGGGAGTCTGTTGGTGCACAAAATGTCTGTTGACTACGTCTGAATTACGTCTTAGGTCAAGATAGGTCAACATAGGATTTAGAATGTCAAAATTAGGTTTTATGTTGATAGGTCCGCTTTTGTGAACATCTTTAGGTAGGTTCGCTTATAGGGACAAAGATAGGTTCGCTTATTAGTCACTTGATAGGTTCGCTTATAGGGTATTTAGATAGGTTCGCTTGTATGGCATGTCACTTGGAGCGAACCATGTCTCACTATATATAGTCATTAGAAGCGAACCTGATCACATGATTCATGTATGTTGGAGCGGACCGAGATCATTGCTTGTGTAACCAAACTCTGTCAGTTTGAACTCAGAAAGCAATAAAAGAGAAGGATTTGAATAGGAAAAGCTGTGTAACTTTGCGTGTATTGATTCCGCCTTTATACGTGAAGATGAACATTCTCAACTGACTTTTCAGGGTCGGAACACGGTCCAACACACATGTCACAATTTAAATGTGCACAATTTAACTAAAACGGTAACGACATCAGGAAATGGTTGACCGCTGCTCCTACAAATCATTTAATATTCTAGCCGAGGAAAACTTAGGTGAGTTCACAACTCTTTACTAAAAGCATGCGTCCCTAGTTTGGGACAACACACTTATTTCCCTTGTTTGGGAAACAGATACGGTTCCCTGGTTTGTGTAACATTTGTGTCTTTCAATCTTTGTAATTAAGTCTATAATCAATGAAACATTTTGTTTGATATCCATGAATTTTATTATAACATGTGCCTTACATTATTTACCAAAAGTCCATTTAAAAACTAAATTGTCCAAGTCTGCAGAAAAGTACTGTAATCCTGCGTAATGTACAACATTCCGTAGAACGAAATAGTAATTGTCTGAAAACCCAAAAATAAATACTATTTGTCATAAATAGTATAACGGGTATTAAAAGCGACACAAAATCCGCACTTAAATCTTATTGCGTTAAGCTGCACGGCCAGTTCAGTAAACTGCCTGACAGCAAAGTCGGTACAGGAACTGTGTCAGAAATAATAAATTTTTTAGTCCGAAAAGTTAGATTAATAATTTGGATGATAAAACATGTGCAAAAACAATTTTTGTCATGTATTTATATAAATAAAAAGCAGTGTCAGTATTTAACCCGGTACAGGACCCGAACCAACTTTTTCACCCGATCAACAAACTAATAATTTTGGTGGATTAGTTTTACTTAGTGTCACACTACTTTAAAATATGAGGGCTTGAAACATTGTAGATATTTTTATATAAAATATCAAAGTTTAATAAGTTTATGTGTTTAAACAAGATTTTATAAAAAAAAATACAAATACCCCCCCCCCCCCCCATGCTTATTCACAAAAAATTGTAGGTCTCATGTGCCACCCATCTTCTACTTGTTGTGTTGGAAGGGACTTGAAGGTGATTAGTGGAGGTGTGAGGTGGAACCAAATCCAAGAAAATCCCTAAAACCAATCAATCTTCTCTCACAATTCCAACAAAACCATCAACACTCCATCTCCTTCCTTCTCTCTCTAATTTTCGGCTAGAACACCTCCCACATCATCTTCACCTTCAAAAATTCTTAACACATTAATTTCAAGCTTGCATGGATGATCTAAGACCTTGGTGATGCTTGGATTTACATTTGAAGCATTTTTACAAGTCTTGGAGTCCTTGAATCACCACCATCTTCATATCTTCATCTTTTTCTTACTAGCAAAATTGTAAGATTCTCATTAGTTTCTACATTAGTATTATTTTTTATTTTGCAAGAATACAAGTTCATCTTGAATTAAACCAAAACAAAACCCACATGAAAAATACTAAGAGAAAACCAAAAATCATTATTTTATCTTATGATTTTGAATGAACTTGAAGAAGATTAGACTAGTGAACATGAATCTTTTTTATTTTTGTATAAAAACATGATCTAAACACATGCATGTTAAATCAAACAAGATTCATCAACAAAAGTGATGAACATGGGTTTTGATGATTTAAATAGTTAAATGCATGCTAGAAAAACACGAGATATTATTTAAATCCAAGAAACTAAATATTTGATAAATTACTTGAATAAAGTTTCAATTTCTAGAAAGAATCAAGAACATGAAATATGTTAGTAGAAAAAGTTTTGAATACATATTTGTACTTTAAATGACTATATGAGTCACCTAAAACAAGAGTTTTAAATAAAATCTTGTTCTACAAATTTTTGACAAAAATCAAGAATATAGTTTCTTTTTCGGGAAAGTTAGAGATTATATCATGTTCATAGAACTTTTGTTGACAAACTATGATGATTATTGATACTTGATGACAATTGAGAATGAAATGATTTAAACACAAGTTTTGTATAAACTTGGGAAAAATCCATATTTCAAAAGAAACTATGGCAAAATTTTTATAAATTTTGTTATGATCAATAGGAGTTAAACAAAGAAATTGATGACTAGAAAACAACTAGGGATCTTTAAACTTGATTAAACGAATTTTTGGACAAGAAGTTATAAGTTCATATTTTATGAAGAATGCTAAACTAAAAATGACGAAGTATATATTTTAGATAAAATGTATACCTTCAAAATTGATCATGTATCATATTTATATGTTTTTGTGTGTATATTATGTATTTAGAACAAGTATGAATAAACACACAAATATGTAAACACAACAAATTACAAAAATATATATATTAACACTTGGAAAACAAAACTATAAAAATAGAATGTCCATCCTTGGACATAAATCTACAATCGGATAATTCTGACACTTTGGACAATACTTTTGACAAATTCGGACAAAATAAAATATGGCACGGATGAAATAAACGACATAAACGAGACGGATGACACGGACGACACGAATAAACCAAATCAACACTCACCTTATTTTTTTTACTAGTATTATAAAAGTAACTTATATAAAATATTTATTAGTTTTAATGAACAAAATTTTTTATAAGTTATTATTATTTTTACTAGTAAATAATAAATATGGACAAGCCCACTTTTGTAAGCCCATATGGACAAGCCCACTTTTGTAAATTAAATTAGGGCTAAGTCCATCTTTCTTAAATAAAATGGGGCTAGGCCCACTTTTACAAAAATATTGGATTAAATCTACTTTTTAAATAAATTGGGCTAAAGCCTACATTTTTACAAGTATTTTGGGCTAAGTCCACTTTAGTAAAAACTATTTTTGGGCTTGACCCACTTTAAACAAATTTACTTGGGCTAGGCCCACACTAATCAAAATCAACTGGCTAGGCCCATATGTACTAAACACTTGAATTGGGCTTTCATAACTAACTCATGGACTAGGCCCATTCAAACTTAAACAATATAACATATATATGTGCATACATAAACAAAGAAAGCCAACGAATATGAGTATAATAACATATTCAAGATGAGAAACTTGTACGATGAATGACTATAAACCTAAGTGTATAATGAGGTTAAAACACTTGTAGGTTGAATAACAAACGAAGGATCCAAAATCAAAATGAGATTTGCTTGGAACACAAATTTTTGAGTACGTAGTCCCTTCTTTTATGTTTTCAAATGTTTTGGGGTGATACATATGTACCTGTTTTTATTTTCAAAGTCTATGGTTTATATAATAAACACGGTGATTTCGATAATGTGAACGAACTTGTTGGTGCCTTAGTTCATAAGACGAATGGCATTCATTAACAATGATCAAGCTGACCAGTAGTATGTTATGGTACCATAGGTTCTGACAAATCCCGTTATC
Source organism: Helianthus tuberosus (assembly GCA_030545235.1). Lineage (NCBI taxonomy): Eukaryota > Viridiplantae > Streptophyta > Magnoliopsida > Asterales > Asteraceae > Helianthus > Helianthus tuberosus. The sequence continues at coordinate 82,753,373 of CM060354.1, forward strand.
GGACTATCACCATGGATATGGGGGTAATGTGGGTAACGACAGAAACTATTATTTTAACAAACCCTTTGGTGGTTTGTTAGTCGATATTAAAGAGGTCTTTCAGGGCCTATTAAAGAGACCCTTTGGTGGTCTAGATGAGTCAAACACAGGTTTGAATGTATTCATTAAAGAACGACCAAAAGTTTTTCACAATTAAAACACGGACGATTGACGAATGGTTTGAAACACAGACGATTGATGAATGGTTTGAAACACAGACGATTGACAAATGGTTTATAACACAAACGATTGAACAAAATGGTTTATAAGAATGACAAATGTTTTAGTCAAGATTCATGGCTACAAGATTTTCATAAACCTTTACCAATATGTTTTAGTTTGTTAATTATATTGCAACAATTAAAATACTTTTGATACATGATTTTCACATATCGACTCTCGTAGATAGTCGAAGTGTTGGAATAGGTATACAAAGCCATGAATTTGACATACTCACAAAACCTATGTACTTACTGGCTTTTTATGCTGACTCTCTTTTCACATATGTTTCAGGGACGGTTGTTTGATGGTTTGGTCAAGCTTCACGTAGGATTTGGAAGCGGGCTTTAGTAACTTAAAATAAGAAGACTATGTTTGAACTTTGTTTCTGTTTAATTTAAGACAATGTAATATGTTTAATCTTTGAATCAAACTTCTAATATCATGTGTTGTGAAACATATAAATTCTGTGACATGACTCCCCGACGTTTTCCGCCACGGTTTGTTGTTTTACGCGGTCGGGGTGTTACAGATAAAGTTGGTATCAGAGCACATGGTTATAGGGAACTAGGTTATTAGTAATACTTTGACCTAGACTATAACCTTCCTAGGACCCTAACACAAGTTTTCTTGTGTTTAGATCTTAAAACAATACTATTACCTATCCTTAGGTGATTACCAAAACAAGTACACAAATTTCAAATCCGTTTTGAAAATCAATTATCTATCCTTAAATTGATATATTCTTTGGCTTAATGCCTTCAAAGTTTTCAAATCTCGTCAAAGTTTGGGTTTTAATAATGTGAACACGTGCAATCCGGATGGGTGGATGCCTATACCTTAAGTTTTCTATCTAAGGCTAGAGTGTTCGTACAAATCCACTTATCGGACCAGTCACTCTTACCTGGGAACTCTTGGGATGAATGTCCACATATAGGCTAAAGCATGTCTTCGAGATACATTATAAGGACCCATTTACCTTGATTAGTCACTGTGTGTCGTTTTTTTTATTTTGAGTAAGAAACAAATGACCACCTTCCTTATGTTATGTCGATATTTTCAATACCTCTTTTAATTGCCCAGTGTCAATGTCACACATTTCCTTGTGTTTCCTTTTCTTATAGAATGCCTCCTTGACGTGATCATACTCAAGATGCCACAATGGGAGCCATGATTGCTCAGCAAATTGCTGTTGTACTCCCAAATCTTGTAACTCAGATTAACCAAGCAAACAACAATAAGAATTCACGTGCTCGTGCAACTATAAGACATTCAATTCGGCTAAACCACTCAAATTTTCTGGGTCTGAAGGAGTTACTGGGCTCCTACAGTGGTTTGAGAGTCTAGAAAGCATGTTTTTATACGTTCAATGCCCAAATGAGCGAAAGGTTGAGTTTGCGTCAAGTGTGTTTTAGAAAAGGGCGCTTACATGGTGGAATGGTTTGATGAGAGATAGGGGTGCCGATGTGGTGATGGCACAGACTTGGGAAGAGCTTCGGGCTCTCATGATGAGAGAGTTCTGCCCCCGACACGAAATAAGGGCATTAGAAAGGGAGTTTAACGATCTTAAACAGGATGGGGGAGAACATCGGGCTTACACGGACCGCTATGAGGAGTTGAGTTTGCTCTTTCCTGCCATAGTTACCCCATTGGATAAGGCAATTGAGAGGTACATCGATGGTCTGCCTGACTCCGTTCAAGACATTGTTACTGGAAGTAATCCTACCACTGTCCGTCAGGCGATTGCATTGGCTGCTACCCTGACTGAGTCTCAAGTCAGAATGGGGAAATTATTTCGTAAAGGCGATAAGAAACAAGCAACCAAGACCACTCAGGGAAAAGAGAATGCAAAGGGAAACAAAGCTGAGCCTTCGAAGAGGTCAAGGAAGCACAAGGCTTCCAAGAATTTTGCAGTTGTTACATAACTCAACCCAAACACTCAGAACCAGCCAGCACAACCTCCAGCCAGGAAACCATATGTTGGTAATGCACCGTTGTGCAATTGGTGCAATGGTCATCATCAGGCTCATTTTGATTGTCGTCAACATGTGGGAAACTTGGCCACACGGCCAACTTTGTTGATCTACTCCAAACCAAGCTGCACAGAATCTTGGTCAACCTTAAGCTAATCCTGCTAGACCTCCATTCCCACCTGGTTCATGCTACAATTGTGGCGAAATGGGTCACTTCAAGAACAACTGTCCGAAACTAGTGAATATGAATGCAAATCCAGCTCGTGGACGTACGTTCAACATCAACGCCAACGCCAACGAGGCTCGTGCTGATAATGAAGTAGTCAACAGTACGTTCCTTGTTAACAATCAGCATGCTTCTATTCTTTACGATTCTGGTGCCGATAGAAGTTTTGTATCACTAGCCTTTAAGCCTTTGCTTTCGATGCCTAGAACTAAACTAGGAAAGCCCTTATCAGTGGAAATTGCAAATGGTCAACCCCTTGTACTCGACTCTGTCATTTGTAATTGCCAATTGAACCTCAATGATCACCTCTTTTCCATTGACCTCACGCCAATGAAACTTGGGAGTTTTGACGTTATAGTAGGAATGGATTGGTTAACCAAGCACCATGCTGTGGTGATTTGTTTCGACAAGGTTGTTCGTATACCTCTTTTGTCTGGTGAAGTCTTAGAGGTTCATGGAGAGAAACCCGTTAGTAGCTTGAAACTCATGACCTGCACTCAAGCCCAAAAATACCTACGAAAGAAACATGTGTCCTTTTTCGCACATATCATAGAGGAGAAAGGTAAGAGCAAGAGTATTCAAGATATGCCCATTGTTCGGGATTATCCTGAGGTGTTTCCTAAAGAATTGCCTAGTTTACCTCCAACACGTCAAGTTGAGTTCCGTATTGATCCGGTACCTGGTGCCAGCCCAGTTGCTAAATCACCTTACCGTCTTGCACCGTCTGAAATGCAAGAGTTGTCAAAGCAACTTCAAGAGTTAGTTGACAAAGGATTCATCCGTCCAAGCTTTTCACCTTGGGGCGCTCCTGTTCTATTTGTGAAGAAAAAGGATGGATCTTTCCGTATGTGTATCGATTATCATGAGCTCAACAAACTCACGATCAAAAATCGATATCCCCTACCATGAATTGATGATCTTTTCGATCAACTGCAAGGTGCCACTTGCTTTTCAAAGATCTATCTGTGTTCTGGGTATCATCAGCTTCGTGTACTCGAAGAAGATACTCCCAAGACTGCTTTCCGCACATGTTATGGCCACTATGAGTTCACTGTTATGCCTTTCGGTCTAACAACGAATGCTCCTGCCATCTTCATGGACTTGATGAATAGGGTTTGTAAACCTTATTTGGACAAGTTCATCATCGTTTTCATTGATGACATTTTGATTTATTCAAAGTCTCAAGCCGATCACGAACAACATCTTAGTTTGACAATGGAACTCCTAAAGAAGCAACAACTCTTTGCCAAGTTCTCCAAGTGTGAATTTTCGCTTAAGGAAGTTCAGTTTTTGGGTCATATTGTCAACCGGCCAAGGTATACATGTTGATCCTTACAAAATCGCAGCGATTTAGGATTGGAACACACCCACTACTCCCATAGAAGTTCGCTCTTTTCTTGGCCTTGCTGGATATTATCGACGATTCATCACGAACTTTTCAAAGATTGCGGTTCCTCTCACTGCTTTGACTCATAAGAATAAACCTTTTGAGTGGGGATCCAAACAAGAGGAAGCCTTTCAAACTCTAAAACAAAAACTCTATGATGCTCTTGTCTTATCTTTACCTAATGGCAACAATGATTTCGTTATGTATTGTGACGCATCGAATTTAGCCCTTAGTTGTGTTCTCATGCAACGAGGTAAAGTCATAGCCTATGCGTTGAGACAACTGAAAATCCCCAAGAAGAACTACACAACTTATGATCTTGAGTTAGGTGTTGTAGTTTTTGCCCTCAAGATTTGGAGACACTACCTGTATGGTATGAAGTGTGTGGTTTTCACAGACCACAATAGTCTCTGTCACACCCTGCTAGTAGCGGAAGCGTATTGTGTGTGACGTAAGAAAGGTAATCATTGCATCCAAATGAGTAAACATAATAAACCACAACGATGCCATAGATATATTGTTTTCAAACAAAGTTTTCAAGTTTCCAACATAGTTTTCTAGTTTCCATAACGTTTACAAACATTAACCAAAACATAGTTATATTACACAACACAAAAGATAGTTTTTGACATAAAACATAGTGAGGTTTTGTCCCCTATATACCCATACGAAGTTGGGATATAAAAGACAAACCCTCCAAAAGCAGCTATCGTTGTCATAGACTTTCCCGTTCCCCGTAGTGTATCACTGGCTCAAGGCTTGTTTCCTGAAATACATGTAGTTTTAAAAAGTCAACAAAAGTTGAGCGAGTTCATGCAGTTATTTTTATCATATGAAATCTTTGTATTCTTGTAATGAAATCCTGATATTTTAATAGCTTTTATGAAGTTTAAGGATCCATCAGTGGGTAGAGAGCCCCCTAACATTATGTACCATAAGTACGTAACCAACCCGAGACAACTTTGACATTTTTGGGATCACAAAAGCACTCCAGGGTATACCAACCAGGAGTGGAGCGTGTGTCAAGCTCAATAGATCTACACCTTTTGCACCTTGGTCGCTAAGTGATTAATGGTTACTATGTCATCATCCTACTTATGTACATTGATCATGTTATCATCTAAACCCATAGCTAACATACCCATAGTTTTGACATGATTTCCCCTCGACTGTTTTAAAATAAAACATTGAAATCATTGAAAGGAGGGACATGAACTCACAACTTTGCGTTCCTGTATGTAATACCGTAGTGAGCGACCGTACGTGTGATTAACCTACATGTGTAATAACTTTATTAGACACCAGGTCTTATCGGACCTCGTACAAGTTGTTCAACTTGAATTCCTATTGTGTTTTCACTTGTCATTTTGGAACAACTTTGTATTTTAGAGTGTTGGTAGTTTGTTCGTTCGATTGTGATATAGATTGATTTCATTAGTGTATACATATATTTTATATGTATTGAATTGTGTGAATGGGCTTTGCCCTTCACAAGTCCTCATGCTTCGCAAGCGTATCATTGTGTCATTGGGCTGAACCCATGTCATTGGGCCGAGCCCATGCCTTTGTGTCGAGCCCATGCCTTTGGGCTTAGCCCATGCCTTTGGGCCTAGGCCACGTTTTATGCCATTGGGCCGAGCCCATGTATTTTATGTTATAGGGCCTAACCCATGTTTTATGTTATTGGCCTGGCCCATCTCTTTTATGTTATTGGGCCCTTGCCCATGAATTTGTTATCGGGCTCTAGCCCTTGTAGTTTGTTATTGGGCCCTAGCCCAACTCGAGTTTTATGAGTCCATTAAATAATCTTGCATTTTTTTTGTCAAAATTTACTAAGTATGGAATTTTTATAATGTTCATTCTTCTTATAAAGAACATTTAGTAAGTTTTACAGATTTTTTTCAACTTTCCGGATTTTGTTATCGGTAATATATATTTGTATTCGTTAAGCGTCTAAAAATATCTTATTTTTAGACGTGTCGTCGTAGTCGCTTTATAGGTATATTTCCGCGTCGAAGATTCGCCCAAATGTCGTAGCTGTTTCTCGCGGTGACGATACGCCCATTTTGTCGTCGTCGGATGTTATGCATTCCTTTTTTGACCGGTTTGTTTATATGTCTTATTTGGCCGATTGAAATATATTTATTATTTCTTAGGAATATATATTTTTATAAATTCGTCCGTTGCCCGAATCCTCCGCTCGTCCGATTATACGTTTAAGGACATAATGTTGTATCATTTTCTTGTTATTTTGAGGAGGTTGGTGTACATGCATTTGTGTAGTAATTTCTACTTGTTTTCTTATGATTGTTTTCGTGATATGTATCGGTGTATTTTTTTTACATGTAGTGTATTTGGTGCTTGGCATGTATCTCCTAACACTACTACATACAAATAATACACAAGTATTATACACCAAGTGGGTCATTTGAAATATATAATTTTTTTATCAAAAATTATTCTTGCATATATTTATCACTTCATCCCTTTATTTTAGTAAAAATGTATGTATGAGTTTATAATAACTCTTGGATGATTAGGGCTTACCCCTTTTATCCAAACTTCCATAATGACGTTTAAGACCACTAATCACGTTTTACTTTGTTAATCACCCTTTAATCCCATTTTTAATCGCGATTAGATTTTTAGAAAAATCCGCCATAGTTTCCCCTAAACTATGACGTTTCCCCACGTTTACAAAACGCGTTCAAATCAATATGAAGTTTCCAAATCAATTTTCCAATCATCGTTAATTCATCAAGCTTCCCAAAAATCATTTTTCAAGCATTAATCACATAATTTTACCTTCAAATTTTTATAAGAATATTACTTGCACAAATCTTTCCAAGACTTTAAAATAACCATTTTTCAAGTTCATCTTTTATATTAGCTTGATTCTAATTATTTCTCATTCTTAAAAATTCCCATATTTTGAGAAAAATTCAAGACCTTTTTATGCTACACTTTGTAAAGTAAAAATTTCCATAAGCTTGCTTTATGTGAAAATCAAGTTCATTAGAGTTTTTAAGACTTTGTCACATGGTTATTCTTGGTTTAAAATTTACTTAACCATGTTTACATACACATGCTCATAATATTTGAAGTTGATGATCTTGTGTGATTTAAATATTTCAATGTTTAAACCACATTTTTAAGTTTAACATGACTAGATTAACACTAATCTAAAATACTACATAAAGTTAATCACAAGATCATCATAACTGTAAACTTTAAACCACTAATCTCAACAAAATTAATATAATCATCAAGATTACATCAACTAACTACACTAATCTACACAAATAATCATATAAACAATCATGATTAGTAGATTAATAAGTTTAGGATTAGGGTTTTTGGTTATGTTTTTCTTGATTTACAAGATGATCAACTTGTACTTCTAGTAAATACTAGTATTAAGAAGCTTAAATATGATGGTTTTAGAGCTTACAACTTTGCACAAGATGATTAAGAAGTGATTAAGGCTACAAAGAACTCCCAAATGCTTCTCCATGCTTAATCCATGCATTAATGGCATTAAAGTGCCTTGAAAGTGAGTAATTTATTGGGTTTAATGGTGATTTATGGTGGGTTTAATGTGGGCTTGTGAGCCATGAGTTTGATGGAACAAGATGAAGGTTTTTCTTGTTTGAATGTTGTGTAAAAAGTTGAGAATGATAAGGTATGGAAAGTGTTATAATTTGCCATCTTTTCAAATCTATATACATCCATACTTCCATACATGAAATCTTCATATTTTCAAACAAGATCCAAGTGGGTGGGACCTACTTGTTGACCAGAATTGGCAGGGGGGTAAAGTGTAAAATTTTTATAAAAAAAATTATTAAAAACTAGATATTTTGGTAATAAATCAAAGTATGGTGATTAGGGGTTTAGTTGCACCATTAGAGGGTAGTTAGGAATTTGGAATGTTAATCATCATTAACTAGTTCACTAAACTAGTAAAATTAGTATTTTGATACTTTAGATACTTTCCTTTTGGTCGTCGGCTAGTTTACGACACTTTTGCGTCGTACAGACGAAGCTTTGTCGCAAGTTGTTATTCCACCGTCAAGCGATGCATGAAGTGATTTCGAGTTCCAAAATAAGCTTAACTAGTTCGCCATCTCTTTCGTTTAGTTGTTTTGCCGCTGGAAATGTTATTTACTAGCTTGTCGGTTCAAAAACGGACAAGTTGTGGGGTTGCAACGCAGTGCCGAAAGCTTATGTTTCGGACACCCCATTAATATCCTCATATTGTTTTCATGTATTTGTCATATTTCCGGAGTCTCGGAAATGCTAAATTAATAGTTCGGACGAGTAAGAATTGTTATATTTTTAGCCAAACGGATAATTTTGTGATTAGAGCGTTGTACCGGAAAGTCTTGTATTATTACAAGATATGTTTTCATATTAGTGTTTTCTGATATATATATATATATATATATATATATATATATGGACTCAATCATGTGGTTTGTGTGTCGTTTTTCATTGTTTCGTTCTGTTTTTATGGTTTGCTGGCATGAATAGTGTAAACGTGAATAGTGCACGCAACACTTTCTACCAACACTTTTAGGACATTGTTTGATTGGTTTCGAAATAAGACGAAAACCAACATATGTTTTAGCATTGTTTTCTTGTCCTAACACTGTTATCTAGTATACGACATAGTTACGTAATTAAATTACGCTAAATGCATGAGATCATGTGAATAAACATAGTGATTAGATTGTTTGGAATCGTCGGTTATTTGCCATTTGTCACATTCTCCCCCTGTTAAAAAGAATTTCGTCCTGAAATTCACGTTGAGTTATCCTTTGCAGGAGTCTTCTCAAACAGGTGGGGATACTTTGTCTCGATTTGATCTTCATGTTCCCATGTATACTCGGGTCCGTGACGTAGTTCCAGCGGATCTTTACTAGTTTAATACGACGTCTCCTTGTCTTATGGACTTTCCAGTCCATAACCTCAATGGGTTCCTTAGTAAATTGGAGTTTGTCGTCTAAGTGAATTTCATCCGCTGGGATGATAACTGTTTTCGTTGGCTGGACTTTTCTTTAAGATTTGACACGTGAAATGTGTCGTGTATGTTATTGAGTTCTTCTGGTAACTTTAGCTTGTAAGCAACAGTACCAACCTTTGCCAGAATTTCAAAAGGTCCAATGTATCTTAGGTTTAGTTTTCCGCGCTTCCCAAATCTAGCTACGCCCTTCCAAGGCGAGGCTTTTAGTAAGACTTTGTCTCCGACCTTGAAGGTTAATGGTTTGCGTTTTCTATCTGCGTAGCTCTTTGTCTCTCACGAGCTTCTTTAATACGGTCTCGTATCTTTGATATCTTATTAGTAGTCTCTTGGACTAGTTCGGGGCCAATGAGTTGTTTGTCTCCGACTTCCGCCCAACACAGCGGTGATTGGCACTTTTGTCCGAATAGTGCTTCGAATGGGGGCGGCTTTAATGCTTGTGTGATAACTGTTATTATAGGAAAACTCTAGCAGAGGTAAATGAGTACCCCAATTTCTGCCTAGATCCATTACACAGGCATGAAGCATGTCTTCTGAAGTTTGGATGGTTCGTTCGCTTTGGCCATCAGTTTGCGGATGAGATGTTGTGCTTAGATCCAAACGAGATCCAAGCGATTCTTGAAATGACTGCCAAATCCTTGACACAAAGCGACCATCCCTATCCAAGATTATTGAAATAGGCACTCCATGACGTGCCAAAATCTCGTTGAGGTAAATTTCAGCTAACTTCTCGATACTGTCTTTTTCACAAATCGGTAAGAAGTGAGCCGACTTGGTTAATCGATCAACGATAACCCATATCATATCATAACCTCAAGAGGTCCGTGGGAGTCCTGTAATGAAGTCCATTGATATCTGTTCCCATTTCCAAACGGGAATCTCGGGTTGCTGTAATAAGCCAGATAGCTTTTGATATTCGGCCTTGACCTTTGAACATGTTAGGCATTTCCCAACATAGGTCGCAGTATCTCCCTTACGATTAGGCCACCAATAGTATTCTTTTAGATCTTGATAACCTTTTATCGGATCCTGGATGTATTGAATATCTTGACTCGTGTGCTTCGTCCAGCACCAAGTCTCGTAGGCCGCCAAAGTACGGAATCCAGATCCTTCCCATGAAATATGAAGTGTCATCCTTGTTCGTTTCTAGTTGTTTTTCTAATCCTCGCAAGGATTCTGCTTGAATGTTTTCCGGCTCTAGAGTTTCTTATTGTGCATCGTGCACTCGAGGAGTAAAGTTCGTTTGAATTGTCATCTCCAAGCTCGTACCCGTAATGTTTTATCTCGTTCTTTCTGGCTCAAAGCATCTGCCACAACGTTTGCTTTGCTCGGATGGTACTTGATTCCACAGTCATAGTCGTTCAACAATTCTACCCATCGCCGTTGGGGCATGTTTAATTCCTTTTTGATCGAATATTTGTTGAAGACTCTTGTGTTCAGTGAATATGGTACACTTAGTACCATAAAGATAATGACGATAAATCTTTAAAGCAAATACCCCTGCGTCTTGTTCTAGGTCATGAGTGGTATAGTTCTTTTCATGAACTTTTAACTGACGTGACATGTACGCGATGACTTTTTCACATCACATTATCCCGCAACTGAAGCCGTGATGCGATGCATCACAAAACACCACAAGGTCATCGGTACCGTTTGGAAGCGGTAAGATTGGCGCTTTGCATGGGTTATCTTTGAGTGTTTGAAATGCCATTTCTTGTTTTTCACCCCAATCGAACTCTTTATCCTTTTGTGTGAAAGAGGTTAGCGGTTGAGAAATTTTAGAAAAAATTTCTCAATGAATATTTGATAGTATCCCGCTAAGCCTAGAAATTGTCTTACCTCCGTTGGGGTCTTTGGGGCATTCCAGTTCTTTATAGTTTCTATCTTAGCTGGGTCAACATGTATTCCGTTCTCGCTCACCACGTGACCGAGAAATTGTACCTTGTGAATCCAAAATTCGCATTTTGAGAATTTGGCATACAATTGTTCTTTCTTAAGCAGCTCCAGAATAGTTCTCAAATGTTGTTCATGTTCTACCTCGGTTCGTGAATATATTAATATGTCCTTAATGAATACGATCACAAACTTGTAGAGATATGGCTTACATACCCGGTTCATTAGATCTATGAACACGGCGGGAGCGTTTGATAAACCAAAAGGCATAACAAGGAATTCGTAATGCCCATAGCGAGTCCTAAACGCTATCTTCGGTATGCTTTCCTCTTGAATCCTCAGCTGATGATATCCGGATCTTAGATCAATCTTGGAATAAAAGCTGGAACCTTGCAACTGATCGAACAAGTCATCGATCCTCGGTAAAGGATACCGATTCTTGATAGTTAGTTTGTTTAATTCTCTATAGTCGATGCACTTCTGAAAGGTTCCATCCTTTTTCTTAGCAAATAGCATCGGAGCTTACCAATGTGAGAAACTCGGTCTAATGAATCCTTTGTCAAGCAGCTCCTGAAGCTGAGTAGATAATTCCTGCGTCTCCGAGGGCGACAGTCGATATGGAGCTTTTGCCACTTGTGCCGCTCCTGGCACTAAATCTATACGGAATTCAACTTTTCATTGTGGAGGCAGTCTCGGCAAGTCCTCTGGAAAGACTTCGGAATATTCCTTCACTACAGGTATGTCCTCCACTTTGCGCTCCTCGGCCTTCTTGTTAACCACATGGGTAAGAAAGGCGATGCATCCTTTTCTCAGACTCTTCCAAGCCTTCATGTTATTAATAATTCGCAGTGGGGTGTCTTGATTCTACCCGTGCACTAAAAGATGTTCTCTCGTCGGACAGGGGGATGCGAATGATCTTCTCATGACATATGATTTCGGCTCGATTATCGGATAACTAGTCTATGTCAAAAACTATGTCGTAGCAACCCAATTAAATGATTGAAAGGTCGATATTACATTTTTGCACTCAAAGTTCGAGGGTGCATCCGTTAATGTCTTCTCCATACTCAACTAATTTATCTTCGGCCAATCCTATGGAATGAGGGGACTCTAGTTTACTTGACTCTAGGACAAGTATATTTCAAATTCTATGGGATGCAACTAATAATGACACTGGTATCGAACAAAATGAATGTAACGGGTCGATTAATAGGAAATGTATCGGTGACCCTTAATGACTTCACATGACCTCGCTAATTCCCCGTTAGCTAACTTGAAAGAGTAAGACATGTCTAACCTACATGACTCTATTTCGTGTATATGCTTAGTAGCTAAAGACACTAAGTTAAACCAACGTTGGTATCTAAATAATTGATACACGCTGGTTGCAGAGTAGAACGTACCCATGGCAACATTGGGATTTTGGGGAGTATTCATAGCTCTAACCATATGCAGACTTATTCACCTTCTTGATTCGTCCTTAGACGTCCATGCTTGTAGTGGTCTCTTTGCCACAGTTCAAACCTCCTTGTTCTTTCTTGAGTATAACTAACTCATTAGTTTCCGTTTTGTGCCTAGTCTCACCACACTGTCACTCTTAGAACTTTTGCAAGTGCCATCATGATGAAAGTTTCACTTATCTCTTTCAGGATTTTGGCAAGTTACTAGCATGCTTCTTGATGTCAGATTCGTATCTCAGGCTAAACCCCAAATGTAGCGCTCCGTGCGTTTGGATTCGGGTGTTATCTAGTATACAACAATCTTTTAGAGATCGTAGAGGTGTCGGGGGTAACCAGCTACGTTCGCTCTAATCATAATCGAGTTCTAGAGTTCGGTTCCCAACCTTGGAATTTACCACTAGCAAGCAATACTATTCTGGCGTAAGATCCTTGAGTTCTTCCCACAATAACCTCTTTGTTGTATTACTCCCTATAGTTTGCACTTGGAGATTCCACTAAGTTACCGTCTCCCTCAACAGATGACTATTCGTTTACCAAATCGTTTACTTAGAAGTACATTTACTAGCACGGTTAACTGACTTCCTTGTCTTTACTTAGTGGACAGGACTTACCGTACCTCCCATATCAATGAGGTCTCGCGGCTTATAATCCAGAAAAGCCTTAGGATTAAAATCTGGTGTGATTGCATCTCCAAGTGTGGCATTGCCACTTGTCCTCATCCCGCCGGAATTTGAACCACTTGAATTATCGGTACCATCTGTACCATTACTAGTGTCGACTCAACAACCTCATGTTATGCAATTTCGGCAATCTCGTGTTGTTCTATAAAAATTCTAGTTCGAATTTAATAGTAGGGTGCTGATTAACTTCCCTTTTTGGGCGTAGATTTTCTTTTCGGCACCATGCTATTTTTGATGCATAGTATCAAAGGGTCTAGACTTGTATTTGGACAGATATAGCCTACCATGCGCCTAAGAATTTAGAATGTAATTGGTCATGGAAACCTCAAGACCGCATTGTTCATGCATGTTCGAATAATGATAACATGAATAACCGCACCCCAAAATGTGTAGTACCTCTTGCGTGTAATGGTCATATGCCTAAGTGGGAAAAGGGATAATTCATTGAGGAGGAGAAACCAAATGGTTGTCTCCATCCATACAGCATGCATTCTCTACTTCATGGACCTCGATCGTCCCAAGTAGGAAAATCCTTCGTCGCGCTACCCGTGTGACGAATATATCCCTTGAGCTCCACGAGCTCTAACAAAATTGTTATAATTTCGATAGATGTTGGACAAAATGCAAGGAAGAGGTTGTAGCTTGGCTCGTGCCATATCATCCCTTGGAATAAGACAAATGTCAAACGACAAAGTTAAATGTAATCATTTCCAATGACTAAGATAAGTTAAGGTGTCATAGACACCAAAGAACCAGCCCATGTACAAGAATTCCGAGAATGTTGAGGAAAATCCTCCATGAGTGGACAACAAATTTTGTTTGCTTTCGACGAATAGTCTCAAACGAATCGTGTTATAGATCGAATGTTAGGTGCGAATAATACGTGTGGTCTTCCTGTATCATAGAGTGTTATAGTAATCATCCCGGTTAGTGTTATACTAGATAGAAACTTGAACAATTTAGGAATTTCGTATGGATAGTGATCGTTAGCTTGACCCGTAGCGCCCACCAGGATTTCCATACACTACAAGTTGTTATTACGTGGGCCCCCGTAATAATAAATTGTCTTGCATGGTCACCCTAGCATTCTCTTGTTCAAAGCAGACGATCAGTCAAAGAGAGGACACTATTGTCTATATACCTTCAACATAGGTGGGACCTTCGTGATGGTCCACGTGCTAACGCCCGTTGTCATCATTCATGAAAGGGCACAATGTTAGCCAAAATAGAAATAAAAGAATTCTTAATAATAATAACTGGAGGGGCACCTTCAAGATGAGTACTTTATCTTCTTTGTCTGGACAAGAGTGTTATCAATCACGATTAGTATGAGCCTCAGGGACCTCGTCCCACTAGTAGAGTTGTTGTCCAAGGTGTAACAACCGCACGTTCGTGCGTTGTAACTACTCATTATACTCGTTACGCCTAGCACCAGAGATTCGAATCAAAATGTAACTATATCGCTTACATCGCTACTTCGCAGTATTTTCACATATTTCACATACTTTATCGCTATAACACATCGCATCGCACATACTAACACTCACGATGACGTTGAGTGAGGACCTATTCTACCCACCTCGATAGCTGTGATGTGTCGCAACGCAACGTATATTCGAAACGCGCAACTCGATTATCGCAACGCCAACTTTGAAATATGGATATTTATACGACCCTTTGTGACTAATTATATTAAATATATGAATATGGGTATGAAAATGTGTGACCAAACTATCGCAACACTTAACGAACAAAACGAAACATCGATACGCAATTCACCGGAGACCACCGATCGAGTGATTATTCGATCGAATGGCCAACCGATCGGATAGCCATCCGATCGGATTGCCACTCGATCGGATTGCCATCCGATCCATGGCACTCCATCACCTCCTTTCCTCTTCACCTATAAATAGCACTTGTCACATCACTGTTCAAGTGATGTGACAGCTCTCACTCGACCAGCACGCTTTGGGGTTGTTTTCTCTCAATTTCTCGCGATTCTTGTAAGTTTCTACCTCAAATCTTGTACTTCTATGATCTACATGCACTCCTTCATCTTTTCCAACACAAATGTCACCTTTTCACCGTAAAATCCTCTGATTCGGGGTGTTCTAAAGTGATGTCATCATGGAGTTCTTAGGAACAATGAAGCGTGACCTCACCTCATGAAGAACAGTTAAGATCTAATGGATTCCACGATGTGTAAGCACTAATTCCACCTAGATCTAGGACGAATCTAAGTATTTCAAGTTTCTCTCAAGCTTTCTTAACTTTTCACTCAAAACTGATAGAATCGGAGCTCGTTCAGACCTTTTACTCATTCTATATTAAAGTTTCAGGTTGAGAACTAATATCTATCAAAGAGATGACCGGTTAACGGGTTGAACACGAACAACCGTCAAGGACAGTTAACTGATCGAACGGGGTGATTCCCACCCGATCTGATGACTTAGCCTTGGTGGAGTTGTTTAATATCTTGCCATCAAACCACAAACTTTCAAAAGTAATCGAGTTTAAAACGATCAGATTCGTTGGACGGATTGTGTCACACCCCGACCACATTAAAACAACAAAACCGTGGCGGAAACGTCGGGGAGTGTTGTAACAGAATCATCGTTTCACAACCATGGAAGTTAATTGTTTCATTTTATTGAATTATCAAATAATGTACATTGTCTTAAAAACCAAACAAACAAACTAAACATCGTCTACTATCGTTTTTATGTCACTAAGGCCACGTCCAAATCCTAAGTGTACATGCTCCCTAGCAATCATCACGCAACATCACCTGAAACATATGTAAAAACAAAGTCAGCAAAGAAATGCTGGCGAATACATAGGTTTTATAAGAGTATCGGAATCATGGCTCGTTTATATATTGCAATACCTTAAAAATCTTGTTTTGAAAAGTATATAGTATTGCAACATGATTAACCAACTCAAACCAAGATGGTTATAATTTATAAAATATCGTAGCCATGATTCTTAACTCCAAAACATTTGTTTTAGTAAACCAATTCGTGAAACATCTCGTTTAAAACTCGTTAATAAAACTCGTATGGTTTATATCATTTCGAAAACCTCGTTGTGTGACATCGTTTCAAATCATTTCCCAAGTGAACTAAATAATGACACGCAATGTAATATGATAAAAGCACGTATATATAAGATGTACCAGCGGCGTATCTACCATGCTTCTATCATACTACACTCGTCCCATTATCTAATCACTACCCAAAACCAATCGTTCGTTCAAATCGTTTACTTCGTTTAGGTCGTTCCAAATCGTTTAATTCGACCCAAAATCGTATTCGTTTTAATTTGTGAAACTACTTTTGGTCGCCTTGCTAATAACATTCAAACCTTCGTGACTCGACCACCTCGTTTATCGTATTAACAAACCACCAAAGGGTAAGTTAACAATCATCAGATTCGGTCATTACCTACATAACCCCCCACACATAACCATGGGTGTAGTCTGATAACGGGATTTGTCAAATCCTATGGTACCATAACCTAATACTGGTCGGCTTGATCAATGCTAATGAATGTCATTCGTTATGTAGTTACAACCAACAAGTTTTGTTCACATTATCGAAATCATTATTAGTTTAATATAAACCATCTTTATCGTTTTTGAAACCATCGTTTAAATATCGAAATTGTTTTGATACATATGAATCACCCCAAAACAATTGAAAACAGTAAAATAGGGGAACTATGTACTCACTTTGAATGAAGGGTATCCTTTATCTAAAGAACTTAGCGAAGCTTAGACAAACCAAGGAAATTCAAGTAGTACCTAGTAATCGGATCACTAGTAAATAAATCGACACCTAAATCAGAAGATCGGATAGAATGAAGTCTTGTAAACCAACGAGTGTTGGAACTCATGGGATGTGGTTTAACAAAGCCTACATTCTAAATCGGAACTTAGCCTAAGTGCTTTCGACCCGTTACGACCCATTAAGGTAGCTTATGATACTTTAACGCGTCGTTCGCACGAAACTATGTTCGGATGGTTAACTAGGTGCTATGTCATGTCTTATATGCCCAATAATACCTAAACATGTTACTACATCAGATTATATGTCAAAAACATGTTCACATATGTGAAATACGGATTTAAGCTTCAAAAGGGCGTTTTGGTCATTACATATGGGCATACAAGCTATTTAACAAATAACTAACCAATCCGATGTGATCATAAGGTATAACCTCAGTGGTTATTCTCTATGTAACTATGATCACTAATCGAGCTTGATCGGATCCTAAAGATCGACCAAACGGGTCGGGTTCAAAAGTCTAAGCGGTTACTTAGACCGCTTAACTTACGACCCTAAACAAGCACTAAAATAATAGTGACGAGTTAAACATGTCAAAACATGTTTAACCTACTTAGAAAACTGATTTGGTATCAAAACAATGAGTTTTGATACCCGAAAATAGTTCTGTTGCAAAATGCGTGCTAAAACGCATTTTGACCGAAACTTTGACTCGTCACTACGCCTAGTTAACGTGGTAATTAGTAGGTATAATCGCTAAAGATTATAACCATCGTGATTACAATCACGTTGCAAAGTTCAATTGAACTTTGACTTGAACAATCGATGGTCAAAACCGAAAGTCAAACTGTTGGCCAAACCGTTTGACTTTCTGCACTAACATAAATAAAAAGAATGAAACAATGCTCACTAAAGGTCCTTGCTATCATTTCTACAAAATAATCAGATTAGAAAGCTCCAAACACTTGGGAGAGAGCTCCAAATCAGATGTAGAGAAGAGAAGAAGGAAATGAGCAATGGATGAGGAGGTGAGCTTGGCTATTTATACTTGTAGCAAGTTCATAGGATCATTACACATGTTTGTGTTACCTCCAAGCATTAAATCTCATCCATACAATTGTTTGTTGCAGGTACAAAGCCTTGGAGAGGTGGTAACTTGGCTACCACACAAGAATTTGAATTAACAGCCCCTGAATTATGAAACAGTTGCTGAAAACAACATTCTGGTCGCTGGGCCTCCCTTACGGACCGTAAGGGTATGGGCATACGGTCCGTAAGCTAACCGTAGACCAGCAACTTTCACAAAATGGCAGTTTAGCCCCTTCACCTTGTTTCGTTGCATATCGGCACTTCTAACACCTGTCAAACCCATTTTCAAGCTCCACAATGATGTTAAAACATAGGGAACATGAAATATGCTTGAAAACATCTCGGGTGTCAGTTCGTTTGGCCGTACGGTTGCGTTGTTCGGTTAATTACGACAGGAGTCGTAACGAACGCAAAAACGATCCAAATTAAGCGACGAATGGAATTTTTGCATGCCGATCACTAAAATAAAAATATTTTAGTGTGTACAAAAATTTTGGATGTCCAGATGTGGTCAGAACGTAAGATATGCGCGAAAATGCAAACTTACGCCGTTTTTGACACTTTTAGTCCCTGTAAGATCAAATAAGCATGTTTTTCACACCGAACCCCTCAAAGCTTATTTCTAAGCTATGTTTAGGTTATTTATGGTATGTTTAGCTTATGATCAAGTTTTGGACTCTTCGATACCATACGAATCGGTATAGTTTCACAGTTTGACACAAATAGTTCCTGTGATCGAATAGACTTGTTTTCAACACACCAAACCATCCAAAAATTATTTCTAAGTTATGTAAAGGTTATTTTAGGTATGTTAAGCCTATTTCACTATTCCGGAGTGTTTTTCGTGTTAAACTGATTGCGTTTACGCACCAGTTTGCGTATAACTTTCCAGAAAGGGATTTAAAGCTTGAAATCAGAATCGAATCGAATCGTAAAATCATTAAACATAAAAACACACATAGTAACACCAAAACACATTGTTTTTTTTGATAAATAACATTGTTTTGTATTGTTCATTGATTAAAGAGCACAGTTGTCACAGTCTCCCCTACTTTAGGAAATTTCGTCCCGAAATTTTAACTAGAGGAAACTTGTGAGAACAATTGTGGATATTTCGCCTTCATTTGGCCCTCACGTTCCCAAGTAAACTCTGGGCCACGTTTTGATTCCCAGCGAATCTTGACCAAATGAATTCGTTTGTTCTTCAACTGTTTGTAAGTACGGTCCACTATCTCCGCAGGTTTCTCGACAAAGTGCATCGTTTCATCGATTTGGATTTCGTCGAGTGGAATGTGAAGATCTGCGTCAGCTAAACACTTTCGCAGATTGGACACGTGAAAAGTCGGATGAATATTTCCAAGCTCGGTAGGCAGCTCTAGTCGATAGGCAACCTTTCCAACTCTTTCAACAATCTTAAATGGTCCAACATATCATGGTGCAAGTTTTCCTTTCCTTCCAAATCTCACCACTCCCTTCCAAGGTGACACCTTGAGTAGGACATGGTCTCCGACTTGAAATTCTAAGGGCTTGCGTTTTAAATCCGCATAACTCTTTTGACGGCATCTAGCTGTCACAAGATTATCGCGAATTTTCTTGATTTTGTCTGTTGTTTCCAGAAGAAGCTCCGGTCCAGTAAGCTGAGCTTCACCGGTCTCGTTCCAACAAACAGGTGAACGACATTTTCGACCGTAGAGAGCCTCGAATAGTGCCATATTAATGCTAGCATGATAACTGTTGTTGTAAGAGAACTCGATCAATGGCAAATGAGAGTCCCAACTACCACCAAAGTCAATCACGCATGCTCTAAGCATATCCTCCAAAGTTTGAATCGTTCTCTCAGATTGTCCATCTGTTTGGGGATGATAAGCAGTGCTTAGATTTAGTTGGGTTCCCATAGCAGATTGCATGGCTTTCCAAAAATGAGATTAAAATCGAGCATCGCGATCTGATATGATGTCCAAAGGAACACCATGTCGGGATACAATCTCATCAACATAAATCTCTGCAAGTTTATCATTAGATAGATCCTCGCGAATCGGAATAAAATGAGCTGACTTCGTTAGTCGATCGATAACAACCCAAATAGCATCATGACCCTTAGATGTACGCGGTAATTTAGTGATGAGATCCATAGCAATGTTCTCCCACTTCCAAACCGGTATCTCTGGTTGCACAAGCAAACCAGATGGTCGTTGATGTTCAGCCTTGACTTTGAGACAAGTTAGGCATTTCGATACATACAAGGCAACATCTTTCTTCATACCAGGCCACCTGTACTAAGTACGAGGATCCTTGTACATTTTATCAGCACCAGGATGGATAGAATATCGAGACTTATGAGATTCGTCCATCACTAAAGTGCAAAGATCGTCTTGTTTCGGAATCCACAAACGATCCATGAAATAGAGTAAACCATCATCCTTCGCTTCGAGTTTAAGCTCAAGCTGATGTGGTAATTCCTTACCTATCAAATCTTGTGAAACAAAAGATTGCTGAGCTTGAAGAACACGAGTTTGAAGATCGGATAGAGTTCAAACAGAATGAAGCTTGACTCGCTCCTTTCGACTAAGCGCATCGGCTACGACATTCGCCTTATCAGGATGGTAGCGAATCTCGCAATCATAGTCGTTCAAGAGTTCGACCCAACGTCGTTGTCTCATGTTGAGCTCTTTCTGATTAAGAATGTGTTGGAGACTTTTGTGGTCTGTGAAAACCACACACTTCGTGCCATTGAGGTAGTGTCTCCAGATTTTAAGCGCGAAAACCACAGCTCCTAACTCAAGATCATGAGTCGTATAGTTCTTCTCGTGAACTTTCAATTGTCTAGATGCATATGCTATAGCTTTGCCTCGTTGCATGAGAACACAACCAAGGCCTAAGTTGGATGCATCGTAGTAGACAACGAAATCATCGTTTCCCTCGGGCAGAGATAGAACAGGAGCATCACATAGCTTCCGTTTCAGCGTTTGGAACGCTTCTTCTTGTTTGGGTCCCCACTCAAAAGCGTTCAGATTGTATGCTCGTCCACGAGCGGGATTCACATTCGCAATCGCGTTCGGATTCGCGTTTGCATTCGGATTGGCATTTGCATTTACCAATCTCGGACAATTGTTGCGGAAATGACCCATTTCTCCGCAATTGAAACACGAACCAGGTGGGAATCTCGCAGCATTCCCCTGAACTTGTGCTGGAACCTGAGCAGCCTGATTTTGACCAAAACGAAAAATGTTGGCCAAATGCCCAAGTCTACCACACGTAGCACACTGTTTACAGGCCTGTTGGGCAACATGGTAACCATTACATCGAGCATAGTGAGGTGCGGTACCAGCATATGCTTTCTTTGCAGGAGGTTGAGTCGGTGGGTTCTGAGCAGTCTGGTTTGTGACGGCAAAGTTCTGGGAAGCCTTGCGCTTCCTTGACCTTTTAGAAGACTCACCTTGCTTCTTACCCTTACCCTTTTCCTTGTCAGAATCGGTTGACTTCTTTTTATCACCCTTGCGGGTAAGTTTACCCTTCCTGACTTGGGACTCAGTCAAGGTAGCAGACAACTCGATTGCGTGACGAACGATAGTAGGATTAACACCGGTCACAATATCCTGAATGGAATCGGGTAAACCATCGATATACCTCTCGATTGCTTTCTCCAGAGGAGTAACCATAGTGGGACATAACAAACTGAGCTCCTCAAATCGATCCGTATAAGCACGGTGTTCTCCCCCGTCTTGTTTCAAATCATCGAATTCTCATTCCAAAGCTCGAATCTCGTGACGGGGACAGAACTCTCTCATCATGAGAGCTCGGAGCTCTTCCCAAGTTTGTGCTAATGCCACTTCGGCACCCCTATCACGCATCACTCCGTTCCACCATGTAAGAGTTCGCTTCTCAAACACGCTTGAAGCAAATTCAACCTTACGCGCATTCGGACATTGCACATGTCTGAATGTGCTCTCGATGCTCTCGAACCACTGCAAGAGCGCAGTTGCTCCTTGTGACCCAGAAAACTTAAGCAGCTTTGCGGAATTAAAATTCTTGAAATTACATTGAGCATTATTGTTGTTGTTATTATTATTGTTGTATAACTCATGGATTTGGGTCACAACGCCTGGAAGTACAGCAGCCATTTGCTGAGAGACAAGGGCTGCGATTTCTTCAGCAGTAAAAGTTCGAGCTTCGCGTCGAGGAGGCATTGTCTAGCAAGGAAACATGAGAAACGAGTGAGGTTGACGATTGGAAAAACAAAAGAGGTATTGAAAACATCGACAAAACACAAGGAGTGCGATCATTTGTTCGTTACCTCGAACAAACAAACGACACGCAGTGACTAATCAAAGTAAATAGGTTATAATAATGTATCGCTGAAGACATGCTCGCCTATAAGTGAACACTCACCCCAAGAGTTCCCAGGTAAGAGTGACTGGTCCGATACTGCGGATTTGTACGAACACTCTAGCCTTAGACAGAAAACTCAGGGTACAGGCATTCACTCTTCCACTTTACACGTGTTCACATTATTTAGACCCAAACTTTGACAAGATTTCGAAAACTAAGAGGGATCAAAACCTTGTAATCAATCATCCAAGGATAGATGATTAATTGTCGAAGCGGATTTGTTATTGTGTTCTCGTTGTGGTTATCACCTAAGGATAGGTGACGGTATTGTTTTAAAAATCTAAACGCAAGATAACTCGCGTTAGGGTCCTAGAAAGTTATAGTCTAGGTCAAAGCATTACTAATAACCTAATTCCCTATAACCATTGGTTCTGATACCAACTCTTCTGTCACACCCCGACCACGTTAAAACAACAAAACCGTGCCGGAAACGTCGGGGAGTGTTGTAACAGAATCATCGTTTCACAACCATGGTAGTTAATTGTTTCATTTTATTGAATTATCAAATAATGTACATTGTCTTAAAAACCAAACAAACAAATTAAACATCGTCTACTATCGTTTTTATGTCACTAAGACCACGTCCAAATCCTAAGTGTACATGCTGCCTAGTAATCATCACGCAACATCACCTGAAACATATGTAAAAACAAAGTCAGCAAAGAAATGCTAGCGAGTACATAGGTTTTATAAGAGTATCGGAATCATGGCTCGTTTATATATTGCAATACCTCAAAAATCTTGTTTTGAAAAGTATATAGTATTGCAACATGATTAACCAACTCAAACCAAGATGGTTATACTTTTTAAAATATCGTAGCCATGATTCTTAACTCCAAAACATTTGTTTTAGTAAACCAATTCGTGAAACATCTCGTTTAAAACTCGTTAATAAAACTCGTATGGTTTAGATCATTTCGAAAACCTCGTTGTCTGACATCGTTTCAAATCGTTTCCCAAGTGAACTAAATAATGACACGCAATGTAATATGATAAAAGCACTTATATATAAGATGTACCAGCGGCGTATCTACCATACTTCTATCATACTACACTCGTCCCATTATCTAATCACTACCCAAAACCAATCGTTCGTTCAAACCAATCGTTCGTTCAAATCGTTTACTTCGTTTAGGTCATTCCAAATCGTTTAATTCGTCCCAAAGTCGTATTCGTTTTAATTTGTGAAACTACTTTTGGTCGCCTCGCTAATAACATTCAAACCTTCGTGACTCGACCACCTCGTTTATCGTATTAACAAACCACCAAAGGGTAAGAGTTAACAATCATCAGATTCGGTCGTTACCTACATAACCCCCCACACATAACCATGGGTGTAGTCTGATAACGGGATTTGTCAGATCCTATGGTACCATAACCTAATACTGGTCGGCTTGATCAATGCTAATGAATGTCATTCGTTGTGTAGTTACAACCAACAAGTTTCGTTCACATTATCGAAATCGTTATTAGTATAATATAAACCATCTTTATCGTTTTTGAAACCATCGTTTAAATATCAAAATTGTTTTGATACATATGAATCACCCCAAAACAATTGAAAACAGTAAAATAGGGGAACTATGTACTCACTTTGAATGAAGGGTATCTTTGATCTAAAGAACTTAGCGAAGCTCAGACAAACCAAGGAAATTCATGTAGTACCTAGTAATCGGATCACTAGTAAATAAATCGACACCTAAATCGGAAGATCGGATAGAATGAGGTCTTGTAAACCAACGAGTGTTGTAACTCATGGGATGTGGTTTAACAAAGCCTACATTCTAAATCGGAACTTAGCCTAAGTGCTTTCGACCCGTTACGACCCATTAAGGTAGCTTATGCTACTTTAACGCGACGTTCGCGCGAAACTATGTTCGGATGGTTAACTATGTGCTATGCCAAGTATTATATGCCCAATAATACCTAAACATTTTACTACATCAGATTATATGTCAAAAACATGTTCACATATGTAAAATACGGATTTAAGCTTCAAAAGGGCGTTTTGGTCATTACATATGGGCATACAAGCTACTTAACAAATAACTAACCAATCCTATGTGATCATAAGGTATAACCTCAGTGGTTATTCTCTATGTAACTATGATCACTAATCGAGCTTGATCGGATCCTAAGGATCGACTAAACGGGTCGGGTTCGAAAGTCTAAGTGGTTATTTAGACCGCTTAACTTACGACCCTAAACAAGCACTAAACTAATAGTGACGAGTTAAACATGTCAAAACATGTTTAACCTACTTAGAAAACTTATTTGGTATCAAAACAATGAGTTTTGATACCCGAAAATAATTCCGTTGCAAAATGCGTGCTAAAACGCATTTTGACCGAAACTTTGACTCGTCACTACGCCTAGTTAACGTGGTAATCAGTAGGTATAATCGCTAAGGATTATAACCATCGTGATTACAATCACGTTGCAAAGTTCAATTGAACTTTGACTTGACCAATCGATGGTCAAAACCGAAAGTCAAACTGTTGGCCAAACCGTTTGACTTTCTGCACTAACATAAATAAAAAGAATGAAAGAATGCTCACTAAAGGTCCTTGCTATCTTTTCTACAAGAATAATCAGATTAGAAAGCTCCAAACACTTGGGAGTGAGCTCCAAATCAGATGTAGAGAAGAGAAGAAGGAAATGATCAATGGATGAGGAGGTGAGCTTGGCTATTTATACTTGTAGCAAGTTCATAGGATCATTACACATGTTTGTGTAACCTCCAAGCATTAAATCTCATCCATACAATTGTTTGTTGCAGGTACAAAGCCTTGGAGAGGTGGTAACTTGGCTACCACACAAGAATTTGCATTAACAGCCCCTGAATTATGAAACAGTTGCTGAAAACAACATTCTGGTCGTTGGGCCTCCCTTACGGACCGTAAGGGTATGGGCATACGGTCCGTAAGCTACCTGCAGACCAGCAACTTTCACAAAATGACAGTTTAGCCCCTGCACCTTGTTTCGTTGCGTATCGGCACTTCTAACACCCGTCAAACCCATTTTCAAGCTCCAAAATGATGTTAAAACATAGGGAACATGAAATATGCTTGAAAATATCTCGGGTGTCAGTTCGTTTGGCCGTACGGTTGCGTTGTTCGGTTAATTACGACAGGAGTCGTAACGAACGTAAAACGATCCAAATTAAGCGACGAATGGAATTTTTGCATGCCGGTCACTAAAATAAAAATATTTTAGTGTGTTCAAAAATTTTGGATGTCCAGATGTGGTCAGAACGTAAGATATGCTCGAAAATGCAAACTTACGCCGTTTTTGACACTTTTAGTCCCGGTAAGATCAAATAAGCATGTTTTTGCACACTGAACCCCTCAAAGCTTATTTCTAAGCTATGTTTAGGTTATTTATGGTATGTGTAGCTCACAATCAAGTTTCGGACTCTTCGATGCCATACGAATCGGTATAGTTTCGCAGTTTGACACAAATAGTTCCTATGATCGAATAGACTTGTTTTCAACACACCAAACCATCCAAAACTTATTTATAAGTTATGTAAAGGTTATTTTAGGTATGTTAAGCCTATTTCACTATTCCGGAGTGTTTTTCGTGTTAAACTGATTGCGTTTACGCACCAGTTTGCGTATAACTTTCCAGAAAGGGATTTAAAGCTTGAAATCAGAATCGAATCGAATCGTAAAATCATTAAACATAAAAACACACATAGTAACACCAAAACACATTGTTTTATTGATAAATAACATTTTTTTGTATTGTTCATTGATTAAAGAGCACAGTTGTCACAGATTGTCGTCCGATCGGATAGCAATCCGATCGGATAGCCATCCGATCGAACTGCTATCCCATTGGATTGCACTTGGTTCCACACTTAAACTTTTTCTTCAAACCTGCAAGGCTTTGAACGTCGAACGGATTACCATCCGATCGGATTGCCATCCGATCAAACGACCACCCGATTATCTGACATTTGGAACTTCGACACTTAAACATTTTTCATAACTTTAAAAAAAAATCAGTTTCTAATGGATTGCTATCCGATTGGATTGCTATCCGATCAAGTGACAGTCCTGCTGTGAAGTTGTTCTCACTAAGTGTCCTACCAATCGGATCATTATCTGATCGAACGACCTGAAGGGTAGAGATACTTCTCTATTTTCAAAATGCTACAACGAAAACTTCAAAGCCATCATACACAAACACATCCTTACCAAACTAATGTCAATCCAATCGAATGGCCATCCGATCGGATGACCATCCGAATGGATAGACATCCGATCCAATGGCCAACCGATCGGATTGCCATTCGACACTTGGTTCACTCGCCACCGTTTAACGCACTGTTCAACGCCTACGCTATCAATATGTATTCAGGCTAATCTCATACGCGCTCCCTTCAATCAAACCAAGTTGTGTTACTTGCTGAACATTGACTGTGAGTATACTCGAACCCTTTTTATCGCATTTTTGGGTGTAACATACGTTTCTATCAAATCAAACTAATCAAATGCTTAAACTATTTGTCACTTGCGAATGACTGAATTACATATTAACACGTGATGCTAGTTACATATGTGCTAGGACTTTTATTTGCGACGTCCCACCTTAACTAGTATAGTACTATAGAACCCGACGGGGTCTAGTTAGGATGAATAGCAATCGCAATCGCAGCTCGAGTGACTTAGCTGGTAGTAATTGTCTTGTGTACATGTTCGTGTATCTCATTTTTGTATGTGGTTATTCGCAACACTTTTTATCTACTATGTTTCGCTATCAAAACTTGTATTCTCGCCAATACTTTTGTATTGACATTGTTTTAACGTATGTTGCAGGCTTAGTCGCAGTCTACATCAAATCAAGCTAGGGAGTTTAGAAACTCACCTAAAATCTAGGTTGTCGGATTTGTATTGTTCGAGAGGATAAGAAATCTGTGATGACTTATGTGATTGTATTGTTTGTTAGTTTGGGATAACAAATGTAATAAATATTGTCGCTATTTAGTTGTTATAGATTCTCTTGAGCAATTTGCTTCTCCTAGTGCCACGCCCCGATGATTCCGCCATCGGTTGGGGTGTGACACAAGGCTGCCACCTCTGCATCGTCGTCACTACCGAAGCCAGACTTATACCCATCCGAGGGAAAACAAACATCTTCCACGGGATCAATGCTTTAGGGTCTCACTCAGGAACCACGTTCGCCATAAGCTTCGTAATAGGCGTGAGGTCGTTCTTCTCATCGCGTGAGCCAAGTGTAATAATAAAATTCATAGTCGAAGGTAGTTTCATTCTTGGTAAAATATTCCGTACAACACATATATAAATACATTATATATATAATCACTAAATCTCATGCTGTTTTATTCTCATGTTTCACATGTAATTTCTAATGTTTCGAGTCTAATCCTTATAGACTAACCATGTATTGATCCCTATCCGTTACTCATGATTGAGCTCGCGTGATAGATCCTCATGTCATCGTGACACAATGAAAATTTTTTGTCATTTTTGTCATACTTTTGAAATCACTTTCGTAATGTTATTGACTTTGTTTTCATGTGAGCCCTTGGTGATTGTAGACCAAACTTTGTAAAAGTTTTTCCCCGGTTCATTACAATCGGAGCTCTGATACCAATCTGTCACACCCTACTAGTAGCGGAAGCATATTGTGTGTGACGTAAGAAAGGTAACCATTGCATCCAAATGAGTAAACATAATAAACCACAATGATGCCATAGATATATTGTTTTCAAACAAAGTTTTCAAGTTTCCAACATAGTTTTCTAGTTTCCATAACGTTTACACACATTAACCAAAAGATAGTTATATTACACAACACAAAAGATAATTTTTGACATAAAACATAGTGAGGTTTTGTCCCCTATCTACCCATACGAAGTTGGGATATAAAAAACAAACCCTCCAAAAGCGGCTATCGTTGTCATAGACTTTCCCGTTCCCCGTAGTGTATCATCCGCTCAAGACTTGTTTCCAGAAATACATGTAGTTTTAAAAAGTCAACAAAAGTTGAGCGAGTTCATGCAGTTATTGTTATCATATGAAATCTTTGTATTCTTGTAATGAAATCCCGGTATGTTAATAGCATTTATGGAGTTTAAGGATCCATTAGTGGGTAGCGAGCCCCCTGACATTATCTACCATAAATACGTAACTAACCCGCGACAACTTTGACATATTTGGGATAACAAAAGTACTCCAGGGTATACCAACCAGGAGTGGAGCGTGCCTCAAGCTCAGTAGATCTACACCTTTTGCACCTTGGTCACTAAGTGATTAATGGTTACTATGTCATCATCCTACTTATGTACATTGATCATGTTATCATCTAAACCCATAGCTAACATACCCATAGTTTTGACATGTATTTCCCCTTGACTGTTTTAAAATAAAACATTGAAATCATTGAAAGGAGGGACATGAACTCACAAGTCTGCGTTCCTGTATGTAATACCGTAGTGAGCGTCCGTACGTGTGATTAACCTACATGTGTACTAACTTTATTAGACACTAGGTCTTATCGGACCTCGTACAAGTTGTTCATCTTGAATTCCTATTGTGTTTTCACTTGTCATTTTGGAACAACTTTGTATTTTAGAGTGTTGGTAGTTTGTTCGTTCGATTGTGATATAGATTGATTTCATAAGTGTATACATATATTTTATATGTACTGAATTGTGTGAACGGGCTTTGCCTTCACATGTCCTCGTGCTTCGCATGCGTGTCATTGTGTCATTGGGCCTAGCCCATGCCTTTAGGCCCAGCCCATGCCTTTGGGCCTAGCCCACGTTTTATGCCATTGGGCCGAGCCCATGTATTTTATGTTATAGGGCCTAACCCATGTTTTATGTTATTGGCCTGGCCCATCTCTTTTATGTTATTGGGCCCTTGCCCATGAATTATTGTTATTGGGCTCTAGCCTATGTATTTTGTTATTGGGCCCTAGCCCAACTCGAGTTTTAGGAGTCAATTAAATAATCTTGCATTTTTTGTCAAAATTTACTAAGTATGGAATTTTTATAATGTTCATTCTTCTTATAAAGAACACTTAGTAAGTTTTATAGATTTTTCAACTTTTCGGATTTTGCTATCGGTAATATATATTTGTATTCGCTAAGCGTCTAAAAATATCTTGGTTTTAGACGTGTCATCGTAGTCGTTTTATAGGTATATTTCCTCGTCGAAGAGTCGCCCAAATGTCGTAGTAGTTTCTCGCGGTGACGATACGCCCATTTTGTCGTTGTCGGATGTTATGCATTCCTTTTTCGACCGGTTTGTTTATATGTCTTATTTGGCCGATTGAAATATATTTATTATTTCTTAGGAATATGTATTTTTATAAATTCGTCCGTTGTCCGAATCCTCCGCTCGTCTGATTATTCGTTTAAGGACATAATGTTGTATCCTTTTCTTGTTATTTTGAGGAGGTTGGTGTACATGCATTTGTGTAGTAATTTCTACTTGTTTTCTTGCGATTGTTTTTGTGATATGTATCGGTGTATTTTTTCTACATGTAGTGTATTTGGTGCACTGTTTTTGTGATATGTATCGGTGTATTTTTTCTACATGTAGTGTATTTGGTGCTTGGCATGTATCTCCTAACACTACTACATACAAATAATACACAAGAATTATACACCAAGTGGGTCATTTGAAATATATAGTTTTTTTTTTTGTCAAAAATTATTCTTGCATATATTTATCACTTCATCCCTTTATTTTATTAAAAATGTATGTATGAGTTTATAATAACTCTTGGATGATTAGGGCTTACCCCTTTTATCCAAGCTTCCATAATGACGTTTAAGACCACTAATCGCGTTTAACTTTGTTAATCACCCTTTAATCCCATTTTTAATCGCGATTAGATTTTTAGAAAAATCTGCCATAGTTTCCCCTAAACTATGACGTTTCCCCACGTTTTCAAAACGCGTTCAAATCAATATCAAATTTCCAAATCAATTTTCAAATCATCGTTAATTCATCAAGCTTCCCAAAAATCATTTTTCAAGCATTAATCACATAATTTTACCTTCAAATTTTTATGAGCATATTACTCGTACAAATCTTTCCAAGACTTTAAAATAACCATTTTTCAAGTTCATCTTTTATATGAACTTGATTCTAATTATTTCTCATTCTTAAAAATTCCCATATTTTGAGAAAAATTCTCAAGACCTTTTTATGCTACACTTTGTAAAGTAAAAATTTCCATAAGCTTGCTTTATGTGAAAATCAAGTTCATTAGAGTTTTTTAAGACTTTGACACATGGTTATTCTTGGTTTAAAATTTACTTAACCATGTTTACATACACACGCTCATAATATTTGAAGTTGATAATCTTGTGTGATTTAAATATTCCTATGTTTATACCACATTTTTAAGTTTAACATGACTAGATTAACACTAATCTAAAATACTACATAAAGTTAATCAAAAGATCATCATAAATGTAAACTTTAAACCACTAATCTCAACAAAATTAACATAATCATCAAGATTACATCAACTAACTACACTAATCTTCACAAATAATCATATAGACAATCATGATTAGTAGATTATTAAGTTTAGGATTAGGGTTTTTGGTTATGTTTTTCTTGATTTCAAGATGATCAACTTGTACTTCTAGTAAATACTAGTATTAAGAAGCTTAAATATGATGGTTTTAGAGCTTACAACTTTGCACAAGATGATTAAGAAGTGATTAAGGCTCCTAAGAACTCCCTAATGCTTCTCCATGCTTAATCCATGCATTAATGGCATTAAAGTGCCTTGAAAGTGAGTAATTTATTGGGTTTAATGGTGATTTATGGTGGGTTTAATGTGGGTCTTGTGAGCCGTGAGTTTGAAGGAACACGATGAAGGTTTTTGTTGTTTGAATGTTGTGTGAAAAGTTGAGAATGATAAGGTATGGAAAGTGTTATAATTTGCCATCTTTTCAAATCTATATACATCCATACTTCCATACATACTCCCATACATGAAATCTTCATATTTTCAAACAAGATCAAAGTGGGTGGGACCCACTTGTTGACCAAAATTGGCTGGGGGGGGGGGGTAAAGTGTAAATTTAAATTTTTTTTATTAAAAATCTAGATATTTTGGTAATAAATCAAAGTATGGTGATTAGGGGTTTAATTGCACCATTAGAGGGTAGTTAGGAATTTGGAATGTTAATCGTCATTAACTAGTTCACTAAACTAGTAAAATTAGTATTTTGATACTTTAGATGCTTTCCTTTTGGTCGTCGGCTAGTTTACGGCACTTTTGCGTTGTACCGACGAAGCTTTGTCGCAAGTTGTTATTCCACCGTCAAGCGATGTATGAAGTGATTTCGAGTTCCAAAATAAGCTTAACTAGTTAGCCATGTCTTTCGTTTAGTTGTTTTGGCGTTGGAAATGTTATTTACTAGCTTGTCGGTTCAAAAACGGACAAGTTGTGGGGGTTGCAACGCAGTGCCGAAAGCTTGTGTTTCGGACACCCCATTAATATCCTCATATTGTTTTCATGTATTTGTCATCATTTGTCATATTTTTGGAGTCTCGGAAATGCTAAATTAATAGTTCGGACGAGTAAGAATTGTTATATTTTTAGCCAAACGGACAATTTTGTGATTAGAGCGCTGTACCTGAAAGTCTTGTATTATTGCAAGATATGTTTTCATATTAGTGTTTTCTGATATATATATATGGACTCAGTCATGTCGTTTGTGTGTCATTTTTCATTGTTTCGTTCTGTTTTCACGGTTTGCTGGCATGAATAGTGTAACCATGAATAGTGCACGCAACACTTTCCACCAACACTTTTAGGACATTGTTTGAATGGTTTCGAAATAAGACGAAAACCAACATATGTTTTAGCATTGTTTTCTTGTCCTAACACTGTTATCTAGTATACGACATACTTACGTAATTAAATTACGCTAAATGCATGAGATTTTGTGAATAAACATAGTGATTAGATTGTACGGAATCACCGGTTATTTTCCATTTGTCACAGTCTCCAACACATATTTAACCAAAAGGAGCTAAACATGAGACAACGACGTTGGGTCGAACTGTTAAATGACTACGATTGCGAGATTCGCTACCATCCTTGTAAGACGAATGTGGTGGCTGATGCATTGAGTCGCAAAGAACGCATCAAGCTTCACTATCTCCAAGTTCGATCTGATATTTAAACCCACATTTCTCAGGCTCAGCATACTTGTGTTACACAAGAATTGATGGGTAAGGACTTACCATATCATATTAAGCCTCATCTTGAATTAAAGGACAATGGGTTATATTATTTCATGGACCGTTTGTGGGTTCCAATTCAAGACAATCTCTACACCTTATTTATTAATGGATGAAGCTAATAAATCTCGTTATTCAATCCATCCTGGTACAGACAAAATGTACAAGGATCTTCCTACTCAGTATTGGTGGCCGGGTATAAATAAAGACGTTGCCTTGTATGTGTCTAAATGCCTACCTTGTCTCAAAGTCAAGGCAGAACATCAACGCCCATCTAGTTTACTTGAACAACCAGAAATACCAGTATGGAAGTGGGAGAACATTGCGATGGATCTTATTACTAAGTTACCGCACATGTCTAGACGTCATGATGCCATCTGGGTAGTCATTGATCGTCTAACAAAGTCAGCACACTTTTTGCCGATTTGTGAGGATCTATCTGCTGACAAGCTCACCAATATTTATGTTGATGAGATCGTATCCCGACATGATGTTCCTTTGAACATCATATCTGACCACGATGCTCGATTTTCATCTCATTTTTGGGAGACCATGCAATCTGCCATGGGAACCAAACTCAGTCTGAGCACTGCTTATCATCCTCAAATGGATGGACAATCTGAGAGGATGATTCAAACACTGGAGGATATGCTTAGAGCTTGTGTGATCGACTTTGGTGGTAATTAGGATTCGCATCTACCGTTGATTGAATTCTCCTACAAGAATAGTTATCATGCCAGCATAAACATGGCGCCTTTCGAAGATCTATACGGTCAAAAATTTTGTTCACCTGTCTGTTGGAATGAGATCGGTGAAGCTCAGCTCACTGGACCTGAATTCATTCTGGAAACCACAGACAAAGTCAAGAAAATTGCAATAACCTTCTGACAGAAGCCGTCAAAAGAGTTATGCGGACAAGCGACGCAAGCCCTTGGAATTTCAAGTCAGAGATCATGTCCTACTCAAGGTATCCCTCTGGAAGGGAGTGGTTAGATTTGGAAACAAAGGAGAACTTGCACCACCATACGTCGGACCATTTAAGATCGTTGAAAGAAACGGATAGGTTGCCTACCGACTCGAGCTACCTCCTGAACTTGGGAATATTCACCCAACATTCCACGTGTCCAATTTGAAAAAGTGTTTAACCGATACAAATCTCCACATTCCCCTCGATGAAGTTCACGTTGATGACACTATGCACTTTGTCGAGGAACCTGTAGAGATATTGGACCGTGAAGTCAAGAAACTCAAGCGCAAACGAATACCGAGAGTCAAAGTTCGCTGGGAATCCAAACGTGGCCCAAATTTTACTTGGGAACGAGAGGATCAAATGTAGGCGAAATATTCACATCTGTTTCCACAAGTTTCCTCTAAATAAATTTCGGAACGAAATTTCCTAAAGTAGGGGAGACTGTAACATTTGTGTCTTTCAATCTTTGTAATTAAGTTTGTAAGCAATGAAATATTTTGTTTGATATCCAAGAATTTTATTATAACAAGTGCCTTACATTATTTACCAAAAGTCCATTTAAAAACCAAATTGTCCAAATCCGGAGAAAAGTACTGTAATCCTGCGTAATGTACAGCATTCCGTAGAACGAAACACTAATTGTCCAAAAACCCAAAAATAAATATTATTTTTCATAAATAATATAACGGGTATTAAAAGCGACACAAAATCTGCACTTAAATCTTATTGCGTTAAGCTGCACGGCGAGTTCAGTAACTGCCTGACAGCAAAGCCGGTACCGGAAGTGTGTCAGAAATAATAAAATTTTTAGTCCGAAAAGTTGGATTAATAATTAGGATGATAAAACATGTGCAAAAACAATTTTTGTCATGTATTTTTATAAATAAAACGCAGTGTCAGTATTTAACCCGGTACAGGACCCGAACCAACTTTTTCACTCGATCAACAAACTAATAATTTTGGTGGATTAGTTTTACTTAGTGTCACACTACTTTAAAATATGAGGTCTTGAAACATTGTAGATATTTTTATATAAAATATCAAAGTTTATAAAGTTTATGTGTTTAAACAAGATTTTATAAAGAAAATACAAATACCTCCCCCCCCCCATGCTTATTCACGAAAAATGTGGGTCCCATGTGCCACACATCTTCTACTTGTTGTGCTGGAAAGGACTTGAAGGTGATTAGTGGAGGTGTGAGGTGGAACCAGTCTGTGGTGGACTTATCCTTATCCCTCACCTTAGATGCAATCAGGAACAAAGACTACAAAAAAACAATCTGGACACTTTAAAAGACAAAGGGCTGAATGTATATCCAAGAAAATCCCTAAAACCACTCAATCTTCTCTCATAATTCCAACAAAACCATCAACACTCCATCTCCTTCCTTCTCCCTCTAATTTTCGGCTAGAACACCTCCCACATCATCTTCACCTTCAAAAATTCTTAACGCATTAATTTCAAGCTTGCATGGATGATCTAAGACCTTGGTGAAGCTTGGATTTACATTTGAAGCATTTTTACAAGTCTTGGAGTTCTTGAATCACCACCACCTTCATATCTTCATCCTTTTCTTACTAGCAAAATTGTAAGATTCTCACTAGTTTCTACATTAGTATTATTTTTTATTTTGAAAGAATATACGTTCATCTTGAATCAAACCAAAACAAAACCCACATGAAAAACACTAAGAGAAAACCAAAAATCATTATTTTATCTTATGATTTTTTTTATGATTTTGAATGAACTTGAAGAAGTTTAGACTAGTGAACATGAATCTTGGTTATTTTTGTATAAAAAAACATGATCTAAACACATGCATGTTATATCAAACAAGATTCATCAACAAAAGTGATGAACATGGGTTTTGATGATTTAAGTAGTTAATATGCATGCTAGAAAAACATAAGAAATTATTTAAATCCAAGAAACTAAATTTTTGATAAATTACTTGAATAAAGTTTCAATTTCTGGAAAGAATCAAGAACATGAAATATGTTAGTAGAAAAAGTTTTGAATACATATTTGTACTTTAAATGACTATATGAGTCACCTAAAACAAGAGTTTTAAATAAAATATTGTTCTACAAATTTTTGACAAAAATCAAGAATAAAGTTTCCCTTTTGGGAAAGTTTGAGACTATATCATGTTCATAGCACTTTTGTTGATAAAATATGATGATTATTGATACTTGATGACAATTGAGAATGAAATGATTTGAACACAAGTTTTGTATAAACTTGGGAAAAATCCGTATTTCAAAAGAAACTATGGCAAAAATTTTATAAATTTTGCTATGATCAAAAGGTGTTAAACAAAGAAATTGGTGACTAGAAAACAACTAGGGATCTTTAAACTTGATTAAACGAATTTTTGGACAAGAAGTTATAAGTTCATATTTTATGAAGAATGCTAAACTAAAAATGACGAAGTATATATTTTAGATAAAATGTATACTTTCAAAATTCATCGTATCATATTTATATGTTTTTGTGTGTATATTATGTATTTAGACCAAGTAGGAATAAATACAAAAATATGTAAACATAACAAATTACAAAAATATATATATTAGCACTTGGAAAACAAAACTATAAAAATAGAATGTCTATCATTGGACATAAATCTACAATCGGACAATTCGGACACTTTGGACAATATGGACACTTTTGACAAATTCGGACAAAATAAAATATGACACGGACGAAATAAATGACATAAACGAGACGGATGACACGGATGACACGAACAAACCAAATCAACCCTCACCTTATTTTTTTACTAGTATTATAAAAGTAACTTATACAAAATATTTATTAGTTTTAATGAATAAATTTTTTATAAGTTATTATTATTTTTACTAGTAAATAATAAATATGGACAAGCCCATTTTTGTAAGCACATATGGACAAGCTCACTTTTGTAAATTAAATTAGGGCTAAGTCCATCTTTCTTAAATAAAATTTGGCTAGGCCTACTTTTACAAAAAAAATATTGGACTAAAATCTACTTTTTAAATAAATTGGGCTAAAGCCCACATTTTTACAAGTATTTTGGGCTAAGACCACTTTAGTAAAAACTATTTTTGGGCTTGACCCACTTTAAACAAATTTACTTGGGCTAGGCCCACACTAATCAAAATCAATTGGGCTGGGCCCATATGTACTAAACACTTGAATTAGGCTTTCATAACTAACTAATGGACTAGGCCCATTCAAACTTAAACAATATAACATATATATGTGCATACATAAACAAAGAAAGCAAATGAATACGAGTATAATAACGGATTCAAGATGTGAAACTTGTATGATGAACGACTATAAACCTAAGTGTCTAATGAGGTTAGAACACTTGTAGGTTGAATAACAAACGAAGAATCTAAAATCAAAACGAGATTTGCTTGGAACACAAATTTGTGAGTACATAGTTGTCACACCCCCAAAATACCACATGCGGGAACCCCGCTAGGCGTGTGAAGTACCAGGATCCAGCCACCAATCATATTGGATAAACATAGGATTTAATAAGAAAACCCATTTATTATACTAAATCGTTCTCAAACACAACTCAAGTTTATTGTATTCAGCGGAAGCATAATTTAAACCATAGTTTAATGTTGCAAAACCAAATGTATGAAAACTAAAAAGACTGTTTCATGTTTCCAGCAGCTCGACCCATGACTACTCCAGTAATCCCAGACAGCAAGTTCCCTGTCCAAAGAATCTAACGACCTGCGAGCATGCAACAAGTGTATAAGACAATGCTGGTGAGTTCATAGTTTTATGAAAACGTTAATTGCCAAGTGTTTAGTCCAGTTTGTTAATAATGTTGATAATAACTCGAGTACCGTACAAGATGGCTCCAGATTATTTTGCCTGTACCCAATGCCCCCTATCTAAGCATTGGTCGTGATTAAGGTAATTAGTTCATGCCCGTCCTCTCAGGTACGGTGTGAGGTTGCCAAGCCTAATAGCGCTATCAACTAATACCCCGTTACCTCTCAGGTAACTATTCGGTAGAAGATGGGACTTAAGGTGATAGGAAATGAGTGTATTATCTAACATCCCAGTTTTTACCCAAAGACTTATTCCTCTCAGGAATACCCATTTGATTATCCCACCCACCGGGACGCATGCTCAAGAAAAATGAACTCACCTTGGATTGCTCGGTAATGTAAATTACTTGTTCACAGTTGATCTACCAACCACGTCCTAATCATGGTTATCAACACTAACCAGTTTTATTTACTAGTGAGCCACGTATTTAACAAGTAACATCACTTAACACGTAACAGCAACAACACATAGCATGAGGGAATCATTCGATATCATACAGTCTAAAATGCAGGTTCATCAACACTTATTACATAACAGTCCAAACGTCGAGTATCCAAATGTGCGGCCCAGGCATTTAGGCCCACATATCTTGTGCGACCCGAATGACCTTATGCGATCCGGATGGCCTTGTGCGACTTAACTAGGTTGTGCGATCCACACCACCCTCGGCCCATATGTCTTGTGCGATTGGGCCAAGATGTGCGATCCAGCTCTTGTGTGATTGGGTT
This sequence comes from Helianthus tuberosus, assembly GCA_030545235.1. NCBI lineage: Eukaryota > Viridiplantae > Streptophyta > Magnoliopsida > Asterales > Asteraceae > Helianthus > Helianthus tuberosus. The sequence continues at coordinate 82,791,325 of CM060354.1, forward strand.
TTAGTCCAATGACATGTACGGCCCAAGCAGTTTTGCAATTGGGGCCATGTTGTGCGACTGGAACTTGTGCGACCCAAACATAGGTAGTTACATTTTTCCTTGATTCATGCTAAATCAGTTTCATTCCAAAATTTCAATCATTCTTTATTGGCAGTTACCATGTTGATCAACATTCAATGTATTTCATTTAATATAATCATTCTACTAGGGTTTATCATCATACAATTCGAAATCATTGCTAAAACATCAAACGGTTTCTAGATCATGCTCATGTAATCCTCATTATTCAATCACAATTACTAATACTATAATCATTATCCTTTAATTAGATCAAACCAAAACATCCAAACAAATCGAGTTTCATAGAGTTCCATGAACATTCATTATCATGCAATCACCAATTTTTTTGCATCATTCAAACAACAATACCAACTGATGAGATACATGCTATGTTTAACATCCCTAATCATCTATTACCACTAATAATCGGCCAGAACGAATCAACTCGAAACCCTAGTTCATACATACATCTCTACGCATTCAAACATACAATCGCACAAACAATACATCCAAAAAAGGTAATTAACAACAATGATAAACATACTAACCAATATTTAGAACAAGAAGGATGAGAGTTTTCGTAGGGTAGGGCTTCGATCACTACAAGCAGCCGCCAATCCAAGAGAGAAGGATAAGAGAGTATTAGGGTTTGAGTGTGTGTGCAAATTATGTTGATTAAGGAGATTACACACAACTCATGTGTGTGTATGCGCACAAGGTGCAGATCAGGCCCAACTTTGGGCTCGAGAGATGGGCCGAGGACAATTGAATAAGGGAGAAAAGGGGTGTCCGACCCTAAGCCAAGGTGTGCGACTCGGGCTTGAGGTGCGGCCCAATAACGTCAAACATAACATGCAATAACTAACCTCCAACTACACTAAACACTTAACATCAAGCAATTTATTTAAACGGTTCATACCTTTAGTATATACACATTAAGTATCAAAGAAACTAGTACATGAATTGACTTAGATAAACACGGGTTGTCACATCTTCCCCAACATAAAACAAATTTCGTCCCGAAACTTGATAAGCACTCACAGGGGAGTGAATCAATAGATTAGGATGACTGTGGATTTTTCTCAGGTGCCACATCATCCCCAACTTGAAAGGGAATTTCGTCCCGAAATTCACTAGTTGCATCAGGATTAGATTGGTTAGTTGGGAAAAGTTGACGATACTTGAGCTTCATCTGATCCTCGCGTTCCCACGTGAACTCCGGTCCACGTCTTGAGTTCCAATGGACTCTCACGATTGGAATTCGACTGTGCTTACGAACCTTAACTTCTCGGTCCATAATTTCGATAGGTTCTTCGACAAACTGCAATTTGTCGTCGATTTTCAATTCTTGGAATGGTACTACAAGTGTTTCATCGGACAAACACTTCTTTAGTTGCGAAACATGGAAGACATCATGAACGTTACCCAACTCAACAGGTAACTCGAGCTTGTAAGCCACTTTACCAATTCGTTCCAGAATCTTGAATGGCCCAACATAACATTGATTTAGCTTACCGCGCTTCCCAAATCGTACCACACCCTTCCAGGGTGAGACTTTCAACATAACGCGATCGCCTACAGCGAACTCTAAACGCTTCCTACGCTTGTCAGCGTAGCTTTCTGACGGTCACACGCTGCCGCCATATGGTTCCTGATCTGGACAATCTTCTCTGAAGTTTCAAGCACAAGTTCCGGACCTGTGAACTGACTATCTCCCACCTCAGCCCAACAAAGAGGAGAACATCATTTCCGCCCGTACAACGCCTCGAACGGAGCCTGGATGCTGGAATGGTAACTCATGTCGAGGCGTGAGCCAAATGATTTATGCATCGACTACCATAAATTGAATATGAAACGCGGGTCAAAATCAGAGATGATAGAGGCTGGCACCCCGTGCCTAGAAACCACTTCCTTAAGACAAACAGCAGCGAGTTGTGAGAACTTATCAGTTTCCTTGATCGCAAGGAAGTGCGCAGATTTCGTGAGAACGGTCGACGATCACCCAGATGGTATCATTGCCGTTTTGAGTTCTTGGCAAACCAGTGACAAAATCCATAGCAATCTGCTCCCATTTCCAAAATGGGTATTTCTGGTTGCTGAAGTAAGCCAGATGGTTTCTGATATTCCACATTGACTTTCGCGCAAGTCAAACATTTACTCACATACGTTGCGATGTGGGATTTCATTTTCGGCCACCAGTACAAGGCTTTTAGATCCTGATACATCTTATCAGAAGCTGGGTGAATAGAGTATCAAGACTTGTGCGCTTCTTCCATCACAATTTCTCTAAGATTACCATACAAAGGAACCCATATCCGTTCCATAAAATAATAAATGCCATCAGATCTCTCAACGAGTCGTTTCTCCATGCCCCGCAAATATTCAGCTTCCAGGTTTTCTCCCTTCAACGCTTCAGTCTGAGCAGAACGGATCTGATCAGGTAAATTAGAGTGGATAGTGAGCTGCAGAGCGCGTACACGCTTGGGTTTCATTTCCTTTCGACTAAGGGCATCATCTACAACGTTAGCTTTACCTGGATGGTACTTGATTGCACAATTGTAGTCGTTTAAGAGTTCTACCCAACGACGCTGTCGCATATTCAATTCCTTCTGATCAAAGATGTGTTGAAGGCTCTTGTGGTCGGTATAAATAGTGCATTTAGTAACGTACAAGTAATGCCTCCAGATTTTTAACGCGAAAACCACGGCCCCCAACTCTAAGTCGTGAGTCGTGTAATTCTTCTCATGAACCTTCAACTGTCCTGAAGCGTAAGCTATCACCTTCTCGCGTTGCATCATGTTGGTGCATGCGTCTGTCGACGTCGTCTTGTATCGAGTCTTGTATTAGAATGTTAGAATAGGGCACATAGTTCAAGATTTTAGGGTAATTCTGCTTGAACATGTGATTCCGCTTGAAAGTATATATGTGTAATTCCGCTCGGAATGAGATTCCACTTGGAATTCTTGTTTCGCTTGGAACCATTTCAAGCGGAATCAGGACTCTATAAATACATGTTCAAGCGAGATCATTTGTAACTTTTCCGATCAGAGCAACGAAGTGCTGCCGAAGTGTTGTCTCGCTGTAAATCATTGTGAAATCAATATAACGACAGTTTAAAGTGTATATCTAGCTGAATTGACCCCGACACGTCTGTTTCCGCCTTTCGTAGTGAGTAAAACTCTTATGATCGACTCGTTCGGGTCTAAAAACGATCCTACAAGTGGTATCAGAGCTCAGAAAGAAGAGTTCTTACCAATTCAGCTGCAATATCTGATTTCTACACCTTCTTTTTCAAAATTTACAAGTTTTCATGGTTAAAATCAACTAAACTTTTCACAGAATGTGCGCATTAGTGTTTTAACAAAGCCTTGAAAGTTTAAGGCCTAAAATCGATCTAAAACTGGTAATTTTCATAATTCCGCTTGAAAACAGCTCGAGATTGATGACATCAGCAGATTTCAAACGGAATCAGATGGTTGATTCCGCTTGAAACCAGTGATTCCGCTTGAAATTGCAACCTGATTTCGCTTGAAACTTGGTGATTTCGCTTCAAAGGGTATTTCGCTTGAGTGATTCCGCTTGAATGACTTATTCCGCTTCAGGGTTCTTATTTCGCTTGAAAAAGTGTGTGTTCAAGCGAAATTAGATATTTCGCTTGAAAAGGTATTCCGTTTCAGAGGAGATTTTCGTTTGAACTGTGTATTTCCGTTTGAAAGGGATGTCACTTGAGATCGTGATTCCGCTTGAAAACAAACTGTTTGATAAAATTTGAAAAAACCGAATCATGGAAGAGGAATTTTACAACGCATTCGCTACCCCGGTTACCCCGATTACTCTTGCACAAAACACGATGTTGGAAAATGAAACAGGGACGATGCAAAACCCGCCTAAGCTCATGAACATCGAGGAGTATAAGGGTTGGGAAGGACGTTTTGAAAACTGGGTACAAGCTAACTATTTGGATGCTTGGGAATGTGTTGAGATGAAATACGTTAGACCGATGAATGATGACGAAGAGATAATTGCAATTAAAGATATGAGTGCCGATAATAGAAAGAAATACAAAGATGAGAAAATGATGCTAAGTCTATTACAACAAGTTGTGAAAGAAGATATCTTGGTTCTATTGCAACACAACGGAACTTCTTATTCGATTTGGAAAGCTTTAAGATCGAAGTTTCATGGAAGCCAAGAGATGGTCAACAACAAGAAATCGCTTTTGAAGAAAGAGTTTGATCTATTTCGTGGGTTGAAAAATGAAAGCACAAAGCAAATCATTGAAAGATACTGCAATTTGCTAGCTAACATGAAGAGGTTGAGCATCGAGAAAGATAATGAGGACTTAATTGAGAAGCTAGCTGATGCATTGCCATATGAGACTTGGGGCACATATCTCATGATGCTAAGGAACAAGAAAGGATTTAGCAATCTGACACTGAGCAAGTTTATAGAAAAGATTGAGGCTCAGGAGATGGAACAGAGAAAGGCATTAAGAATGAAAGATTTTGACGGTGAACAAGACATTGGACTTTATTACAAAGGTGGAAATCCACCAACATGTCACCAAAAATCGAAACTGCATTCAATGCCAAGATTTCATCAGGAAGTTCATCCAAAGGATCAAACAGCAACACAAGTTTTTCTTCATATCCATCTTTTGATCCAAACATTTCAGCAACAAAGAATGGCAAGATGCTACAATGCAACATTGTACTGAATTTGGAGAATGATGAAGATTATTCAGCAGAAATTGCTAAGAGTCATATGTCTTTGTTGGGAACCGTGTTGGAATCATATGGTAGTTTTGTGGCAGGATGGATCGGGAATCCAGTGTTGACAAAAGAGGATTACGATCAAATAGATGCTGAAGAGATGGAGTTAATGGACATAAAGTGGTGTTTGGCAAGTGTGTTGAGACGAGCTGAGAAATTTAAGCAGATCACAGGAAGAGATGACTTACGTGAAGCTAATGTTTCTACTTTAGGTTTTGATAAATCTAAAGTCACTTGTTTTCGTTGCAGGGAAAAAGGACACTTCAAGAGAGAGTGCAAAAACCGCGAAGTAAGTGGAGCTCAAAATCCGTTTAACAACAACAATGATTACTACCGGAAGGCCATTTATCATCAAGTTGCTCAACAACAACAAGAACCACAAGTGGCACATGGCAGGAAAGTAATCGAGGAATCTTCAAAGAGAGCATGTATGGTGAATCAGGATGACAAAAAGCCAACGGAAGGTTTCAATTGGGACAAATATATCTCAGCTGATAGTAAAGCATGCCTGATTAACCAAGATGATGAAAAGTTACCGGAAGGGTTTAACTGGGAAGGTTTTAGTTGGGATGATTATGATCCAAACAAAACTACAAATCACAAAGCTTATGTCGCTCGTGTTAAAGACGATAGTGATGATGATCGTGAGTATCATGCTAGAAGATTGGCAGCTCATTTTAAATTGATGGAAGAAAGTGACAGTGATGATGAAAAATCTAAAAAGAAAAAGAAAAAGGTAAAAACACTGGTCAGCAGTGATGATGAAGCTGTTCCAGTGATAAAGAAAAAGGTGAAAGATGTTCCAAAGTTCAAAGTTGATGCAGAAGTTAATGCCAAAAATATTCCGGCGATTTGTGAAAATTGTGAGATTATGAAAAAGAAAAACAGTGAACTGATTAACAACATAAACCAGTTGAAAGAATCTTACGATGGTTTGAATAAAGCCATGAATCAATACAATCAATCAAGTGAAGAACAAGCAACAACAATGAAAACACTTCAGGGAGCTTTCATAATAAAGCAGAAAGTGGTGAACAATTACATCAAGAAGTGTGCTATGCTAGAACAAAAACTGGAAGCTCAAAGAATTGAAACTGAAAGAGTTAATCGTTTATTGAAAAGTTACACATGTACTTCTTATGTCATTGACAGGATTTATCCAACTGTTGAAGGCATGAAGGCATTTGAAGATGACGATGAAGTAACTGAAGAACAAAAAGTTTCTGAAGAAAAGACATCTGGAAAAAAAGAAAGAAAAGAAGAAGGATTCTAAAGAAAAGACATCTGGTAAGAAACAAGGATTTAGTTACAACAAGTGTCCACCCCTGCTTGAAAATGGATATTCTCCGAGAAATCCAAATTCAGAAAGAGTCGAAAAAGCAACAAATTTATAGTGGGAGTCGGAGTCTTCAGTTAACTTGCCAGATAATATTGATGTCACGTTTACATCATCTGACACTGATCATGAGTCCGAGTTAATAAAGAAAGTGGTCGATCAGGTGTTGGATAAAGATGAATCCGAGGAGTCAAAGTCGGAGTTTATGTCAGAGTCAAAGTCTGAGTCCGGCACTCCGAGTCAAACCGACAAACAGGGCAAAAGGGTTTACAATAAAGAATTTCTTCTATCAAAATCTAATTTGAATGACGAAACATTCAAAGTTGCATATACACTGAATGATTCCGACAAATTATATTCTGATGAGGAATTTCCAATAAGAGGTGTCAAACCTGACATGATTAAAAAGGTTTTCAAACTAACAGAAATTAATATTTCTGAAATAAAAGATGTAAATCTTAATGATAAACCTAAAAAGTACACCTCAAGAGTTCAACAAAGAGAAAACAAGAAAAAGGGTTACAGTTCTGGTTCTGGTTATCGAAAGAAACCAAACCATAACGGTAATTTCAAAAAGAAAGGTCTTGGATTTATTCCACCAGAAAATCATAAAAATGAAAAATATGTTAGAGGTTTTAATTCAAAAATGATATTTGTTTCAGGTACAACTATTGAAGAAGAGAAAGAAAATATGTTTAGAAAGCAATCGAACAAAGAATTCCTTGCGAAAAAGCAAGAAGAGATGAAGACTGTTGATCAGATGAAAGAAACGAGAACCTGTTTCAAATGCAACACTATTGGACATATTGCCAAAGATTGTTCTAAGGCAATAAAATCAAAACAGGGAGTTTCTCGTAAACTGAAAGATAAAGAAGTTGTGTTTGAATCACCAATTGATAGAACTAAACTTTTCAAGAATTTAATTTTTGAGATTGGTGAAAGTTCAAACAGATTTTACAAGAAAAAGGGAAATATTGACAACCAAAAATGGGTTGTTAAGAAATCTGATGATAGTTCTAGCAATGAATCTGATTCCGCAAAATCAGAGGAGCTATCTTCTGGCAATGAATCTGATTACACAAAGTCAGATAAGCCACAGGTTGAGATTAAATGTGAAAAATCAGTGCCGAATGTGGATGATGTGAATTTTCCACCACTTCGGGCTGAAAATTTTAAGAAGAAAATTGGTAAAGTTGAGATTTCAAATTAATTTTTTTCTGAAAAGAAAGATTTTGATGTTGAAAAAGCTTTTAGTTCCAAAGTTCATAACATTTTTGGAAAAATGGTTGACAGGAAGGTAAAAGGAGTCAAGGAATTTTACGAGAAGAAAACAAAGAAACAAGGTAAAGTATCATCACTGGTTTGTGAGTGGGATGGTACCTACTATGAATAGTAAAATTCTGGACTTGCCGACTTCCCAGGTTGGTAAGTGAGGTGTAGGAATCGGCATCTTGAGAATTCAACTTACATGTGGTAATTGGTTGGTAAGCCACGTGGTTGAAAAAGTGATTGTGATTTTATAAGAAGGTTAATCAAGGTCATTAGATTGAACTTGATTGGAATATTCTTACAAGTGGTTGAAAAACAATGTGATGAACCAAACCCCTAACCTACAAGTTTAAATACCTACAAGTGGTAAAATCAACAAAACTTATTTTCCGGAAAAACCATTTGATTAAAACAAACTTAAGAGTTTTGAAATCAATGGGAAAATAGTTTGTTGTGAGGGGAAGTTCTGATTGTTTATGCCAAATGGATGGCGAATTGAAGTGATTCGATATTGGTTGTCATGTTACTTGTACAGTTTATTTTCAAATTTCCTAAAATGTGTTTGCATTTTAAGGGGAGTAAGAAATATTTTAGAAACATTTGAAAATTTGAAAAAGCCAAAAACATGATAAAATTCAAAATGAGTTTTTGTGTTAAAGAAGAGGAAATGATAGTACATCAGTAGACTATCACAAGATGCTAAAGAAATGGAAAGAAAAATGTGATAAACGGTCTCACTGATGATGTGTCAGCAGGTTTTTGCACATTTAGTAGATTGTGACGAGATATAAACATAAATTCAAACTTGCTTATATTGTGGGGAACATCTCTCGGATATATGGGTAACCCCCGAAATCTTGTTTGAAAGGTCCCTCTTTCTGAGATACTAGGTCTTTATGCTCAGTGATATCTGCGGTATTATCCCAGGACTTCTGATAATGCGGAAGCAATGGCCTAGTCCCCGGAGAATACCTTACACTTGCTTGAAATATAGCGCCGCCCTCAGCATAAAATGACGAGACAATAAAATTGCTAATCAATGCTGTTGTAAAAAAGATCGTCTAAAGGGGACACACCAAAAGTCGAGCCGTCATCTCTCTGCTGAACGGAAGTTCTGACCTGAGCTCTCATGGTTTCGCAATTAACCTCTTACAGATATCATCTGTGGTATACTCACCTGTAAGACTGAATATTGGGATCTGGATACGGGAGTATATTCTGTGGTAGGACACGCGATTAAGTTTAAGTACTTAAAACATTAATCTCGTATCTCGAAACAGTTGAACTTTGTGTGAAAATTTAAGTGGATCAGTATACTGACAATCTACATGAATCGTTTAGAACTTAAAATGTCTAAAGCTTAATGGTGTTGGTGATTTGTCTCAAAAACTGATATGATCCTCTTACACAAACTCACAAAAATATTGTTTGTAAATATTTCTTTATTGCATTTTACACACACTAAAATCTTTGAAAATCCCAAAAAGAATGTGTTTTAGCATAAATTTTGTAAAATACAAAAAGATTTTCGACAACTGGTGTTGGAGAGAAAATTTTCAAAATTCCGAGTGCTAGACATGATGAACAGATGGTTTAGGAGAGTTTGTTTTGAAAGAAAAATGATAATTTCTACAAATGATTTATCAAAGATTAACATTGTAAAATCATTCTTTGATTGTAGAATTCCTGCAAGTGTTCATTAGATGGTGAGATTGTTTTTACTAAAGTGATCATCAGAAAATTTATTTTTGGGTAGAGATTCGTGCAGGTAAGAGCCAGGAGTCGATCCTGATCCTGAACCTGTAGAGATTGAGCAGGAAACAGGATAAGAGCAAGGTGATCTTAAGATAGATGATAGTGAGTCAGTTTCCGATACCTGAGGACTCTGTGATTTTAACAAGCCAGGCTGCGAACCCAACATATTGAAAGGGGGAGTCTGAAGACACCTGTGGAAAAAGCTCAGAGCTTGGTTGCGATTCTGGAAGAAAGAGAAGAGAGAGATTTGAGGATGCTTACAGCGTCAGATACTTCAAAAGAGAAGCCCGAAGGCTGATAAAGACTGAAGATGCGAAGACTCGACACTTTAAGACTCGTCAACATTCAAGGGGGAGTCTGTTCGTGCATGCGTCTGTCGACTTCGTCTTGTATCGAGTCTTGTATTAGAATGTTAGAACAGGGCACGTAGTTCAAGATTTTAGGGTAATTCCGCTTGAACATGTGATTCCGCTTGAAAGTATATATGTGTAATTTCGCTCGGAATGAGATTCCGCTTGGAATTCTTATTTCGCTTGGAACCATTTCAAGCGGAATCAGGACTTTATAAATACATGTTCAAGCGAGATCATTTGTAACTTTTCTGGTCAGAGCAACGAAGTGCTGCCGAAGTGTCGTCTCGCTGTAAATCATTGTGAAATCAATATAACGACAGTTTAAAGTGTATATCTAGCTAAATTGACCTCGATACGTCTGTTTCCGCCTTTCGTATTGAGTAAAACTCTTTTGATCGACTCGTTCGGGTCTAAAAACGATCCTACACATCAGCACACAACCGAGACCCTGAATAGAAGCGTCACAATACACCATGAAGTCTTCGGTACCCTCAGGTAAAGACAAGATCAGTGTACTGCAAAGTTTTTGTTTCAATAGATGAAAAGCGTCTTCCTGCTTTGTTCCCCAAGAGTATACAACCCCTTTCTGTGTCAACGAGGTAAGAGGTTGAGCGATCCTTGAGAAATCTTTGATAAATCTATGGTAGTACCCAGCGAGACCTAGAAATTGTCACACCTCCAAAGGATTCTTTGGTGCCACCCAATTTTTGATAGCATCAATCTTGGCGGGGTCCTCGTGTATTCCCAATTCGTTAACAATGTGGCCCAGGAAGTGTATTTCTCGAATCCAGAAGTCGCACTTAGAAAACTTCGCGTAGAGTTGCTCCTTCCTCAGCAGCTCCAAGATAAGACGTAAGTGCCGCTCATGGTCCTCCTTGCTCTTAGAATAGATCAAAATGTCATCAATAAACACAATGACGAAATCGTCGAGGTACGGATTGCACACACGGTTCATGAGATTCGTGAATACCGCTGGTGCGTTAGTGACCCAAATGGCATAACCAGAAATTCGTAGTGGCCATACCGCGTTCGAAAAGCCGCTTAGGAACATCCTCCTCTTGGACTCTCATCTGATGGTAGCCCGATCTTAGGTCGATTTTCGAATAGAAGCTTGACCCTTGCAGCTGGTCAAACAGATTGTCGATGCGCGGCAAAGGATAATGGTTCTTAACCCATCCTTCTTCTTCACAAACAGAACTGGGGCTCCCCAAGGCGAAGAACTAGGTCGGATAAAGCCTCTATCCAACAGTTCTGGAAGTTGATTGGATAGTTCTTGCAACTCTCCTGGTGCAAGACGATAAGGAGCACGAGCAATCGGGGCTGCTCCTGGTGTAAGGTCAACCTGAAACTCCACCTGACGGTAAGGAGGTAAACCAGGAAGTTCTTCAGGGAATACATCAGAAAACTCACGAACAACAGGCAGATCTTCAATTCTCCTTTCCTCATGCTGGGTGTCAGTAATGAGTGCTAAATAGCGGGGTAGCCCTTTCGTAGACACTTCTGGGCTTTCATAGATGAGATTATACCAACCATTGCACCCTTTCGATGACCTTGGACTGACGAGAATTCTTCACTGGGAAGAGGGATACGTAAGATTTTCTCCTTACAGAGAATTTCCACCTGGTGCTTCGACAGCCAATCCATACCAACGACTACATCGAAGCTTCCAAGAGTAACGGGGAGTAGGTCATTGTCAAACACTTGACCCATGAGATCGAGTTTGTACCCAAAAAGAACATGTGAAGCTTCAATCGATTTTCCATCGGCTAATTCTACTACGTGTTTATTTACGAGAGGTGTGGGAGTCAACCCTAACTAACGACTGGACCCCAAAGACACATAACTCCAATCGGCACCAGAGTCGAATAAAACAGAAGCAAAAAGATTATTCACAGAAAAGGTACCGGTCCCAACATTGCCATCATTCCTAGCTTCACCAGCACCAATAGTAAACACTCTTCCACGCGCACCATTTCCACCATTATTCCCGTTGTTGTTCCCAGCGTTGTTGTTATTATTCCCAGCATCCTGATTCAGTTGAGGGCAATCCCTCCTGAAATGGCCTTCATCTCTGCACTGGAAGTATCCCTTACGATTACCCTGGTTCTGCTGAGGCTGTTGCCTTTCCTGTTGTTGCGGCTGCTGTTGCTGTGGAGGTTGCTGTTGCTGCTGTTTTGGGAGTGGGGCCCTGCAATCCCTTGCCATGTGGCCCACCTTGTTGCACCTGTGACAGATTCGAGTGCATGGTCCTCGATGATGGTAGTTGCACTTATTACACTTTGGTTGTTTCCCTGCTTAAGAACCCTGATTCGAATTGTTGCTCTGATTCTGATTAACGGAGGACGACTGACTAAAACTGCGGTTAATACTGTTGTCTGGCTTCTTCTGTGACTGGTTTGGGTTGGACACTTTGTCCGCATCATTCCATTTGCGTTTTTTTTATCAATAACAGGAGTGGTAGCTGTAGCAGTAGAGGCAGTAGTAGAAACACGTGGTGGTAGCGAGCCACGCTCCACCTCCTGGTCAGTGATCTTATGAGCTAGACGAATGATTCGAGGCAAGTTGTCAAGATTCGCCACAGTGACCAAACCCTTGACTTGCGGTGCTAGACCGTTGATGTAAAGTTCAATTCTACGATGGGGTGGTCGCGATAAGTTAGGACACATGTTCGCGAGTTCATGAGACTGCTTCATATACGCTTCGATTTCATAGCTTGCCATCTTCAGATTGTAGTACTCATTCTCCAACTTTTGAATCTCATCTCGAGGGCAGTACTCTTCACGCATCAGTTCCTTGAAATCGTCCCAAGTAGTCGTGTTCGCCATTTCAATACCCAACATTTGGACTTGGGAATTCCACCAGGTCAAGGCACCATCTTCAAGTGTGCCTGAAGCATACTTCACTCTGTCCCCAGCAGGACAGTTACACATAGCAAACATCGATTCCGCCTTTTCAAACCAACGTAGCAGCCCCACAGCTCCTTCAGTCCCACTAAATGTCTGTGGCTTGCAATCCATGAACGTCTTAAAAGTGCAAACAGGCGGATTGTTCTGATTCTGATTCATTTGTTGACCTAAGGGCGTAAGAAAATACAACACACGAGTAAGAATTGAGTATGCGACTCCAGAATTAGGAGCATTTGGCACATATCATACCAGCCTGCTGAGCCGCTAGGGCCTCAGCCACACGAGTATTGATCAGGTCGGTTAAATCAGCCTGAGACATAACGACGTTGCCACGTCCACCGCTGTGGCCTCCACCACATCCACCATTTCGTCCGCTCATGATTCTATATGAGAAGAGCGGAAAAAGGATACGGGTCGAAATTGAGTAGAGTCAAACATCGCTATGGCTTCTACAGATAACTGGGTTCCATCACTATGTCAAACAATAGAACAGAACCTCCCTCACACTCATCAAGCCTCACTAGGATTCACATGCACCCCACATTATTATTATGTGTACACCCATAATAATATTTTAATTTGCATGTTTATCTCATCTCCTCTCAACTCGCGTTAAAAGATTCCTTTGTTTCGAGTAACAAGACAAAAGACACCATAAAACATAGATCACGAAAGTCTAGAGAGAACGTCACACTATCAGTCACCTAACATAGGCAAATAACACATGAATTCATTTTGTAGTGCTATGTGTGCAATCATGTGCAACGACATACATAGGTGTACACTAGTTATGCTATGCAATAAGTAAACGAGAGATGAACCTTGCAATATGGAGCTGAGTGTCATGGTCGATTTCCGAACTGTTCGGTTATCGTCTGGTTTTATAAAAACGTTTTAAAGCCTATTTTACTATAACCAGTGGCTCTGATACCAAACTGTCACACCCCCAAAATACCACATGCGGGAACCCCGCTAGGCGTGTGATGTACCATGATCCAGCCACCAATCATATTGAAAAAAACATAGGATTTAATAAGAAAACCCATTTATTAAACTAAATCATTCTCAAACACAACTCAAGTTTATTGTATTCAGCGGAAGCATAATATAAACCATAGTTTAATGTTGCAAAACCAAATGTATGAAAACAAAAAAGACTGTTTCATGTTTCCAGCAGCTCGACCCATGACTACTCCAGCAATCCCAGACAACAAGTTCCCTGTCTAAAGAATCTAACGACCTGTGAGCATGCAATAAGTGTATCAGACAACGCTGGTGAGTTCATAGTTTTATGAAAACATTAATTGCCAAGTGTTTAGTCAAGTTTGTTAATAATGTTGATAATAACTCGAGTACCGTATAAGATGGCTATATATTATTTTGCCCGTCCCCAATGCCCCCTATCTAAGCATTGGTCGTGATTAAGGTCATTAGTTCACACCCGTCCTCTCAGGTACGGTGTGAGGTTGCCAAGCCTAATGGAGCTATCAACTAATACCCTGTTACCTCTCATGTAACTATTCGGTAGAAGATGGGACTTAAGGTGATAGGAAATGAGTGTATTATCTAACATCCCAGTTTTTACCCAAAGACTTATTCCTCTCAGGAATACCCATTTGATTATCCCACCCACCGGGACGCATGCTCAAGAAAAATGAACTCACCTTGGATTGCTCGGTAATGTAAATTACTTGTTCACAGTTCATCTACCAACCACGTCCTAATCATGGATATCAACACTAACCAGATTTATTTACTAGTGAGCCACGTATTTAACAAGTAACATCACTTAACACATAACAGCAACATCACATAGCATGACGGAATCATTCTATATCATACAGTCTAACATGCAGGTTCATCAACACATATTACATAACAGTCCAAACATCGAGTATCCAAATGTGCGGCCCAGGCATTCAGGCCCACATGTCTTGTGCGACCCGAATGACCTTGTGCGATCCGGATGGCCTTGTGTGATCCGGATGGCCTTGTGCGACTCAACTGGGTTGTGCGATCCACACCACCCTCAGCCCATATGTCTTGTGTGATTGGGCCAAGATGTGCAATCCAGCTCTTGCGCGATTGGGTTTCAGCCTAACGACATGTACGGCCCAAGCAGTTGTGCGATTAGGGCCATGTTGTGCGACTGGAACTTGTGCGACCCAAACGTAGGTTGTTACATTTTTCCTTGATTCATGCTAAATCAGTTTCATTCCAAAATTTCAATCATTCTTTATTGGCAGTTACCATGTTCATCAACATTCAATGTATTTCAGTTAATATAATCATTCTTCTAGGGTTTATCATCAAACAATTCGAAATCATTGCTAAAACATCAAACGGTTTCTAGATCATGCTCATGTAATCCTCATTATTCAATCACAATTACTAATACTTGTTGGATTTTGTATGCCCAAGACACATATTAAATTGATGTGGCTAGTACGTTATGATCAAAGTCGAGTCATACCCAAATACAAGCTAGACAAACACTTATAATATTTATTTGTGATATGATCAAACAAATAAATATTAACACTTAGAATATTTAGAAGTTGGTTTTCTAAATAATTGCACTTGACAAACTAATAAATTATATGGATAATTTATTTTGAGAGAATATTTTATTTTGTTATTTAATGGGTTAAATAACTTAATAAAAGTTGTATAAGTCTTAAAACATGTGATGTTATAATTTTATAAAAGTTATAAAGTTATATAAGACTTAAATTGTTATTATAAAAAATAAAGCCTACCCCCCCCCCCATGGGAACTCCCAAAATGTTTGGTCCAATGAGGTTTCATGCAAAATGCCATATCTAGAGGATTTTTCATTGGGCAATTGGGTGGCAACTTCTCTCTCTTGGTTTTATAATTTTGTATGACACAAAATTAGATTAAGAACTTGAAAGAAACTCTAGCAAATGTTCTAAAGAAAATCGGCCAACATAGTGTCATTTAGATGATGATTTTCAAGTGTAAAAACTTGTTAAAATACTCTCTAATTTTCGGCCAACATGTGGCTGATCAAGAAGGTTTTTCAAGTGCTAGAACTCCATATTTTCTCTCTAAGATTTCCGGCCATGGGTTGTTGATTATGAGGGATTTTTCAAGTGAGTTCATGAGTGTAAAATCCTAGCTAAATCAAAGTGTTTGTTGGAAGGCTTGGGGTATACAAGCTTGAGGTCTTCTACACTTGAAGGCAACCGTTCAAGAAGCATCATCTTCTTCATATCCTTTACTCCTTGGAAGGTAGTATTCTTGAAACACTCTATGGTTTTGTTTTATTTTTGATAGCATGCATGTTCGTATATGGATCCGGGTATTGGGTTTTACATATAAAATGGGTTTTATATCTTGTAAGTAACGTGTTTTAAATAATATTTTCCACTGCGTTTTTATTTTATATGGATAAAATACTTTGATAAACATGTGAAAAACCTAACAATGGCATCTAGAGCCGCTTATATGAGTGCATGCTTCATAGGATATGAAATTTTCGGGTTTCGGGTTGGGTTAAAACCCTTTGGCCGAAATTTTATATATGGTTATCCTTTTGTTTTTTCAAGATTATTTTCATACATGCATAAAAGTTGTCACACCCCAAAAACGTCGCAGCGGAATATAAAAGTAGTGGTGACGGAAGTTGGTGCCCATTTCTATCTTTATGTTTGATGCATTAT
This sequence comes from Helianthus tuberosus, assembly GCA_030545235.1. Lineage (NCBI taxonomy): Eukaryota > Viridiplantae > Streptophyta > Magnoliopsida > Asterales > Asteraceae > Helianthus > Helianthus tuberosus. The sequence goes on from CM060354.1 coordinate 82,807,462, forward strand.
AGTGTTGGACATTATTACTTAATTAAAACGTAGATTTTAAAATTTAGGTCCCAAAACACGACATAACCATGACAAGATAAAGTTGTCTTTGATCCTCACGGATCATATTACATATGTCCCAGAAAGTTTAAAAGTTGTCCAACATTTTCAAACAAATAACATGCATCATTCAAACACAAGATATGCCATGATTCCCGAAGCCGAACTCAAGTACCTGTAGAACACGTTAAATTCAAGTGTCAACACAAAGGAAGGTGAGTTCACGTATTCACATAGAAACAATATTTTTCCAAAGGAAAACTTTCTGATTCGGTGTTTTTTGGAAAACATTCATATAATTTTAGAAAGTCCATTTTACTTCCTTAAAAAAATCCATGGGCCTTGCGTCGATTCATCGATCCGCCAGCAGTACTATTGCCCAGGTTTTGTATATTAAATTATTGCATCAAGTTTCAGACTCGTATGTTAGCTAGACGATACAAACTATATATTAACCATGTAGGGATAATCAAGCCTAGAGAATAAACAGAATCAAAATTCGTCGTTTGACTTGACTCGGGGCGACCGGTTACGACGGGGTTGTCAACCCGATAGATCTACCAACAATTCCTCGCGTACATTACTTAAATAATTAAATGACATCATGGGCGCAGGGTTCTTTCTCGAAGAAAAATATGATGTCTGCCTCACGTACAATATATATATCCTACTAATATGACAATTTAATACACGTAATCGTACGAATCCCCTGAAATCCCCACCGAAATGTAAGCCTATGCTGATACTTACTCTCTTGAGACCAAGCAATATTCGTACCAGCTATACAGTTGTTTGCCCCCAAACATATATTCATCAAAAACATTTTATCTCGAAACATATAATTTATCAACTCCATATATTTTCAACGAAAATATATAATTTATGTTAAAAGGTACGTTTTAATCCAAAAACATTATTAAACCTTTTATTGGCGTGTTCTACCCCCAAAACATATACAAAGCAGTAAAAAGAGGGGTTTAGTGACGCTCACCTTTGGGTGCGTATTTTAAATTGTAGCATCTGTGCTTGTAATCATTGTGAACAGTTCAATTATCAATAAAACAATGTTATTTGATCCCAATGTTTGTTTGGTTATGTTTTACATTTTTCATGTTTTGACTTTTGTTCAATTTCAAACTCTATTTCGCTTTCTGGAGAATTAGACGCAAACTGGTGCGTAAACGTAATCATTTTAACGCGAAAAATACCCTGGAACATCAACATATACTTAACATACCTTAAATAACCTTTACATAACTTAGAAATAAGTTTTGAAGGCTTTGGTATGGCAAAAACAAGTTAATTCGCCTACAGGGACTAAATTTGACAAACTACGAAAGTATGCGAATTTGAACTGTAACATACATTCCGGAACATGGCCATAAGTTAAACATACCATAAATATCCTTTACATAGCTTAGAAATAGGCTTTGAGGGGTTCGGTGTGCTAAAATAAACTTTTGGCTCATTCAGGGACTAAAAGTGTCAAAAAGTGCATAAGTTTGCACTTTCGCGCATAACTCACATTCTGAATACATCCAGACATCCAAAAATTTATGTAAGCATTATAATATTATGCTTTAGTGTTTGGCTTGTCAAAAATCCATTCGTCACGCAATTTGAATCGCTTTTCGCGCTTATGCGCATTCCGTCGTAATTAAGCGAACATCGCGATGGTACGGCCAAACGAACCGACATCCGAGATATTTTTGAGCACATTATAAGTTCCCTATACTTTAACTTCATTTTAGAGTTTTGAAATGGGGTTAACGGGCCTTAAACGCGTCGGAAATGGCCTTAAAACACAACAGAGACCAAAACTGCAATTCTGCCAAACTTGATGGCTTACGGACCGTAAGCCATCCCTTACAGTCCGTAAGGGATCCCCAGACAGTAGAAATGCAGAAACATTGCATCTGGTCCATTCCCACTTTTGCACATGGTTTTGGGCAATACCATGGGCTCAAATGGTTTTCTAAAACCAGGGTCTTGAGGTGTATGGCCAAGATCAAAGCACGGTTTCCAAGAAACGATCCTAACGGCTCTCCGAATCCTATATATACCCAACCCCTTCCCTTGCAAAAACCCACAAAAATCTGATTTGAGAAGCTCTAAGTTGAAACCATTGTTTCATACCTGAGCTACTTAGATCGAGATTAGCTTTCAGGGACCCTTTGTAAGTATTCCTTCGTTCTTTTATTGCTTTTCAAGTCCGAAAGTCAAACTTTGTTTGACTTTCTGCATTGACCAGTTTATGGTCAATGCGAAGTTCGTTTGAACTTCGCAACGTGAGCGTAATCACGATGGTTATAGTCCCTAGTGACTATGCCTACTGATTACCACGTTGTCTAGGGTCGTAAGGGTAAGCGATTTGATAAATCGCTTATACCTTCGAACCCGACCCATTTGGTCGATCATTAGGATCCGACCAAACGCATTAGGTGACCATAGCATATAGGCAATAACCTTCCTAGGTTATACCTTATGGTCACATCTTTTTAGTAGTTGTATGATAGGTAGTTTATATGCCTTAGGTAAATTACCAAAATACCCCTTTGACGCCAGAATTCATTTTAAACATATGTAACATAACTTTTGACATCCAAACTGATTTGGCAACAATATTAGACATGTTAAGGCATATTTTACCTATCATAGGACTAGTTAGGCGGTCCGAGCGCGTTTTACGCGAACGACGCGTTAAAGTAGCATAAGCTACCTAAACGGGTCGTAATGGGTCGTAAGCACTTAGGTTAGGTTTCATTTAGAATGTAGGCTTTGTTAAACCATATGACACGAGTCTCCATACGCATTTGGTTTACGAACCCTCATTCTATCTAATCCTCCGATTTAGGTCCGGTTTATTAACATAGTTACCTATATTAGGTGCCGTTTGATATCCGTGATCTCTAGCATTGTTTGGTTGTTACTCAAGGACTACTAAGCAATCTCAGGTGAGTACATAGAACCCCCTCTTTTAAATGTTTTCAAGGTGTTTATGTGAGTACATAGACCCCTCTTTTACTGTTTTCAAACTATTTTGGGGTGAAACACATGTGCCTACTTGTTACTTCCGTGTTTTCCTGTTTTCACATCATATACTTGCTATGTTCATTAGTACATTTATAGTACATGATTTACATTACATTTCATGCTATGTATGTCCATTGTGTGCATACTTAGTACATCGTTTTACATTACATTTCATGCTATGTATGTCCATTGTGTGCATACTTAGTACATTGTTTTCATATAACATGTTTACATTTGCTATAACATTTGGTTTGCACAAACGGGACTATTATACGTTCATTAACATTAGCTACGCCGCTCGGTAGTAAGTAGTGGTACCATAGGACTTGACGAATCCCATTCCTGACATCCCGGGTTTGTTTGGATGTAAGGAATGATTGAATCCGAAAACATTTCTTTTGATAACCTTGACTAAGGGTTATCCGACTGTCTTAAGGGTTGAATGTATGCGTTAACTTACCACATAAGTGTTTGTATCAATGTAACATGCATTATTTTGCAAAACATAACTTTTGATATATTCAAAATACTTTGTTTTGTACATTTCTACATTCGGTTTATGTGACAATACTTTACTTACAATACATAACATTTGTTACACATTACTTGACTACTTTTGGACTTTTAACATTTGACATGGCTTATACAAGGACTTTTTGACATTTGATTATACATAAACATTTTACTTTGGTGGTTTGGTTTGAGTAAGTGATTTAAGTAACGAGGCGTGTGTAATATGATACAAGCATGGTGGATACGCCGCTGGTACTTCCTATATATACGTGTTTGTATGGTATTACATATCGTAGCGTTATTTGAATCATTTTAATTTAAGACATATAACATTTTATACAAATAACATATCTTTCACAAGACATTGTTTTACAAATAACTTATTTTATACAACTCATTTTACTTATTCATTTAACCATGTATTATTCTTTTATGTATACATATCATCTGATCTTATCGCTTTTCAAATGATTTACAAAACAAAACAATTTACAAGGTTCATGACTAAATTTTATTAAACATTTTCTTAAACTTAAGTCATGAATCCTATTTTCACAAACCTATGTATCTCACAGACATTTTTATGCTGACGTACCTATTTTCACATGTGTTTTCAGGAGCTTTTGCGTAGGATGATGATCGTGACACTAGGGCGGACCTGTGCCTTAGAGAAATAAAAATGAAGATAGACTTAGTTTAACTATGTTATGTACTCTTTATTTCCTGTTTGAGACAACGTAACTCTCTTGTTTGATAAATGAAATATAACTTTGTATGCCATGGTTGTGAAACAATAATTCTGTTACAACACTCCCCAACGTTTCCGCTACGTTTGGTTGTTCCACGTGGTCGGGGTGTGACATAAATAGCGCAATCCCAGTGATTGATTTCTACACGTACTATTATATATATAAACGAACGATTTTAAATCAATATACGTAACACAAAAATCCTAAGTTTCTATGTCTCTTTGAATTGTCACATAACTTTGAGATTTTCTCGAAAAGTTATCATTTTTGATTATGTTGGCACGTTATCATCCCAACTCGAAACATCTTGATATTTTAACAAAACACATGTTATTTACTGATTAAAATAGTGGTTATAATCAGATTAGTGCAGTTTTTGTGTAAGTCACCTAAATCATGTGATTTCACGTATTTTACAACTTTTAATGCACCAATTACGACATGCAAAGCTAGCAAACATTATGACAAAGATATATGTCACTAAACAGTTTAAAATAACTTTATTTTAGTGTTTATAATTTGCTCAAACTTATTTTTACTAACTCCTACACAAAACACATTATTTCACCTATTTTACAAGTTTCTAAGCCTCATGTACAACATGCAAAGCTAGTAAACCTTATGACAAAGTTTTATATCATTAAATACTTCAAAATAAACATATTTTAATGTTTATAATCTGATCAAATATCATTTTTATCAAATCATGTTCAAATCATCATTTCATGCTTTCATATCATCATGCATGTTCATGTATGTGCATCTAATGCACTCATGCAACATTAACATCATTACTTATGATCTAATTTATATTCATCATGCATTTAACTCATATTCAAACATTCAAGAACATTCTAATCTTCCTATGATCATTATCAAATCATCACTTTTCACATAAACTCATTTCAAATCCAAAAGCTTTCATATGATACCTTTTAAACATGCATGCATTCATCTTTTTTATTTTTATCAATCAAGAACATCAAGACAATTAAAACTCAAACTCCATACATATATATATACACATACGGCCACACATATACATACTAGTTCATTCATTTTATTTTCTTTAAAACCCATTTATTTAAGAATTTAAGTTTGTGTTTTATTCCAAGAATAAGAGAAACCTTTCACTATTATTTTCAACAATAAGAATCAAGAACACTTTTAAAAAAATAGTTTTATACCCTCAAGATTCAAGTGGGTTTTTGATTAAAAAGACGATATGGAGCTTGGTTCTTGCTTGAAACTCCTTGGAATCACCTTCAAACCTTCAAATGGCCTTGCAATCACCTTGGAATGAGCTTGAATCTCCATGAACAAGTTAAGAATTTCAAAAATAGGTGAGAGATCAAGGGTGTTTGGCTGAATTTTTAGAGAGAGAGAGTGTTGTGAGAGTGTAGTGCATGGCTACCATTTTAGACATGTTGTCATCATCCACCTCTATTTTAGATCACTAGAAATATGAGAGAGGAGAGAGTGTAGTGCATGGCTACCATTTCATAATTTTTGTCCCATATTTCAGCCATATACTCGATTTCATATGTATACATATACCTATATATGTAGTTTTGGCTAAAAACTGGTATTTTACTGGATACCGGGTATTTTATCTAGCGTTATAACCATTTTTAGCGCGTTTTAAATTATTTTTAACGCTCTATCAAAATAATCTCACCAAAATATTATTGAACAATATTTTATTTTCCTGGTCTGGCTACGTTGTCGGTATTGGGCAGTATGCGCGTTGTGCTGCGCGGTACGCGCTTTGAATCGCAAAAATAGGGATTTAAGTGTTTTTATTTATTTTTATCATTCTATAGTAATAAACTCGTCAAATTATTATTAAAATGATTATCAGTTGCCTTGACAGGCTGTGTTGATAGTATTTTGTCGGTACACGCGCTGCATCGCGCGATACGCGATTAAACTCGAAAAATAGAGTTTCTTAGCGTTTTAATTTATTTTTCCTCACGCATAGGATTAAAATTATTATTCAAATCATAACAGACTATTTTTAGGATTTTAACACTGATCGGGTGGTCACCAACGTTCGTTTTGCATTTTAACCGTTACGTGATAAGCGTTTATCTTACCGTTTCCAACATAATTTTTACCAAGGTTTAAATTTACCAAATCATTAAATTTCACATATACACATCATAATCAGTCAAATACAGCCTTTTATCTATTCACAACATGTGTTACAATTGTACGGTACGGCCTGTAAAGCCGGGTGTCATAGTCTCCCCCTGTTAGGAAATTTCGTCCCTGAAATTTTTCTTTACAGGTTTTGTTTTTGCACTGGGTGGAAACAGCAAAAACAGGTTTAATGAATATAGTCTTGTAGTTTCTACGAGAAATTTTGATTCTTACAAAGAATCTTCGTAGACCTATATTACATACACTCTCAATTCCTAATCTCACATCTCAAAGCTCTCCACCTTTTCCAAGGTTCAACATTTACAAGCACTTAATCAAGAAGATTAAGTCAAAATTTCCACCAATTCGGGTTCTACATACGTATATTTACATAAACATTACCCCATACCTAAGATAGTCTGAGTTTACACCTGATTGATTCAACTCAAGATGGGCTCTCGAAAGAATCAAATCTCATAAACTTGTCTTCCTTCCTTCTGGCATTCATTTAGGATATCCACAAATCTCCAAATCAATAAATCACATACAGACTAGAATGCTGTAATCGCCTATCCGGTTATTAGCATAACTCTTCTAGTTATACGTACTGCTTCTACGGTGCCTCGCTAAACTTTCGTTTATCTCCCAAACAAATTTCTATAAAGAACAAAATCAGTGTATCATCCATAATACACTTTCTCAACTGAACCCAAACAATAAATCATGTATACTACTCCTACCTTACGGTAGCTTGAGCCTATAAGCGACTGATCCAACTCAAGATGGACTCTTGAAAGGAGCTAATCATTGTGGCTCAGCTCTTCTTTTCTCTACTAAACCTAATAGCATCTCTTCAAGTTAACTCTTTTAACAGAACCAAATCTTCAATCTGGAATCGCAATAGTTCTTTCAATTGTCCATGTAATTCTTCTGTTGATCAATTGGCGACTTTTAACCTTCCCTCGATCCAGGCAAATCCTGTCGCTTGTTTCCTAGATAAACTAAGGTCTGGTTAATTGTCCTTTGTCATGTTAGCTCAACAAAATGATGATCAACACTTCCATCCATGCAAGGCTTCAAACAGAGCAACCTGAGTACTAGCGTGTCAACTATTATTATAAGATAACTCTGCCAAGGGCATGTGAGTATCTTAACTTCCTTCGGAGTCCATCATACACGCTCCCAACTTTTCTTTCAAGGGTCTGAAAAGCTTCCTACTATCTTGCTTTCCAATCAATTTCCCTTTTCCCGTTTGGGGTTATTAGTTTCGAAGGCTGCACTAATTTAGAGAAATTCTTAATAAATCTCCAGTAGCATCCAGCAAGTCCTATGAATTGTCGTACTTCCGACGGGGTCTCCAGCGCTTCTCAATGTTTGATTGCTCCAATCTTAGACGGATCTGCATGCATACCTTCCTCATCCTCACCAACTCCATGGTTATCTTTAAACGTTACTCATGATTCTCTTTGATTCGCACATAGGCAAGTATGTCGTCGATGAATATTATCACGAATTCATCTGATTAGGGTTTCCATACCCTGTTCATGTGATTTATGAATATAAATGTGTAGGATCGTGTATGAACCCGAAACGAGTCGATCAGAGGCGTTCTACACAATATGAAAGGCAGAAACAGACATATTGTGTGTAATTCAGCAAGATATTCACTTATAACTGTCTTTTAATTGATATCTGAGCAATTACAGATCTGTAGACACTTCGACAGAGCTTCGCCGTCGGAAAATACACATACATGAATGACTGAAACGGAATCACCTAGTCCCTATATATAGACTTCCTAATTCCGCTTGAACGTGACTCAAGCTGAATCACATCTCAAACGAAATTACATGTTTCAAACGAAATTACAAACTCAAACGGGATTAGCACATTCAAACGGAATTAACATGACTAATTCCGTTTGTAATTACCAGATGACCCTTTCAAGCGGAATTACTAGCTTCAAGCGGAATTAGCTTTTTGACAAGTTTTCTTGAACTTCGTGCCCTGAATAATGCAAGACTCGATACAACACGAAGTCGACAGACGTATGCACCAACAAAATGTCGCATTAATTTAGTAAAAAGGCATGACTAATAATCTTGTAATGGCCATATCACGTTTGAAAAGCAGTCCCCAGAATTTCTTCGTCAGCAACCTTCAATTGATGATCTCCTAATCATAGATCAATCTTCGTGTAGCAGCTGGATCCCTGGAGCTTGATCGAATGAAACCCTTGCCTAGCAGCTCTTGAAGCTGATTTGACATTTCTATTATCTCAGATGGTGCTTAATCTATAAGGAGATTGTACAATTGGGTGCAGCACCGGATACCAGATCAAGTCGGGATTCGATCTATCTCGCAGGGGGCAATCCAGATAAGTCTTTTTTTTTAGGAAAACTTCTGGATAATTGCGAACAATAGGAATCTCTCCGGTATTCTTACATTCGGCTTTCGTATCCACCATGTTAACAAAGAACGCAAGACAACCTTTTCGCAGCAAATTGAGCATCCTCACAATACTAATGACACTTAACTATCAACACTCAACACTCAAAACTCGAAACTCGACTCGGTCGGTCTTCGTGAACAACTACCACCTCTCTACCATCATCAGGACGAGATATCCTAGCTAGCTTCTTCCAGCGATAGTCCCCACTTCGCTCTTGGATAATCAATCCATCCTCACATCTTCGTCAAACCTCCCTAGCCCCACTGGAAATAAACCAACACTAGAACTATGATCACCTAACTAAATACTACAACTACAAACAACCTCACCAGTTTCCATCAACTTACCAATTGCTAGTTCTATCGGGCACTTTATACTCAGCTTACTTGTTGGTGAACACAAAAATGGTTCAGAGTTTTTCGAACACAACTCAAGTCAGCTTTGGTATTAAAAGTATGAACATAGATTGGTTTTTGATTTGAAATATACCGGTAATAGGTAGTCCAGAACCCTGTCTCACTTTTGGCGGCATTTCGTCTTTTCTATTATTACAACATAATATCAACATAAGACGATATCCAAAAATAATTCAATTATTATGTGTTAGTGGACCAAACTTTGCGCATGTATAATATCCACATACTAATGAGAATGAAATTTTAAGCCAAAAGGAACTCATTTGATATTTATACCCGAAATTTACAGAGCTTGTTTTAGTACTAAGACTAATCAAAGTTCGGCGTGTCTACATCAACACCCGCAACAAGTCTATATGAAATTTCCTCATAAATATCTGAAAATTTGGCATACAAGCCGTAAATAGGGTTCATCAAATGAGATATGCAAAAAAAAAAAAAAAAAAAAAAAAAAAAACAACAGAAACAACCAACAACTAACGCTTCAATCCCTGGAAGTCCAACATCTTCCTAACAAGCTCTTCTAGTTCATCATAACAGTCCATCTGTCCCTCTGAGTCCTTCATCGTCTCCATGCCTCCGCGTAACGTGGCGAACTGACGATCACAATGAGAGCGATTGACCTAAACCCCTTCTGCTTCTTCAATGCGGACACTGTCTCAACTCTCGAGGTCGATGCGATCTCTCCAACGGGTCGAGTCCTCTTCCTACGGCGAGTGTAGACTAAAAGAGGTGTAGCAAAACACGTGACTTGAATAGCATAACAAACGATTCTGTAACGACGGGCGCAAGAATCTCAAGCGTAGGCTCGACAGTATCAGTGAGCAGAACTAATAGTGGCTCTATAGGCCGAGACGTGACATATCGTAACCGTACAAAGTAAGTGTGTGATCAATATGAATAGTAACACATAAGGCCCAAATAAACAGAAAATCACGTATGCACATAAACACATAAGGGTTTCATACATGATAAAATTTTCCATGTTTATTTAAAAATCTTGGCTTCAAGAATTTTGGACTCTAAATCTCAAAATTCTTCAGTTGGAGTCTAGTGTTTTCATCCGAAAACATCTAGTTCGCTAACAACCATTGGCTCTGATACCAACTTCTGTCACACCCCAAAAACGTCGCAGCGAAATATAAAACGTAGTGGTGACGGAAGTTGGTGCCCATTTCTATCTTGATGTTTGATGCATTATAGTGTTGGACATTATTACTTAATTAAAACGTAGATTTTAAATTTTACGTCCCAAAACACGACATAACCATGACAGGTTAAAGTTGTCTTTGATCCTCACGGATCTTATTACATATGTCCCAGAAAGTTTAAAAGTTGTCCAACATTTTCAAACAAACAACATGCATCTTTCAAACATAAGATATGCCATGATTCCCGAAGCCGAACTCAAGTACCTGTAGAACACGTTAAAATCAAGTCTCAACACAAAGGAAGGTGAGTTCACGTATTCACATAGAAACAATATTATTCCAAAGGAAAACTTTCTGATTTGGTGTTTGTTGGAAAACATTCATATAATTTTAGAAAGTCCGTTTTACTTCCTTAAATAAAATCCATGGGCCTTCCGTCAGTTCATCGATCCGCCAACAGTACTATTGCCCAGGTTTTGTATATTAAATTATTGCATCAAGTTTCAGACTCGTATGTTAGCTAGACGATACGAACTATATATTAGCCATGTAGGGATAATCAAGACTAGAGAATAAACAGAATCAAAATTCATCGCTTGACTTAACTCGGGGCGACCGGTCACGACGGGGTTGTCAACCCGATAGATCTACCAACAATTCCTCGTGTACATTACTTAAATGATTAAACGACATCATGGGCGCATGGTTCTTTCTCGAAGAACAATATGATGTTTGCCTCACGTACAATATATATATCTTACTAATATGACAATTTAATACACGTAATCGTACGAATCCCCTGAAATCCCCACCGAAATGTAAGCCTATGCTGATACTTACTCTCTTGAGACCAAGCAATATTCGTACCAGCTATACAGTTGTTTGCCCCCAAACATATATTCATCAAAAACATTTGATCTCGAAACATATAATTTATCAACTCCATATATTTTCAACGAAAATATATAATTTATGTTAAAAGGTACGTTTTAATCCAAAAACATTATTAAACCTTTTATTGGCGTGTTCAACCTCCAAAACATATACAAAGCAGTAAAAAGAGGGGTTTAGTGACACCCACCTTTGGGTGCGTATTTTAAATAGCGCAATCCCAGTGATTAATTTCTACACGTCCTATTATATATATATATATATAGGAACGATTTTAAATCAATATACGTAACACAAAAATCCTAAGTTTCTCTGTTTCTTAGAATTGTCACATAACTTTGAGATTTTCTCGAAAAGTTATCATTTTTTATTATGTTGGCACGTTAATATATATATGAGTCCATATATATATATATATTTTATAATTTTGCGACTTCAACGATTTTATTGGTGACCATTATTGTGTAAATCCGATAACTCTCCCGTTTATACGCAATATATTCTTGTTAACTTATCTATTTTGTCATTTTTAAAGCAAATATACATAAAACATCTCATAAGTATCAAATTTCATGCTCGACAAACAAGTTACACATTTAACGCAATTTTTACCGTTTCTACCGCACAAAACGTACAAGCATACATGCGTAAGCTAGATTTTCTAATATCATGTTAAATACTTAACATATTTTCACATTCTCATGTTTAAATCACATAACACATCTTAACACATAAGGTTCACCCAAAATTTTACCTATATTAGTGTACATTGAAAAATGCGTATCTTAGCGATTCGATAACGGTTTCGGGCGTCGGAACTCACGTATGACTAACCAAACACCAAGTAAACTTAAAATTGGTTAAAATACTTATTTTTAAACTAAAAATATCAGTTTACTTACTGATCTAAATCAGTTTTATAAAAATCACTCGAAAAGTCGATTTTTGACCGTTTTAACGCATAGTTTTGCGTTAAACGTTACTATAATCAGCCCAACTCGAAACATCTTGATATTTTAACACAAAACATGTTATTTACTGATTTAAATAGTGATTATAATCAGATTAGTACAGTTTTTGTGTAAGTCACCTAAGTCATGCGATTTCACGTATTTTACAACTTTTAATGCACCAAGTACAACATGCAAAGCTAGCAAACACTATGACAAAGATATATGCCACTAAACACTTTAAAATAACTTTATTTTAGTGTTTATAATCTGCTCAAAACTAATTTTTACTAAATCATACAAAAAACACATTATTTCACCTATTTTACAAGTTTCTAAGCCTCATGAATAACATGCAAAGCTAGTAAACCTTATGACAAATTTCTATATCATTAAATACTTCAAAATAATCATTTTCTAATGTTTATAATGTGATCAAATATCATTTTTATCAAATCATGTTCAAATCATCATTTCATGCTTTCATATCATCATGCATGTTCATGTATGTGCATCTAATGCACTCATAACATTAACACCATTACTTATGATCTAATTTATATTCATCATGCATTTAACTCATATTCAAACATTCAAGAACATTCTAATCTTCCTATGATCATTATCAAATCATCACTTTTCAGAAAAATTCATTTCAAATCAAAAAGCTTTCATATGACACCTTTTAAACATGCATGCATTCATCTTTTTGATTTTTATCAATCAAGAACATCAAGAAAATTAAAACTCAAACTCCATACATATATATATATATATACACATATGACCACACATATACATACTAGTTCATCCATTTTATTTTCTTTGAAAACCCATTTGTTTAAGAATTCAAGTTTGTGTTTTATTCCAATAATAAGAGAAACCTTTCACTATTATTTTCAACACTATGAATCAACACTTTTAAAAAGAATAGTTTTATACCCTCAAGATTCAAGTGGGTTTTTGATTAAAAAGACGATGTGGAGCTTGGTTCTTGCTTGAAACTCCTTGGAATCACCTTCAAACCTTCAAATGGCCTTGAAATCACCTTGGAATGAGCTTGAATCTCCATAAACAAGTTAAGAATTTCAAAAATAGGTGAGAGATGAAGGGTGTTCGGCTGAATTAGTAGAGAGAGAGTGTTGTGAGATTTTTGAAATGAGTTTCTTGGTTATTGAAGTTTATTGAAAGGTTTAAGGCATGTTGTCATCATCCACCTCCATTTTAGACCAACAGAAATATGAGAGAGGAGAGAGAGAGTGTAGTGTATGGCTGCCATTTCATAATTCCTGTCCCATATGTAAGCCATATACTCGATTTCATATGTATACATATACATATATATGTAGTTTTGGCTAAAAACTGGTATTTTACTGGATACCAGGTATTTTATCTAGCGTTTTAATCCGTTTTAGCGCGTTTTAAATTATTTTTAATGCTCTATAAAAATAATCTCACCAAAATGTTATTGAAAAATATTTTATTTGCCTGGACTGGCTAAGTTGTCGGTATTTGGCAGTATGCGCGTTGTGCTGCGCGGTACGCGCTTTGAATCGCAAAAATAGGGATTTAAGCGTTTTTTATTTATTTTTATCATTCTATAGTAATAAATTCATCAAATTATTATTAAAATGATTATCAGTTGCCTTGATAGGCTGTGTTGACAGTAATTTGTCGGTACACGCGCTGCATCGCGCGATACGCGCTTAAACTCGAAAAATAGAGTTTCTTAGCGTTTTAATTTATTTTTCCTCACGAATAGGATTAAAATTATTATTCTAATCATAACAGACTATTTTTAGGATTTTAACACTGATTGGGTGGTCACCGACGTTCGTTTCGCATTTTAACCGTTACGTGATAAGCGTTTATCTTACCGTTTCCAACATAATTTTTAACACGGTTTAAATTTACCAACTCTTTAAATTTCACATATATACATCATAATCAGTCAAATACAGCCTTTTATCTATTCACAACACGTGTTACAATTGTACGGTACGGCCTGAAAAGCCGAGTGTCACAAAAGTATCTTGAAAAATTATGTTATTTGGATGATTTGTTTGTTTGGACAAAAACCCACTTTTTCGGTTTTTTCATTCTTGGCCGAAAAGTAGGTTGTAAAAAGGAAACCATTTTTGCTTCTTGAATTTTATATATATGTGATATATATTTTGGTGTTCGTAACCTAGCCATGACCTTGTGTGAATATGTTGAATGATTGTGTTTGCGATTTATATTTAATTATTTCAAAGGGATGTAATAATTATTATTTTTGTTCTTCCATTTGTAAAAATATGTAATCTATTTATTTTCATTTGGTATGTTAGTAAAGAGATTAGGTGCATTTTATTTTACTAGAAAAATATATTAGGATATTTTTTTGTAAAAAAAGATGCAAACAAAATGCGGTTTTGGTTTTGGCCAATTTTGGGCCTAAAGGACTTCATAGTTCTTAACGAGATTTTAGCCCGATAACCAAAACACATTTTTGAAGCCCAAAGGAGTTTGGAGTTGAATATAAAAGACATTTGGAAGCCCAAAGAATGTGAAGAAATCAAAACACAAGAAGAAGACTTGAAGCATTTGGATGCGGGATCAAGTGGGAGTTCAACGACACATTATTTGTGTCTATATTCACCCTTTAGGAAGGACCTTTTGACACACTTGTTTCGGCTAACAAGTGTGGTCAAAATAGTTGGCTATAGTTATGCACCTTTTTGATATATGTGTTGTGCTTGTGTGGTTGCTTATTTATATTGTTTTGATGATATTTGGATATGCATGCTTAACAAACTAATAATCAACAACAAGCTTAAAAAATTGGTTCTTTAAAATTCATTAAAGAGGTTAATAACAGGTTATTAAAAATTAATGATTTTATAATAAAATGGGTTTTATTAAAAGAACCTTGAAAATTTGTTTTCACAAAAGTACCAAGGATTTGAATGCATGCAAAATGTATGGTACATAAAGTTTTCTAAACTAGAATTTTGAAAACTCAAAATCCCTTTTATAAAACAAGTCAAACACCATCCTTTTATACAACACTCGAATCACTTGGGAACTCTTATTGTGGGATAAAGGTCACCTAACCACATTTGAGGGAACTTGTATATTCGAGGTGGGTTTACGATGTTTGTGGGATAAAGGTCACCTAACCACTTATGTGTATAAACTCACACGTGTGTGTAAGTTGGACGACTTGATTTGGAAACCATGAACTTAGGGTCACCGAAGCATGGCGAACAAAAGGTGTTGATAAGATTAAACATGCCAACTAAACATAAAGATGTTTAACCAATCCCATATGGCTAGAAGTTGCAAAGGGTTGCAATTGTCAAACATTGACTACCTTGTTAATTTAAATAGAGGGATAAAGGTCACCTAACGAATATTTAAATGTAACGTTGGATTCTAGATTTTAATTATTAATTGTCTATGATACATAAAAGGGTATTAATGATTAAAATATAATAATATCGAAAATACTAAAATTGAACCTTGTTAAATTTTGTAGATGGCCGCTAACAATATTACCCAAACCGTCCGTAACCTATCACTAAGAATAATCCTTGAAAAGGGATCGTCTCAATCAAAACACTTTATGGATTAATATCGAAACTTAAGAATCGTTCTCAAGTAAGAGAAGATATCCTATGTGTTGAACGATCCTAATCCCGATGAACATCTTATGGAAGATAAGGATGCCTATAACGATTGGATTAAGTATATCGAGGATACTATGCAAGCCTCTCGCCTCATGTTAGGAATTATGATTCTGGAGATTCAAAAGGATTTTGAACATCATGAGCAAACGACATGATTAACCAATTGTAGGAAATGTTTCTAAGGGTAGAACGCTTCGAAACGGTTCGAGCGCTTCATGCATGTCGAATGGAGGAAACCCAATCGGTCTCATCTTATATCTTTAAGATGAAAAGCCACATTGATCGCTTAGAAAGGCTCAATATGGGTAAAAGGGCTTTACTCATTCTAACGATCAATGAGGATGGCAACAAGAAAGGGCATCACCCCGACACCAAAGCAAATGTTGCAAATGGTAACGGGAAATTCAAAGGGAAAAAGAAAAGAAAGACTAAAGCGAAACCACCGAAACCAAAATATAAGAAGGCAAAGGTTGCCACGAACGATCCATACTTTGAGTATGGTGAGTTAGGACATTTCAATAGGAATTGTCCTACCTATCTCAAGGAGTTGAAAAACAAGAGGGATGCTAGGCAAACCACAGGTACAATCTTTATGATACATATTGACCTTAATGTTATTTCTTCTAACACATTGGTATTAGATACCGGATGTGGAACTCATGTTTGTAATTTGTTGCAAAAGTTCAAGAAAAATTAGCATTACAAGTAGGGAGACATTAGTCTCTTTATGGGCAATGGAGCGAAAGTTCAAGTGAAGCCCTAGGAGACTATGTTTTGAAACTTCTAAATGGTTTGAAAATTGTTTTAAACATGTTATGTATGCTCCTAGTTTCACTAGGAACATTATTCAAGTTTCACTTATAAGACAATATGGTTTTGATTTAAAGTTTGTAAACAATGACATTTATATTTTGATGAATGACATGTTTTTACTTTAAAGCTATGCTTTTAAATGGTATTTATGAATTGGTTCATAATAATACATCATTTTATAGTTCAATGTACGAAGCAATCACCAAGAAACTCAAAATGGATTTGAGTGAGACCTATCTTTGGCATTATCGCCTTGGTCATATAAACAGATGTCGCATGTAAACACTTCGAAAGAATTATCTTTTGGAAACAAATGAAATTGGTTCATTTGATATATGCGAATCTTGTTTAAAAGGTAAAATGACTAAGAAACCCTTTAGTGGAAAAGGCCAAAAGATTTATTAGGTATCATACATTTGGATGTATTTGATCCTTTTAAGCCAATGACTAGGAATGGTGAAAGATACTTCATTACTTTTACCGACAACTATAGTAGTTATGGTTATGTGTACTTGCTGAGACACAAAGTTGAAATTTTGAAATGTTCAAAGCCTTCAAAAGGTGAAGTACAAAATCAACTCAATCAAAGTTCTTCGTTTCGATAGAGGAGGAATCGAACTCTATTTGGATATGGTTCGATCTGTGATGGCTAAGAGCGCATTATCTCTATCATTTTAGGGTTACGTTTTGCTCTCCGTGGTCCGTATATTAAATATGGCCCAAAACCAAGAAAGTGGATAAGACACCCTTTTGAAATATGGCATGGAAGGGCTCCATCATTATCATATTTAAACATATGGGTTGTGAAGCCTAAGTGAAGCGATGCACCCCAAACAAATTGGAAATACGATCCACTAAGTGTATCTTTGTAGGATATCCTAAAGATGGTATAGGATATTATTTCTACGGTCCAACAGAGCAAAAGGTATTTGTTGCTCGAAAGGCTGAGTTCTTGGAACTAAGTTCCTTGTGGAAGGAATTAGTAGAACAGTGGAACTTGATAAGGATCAAGAAAACACAAGCCGATACACATTTAGTTAAAACTAGCACTCAACAAGAGGTTGTTGAAAAACGATCAAGTGGTTGATTAAAGCACACAAAATGTTCGCAGGTCTGGTATAATTAGTAGTCTACCTGAAAGATATGGATTTTTCATGGATGGATGCTACGTGGTAGATTCGGGTGAACCTACCACATACCATGATGCAATGTCAAAATCCAATTGTTACAAATGGCTTAAAGCCATGAACATAGAGATGCAATCCATGTATGACAACCAAGTATGGGAATTGGTTGTGCTACATCTTAACTCCAAAGTAGTTGGAAGTAAGTGGGTTTTTAGGAAGAAAACCGATATGCATGGTAACTTGGATACTTATAAAGCGAGACTTATAGCAAAAGGTTTCACTCACACTCAAAGGGTTGATTATGATTAGACCTTCTCGCCCGTGGCGATGCTAAAGTCAATAAGGATATTATTTGCCATACCTGAATAATATGATTATGAGATTTGGCAAATGGATGCCAAAATGGTTTTCCTCAATAGATATCTTGAGGAAGATGTCTATATGGTTAAGCCTGAGGGTTTTGTCGATCCAAAACATCCTAACCAAGTATGCAAGTTCAAGAAATCAATCTGTGGATTGAAACAAGCATCGAGAAGTTGGAATCACCGTTTTGATGAAGAAATTAGGAATTTTGATTCATCAACAACGTCGATAAAGCTTGTGTGTATAAGAAGGCTAGTGGGAGCATTATGACTTTCTTAGTATTGTATGTCGATGACATTATACTATTTGGAAATGACATTCCAACCATGGAAGGTGTAAAAACCTATCTTGGAAGTTGTTCTTCCATTAAGGATCTTGGTAAAGTCGCCTGTATTTTGGAATAAAGAATCTATAAGGATAGATTAAGGCTCTTGATAGGTTTAAACTAAAGTGCATACATTGACAAAGTCTTGAAAATGTTCAAGATGGAGAACTCTAAGAAAGGTTTGGTACCTATTCAAGAGAGGACAATATTGAGTGTGTCTCAATGTCCAAGCTCAAAGGATGAGCAAGAAAGAATGAAAGAATCCCATATGCGTTTGCTATAGGATCCATTATGTATGTAATGATATGCACTAGACCGGACAAGTTATGCGCTTTAAGCATGACGAGAAGATACCAGCGAGTAACGGTCATTGGGTGACTGTTAAAAATATATTGAAATACCTTAGAAGGACTAAGGATATATTTCTAATCTGATGAAGAAGAACTCGTTGTAAAAGGTTACAAGGATGCGAGTTTCGGAACTCGTTGTAAAGGGTTACACGGATACGAGTTTCCAAACTGATCGAGATGGTTCTCGATCACAATCAGGGTAGCATTGTCCACTACAGAATCAGAATACATCGCCGCTTCATTGATCAAAATGATTCATGTGGATCTGCCACTTGAATTATTGCCGATCTTGGGGTAGTCCCTACCATTCAGGACCCCTAGAGATCTTTGTGATAACGATGGTGCGATTGCTCAAATCAAGGAACCTCGTGCACATCAAAAGACTAGGCACGTTGAGTGGAGTTTCAACTACATAAGGAATGAAGTTGAAAAAGGAAAGATATGTGTTCGCAAAGTTCACATTGATCAAAATATTGCGGATCCACTCACGAAGCTCCTTGAATGGACAAAGCATGAAGGGTCATACTTGTGCCTTAGGACTTCGATATTCTAGTGATTAGATTTGATCTATTTTGTATTTGGATATTGGAACAACTATTATTATAACTCTTTATGGTATTTTGAGTTATGTTCCGTTTTAGCATGTTTAAATCCGTGAATAAGTCACTTATTCTAAATGTCCGTAGTCGATCATACTTGTGGGAACAAATATGAATGTAAGACTATTATGAACTTGGATTGGTGGATATTCATCTAGTGTGAATATAGAGCAAAGTGTTGCTGCCAAGGTTCATAGATATTTGTGGGATACAAATATTGGACTGACTCGCTCTCAAATATTGCTGCATGGAATCATTTGTGATTGATCATAAGTAAATTTGAGTAAAGGAGAATATCATAGTATCCTCTGACCTGAGATAAATATTGGGTCTTGATATTCACCAAATATTATACCTTGACTTTTTCCTTTGCTGTCAGTAATATGACAACACATAAGGCTAAGCTCAGGTGTGATACAAGGTGATTGTGAGAGACGTATGTAGTCAAGAAGGGATTTGTTCCTCTTATTCGTTGAGAGTAAGATGTCTAAGGCCTATAAAGTTAAATTAACAGAGAGTGATCACTCTATGTCTCTAGATTTGACATGACATCTGTAACAAAAGGATAAATGATAAATTCACCTAAATCATGTTCAAGTAAGGGACTTGAAGGGGATGATGTAATTGAATGGGACATACGTATTAGGGGTAGTAAACTATAGTTAGGTGGTCTTTACTACTTGCATCAATCTTCTATGTATCTTGTGCAAGTGGGAGATTGTTGGATTCTGTATGCCCAAGACACATATTAAATTGATGTGGCTAGTACGTTATGATCCAAGTCGAGTCATACCCAAATACAAGCTAGACAAACACTTATAATATTTATTTGTGATATGATCAAACAAATAAATATTAACACTTAGAATATTTAGAAATTGGTTTTCTAAATAATTGCACTTGACAAACTAATAAATTATATGGATAATTTATTTTGAGAGAATATTTTATTTTGTTATTCAATGGGTTAAATAACTTAATAAAAGTTGTATAAGTGTTAAAACATGTGATGTTATAATTTTATAAAAGTTATAAAATTATATAAGACTTAAATTGTTATTATACGAAAATTTTTGAATTTTTTTTTAATAAAAACTAAAGCCTAGGCCGCCCCCCCCCCCTCATGGGAACTCCCAAAATGTTTTGGTCCAATGAGGTTTCATGCAAAATGTCATACCTAGAGGATTTTTCATTGGGCAATTGGGTGGCAACTTCTCTCTCTTGGTTTTATAATTTTGTATGACACAAAATTAGATTAAGAACTTGAAAGAAACTCTAGCAAATGCTCTAGAGAAAATCAGCCAACATAGTGTCATTTAGATGATGATTTTCAAGTGTAAAAACTTGTTAAAAGACTCTCTAATTTTCGGCCAACATGTGGTTGATCAAGAAGCTTTTTCAAGTTTGTTTTTCAAGTGCAAGAACTCCATACTTTCTCTCTAAGATTTTCGGCCATGGGTTGTTGATTATGAGGGTTTTTTCAAGTGAGTTCATGAGTGTAAAATCCTAGCTAAATCAAAGTGTTTGTTGGAAGGCTTGGGGTATATAAGCTTGAGGTCTTCTACACTTAAAGGCAACCATTCAAGAAGCATCATCTTCTTCATATCCTTCACTCCTTGGAAGGTAGTATTCTTGAAACACTCTATGGTTGTGTTTTATTTTTGATAGCATGCATGTTCGTATATGGATCCGGGTATTGGGTTTTACATATAAAATGGGTTTTATATCTTGTAAGTAACTTGTTTTAAATAATATTTTCCGCTGCGTTTTTATTTTATATGGATAAAATACTTTGATAAACATGTGAAAACCCCAACAATACTATCATCATCCTTTAATCAGATCAAACCAAAACATCCAAACAAATCGAGTTTCATAGAGTTCCATGAACATTCATTATCATGCAATCACCAATTTCTTTGCATCATTCAAACAACAATACCAACTGATGAGATACATGCTATGTTTAACATCCCTTATCATCGATTACCACTAATAATCGGCCAGAACAAATCAACTCGAAACCCTAGTTCACACATACATCCCTACGCATTCAAACATACAATCACACAAACAATACATCCAAAAAAAGGCAATTAACAACAATGATAAACATACTAACCAATATTTAGAACAAGAAGGATGTGAGTTTTCGTAGGGTAGGGCTTCGATCACCACAAGCAGCCGCCAATCCAAGAGAGAAGGAGAAGGGAGTATTAGGGTTTGAGTGTGTGTGCAAATTATGTTGATTAAAGAGATTACACATAACTCATGTGTGTGTATGCGCACAAGGTGCGGATCAGGCCCAGCTTTGGGCTTGAGAGATGGGCCGAGGACAATGGAACACGGGGAAAAGGGGTGTCCGACCCTAAGCCAAGGTGTGCGACTCGGCCTTGAGGTGCGGCCCAATAACGTCGAACATAACATGCAATAACTAACCTCCAACTACACTAAACACTTAACATCAAGCAATTTATTTAAATGGTTCATACCTTTAGTATATACACATTAAGTATCAAAAGAAACTAGTACATGAATTGACTTAGAAAAACACGGGTGTCACAATAGTCCCCTCTTTTATGTTTTCAAATGTTTTGGGGTGATACATATGTACCTGTTTTTATTATCTAAGTCTATGGTTTATATAATAAACACGACGATTTCGATAATTTAAACGTACTTGTTGGTGCGTTAGTTCATAACACGGAAGACATTCATTAACAATGATCAAGCCGACCAGTAGTATGTTATGGTACCATAGGATCTGACAAATCCCGTTATCAGACTATCACCATGGATATATGGGTAACGATAAAAACTATTATTTTAACAAACCCTTTAGTGGTTTGTTAGTCGATATTAAAGAGGTCTTTCAGGGCCTATTAAAGAGACCCTTTGGTGGTCTAGACGAGTCAAACACAGGTTTGGATGCATTCATTGAAGAACGACCCAAAGTTTTTCACAATTAAAACACGGACGATTGACGAATGGTTTGAAACACGGACGATTGACGAATGGTTTGAAACACGGACGATTGATAAATGGTTTATAACACGAACGAATGAACAAAATGGTTTATAAGAATGACAAATGTTTTAGTCAAGATTCATGGCTACAAGATTTTCATAAACCTTTACCAATATATTTTGGTTGGTTAATTATATTGCAACAATTCAAATACTTTTGATACATGATTTTCACATATCGACTCTCGTAGGTAGTCGAAGTGTTGCAATAGGTATACAAAGCCATGATTTTGACATACTCACAAAACCTATGTACTCGCCGGCTTTTTATGCTGACTCTCTTTTCACATATGTTTCAGGGATGGTTGTTTGATGGTTTGGTCATGCTTCACGTAGGATTTGGACGCGGGCTTTAGTAACTTAAAATAAGAAGACTATGTTTGAACTTTGTTTCTGTTTAATTTAAGACAATAATATGTTTAATCTTTGAATCAAACTTCTAATATCATGTGTTGTGAAACACATAAATTCTGTGACATGACTCCCCGATGTTTTCCGCTGCAGTTTGTTGTTTTACGCGGTCGGGGTGTTACAGTTTGGGGCTACACGCGCGTCCCTAGATTGGGATCACACATATTCTCTACTATCCATGGATACGAGAATAGTACACATATTCTCTACTATCCATGGATGCGGGAATAGTACACTTAACTTAACTAAACGCGATCGGGGATGTTTTCCGCCACGGTTTGAAGTCGTTACACATTTTACCGATTAGCATGTCGGGTTGGCAGGCGAGGTATTAGTTGATAATGCTACTAGGTTTGATAAACCTCACACCGTGCTGGGAGCCGGGAGTGACTATTGACCTTTCCATTTCATCAACACGGATAGACATTGATGAGAGCACAAAAACTATAACGTCAGAATTCGGTACGCACAGTTTAGTTGTCTTGACAAGGGTTAGCTACCCGAGTCATGGTTTATAACGCTTTTACATGTGAACTTACCATACACTTTACGCTTAACCAAATTGTGAATCCACTAACTTTGTGTTGACACACTATTTTGCAGGTCGTTAGTTACAGTTGCACGGATGCTTGTAATTTGAGGAATGTCATGGGTCATCAAACTTTACATTTTACTTATGCTATGAACTTGTGGTTTTTTATTTGTGTCTGCATTTTTTAACTTTTCTTCCACTATTAACATAAACTTTGTTTTGGACTTTTGAACGTTGATCACTAATTGTGTTAATTGTGATGATTTTATAACTTTAATAATTGGTTCAAAATAAATAGTGCCTGGATCCTGGTCAGTCGCATGCCTCGTGGTAAAACCCCGCATATGGAATTTGAAGGTGTGACAGATTGTTATTAGAGCCATTGGTTATAGTGAACTTGGTTTAAAACTTTGGAAAACCAGACTATAACCGTTTTCTTTAGAAAAATCACAATGACACGACACTCCAAATTGCAAGGTTCGTCATTCTTATATGCGTACGTTAAACTCATATTTACTTGACACTTGTACATGCACTATGTTAGTATCACACACAACATGTTAGCACAAGTACAAACTAAATATGTAAACATGATATACCTCAGGTAAGAATGAATTCCCCTAACTCTAATTCAAAACCACAACACGCTAGTGGCAAGGAACGAGTCATTCCTGATTCACCTCCATGAGTTTCTCGATCTTACCCTTGGGCTAGGGTAAACCGACGTGAGAAGCGTCTAATTGTGATACCTACTTATGAGGAGCCTCCTACAGGTCTTAGCAAGAAACCACGAGAGCAAAACACAGAAGGGGAGACATCCGAGATTCCAAAACTATTAGAGAGGAGGAGAAAGACCTGGAGGAAGAACCAAAGGAAGATCCGGGGGAGGAGCCGACTGATAGTGACAGTGAAGGGTCTGTTATGTCTCTTGCCGACGATGAGGATTGATGACCCATTTATTCCTTTTGTTTACACATTTTTTTCTTTAAACTTAGATGGCTAGGCTTGTTTCCCATCCGACTGTTGATTCTGAATTTTATTATTTGATTGGGAATACTATTGTGTTGATGCAATATATTTGTGTTGATTATTGAAATATCGAATGTTTTGGTTTATGACTACACTATTCTATTCCTTGTTTGCTTGTACTGAGTATGAAAATTATATACGGTGTATATTTTTCTTATGTTGGTATGTGGTGAATATCGGAAAGCATGAGCGGACGAAACGGTGGTCGTGGTAGACGAGGAGGTATTTGCATGACTCAGGTTGAGCTTACCGCCCTAATTAACGATCATGCCATAGAGGCTTTAGCGACATATTAAGCAGCACACCTTGGAGGTAATCTATGGTTTTAAGTTATCTATTCTAATTCGCCTATAACTCTCATATCCTTACTCGCTCTAAATTCTTATTAGGTTAACCAGCATAACCAACTCAACCACCTGTTTGTACCTCCAAGTCATTCATGGATTGCAAACCTCAACACTCTTCTGGCACTGAAGGAGCCACCGGCCTTCTGCACTGGTTCGAGAAGGTAGAGTCTGCTTTCGTAATGTGCAACTGCCCCATGGAAAGTCGGGTGAAGTTTGCTGCTGGAGTTTTAGAGGATATCACGCTTTCCTGGTGGAACATGCAAGTGCAGATACTTGGGTTGGACGTCGCTAATGATACTTCCTGGAATACCTTCAAGGACATGATGAAGGAGGAATACTATCATCGGGATGATATTCAAAAGCTAGAAATGCAATACTATACCCTCAAGATGACTAGATCAAAAATTGAAGCCTTCACTAAACAAACCAACAAGCTAGCTGCTATATGTTCCAACATGTCAAACCCACCTTACAAGCGTATTGAGTTGTATCTCAATGGATTGGTCACACAAATCCAAAGCATGGTAACTTCTGCTAATTTGCTTACTATTCCAGAGATTATTAGGCTTGCGCATAAACTTACCGATCAGGTTGTAGAGCAAGGCAAGCTACCGAAGTGCAATACAACTGTTTCTGAAACCTCGACTGACAATAAGCGCAAATGGGGCAGGAATCAAAACAAGGGTACTAGTTCTAACCAGCCCCCTCAGCAGCAGAGAAAGTTTAATAGCAACAGGACCCCTAATCAGCATTTACCAAACAACCAAAGTTAAAGTTCGTATAAGGGAAATCAACCTATGTGTGATAAGTGCAACTGACATCACCATGGGTAGTGTCACCTAAACCACTGCCAGAGGTGCGGGAAGTCAGGTCATGCAGCAAATGTTGATACATGATGTATGCTGCCTACGTCATCGAGCCGAGTCATGAATGTAATAGGATTAAATGTTAGATTAAACTGTTTTGTAATGTATAGTTTCCTTCGCACGGATTAAAGAGTCCGTACGATCTCATCAACATAGATCTTTGCGAATTTTTCAGCAGATAGATCCTCACAAATCGGCAAAAAATGGGCTGACTTTGTTAGACGATCGATGACTACCAAAATGGCATCATGACCTCTAGATGTGCGCGGTAGTTTAGTGATGAGATCCATCACAATGTTCTCCCACTTCCATACCGGTATTTCTGGTTGTTCAAGTAAACCAGATGGGCGTTGTTTTTCAGCCTTGACATTGAGACAAGTTAGGCATTTAGACACATACAAGGTTTTGTAATGTAGTAGTCCCTTCGTATGAAGGCAGAATTAGTCACTTCGTACGAAGCTACCCATCCACACCCGGTTCGCACGAAGCCATGTATAGCTTTGTACGAAGCCACCATATCTATATATATATGGGTGTTGGTTCTTAGTTTGCGTAACTTTTGGGAAATTTAAGCGAAGCTATGTCCAATCTTCTCTAGGATTTGTACCTCTTTAAATATTAATGAGAAGAACATTTAACGGTGTCTGTGTGATTATTATGTCACACCCTGGCTTTGCGGAAGCGTGGGTTATTTGGTGTGACTTCTTAATACCATAGCAACAATCATAACAATGCTATATGAATAAAAACATGAGATATTCGTCTATTAATAAAGTTTAGAAAAATCCCATTTTTATACTCGTCTTGAAACAACAATCACAAAATAAGTTACAAACCTTAACTTGATTTAATTGAGTTCATAAAGACTTAGCAAAAGACTTTAAACTATACTAGGTTTAGAGATATGTAACCCGTCCAGGAAGAGGTTACACCTTCTAAACCCTGGATGGCTTCATTATTCAAACGCAGCTTGAAAATATGTGCATACCGTGCCAGATCCATTAGTTCCCTGAAATACATGTAGTTTGAAAAGTCAACATAAAGTTGAGCGAGTTCATGTGTAAGTGAGTTTGTATAAACCCTTGTAAAAATGTCAGTATGTATGAAAATCACTGGTATGTAGCAAATAAGGAAAAAGAGATCACCATTGGGTTGCAAAGCCAATGATATGTGTGAAGTGCAGTAGGAAGACTCAAACCTAGCAGATTTTTGCGTCGGGCTCAAAGTCACCACCTGGTTCATTCAGCGGACTCAGGGGTTGGGCTCGCTACACCCAGATAGATCTACCGCTAATGACCCTCGGTCCTACAATGAGGATTAATGGCCTCCAGTTCCCGCCTACTCACTCACATGATCTAAGTAGTAACCCCCCTTATGCTAACCATACCATGTAAAAGTATTCGTAATCATAGTAACATGTATTTCACCCCCGAAGTATAAAAACTGAAAACAATTAAGAGAAAAGGGGGACATGAACTCACAGTATTGCGTCTTCGTACTCGTACTCGTAACCCAAATCTCTGCGGCAAACACGACTACCTACAATGGTCTAATGTCTATTAGACGAACGGGTAGTGCCTTGGCTTAGTATGTATGATTTTTGAGTTACGATTCTGGTATTATTCCAAGTTATAACTGTTTTTAAGGTTTTGAAGTAATTGTTTAAACAATATTTCTGTGTTAATACCCTTCGAGTATTCGTATTCGTATTTCCTTCCCAAGGATGGGGGTCTTTATACATGTAGGCTTGTAGTTCCGACAATATATATATTAAGTCCCACTTAGTAAAATACATTTAACTCATTTGTCCGAAAATAACGTATTCCCAAAATATATATATTTTCACCTCCTTAGTTTCCAAAATAATATTTTACCAAAACATACGTATACGTTATAATTCCGAAAAATATTTTTTTATGTTTCACTTGAGAAATATATTTTAAATCACTTGTCCAAAATATACATATTTTTTCCAAAATTATTGTATTTTACTTCATACCTTTTCCAAAATAATACTTATCAAAAATACGCGTAAGAGTATTTTCCGAAAATACACGCGTTACATTTTAGAGTTAGCGTTGTAAAAACAATACCGATGTAACTTAAATATTTACTTATGAAGGCGTTGGTATTATTTTGGAGTCGTTACTTTTCAGTGTATTCAAGTAATATTATTTTTACCCTAAAAATAATATATCTTTAGTTCACATAATAATCACGTCAGCACACAAGCGCTTTATTAAGAAATATATATTCTCAACATATATTTAACAAGTTTCCTTTACAAAAATCCACCTCCGACACTTGGTTATTTTGTAATAAAAATCGTGGCGAAGTTTGTTTGGAAAACAAGTCAGAAATATATTTATAAACACTTGTCACCAAAAATATTCTAAGTGTTATTTTCTGGAAAAATTTCGCCAGAGTTTCCTCTGTAACTGGAGGTGGCCACGCTTACTAGCGTATCATTTTCTTTTAAAATTCAATCAATCAATTTTCCAACCATCAATATTCAATATTCCAACATCAAACTAGTAAAAAATAAGTATAAATTGCAAACTCATGAACTTGTAAGTTGTGTAAAAATATGTAGTAACTTTCAAACATATTAGTAGATCTTTCCATCTTTAAAAATGAATCGGTTTCTTGAAAAACTTTATTTTTAAAGAAGATGTAACCTTACAACTTCTAGTCCAAAAATTACGAAATTATTCCTTTGTTAAATCCTTTTGTCACACAAGTGTTTACACACTTGTTTGTTCACAAAAATGCTTTTAGTTCATGAAAGATCCGGTTTTTAAACAAGGTTTGCATCTTACACTTGGTTCTTTGCAAATACCACTTGTAGATCTTTAGATCTACTAGTTTAGAACTCTACTTCACAAGAAAAATCATTTTTACACAAGTTCATGTTTATGTATGGAAAGGTTCATCATCTTGCAATTTTTACACTTAACATATTGCTAGTTCATGTTCCATGAACATGATCTAGCGTGGTTAGATGACGATCCGTTCCACTACTAGCATCAAACAACATAAAATAAACATTTCTAAACAAGATTCACAAGATTTACACCAATAGTTACTCTTTATCCATCAAGTTCATCTTTCATTCAAGACTTTATGTTTTGATCTTTAGTGTCCTCGATTTTTATCCGTTAAACCCCTTATTAACCACTTTAAATATGAACAAGGAAGTGTTTAGATACACTTACAACTAGCTCAAGGCTAGGGAAGAATCAAAGCGAAACCAAGGTGGATAAAAGCGATGTAGTGAGGTCCTTGAGATTCCGAAAGCACCGGGTTTCCTAGTATGTCACCTTGCACCTTGGGATGTATGTGAAATAGCAAGATCAAACTTTGAAGGTGATGGTGGCCATGGTTGTGATCTCGGCCGAGCTTCAAAGAGAGGGAGAGAAGAAAGAAATTTTTGTTGAAGTGTTGAAGTAAATGGAGTGTGATCCTTAGGTTATATTTATAAACCATTTTAGGGCTTTAACCATTAAATAATATGTTCACTAGATATAGGACAAGTATGATTAAAATAATCAAAATGTGAGGGGTGTGTCCCCTTGGGGGACCGTTCGGTTAGAGAGGGGGGGGGGGGTTATGGTTTGATTTCAACCATATAGTTAGTAACTAGTTATGTTTAGTTAGGAATTCAAGTTAGTTACTAGTGTGTTATGTAAAATAACGGGTGTTAGGGTGTTTGGGGACCCTAACTAGCTCAGAAAAGGAAAAACAATGTCATTGACAATATTTTTGTGTTCCGGGTAAAGTCCGGTTGTTCGGTTGGATACTGATCCGTTAAAGTGCTAAATAAGCATTTAAAGTGTCTTTAATATTGTTTTTAGTGACACATAGAATTCCCGACACTTTGGAAAGTGTCTAGCATTATTCTCCCATGTTTTTGCACTTTACTAGTTAGTTTAAATGCTGAATTTTGTAATAAAGTGCAGGATTTTGTAGTTAAAGCATGTTTTTGGCACATCCGGTCACTGTAACTATCACCTAGTGACGCAGTTTAACAATCCTCACCTCCCTACACTCCCTACTAGTGTAGTACTCTATTTCCGGCTCATACTGGCCTCAGAGACAGTGTCTGTCTGGTGCTGGCTATGTCAGCACGTTTACTGGGTTATCCGTTCATTGTGCTAACTGTGCTTTTGTGCATCAAGTTTGTCACTATAGTTCTGTGTAAATAATGGAGTGCCGGTAATAAAGTATGATGCATGTATATGTATGTGTCAGAAATCACGTAGCAGTTTAACCAAAATTGTATGCAAGCACAGTCATTAAGCATTAATTAAATATTAATTAATTTGTACGGATACCTGTTTGGTGAGGGTTGTCACATTCTCCCCCTGTTAAGAAAATTTCGTCCTAGAAATTTGTACTACCTTAACTTCTTGAGGTTACGTCACACATGTATGTATATGAATAATATCGAGGTAGCTAATCATCAAACCGAATCAAACCTTACACACATTTGGTGAGCCCAAGAATATATATCAACCAGAATCCTAGGGTTAAAAGGTATGTGCTTTTAGCATTAGTTGTCAAGGTACAAGACGTACTTGACGTATAATCTAGTGTGAACCAGCTAGTAGGGGTTTCACAAAAAGAGGAGTCTTGACTAATAAGATTCTCAAACGATCGATCACAATATGCAAGCGAGTTTTCACGAAACATAGCACCCGCTATATGAATTTAAAAATCAACAACCCATATGAAATGGTAAAATGATCTGACAACTCCCGAGTAGACGAATGGTAAGATTCAGTGTGTTGAACATTTTAAATTGCGAGGATACGTCGAGTGAACACAAGCGAATCTGGTGTATCCTTGCTTTGATTTGTAGTTGCATCAGGAATGTTTAAATGACAAGTCAACAAAAGTTTATGTATTTTTGCGTGAAACGGTTGACCATGATTAGCACAAGCTACAAGTTTGTAATGACACCACAAGGTGTCGCAGTGACATAATTCCATAATAGCTCACCATGTTTGAGATCAGATGACAGTGTATCGAAACAAGCCGGAAGATTTGATTTACACAATGTCAAAAAGTTTTCGGTTGAATACGGAATCATCAAAGTGCCACTGTTTTGATCGAAGACGAAAAAGTATTAAGTACTATAAGGCATTTGATTGATAACGAAAGAATCGTTAGGAGGTACATTGTGCTTATGGAATGAATATATGTACCATTACCTTAACACACAATTGTGTTGAGACCGCTTTGATCGTCAAGATCCAAAATGGATTGTTAACAACTAAATAGGAAATTGAATCCGTGTACGAAGTGAGTAACCAAATTAGCGCAAGCTTCAATTTTGTGAAAATATCACCACAAGGTATCGAAACAAATCAAACGTTTTAGTGGAGTCGTAGACCAACCAAATCTACTACGACTCGAAATGAAAGAGTCTCTGCAAAAATAGTTGAATATGATGCTCCTAATACATCATATAGTGTTTCAAGTTAAACCTGTGAACTGGATAAGTTCAACCAATTGAACTTGGTTTCAACGTAACCCGACAATGTATGTATCAACAAGGAATTCTCGGCATGGTAGCAAATTAAACCATGAATGTAACTTGAAAGAAAGCGGTTTCAAGAAAGTGTGTTGGCTTGGTAACAAAAGAGCCAACAATAACAATAATGTAGGTTACTCGAATCAGGAATCAGTAATTAGGTTTAGCAAAATAATATGTAAATTCCAATGAAGTGTTTGTTCAAAACGAAATCACATGCGTAGCAAGTGATGCATGTATGTCAGGTAAGTTTCCAAGAAAAGGAACAACGAGTATCTGCTAAAGTGAAGAAATGACCAGATATCAAAGCAAATGTGTGTTCGCTCTCAGCGAGAAAATTATTGTGATGCAACTACCATTAAGGGAAGTAGAGATGCAAGCATCTACTCGCCAGAAGTAAAAGAAATCCAAGTACTCTCTGTTTGGTCAACGGAACTGGCATATGCGCCAGGTTAATGATGGTTTATTGAGTTGACGGATATGGTTCCTAAATAAAACCCTTACGAGTTTGGACCTGGGTTCACAAAGGTCCTAAATATATGTTTTCTAAATCCTTCAGCCTTCGTCCCGTGTAGACTGGTTTGTGCATTGTGTAGGAAGCACTATTTTGTCTATGTCTAAGAACAGGTCATTGTCCCACAATTTCGTCCTGGTATACTTTCTTCCTGAATTTTACCGCTAATGACTCTAGATCGTCGATCAGTCATGTAGTAGTAGTTGGGTCCTCATAGTCAGTTATGTAAGAGGTTCGTTAACCCTTAGTAAGAGTCACCGACTCTTGTGCGTTAGCTCGTTCGGCTCCTGGTAGTTGATGTTTATTTGAAAATCATCGTCCTTCTTTTGATGAACAGAAATGGGGTTACCCAAAAATGGAAATTTTGGTCTGTTATCTTCCTTCTCTATCCACTGCTAAAACTTCACTGTCAATCCTTGCATTTCCGAAGGTGTAAGTCGCTCAGGGTGCATTGGCTACAGGCGCGAGGCCTAGGACCAAATCGATGCACAAATTCGACTTGTCGTTAAGGAGATAATTCTGGCTAGTCTTCGAGGAAGACTTCAGGATATTCTCCGATCACGGGGGTATCTTTAAGTTTTAGCTCTTCGGCTCCCTTGTCCCCGACATGAGCCAGGAAACAACACATCCTTCCCACAATAACTTTCGTGCCTTCAAGCAATTCGTGATCTATAGAGGCGTATCCTACTTGTGAGTCGAGATCGCTCCTTCATTTGTCATTTGGATGTGAACATTAATCTCCGCTCGACCGTTTGTCAACTAATCCATCCGATTACCACGTTGAAGCTTCCCAACTCAACTGCAATAGATCTAGCGTAAACTTACGCTCTTCGGGTTCTATCTTGCCGATTCCACTTACTTCGTTGGCTTCCACTAGCTTCCCGTTAGCTAGTACTATCGTGTGCGGATTATCTAACTTACTTGCTACTAAACCAAGTATACTCTCACTCTAGAGGTACGAAGCTAAAATTTACAGCAGTATCAAGTAGCACAGACGCATAACGTTGAGTAATTTGGGACGTACCGATATCCATGCTTGAATCCCTGGCGTGTCTCCCTAGCTCCGGTGGGGAGCTTTCATTCTTGTGCCTGATTGTTTTTAGGGCAATATTTTCTGAAATGTTTTTTGCTTCCACAGTTAAAACAACCTCGGGCACGTTTCTGTTTATCACCCATTCTGTCTTGACAATTGTCATTGTCGTTGTCCCCTTCGTGATTCTCACTACCGTCTTGGCCTCCATTTCTATTTTCAGCACCTTGCCAACAAGTTTCTTTAGGGTGCCCCCTCTTTCCACAGTTAGCACATTTTCCATATCTACATCGCCCGACATGATAACGTAAACAATTGTCGCACTTAGGTAGGATACCCATGTAGTCTTTTCCCTTTTTGGCCTTCTTCTTGCTACTCCCCCGAGTAACCATCTTGAAATTTGCGAGCTTTCTCTTGTTATCCCCAGATGCCTCTATTACAGTCTCCTTTTTCTCTTCCGCAGTGGAAAATTCTCCAATTCTCCTCGTCTAACTGCTTCTTCCGTGAGTGCCATGCTTATGTTGATAGCCTCGGTGAACGTTGAAGGTTTAGATGTTGTTACCAGGCTTAGAATCTGAGGTGCCAATCCCCTTATGAACTGTTCAATTCTCTTAAACTCTGGTTCCCCCAGGAGTAAAGCAACTTGTGATAATTCGTTAAATCTCTGCACATACTCAGCTATCTTTGGTCCTTCCATTTTCAAGTTCCACAGTTCTGTTTCCAACTTCTGGACTTCTGCCCTCGAGCAATATCTCTTATGCATCAAATCTTTCAGTTCGTCCCACGTCATAGTGTACGCAGCGGTCTCGCCCATTGTCCGAACTTGATGGTTCCACCATGACAGGGCCTCATCTACCAATAGTCCAGCTATATACGTGACTTGATGTTCGGGGTCACATTTGCTCAATCGTAAAACAGAATCCGTCTTTTCAACCCAGCGCACGAAGGCTAAGGCACCCCCAGTGCCGTCGAACTCTCGAGGTTTGTGGTCCAAGAACTGCTTGTAGGTACAGCCTGTGATGTAAGCAACATTATTCGCGTAAGGCCTTAGCAAGGCACTCGTGGACATGTCCAAACGTTTTGTAATGTGTCTTAAAGGACTAGACATTACCGTTGGGGGGTTATTTCCCGAGGTACATCTGCTGCAATCGGAGCGACGGGCCTCGTACCGTGCGATGGCCTGTAAAAGGCGCTCTTGCATTTCTGCCTC
This sequence comes from Helianthus tuberosus, assembly GCA_030545235.1. Lineage (NCBI taxonomy): Eukaryota > Viridiplantae > Streptophyta > Magnoliopsida > Asterales > Asteraceae > Helianthus > Helianthus tuberosus. The sequence continues at coordinate 82,841,547 of CM060354.1, forward strand.
TGTTGTCGGTAGAGGGTTGTTGATATCGGTGTTCCCTTGAGTCGACATCTTCCTAGAAGAAGGTCGGTTAGGTCAGGTCTAATTTGCTTCGTGCGTGCATTTGGTTGTTTAGTGGTCATAAGTACATACACATAACAGGTTACCATACCAACCAATCAAAGAATAGTATAATCATAGTATGACCAAGTAATTCGGTAATTATGTTTAATGAGAGCATAGCAAGTAAGCACGTAGTATTATAATTATAGCACACACACATAGATCAATGACGTGCTTAGCGAAGACCTAGCGACTGAGCTTTCATTGGTTATTGGCCACAAAGTGTTGTCGCATGTTTAAAGATGATTGGGCTTTCATTATCCTTCGGCGACAATCACTGTGTCTAACAAAATGTATCACATCGAAAGAGACACAGGGTCACCCTACCCTTGTCCAATAAGTATATTAGTGCATCAAATTTTCGCAATTAGAAGTGGTCCTCAAAAGTCTCCGCAATCCCGGCTTATCATTAGTGTCTTTACCCAAGTGTAATGCAATCCGCATAATCTAGAAACCAACTATATTGGTGACTGAGGAGGAGGAGGAGGAAAGAAAAGTAAACTGTTAACATGTGTGAGTCCCTCCTCGAGCTTGTATATACGTTGAAGTAATTATCTGCTCTACCGCTCGATAGTAAAGAAATAAGTATCAGAATCCTGGGAACGGTGTAATAGCAACGGTCGAGAGCGCAAAAGGAACCTTGATGTATGTGACGAATCAAAGTATGCTGGCAATAGACAGGGTGGAGGACGGGGTGTCTTACATAAACTTTTCAGGAAATATGCTGTCTTGTGATGTAGTCACTTAAATCATGTTTTTGGTTATGTAATGTTTTGCATTTGAACTTGCCAATTGTGGTGTCAGCTCAAGCTCCAACGTTCTGCGACTCATATCCTCAAACTGTAGTTGGTGTTACAGGAGCAACTCATCTCATATGTGGCCTCCACAACGTGAGGAATGGTAAGGGTCTAAAATCTGCATAGTGTATTATAGGATCCATCCAATCGGCTCGTACAACGATGTAGGGGTGAAAGGAGTAAACGGTGCGGCCTGTAAGGCCGTAGAAAATGCTGCTGTAGCAAAAGGATCGTTACGTGGGTACTGACCTGGAGTACCCCTCCGGGGCGCAGGTATGTCTTGAAAGAAAGCGATAGGTATGTTGACGCAATGGGCGTCGGTCTTCATAGGTGCGACATCAGCGGTGCAGGTGTGGTAGAAGTGTCTCAACGAAAAGGAGATTCGATAGGTGCAGGTACTGGGTCGGATATAAGGGATGCATAGTATGGTAGGTTAAAAGGAACATGGTCATGATCAAGTAGAGGTGCAAGTTAAGCAGGCATAACGTCAAGCGGACACAAAAGGTGCAGAAGCTAGCTCAGGAGCAGGCTCTAGGGTGTCTAACGGTGTGGTGTCTCGAGCAGGTGATAGAGCAGCAGCCATGTCATCGTCATCTCGTGACAGTAGTAGAATGTTGTAATCCAGCTGTTTATAAGGTTGAAGGTATCACAGAATCAAAGGAGTCTGAATTCATGTTAGAATCAGAGGGTAGCTTGTTAACAAGGATCTGAAAATGTGCAAATAGTAACAATGTTTTCATTTAATTTCCCATCATCATGGGTGTCAGTAGGAGGACCATCAGTAATCATGTCTACGTCATCATCAATCGTTCGTCGAGTAGCCAACCTTCGGAAGGAATGTCCACAGGAGGCGCATTGTCGAGGATTGGAGCCATGGTGTGTTTACCTACGGGATGACCAGTAATGAAGCGGTCATGGGCCGGAACATGAGTGACAAAAGGGGTCTTTGTCAAGGAAGCCATCAACAAAGGAAATTTATTGCCATAGTCTGGTAGCGCGAACGGTTGGAAGTCGTCCTCGTCCTTGATCAGCATGTCAGGATCACTCTCAGTGTCTGACGTAAACATTTCTAGCGCAGTTACAGTCTCATTATTTGTGGTGGTGACCGTATGGTCGTTATCATTTGATAATTCGTTCCCTGCAGAAAGTGACATGTGTGCTGGTACTTAATAGTCATAGCATGTATACCCATAGTAGTTATTAACAAGTAGTGTATGAAAATATTCACCACATGTGCACGTATATCAATAATCATCAACTAAGCAGCATGTAATCATCCTAGTCTTCCCCAGACTATCCTCTCAGCCTCTCAGATTGAACTTCCTAGTCTTTCAGACTAAAATCTCCCAATCTCTCAGATTGAATTCTCAATCTCTCAGACTGACTTCCCGGTCTCTCAGACTAAAATCTCCGACTCTCTTAGATTGAATTCTCAATCTCTCAGACTGACTTCCCGGTCTCTCATAATTAAATCTCCCAATCTCTCTGGTTGAATTCTCAATCTCTCAGACTGACTTCCCGGTCTCTCAGACTAAAATCTCCCAATCTCTCAGATTGAATTCTCAATCTCTCAGACTGACTTCCCGGTCTCTCAGACTAAAATCTCCCAATCTCTCAGATTGAATTCTCAGTCTCTCAGACTGAGCCTTCTAGTCCCACTAGACTACTCCCTCAGCCTCTCAGACAGAGCCTCCTAGTCCCACTAGACTACTTCCTCAGCCTCTCAGACTAATTTTTTCCCCAGTCTCCCCGACTGGACTATAAATTTTGAAAAGTGTATTTGTGCCTTTTTATTCGTAAAAAGGTTTGTTTCCCTGGATCTGGATGTATAGTGTATGCAATGTAAAAAATGTTTGAAAACATTTTCGTGAGAGCCCTGATGATCATAGTCTAGACTCGAGAAAGAATCCTAGTTCGCTATGATCGAGCTCTGATACCAAGCTGTCACACCCTGGCTTTGCGGAAGCGTGGGTTATTTGGTGTGACTTCTTAATACCATAACAACAATCATAACAATGCTATATGAATAAAAACATGAGATATTCGTCTATTAATAAAGTTTAGAAAAATCCCATTTTTATACTCGTCTTGAAACAACAATCACAAAATAAGTTACAAACCTTGACTTGATTTAATTGAGTTCATAAAGACTTAGCAAAAGACTTTAAACTATACTAGGTTTAGAGATATGTAACCCGTCCAGGAAGAGGTTACACCTTCTAAACCCTGGATGGCTTCATTATTCAAACGCAGCTTGAAAATATGTGCATACCGTGCCATATGTATTAGTTCCCTGAAATACATGTCGTTTGAAAAGTGAACATAAAGTTGAGCGAGTTCATGTGTAAGTGAGTTTGTATAAACCCTTGTAAAAATGTCAGTATGTATGAAAATCCCTGGTATGTAGCAAATAAGGAAAAAGAGATCACCATTGGGTTGCAAAGCCAATGATATGTGTGAGGTGCAGTAGGAAGACTCAAACCTAGCAGATTTTTGCGTCGGGCTCAAAGTCACCACCTGGTTCATTCAGCGGACTCAGGGGTTGGGCTCGCTACACCCAGATAGATCTACCGCTAATGACCCTCGGTCCTACAATGAGGATTAATGGCCTCCAGTTCCCGCCTACTCACTCACATGATCTAAGTAGTAACCCTCCTTACGCTAACCATACCATGTAAAAGTATTCGTAATCATAGTAACATGTATTTCACCCCCGAAGTATAAAAACTGAAAACAGTTAAGAGAAAAGGGGGACATGAACTCACAGTATTGCGTCTTCGTACTCGTAACCCAAATCTCTGCGGCAAACACGACTACCTACAATGGTCTAATGTCTATTAGACGAACGGGTAGTGCCTTGGCTTAGTATGTATGATTTTTGAGTTACGATTCTGGTATTATTCCAAGTTATAACTGTTTTTAAGGTTTTGAAATAATTGTTTAAACAATATTTCTGTGTTAATACCCTTCGAGTATTCGTATTCGTATTTCCTTCCCAAGGATGGGGGTCTTTATACATGTAGGCTTGTAGTTCCGACAATATATATATTAAGTCCCACTTAGTAAAATACATTTAACTCATTTGTCCGAAAATAACGTATTCCCAAAATATATATATTTTTCCCAAAAATAATATATTTTCACCTCCTTAGTTTCCAAAATAATATTTTACCAAAACATACGTATACGTTATAATTCCAAAAAATATATTTTTAAGTTTCACATGAGAAATATATTTTAAATCACTTGTCCAAGATATACATATTTTTCCCAAAAATATTGTATTTTACTTCATACCTTTTCCAAAATAATACTTATCAAAATATACGCGTAAGAGTATTTTCCGAAAATACGCGCGTTACATTTTAGAGTTCGCGTTGTAAAAACAATACCGATGTAACTTAAATATTTATTTGTGAAGGCGTTGGTATTATTTTGGAGTCGTTACTTTTCAGTGTATTCAGGTAATATTATTTTTACCCTAAAAATAATATATCTTTAGTTCACACAATAATCACGTGAGCACACAAGCGTTTTATTAAGAAATATATATTATCAACATATATTTAACAAGTTTCCTTTACAAAAATCCACCTCCGACACTTGGTTATTTTGTAATAAAAATCGTGGCGAAGTTTGTTTGAAAAACAAGTCAGAAATATATTTATAAACACTTGTCACCAAAAATATTCTAAGTGTTATTTTCTGGAAAAATTTCGTCAGAGTTTCCTCTGTAACCGGAGGTGGTCACGCTTACTAGCGTATCATTTTCTTTTAAACTTCAATCAAACAATTTTCCAACCATCAATATTCAATATTCCAACATCAAACTAGTAAAAAATAAGTATAAATTGCAAACTCATGAACTTGTAAGTTGTGTAAAAATATGTAGTAACTTTCCAACATATTAGTAGATCTTTCCATCTTTAAAAATGAATCGGTTTCTTGAAAAACTTTATTTTTAAAGAAGATGTAACCTTACAACTTCTAGTCCAAAAATTACGAAATTATTCATTTGTTAAATCCTTTTGTCACACAAGTGTTTACACACTTGTTTGTTCACAAAAATGCTTTTAGTTCATGAAAGATCCGGTTTTTAAACAAGGTTTGCATCTTACACTTGGTTCTTTGAAAATACCACTTGTAGATCTTTAGATCTACTAGTTTAGAACTCTACTTTACAAGAAAAATCATTTTTACACAAGTTCATGTTTATGTATGGAAAGGTTCATCATCTTGCAATTTTTACATTAACATATTGCTAGTTCATGTTCCATGAACATGATCTAGCGTGGTTAGATGACGATCCGTTACACTACTAGCATCAAACAACATAAAATAATCATTTCTAAACAAGATTCACAAGATTTACACCAATAGTTACTCTTTATCCATCAAGTTCATCTTTCATTCAAGACTTTATGTTTTGATCTTTAGTGTCCTTGATTTTTATCCGTTAAACCCCTTATTAACCACTTTAAATATGAACAAGGAAGTGTTTAGATGCACTTACAACTAGCTCAAGGCTAGGAAAGAATCAAAGCGAAAACAAGGTGGATAAAAGCGATGTAGTGAGGTCCTTGAGATTCCGAAAGCATCGGGTTTCCTAGTATGTCACCTTGCACCTTGGGATGTATGTGAAATAGCAAGCTCAAACTTTGAAGGTGATGGTGGCCATGGTTGTGATCTTGGCCGAGCTTCAAAGAGAGGGAGAGAAGAAAGAAATTTTTGTTGAAGTGTTGAAGTAAATTGAGTGTGATCCTTAGGTTATATTTATAAACCATTTTAGGGCTTTAACCATTAAATAATATGTTCACTAGATATAGGACAAGTATGATTAAAATAATCAAAATGTGAGGGGTGTGTCCCCTTGGGGGACCGTTCGGTTAAAGAGGGGGGGTATGGTTTGATTTCAACCATATAGTTAGTAACTAGTTATGTTTAGTTAGGAATTCAAGTTAGTTACTAGTGTGTTATGTAAAATAACGGGTGTTAGGGTGTTCGGGGACCCTAACTAGCTCAGAAAAGGAAAAACAATGTCATTGACAATATTTTTGTGTTCCGGGTAAAGTCCGATTGTTCGGTTGGATACTGATCCGTTAAAGTGCTAAATAAGCGTTTAAAGTGTCTTTAACATTGTTTTTAGTGACACATAGAATTCCCGACACTTTGGAAAGTGTCTAGCATTATTCTCCCATGTTTTTGCACTTTACTAGTTAGTTTAAATGCTGAATTTTGTAATAAAGTGCAGGATTTTGTAGTTAAAGCATGTTTTTGGCACATCCGGTCACTGTAACTCTCACCTAGACGCAGTTTAACAATCCTCACCTCCCTACACTCCCTACTAGTGTAGTACTCTATTTCCGGCTCATACTGGCCTCAGAGACAGTGTCTGTCTGGTGTTGGCTATGTCAGCACGTTTACTGGGTTATCCGTTCATTATGCTAACTATGTTTTTGTGCATCAAGTTTGTCACTATAGTTCTGTGTAAATAATGGAGTGCCAGTAATAAAGTATGATGCATGTATATGTATGTGTCAGAAATCACGTAGCAGTTTAACCAAAATTGTATGCAAGCACAGTCATTAAGCATTAATTAAATATTAATTAATTTGTACGGATACCTGTTTGGTGAGGGTTGTCACATATTATGTCAATCTATGTTATGGATTCCGCACATCGCACGTAGATTCTAGATCCGGTCGGAGCGTTCAACAAAGACGAACACGGTCCTCACAGGGTCCCCATTCAAAAGGCTTATTTTTCTGAGTCAAAGCAGTGAGGGGAACCACGACCTTTGAGAAGTTCGCGATCAATCGATGATAGTATCCAGCCAGACCAAGAAATGAGCGAACATCTGTAGGTGTATTGGGTGTGTTCCAATCCTTAATCGAAGTGATTTTGGAAGGATCCACATGTATACCTTGCTTGTTGACAATATGACCCAAAACCTGAACTTCCTTAAGCCAAAATTCACACTTGGAGAACTTGGCAAAGAGTTGTTTCTTCTTTAGGAGTTCCATTGTCAGACGAAGGTGTTGTTCATGATCGGCTCAAGACTTTGAATAAATCAAGATGTCGTCGATGAAAACAATGATGAACTTGTCTAAATAAGGTTCCCAGACCCTATTCATTAAGTCCATGAAGACGGCTGGAGTATTCGTCAAACCAAAAGGCATGATGGTGAACTCGTAATGGTCGTATCGTGTGCGGAATGCAGTCTTGGGAATATCTTCTTCGAGTACACGAAGCTGATGATACACAGAATGCAGATCGATCTTTGAAAAACATGTAGCACCTTGTAGTTGATCAAAGAGATCATCAATTCGTGGTAGGGGATATCAATTTTTGATCGTGAGTTTGTTGAGCTCACGATAATTGATATACATACGGAAAGATCCATCCTTTTTCTTCACGAATAGAACAGAAGCGCCCCAAGGTGAAAAGCTTGGACGGATGAATCCTTTGTCAGATAACTCTTGAAGTTGCTTCGATAACTCTTGCATCTCGGACAATGCAAGACAGTAAGGAGATTTTGCAATCGGGTTGGTGTCACACCCCGAAAACATTTAGAAAAATGTAAAACTGTAAAAAGGTGGGGTTATGAACTCACCTGAATATTCTTGTGCAAAGCTAGCTAATTAAGACTTCGTGATGTCGTTTCCAAGACGAGACTCGCTAGCGTGCAATCTACAATATTCCTAACACGGAATATCTTATAAGTTTCTAACCAAAAGCGGTAACTAAACTACGTGTCACCGAGCTCTACCAAATCGTTGACTGAACGATTCGACAATAAGTTGTTAACTTAAAAGAAGCGAAGAAATTATACTTGCTTAGTTCGTTTATTCGTCGGTAATACTTAATAAGTCTTGAAAATACTTAGCTTCTCGAGGGGTTTAAAAATAAGTAAATATTTATATAAAATATATAAACATATCGATAAGATCGCTTGTCGTCCCGAGAAATCTTTTGTGTATGTAATGAATAATATACAACAAACTCGTATTATATGTGTCGTTTAGGCGTTTGAAATAAATGTAAAAGTTATATTCACTTTATAAAAGAATCGTCGACTTGCCGTGTTTGAAAATAAATATATAACTATATTTATTTTTACGAGAGAATCGATTTGTTTGTGTCGGAGATAAATATGTAACCATATTTATTTATAAAAAGGATCGTCTTGTTTGATTGTTGAAATAAATATACACTATATTTAGTTTTATGAAAAGAAGTCGTATTATTCGACGCTTGAAACAATATAATTTGTTATACTTGTTTTATAAACTAGCAAGTTTGGTTAACTTGAAATACAACTTTGGTCAAAAAGTTATGAATATGTTTTGTAAGTTATATTGCGTTGCCGAAAATAATATGCATTTACATCTTGTTTTTCAAAAGTCGCTTAAAGCCGATTGTTTTGTTTTTACAATAAAACAAGTTTTGTTTACGGAATTTCTCGAAAAACGGGTAGAGTTTCCTCTGTTTTTGGACGCCCCCGACAACACAAGTTGTCGTCAATTTATCAAAATTCAACAATATAATCAATATCAATATGTATAATTTTCGTAAAAACGACAAAATGTAAATTAAAGACTAATCTGAATCGGTTCGAGCTCGTTCACGAAATAAATAAAATCTTAAAATTACGTAAATATTAAACGTGTCTGTTGGGATTGAACCCTACCAGAGGAACAGATAATGTAAAGCCAAAACCGGATCATGACAGTGGATTCACAATAATCAGCTGTTCACTTTAAGCTTTCCCTTTGACAGTGAATCAAACATCTGATATGTTCCAAGTACTGTCCTTATCAACAACTGCTGATCCTATAAACCACCGTGAAACCAAAGCACTGATGAAGTTTAAAGGCTGAAGCTCAATCTACTGCTGGAATCCAAGTACTGCTGAAGAGTTAAAGTACTGCCCATTCAAGGCTTGATCACCCTTTGAGGAAAGCACTGTTGCTCATATAACAGTGGTTGATTACGTCAGTGGAATGAAGAGTCAGTGTTTATATATCAGTGGTTGGAATGTAATCAATGTCTGTATGGTCAGTAGTTGTAGAACAGTAGATAGAGTTTGTTAGTTTGTTAGATGTCACTTTCATGGTGATGTCAGCTGAGATGCCTCAGTGGTTTGGCTTTGTCTATAAATGGAGCAGTACTCTGTACTGTTACATTTGATTCGTTTTGAGTGAGTTCTTCTCCTCAATTCAATTCGTTTTGGGGAGCTTAGTTTGTAAGCATGCTTGTAATCTTTTAAATTACTTTGTAATCTTTTGACTGATGAAAAGCATTTGTTTATCTAAACTATTTTATTCCTTGATTGTGTTCATAAAGTTTGTATTCATTTCCGCTGCACTTTACATTGTTCCATATTCATTTAATGTTCAAATCATACAAACAAACACAATCATGAGAGCCTCAGATCCTAACAATTGGTATCAGAGCCTGGACAGTCAAATTCGATCTAACAATCAATTTGACATAACAGTTCGGCTCAAAATTCATTGATACTAAGGTTGGTTGTATTCAGTTGAAAAACAGAGTAACGAGTAAATCATGATCAAAATGGTTATTCAAAAACTCTATAAATCAACCAAGATGTCATATGACACACAAATCTCACACAACAAGTGATATTATGCACAAGTCACTTATAGTTTTCAGATCTGCAGACATATCTGTTAAACTATGAAAATTACTTTTAAAAATTGATTTCAACTGTTGTTTTGATATTTGTGATATCTTCATTAAATGCTGAAGTATGAACCTTAGATTAACAAAAGACTATGTTCGTAAAACATTAGTGTTTTTGCTAACATAAAAAGAGGGACATTAAAACTTTAGTCATTAAGATCTTATGTGTTGAAAACAGGTTGAGATCCTTATAAGGAACAAATCAACTTTGTTTGAATACATTAAGAAAACAGGGGTCAAGATAGTCCGTATCATATGTAATGTGAGATTGGTCAAAAATTTGTACAAATATGGCTAAACCTCTTAAAGCATTACTGCAAAATGATTCTGGATTAAGTATTCCTTCAATAAAGACCTCCCAGTGAGTATTTCATTACTTCTGAGTGGGAAGGGTAAAAAGGGAAGAAGAAAATTCACAAAAACTCAGTAGTGTGTTTATCTCAAAACTTTTGAAGTCAGAAGAAAAAGAGTATAAACATAAAACACTTGTGAGTCAAAGTTTAGGGTAATAATGGTCATTAAGCAACTGTGTGCATTCATCTGTTCAGGAAAAGGTTTTGATTCCAGTGAATGAACTCCAAAAAGGAATAGACAACTCTTCAAAATCATCACATGGTAACTAGATCTAAAACAGGATCTTCAAAACTCATGTGTATACGTGTCCTCATGTTTGCAATCAATCAACAAGTAAATGGTACCAAACAGTGGTCAAAATATATTCAAAATCTTCTACCACTGTTGTTAAACCACTGACCATTTACATAAATTTGAGAATGATATGATTAAGTATTTTAGTGAAAATATACCAGATCCTTTTGATGTTGTTTTCAGAAAAGCCTTTAACTATTTTTTCAAAAGGATTTTCTCAAATAACCAGGATATATTGTTCATTTTTTTTTTTTGGAATAATATATTTTGAACTTTTGCTTGTTTTTGTTGGCAATAGTTTCAATTACCTGTCAGGATATAGTACCTTGTTTTTGTTGGTATTATTGTCCTCATGAATGGGTCAAAAGGAAATGGTACATTGTTCAAGATCATGTCATACTCAGGTTTGTTTTTAAACATTTATCAAAGGATGATTGCTAAACGGTGCTTAAATTACTAGGGCACTCATGTTTTAATTGGATATTAAACGAAAATGAGTTGCCTTAGCAAAAAGTTCTCATCATCTGGGGTACTAAACCACTATCCTTCAAAATTGACATGTGGCAAAAACCTTGAATGAAAACTCTCAAAACAGTTGCTGACATACTTGTCCTTCAAATCTGTACCATTTACCCTAATCACTGTTTTGTTCAAACATCTGATCACCTAAATACTATCCACTGCTGAAAGTCAACCCCTGACTCTTCATTTTGCTTGGCAAGCACTGATGCTCAAAACCAGTGTCTTATCCACTGATATACTATCCACTGATAGTAAAAATCTTCCACTTTTATCACTTTATTACCGTTGTAACTACTGATGTTTGGTACATCAGTGGCTCTCAAAACAACTGTTCTCCATTCTTCATCCATTTCATCAGTGTTTGACACGTGGTCAGTTTTTAGCCATTAGATCATAATAACCGCTGCCACATCAGCATTCATTTTTCCCTAAATAAAACCCTGCCCTAAACCCCAAACATGTTTTACACTGTCGAATTGAATTCTAAAATTCTCTTCTCAAAGCAGTTTCCCACTCTTCTTCTCAAAAACATTCTTCGATTTTCCTCATCAAAATGACGAAATCAAAATCAAAAGCAAAATCAAAATCATCTTCTTTATCCGCTCCTAAAGACGCCACTCAAATGGCCGCTGAACCAAACGAAATACCATACAAAGCCCCTCATAACTACGTGGGTATCCTCACAAAACCCACTTCCAACAACACTTTTGATTCCATCATCAACACCTTAACTGCATCAAAGTACAAAACCTTGATAACTGTAGACGCTCCCATTTATCTGCAAACCCAGAGAGAGTTTTGGAAAAATGCTACGCTTGAGAAACAAGACGATAAAGTAGTAGCCATCAACTCCTCAATACAGGGTAAAGTAATTCAAATTTCACCGCAATCAATCTCCGAAATTTTCAAACTTGATGATCTGAAAGGTAAAACTTCTTTTTCTAAAACCGAGTTGAAAAAGGATTTCATGAATAGGGGATATGCAGAGCAACCAAAAAGGGATACCTTACAAAAAGGTTTCTTCCCTTCTGCACCAAGGTTCTTATTTCACACTCTGTTGATGTGTGTTTCTAATAAAACAACTGCTTTTAACGAAATACCATCAAAAAATCAATGCCTGGGATATGCAATTTTAAATAATGAAAATTTTAATTATTCCCAGGAAATTTTTGATGATTTGGTAAAAAAATGTTGATAGCAAAGCATTTATGCTCTTTCCAAGGTTTCTAAGCTACTATTTTGAACAAAAATTTGAAAAAGAAGATGCAGATTTGCCCAAACATGGTGCTTCTTTTAAAATAAATGGTTTAATGCCTGAAACCTTTTCTAGAATGCTGGCACCTATAAAAACAAAAGCAGAGGTGCCTGAGCAGAATTTAGCAGATGAAACTGCTCCTCAGGTATCGGCTGCTGAGCCCACTGCTCCAGGTGATCAAAGCAGCACACCCACTGTTTTGAAACCCACACCTGCCACCACCAAAAAGACCAAAAAGAAAACATCCAGAAAGCCCACCAAACCCAAGAAAAAGGCAACTCTGGAAGATGAGATCCCAGAGCAACTGCCCGTGACAACACAAATGTCACCACAAACCACTGCTGCTACTTCCTCACAGCAGTTGGTAGAAAGATCTCCACCTTTGGCCAAAACTCCTCCTGCATCCTCACAAAAGGATCAGGTTGTAATCACAGGGACACCAAATTATGAAGCTCTGGATCCACTTGGCTCCATCTTCCACAGTCCTAATCCCAAGGACATGTCTCTTTCAACACCTATACCCTCACCCATCATATTACCACAATCAATAATACCCCTGTTGCATGCAGTTGTTATTGCACAGACACAAACCAGTTCCTCTCTATCACCCATTACTGAGAGTATACCTCCACAAGTGACTGGGTCTGATGCTTATACCTCTGCTATCCCAGCAACAGCTGAGGAGGTTACACTGCAGGAGTTACCAGTAACTCCTGTCAGTAGTTCAAGTGGAGCAGCAACTACAAATGTTGGATCAACAGATCTACATTTGGACAGTTGTTTCATTAGTAAGACTCCCTTGAAGGCAATTTCTTCTATAGCACCATCGATAACCACTAGTGAGCCTATTTTGACCACCAGTAACATCAAAGGTTTATCGAGTGCTGAAGAAAGAAGTCCCCAGTACCAAGAACAAGGGTCATCAATGGATGATTTCTGGAACACTGTTCCTAAGTCACACATTGGTATAACCTCTTCAGGAGGGAAATCAGATGATCCCATTAATTTGGGTGATGATTTAAAATATCAGGAATTGACGAACAGGGTTGAAAAACTTGAAGACTCAGTTGCTGAAATAAAGGACATGGTGCAGCAGCTGTTAAAAGCTCAGAAAGCACAATCCACTGCTGTTCCTGCTCAGGCACCTGCACAACATGCATTTGCTGCAAATGAGCTATGGAATATTTTTCAACCCATGCTTGAAAAACAGAGACAAATGGCTGATCAAAAGCATGCTGTTCAAGTACAAATGCTGACAAACATGGTGGAATCCAGATTCAAAGATACTCAAGCAGATATCAAGGCTATAAAGGCCAGCATACAAAAGACTGCCCATGGTGGAAAAGTTCCCTCTACTATCCTCTTCATAGATACACCCCTTGCAGATAATGCCAAAAAGGAGGAGAAAATCAAGTTGAAGAAGAAAGGAATAGAAGATGGGCTGTATATTGAACCAGAACTAGAAAAATAGCCATCCAAACCATCTCAAACCACAAAATCTCATATTTCCATTCAAACAGCTGATACACCAGTAGTTACAAAAACTGCTGTCAGAAGTCAAACAGCTGCCATCTCTTCAACACACACCACTCCATCACACACCACCAAAACCACTGCCCCCACATCATCATCATTACCTCCTGCCATAAAGCAGAAGACAACAGATGTTATAACATCTGCTGTAATGACAACAGTGATTGAGACACCAGTTGTTTCAACCACTGTCAGTCAATCACAATCACAAACTACTGCCACTCATATCACTACCACTGATCCACTCACTGCATCATCAGCCTCTCCTACAATAAAAAGGAGAAGGATTCTCATATCTGATGATTCACCACCACCATCACCACCATCAAAAATTACCTCACCTCTTCCATCCCCTGCTCAAAAACATAAGACATCAGGTGACATATCAGCAGTTGTAATGACAACAGCGGTTGAAACACCAGTTGTTTCAACCACTGTTAGTCAGACATCCACCACTGTTTCCACCAGTCTCACATCACAACCAGCAAAGCTCTACACCAGAAAAAGAAAACTTACTCAGCCAGATGAGGACCAATATGATCCCACTGCTGCAAAATATCCATTAGAGCTAGAAGCTATAAAAAATGAGATGAGGCAGTTCTACACTGATGATGATCCTTCAAACAGAAGATTTTCCTCACTCGTTGGCTTCATGATTCCAGAAGACATGGATGAGTATCTTCAGCTCAAAATAAGACAGGCTAAGATAATAGCAAAGGTTGAATGTAAAGGTCAAGGTGATGAAGCCATTGCTGAAAGATTGGAATTTCTGCTCACAAAAGTCAAACAAATAAAAGATTTTGCACAAGAGCTGAGCAAAGAAAAGGCAGAACAACGAAAAGAGATGAGAAGAAAACTTCTTGCATACATAATGCAAGAAAATTTGTATCCTGCTAAAGAAAACCAATTTGAAGAATGGCCAATAATGCTGTTAAAGCATGAAGCTGATATGATTGATAGAATCAAGAACGATCATAAAAAGAAGAAAAATGCTCCAAATTGGAGCAAATACAAAAAGTTCATCACTGACCTAACAGCTGAGTACAAAAGAAAGAAACAGGAGCTGGTGAATGCAAAAGTGGACACTGCAAATGCCATATCAAAATGGTCAAAGCAGCAAACTGATGAAGCTTATGAAAGGCTGAAGAAAAGGAAGATAACTGTTTCAGGCACTTCAAAGAAGCATGAACAAATGATGAAGCTTGTACAGCAGATAGAAAACTTCAAAACACTGTTCCGGTCTACTTTTGTGACAAACCAAGAAGAAAGAGAACAGCTGACCAGTGAAGAGGTAAAGGAAAAGGAAGTTGAGTACTTCAAAGAAACCATCATGAAAATGGGTCTAAAAGAAGAGAACTCAGAAAAACTTTAAAACCTTTTTAAGAAGGTGTTAAATAAACCTGCATCACCATCTACTTCAGAAGTTTCAGACATTGAGCCAGATCAACAAGAGAGACAGGAGCTGATAGAAAAGGAAACCGCAGAAGACATAGCTGCAGCAAACAATGTTATTGAAATGGCCTTTAAAAGTATGTCTGAAAGTCTACAAGTTTTCACAAGGCCAACATCTCCCAACTAATCTACAAATAAATCTCTCCCAAGAAACCCATTGGGTTTAAAAGTACTAAAGTGCATGTCTGATCAAAAGACCCACGTATTGACCCTGGTCAGATCCAATGGCGAAGTGAAGTATATATCAAGGAAAGAAGCACTAGGCCTTAGTGTTGAAGATTTGCAGGATCTCCTTGAACTTTCACTGTGCAGGGATGAGGATGACACAAGTTCCAAAGAATTTGAAGAAGAATTTAAAAGAAAAGCAAGGGAACTTCTGATGAGGAATAAAGATCTAGAATAATGAAGGGTTTTGGCATTATCTATTACAGGGGGAGATTGTTGGGATTGAACCCTACCAGAGGAACAGATAATGTAAAGCCAAAATCGGATCATGACAGTGGATTCACAATAATCAGCTGTTCACTTTAAGCTTTCCCCTTGACAGTGAATCAAACATCTGATATGCTCCAAGTACTGTCCTTATCAACAACTGCTGATCCTATAAACCACTGTGAAACTAAAGCACTAATGAAGTTTAAAGGCTGAAGCTCAATCTACTGCTGGAATCCAAGTACTGCTGAAGAGTTAAAGTACTGCCCATTCAAGGCTTGATCACCCTTTGAGGAAAGCACAGTTGCTCATACAACAGTGGTTGATTACGTCAGTGGAATGAAGAGTCAGTGTTTATATATCAGTGGTTGGAATGTAATCAATGTCTGTATGGTTAGTAGTTGTAGAACAGTAGATAGAGTTTGTTAGTTTGTTAGATGTCACTTTCATGGTGACGTCAGCTGAGATGCCTCAGTGGTTTGGCTTTGTCTATAAATGGAGCAGTACTCTGTACTGTTACATTTGATTCGTTTTGAGTGAGTTCTTCTCCTCAATTCAATCCTTTCATCTTATGCAAACCAACCATGGGGTATCAAGCTGAGGGGGAGCTTAGTTTATAAGCATGCTTGTAATCTTTTAAATTACTTTGTAATCTTTTGACTGATGAAAAGCATTTGTTTATCTAAACTATTTTCTTCCTTGATTGTGTTCATAAAGTTTGTATTCATTTCCGCTGCACTTTACATTGTTCCATATTCATTTAATGTTCAAATCATACAAACAAACACAATCATGAGAGCCTCAGATCCTAACAGTGTCGTTAGACTTTACCCATCTTCGCGTTGAACATTGATGTGACATCTGTGTATTTTAACCCTTGTACTGTTCCGAACAACTTTGTATTTAATAAAATATGGTGTTTTAAATTTCAATATTTGTTTAATAATTTGTGACATTAGCACGTTTTCAATCATTGTTCAATTCCGAACTCTCAAACCTGTTCTGAAAGTGAAATCATAAACCGTTACGTAAACATAATTAGTTTAATGCGACGTACACTCCGGAACTGTGACATAAGCCAAACATACCCTAAATACCCTTTACATAACTTTCAAATAAGTTTCGAAGGATTCGGTATGGCAAAAACATGTTTATTTGAACTAAAGAACTAACTGCGACAAAACTGCGAAACGAACATTGGTGATCACCCGGATAATATTTAAATCCCAAAAATATTCTGTTATGATTAAAATTTTATTTTTAATCAGGTTCGTGTTGAAAAATAAATTAAAACGCTTAAAAACGTTATTTTTCAAGTTTAAGCGCGTACCGCGTGTTACTACGCAACACAATGCTTATACTGCAAAACGCAGATAACACAGCCAGTCTCGGCAACTGAAATTTATTTCAGTAATATTTTGGCGAGTTTATTTTTATAGAATAATAAAAATAATTTAGAACGCCATAAACCGGGATTTAAACGCTAGATAAAATACCCGGTACCTAGTTAAATACCTGTTTTTATCTAATTTACCAATCAAAATTACACTTTACCCCCCCCCCCCCCTTGGAATTCACGGTCACATGGGGGTGACCCCACCAAAATTTGCCAAGATCCTCCATAATCTATCTTGATCTTTCTTGGATTTTTTTTTTTATTTCCCTTGGATATTATAGATCTTGTATATCTCTATATAATCTTATAAGATCATCCTACCTCACACTACACTCCTTCTCCTCCCTCTTCCTCTCTCCAAAACCGTAAGCACCCACCACCACTCCCATCTTCACTTTGCAAGTTTGTTCTTCAAGATCCAACCCCATTTCAAGCTAAATTCAAGTTGGTGTGAAGATCCAAAGGAGTTTCCAAGGTGCTTTCAAGTGATTTCAAGCTCCCTATCATCAAAATCTCATCCAAAAACTTACTTGAATCTTGAAGGTATAAAGTTTATGTTTAAATCATACTCTTGATTCTTGGTTGTTCTTGATGATTTGAAGTTTCTCTTGAATCTTGGAATTTTTCACAAACTTGAAATCTAAAAAGAAATGGATCTTGATACAAAATAAAAATGGTGATATATATATGTGTGTGTATAACCGTACATATATATATGTATGTGTATGAAATTTGAGCTTGATCTTTGATAAATACTTGTTTAAGTTGTTGCTTGTTCTTGAATAATAGTTAAAATGCAAGTGGTTGATGATTGTGCAAGATACAATAAATGATCAATTAAATCAGCAAATAAACATGAATAAATCACATGTTTGATGCATCTAAACTCATATGAAAAGATGATGATATGATAGTGTGCTTTAGACACTTGTACATTAGAATACATGTTGATTTAAAGCTCAAGAAATGATAAAAAAATGATTGTATGACAAAAATGTTTTAGAACAGATTATAAACACTAAAAATAACATTATTTGGTATATTATAATGGCCTGAAACTTTGACATAGGTTTGATAGCTTTGCATGTTGTACGTATAGCTTAAAAAGTGGTAAAATATGTGAAATTTGCATGATTTATGTACTTTATGTGAGACCTGCACTATCATGAGTATAACAACTATTTTATTCATTAAATAACATGGGTTAGGTTAAAATATCAAGTCGTTTCGATTTGGGATGGTTAGGGTAACGTTTGATGCAAAACTATGCGGTAAAACGGTTAAAAATCGGCTTTTCGGAGGATTTTTATAAAACTGTTTTAGATCAGTAAGTAAACTGATATTTTTGATATAAAAATAAGTATTTTAACTTATATTAAGTTTACTTGGTGTTTGGTTAGTCATACGTGACTTCTGACGCCCAAAAATGTTACCGAATCGCTAAACTAAGTGTTTTTCGACATACACTATAATGGGTTGTTCATGGGTAAATTTTATGTGTTACAATGTGTTATGTGTTTTATAATATGTGTATGATGACATGATAATACTTGACAAGATTATGTGTATTACGCTATTATTAGTATGTTACATTTGAGTATATATATTACGACGCGCAAATCGTAGATATATTGCTTATAGCCTGGTGAGAGTCACCAATGAAATCATTCAAGTCGCAAAATTTTTAAAATATATATATGTGAACTCATATATATACAAATACACCAATATAATCAAAAATAATAACTTTTTGAGAAAAATCTCAAAGTTATGTGAAAATTCTAAGTATCGGAGAAACTTATGTATTTTGTGGGTTTTTGATTATTAAATCATTCTTATTTAATTTAGGACGAATAAACAATTTGAGGGATTTTGTTAACATATAAAAACTCACCCAAAGGTGAGTACATAGATCCCCTCTTTTTACAGGTTTTGTGGTAATTATGTGAGTACATAGTTCCCCTATTTTACTGTTTTCGATTGTTTTGGGGTGATTCATATGTATCAAAACGATTTTGATATTTTAACGATGATTTCAAAAACGATTAAGATGGTTTATACTAAATTAATAACGATTTCGACAATGTGAACGAACTTGTTGGTTGTAGTTACATAACGAATGAGATTCAATAATTTTGGCCGAACCGACCAGTATTAGGTTATGGTACCATAGGATCTGACAAATCCCGTTATTAGACAGCACCCATGGTTATGTGTGGGTTAGGTGGGTAACGACTAAATCTGTGATTGTTAACTTACCCTTTGGTGGTTTGTTAATGCGAGAAGCGAGATAGTCGAGTCACGAAGGTTTGAATGTTATAAGCGAGACGACCAAAAGTAGTTTTCACAATTAAAACTAGAACGATTTGAACGTGAACAATTTGAATGATTGAACGATTTTGAACGATTTGAACGATTTAAAAAAATGAACGATGGTCTATTACACGAACGAGTTAAACGATTTAAACGAGTTAACGATTTTGAAACGATGTCACCTAACGATGTTTTCGAAAGGATATAAACCATACGAGTTCTATTAACGAGTTAATACGAGATGTTTTGCAATTTGGTTTACTAAAACAAATGCTTTTGGGTTAAGAATCATGGCTACGAGGTCTTATAAATTATAACCCGCTTGATTTAAGTTGGTTAATTATGTTGCAACATTATACTCTTTTCAAAACAAGGTCTTTAATAAGGTATTGCAACATGTAAACTAGCCATGAATCCGATACTCTTATAAAACCTATGTACTCACCAGCATTTCTTTGCTGACTTTGTTTTTACATATGTTTCAGGTGATGTTGCTTGATGTTGATTGCTAGGATGCATAAGTCACATAGGATCTGGACGAGGCCTTAGTGACATAATAACAATGATAGTCGATATATAACCTCTATGTTTCATGCTAAAACAATGTAAATTACTTAATGAATAAATAAAACGAAACTCTTTTGTATCCATCGTTGTGAAACAATAATTTTGTTACAACACTCCCCGACGTTTCCGCCACGATTTGTTGTTTTACGTGGTCGGGGTGTGACAGAAGAGTTGGTATCAGAGCCAATGGTTATAGGGAATTAGGTTATCAGTAATGCTTTGACATAGACTATAACTTTCTAGGACCCCAACGCAAGTTGATTTGCGTTTAGAATTTTAAAAACAAAACCGTCACCTACCCAAAGGTGATAACTACAACGAGGACAGAAAATCCGAATCTGCTTCGAAAATTAATCATTCGTTCTAGGATAATTGATTACTAGGTTTTGAACCCTCTGTTGTAAGGTTTTGAACCTTTCCAGTTTGACTCATTTTTGGCTTAGTGCCTTCTGAGTTTTCAAAATCACGTCAAAGTTTGGGTCTAAATAATGTGAACACGTGCAAACTGGAAGAGTGAATGCCTGTACCCTGAGTTTTCTTTCTAAGGCTAGAGTGTTCGTACAAATCCACATAATTGGACCAGTCACTCTTACCTGGGAACTATTGGGGGTGAGTGTTCACTTATAGGCGAGCATGTCTTCGCGATACATTATTTTGATTCGTTACTTTGATTAGTCACTGCGTGTCGTTTGTTTGTTCGAGGTAACGAACAAATGATCGCCTTCCTTATGTTTCGTCGATATTTTCAATACCTCTTTTGTTTTTCCTAATTGTCGACCTCACTCGTTTCTCATATTTCCTTGTTAGATAATGCCTCCTCGACGTGATGCACAATCTTTTACTACTGAAGAAGTCGCAGCCCTTGTCTCTCAGCAAATGGCTGCTGTGCTTCCAGGCGTTGTGACCCAAATCCACGAGCTATACAACAACAATAATAATAACAATGCACAATGTAATTTCAAGAATTTCAATTCTGCTAAGCCGCTAAAGTTTTCTGGGTCACAAGGAGCAACTGCGCTCCTTTAATGGTTCGAAAGTATCGAGAGCACATTCAGACATGTGCAGTGTCCGGATGAGCGTAAGGTTGAATTTGCATCAAGTGTGTTTGAGAAGCGTGCTCTTACATGGTGGAACGGAGTGATGCGCGATAGGGGTGCCGAAGTGGCATTGGCACAAACATGGGAAGAGCTTCGAGCTCTCATGATGAAAGAGTTTTCTCCCCGTCACGAAATTCGATCTTTGGAACGAGAATTTGACGATCTAAAGCAAGATGGGGGAGAACACCGTGCGTATACAGATCGATTTGAGGAACTCAGTCTTTTGTGTCCTACTATGGTTACCCCGTTGGAGAAAGCGATAGAGAGGTATATCGATGGTTTACCCGATTCCATACAGGATATTGTGACTGGCGTTAATCCTACTACTGTTCGTCACGCGATCGAGTTATCTGCTACCCTAACTGAGTCGCAAGTCAGGAAGGGTAAACTTACCTGCAAGGGTGATAAGAAGAAGTCGACCGAATCTGTCAAGGAAAAGGGTAAGGGTAAGAAAGGTGAGTCGTCGAAGAAGTCGAGAAAGCGAAAGGGTGCTCAGAACTTTGCAGTTACTGCTCAGAACCCACCAGCTCAACCGCCTGCGAAGAAAGCGTATGCTGGTACCGCACCTCATTGTGCTCGCTACAACGGTCATCATGTTGCACAACAAGCTTGTAAGCAATGCACAACGTGTGGTAAGCTTGGGCATCTGGCCAACATCTGTCGTTTGGGTCAGAATCAGATTGTTCAGAATCAAGCTCCAGTTCAGGGGAATGCTGCTAGATTCCCACCGGGTTCATGTTTCAATTGTGGAGAGTTTGGTCACTTCCGCAACAACTGTCCGAGGTTGGCGAATGCAAATGTGAATCCGAACACGAATGTCAATGCGAACGCAAATCCTGCTCATGGACGAGCATTCAATCTGAATGCAAACGAGGCTCGAGCTGACAACCTCGTTGTCAATGGTACGTTTCTTGTTAACAATCGACCTGCATCTATTCTTTTTTATTCTGGTGCCGATAGAAGTTTTGTTTCATTATCTTTTGAACCTTTGCTTGCGATACCTAGAACTAAACTGAGGAAACCCTTATCTGTCGAAGTTGCTACTGGTAAACCTCTTGTTCTCGATAATGTTATTCGTGATTGTCAGTTAGACCTTGATAACCATCTTTTTCCCATTGACCTCACGCCGATGCAACTTGGGAGTTTCGATATTATCGTGGGGATGGATTGGTTAACCAAACATCATGCTGAGGTGGTTTGTTTCCATAAGATTGTTCGTATTCCTCTTCCGTCTAGCGATGTTCTGGAAGTTCGTGGCGAGAAGCCATCTGGTGGTTTGAAGCTTATGTCGTGTACAAAGGCCCAAAGTTATTTGCGAAAAGGATATGTTGCTTTCCTGGCACATGTCACCAAGGAGAAAGGCAAGAGCAAGAGTATTCAGGATATTTCGATTGTTCGGGATTATCCAGAGGTGTTTCCCGATGAACTGTCTGGTTTGCCTCCAGTTCGTCAAGTCGAGTTTCATATTGACCTTGTACCCAATGACAACCCGATTGCGAAAACACCTTATCGTCTTGCACCGTCGGAGATGCAAGAGTTATCGAAACAGCTTCAAGAGTTGTCTGATAAAGGATTCATCCGTCCGAGCTTTTCGCCTTGGGGAGCTCCTATCCTCTTTGTGAAAAAGAAAGATGGATCTTTTCGAATGTGTATCGATTATCGTGAGCTTAATAAGCTTACCATCAAGAATCGATATCCCCTACCTAGAATTGATGATCTCTTCGACCCGCTGCAAGGTGCTTCATGCTTTTCCAAGATCGATCTGCGATCTGGGTATCATCAACTTCGTGTACTCGAAGAAGATATTCCCAAAACTGCATTCCGTATGAGATATGGGCACTACGAGTTCACTGTCATGCCTTTTGGTTTGATAAATGCCCCAGCTATCTTCATGGACTTAGAGAAGTTTAGTTTATGGGTCATATAGTCAACGAGCAGGGTATTCATGAAGATCCATCCAAGATAGCTGCTATTAAGGATTGGAATACACCGACAATGCCAACAGAGATTCGATCATTTCTTGGTCTTGCTGGTCATTATCGTCGATTCATTTCTAATTTCTCAAAGATCGCGGTTCCACTCACTGCTTTGACTCAGAAAAATAAGCCTTTTGAGTGGGGACCTAATCAACAAGAAGCGTTCCAAACGCTGAAATGGAAGCTCTGTGATGCTCCTGTTTTATCTCTACCTGAGGGAAACGATGATTTTGTTGTCTATTGTGACGCATCGAATCTAGGACTTGGTTACGTTCTTATGCAATGAGGTAAAGTCATAGCTTATGCATCTAGATAGCTGAAAATTCATGAGAAGAACTATACGACTCATGATCTTGAATTAGGAACTATGGTTTTCGCACTTAAAATCTGGAGACACTACCTCTATGGAACGAAGTGTGTGGTTTTCACAGACCACAAAAGTCTCCAGCATATTCTCAATTAGAAGGAGCTGAACATGAGGCAACGACATTGGGTTGAACTCTTAAACGATTATGATTGCGAGATCCGCTACCATCCTGGTAAGAAGAATGTCGTAGCCGATGCGCTTAGTCGAAAGCAACGAGTCAAGTTTCATTCTGTTCGAACTCTATCTGATATTCAATCTCGTGTCCTTCAAGCTCAACGATCCTGTGTGATCAAAGACTTATTGAAATATGAGCTACCGCTTCAACTCGAAACGAAGGACGATGGGTTGCTATATTTCAAGGATCGTTTGTGGATTCCAAAACAAGACGATCTTCGCACCTTGGTAATGGACGAATCTCACAAGTCTTGATATTCTATCATCCTGGTGCTGATAAAATGTACAAGGATCTTCGTACTCAGTTCTGGTGGCCTGGTATGAAGAAGGATGTTGCCTTGTATGTATCGAAATGCCTAACTTGTCTCAAAGTGAAGGCTGAACATCAACGACCTTCTGGTTTGCTTGTACAACCAGAGATACCGGTTTGGAAGTGGGAGAACATTGTAATGGATCTCATCACCAAGTTACCGCGTACATCTAAAGGTCACGATGCTATTTGGGTTGTTATCGATCGATTAACGAAATCAGCTCATTTTATACCGATTCGCGAGGATCTATCTGCTGATAAACTTGCAAAGATTTATGTTGATGAGATTGTATCACGGCATGGTGTTCCTTTGGATATCATTTCCGATCATGATGCTCGGTTTTCATCTCATTTTTGGAAGACCATGCAATCTGCATTGGGAACCCAACTGAATCTAAGCACTGCTTATCATCCCCAAACAGATGGACAATCTGAGAGAACGATTCAAACTTTGGAGGATATGCTTAGGGCATGCGTGATAGACTTTGGTGGTAATTGGGATTCTCATCTTCCACTGATCGAGTTCTCTTACAACAACAGTTATCATGCTAGTATTAATATGACACCATTCGAAGCTCTCTACGGTCGAAAATGTCGTTCACCTGTCTGTTTGAATGAGATCGGTGAAGATCAGCTTACTGGACCTGAGCTCATTCTGGAAACAACAGACAAAATCAAGAAAATCCACGATAATCTTATGACAGCTCGAAGCCATCAAAAGAGTTATGCGGATATGCGACGCAAGCCCTTAAAATTTCAAATCGGAGACCGTGTCCTACTCAAGGTGTCACCTTGGAAGGGAGTGGTGAGATTTGGAAAGAAAGGAAAACTTGCACCCCGATATGTTGGACCATTTTAGATTGTTGAAAGAATTGGAAAGGTTGCCTATCTAGAGCTACTTCCAGAGCTTGGAAATATTCATCCGACTTTTCACGTGTCCAATTTGAGAAAGTGTTTAGCTGATGCTGATCTTCACATTCCTCTCGACGAGATTCAAATCGATGAAACGATGCACTTTGTCGAGAAACCTGTGGAGATAGTGGACCGTACATTCAAACAGTTGAAGAACAAACGGATTCGATTGGTCAAAGTTCGCTGGGAATCAAAACATGGCCCCGAGTTTACTTGGGAATGTGAGGACCAAATGAATACGAAATATCCGCATTTGTTTTCACAAGTTTCCTCTAACTAAAAAAAAAATTCGGGACGAAATTTCCTAAAGTAGGGGAGACTGTGACATCTGTGTATTTTAACCCTGGTACTGTTCTGAACAACTTTTTATTTAATAAAATATGGTGTTTTAAATTTCGATATTTGTTTAATTATTTGTGACATTAGCACGTTTTCAATCATTGTTCAATTCCGAACTCTTAAACCTGTTCTGAAAGTGAAATCATAAACCGTTACGTAAACATAATCAGTTTAACGCGACGTACACTTCAGAACTGTGACATAAGCCAAACATACCCTAAATACCCTTTACATAACTTAGAAATAAGTTTCAAAGAAGGTTTCGGTATGGCAAAAACATGTTTATTTGAACTAAAGAACTAATTGCGACAAAACTGCGAAACGAACGTTGGTGACCGCCCGGATAATATTTAAATCCCAAAAATATTTTGTTATGATTAAAATTTTATTTTTAATCAGGTTTGTGTTGAAAAATAAATTAAAACGCTTAAAAACGTTATTTTTCAAGTTTAAGCGCGTACCGCGTGTTACTGCGCAACACAGTGCTTATACTGCAAAACGCAGACAACACAGCCAGTCTCGGCAACTGAAATTTATTTCAGTAATATTTTGGCGAGTTTATTTTTATAGAATAATAAAAATAATTTAGAACGCCATAAACCAGGATTTAAACGCTAGATAAAATACCCGGTACCCAGTTAAATACCTGTTTTTTTATCTAATTTACCAATCAAAATTACACTTTACCCCCCCCCCCCCCCTTGGAATTCACGGTCACATGGGGGTGACCCCACCAAAAGTTGCCAAGATCCTCCATAATCTATCTTGATCTTTCTTGGATTTTATTTTGATTTCCCTTGGATATTATAGATCTTGTATATCTATATATAATCTTATAAGATCACCCTACCTCACACTACACTCCATCTCCTCCCTCTTCCTCTCTCCAAAACCGTAAGCACCCACCACCACTCCCATCTTCACTTTGCAACTTTATTCTTCAAGATCCAACTCTATTTCAAGCTAAATTCAAGTTGGTGTGAAGATCCAAAGCAGTTTCCAAGGTGCTTTCAAGTGATTTCAAGCTCCCTATTGATGGGTGTCAAGTGTTATATATATTAGGTGTATATTTTAAGCCCCTTTTAACACTTTTTAGTCAAGTTTTAAATTTATAAAACACGATATTTACTAACACTAGACACTCATATGGGCAAGTTCACCCATCGTGAGCGTAGTATAGTGTTGGTAAGATACCGAGGTCGTCCAAGGACACAAGAGCTTTTAGTACCGTTTTATCCTCAACGTCTAATCAAACCAAAAAGTTTAGAAAAATGTTTTAAACTAAGAAAAATAAAAACTAACTAAAAATGCTGAAAACTAAAAATAAAAGAAAAAACAGATAGACAAGATGAATCACTTGGTTCCGACTCGTATCTAGTGTAACATTTAATTATTTCCGCACTTTTGCACTTTTTAAGAGATTATCTTAGTTATTGTAGTAGGCCCCTCTTTTGAAGGTGACGTTACCCTCACCCCAGTAGTTTGAGTCAGCAAGGATACAATCCTAAAAGGGTGGATTATTGAAAGATAATTAATTAAGTTATTAATGCAAATTATGGTAGGCCCCTCTTTTAGAGGTGACATTACCCTCGACTAAGTAGTCTGAGTCAGCAGGGATACAGCCCTAAATAGCCGGGTTATAGTATTAATAGTAGTTAACTTATGAGGGGATCAAAGAGTTTGGACCCCCGCCATCCAATATCGTTAAGTATTGAAGGAGGTCCTACTAAATTTGACCCAGGTCCATTGCAGGACCTCTAAACGCTGAACAATGGCAAGACCTTTACCAAACCGTTCCCTTAACCCCTGACAAGGTAGCCAACATACCTCCGTATAGACCGTGGAGATATGAATGGTGAAAATCTTTTATTTTATATAGATAGTAAAATAATGTCAAGACACCACGGACAAACGATAAGGAAAGATCACCTTCAACATAAGAAACTAGTTATTAAAGTCATTAATACAAAACCAAGTAAAGAGTGCGAAAAGATTAAAAATAAAAAGTATTACACTAGACACTTTTTCTTCACCAAGTGATGTAAGAGACTTAGGCAAACATGGCCTTGATTGTCAAGAACTCTTACGATCAATCTTGGATCCCGAGACGACTCACACACTCTATGATGGACAATGGATGATGGTGGTGGATGATGGTGTTATGATGGTGGTGGATGGTGGGTGAAGTGTGAGAGAGGTGATGTGCCAAGGGATGGTTTGAGCTTGAGCCAAGCACTCCTATTTATAGGCTGAACAGAAGCTCGGGCACAGCCCCGTGTCCAGTGGGTACGGCCCCGTGTCCAGTGGGCACGGCCCCG
Source organism: Helianthus tuberosus (assembly GCA_030545235.1). Classification (NCBI taxonomy): domain Eukaryota; kingdom Viridiplantae; phylum Streptophyta; class Magnoliopsida; order Asterales; family Asteraceae; genus Helianthus; species Helianthus tuberosus. The sequence continues at coordinate 82,868,760 of CM060354.1, forward strand.
TGTCCGCATCCTTCTCTTTCTTCATTTATTGCAGCTTTGTCTTATTAGTTGACCACGCCCCCGTGTCCACTGAGCACGACCCCGTGTGCAGAAGAATCTTTGTACTATGAAGATTTGCCTGGATTGTGCGAATCTTATAGTTGACCACGGCCCCGTGTCTGCTGAGCACGACCCCGTGTGCAGAAGAATCTTTGTACTATGAAGATTTGCCTGGATTGTGCGAATCTTATAGTTGACCACGGCCCCGTGTCCGCTGAGCACGACCCCGTGTGCAGAAGAATCTTTGTACTATGAAGATTTGCCTGGATTGTGCGAATCTTATAGTTGACCACGGACCCGTGTCCGCTGAGCGCGGCCCCGTGGTGGGCAATAGAAGCTTCTACCACTTTGTCTTTTCTGCTGACACTTGGGCACGCCCCCGTGCTGGCTGAGCACGGGGCGTGTTCAGTCTTCTGTTATCTTGTTTTGCTTGGGAAGATGCTGTTGTGGGGTCGGGCATGTCACATCTTGTTCCTTTTCTTGTATTTATGTTAGATTTTGATGTCTTTTTGCTTCTTTTGTTAATTTGAGCTCATTTAATCCTGAAAATACAAAAGGAAGACAAAAGCACACTTTTTCCAACATTAGTACTAAAAAAGGGTTAGTTTTATGCCACAATTGATGTAATTTATATGTTGCATTTTGCACACATCAAATACCCCCACACTTGAATCTTTGCTTGTCCTCAAGCAAAACTCTTTAATATGTGGCTATTACACTCCCAAATGGAATGGGTAGAGAAGATGGTTTTTGGGCTTGTCATAGAGTGTCGGGATTTCCAAGATTCTTTATTAGGTATTATTTTTATTTATTTACAATCCTATTCGTCATGATTTATTTAAAACTTTTCATAAGATAAATTACTTATTAGGGCATAACATGCCTCTTTAAAATTCTATTTATATACAAGTTCACATACCTGACGGGGATCACTCAACACTCGGCCGAAGATGTATTTTTGTGGATCACCCGATAGCGGCATGGAACTTACTCCTACCATAGGCTTGCCAAGCAATCAATCCTCCTCCTTTTTAACTTATATACCTTTGTAAATATCAAGAGGACTTTGTGGGCGAAGGGTTAGGCTTGGGTTAAAGGTAGGTGGTTGGGTTAGTGGTTAGTGGTTAGTAGAAAAAGGACGAAAAGCGTAACAAGTGTCGGTTTTCGTAAGACTTTTTATTTTTGTGACTTTTATTTTGATGAAGCTATTATTCAAACAAAGTTATTTTTGATGAACTTGTTTGTTTATTTTCTTTTGCTTCATCATCAACACACATTTTTTTTTTTTGAAAAGTCATATGAAAAACCGGACTTGTTACTAAAACAAAGGGTTAAAAATGAAAAAGGGTTTTGGTGGGTAAAAGGATGTTTGGTTTGGGTTATGAAATGAAAAGGTTTAGGCTCAAAGGGGCTAACTAGGGGGATTTTGGGTAGGTGGTAAAAAAAAAATAATGGTGTAGAGAAAAAAAATTAGTCCTAATGCCTCCATCATTTACTTACTCGGGTTTAAGTTGGTAAGGACCGGGAATGTATCGTCATGGCAAGTTCTAGAGTCGTAAGAATCAAGCGGCTATTCACACAAGAAACGAAAAATGAGCATTTAATCTAATGATATGTAATTGTATGCTCAATAAAGGCTCAAAACTCACTTTTGTGAGAATGGATTTTTATGTGATCAAGTATATATAATCAAATTTTAACTAAGCTTGTCATGCCTTTTCATAATTTTCTTATGTTGGTTCTTTTTATCACGACGCTATCGGTTGTAAATTCGTAAAAATATAACCTTTTTAAAACTTGAAATTCCCAAGTTAAACCTAGACAAGTAAAAAAATGAAATTTTTTTTTTTTTTTTTTGAAAAAAATTTGGGGTGATTAGCGGTTCCAATAGAGTTTTGTGTAAGGCTTGTATTTAGGATTTGCAAGATTCAAGGTTTTAGCATCCCCCCCACACTTAAATTACACATTGTCCTCAATGTGTCCCAAAAATAAGTTTTTAGGTTGATTGAATGTGTAAAAGGTGTAAAAAGCAAAAATTTGTTGTTACTGGACACTGGACACGGCCCCGTGCCTGGTGGGCGCGACCCCGTGTTCAGGTGCCAGTGACGAAAACTTACAGAAGGTGGACACGGGGGCGTGTTGGGTGGACACGTCCCCGTGTCTGTCAAAGTCTGAAGAATTAAAACAAATAGCAGGTTCAGGGGAGTGGGCACGGGGGCGTGTCGGCTGGGCACGGCCCCGTGTGGACAATCTGCAAGGTTGAAAAACAGGTTTCTTTCTTTGGTTTTCCTGTCCCGGCTTTAGTAGTACTAATGCTTAGTACTCTAAGCCTCGTATGTACCTGTTTAATCAATAAACACCATACCACACCATAGCAAACATCCTAATTTTACCAAATTCAACATCCATGTCAAAGTTAAAAGAAAAAATAAATGCAGAAAATAAAAGAAGTTAGGGAAAGTAAATTGTTCAACACTTGGCACGCAGGCCTCAAATTGTTCAAGATGGAAAAAGTTAACCTGGGAAATCACCAATCAACCGCATCTTCCTCCGCTCCTCCCGCCTAATCCATGTCCTCATCATCATCATCATCATCATCATCATCATCATCCCCTCCATGGCCCTCAATGTGGTCCCGAATATATCCAATATCATCTTGGATATTGGATATGTTTCTCTCTATAGCTCCAACCCGGTGGTACGTGTTGCTCGCCATGTTGTAGGTGTTCCTGGTGCACATAAGGTTTTCCTGCAACAAATCATGCAAACTTTGGAAATTAGGAAAACCGCCCCCTGAGGAGGATTGGCCCGGATCACCTTGGGGATGGTACTGGTATTGATGATGTTGTGGAGCGTGGAGGACAAGTGCTTCTTGCGGGTTCCATGCATGACCTTGCATCCTTTGAAAGCTTACCGTCCCGTCTTCCGCCTCATAAAGTAGGTTCATTGAGCGGCAGATGTGTATATCTACCCTACCCGACCATGGGCTCCTTTCGAATGACCTAGGTATGCTGGTGAAGTGCTTGAAGAGACGGTACACCCATCCCCCAAAGAAGATAGGGGTTAGTGCACTATCAAGGCGGTTGTGATGCATGTTTCGGAGCATGAGGAACGGAACATCAAGGGGCCTGCGGGTGTGGATACAGTGGAGGACAACAAGATCTCTTAACCCAACGACGCCACTGCTATCATGCCTTTGGCTAAGAGAGTAGCTGAGGAGCCTATGGATGTATCTGTAGAGCGGATCCCTCAACTTCGTACTCTTAGTGCTGCTCGGATTGTAGTACCCTTCACCAATCTGAGCCCAAATGGCTTGGCATTCGTTCTCACCTATCTCTCGCATCCCTCCAGTGTTTTCCTCGTTTCCCGCGTCCTCTTCCGCATACAACCCGACAATCGATCCAAATTGTGCCATAAAGATCGAATACCTAGTTCCGCCACACCTGAACGCTACCCCATCATTGTCGAATGGTTCGCACCTTGAGTAGAATGTGAAGGTGCTATAGAATTCCAAAGTGCATTCGTGGACGGAACGGAGTCGAGTTGTTAAAGCGACTCTTAGTGGCCCTGTGACAAGGTTGTTGAAACGATCGATTTGATTCACCATAGTTAACAGTTCCGTGCATGCTTGCCTGGGGTATTCCTCTGGCCTTGTTTGAAGTATCTCGTATCTAGCCCTAGCATCGAGCTCATTGGCGTTAAATCTTGTGAACTTCCTAGCCATCTGAAAGAATACACCAAAAGTTAGCACGAAACAGAAGTATTTTCGGACAAAACTGCAAACAATGGGCTGGACACGACCCCGTGTCCAGGCGTCTGTTACTCAAAAATTCCATTTTTCGACCCGGTTTCGAAAACTTGAAAATTTTTGGTCCAATAGTTGCGGTTTCCCCCGAAAATGAAACCCTAAGTGTTGTTTTTCCCAAAATAACCCGTTTACCCATTCAATTTTATCTTTTTCGGTTCAAGAACAAGGGTTTGGGGTTTTTATGAGAAATCGGGCTAATCTATGAACAATACAAGTGGATTTACTTTCCATAGTACTAATCTAACTAAATGCAAATAGATCTAAGCAAAAATTTAAGGTTCGATCTGGATGAACTTCAAGAACCCTAGATTTTCCCCCAAATTTTTGGTGCTTTAACTACATGCAAGTAACTAATCTAACTACTAAAGATGTAAGAATCATACCTTGATGTTGTTAGAGTGATAGGAGACGTCGAAAATCTGCGAAAAATTGCCTGGAACCAGAGCTTTTTCGGGGAAACGGGGCGTGTGGAATGTTGTAACTGTTGTGAAAAAGAGGATATATCCCGTCTGCAGCGCAAACACGGCCCCGTGTCCAGCGGACACGGCCTCGTGCCGAGCAAAGTTTTGAATTTTTTTTTAGTGCTCGTGTGAGTGCCCTTTGTTTCCCATAAGCTTTGGTTAGAAAACTTACCGATTTAGACATCGTCCCGATCGTTCGTAACTTACCAGGTATGATGATGGTTTCATTCTTCTATCATTTGGAGCGAGATCTCCTCCTCTTCATCCTCAATGAATCCTTGATAGAGTTTCAGCCATTGGCCATTGACTTTGAATGGAGGCCCATTTCGAGATTTAATTTCTACTGCACCGTGTGGGAAAATATGGGTGATAGAAAAAGGTCCTGACCACCTAGACTTTAGTTTACCAGGAAATAATCAAAGACGTGAATTAAACAAAAGAACTAGATCTCCTACTCGAAATTCATTAGGTTTAATATGTTTGTCATGCAAATTTTTCATTCTTTCCTTATAAATTTCGGAGTTTGAGTATGCATAATTCCTAAGCTCGTCTAATTCATTTAATTGACAAAATTGATTTTTACCAGCAAATTCTAGATCTAAGTTTACATTTTTAATTGCCCAGTAGGCTTTGTGTGCAATTTCTACTGGCAAGTGACAACTTTTTCCATAGACTAGCTTATATGGGGTTGTACCTATTGTTATTTTATAAGCAATTCGAAAAGCCCATAAAGCATCATCTAATTTATCTGCCCATTCCTTTTTATTTATCCCTACGGTTTTTTCGAGTATTCGTTTTAAACCTCTATTAGTCACTTCGGCTTGTCCGTTTGTTTGAGGGTGATAGGCTGTTGAGACCCGGTGATAGACCCCATATCTTGTTAAAAAAATTTCAAGTTGATGGTTGCAAAAATGGGTACCTCTATCACTTATTAATGCTTTAGGTGCGCCAAAACGAGAGAATAGTTTTTTCAGAAATCTTACCACGACTCTTCCATCATTTGTTGGAAGTGCCTCGGCCTCGGCCCATTTAGACAAGTAATCCACTGCCACAAGTATATATTTGTTTCCTTTCGACGGTGGGAAAGGTCCCATAAAGTCGAGTCCCCACACATCAAAAATTTCACAAACAAGAATGCCATTTTGTGGCATTTCGTTTTTGGAAGAAATATTACCTGTTCTTTGGCAAGCATCACATGTTTTGACAAGACTTTGGGCGTCTTTGTAAATGGTTGGCCAACAAAATCCTGAATCAAATACCTTTCGTGCGGTACTAGCGGCACCATGATGCCCTCCGTATGGACCTTCATGACAAATGGCGGAGAATTCTTCGTGCTTCGCTACCATGTACGCATCGTCGGACGAGTTGGTCGGCACACATTTTGAAAAGATATGGATCTTCCCAAAAATAGTGTTTCACATTGGCAAAGAATTTTTTTCTTTGATGATGTGGCCAACCTTTTGCGACTATACCGCTAGCTAGGTAGTTAGCATAGTCGGCGTACCATGGTTCTTCCTTATATTCCACCATTTCCAGGGACTCGGTTGGAAATTTTTTGTTGATTTGCTCGTCCCTGGTTGCCTCCAAAGCTGAGTCTTCCAAGCGCAAAAGATGATCTGCTGTGGTATTTTCTGCTCCTCTTTTGTCTTTGATTTCAATATCAAATTCTTGGAGGAGTAGAATCCACCGAATCAAACGTGGTTTTGCGTCCTGCTTTTTGAAGAGATATCGAATGGCTGCATGATCTGTATAGACTATAGTTTTAGAAAGAACAAGATAAGAACGAAATTTATCAAAAGCAAATACCACAGCTAGTAATTCTTTTTCAGTTGTTGTGTAATTTTCTTGTGCATCGTTAAGTGTTTTACTAGCATAATAAATGGGGTGGAAATGCTTTTCTTTTCTTTGTCCCAAGACAGCTCCAACTGCAAAGTCGCTCGCATCACACATGATTTCGAAAGGAAATTTCCAATCAGGTGATATCATGATAGGTGCATTGACTAACATTTCCTTTAGGGTTAGAAATGCTTGATTGCAATCCTTGTCAAAGATGAAAGGGGCATCTTTTTCAAGTAATTTTATTAGAGGCCTTGAGATTTTAGAAAAGTCTTTGATAAACCGCCTATAGAATCCGGCATGCCCTAGGAAACTTCTGATAGCTCTTACGGAGAATGGGGGTGGTAATCTAGAAATGGTATCTATTTTGGCTCGATCCACCTCCATTCCTTCGCTTGAGATTTTGTGACCGAGTACTATTCCCTCTGTTACCATGAAATGGCATTTTTCCCAATTAAGGGCGAGGTTAGTTTCCTCACATCGGGATAGCATTCGTTCAAGGTTATCGAGGCATTGGTCGTATGAATCCCCAAAGATAGAAAAGTCATCCATGAAGACTTCCATTGTATTTTCTATCATGTCACGGAAAATGGCTACCATGCAACGTTGGAATGTTGCGGGGGCATTACATAGACCAAACGGCATGCGTCGATAAGCAAAAGTTCCATAGGGACATGTGAAAGTTGTCTTTTCTTGGTCTTCAGGTGCTATCGGGATTTGAAAGTAACCTGAAAAACCATCCAAGAAACAGTAAAATTTATGACCGGATAATCTTTCTAACATTTGATCAATGAAGGGTAAAGGAAAGTGATATTTTCTCGTTGCTTCATTTAATCGTCTATAATCTATACATACTCTCCATCCTGTGACGGTTCTTGTTGGTATTAATTCATTTTTTTCGTTGGTTATTACCGTCATACCTCCTTTCTTTGGAACTACTTGGACGGGACTCACCCAAGGGCTATCGGAGATAGGATAGATAAGTCCGGCGTCAAGTAATTTGATGACTTCGTTTTTAACCACTTCTTGAACATTTGGATTTACTCGACGTTGTGGTTGTATTACCGATTTGTAGTCATCATTCATTAAAATTTTGTGTGTGCACATGGAAGGGCTAATTCCTTTTATGTCTACAAGTTTCCAAGCTATTGCGTTTTTTTGTTTTTTCAAAAGACTAATTAATTTTTCTTTTTCTAAGCTATCTAATTTTGACGTAATAATTACAGGTAAATTACCATCTTTGTCTAGAAAAGCATATTCCAAACCTTTTGGAAGTTCTTTGAGCTCAAGTGGTGGGTCTTTAGGAGACTCCTTATTTGGTTGCTCATTTTGATCAAGAACTTTAAAAGTTTGTTCTATGGCGACCTCTTCTTCAACAAAGTGGTCAATCTCTTCACTTGTATTGGGTGGTTCATCTTCATCTTCAATTAGGGGGTCATTATTGCCGAATGGATATTTCATTGACAGCTCAAGATCGACACTTCTTTTAAATGCCCCTAATTGAAGAGGTAGATTGTTGAACTTCCGGTTTTTCAAAGCTTCGTGAGTTTTTACTAATGGTCGTCCCAACACTAGAGGAGCGTCATCGAGGATGACAAAGTCGGTCGGGATTACCATTTGATTTGTTTGAACCAATACATCCTCGACTACACCGATTGATTTTATTACTTTCCGATTGGATAGAAAAATGGGTATTTGAAGTGGAGAAAAATAACTAATACTTAATTTTTCGAAAATGTAGTTAGGCATTATGTTAACACAAAGATCTTTATCAATTGTGACATTAGTAATAAACGAATTTTGAAAGAAACATGGAACCGGTGTAATGTTAATTTCAAATGGGTCTTCTTTTATTAGCGAGGTTTGATCATTAGTTAACTTAACACTTACCGTTTCGTCAACTTTAGCGTTAGTGTTTAACTCTTTTAAAAACTTAGCATGAGTGGGTACTAAACAATGATTTTCAAAAGAAGGTGACAAGAGATTAATTTCTTCAAAATTAGACTCTTCTTGAATTTTAACATTGTCGGACTCACCTTTTTCGTTGTTTAGCTCATGTGTCGGCTTTTCACTTATTTGTTCTTCCATTTTCACACTTTCGGTTATCTCTTCCCTTTTTAATTCTTCTCTTGCGCGGGACTCCTCTTCCGTTGCGCGAGATTCTTTTATATAGCGATCGATAACTCTAAGGTGTTCTAATATCCTATCGGTCACTTCGGTTATAGAAAAAGAATCGGGATTTTCAAAGCTTGAATCCGGTTGTTCGATCCTTTAATACCCATATGAAGTAGATGGTTCACACCATTGTTCTTCATTGTAAGCATATGATGGATAAGGGTCGTAATTTTGTTCTTCATAATACTCATATGAGGTGGGTTGTTCACGCCATGGTTCCTCATAATAAGCATACGAAGGTGGTGGCTCATATCTTGGTTCCTCAAAGTATGAGTATGAAGGCTCATACCTTGGTTCATCAAAATATGAGTATGAGGGAGGAGGTTCATACCTTTGGTCTTCATAGGATGTGTATGAAGTCGATGGCTCGTACCTGGGTTCCTCATAGTAAGTGTATGAAATGGATGGTTGATATGAGTAGTTATATTTAACCGAGTGCGGATTTCTACAATTAGTGCAATAGTTACCCCTATAATCATCCTCCTCATAGGTGTAGTTGTAACCTCCTGAGTATTGATCCATAAGAATCACTCAGCAGACCACAACCAAGTCTCGAGATCAGAAAACAAAAATAAAAACGGAAACAGAGGCTGGACACGGCCCCGTGTTCAGTGGACACGGCCCCGTGTTCAGGATCTGTATCTGGGCGTTTTAATTGAATTTACTGATTTTGTTGAGCACGGGGCGTGTTCAGTGAGCACGGCCCGTGTTCAAGCTACTGTTACTGGGTGTTTTTATGAAAATGTGCAGCACGGCCCCGTGTTCAGTGAACACGGCCCCGTGTACAGGTTACTGTAAATGCAAATCTAAACTAAAATGCAGAAAAATGTGCACGCGTTTTAAAAAGGTTTTGATAAACTGATTAGGCCGTCGATTTTAAGCTTTCTTAAAATCCTTCTGTCCCCGGCAACGGCGCCAAAAACTTGATGGGTGTCAAGTGTTATATATATTAGGTGTATATTTTAAGCCCCTTTTAACACTTTTTTAGTAAAGTTTTAAATTTATAAAACACGATATTTACTAACACTAGACACTCATATGGGCAAGTGCACCCATCGTGAGCGTAGTATAGTGTTGGTAAGATACCGAAGTCTTCCAAGGACACAAGAGCTTTTAGTACCGGTTATCCTCAATGTCTAATCAAATCAAAAAGTTTAGAAAAATGTTTTAAACTAAGAAAAATAAAAACTAACTAAAAATGTTGAAAAAAAATAAAAGAAAAAACAGATAGACAAGATGAATCACTTGGTTCCGACTCGTATCTAGTGTAACCTTTGATTATTTCCGCACTTTAACACTTTTTAAGAGATTATCTTAGTTATTGTAGTAGGCCCCTCTTTTGAAGGTGACGTTACCCTCACCCCAGTAGTTTGAGTCAACAAGGATACAATCCTAAAAGGGTGGATTGTTGAAAGATAATTAATTAAGTTATTAATGCAAATTATGGTAGGCCCCTCTTTTGGAGGTGACATTATCCTCGACTAAGTAGTCTGAGTCAGCAGGGATACAGTCCTAAATAGCCGGCTTATAGTATTAATAGTAGTTAACTTATGAGGGGATCAAAGAGTTTGGACCCCCGCCATCCAATACCGTTAAGTATTGAAGGAGGTCCTACAAAATTTGACCCAGGTCCATTGCAGGACCTCTAAACGCTGAACAATGGCAAGACCTTTACCAAATCGTTCCCTTAACCCCTGACCAGGTAGCCAACATACCTCCGTATAGACCGTGGAGATATGAATGGTGAAAATCTTTTATTTTATATAGACAGTAAAATAATGTCAAGACACCACGGACAAACGATAAGGAAAGATCACCTTCAACATAAGAAACTAGTTATTAAAGTCATTAATACAAAACCAAGTAAAGAGTGCGAAAAGATTAAAAATAAAAAGTATTACACTAGACACTTTGTCTTCACCAAGTGATGTAAGAGACTTAGGCAAACATGGCCTTGATTGTCAAGAACTCTTACGATCAATCTTGGATCCCGAGCCGACTCACAAACTCTATGATGGACAATGGATGATGGTGTTATGGTGGTGGTGGATGGTGGGTGAAGTGTGAGAGAGGTGATGTGCCAAGGGATGGTTTGAGCTTGAGCCAAGCACTCCTATTTATAGGCTTAACAGAAGCTCGGGCACGGCCCCCGTGTCCGCTGAGCATGACCCCGTGTGCAGAAGAATCTTTGTACTATGAAGATTTGCCTGGATTGTACGAATCTTATAGTTGACCACGGCCCCGTGTCCGCTGAGCACAACCCCGTGTGCAGAAGAATCTTTGTACTATGAAGATTTGCCTGGATTGTGCGAATCTTATAGTTGACCACGGCCCCGTGTCCGCTGAGCACGACCCCATGTGCAGAAGAATCTTTGTACTATGAAGATTTGCCTGGATTGTGCGAATCTTTTAGTTGACCACGGCCCCGTGTCCGTTGAGCACGGCCCCGTGGTGGGCAATAGAAGCTTCTACCACTTTGTCTTTTCTGCTGACACTTGGGCACGCCCCCGTGCTGGCTGAGCACGGGGCGTGTTCAGTCTTCTGTTATCTTGTTTTGCTTGGGAAGATGCTGTTGTGGGGTCGGGCATGTCACGTCTTGTTCCTTTTCTTGTATTTATGTAAGATTTTGATGTCTTTTTGCTTCTTTTGTTAATTTGAGCTCATTTAATCCTGAAAATACAAAAGGAAGACAAAAGCACACTTTTTCCAACATTAGTACTAAAAAATGGTTAGTTTTATGCCACAATTGATGTAATTTATATGTTGAATTTTGCACACATCACCTATCATCAAAATCTCATCCAAAAACTTACTTGAATCTTGAAGGTATAAAGTTTATGTTTAAACCATACTCTTGATTCTTGGTTGTTCTTGATGATTTGAAGTTTCTCTTGAATCTTGGAATTTTTCACAAACTTGAAATCTAAAAAGAAATGGGTCTTGATACAAAATAAAAATGGTGATATATATATATGTCTGTGTATAACCGTACATATATATATATATATGTATGTGTATGAAATTTGAGCTTGATCTTTGGTAAATACTTGTTTAAGTTGTTGCTTGTTCTTGAATAATAGTTAAAATGCAAGTGGTTGATGATTTGTGCAAGATACGATAAATGATCAATTAAATCAGCAAATAAACATGAATAAATCACATGTTTGATGCATCTAAACTCATATGAAAAGATGATGATATGATAGTGTGCTTTAGACACTTGTACATAAGAATACATGTTGATTTAAAGCTCAAGAAATGATAAAAAATGACTGTATGACAAAAATGTTTTAGAACAGATTATAAACACTAATAATAACATTATTTGGTATATTATAATGGCATGAAACTTTGACATAGGTTTGATAGCTTTGCATGTTGTACGTATAGCTTAAAAAGTGGTAAAATATGTGAAATTTGAATGATTTATGTACTTTATGTGAGACCTGCACTATCATGAGTATAACTACTATTTTATTCGGTAAATAACATGGGTTATGTTAAAATATCAACTCATTTCGATTTGGGATGGTTAGGGTAACGTTTGATGCAAAACTATGCGGTAAAACGGTTAAATATCGGCTTTTCGGAGGATTTTTATAAAACTGTTTTAGATCAGTAAGTAAACTGATATTTTTGATATAAAAATAAGTATTTTAACTTATATTAAGTTTACTTGGTGTTTGGTTAGTCATACGTAACTTCCGACGCCCAAAAATGTTACCGAATCGCTAAAATAAGTGTTTTTCGACATACACTATAATGGGTTGTTCATGGGTAAATTTTATGTGTTACAGTGTGTTATGTGTTTTATAATATGTGTATGATGACATGATAATACTTGACAAGATTATGTGAGAGTCACCAATAAAATCATTCAAGTTGCAAAGTTTTTAATATATATATATATATATATATATGTGTGTGAACTCATATATATACAAATACACCAATATAATCAAAAATAATAACTTTTTGAGAAAAATCTCAAAGTTATGTGAAAATTCTAAGTATCGGAGAAACTTATGTATTTTGTGGGTTTTTGATTATTAAATCATTCTTATTTAATTTAGGACGAATAAACAATTTGAGGGATTGTGTTAACATATAAAAACGCACCCAAAGGTGAGTACATAGATCCCCTCTTTTTACATGTTTTGTGGTAACTATGTGACTACATAGTTCCCTTATTTTACTGTTTTTGATTGTTTTGGGGTGATTCATATGTATCAAAATGATTTCGATATTTTAACAATGATTTCAAAAACGATTAAGATGGTTTATGCTAAATTAATAACTATTTCGACAATGTGAACGAACTTGTTGGTTGTAGTTACATAACGAACGACATTCATTAATTTTGGCCGAACCGACTAGTATTAGGTTATGGCACCATAGGATCTGACAAGTCCCGTTATCAGACTGCACCCAGGGTTATGTGTGGGTTAGGTGGGTAACAACTGAATCTGTGATTGTTAACTTACCCTTTGGTGGTTTGTTAATGCGAGAAGCGAGATAGTCGAGTCACGAAGGTTTGAATGTTGTAAGCGAGACGACCAAAAGTAGTTTTCACAATTAAAACGAGAACGATTTGAACGAGAACGATTTGAATGATTGAACGATTTTGAAAGACTTGGAACGATTTGAACGATTTAAACAAATGAATGATGGTCTATTACATGAACGAGTTAAACAATTTAAACGAGTTAACGATTTTGAAATGATGTCACCTAACGATGTTTTTGAAAGGATAAAACCATACGAGTTCTATTAACGAGTTAATACGAGATGTTTTGCAATTTGGTTTACTAAAACAAATGCTTTTGGGTTAACAATCATGGCTACGAGGTCTTATAAATTATAACCCGCTTGATTTAAGTTGGTTAATTATGTTGCAATACTATACTCTTTTCAAAACAAGGTCTTTAATAAGGTATTGTAACATGTAAACTAGCCATGAATCCGATACTCTTATAAAACCTATGTACTCGCCAGCATTTCTTTGCTGACTTTGTTTTTACATATGTTTCAGGTGATTTTGCTTGATGTTGATTGCTAGGATGCATAAGTCACATAGGATCTGGACGAGGCCTTAGTGACATAATAACAATGATAGTCGATATATAACCTGTATGTTTCATGCTAAAACAATGTAAATTACTTAATGAATAGATAAAATGAAACTCTTTTGTATCCATGGTTGTGAAACAATAATTCTGTTATTACACTCCCCGACGTTTCCGCCACGATTTGTTGTTTTACGTGGTCGGGGTGTGACAGTTGACTGAGTTGACCGAGTTAACTGAGTTGGCCAGCTCAGTTGACTGAGTTTGACCGAGTCAACTCGGTTTGACCGAGTTGACCTGAATCGAGCTGACGTTGACCATCCTTGACCCGAACCTGCTGAACTTTGACCAAGTTTGACCAGACCCGTAATGTTGACCCGAACCACAGTGGAACCAGATCTGCCCTGAACGACACCCGAATAGGTACCCGAGCCTGATGTTGAACCGAAATCAAATGTTGAGCATGAATCTTACCCGAGAAGACCCGAACCTGAACCGCGTTGAATCCCCAACTCGAAATCCAAACAACATGAACCAAGTGACTCTTAAACGAAACCCGACGGCGAGTCACCTCCGTCGCCGTCGTCGCTGCTTGAACCACTGCCGGCTCCTCCACCACTTCCGCCGTAAGCGGCGGCGCCGCTGCCTCTCCACCACATCTCTCTCTCTCTCTCTCGTCTCTGTCTTCGTCGCCGCACCACCACCGGACGGTGGTGGTGGTCTTCCGTTTTGTTGATCGAAGGGGGGGGGGGGTTTATAACAAGTAGGCAGGTTGTGGGTGGTGTGACCGGCCGCTCCGGCAGCCGGCTTCCCTTGTGTCGCCAGAAGTGAAACGAGAGGGGAAATGAGAAGCATGTATTGTGAAGTGCTCTATTTTGTGGGAAAAAATGAAGTTTCATTTGATGTTGCAGGTATAATCGAGAGGAAGGAGCAGATTAATATGTTTCTGCATCTTTTGTTTGTGTGTGTGTGTATTGAGTGATGGAGAGGATAAGGATCTTATTTAGAAGTCTTGTAAGATTTTGTAAATCTTGTTGGGATTTTCTAAATCTTGTAGATATTTTATATAGATTTTGTAAGATTTTATAAGATCTATATAAGATTTTTAAGGAAAAGGGTCTAATATTTTATGTGCAGGTTTAGGCTTGTGGGTTTTGGGCTTCGGCCCAGGGCCCACAAGCCCATCTCATGTGTAAGTGGCCCGTAATTCCTACGAGACCCGATATCGTAGCCCAAACTCCATAGAATAAATTTTTTAAAATTAAAAGGCGTATAATAGTGGCGTTGTCAGTATTTTGTACGGTATCAGTTCGTTGTCGTTTGATGTTCTGCAGATTCCACGCGAATCTTCATACGCGTACTGTAAAGTCGGATAAACGTTCCTAGGCACTCCAAAGGCCTAATTAAGTTAATTTGTGCTGTAAACACTATTTATTATTGCGTTAATCACCTGTTAATCACGTAAATAAAGAGCCGTAAATTACCGGTTATCACAGTTGGCACCTGGTATAAGATCAAAATGAAACTCAACTTGACGTGCGGGAGGTAAACCAGGCAGTTCTTCAGGAAACACCTCAAGATAATCTCGAACAATATGGATATCTTGGATACTCTTGCTCTTGCCTTTCTCCTCTACGACATGTGCCAAGAAGGCCACATAGTTCTTTCATAGGTATTTTTGGGCTTGAGTACATATCTTGAGTTTCAAGCTACTCGAGGGTTTCTCTCCACGAACCTCTAAGACTTCACCAGACGAAAGAGGTATATGAACAACCTTGTCGAAACAAACCACTTTGGTATGATGCTTGGTTAACCAATCCATTCCTATGATGATGTCGAAACTTCCAAGTTACATAGGATTGAGGTTAAGGGGAAAAAGGTGGTTATCAAGGATTAATTGGCAATCACGAATGACAGAATCAAGTACAAGGGGTCCACCACTAGCAATTTCCACTGTTAAGGGCTTTCCTAGTTTAGTTCTAGGCATCAAAAGCAAAGGTTAAAAGGCTAGAGATACAAAACTTCTGTCGGCACCATAACCAAAAAGAACAGAAGCAGGTTGATGGTTAACAAGGAACGTACAATGACTTCGTTATCAGCATGAGACTCGTTGGCATTAATGTTGAATGCGCGTCCTCGAGCTGGATTTGCATTCGTGTTCACAAGCTTTGGGGAGTTGTTCCTGAAGTGACCCATCTCGCCATAGTTGTAGCAAGAACCAAATGGGAATGGAGGTCTAGCAGGGTTTCCTTGAGGTTGAACGAGATTCTGTGCAGCTTGGTTTGGAGCAGATCGACAAATATTGGCCATGTGGCCAAGTTTTCCACATGATGTATACTGACGACATACTAGGTGACCTTGATGATGACCATTGGACCGGTTGCACAATAGTGCAGTACCAGCATACGGTTTCCTGGTAGGAGGTTGTGCTGGCTGGTTTGGTGTGTTCTGATTCGGTTGAGCAACAACCACAAATTTCTAGGAAGCCTTGCGCTTCCTTGACTTCTTGGAAGGCTCGACTTTGTTCTTCTTTTCTTTCTCTTGGGTGGTCTTAGCCGCTTGTTTCTTATCGCCCTTTCGAAACAGTTTACTCTTCTTGAACTGAGACCCAGTCAGGGTAGCAGCCAATTCGATCGCCTGACGAACAGTGGTAGGGTTACTACCAGTAACAATGTCTTGAACGGGGTCAGGCAGACCATCGATGTACCTCTCAATCGCTTTATCCAACGGGGTGACCATGGTGGGACACATCAAGCTCAATTCTTCGTATCGGTCCGTGTAGACACGGTGCTCTCCACTATCTTGCTTAAGATTGTGGAATTCATTTTCCAGTGCCTATTTTTCATGACGAGGACAAAATTCCTTCATCATTAAAAATCGAAGCTCTTCCCATGTTTGAGCCATTGCCATGTCAGCACCCCTATCTCTCATCACACCATTCCACCATGTAAGAGCCCTTTTCTGAAACACACTCGATGCAAAGTCAACCATTCACTCGTTTGGGCATTGAACGTGTCGAAACGTGCTTTTGAGACTCTCGAACAACTGTAGGAGCCCAGTAGCTCCTTTAGACCCTGTAAACTTGAGTGGTTTAGCGGAATTGAATTGTTTGTAATTGCACCGAGTGGGTGCATTGTTATTGTTGTTGTTGTTCGCTTGATTTAACAGGGTTACTAGGTCCGGGAGTACTGCAGCGATTTGTTGAGCAATCATAGCCGCCATGTCGGCATCTTGATTTACATTACGTCGAGGAGGCATTCTAAAAGAGAAGGAAACATGACAAAATGTGTGAGATTGACATTGGAAAATCAAAAGTGGTATTTAAAATATCGATGAAACATAAGAAAGGTGGTCATTATTTGTTACTTAAAACAAACAAATGACACACGGTGACTAATAAAAGTAAATGGGTCTTTATAATGTATCACGAAGACATGTTTTAGCCTATAAGTTGACACTCACCCCAAGAGTTCCCAGGTAAGAGTGGCTGGTCCGATAATGTGGATTTGTACAAACACTCTAGCCTTAGACATAAAACTCGAGGTACAAGAACCCACCCTTCCAGATTGCACGTGTTCACATTATAAAAACCCAAACTTTGATGAGATTTTGAAAATTTTGAAGACACGAGGCCTAAAAACAAATCATCTAAGGAAAGATGATTGATTTTCAAAACGGATTTGAAATTTGTGTACTTGTTCTGGTAATCACCTAAGGATAGGTGATGATATTGTTTTAAGATCTAAACACAAGATAACTTGTGTTAGGGTCCTAGAAAGGTTATAGTCTAGGTCAAAGTATTACTAATAACCTAATTCCCTATAACCATGGCTCTGATACCAATCTTTCCTGTAACACCCCGACCATGTAAAACAACAAACTGCAGCGAAAATGTCAGGGAGTCACGTCACTAGATACATTGTTTCACAACACATGGCATTTAAAGTTGTGTTTTATGTATTAAATATGTCACACCCTCAGAATCCCCAAGCGGAGTACCCGCGAGGCATGTGACTGACCAGGATCATACCACCAATCATACTGACCATTTAGTAAAGTAAAGTAAAACCATCGCAAACAAAGCGTTTAGTGTTCACAAAACCAAAGTCCAAAACCAAGTTTAAAAGTTAGTGGAAGCATAAAGTTGGAAAACCCATTAAATAAATGAAAAGTCATAATATTTAATAGTATGAATCCAACGGTTGATTCCTAACCACAACGCCCACTCCTCGTGCAAGCTCCATTTATGTACCTAACGACCTGCAAAGCATGTAGTAACGTATCAACAAAAATGTTGGCGAGTTCACAGTTGGTTGTCCGTTTTAATGTTGTTCCAAAATCATAAGTTGTTAAGTTCCTTATTATTTATAAAAAATGCCATGGGGAGCTACCCCACTGTTCTTAAACCACTAGACCCATTACCATATCGACTACTGACTTAAGTTATGTTGAGTGCCCCAAGTCAATGCCTATCATTGACGAAGTGCCCAAGTATATTAGTCCACGCCCGTCTTCTGCGGCACGGTGTGAGGCTTGTCAAACCTAATAGTGCTATTTAACTAATAACCCGTTCGCCATTGGCCCGACGATTAAGTCAATATAAAATATGGGGAACTTAAAGATTGAGTTGTTGTCTAGTAATCTAAATACATGAATTATAAAAGGTTATTGTCCTACCCAAGAAGGACGGTAGTACGTATTCTACCCAAGGAGAATACGCAGGTTACATCCCACCCAAGGGGGATAGTTGTTGTTTAACCCATTCCCAAACCCCCGGGAATCCCATGCTTTGAAGAAAAGTGTGAACTCACCTTTGATTGCTCGGTTGGTCTCTTAAAATGGTTAGGAGTCAAGGTAGGTCAATCAAGTCCTAATACAATTACCATTTAGTTTATTAGTGTGTTCAAGTAAGGCACAAAGCTCCTAGACGTATCTAACACGTACAATGCACTCACGTTGACAACTTACGTACATACACATATTCCACATATAATTACTCATGATCAAGCACACAATAATTCTCATGACACTTTCGTTGACATTAAACAAGTTTGATCATTCTCAGATAACATAAATAACCTTTAGATACGCAAATAACAAATTATAACGTTTCAGCTTTTACGTCCAGTACTGGGCTGTTTTCGGGTATTTTTATAAAATAGTTATCTTATTCCAAAAACTCTAAATAATTTTCAAAACGTTTTAAATGGTCCACATCACCTTGTGTAAAAATCTCAAGACCTAACTCATTATGAATTATTTACTAAAAATCATCTAATAGGCTGCAGTCAGATTCGTCGCTTTCTGACTACAGTCCACGGAAAAATTCATCGTCTGACCGAATGGCAAAATTCTAGTGGGAGATTTTTGACAACACTAGTGCCCAGCTACTGTACGAATTTCACAATCTAATTCTATCCGGATTACACGTTATAACGAAAAGCGTAATATGAATTTTCTGCAGAAAAAACGCAGCTTTTGCTGCTGTGTAAAACGGCTCTTTAAAAATAGAAAACCACCTCAGAAAAATGTGATTCTGATGCCATTTGAAGCGTTTTTCGAAAAAGCATGATTTAGACTTCAGAAAATCAGCTTTATGATATATAACGACCCGTTTACAGCCAACTGAAGTTGGATGTAAATGTTAATCAGCTTTATATTTTTCGCATAAACATTACTAAAACTTGTTTCCGGGTTTCTTTACCGTGTTTTACCGTCATATAACACCTCTACAATATTCATGGCAGTTCATAGATGTTTCATATGAGATTTAGCATACAATAACATCAATCTTATAAAGCATGACAACCCAAATCTAACTACGCATGCCCAAACTCTACTAAACCGTAACACAAATCCTCATATATGTTTTTCATAGTTTCTAGACTACCAATTAGCATCATATCATCAGGTTCATCACAACAATTACCAATGCAGCCATGAAACCACCAAACTTAAAATCAAAACAACATAGAATACTAACCAACAGAAAGATACGAGGAAGATATAAAGCCTGAGTGGAGGAGAGCACCGAGAGATGGAGGTCACGACTGGGGGGGTGTCTGCCTTCACTGTCGTCGCACATACACAAGGAGGGACTAGGGTTTCTTTTATTTTTTTTTGTTCTCATGCAATACGTATATATCAATTTGAGGGGTGTTTGGGCATGGTGTCGCAAGGGGGAAGAGGGGTGGGTTGGGCTGGTTCATTTTTAGGCCAAAGGTGTTAGGATCGGAGGCTCTCATGATAGTGTTTGTTTGTTTAAAATGAATGAACAATGAATATGAAAACATGTTAGGTGCAGCGGAAATGAAAACAAACTTTGTAAACACAATCAAAGGAGAAAATAGTTTGATAAACAATTGCTTCATAGAGTCAAAAGATTACAAATCAAAGCAAAAGATTACAGTCATGCTTACAAACTATACTCCCCCTTAGCCTGATGCCCCAAGGTTGGTTGCACACAAGATGAAAGGATTAGACATGAGGAGAAGAACTTGCTCAGTCAATCAAATGTAACAGTACAGGGTACTGTTACATTTATAGGCAAACCAAACCACTGAGGTATCTCAGCTGACGTCACCATGAAAGCGACGTCTAACAGCCTAACAACCTGTATCTACTGACCTTACACAAACACTGCTAACCTAACCACTGACTATACATAAAACAGATATTTCACTAAATAGATGCTTTCTCTTTATGTCAGTGCTTTCCTCAAGGTTGATCAGTCCTTGACTGGGCAGTGCTTTATCATTAGTAGATAGGACCAGCAGTGTTGGAAATTTCAGGGTTTTCATCAGCAGTTGAACGGACAGTAGCAGTTGAATATGAGCAGCAGATAGAGACCATCAGTTGTTATAAATCACTTTCAAGGGGAGAGCAAAGTGTAAACTGCTGCTTATTGTGAATCCTCTGTTGTGACCTGGTTTTGGCTTTACATTATCTGTTCCTCTGGTAGGGTTCAATCCCAACAATCTCCCCCTGGAACAGATAATGCCAAAACCTTTCATTATTCAGGACCTTTATTGCTCATCAAGAGTGCCTTAGCTTATTCTTTGAATTCAGCTTCAAATTCCTTTGCACTCTGGTCATCTTCATCCCTGCACAGTGTAAGCTCAAGGAGATCTAGTTGATCTTCAACACCCAGGCCTAGTGCTTGATTCCTTGATATATGCCTCACTTCTCCATTGGTTCTGACCAAGGTCAATACGTGGGTCTTTTGATCAGACATCCACTTTAGTATTTTTAAACCAAATGGGTTTCTCGGGAGAGATTTATTTCCTGATGAGCTGGATGCATTTGGCCTTGAGAAAAACTGTAAAGCAGTATCTTGAACTTCAAACATTCTTTTAAAAGCTTCTTCTATGACTTTGTTTGCTGCAGCTATATCTTCTGCAACTTCTTTGTCAAGCAGCTCTTGTTTCTGTTGTTGATCAAGCTCACTGTCTGTGATATCTGCTGATGATGGTTTGCTTACTACTTTGACCCTTTTTGCAAGGTCTTGTAGTTTTGCTAAGTTTTCTTTATCTGAAGCCAATTTCTTGGTAGCTTCTTCAATCAGATCATCTTCTTTGAGCCTTTCTTTTTCAACAGTCAGCATTTCCTTCCTTTCTTTTCTCAACCTTGTAACAAAGGCTTCTGCTGTGCTGATCTGTGTTTCAAAGGTCTTGACCTGTTCCTTTAGCTTTTTGTAGTCAGACTTTTTAGGAGTGCCCCTCCTTTTCCTAAGTCTTTCATAAGCTTCGTCTGTTTGCTGCTTGGTCCATTTTGCTATGGCACTTGCAGAATCCACTCTTGCATCTACCAACTCCTGCTTCTTTCTCTTGTATTCAGAAATAAGATCAGCTATGAGCTTCATGTATTTATTCCAATTTGGAGCTGTCTTCTTCTTTCTTGGATCATTATTAACCTTTTCAATCCTTTTTGCCTCATGCTTTAATGCAATTATTGGCCAATCTTTGAAATCTGTTTCTTCAGCAGGATAGAACTTCTCTTTCATTATGTATGCAAGATATTCCTTCCTCAATTCATTTCGTTGATCTGCTTCAGGAGATATGCTTGACATTTCCTTGTTCAAATCACTTGCATATTCTTTTATTTGTTTAACCTTGTTGAGCAGGAATTCTCTTCTTTTCAAGATAGCTTCATTGCCTTGATTCTTGCATTCAATTTTGGCTCTTATCCTTGCTTGTCTTACTTTCATTTCAAGATATTCATCCATGTCTTCTGGAATTATGAAACCTATGAGAGAAGGAAATCTCCTTTTTGAAGGATCATCTTCAGTGTAAAATTGTTTCATCTCATTTTTCACAGCTTCTAATTCCAGTGGATTCTTAGCAGCAACAGGATCATACTTTTCATCAGTGTCCTGAGTTGTTTCTCTTTTTCGTTTGTAAAGCTTAGGAGGTTGTGATGCAAGACTGGTGGAAACAGTGGAAGATGACTGACTAACGGCTATTGAAACAACTGGTGTCTCAACATCTGTTGTCATTACAACTGCTGATATGTCAGCAGTTGTCTTCTGCTTTTGAGCAGGGGATGGAAGTGGTGAGGTAATTTTTGATGGTGGTGATGGTGGTGGTGAATCATCATCTGATATGAGATTCCTTCTCCTTTTTAATGAAGAAGGAGCAGATGATGTTTTGGGTGGAGCAGTGGTGGTAGATTGGATAGCAGTGGTTTATGGCAGTGATTGACTGACAGTGGTTGAAACAACTGGTGTTTCAATCACTGTTGTCATTACAACAGATGTTGTAACATCTGTTGTCTTCTGTTTTATGACAGGAGGCAGTGGTGGTGGTATGATTGTAGATGATGATGGTGGAGCAGTAGTTGTGGTGGTGTGTGGTAGGGTGGTGTGTGTTGATGTCATGGCAGCTGTTTGGCTACTGACAGCAGTTTTTGTAACTGCTGCTGTATCAGCTGTTTGGCTAACAGGTTTTGAGTCCTGCTTTTCTTTTTCTTTTTCTTTTTCAGGCTCAATATGAAGGCCATGTTCTATTCCCTTCTTCTTCATTTGCTTCATTATCTCCCCCTTTTTGGCATTATCTGCAAGGGGGTCATCAAAGAATAGTAAAGTTGAAGGAGCCTTTCCAGTGGTAGTTTAGATACTGGCCTTAATAGCCTTGATATCTGCTTGAGCATCCTTGAACCTGGATTCCACCATGTTGGTCAGCAGTTGTACCTGAATAGCGTGCTTTTGATCAGCCATTTGTTGCTGTTTTTCAAGCATGGGTTGGAAGGTATTCCAAAGCTCATTTGCAGCAGGTGCTTGTTGTGGAGCAGGTGCTTGAGCAGGAACAGCATTGGATTGTGCTTTCTGAGCTTTTAAAATCTCTTGCACCATCTCTTTTATTTCAGAAACTGATTCTTCAAGTTTTTCTACTCTGCCCGTCAATTCCTGATATCTTGAATCATCACCCATTTTACTGGGATCATCTGAATCCCCACTTGTAGTGGTTATATCAATATTTGACTTAGGAACTGAGTCCCAAAAATCACCTATTGATGCCCCTTTTTCTTGGTACTGGGGACTTCTTTCTTCAGCACTTGATAAACCTTTGATGGTACCAGTGGTTAGATTTAACTCACTGGTGGTTATCGAAGTTGCCATGGAAGAAATTGCCTTCAAGGGAGTCTTACTTATGAAACAACTGTCCAACTGAGGATATGTTGATCCACCAGTTGTAGTTGCTGCTCCACTTGAACTACCACCGAGAGTTACTTGTAACTCAGGGGGTGTAACCTCCTCAATTGTTGCTGGGATAGCAGGAGTAGTAGCATCAGACCCAGTCACCTGTGGGGGTATACTCTCAGTGACAGGTGATAGAGAGGAACTGGTTTGTGTCTGAGCTATAGCAGTTGCATGCAACAAAGGTAGCATGGAATGTGGCATTATTATTGGTGAGGGGATGGGAGTTGAAAGAGACATGTCCTTGGGATCAGGACTGAGGAAGATGGATCCAAGTGGATTCAGAGCTTCATATTGTGGTGTCCCTGTGTTTACAACCTGATCCTTTTGTGAGGATGCAGGAGGAGTTTTAGGCATGGGTTGAGATCTTTCTTCCAACTGCTGTGAGGAAGTAGCAGCAGTGGTTTGTGGTGACTTTTGTGTTGTCACAGGCATTTCCTCTGGGATCTCATCTTCCAGAGTTGCCTTTGTTTTGGGTTTGGTGGGTTTTCTGGATGTTTTTCTTTTGGTCTTTTTGGTTATGTCAGGTGTGGGTTTCAAAGCAGTGGTTGTGCTGCTATGATCACCTGGAGCAGTGGGCTCAGCAGCTGATACCTGAGGAGCAGTTGTAACCGCTAAAATCTGCTCAGGTACTCCTGCTTTTGTTTTTATTGGTGCCATCATCCTTGAAAATGTTTCTTTTGTTAAGCTTTTTATTTGACAATGAACACCTTGTTTTAGCAAATTTAAACTTTCCTTTTCAAATTTTTGTTCAAAATAGTAACTCAAAAATCTTGGAAAAAGTAAAAATACTTTACTTTCAACGTTTTTCACCATGTCATTGAAAATCTCTTGGGAGTAGTTGTAGTCCTTATTATTCAAAATAGCGTAACCCAGGCATTGAATTTTCAATGGTATTTCGTTAAAAGATGTTGTTTTATTCGAAGCACACATCAGAAGTGTGTGAAATAAAAATCTTGGAGCAGAAGGAAAATAACCTTTTTGTAAGGTATCAACCTTTGATTGTTCTGCATACCCCCTGTTTTCAAAATCAGTTTTCATCTCGGCTTTCTCAAAAGAGAGTTTACCTTCCTGATCGTTGAGATTAAAGACTTTGGAGATCGACTGTGGGGTTATTTGAACTGCTTTACCCTGTATTGAGGAGTTAATGGCGATGACTTTTCCGTCTTGTTTTTCAAGCGACGCCTTTTTCCAAAACTCTCTCTGGGTTTGTAGATAGATGGGAGCATTTGCTGTCAACAAAGTTTTGTACTTTGATGCAGATAATGTCTCAATGATGGTGTCAAAGGTGTGATTATCAGTAGGTTTTGTGAGTAAACCCAGATAGTTATGAGATTGTTTGAATGGTATTTCGATGGGTTCTTCGGCCGTTTGAGCGACCTCTTTAGAAGGTGATGGTGATTTAGATTTTGATTTTGTCATTTTTGCGGAGAAGAACGAAGGAGAATTTTGGAGATTTTGAGAAGAAGGGTTGGAAACTGCTATGAGAAGAGAATTTTGGAATTCAATTCGACAGTGTAAAACCCTGTTTGGGGTTTAGGGCAGGGTTTTATTTGAAAAAAAAATGATCGCTGATGTGGCAGCGGTTATTAAGATCTGAGGGCTAAAAACTGACCACGTGTCAAACACTGATGAGACGGATGAAGTATGTAGAACAGTTGTTTTAAGACCCACTGACGTATCAAGCATCAGTGGTTACAACGGTAAAAATTATGGGCAGTGGATGATTTTTACTATCAGTGGATAGCATATCAGTGGATAAGACCCTGATTTTGAGCATCAGTGCTTTTCAAGAAAATGAGGGATCAGTGGTTAACTTTCAGCAGTGGACAGTGTTTAGAGATCAGACGTTGGAACAAAACAGTGGTTAGGGTAAATGGTACAATTCTGAAGGACAGGTGTTTCAGCAACAGTTTTGAAGATTTTCATTCAAGGTTTTGCCGCATGTCAATTTTGAAAGACAGTGGTTTAGTACCCCAGATGATGAAAACTTTTTACCAAGGCAACTCATTTTCGTTTAATATTCAATTAACACATGAGTACCTTAGTAATTTAAGCACAGTTTGCAATCAACCTTTGATAAAAATTTAGGAGCAAGCCTGAGTATGACATGATCATGACATATGTACCATTTCCTTTTGACCCAATTATGAGGACACTAATACCATCAAAAAATAAGGCATTACATCCTGATAGGAGCTGAAACTATTGCCAACAAAAAACAAGCATAAGTTCCAAATATATTATTCCAAAAAAAATGAATAATATATCCTGGTTATTTGAGAAAATCCTAAAAAAAAATGGTTAAGGATTTTCTAAGAACAGCATAAAAAAGGATCTGGTGTATTTTCAAAAGAAAACATAATCATATCATTCTCAAGTTATTGGAAATGGTCAGTGGTTTGAAATATTGAAAACATTTTGACCACTGTTAAGGACCATTTGATTTTCAGTTGATTGCAAACATGGTTCTCTTTTGAAGTTCATTCACTGGAATCAAAACCTTTTCATGAATCAGATGAATGCACACAGTTGCATAATGACCATTTTTACCCTAAACTTTGACTCATAAGTGTTTTATGTTTATACTCTTTTCTTTTGACATCAAAAATTTGAGATAAACACACTTCAGAGTTTTTGTAAATGTTAGTCCAGAATCACTTTGCAGTAATGTTTTGAGAGACTTGGTCATGTTTTCATAACTTTTTCAACCAATCTCACACTACATATGATACGGACTCTGTTGACCCTTGATTTTCTTAATGTGTTATTTACAAAGTTGATTTGTTCCTTTCGAGAATCTCAACTTGTTTTCAACACATAAGATCTGAATGACTAAAGTTATGATTTCCCTCTTTTTGTATTAGCAAAACATCAATATTTTTATGAACATGTGTTTTGTTAATTCTGAGGTTCAGACTTTAGTATTTATGAAAAACATCACAAAATTACACATCAACAATTGAAATTAATTTAGAAAATAGGAAGTAATCTCATAGTTTAACAGATATTTATTTCAGATCTAGAAACCATGAGTGTTTTGTGCATAAATTCACTTGTTGTGTGAAATTTTGTGTGTCGTATGACATCTTGGTTGAATTACAGAGTTTTTGATTAACCACTTTGAACATGATTTGTTCGGTACTCTGTTTTTCAACAAAAATACAACCAACCTTAGTATCAATGAATTTTGAGCCGAACTGTTATGTCAAATTGATTGTTAGATCGAATTTGACTGTCCAGGCTCTGATACCAATTGTTAGGATCGGAGGCTCTCATGATAGTGTTTGTTTGTTTAAAATGAATGAACAATGAATATGAAAACATGTTAGGTGCAGCGGAAATGAAAACAAACTTTGTAAACACAATCAAAGGAGAAAATAGTTTGATAAACAATTGCTTCATAGAGTCAAAAGATTACAAATCAAAGCAAAAGATTACAGTCATGCTTACAAACTATACTCCCCCTTAGCCTGATGCCCCAAGGTTGGTTGCACACAAGATGAAAGGATTAGACATGAGGAGAAGAACTCGCTCAGTCAATCAAATGTAACAGTACAGGGTACTGTTACATTTATAGGCAAACCAAACCACTGAGGTATCTCAGCTGACGTCACCATGAAAGCGACGTCTAACAGCCTAACAACCTGTATCTACTGACCTTACACAAACACTGCTAACCTAACCACTGACTATACATAAAACAGATATTTCACTAAACAGCTGCTTTCTCTTTATGTCAGTGCTTTCCTCAAGGTTGATCAGTCCTTGACTGGGCAGTGCTTTATCATCAGTAGATAGGACCAACAGTGTTGGAAATTTCAGGGTTTTCATCAGCAGTTGAACGGACAGCAGCAGTTGAATATGAGCAGCAGATAGAGACCATCAGTTGTTATAAATCACTTTCAAGGGGAGAGCAAAGTGTAAACTGCTGCTTATTGTGAATCCTCTGTTGTGACCTGGTTTTGGCTTTACATTATCTGTTCCTCTGGTAGGGTTCAATCCCAACAAAAGGGGTGGGTTCGGTTTGGGTTTTTAAGGTAGCTGTTTCATGAGTCTCGCAAAATAATTAATCAAGATGTTTCGTTTTCTAGTTCGGTTTCTAATTCATTCATATTACACATTACCAAGCCCACAACTAAACAATTATAATCAAACACCATAATCTTTTCATATAATGCACACGTAGTTACAATGCAAGACAATCATAAAAGGAGCTAGTACATAGAGAAAGACTCCGCAAACTACGAGTTGTCACATCATCCCCAAGTTGAAAGAAATTTCGTCCCGAAATTTAGCACGTAGTCACTGAGGAAGCTAGTTGTGTTGTGCGTTTTACTGGGGTATCACATCATCCCCCTGTTGGTTTGGAATTTCGTCCCGAAATTCCGAAGTAGCTTCAGTACTGGACTCACCTTTCTTAAACAACTGGGGGTACTTACATTTCATCTGGTCCTCTCGTTCCCAAGTGAACTCTGGGCCACGACGGGAGTTCCAATGAACTCGAACAATAGGTATCTTGGTTCATTTAAGAGTCTTGATTTCCCGATCCATAATTTCCACCTGTTCCTCGACGAAGCATAGCTGGTCGTTGATAGTGAGTTTCTTGAAAGGAACAATGAGGGTCTCATCTGACAGTCACTTCTTCAGATTCGACACGTGAAATACGTTGTGAACACCACCGAGCGCTTCGGGTAAATTCAGTCTGTACGCCACCTTGCCGATTTTCTCAGTGCCCACTCAGTCTGCCCATCCTTTTGCGGGTGATAGGCAGGGCTCATGTTTTGACGGGAGATAAAGAATTTGCGCATCGTGTGGTGGAAGTTGGCACTCCGTGCCTAGCGATTACTTCCTTCGAATAGACGTCTGCTAGTGTAGGAAAGTTGTCGGATTCCCTAATTGTCAGAAAGTGTGCAGACTTGGTCAGTCGACCATGGAAATCCAGGGAAATTTGCTCCCATTTCCATTTTGGGATCTTTGGTTGTTGCAGTAGTCCTGA
Source organism: Helianthus tuberosus (assembly GCA_030545235.1). Lineage (NCBI taxonomy): Eukaryota > Viridiplantae > Streptophyta > Magnoliopsida > Asterales > Asteraceae > Helianthus > Helianthus tuberosus. Next base: position 82,896,838 of record CM060354.1, read on the forward strand.
TGGCTTCTGATATGCAGCCTTAACCCTAGCATAGGTCCCTATGTTAGCTTTCATGTGGGGCCACCAGTATAGAGTTTTGAGATCCTGGTTCATCTGGTCAGAATCAGGATTCAACTTTAAGGTTCTCTTCCTTCAATGCTTCAACTTGAGCGTCACGGATTTGGGTAGGAAGACTGGAGTGGATAGTAAGCTGTGACGGACGTATAAGCTTAGGTTTGGTTTCCTTCTAACTGAGGGCGTCAGCCACAACGTTGGCCTTGTCTGGATGGTACTTGATCGTGCACTCGTATTCGTTGAGGAGTTCGACACATCGACGCTGTCACATATTCAACCCCTTCTGATCAAAGATATGCTGGAGACTCTTGTGATCAGTGAAGATGGTTCACTTGGTACCGTACAAGGAATGTTGTGACAACTGTGCTCTGTAATTGATGAACAATGTAAAACAATGTTAATTATCAATAAAACAATGTGCTTTGGTGTTATTATGTGTGTAATTGTGTTTGATGATTTTACGATTCAATTCGATTCCGATTTCAAGCTTTAAATCGCTTTCTGGAAAGTTATACGCAAATTGGTGCGTAAACGCAGTCAGTTTAACGCGACAAACACTATGGAATAGTGACATAGGCTTAACATACATTAAATAACCTTTACATAACGTAGAAATAAGTTTTGGATGGTTTGGTGTGTTGAAATCAAGTTTGTTCGATCACAGGGACTATTTGTGTCAAACTGCGAAACTATACTGATTTGTATAGTATCGTACAGTCCGGAACTTGATCATAAGCTAAACATACCATATATAGCCTAAACATAGCTTAGAAATAAGCTTTGAATCGTTCGTTGTGCGAAAACATGCTTAATTGATCTTTAAGGGACTAAAAGCGTCAAAAACGGCGTAAGTTTGCATTTACGCGCATATCTAACGTTCTGACCACATCTGGACACCCAAAATTTTTGTAGTCACTAAAATATTTTTATTTTAGTGACCGGCATGCAAAAATTCCATTCGTCGCTTAATTTGGATCGTTTTCGCGTCCGTTTGAGTTTCGTCGTAATTTGACGAATAACGTGACCGTACGACCAAACGAACCGACATCCGTGATATTTCCAAGCATATTTCAGGTCCCCTACACTTTGAAGACCTTGTAGAGCCTTTAAAATGGCTTAACGGAGGTTAAAAACGTCGAAAACAAGTTTAAACACGTGCAGGGACCATTTCTGCCAAACTTGAAACTTCCAGCCTACACCGTGGCATCGCGCGACGGCCATAAGGCCTTGTGGTCACGCCATGCCACCATCACATCTGGGCAGAAACTTGTTTTTTAGCAACAGATTGATAATTCAGGGGCTGTTTTGCAAATTCCTTTGTGTGGTAGCCAAGTTAGCACCTCCCCAAGCAAATTAGCTGGCCTCTAACACTTGTATGGCTAGGATTTAATGCTTGATGGCCACACAAACACTTGTTTTGATCTTGTGAGTTCATGACAAGTATAAATAGCCTAGCATTTCATTTGTTGCAACTCACACTTAATCTAAATTCTCTAAGTTGAGGTTTTATAACTTCATACCTGAGAATCATAAGATCAAGTTCTAGCAAGGACCCTTTGTAAGCTTCCTAAATTCTTTTATCGCTTTCCAAGCGAGAATGTCAAACAGTGTTTGACTTTCAGCTTTGACCAGTCAATGGTCAACACAAAGTTCTTTTGAACTTTGCAACGTGAGCGTGATCAAGATGGTTATAGTCCCTTGTATACCTACTGATTACCACGTTGACTATGCATAGGGAATAACCTTCCAAGTTTATACCTTATGGTCACATAGTTTAAGTAGTTGTATGATAGGTAGTTTATATGCCTTAGGTAAATGACCAAAATGCCCTTTTCATGCATAATTGGACTTTAAGCATATGTAACTTAAAATTTTGTCACTTAACAGATTATGCAACATATTTAATCATGTTAGGGCATATAATACTTGTCATATGACTAGTTAGACGCCTCGAATTCGCGTTTGCACGAACGACGCGTTAGAGTAGCGTAAGCTACCTTAATGGGTCGTAGCGAGTCGAAAGCACTTAGGTTAGGTTCTGATTTAGAATCTAGGCTTTGTTAAACCATATTACATGAGTTCCAATACTCATTTGGTTTACAAGACCTCATTCTATCCGATCTTTCGATTTAGGTGTTGATATATTTACTAGTGATCCGATTACTAGGTACTACTTGAATTTCCTTGGTTTACCTGAGCTTCGCTAAGTTCTTTAGATCAAGGATACCCTTCTATTCAAAGTGAGTACATAGTTCCCCTATTTTACTGTTTTCAATTGTTTTGGGGTGATTCATATGTATTAAAACGATTTCGATATTTAATCGATGATTTCAAAAACGATTAAGATGGTTTATATTAAACTAATAACGATTTCGATAATGTGAACGAACTTGTTGGACGTAGTTACATAATGAATGACCTTCATTAGCATTGATCAAGCCGACCAGTATTAGGTTATGGTACCATAGGATCTGACAAATGCCGTTATCAGACTACACCCATGGTTGTGTGTGGGGGTTATGTAGGTAACAACCGAATCTGATGATTGATAACTTACCCTTTGGTGGTTTATTAATACGAGAAGCGAGATAGTTGAGTCACGAAGGTTTAAATGTTATTAGCGAGATGATCAAAAGTAGTTTCACAATTAAAACGAATACGATTTGGAGACGAGTTAAACGATTTGAAACGACTTAAACGAATTGGAAAAACGATTGGTTACGGGTAGTGATTAGATAATGGGATGGGTGTAGCATGATTAAAGCATGGTATATACGCCGCTGGTACATCTTATATATAAGTGCTTTTATCATATGACATTTCATGTCATTATTTAGTTCACTTGGGAAACGATTTTGAAACGATGTCACACAATGAGGTTTTCGAAATGATATAAACCATACGAGTTTTATTAACGAGTTTTTACGAGATGTTCTACGAACTGGTTTATTAAAACAAATGTTTTAGGGTTAAGAATCATGGCTACGAGATTTTATAAACTATAACCCACTTGTTTTGAGTTGGTTAACCATGTTGCAATACACTTTTCAAAATGAGGTTTGTATTTTGACGCTTGTAGTCTAACGAGGTACTGCAACATATAAACGAGCCATGAATCCGATACTCTCATAAAACCTATGTGCTCGCCAGCATTTCTTTGCTGGCTTTATTTTTACATATGTTTCAGGTGGTGTTGCATGATGTTGATTGCTAGGAAGCATGTTCACTTAGGATCTGGACGAGGCCTTAGTGACATAAAAACAATGATAGACGATATGTAATTTGTTTGTTTGGTTTTAAGACAATATAATTTACTTAAAGAATCAATAAAATGAAATTTTTAATTACCATGGTTGTGAAACGATAATTCTGTTACAACACTCCTCGACGTTTCCGCCACGGTTTCGTTGTTTTGATGCGGTCGGGGTGTGACAGAAGAGTTGGTATCAGAGCCAATGGTTATAGGGAATTAGGTTCTTAGTAATGCTTTGACCTAGACTATAACTTTCTAGGACCCCAACGCAAGTGTTCTTGTGTTTAGATTTTAAAACAATACCGTCACCTATCCTTAGGTGATAACCACAACAAGAAGACAATAACAAATCCGCTTCAACCATTAATCATCTATCCTTAGATGATTGTTACAAGGTTTTGATCCCTCAGAGTTTTCAAAACCTTGTCAAAGTTTGGGTCTAAATAATGTAAATACGTGCAAACTGGAAGAGTGAATGCTTGTACCCTGAGTTTTCGGTCTAAGGCTAGAGTGTTCGTACAAATCCGCAGTATCGGACCAGTCACTCTTACCTGGGAACTTTTGGGGTGAGTGTTCACTTATAGGCGAGCATGTCTTCAGTGATACATTATATTGACCCATTTACTTTGATTTGTCACTGCGTGTCGTTTGTTTGTTCGAGGTAACGAACGAATGATCGCCTACCTTGTGTTTTGTCGATGTTTTCAATACCTCTTTTGGTTTTTCCAATTGTCGATCTCACTCGATTCCCCTGTTTCCTTGTTAGACAATGCCTCCTCGACGTGATGCTCAACCTTTTACTGCTGAAGAAGTCGCAGCCTTGTCGCTCAGCAAATGGCTGCAGTACTTCCTGGCATAGTAACCTAGATCCATGAGTTATATAACAACAATAATGCACAATGTAGTTTCAAGAACTTCAATTCGGCTAAACCATTTAAATTTTCTGGGTCTCAAGGACCAACCGCGCTCCTTCAATGGTTCAAAAGTCTGGAAAGCACATTCAGACATGTGCAATGTCCGAATGAGCGTAAGGTTGAGTTTGCATCTAGTGTGTTCGAGAAGCGTGCTCTTACTTAGTGGAACAGAGAGATGCGTGATAGGGGTGTCGGTGTTGTGATGGCACAAACTTGGGAAGAGCTCCGAGCTCTCATGATGAGAGAGTTCTGTCCCCGTCACGAAATTCAAGCTTTGGAACGAGAATTCGATGATTTGAAACAAGACGGGGGAGAACACCGTGCATACACGGATCGTTATGAGGAGCTTAGCTTGTTGTGTCCTACGATGGTAACCCCGTTGGAGAAAGCAAATGAGAGGTATATCGATGGATTACCCGATTATGTGCAAGATATTGTGACTAGCAGTAACACTACCACTGTCCGTCAAGCGATTGAGTTGGCTGCTACTCTGACCGAGTCTCAGGTCAGAAAAGGGAAACTAACCCGTAAGGGTGATAAGAAGAAGAAGTCAGCCGATTTTGCTCAGGAAAAGGGTAAGGGTAAGAAGAAGGGTGAGTCTTCTAAAAAGTCAAGGAAGCGCAAGGCTTCCCAGAACTTTGCTATCACCAACCAGAACCCTCAGATCCCACCAGCCCTACCTCCCATAAAGAAGCAATATGCTGGTACCGCACCTCACTGTGCTCATTGTAACGGTCATCATGTTGCTCAACAGGCCTGCAAGCAGTGCACAACGTGTGGTAAACTTGGGCATTTGGCCAACATTTCTCGTTTGGGCCAGAATCAGGCTGCTCAGGTTCCAGCACAAGTTCAAGGGAATGCTGCGAGATTCCCACCTGGTTCGTGTTTTAATTGCGGAGAAATGGGTCATTTCAGCAACAACTGCCCGAGGTTGGTGAATGCTAATGCGAATCTGAACGCGTTCGCGAATGTGAATCCCGCTCGTGGATGAGCATTCAATCTGAACGCGAATGAGGCGAGGGCGGGCACCGAGGTTGTTAACGGTACGTTCCTTGTTAACAATCAACTTGCATCTGTTCTTTTCGATTCTGGTGCCGATAGGAGTTTTGTTTCGTTATCCTTTGAGCCTTTACTTGCGATACCTAGAACTAAACTGAGGAAACCCTTATCTGTCGAGGTTGCTACTGGTAAACCACTCGTACTCAATTCTGTTCTTCGTGGTTGTCAATTGAACCTCGATAACCATCTTTTTCCTATTGACCTCACGTCGATGCAACTTGGGAGTTTCGACATTATCATGAGGATGGATTGGTTAACCAAACATCATGCTGAGTTGGTTTGTTTCGATAAGGTCGTTCGTATTCCTCTTTCATCTGGCGATGTTTTGGAAGTTCGTGGTGAGAAACCATCTATTGGTTTGAAACTCATGTCGTGTACAAAAGCCCGAGGTTATTTACGAAAAGGATATGTTGCTTTTCTGGCACAAGTCACCGAGGAGAAAGGCAAGAGCAAGAGTATTCAGGATATTCTGATTGTTCGGGATTATCCAGAGGTGTTTCCTGATGAACTGCCGGTTTGCCTCCAGTTCGTCAAGTCGAGTTTCATATTGATCTTGTACCCAATGCTAACCCGATTGCGAAAGCACCTTATCGTCTTGCACCGTCTGAGATGCAAGAGTTATCGAAATAGCTTCAAGAGTTATCTGATAAAGGATTCATCCGACCAAGTTATTCACCTTGGGGTGCTCCTGTCCTCTTTGTGAAAAAGAAAGATGGATCTTTTCGTATGTGTATCGATTATCGTGAGCTTAACAAGCTTACCATCAAGAATCAATATCCCCTACCTCGAATTGATGATCTCTTTGATCAGCTGCAAGGTGCTACCTGTTTCTCCAAGATTGATCTGCATTCTGGGTATCATCAGCTTCGTGTTCTGGAGGAAGATATTCCCAAAACTGCTTTTCGCACAAGATACGGGCACTACGAGTTTACTGTCATGCCTTTTGGTTTGACAAATTCCCCAGCTATTTTAGACAAGTTCATCATTATGTTCATCGACGATATTCTCATTTATTCGAAGTCTCGAGCTGATCATGAGCAATACCTTTGTTTGACTTTGGAACTCCTGAAGAAGGAACAACTTTTTTCTAAATTCTCCAAGTGTGAATTTTGGCTTAAAGAAGTTCAATTTTTGGGACATATAGTCAACGAGCAGGGTATTCATGTGGATCCTTGCAAAATAGCAGCTATTGAGGATGGGAATACACCGACAACACCCACAGAGATTCGATATTTTCTTGGTCTTGCTGGATATTATCGTCGATTTATTTTGAACTTCTCGAAGATTGTGGTTCCACTTACTGCTTTGACTCAGAAGAATAAGCCTTTTGAGTGGGGACCTAAGCAAGAAGAAGTGTTCCAAACGCTGAAACGGAAGCTATGCGATGCTCCTGTTCTATCTTTGCCCGAGGGAAACGATGATTTCGTTGTCTACTATGATGCATCCAACTTAGGCCTTGGTTGGGTTCTTATGCAACGAGGTAAAGTTATAGCATACGCGTCTAGACAATTGAAAGTTCACGAGAAGAACTACACGACTCATGATCTTGAGTTGGGAGCTGTGGTTTTCGCTCTCAAAATATGGAGACACTATCTTTATGGCACGAAGTGTGTGGTTTTCATAGACCACAAAAGTCTCCAGCATATTCTTAATCAGAAGGAGCTGAACATGTGGCAAGGATGATGGGTTGAGCTCTTGAACGGCTACGATTGCGAGATTCGCTACCATCCTGGTAAGGCGAATGTCGTAGCCGATGCGCTTAGTCGAAAGGAGCGAGTCAAGCTTCATTTTGTTCAAACTCTATCTGATATCCAATCTCGCGTTCTTTAAGCTCAACAAGTTTGTGTTTCACAAAATTTGATGGGTAAGGAATTACCACGTCAACTTGAGCTTAAACTCGAAGCAAAAGACGATGGGTTACTCTATTTCAAAGATCGTTTGTGGATTCCGAAACAAAATGATCTTCGCACTTTAGTGATGGACGAATCTCATAAGTCTTGATATTCTATCCATCCTGGTGCTGATAAAATGTACAAGGATCTTCGTACTCAGTATTGGTGGCCTGGTATGAAGAAAGATGTTGCCTTGTATGTATCGAAATGCCTAACTTATCTCAAAGTCAAGGCTGAACATCAACGATCATCTGGTTTGCTTGTACAACCAGAGATACCGGTTTGGAAGTGGGAGAACATTGCTATGGATCTCATCACTAAGTTACCGCGTACATCTAAAGGTCACGATGCTATATGGGTTGTTATCGATCGATTAACGAAGTCAGCTCATTTTATTCCGATTCACGAGGATCTATCTGCTGATAAACTTGCAAGGATTTATGTTGATGAGATTGTATCTCGACATCGTGTTCCTTTGGACATCATTTCTGATTGTGATGCTCGATTTTCATCTCATTTTTGGAAGACCATGCAATCTGCTATGGGAACCCAACTAAATCTAAGCACTGCTTATCATCCCCAAACAGATGGACAATCTGAGAGGACGATTCAAACTTTGGAGGATATGCTTAGAGCATGCGTGATAGACTTTGGTGGTAATTGGGATTCTCATCTTCCATTGATCGAGTTCTCTTACAACAATAGTTATCATGCTAGCATTAATATGACACCATTCGAAGCTCTTTAAGGTCGAAAATGTCGTCCACCTGTCTGTTGGAATGAGAACGGGGAAGCTCAGCTTACTGGACCTGAGCTCATTCTGGAAACAACAGACAAAATAAAAAAAAATCGCAATAATCTTGTGACAGCTAGAAGCCGTTAAAAGAGTTATGTGGATATGCGACGCTAGCCCCTAGAATTTCAAGTCGGAGACCATGTCCTACTCAAGGTGTCACCTTGGAAGGGAGTGGTGAGATTTTGAAAGAAAGGAAAACTTGCACCACGATATGTTGGACCATTTAAGATTGTTGAAAGAGTTGGAAAGGTTGCCTATCGACTAAAGCTACCTCAAGAGCTTGGAAATATTCATCCGACTTTTCACGTGTCCAATTTGCGAAAGTGTTTAGCTGACGCTGATCTTAACATTCCACTCGACGAAATCCAAGTTGATGAAACGATGCACTTTGTCGAGAAACCTGTGGGGATAGTGGACCGTACATTCAAACAGTTAAAGAACAAACGGATTCGATTGGTTAAGGTTCTCTAGGAATCCAAACGTGGCCCAGAGTTTACTTGGGAACGTGAGGACCAAATGAAGGCGAAATATCCGCAATTGTTCTCACAAGTTTCCTCTAGTTAAAATTTCGGTACGAAATTTCCTAAAGTAGGGGAGACTGTGACAACAGTGCTCTGTAATCGATGTACAATGTAAAACAATGTTAATTATAAATAAAACAATGTTCTTTAGTGTTATTATGTGTGTAATTGTCTTTGATGATTTTACGATTCGATTCTGATTTCAAGCTTTAAATCGCTTTCTGGAAAGTTATACGCAAACTGGTGCGTAAATGCAGTCAGTTTAACGCGACAAACACTCCGGAATAGTGACATAGGCTTAACATACCTTAAATAACCTTTACATAACTTATAAATAAGTTTTGGATGGTTTGGGGTGTTGAAATCAAGTTTGTTCGATCGCAGGGACTATTTGTGTCAAACAGCAAACACAACAAACGGCGGCGGAAACGTCGGGGAGTCGTGTGGCAGAATTATTGTTTCATAACATATGATAATTAAAGTTAAGTTTTACATGCTTAAATTATTACATTTCTTAGTTCAAACAAAACACATAACATAAAAGATGATAACTTTCTTGATTTTAGACTGCTAAGGCCTAAGTCGCCCTAAGTGTAGCTCGCTCACATCAAACATTTGCTCCTGAAACATATGTGAAAGTAAATACGTCAGCATAAAAATGCCTGTGAGTAACATAGTTTTAGTGTTGAAGATTCATGACTTTAAAGGTTAAAAGAAATGCTTACGAAAAGTAGTCATGTACCTTATAAAAATGTCTTCTTTTATAAAATCATATGAAAATCAAATGATATATAAAAGGATGATGTATGGTTAAGTAAATAACCAAATGAAAATAATATGTATAAAATATGTTAATGTCTTATCTTTGTTGAAGTGGTTTAGACAACGCCACGATACGCAATACAACAAAAGCACTTATATATAGGAAGCACCAGCGGCGTATCCACCATGCTTTTATCATATTACACACGTCTCGTTACTTAAATCACTTATTAATAACCATGAAATGATGTCTTGTATAAATGTCAATGTCCAATGTCAAATGTCCAGTATAAACCATGTCTTGTATGGCGAATAAATAGTATTTACTCAAGCCAAATGCATAATGTCATGTATATACAATTGTCTTATGTAATCAAAATGTCATGTATAAAACAAAGTCTTTGAATAAACAAAAGTTATGTTTTGAAAACCATTGCTTTTATTGATGTGAACATTTATGTGGTTTGTCTATCGCATACACTCAAGCCTTGAGACTGTCGGATAAACCCTTATCAGGATCAAGGTTTATCAAAAAAAAAAATTGTATTCGGAATCTGTCATTCCCCTTCCGAAATACCTAGAAAACGGGAACGGGATTTATCAAGTCCTATAGCGCTATTACATACTACCTAGCGGCGTGATCAATGTTAATGAATGTACTACTCCGTTAAAGATACCAAATGTCTTTTTCAATGTAAGCATGTCATGAAAATGTCTTTGTAAAAACATGTAATAGGCATACTAAGTCAATATGCCAATAAAATATCTTTGAAACCAAATGTTAGGTATACTAAGTCAATATACCATAAAAATGTCTTTGAAATAATGTATTATATGTGATATGTAATAAAAATGTATAATGTCATGAAAACGGAAAGTAAAGTTATGCACATATGCTTCACCCCAAAACAATTGAAAAACATAAAATAGGGGAACTATGTACTCACCTTTGGGTGCGTTTTTATATGTTAACACAATCCCTTAAATTGTTTATTCATCCTAAATTAAATAAGAACGATTTAATAATCAAAAACCCACAAAAATACATAAGTTTCTCCGATACTTAGAATTTTCACATAACGTTGAGATTTTCTCGAAAAGTTATTATTTTTGATTATATAGGTGTATTTATATATATATGAATTCATATATATATTTTAAAAAAAAAACTTGCGACTTGAACGATTTTATTGGTGACCCTCATCATGTTATAAGCAATATATCTATGATTTGCACGTCGTAATATATATATTCAAATGTAACATACTAATAATAGCGTAATACACATAATCTTGTCAAGTATTAACATGTCATCATACACATTTTATAAAACACATAACACATTGTAACACATAAAATTTACCCATGAACAACCCATTATCGTGTACATTGAAAAACGCGTATTTTAGCGATTCGGTAACGTTTTTGGGCGCCGGAAGTCACGTATGAGTAACCAAACACCAAGTAAACTTAATATAAGTTAAAATACTTATTTTTATATCAAAAATATTGGTTTTACTTACTGATCTAAAACAGTTTTATAAAAATCCTCCGAAAAGCCGATTTTTAACCGTTTTACCGCATAGTTTTGCATCAAACGTTACCCTAACCATCCCAAATCGTAACGACTTGATATTTTAACACAACCCATTTTATTTACTGAATAAAATAGTGGTTATACTCATGATAGTGCAGGTCTCACATAAAGCACATAAATCATGCAAATTTCACATATTTTACCACTTTCTAAGCTATATATACAACATGCAAAGCTTTCAAACCTATGACAAAGTTTCATGCCATTATAATATACCAAATAATGTTATCTTTAGTGTTTATAATCTGTTCTAAAATATTTTTGTCATACAATCATTTTTTTATCATTTCTTGAGCTTTAAATCAACATGTATTCTTATGTACAAGTGTCTAAAGCACACTATCATATCATCATCATTTCATATGAATTTAAATGCATCAAACATGTAATTTATTCATGTTTACTTACTGATTTAATTGAACTTTCATCATATCATGCACAAATCATCAAACACTTGCATTTTAACTATCATTCAAGAACAAGCAACAACTTAAAATTTCTCAAATATGTCTAATAAATCTTTGGCCATTTACATGTCAAAATACTAACATTATTTCAAATTATAACTCATGATTCAATCACCCTTTTATATCTCTAACATATTTGCACATAATCTTGTTCATGCAAGCAAACATCCTAAACAAATATTTATCAAAAATCAAACTCAAATCTCATACACACATATATATATATGTATACGGTTACATATACACACATATATACTAGCATTTTTATTTTGTATCAAGACCCATTTCTTTTTAGATTTCAAGTTTGTGAAAAAATTCCAAGATTCAAGAGAAACTTCCAATCATCAAGAACAACCAAGAATCAAGGGTATGATTTAAACATAAATTTTATACCTTCAAGATTCAAGTGAGTTTTTGATGAGATTTTGATGATATGGAGCTTGAAATCACTTGAAAGCACCTTGGAAACTCCTTTGGATCTTCACACCAACTTGAAATTAGCTTGGAATGGGGTTTGATCTTCAAGAACAAAGTTTCAAAGTTGAAGATGGAAGAGAGAAGGGGGGTGTATGGTTTGGGGGAGAGAGAGAGTGAGGGAGTGGAGTGAAGTGTGAAGTATGGTGTATTTATAGGACAAGATCTAAATCAAATCTCCAAGATCACATAATATCCAAGTGTATCCAAGGGAAATCAAAGTGAATCCAAGAAAGACAAAAATGGATTTTGTAGGATCTTAAAGGATTATGGTGGGGTCACATAAGGTGATCGTCAATCATATGGGGGGGGGGGGTAAATGTAAATTTTTGAATGGCAAATGTAAGTAACTAGTTGGAGGTTAAGTGTAAAGTCTAGTGTTTTAATCCCGGTTTATGGCGTATTATATTATTTTTATTATTCTATAAAAATAAACTCGCCAAAATATTACTGAAATAAATATCAGTTGCCGAGACTGGCTGTGTTGTCTGCGTTTCGCAGTATAAGCACTATGTTGCGCAGTAACACGCGGTGAGCGCTTAAACTTGAAAAATAACGTTATTAAGCGTTTTAAATTTATTTTTCAACACGATCATGATTAAAAATAAAATTTTAATCATAACAGAATATTTTCAGGATTTAAATATTATCCGGGCGGTCACCAACGTTCGTTTCGCAGTTTTGTCGCAATTAGTTCTTAAGTTCGAATAAACATGTTTTTGCCATACCGAATCCTTCGAAACTTATTTCTAAGTTATCTAAAGGGTATTTAGGGTATGTTTGGCTTATGTCACAGTTCTGGAGTGTACATCGCGTTAAACTGATTATGTTTACGTAACGGTTTATGATTTCACTTCCAGAACAGGTTTGAGAGTTCGGAATTGCACAATGATTGAAAATGTACTAATGTCACAAATAATTAAACAAATATTGAAATTTAAACACCATAGTTTATTAAATACAAAGTTGTTCAGAACAATACAAGGATTAAAAATACACAGATGTCACAGTCTCCCATACTTTTGGAAATTTTGTCCCGAAATTTAATTAGAGGAAACTTGTGGGAAAAGGTGTGGATATTTCACCTTCTTTTGATCCTCTCATTCCCAAGTAAACTCTGGGCCACGTTTGGATTCCCAGCGAACTTTGACTATCCGTATGCGCTTGCGCTTGAGCTTCTTGACTTGATGGTCCAATATTTCCACAGGTTTCTCGACGAAGTGCATCGTGTTATTGACACGAATTTCATCAAGGGGGATGTGGAGGTTTTCATCAGCCAAACACTTTTTCAGATTGGACACGTGGAAAGTTGGATGAACATTTCCAAGTTCAGTAGGCAGCTCAAGTCTGTAGGCTACTTTTCTGATTCTTTCAACGATCTTGAATAGTCCAACATATCGTGGTGCAAGTTTTCCTTTCTTCCCAAATCTGATTACACATTTCCAAGGAGATACCTTGAGTAGGACGAGATCACCAACTTGGAATTCCAAAGGCTTGCGTCGTCTATCCGCGTAACTCTTTTGACGGCTTCTAGCTATTAAGAGGTTGTCGCGAATTTTCTTGACTTTGTCTGTAGTCTCTAGAATGAGTTCAGGTCCAGTGAGATGAGCTTCACCAATCTCATTCCAGCTGATCGGTGAATGACATTTTCGACCGTATAAAGCTTCGAAAGGAGCCATGTTGATGCTGGAGTGATAACTATTATTGTAGGAGAATTCGATCAATGGAAGATGCGAATCCCAACTACCACCAAAATCGATCACACAAGCTCTAAGCATATCCTCCAATGTCTGGATTGTTCTTTCAGATTGTCCATCTGTTTGAGGATGATAAGCTGTGCTCAAATTTAGTTGGGTTCCCATAGCAGATTGCATGGTTCTCCAAAAGTGAGATGAGAATCGAGCATCTCGGCCTGATATGATGTTCAAAGGAACACCATGTCAGGATACAATTTCATCCACATAGATTTTGGCAAGCTTTTCAGTAGATAAATCCTCACGGATTGGCAAGAAGTGCGCTGATTTTGTCAAACGATCAACTACTACCCAAATGGCATCATGACCTTTATTAGTGCACGGTAGCTTGGTAATGAGATCCATGGCAATGTTTTCCCATTTCCAAACCGGTATCTATGGTTGTTCCAATAATCAAGAGGGATGTTGATGTTCTGCCTTAACCTTCAGACAAGTAAGGCATTTGGATACATATAAGGCAATGTCTTTCTTCATTCCCGACCACCAATACTGGGTTCAAAGATCCTTATACATTTTGTCTGCACCAGGATGAATTGAATAACAAGACTTATGAGCTTCATCCATCAACAAGGTGCAGAGATTGTCTAAACTTGGGACCCACAAACGGCCCATGAAATAGAATATCCCAAAGTCTCTCAATTCAAGCTCAGGTTTAATGTGGCACGGTAATTCTTTACCCATCAAGCCTTGTGTAACACAAGTATGTTGAGCTTGAAAGATGCGGGTTTAAATATCAGATCGAACTCAAACACAATGAAGCTTGACTCTTTCTTTTCGACTTAACGCATCGGCTACGACATTCGCCTTTCCAGGATGGTAGCGAATCTCGCAGTCGTAGTCGTTTAGAAGTTCTACCCAACGTCATTGCCTCATGTTTAGTTCTTTCTGATTGAAGATGTGTTGGAGAGTTTTGTGATCTGTGAAAACCACACATTTTGTTCCGTAAAGGTAGTGTCTCCAAATCTTGAGAGCAAAAACCGCAGCGCCTAACTCAAGATCATGAGTCGTGTAGTTTTTCTCATGGATTTTCAATTGTCTCAACGCGTAGGCTATGACTTTGTTCCTTTGCATGAGAACACAACCAAGACCTAGATTCGATGCATCACAATATACGACAAAGTCGTCGTTCCCTCAGGTAAAGACAACACAGGAGCATCGCAGAGTTTTTGTTTCAAGGTCTGAAAAGCTTCTTCTTGTTTGGGCCCCCACTCAAAAGGTTTATTCTTTTGAGTTAAGGTTGTGAGAGGAACCGCAATCTTGGAGAAGTTTGAAATAAAGCGACGGTAATAACCCGCGAGACCCAGAAATGAACGAACCTCGGTAGGAGTAGTTGGTGTATCCCAATCCTTAATCGCACTGATTTTGGCGGGATCTACATGTATACCTTGTTCGTTAACAATATGTCCCAAAAATTGAACTTCCCTGAGCCAAAATTCACACTTGGATAATTTAGCGAAAAGTTGTTCCTTCTTTAGGAGTTCCATTGTTAGACGGAGATGTTGTTCGTGGTCAGCTCATGTCTTGGAATAAATCAATATGTCATCAATGAAGACGATGATGAACTTATCTAAATAAGGCTTACAAACTCTATTCATTAAGTCCATGAAGACGGCAGGAGCATTCGTTAAACCGAAAGGCATAACAGTAAACTCATAGTGGCCGTATCGTGTGCGGAAAGCAGTCTTGGGAATATCTTCTTCGGATACGCGAAACTGATGATACCCAGAACGTAGATCAACCTTCGAAAAGCAGGTAGCACCCTGAAGCTGATGAAAGAGATCATCAATGCGAGGTAGGGGATATCGATTTTTGATGGTGAGTTTGTTAAGATCACGGTAATCGATGCACATTCGGAATGATCCATCCTTCTTCTTTACAAATAGGACAGGTGCGCCCCAAGGGGAAAAGCTCGGACGAATAAATCCTTTGTCTGATAACTCCTGCAGCTACTTCGACAACTCTTGCATCTCAGACGGTGTAAGATGGTGTAAGACGGTATGGAGATTTAGCAATCGGGTTAGCACCAGGTACAAGGTCAATACGGAACTCGATTTGACGTGCTGGGGGTAAACCAGGTAAGTCTTCAGGAAAAACCTCAGGATAATCCCGAACGACAGGGATGTCTTGAACAGTTTTACCCTTGTCTTTCTCCTCTACGACACGTGCTAAGAAAGCCACATAATTCTTTCTTAGGTATCTCTGGGCTTGGGTGCTTGTCATCAGTTTAAGGCTACTAGCGGGTTTTTCTCCACGAACTTCTAAGACTTCACCAGACGAAAGAGGTACACAAATAATCTTGTCAAAACAAACCACTTCTGCACGGTATTTGGTCAACCAATCCATCCCTACTATAACGTCGAAACTCCCAAGTTGCATTGGCGTGAGATCAATGGGAAAAAGATGATTGTTGAGGTTCAACTGGCAATTTCGAATGACGGAATCGAGTACAAAGGATTCACCACTGGCTAACTCTAATGTCAAGGGTTTTCCTAGTTTTGTTCTAGGCTTTGCAAGCAAAGGTTCAAAAGCTAGGGATACAAAATTCTTGTCGGCACCCGAATTAAAAAGAATAGAAGCAAGTTGGTTGTTAACATATAACATACCGTTCACCACCTCATTGTTGGCACGCGCTTCATTGGCATTGATGTTGTATGCTCGACCATGAGCCGGGTTCGCATTAGCCAACGTCGGGCACTTGTTCCTGTAGTGAGTCAAATCTCCACAATTGTAGCAAGACCCAGGCGGAAAAGGAGGTCGTGCAGGATTTGCTGGCTGTTGGGCAGGGTTTTGTGCTGCTTGATTCGGAGCAGGAGGAGAGCAACATGTGTTAGCCAAATGACCATATCTTCCACAGTTGTTGCAAAGACGACACTGAAGATGTGGTTGATGATGACAATTGCACTTGTTACAAAGAGGTGCAGTACCAACATACAGTTTCTTGGCAGGTGGTTGTGCTGGATGGGTAGGAGCAGCTTGATTGGTCTGTGCAACAACGGTAAAGTTCTTGGAAGCCTGACGCTTCCTAGATTTCTTCGAGGTTTCAGCTTTCTTTCCCTTCTTCTTCACTGTCTTGTCAGATGGTTTCTTGTCACCCTTGCGGTGGAGTTTACCCTTCTTGACTTGAGACTCAGTCAAGGTTGCAGCTAGCTCAATGGCTTGTCTCACCGATGTAGGGTTGTTGCCGGTGACAATATCCTGAACGGGATCAGGAAGGCCATCTATGTACTTCTCAATCGCCTTGTCCAAAGGCGTGACCATGGTGGGACACAGCAGGCTTAGTTCTTCGTATCGGTTCGTGTAGGCACGATGCTCTCCACTATCTTGCTTAAGATCAGGGAATTCGTTTTCTAGTGCCCGCAATTCATGACGAGGACAAAACTCCTTCATCATAAGAGCTTGAAGCTCTTCCCAAGTTTGAGCCAATGCCACGTCGGTGGCACCTCTGTCTCTCATCACACCATTCCACCAAGTAAGCGCCCTTTTCTGAAATACACTTGACGCGAACTCAACCTTTCGTTCATTCGGGAATTGAACATGACGAAACGTGTTCTAGAGACTCTCGAACCATTGTAGGAGCCCAGTTGCTCCTGCTGACCCAAAAAACTGAAGCGGTTTAGCCGAATTGAAAGTCTTAAAGTTGCACGGAACAGGTGCGTTGTTGTTGTTTGCTTGGTTTAACTGGGTAACTAGGTTCGGGAGTACAACAGCGATTTGCTGAGTGATCAAGGCTGCCATTGCGGCGTCTTGAGTTTGATCACGTCGAGGAGGCATCTAAAAGAAAAGGAACACAAGGAAATGTGTGAGATTGACATAAGACAATCAAAAGGAGTATTGAAGATATCGACCAAACAAAGGAATGTGGTCATTTGTTCGTTACTTAAAACAAACAAACAACACAGTGACTAATCAAAGTAAATAGGTCTACATAATGCATAATGAAGACATGCTTTAGCCTATAAGTGGACACTCACCCCAAGAGTTCCCAGGTAAGAGTGACTGGTCCAATTATGTGGATTTGTACGAACACTCTAGCCTTAGACAGAAAACTCAGGGTACAGGCACCCACCCTTCCGGATTGCACGTGTTCACATTATTAACACTCAAACTTTGACGAGATTTGAAAACTTTAAAGGCATAAAAACTAATCATCTAAGGATAGATGATCGATTTTTTTTAAATGGAATTGAGATTTGTGTATTTGTTTTGGTAATCACCTAAGGATAGGTGATAGTATTGTTTTAAGATCTAAACACAATGTAACTTGTGTTAGGGTCCTAGAAATGTTATAGTCTAGGTCAAAATTTTACTAATAACCTAATTCCCTATAACCATGAGCTCTGATACCAACTCTTCTGTCACACCCCGACCGCGTAAAACAACAAACCGCGGCGGAAACGTCGGGGAGTCGTGTGGCAAAATTATTGTTTCATAACACATGATAATTAAAGTTAAGTTTTACATGCTTAAATTATTACATTGTCTTAGTTCAAACAAAACACATAACATAAAAGATGATAACTTTCTTGATTTTAGACTGCTAAGGCCCAAGTCGCCCTAAGTGTAGCTCGCTCACATCAAACATTCGCTCCTGAAACATATGTGAAAGTAAATACGTCAGCATAAAAATGTCTGTGAGTAACATAGGTTTAGTGTTGAAGATTCATGACTTTAAAGGTTAAAAGAAATGTTTAACGAAAAGTAGTCATGTACCTTATAAAAATGTCTTCTTTTATAAAATCACTAGGTTATCACCCGGGTGGCAACCCGGGCAGGAAAATTTAAATTACATTAATCATAAATGTATCAATAAAATAATGCAAATAAATGATATTAAATAAATTAGTAATAAAGTGGATTGTATCATTAGGTATCAAGTTTTCTTTATTAGCCGTGTATAAAAACATCAAGAAAAAGACAAATAATGTTACATTTAAAATTTATTAAAAGTAATAGGAGCTCAGTCCGGTTGGTGTAGCACGCCGTAGCACATCCAACATTATAGATGCAAGTCCTCCTTGATTTAACAAAGACCTAAAATTTGATATCCTTGAAGTTACTTCATAAATCATAAAAAAGTGACATCCATATATCATTAAGAATGGGATAGTCAGAAAGAGGCATTTTCTACTCAAATCCATCCTTCAACATTTCTTCTAACTCCATATTTTTGCTAGAAAAACAATGAGATTTTTTTTTAGTTTTGGTAATAATAAACAAGTAAGTATAGTAGCACAATCATTAACAGATAAAATGTTTAAAGATTTTAAAAAAAAAAAGTCAAAGGCAATATTTATGAGTCTAGTCAATCAAAGTATATCAGTTGAAACTTTTTACATAAGTTGACTAAAATAATGGTAAAAGCTTCGAACTTTTTTTTTTTTGAACGACAAAAGTATTTTTTTCATCTATCACTAATATATACATAAATTTCAAGAAGTATAGGGGCTCCATTGTATAGGGGTTATTCCCAACCCAAGGATGGCAAGGACTCCGGTTTAAGCATGAGGGAACCCGAGTTTTCTATTACCGCGCATTTACTCCAGCGGGTCGTTCTGTCACAACAGGCGGTCGATTCGTGTGGAGGGTGCAACTCCTGTCAAGTGGCAGGGGTCGGAAATTTTCTCAGGGAAAGCTATGTCCCATTTCTACCGAGGCGTGGGCCCCGTTAAGACAACATAGTCCTTGGGACAGAAATGGGGCGGGCCTACGACTTGCGGGTGTGTATTAACCGTCTGTTGTGAATTACACCTTTCAAAAAAAAAAGGGGGGGGGGGGGGGGCTCAATTGTAGCTTCCACCATCGTTAGCGTTTTGATTAATAAACTGTTCCTCAATGTCAACTTTTCGAATCTCAATTTTATTTTGGCCAACAAAGAGATTTTTTATTACCACAACCCCCCTTTAGCAAGCTGGTAAAAGGTGGCCAACATACACCACAGAGAACAAAAAACAAACAGAAACAACGCCATAAAAAGGCACATCCACCACCCCCTACACACTACCCAGATTATCAAAATTATTGCGGTCCTCCAGCGCTATACCCGTGAGTTTCGCTCTTTTGATCGCCCAACGCTATACCCATGAGCTTGGCTCTTTTAGAATCTCAATTAGTTTGGATATTTGTGGATTATTAGCACAATTTCAAGAAAACACTATATGTCTTACCTCCGGCTCTTAGCTAATTTCAAGAGAATTCTCACAAGCCAAATTGTGTCTTAGAGCTACAATGCACGCATGGCATCCATATTAAAACAAACAGATGAGATCAATTTCATATAGCTTATAAATTGTAATTGCAAACAAAATGATAGAAAGAAGGTTTAAATGTCCAAAATTGCAAACCATTGAAACTTCTAAAGTACCACAATTTCACCAAATAAAGCAGCTACATTTATAACGCCTTTCGACTCGTTTGACCCATTTCATTTTCAGATAGAACTTATAAATTCACTCTTGTGACCAGTGATGAATAAAAAAATAACCAAATTCAACTGACTTATAGTTAAATGGGTCAAGTAAAGATGATGAAACCTTAAGTCTTCCTTCCTGCTAAAGAGCTGAAGTAGTTAAAAATGTTGAGTACCTACAGCGAAATGCAAAACCGAATTTTAAATACAACACCAAAAATAATCATCAAGTAGAAAATGAAAACTCAGCATAATTAAGCCTTGAATCGACGATTAGCCTCGAAACCCTAAGATCTAACAAACTTGATTTTTGTAGTCGTGTATAATAAGTTAACAACCCTAGAACCGTCAATTGCATAAACCAAACTGAAATCCATATTCTCCCAAAATATTTAAACTTAAAAAAATACTAAAACATAATATTTGTACCTTTGAGGAGGTTATCGTCCGACGGGGGCTTTAGCCATTGCAACAATAGCCAAAACATCTTCTCCCTTGCTACCCTAAGACCTACAAAAGGTGAACTTCACGCCTTATCGATGCTCGTTTCGCCTATAAAAAACAAAATAATATTTATTAGAATCAAGAAATAGGACATCCCAGATCAAATGAAATATGTAACACTCTCCATTTCAAAATGTTCTGTATAAAAATGCAGCCTTTTTCTTCTGTAGGCAAGTTATATAAAAGCAAAATTACCCTTTTACCCCTTGGCCCTTTTCATAATTTTTGCACAGTTACCATCTCAATAATACGATTCACTTTTTCATTGAAGTCACTTTCACCAAGTCCCCTAAGCAAAACTCGGTTTTACCCTTTGTAGCTTGAGTCAAGTGACATATACTAGTAATACCTGTAATCCCTCATTAAAAAAAAACATTTCAAGATTTTGGACTTTGATTTCTGATGTCAAATATAACCTTTCTAGAATGCGAATTTTGTTGACTTATTACAAAAATAACAACAATTATTGACTTCTTTTTAGACACTCTTATAGTAGCTATAACTGTTTTCCACATAAGAAACATAATAAAAACTCAATATCCTAACCTAAAATAGGACTCCAAAAATAAAAATTTCAGAAATAAAGCAAACCAAATGATTAACTAAACCTACCTCAAAGACTCAACCAAATTCGAATTGTAGACCCTTGTACGCGAAGTTTCCTTTTGCACCAACTCGTTTCATATGTAAAACAAACATGATAAGTCCAACAATATTATAATCCCTTTCAGTCTCACAAAATACATATCAGGATATCAAAGGATATCAAAGTCTTAGAGATGTCTACCATGATTTTAAATGTTAGACTTTAAATTTAATAGTAATGAAAAGCATGATATGCTTGGGTACGACATCTCTAAGACTTTGATATCCTTTCTTTCCTTTATATTAATAGCTAATCTTGCTTTATATTGTTTTTAAATCTTTGTACACGTAGTTGTAACCCGTTTACTTGTAAATGGCTCAATATGGCTGTGTTCTATGAAAAACCCAACTCAATATCAAAACAATTTAATTACATAAAACATGCATAAAAGTTGCATAATTGGTGATGAAAATACATAAACATCACTAACGCTAGTGTCCGGCTACCGGAAGTCATCTCTGCCCACAATAGTCAACATCAACGCCTCACGCCTCTATACATCGGAATAATCAACATCAACCACATTACCACGGTTTAGACTCCAGGCCTAATCCAGAAATAATATGCAAATTGGAAGTACCTGAACCACCTGATGCAGTTGGATCTGCCTAGCCGGAAGATTTCCTCAAAATGTGCAACTGATCGATCCAACACCCAACTGCACTTTATACAATTTATTTTTTCTAATTTAAAAAAGTCAATGAATTGAGACCAACGAATTGACTACAACTGCAAATTGAAAATGTAGACATAAGAATGAGTGATGGGTACCTGTGAAACTGTGGGCAATTAAGTCGATGATAAAACCAAGTAACTGAAACATCTTCTTCTGGAAATCCATCATGATAACCCTAAAACCACTACCAATCATTGGTGAGATCATCGATCACCATTCTGGTTTGCTGTCAAGATTAATGAGATGGGTTTTTAGTGGACATTTTTATCTTCTAGAGTCAAAAGAGCCCCTTGGCAAAATAGACCTAATATCATACAGAAATTGTAGAAGATGAAATCTTGATAAAAATGAGATCTTTAAGAAATGTGTAACTAAAGAGAGATTAATTCTAGTCTCCAAGAACAACCTTTAATCAAGATTACACACAATCTCAAGAATGATAAATGATTTCAGAAAAAAATAGACTAATAACCTTTAAAATATGAACATGTATGATTGGCAAAATAAAAATGATTCAACAAAAGATATCAAGATTTGAATTTTCAGATATGATTCTATATTTTAAACACTAAACACATTAACATATATGAAAAACATCAAAGATGATTCATAATTTCAGTTTGAGATGAACATCAAGACGTGATTTAAATGTTCGACTGTTTAAAAACCCTAACATCGTTTAAAATAACCATCACTAAATCACTTTTTAAAATGTTTCAGATGAACATCATAGAATCACGAATCTGAAAGCGGATGGGTAAAAAACCCTAATCTTAAAAAAAAAAATTGATGGAGAGGAATCGAATTGTAAGATAACATCAAAATAAAATCAAATCAATGAAAACCTTGTTGACGAATCCAAGGTATTTTATCGGATCTTCACTCACCGTTAATGATAAGATTAAAGTGCCTGGCAGATTTGGATCTTGAAAAGAACGAATGAATGAATGAATGAATGAAAGGGGAATCATTGAGGCGGAAGCGTATCTCAAGTCGGCAGAAAACACAAGGAAAGGTTGGTGTGACTGATGATAAGAGAAGGCAAAGAATTATTTTATTAGAAGTGTATATATGGATCCGAATACTGAATCCAAATACACACGGACCTAATCGATATGCTACAAAAAAAAAAAAACCAAAGAATTTCCCGCCAAAACCCAAATATAGCAGCCCTAATGAAGTGACACGTGTCCCATATTTTTTTTGTTTATTATATACAATAGATATGAAAATCAAATGATATATAAAAGGATGATGTATGGTTAAGTAAATAACCAAATGAAAATAATATGTATAAAATATGTTAATGTCTTGTCTTTGTTGAAGTGGTTTAGACAACGCCACGATATGCAATACAACAAAAGCACTTATATATAGGGAGCACCAGCGGCGTATCCACCATGCTTTTATCATATTACACACGTCTCGTTACTTAAATCACTTATTAATAACCATGAAATGATGTCTTGTATAAATGTCAATGTACAATGTCAAATGTCAAATGTCCAGTATAAACCATGTCTTGTATGGCGAATAAATAGTATTTACTCAAGCCAAATGCATAATGTCATGTATATACAATTGTCTTATGTAATCAAAATGTCATGTACAAAACAAAGTCTTTAAATAAACAAAAGTTTAAAACAAAAGTTATGTTTTGAAAACCAATGCTTTTATTGATATGAACATTTATGTGGTTTGTCTATTGCATACACTCAAGCCTTGAGACTGTCGGATAAACCCTTATCAGGATCAAGGTTTATAAAAAAAAAATGTATTCGGATTCTGTCATTCCCCTTCCGAAATACCTAGAAAGCGGGAACGGGATTTGTCAAGTCCTATAGCGCTATTAGATACTCCCGAGCGGCGTGATCAATGTTAATGAATGTACTACTCCGTTAAATATACCAAATGTCTTTTTCAATGTAAGCATGTCATGAAAATGTCTTTGTAAAACCATGTAATAGGCTTACTAAGTCAATATGCCAATAAAATGTCTTTGAAACCAAATGTTAGGTATACTAAGTCAATATACCATAAAAATGTCTTTGAAATAATGTATTATATGTAATATGTAATAAAAATGTATAATGTCTTGAAAATGGAAAGTAAAGTTATGCACATATGCTTCACCCCAAAACAATTGAAAAACGTAAAATAGGGGAACTATGTACTCACCTTTGGGTGCGTTTTTATATGTTAACACAATCCCTCAAATTGTTTATTCGTCCTAAATTAAATAATAACGATTTAATAATCAAAAGCCCACAAAAATACATAAGTTTCTCCGATACTTAGAATTTTCACATAACGTTGGGATTTTCTCGAAAAGTTATTATTTTTTATTATATTGGTGTATATATATATATATATATATATATATATGAATTCATATATATATTTAAAAAAAAAACTTGCGACTTGAACGGTTTTATTGGTGACCCTCATCATGTTATAAGCAATATATCTATGATTTGCGCGTCGTAATATATATATTCAAATGTAACATACTAATAATAGCGTAATACACATAATCTTGTCAAGTATTAACATGTCATCATACACATTTTATAAAACACATAACACATTGTAACACATAAAATTTACCCATGAACAACCCATTATAGTGTACATTGAAAAACGCGTATTTTAGCGACGTTTTTGGGCGCCGGAACTCACGTATGACTAACCAAACACCAAGTAAAGTTAATATAAGTTAAAATACTTATTTTTATATAAAAAATATCAGTTTACTTACTGATCTAAAACAGTTTTATAAAAATCCTCCGAAAAGCCGATTTTTAACCGTTTTACCGTATAGTTTTGCATCAAACGTTACCCTAACCATCCCAAATCGTAACAAATTGATATTTTAACATAACCCATGTTATTTACTGAATAAAATAGTGGTTATACTCATGATAGTGCAGGTCTCACATAAAGCTCATAAATCATGCAAATTTCACATATTTTACCACTTTCTAAGCTATATGTACAACATGCAAAACTATCAAACCTATGACAAAGTTTCATGCCATTATAATATACCAAATAATGTTATTTTTAGTGTTTATAATCTGTTCTAAAACATTTTTGTCATACAATCATTTTTTATCATTTCTTGAGCTTCAAATCAACATGTATTCTTATGTACAAGTGTCTAAAGCACACTATCATATCATCATCATTTCATATGAATTTAAATGCATAAAACATGTAATTTATTCATATTTACTTACTGATTTAATTGAACATTCATCATATCATGCAAAAATCATCAAACACTTGCATTTTAACTATCATTCAAGAACAAGCAACAACTTAAAATTTCTCAAATATGTCTAATAAATTTTTGGCCATTTACATGTCAAAATACTAACATTATTTCAAATTATAATTCATGATTCAATCACTCTTTTATATCTCTAACATATTTGCACATAATCTTGTTCATGCAAGCAAACATCCTAAACAAGTATTTATCAAAAATCAAACTCAAATCTCATACACACATATATGTATACGGTTACATACACACACATATATACTAGCATTTTTATTTTGTATTAAGACCCATTTCTTTTTAGATTTCAAGTTTGTGAAAAATTCCAAGATTCAAGAGAAACTTCCAATCATCAAGAACAACCAAGAATCAAGTGTATGATTTAAACATAAATTTTATACCTTCAAGATTCAAGTGAGTTTTTGATGAGATTTTGATGATATGGAGCTTGAAATCACTTGAAAGCACCTTGGAAACTCCTTTGGATCTTCACACCAACTTGAAATTTGCTTGGAATGGGGTTTGATCTTCAAGAACAAAGTTGCAAAGTTGAAGATGGAAGAGAGAAGGGGGGTGTACGGTTTGGGGGAGAGGGAGAGTGAGGGAGTGGAGTGAAGTGTGAAGTATGGTGTATTTATAGGACAAGATCTAAATCAAATCTCCAAGATCACATAATATCCAAGTGCATGCAAGGGAAATGAAAGTGAATCCAAGAAAGATAAAAATGGATTTTGTAGGATCTTGAAAGGATTATGGTGGGGTCACATAAGGTGACCGTAAATCATATGGGGGGGGGTAAATGTAAATTTTTGAATGGCAAATGTAAGTAACTAGTTGGAGGTTAAGTGTAAAGTCTAGTGTTTTAATCCCGGTTTATGGCGTATTATATTATTTTTATTATTCTAAAAAAAATAAACTCGCCAAAATATTACTGAAATAAATATCAGTTGCTGAGACTGGCTGTGTTGTCTGCGTTTCGCAGTATAAGCACTGTGTTGCGCAGTAAAACGCGGTGCGCGCTTAAACTTGAAAAATAACGTTTTTAAGCGTTTTAAATTTATTTTTCAACACGAACATGATTAAAAATAAAATTTTAATCATAACAGAATATTTTCACGATTTAAATATTATCCGGGCGGTCACCAACGTTCGTTTCGCAGTTTTGTCGCAATTAGTTCTTAAGTTCGAATAAACATGTTTTTGCTATTCCGAATCCTTCGAAACTTATTTCTAATTTATGTAAAGGGTATTTAGGGTATGTTTGGCTTATGTCATAGTTCCGGAGTGTACGTCGCGTTAAACTGATTATGTTTACGTAACGGTTTATGATTTCACTTCTAGAACAGGTTTGAGAGTTCGGAATTGCACAATGATTGAAAACGTACTAATGTCACAAATAATTAAACAAATATTGAAATTAAAACACCATATTTTATTAAATACAAAGTTTTTCAGAACATTACAAGGATTAAAAATACACAGATGTCACAACACTTTATCTAAATTCTCTAAGTTGAGGTTTTATAACTTCATACCTGAGAATTATAAGATCAAGTTCTAGCAAGGACCCTTTGTAAGCTTCCTTCATTCTTTTATCGCTTTCCTAGCGAGAAAGTCAAACAGTGTTTGACTTTCAGCTTTGACCAGTCAATGGTCAACACAAAGTTCTTTTGAACTTTGCAACGTGAGCGTGATCACGATGGTTATAGTCCCTTGTGACTATACCTACTGATTACCACATTGACTAGGCATAGTGATGAGTCGTAGTTTCGGTCAAAATGCGCATTAGGCGTATTTTGCAACCAAACTACTCTTGGTGTCAAAACACTTTGTTTTGATATCAAAAACCTGTTTTCTAACTTAGTTAAGCATGTTTTAACATGCTTAGCTCGTCACTTTTAGTTTAGTGCTTGTTTAGAGTGGTAAGTCAAGCGGTCTAAACCACCGCTTAGACTTTCTAACTTGACCCGTTTGGTCGATCATTAGGATCCGACCAAGCATGTTTAGTGACCATAGTTGCATAGGGAATAACCTTCCGAGGTTTTACCTTATGGTCACATAGTTTAAGTAGTTGTATGATAGGTAGTTTATATGCCTTAGGTAAATGACCAAAATGCCCTTTTCATGTATAATTGAACTTTAAGCATATGTAACTTAAACTTTTGTCACTTAACTGATTATGCAACATATTTAATCATGTTAGGGCATAGAATACTTGTCATAGGACTAGTTAGACGCCTCGAACGCACGTTTGCGCAAATGACGCGTTAGAGTAGCGTAAGCTACCTTAATGGGTCGTAGCGGGTCGAAAGCACTTAGGTTAGGTTCCGATTTAGAATGTAGGCTTTGTTAAACCATATTACATGAGTTCCAATACTCATTTGGTTTACAAGACCTCATTCTATCCGATCTTCCGATTTAGGTGTTGATATATTTACTAGTGATCCGATTACTAGGTACTACTTGAATTTCCTTGGTTTACCTGAGCTTCGCTAAGTTCTTTAGATCAAGGATACCCTTCTATTCAAAGTGAGTACATAGTTCCCCTATTTTACTATTTTCAATTGTTTTGGGGTGATTCATATGTATTAAAACGATTTTGATATTTAAACGATGATTTCAAAAACGATTAAGATGGTTTATATTAAACTAATAACGATTTCGATAATGTGAACGAACTAGTTGGACGTAGTTACATAACGAATGACATTCATTAGCATTGATCAAGCCGACCAGTATTAGGTTATGGTACCATAGGATCTGACAAATCCCGTTATCAGACTACACCCATGGTTATGTGTGGGGGTTATGTAGGTAACGATCGAATCTGATGATTGTTAACTTACCCTTTGGTGGTTTGTTAATACGAGAAGCGAGATAGTCGAGTCACGAAGGTTTGAATGTTATTAGCGAGACGACCAAAAGTAGTTTCACAATTAAAACGAATACGATTTGGAGACGAGTTAAACGATTTGAAACGACTTAAACGAATTGGAAAAACGATTGGTTATGGGTAGTGATTAGATAATGGGATGGGTGTAGCATGATAAAAGCATGGTAGATACGCCGCTGGTACATCTTATATATAAGTGCTTTTATCATATTACATTTCATGTCATTATTTAGTTCACTTGGGAAATGATTTTGAAACGATGCCACACAACGAGGTTTTTGAAATGATATAAATCATACGAGTTTTATTAACGAGTTTTTACGAGATGTTCTACGAATTGGTTTATTAAAACAAATGTTTTGGGGTTAAGAATCATGGCTACGCGATTTTATAAACTATAACCAACTTGTTTTGAGTTGGTTAACCATGTTGCAATACACTTTTCAAAATGAGGTTTGTATTTTGACTCTTGTAGTCTAACGAGGTACTGCAACATATAAACGAGCCATGAATCCGATACTCTCATAAAATCTATGTGCTCACCAGCATTTCTTTGCTGACTTAATTTTTACATATGTTTCAGGTGGTGTTGCATGATGTTGATTGCTAGGAAGCATGTTCACTTAGGATCTGGACGAGGACTTAGTGACATAAAAACAATGATAGTCGTGTAGGATCGTTTTCACGACCGAAACGAGTCGTTCAGAAGAGTTCTTTTCAATACGAATGGCGGAAACAAACGTATCGAAGTCGTTTCAACTGAATTGCACAGAAAATCACTTTAAACTGTCTCTGTATTGATATCAAGTCGATTTACACTGCTGGAGACACTTCGGCAGAGCTTCGCTACCGGAATCACAACCTTTTAAATGATAAGGCACGACCTAGTATTTATAGGCAACCTTATTTCGCACGAAACCATCCAAACGAAATCAGTTTCACACGAAATAGTCATTTCGTACGAAATGACCAAATGATTTCGTACGAAATGACTTACATGTCATTTCTTGCGAAATGCCCATAAACATACATTTCTCGTTTTCTCGTTCTACATGCCCTGATCTATCTAAACAAAAACAAGACTCGATACAAGACGAAGTCGACAGACGTATGCACCAACAGACTCCCCCTCGGATGTTGACGAAGTCTTCGGTGTCGAGTCTTCGGTTGTCAAATTTTCAGTCTTTATCAGTCTTCTCGCTCTCTCCAAAGATTCTCCATTGTAAGCTTTCTCAATGAATCTCTATCTTCTTTTCTTCTCTTCACAGGATCAGAATCGCAATCTGACTCTTGAGCTTTCTAATTCTCTTGATCAGATCTCTTGATTCCTTAAGTTCATCAGCATCAGCAGCTTGTGTCTTCAGACTCCCCCTTTAGATAGGCTGGGATCGCAGTTTGGAATAGTTATTTTATGAATTGAAACTTTGCTGCTACTGCCTGCACAATCTCTACCTAAAACATAAGATTCACATATTTTAAGTTTTAACAATTTAAAATCCTGCTTATCACTTTCAAACTCAAATAATCTCATGCACATATCATCCAAAATAATTTATCATTTGTATTCTCAGATGATCACTTGTAAACATATCTTTTTCTCAAACACATTCTCCCAAACCTGTTGTTCATCATGCTTAGCACTTAGAATTTTGAAAATTAGCTCTTCAACATTAGTTGTCGAAAATCTTTTTGTATTTTTCAAAATATTATGCTAAAACACACTGAAAATCTTTTTATATTTTTGAATATATATAAAAAAATGCAGTAAAGAAATATTTACACACCATATTTTTGCGAGTTTGTGTAAGAGGATCATATCAGTTTCTGAGACAAATCACCAACACCGTTAAGCTTTAAACATTTTAAGTTCTAAACAATTCACTTAGATTATCAGTATACTGATCCACTTAAATTTTCACACAAATTTCAACTGTTTCGAGATACGAGATTAATGTTTTAAGCACTTAAACTTATTTGCATGTCCCACCTCAGAATATACTCCCGTATCCAGATCCCAATATTCAGTCTTACAGGTGAGTATACCTAGATGATATCTGTAAAGGGTTAAATGCGAGGGCCATGAGAGCTCAGGCTATTGCTTCTGTAAAATCAGAGAGATGATGGCTTCGACTTTAGGTGTGTTCCCTTTAGAGAATCTTTTCTTCAATAGCACATGATTAGCATTTTTCAATGTTTCATCATTTTTTATGCTGAGGGGGGTGCTATATTTCAAGCAAGTGAAAAGTATTATACGGGGACTAGGTCATTGCTTCCGCAAAATCAGAAGTCCCGGGATAATACCCCAGATATCACTAAGCATAAAGACCTAGTATCTCAGAAAGAGGGGTCTTTCAAACAAGATTTCGGGGGTTATCCATATATCCGAGAGATGTTCCCCACAAAATAAGTAAGTTTGAAATTTTGGTTTATATCTCGAACACAATCTACTAAGCGTGCGAAAACGTACTGGCACATCATCAGTGAGACCGTTTATCACTTTTGAACTTTCCAATTCTTTTGCATGCTGTGATTGTCCACTGATGTACTATCATTTCCTCTTTTTTGCCAACAAAACTCATTTTTGCTTTTATCATGTTTTTTATTTTTGAAATTTTCTAATGTTTTTGGATTTTCTGAAACATCTTACTCCCCCTAAAATTCAATAACTATTTAAAAACAAATTTGAAAACAAACTGTACAAATAAAGTGACAACTGATATCGAATCACTTCAATTCGCCATCCACTTGGCATAAACAATCTGAACTCCCCCTTACAACAAACTATTTTCCCATTATGATTTCGAAACACTTAAGTTTGTTTTAATCAAAATGATTTTTTCGGAAAATTAGTTTTGTTGAAATTCACAAACCATTTGTAGGTTAGGGGATAAACTCATCACTTTGTTTATTTTTAACCATTTGTTGGAAAGATAAATCAAGTACAACTTAATGTCCTTGATTCACCACTTGTAGGTTTTCCACAAACACACATAATTCAAGAATGATGTCGATTCCTGCTCCACGATTACCAACTTGGGAGCTCCGGCAAGTACAGAGTTTAGTCGTGATAAGTTCTATCCCAGTTACTGACCCGGGATGAACCATCTCCATCTGGTTTCTTCATTTTCTTTTCATAAAATTCCTTAACCCCTTTCACCTTTCCATCAATCATTTTTCCAAAAATATTTTGGACTGTGGGGTTAAAGACTTTTTTAACATCAAAATCTTTCTTTTCAGAAAAAATTGATTTGAAATCTCAATTTTTCCAATTTTTAGTTTAAAATTTTCAGCCCGCAATGGTGGAAAATTTGCCTTATCCATTGGTGGTACTGACTTTTCAACTTTTGATTCAACTTGTGGCTCATCTGACTTTGTGGAATCAGATTCATTGCCAGAAGATAGCTCCTCTGATTTTGTCGAATCAGAATCATCGCTAAAACGATGATCAAATTTCTTAACAATCCACTTGCAATTGTCAAGATTAACTTTCTTCTTGTAAACCCTTCTTGAACATTCTCCAACCTCAAATGTTGAGTTTTCAAAAACTTTAAATCTTTCGGTTGGAGGTTTACTTTTCTCAACAACTTTTTCTTTTAGTTTAAGAGACACTCCCTGTTTTGTTTGAATTGTATCTGGACAATTCCTGGCAATGTGACCAACTGTTTTGCATTGAAAACAGGTTCTTGTCTCCTTCTTCTTCTGAGCAACTTCCTTCTTCATTCCCTCTTGCTTCTTGGCAAGGAATTCTTTGTTCGTCTACTTCCATAATGAACTCTTTTCTTCCTCCTCTGTACTTGATCCTGAAACAAATACAGTTTTTGGTTTATAAGTTTTCTCATTTTTATAATGTTTTGGTGGAATAAAATGTAACACCCGTTTAAAATTTTCAAATTCGAATGATAAAAGATACTTAAATATATATATAGTACCTTTAATTACATAAGTACAAGATAAAAGTTTCAAAATAAAACTTACTAGTCAACTATCGACTAGTTTAGAGCATTCATAACATGAGTAACTGGTCATTTACATCAAAACATTGTCTAGATAAAGTTAAGTTAACGCGGAAGCTTCAAAATGCATGTTCGGTTCTTGGTAGCATGCTTGATCATCATCCGATTAATCCCCATCATTACCTAGAGTCAAAAACCATTAGAAAAATTAGTTTTGACATTTATATTCGGTGTACAAACAAGTTCCAGCTTCAGAATATAAAAAAATATAAATTTTTAACTTTGGTTCTCCCGCGTGTCGCGGTAGGAGTCATCGAATCTGTCGCGACTCGCGACGGCTTCCGCGTATCGCGGGGGTTGCCAAGGGTTCTTCCGCGTGGCGCGAGAGAATCCTTTTTCCAGCAGGTGCAGGTTTAAATCCTGCATTTCTGCCCAGCTCCGGAAATTCATAATTTTCAACTTTAAATGGGTCATAACTTCTTACTCGCTAGTCCGTTTTAACCGATTCTTTTTCCTATGAGTCCGTAATAAAATTACGGATCTAACCATGTAAATTTCACATCACGGAAACCGAATTGCCAGCGATTTGTTCCCAATTTCCTTATTTCGATTATCCAACCCATTAACAATAGTTACATTATACCACATTTCAGTTCCTTATTACTCTTAGGCATGGTTACCCAATTCCCCGGGCTTATAACCTTGGCGTAATTGCGCCATTCATGGCTTTGGGTTCTCTTAGAACTAAAAGCTTGTTTCCTCGGAATTCAATCATTCAGTTTCAAGCGACATTTGCAACTTACTTCTTATTGTTTGATCCAATACCCCGGATTCACAAACATAAAGTATCATAACTAAATTCATAAGCGTAGTGAAATTCAACACTTAACAACATACGAGACTTTCAAGTCGCTATTTTCATGATTCTTTTTATGGCATCAATTTTGACCCGTTTGACTATCTAGTGAAAACCATCACTTTACTAACAAGCCAAACCCAATTCCAAATCTTTATTTTGACCCGTTTGATGGTCTAGTGAACCTCGCCACTTTAAAGACACATCCAACGCATCTATTACTCTACGACTCCATCTATACATTAAAACCAAACATATATGCATAATTTAACGAGACTAAAGTCGCGTACCTTTAAAGCAGACCTTTTCCACGTGTATCTCCTCCGGCGTGTCCGCTTGACGTTCCGGATTCCTTGCCTAAAGAGTTCAATTCATAACCAGTTTAGAACTCTTTCTTAAGCTTTATCGCATTATTTTCTAACATAGTCAAATCTGCGTTTTCACCCAACTTTTAACATTTTAACCATCATTTAGGCTTTTTATCAAACACCTAACGGTTCAGATTTCTATATGATAAAAACCAAGTTCATGACTTGAAATTTTCACCCAAATTTGACTTCAATTAAGCAAATACACACATATTTCAACATCAATATTTCAGCGATTATCTAATAATTTCAGTTTACACTAGAACAAGAGTCTTAATCCTAGTGTTTATCAAGTTCTACTAACTTATTAATCACCCACTATAATGATTTTGATCCTTACAATTATCATGCAATATTTTGACAAGAAATCATCTAGGGTTTGTCCCTAAACCTTATATCACTTCCAATTTCAAGTTTACAACACATAATTAAGCTCAACACTCGATTTCAATCACATGCAAGAATTTGGGTTGAATCAAAACAACCTAATTTGGCATACCTTATGATCTCCTTGACGAGGTGATCACAAATCTATGTTCAGATTTCGATTTCTACTTGGATTGAGCCTTCAATTTGTGAGTTTAGTGATATTAGGGTTTTGAGAATGGGGGATCGCCCCTCTCCTGCTCTTGATCGGCCAGACACCTCAAATGGGGTGTTTGGTTTTGTTTTTATTAAAATTAATAATATAAGTTTAAATTTTATCAACATAGGCCCCTCCACTTTCGTTTAACATATAGTTTGGTTATTTTAACCCTATTTCAAGTTATTTCTAGACTTGTAGTTAACTAGGTTATAATTTCCTAGTTAATTAATTCTTGTTTATTTAAACTTTATAATTCTAATATAAAGTTTTATATTTCCGGGGTGTTACATAAAACCCAATCCCTTCTTTTTGAAATTACCATTATGGTTTGGTTTCTTTCGATAACCTGAAACAGAACTGTAACCCTTTTTTCTTGTTTAACCTTTGTTGATCTCTTGAGGTGTAAGGTCTTGGTTTTTTAGAAAAAATTACATCTTTTATTTCAGAAATATTAATTTCTGTTAGTTTGAAAATGTTTTTGATCATTTCAGTTTTAACACCTCTTATTGGAAATTCTTCATCAGAATATAATATGTCCGAATCATTCAAAGTAAATGCTACTTTGATTGGTTCATTATTCAAATTAGATTTTGATAACAGAAATTCTTTATTGTAAACCCGTTTGTCCTCTTTTACTGTTGAATTTGACATATCGGACTTTGACTCTGATTTTGACTCCGACTCTGACTCCGACTTTGACTCCTCGGTTTTATCTTTGTCCAACACCTGATCGACCACTTTCTTTGTTAACTCGGACTCATGATCAGTGTCGGACGATGTGAAAGTGACATCAATACTTTCTGGCAAATTATCTGAAGACTCAGATTCCCACTGTAAATTGGTTGCCTTTTTGACTCTTTCTGAATTTGGATTTCGTGGGGCATATCCATTTTCAAGCGGGGGTGGACACTTGTTACATCCAACACATGGTTTCTTACCAGAATTCTTCTTTTTAGTTTCTTCTTTTGTTTCAGACTTCTTCACTTCAGATGTCTTTTCTTCAAACATCTTCATGCCTTCAACTGTGGGATAAATACTGTCAATAACATAAGAAGCACATGAGTAACTTTTCAATAATCTTTCAACCCTTTCAATCTCTATTTTCTGGGTTTCCAACTTTTGTTCAAGTTCTGCACATTTATCAATGTAATGATTGATACCTGACTGCTTCATCATAAACGCTCCTTGAAGTGTCTTCATGGCTGTAGCTTGTTCACTGCTTGACTCGTTGTATTGATTCATTTCTTTATTTAAGATATCATATGATTCTTTCAGCCTGTTCATGTTGTGAATCAATTCACTATTTTGCTTCTTCATAGTCTCACAGTTCTCACAATTCTCATACACTTTTTCTGCAACAACTTCTTTTTTAACCTAAAACACTGGCATTTCTTTATCTTGCTTCTTTATCACACTAACCTCTTCTTCAACTTTTTTACCTTGCCTGGCTAAATATTTTCTTATTTTTTATTATTGTCAACTTTTTGAGCAACAAAAGCTTTATGCAAGAATTCTTTATCTGGACAGTAATTATCCCAGCTAAAACCTTCTGGTAATCTTTCATCATCTTGATCAATCAAACTTATTTTGTTATCAGCTTTAATATATTTGTCCCAACTGAAACCTTTTGACAAATTTTCATCATCTTGATTACCCAGACACACTTTCTTTGACTCCTCAATCCCCTTTCTAGCATGAGCAGTTTGTGGCTGTTGTTGATGATATGGTTGTTGAGCAACCTGATGATAAATCGCTTTCCGATAGTAATCATTATTTCCGAAAGGATTTTGAGCTCCACTTGCTTCGCGGTTTGTGCATTCTCTCTTGAAATGCCCTTTTACCCTGCAACGAAAACAAGTAACTTTAGATTTATCAAATCCCAAAGTAGAAACATTTGCATCACGAAAATCATATCTTCCCGTAATTTGTTTAAACTTTTCAGCTCTTCTCAATACACTTGCCAAACACCACTTTATATCCATCAACTCCATCTCCTCAGCATCAACCTGATCATAATCCTCTTTTGTCAACATTGGATTTTCGATCCTCCCTGCAACCAAACTTCCATACGACTCTAGCACAGTCACCAACAGAGACATATGACTTTTTGCAACTTCTTCTGAGTAGTTCTGATCATTCTCAAGATTTAAAGCAATGTTGCATTGAAGAACTTTGCCACTCTTTGTTGCAGAAAAATGTGGATTAAATGATGGAAATGAAGTAAATCCTGTTTTGCTGCTTAATCCCTGAGATGAACTTTCAGAAGAACTTTTTGCATTGAAGGCAGTTTCAATCTTTGGAGAAATGTTGGTTTTATCACTAACACCACCTTTGTAATACAAACAAATGTCTTGTTCTCCAACATAGTTCTTCATTCTTGCTATCTTTCGTTGTTCCATCTCTTGAGCTTCAAGTTGTTTAATGAATTCGCTCAACGTTAGCTCGTTAAAACCTGGTTTATTTTTCAACATCATAAGATACGTGCCCCACTCATCATGTGGCAACGCATCAGCCAACTTTTCAATCAATTCGTCTTTATCTTTTTGGATGTTTAATCTTTTCATATTCTTCAATAAATTGCAATATCTTTCAATAATCTACTTGGTGTTTTCAGTTCTCAACCCTCGAAATAAATCAAATTCTTTCTTCATAAGCGACTTTTTGTTCTTGATCATTTCATCACTTCCAAGAAACTTTGATTCCAATTCTACCCATATCGAATGTGCACTTCCGTTGTGTTGAAGTAAAATCAAGATGTCTTCTTTAATAGCTTGCTGCAAAAGACTAACCATCATTTTTTCATCTTTGTATTTCTTTTTCTCTTCAGCACCCAGATTTCTAATTTCAATTTTCACTCCACTGTCCCCAACCGGTCTACTATATTGAAATTCAGTATGTTCCCATGCATCTAAGTGATATGCCTGAACCCAATTTTCAAAATGTTCATCCCATCCACTGTATTCCTCGATACTCATCAGCTTAGGTGGTTTTTGCGTTGTCCCTGTTTCATTTTCTAGCATTGTACTTTGTGTAATAGTCATCGGACTAGCAAAGGCATTATAGAACTCGTTTTCCATGATTCGGTTTACCAAAAACTCACAAACACAGCTTTTCAAACGAAATGGACTTCCAAACGAAATAAACTTTCACACGAAATGAACCTTCATGCGAAATGACCTTCTTCAAACGAAAAGAAGTTCACACGGAATGAACTTTGAAACGAAATGACTGAATTCGTACGAAATAAAACAACCTTCAAACTGAATGGGTGATTCCGTACGAAATGATGATCTGGTGAACTGTTTCAAGCGAAATGGCTGTTTCGTGCGAAATCAAATGCTGATTTCGTACGAAATGACGAACTGATGAACTGCTTCACACGAAATAGTGGTTTCGTGCGAAATGAAGTCTGATTTCGTGCGAAATCAAAGCAATGTCCAAACGAAATGATATCAGCTTTTGTGCGAAATGAAAGTTTCGGACAGTTTTTGGAAAAATTGAACCAGTTTTAAGCCAAATTAAGATCTGATTCTTTCTAGGGTTTGTTAAAACACTGTTTCGCACAATATATTTGAAAATCAAGCCATTTTAACCGTGAAAATTTGTTAATTTTGAAAAAGAAGGTGTAGAAAACAGAATTTGCAGCTGAAATGGTAAGAACTCCTCCTCCTGAGCTCTGATACCACTTGTAGGATCGTTTTCACGACCGAAATGAGTCGTTCAGAAGAATTCTTTTCAATACAAGTGGCGGAAACAAACGTATCGAAGTCGTTTCAGCTGAATTGCACAGAAAATCACTTTAAACTGTCTCTGTATTGATATCAAGTCGATTTACACTGCTGGAGACACTTCGGCAGAGCTTCGCTACCGGAATCACAACCTTTTAAATGACAAGGCACGACCTAGTATTTATAGGCAACCTTATTTCGCACGAAACCATCCAAACGAAATCAGTTTCACACGAAATAGTCATTTCGTGCGAAATGACCAAGTGATTTCGTACGAAATGACTTACATGTCATTTCGTGCGAAATGCCCATAAACATACATTTCTCGTTTTCTCGTTCTACGTGCCATGATCTATCTAAACAAAAACAAGACTCGATACAAGACGAAGTCGACAGACGTATGCACCAACAAAACGATATGTAATTTGTTTGTTTGGTTTTAAGACAATATAATTTACTTAACGAATCAATAAAATGAAACTTTTAATTACCATGGTTGTGAAATGATAATTTTGTTACAACACTCCCCGACGTTTCCGTCACGGTTTCATTGTTTTGACGCGGTCGGGGTGTGACAAATGTCTCCACACCTTGTGTGCAATTATTACTGCTTCCAACTCCAAATCATGGGTAGTGTAGTTCTTTTCGTGAACCTTGAGCTGGCGTGATACGTAAGCAATGACTTTCTCATGTTGCATCAATACACAACCAAGTCCTTGGATCGACGCGTCATAATAACCGATGAAAACGTCTGTGCCTTCAGGTAACGAGAGAATGGGTGCGCCACAGAGTTTCACCTTCAACTGTTGCAACACAGATTCCTGAGC
This sequence comes from Helianthus tuberosus, assembly GCA_030545235.1. NCBI lineage: Eukaryota > Viridiplantae > Streptophyta > Magnoliopsida > Asterales > Asteraceae > Helianthus > Helianthus tuberosus. The sequence continues at coordinate 82,935,107 of CM060354.1, forward strand.
AATCATTTGAGTCAGAGCGGCGAGGGTTGGTGCATACGATCAAGTAATGTGGGTTTCGTGATGCCAAAGGTCGTACGTTAGTGACTTGACATAAGGTTGTTTCTGTTGTGGGAACCCCATGGTAAGGCGTAGGTTTCATTCGGATTCCTACTAGTTCTTGGAGTAACTTCGGAGGTCGTCGAGGGAAACAATTGGTATATCCATCAAGGTAGGCTAAATTCGAACGTCGTGACTGGGAACCTATATCAGCCACATCGGGTTTTAAGAACAGTGCTTGTGATACCTTCATATTTGTGGCGTTTATGGCCCAATGCTTCTCACGTATCGTTCGTAGACAGTAACTCATTTAAGGGAGTGTTAGTGAAGAATGTTGTTAGGGTAAGTATCATAGAATTTGAGAAGTATATCATGAATGGATGTGGAAACATGCGAAAAGGGTAGTTGCAATCGATGCGTAAGCGTGTAAGGATCCGTAACAAGGGTTTACTTGATGTCAAGGGTATAGCTTGTCGTAGACAAGTTGCATGAGGCTAAAATGAAGAACGCCACTTGTCAAATAGAGATATCACGTGGATATATCAATCAAGAATTTACCATAGGAGAATGGGTGTTGCACGAGTTTGTAGTGTTAGAGTTTACTAAAGCTTTCGTTTAAGTCGTCGGGCTCACCTACGTGCTAAGGAGGAATAATTCACCTTGATCCATGAACTTAGTCGATTTTGCGGTTTATCGAGTCGGTAAGCAACCAAATTCGGAGGAGTTCCCTTAGGTCATGTGAATGGACGCAAAACCATGCTCAAGAGGGTATGATCGTAACAACACATCTCTTTCCTCAGAGTTTCAAGAAATGATCACCGATGATCGAAAGTCGAGCCTTCCAAATTCTTTAAACTAGAGTGAGTTCGTACTGGTGTCTAGGCATGGAGAAGCGAGGGCGTAGTGTCACGGTGGTAAAGGAACGATGGTTTTGTCTAAGTCAATAGTAGAAATTAGGCATTGCATTAATCAGCAAGCATAGATCGGTAGGAAGGCTAGTGAAAAGGTTTCACATAATTAAGATAAACTATCGTAGGATCAAAATGCGACTCTTGTAGTGTAAGGGGGGGGGGTCTCGAGTAATTGGATTGTCAATGTGTTATATGCCGCAGGGGTTGGGAAAATTTAAACATTTAGAACAAAATAATATTTGACGATCATTAGTTCTAGAGTTATGTATGAAAATAGAGGGGTCGTTAAGTAGAGACTCACCCGTCACGATGTTGGAACCGATCCTTGCTTCGCCTGAGTCGTTCGCCAAAGTTCACTATTTGCTATGTTGTTCTTTCCAGCCCCTTCGTCCCCTTGAGGGCAATTCTTCTTGATATGCCCTTCATCCCCACACTAATAACATTCCATGGTTTTGTTCTGTTGTTGCCGTTGGTGTCGCTGTGATTTTGGTTTCCAATTGGCTGGGTGCGGGATCCTGCAATCCCTAACCGCATGCCCCTTCTTATTGCACCGTTGACAATGTTTCCTCACACGCGTCCCGCTGTGGTGCCGTTGGCACTTGTTGCACTTCGGCTCACTCCCTAGCTATCCATCCTGATTTTGGTTGTCCGGCCCACGTTGCTTGAATTTCCTATGTGAATCATGTTGTTGCATCGAGCTAGGACCCTCACCTTAGTAGTCATTCCATATACGCTTGTTGTTACCAAAAGCATTTGTAGTAGTAAAGCTACGCTTGGGCAGTTTGCCCTCTTCCACTGCCTGATTGGTGAGCTGGTGGCCAAACGGACGACTTGCTATATCGTGGGGAGGTTGTCCGCAATTACTGAACCTTGGATTTCCAGAACTAAGCCGCTAAGGTAAAGCTCGATTCGTTTGTAGGCAGGCTGTGACAAGTTAGGACATAAGGCAGCTAAGTCGTTGGACCTTTTTGTGTACGCCTCGATTTCCGATCCTTCCATCTTCAAACCATAATACTCCACTTCAAGCTTCAAAATATCATCCCTGTGATAGACTTCTTCCTTGATCAATTCCTTGAAGTCATTCCAGGGAGTGGCATTTTCATCCGCCAATCCGAGCATCTGAACTTGCGTGTTCCACCAGGAAAACGCTTTCCCTTGTAATGTGCCAGTAGCATACTCTACTCGTTTACTGGCAGGGCTTTCACGTTCTTTAAATGCAGATTCAATCCTTCTGATCCAGTGTAAAAGACCTATTGGTGTCGTCGAATGTGTGAGGTTTGCATTCTAAGAACACCTTGAAGGTGCCAACTTGAAATTGGGTGTGTGGGGGTTGACCCCCTGATTGGGTTGCTAAAGCCTCAACAACCCGAGCATCTATCAGGGTCGTTAACTGGTTCTGCATTAGGCTGATACTACCACTACGTCCTCCACCCCATCCACTCATGATCTTCACATCCAAGGAGTACAAGTGAGAACGAGGATGTAAGGGTGTGAAAAGTAGGACAGGGGAGAGTGTAGACCGAATCACATGAGGTTCAAATAAACATTTAATGTCAAAGAGAGCACATCAGGGCTATTGAGCACCATGCTGCTATAACTCTAACTAAGCATACCATAAGTAACACACCATGAAAAAGTAAACTAGTAAGTAGGCAACATAACATACATTATACCACCTAAAGTGTTGAGCCTTGCACGTGGAGCAAAGTGTTGTTGTGGATCGTGGGCACTGAACAGGTTATAGTCTGGTTTTGTCAAAAAGATTGTTCCCTTTTTAAAACCAAGTTCACTATTACCGCGAGGCATGTGACTGACCAGGATCATACCACCAATCATATTGAACATTTAGTAAAGTAAAGTAAAACCATCGCAAACAAAACGTTTAGTGTTCACAAAACCAAAGTCCAAAACCAAGTTTAAAAGTTAGCGGAATCATAAAGTTTTAAAACCCATTAAATAAATAAAAAGTCAAAATATTTAATAGTATGAATCCAACAGTTGATTCCTAACCACAACGCCCACTCCTCGTGCAAGCTCCAGTTATGTACCTAACGACCTGCAAAGCATGTAGTAACGTATCAACAAAAATGTTGGTGAGTTCACAGTTGGTTGTCCATTTTAATGTTGTTCCAAAATCATAAGTTGTTAAGTTCCCTGTTCTTTATAAAAACATGCCATGGGGAGCTACCCCACTGTTTTAAACCACTAGACCCGTTACCATATCGACTACTGACTTAAGTTATGTTGAGTGCCCCAAGTCAATGTCTATCATCATTGACAAAGTGCCCAAGTATATTAGTCCACGCCCGTCCTCTGCGGCATGGTGTGAGGCTTGTCAAACCTAATAGCGCTATTTAACTAATAACCAGTTCGCCATTGGCCCGGCGATTAAGTCGATATATTATATGGGGGACTTAAAGATAGAGTTGTTGTTTAGTAATCTAAACCATGAATTATATAAGGTTGTTGTCCTACACAAGGAGGAAGGTAGTACGTATTCTACCCAAGGAGAATACGCAGGTTACATCCCACCCAAGGGGGATAGTTGTTGTTTAACCCATTCCCAAACCCCCGGGAATCCCATGCTTTGAAGAAAAGTGTGAACTCACCTTCGATTGCTCGGTTGGTCTCTTAAAATGGTTAGGAGTCAAGGTAGGTCAATCATGTCCTAATACGATTACCATTTAGTTTATTAGTGTGTTCAAGTAAGGCACAAAGCTCCTACACATATCTAACACGTACCATGGACTCACGTTGACAACTTACGTACATACACATATTCCACATATAATTACTCATGATCAAGCACACAATAATTCTCATAACACTTCCATTGACATTAAACAAGTTTGATCATTCTCAGATGGCATAAACAACATTTAGATAGGCAAATAACAACTTATAACGTTTCAGCTTTTACGTCCAGAACTAGGCTGTCTTCGGGTATTTTTATAAAATAGTTATCTTATTCCAAAAATTCTGAATAATTTACAGAAGGTTCTAAATGGTCCACATCACCTTGTGTAAAAATCTCAAGACCTAAATCATTACCAATTATTTACTAAAAATCATCTAATAGGCTGCAGTCAGATTCGTCGCTTTCTGACTACAGTCCACGGAAAAATTCATTTAAAATTCATCGTCTGTCCGAATAGCAAAATTCTAGTGGGATATTTTCGAAAACACCAGTGCCCAGCTACTGTACGAATTTCACGACCTAATTCTATCCAGATTACACGTTATAACGAAAAGCGTAACATAAATTTTCTGTAGAAAAAACTCAGCTTTTGCTGCTGTGTAAAACGACTCTTTAAAAATAGCAAAGACCTCTGAAAAATGTGATTCAAGTTCCATTTGAAGATTTTTTCGAAAAATTATGATGTAGACTTCAGAAAATCAGTTTTTCCATATATAAGGACCCGTTTACAGCCAACTAAAGTTGGCTGTAAATGTTAATCAACTTTCTGTTTTTCGCATAAACATTACTAAAACTAGTTTCCGGGTTTCTTTACCGTGTTTTACCGTCATATAACACCTCTATAATATTCATGGCAGTTCATAGATGTTTCATATCAGATTTAGCATACAATAACATCAATCTCATAAAGCATGACAACCCTAATCCAACTACGCATGCCCATACTCTACTAAACCATAACACAAATCCTCATATACGTTTTTCATAGTTTCTAGACTACCAATTAGCATCATATCATCAGGTTCATCAAAACAATTACCAACGCAGCCATGAAACCACCAAACTTAAAATCAAGACAACATAGAATAATAACCAGCAGAAAGATACGAGGAAGATATAGAGCCTGAGCGAATGAGAGCACCAAGAGATGGAGGTCGCGATGGGGGGGGGGTGCCTTCACTGCCGTCACACATACACAAGGAGGGAGTAGGGTTTCTTTTATTTATGTTTTTGTTCTCATGCAATACGTATATATCAATTTGAGGGGTGTTTGGGCTTAATGGGCTTCAAGGGAAAAACAAGTGGGTTGGGCTGCATGGTTTCGCAAGGGGTGGGTTCGGTTTGGGTTTTTAAGGTAGCGGTTTTGTGAGTTTCGCAAAATAATTAATCAAGATGTTTCGGTTTCTAATTCATTCATATTACACATTACCAAGCCCACAACTAAACAATTATAATCAAACACCATAATCTTTTCATATAACGCACATGTAGTTACAATGCAAGACAATCATAAAAGGAACTAGTACATAGAGAAAGACTCCGCAAACTACGAGTTGTCACATCATCCCCAAGTTGAAAGAAATTTCGTCCTGAAATTTAGCACGTAGTCACTGAGGAAGCTAGTTGTTTTGTGCGTTTTCCTGGGGTATCACAAAATATATTACATTGTCTTGAAAAAGAAACAAATAAACACTACAGTTGTCTTTCATATTTTATAGTCACTAAGGCCCGCATCCAATCCTACGTGAAGCATGATCATATCATCAAACAACGCCTCCTGAAACATATTTGAAAAGAGAGTAAGCATAAAAAGATGGTGAGTTCATAGGTTTTGTGAGTGTGTGCTTGTATACATATTGCAATACCTCGTCCGACTACTAGAGTCGATAAGATAAAGCCTTGTATAAAAAAAAGTGTTTGGCATCGCAATATAATTAACCAACTAATACATGTTGGTTAAAGTTTATGAAAACCTTATTGCCATGAATCTTGACTAAAACATTTCTTTTGTAAAACTGAGTAGTAAATTGACTTAAAAGAAAACTTCATATGGTTTATATCTTTAAGTGAAAATCGTTGCATAACATCGTTTGAAAACATTTGTCATTGTTATAAACCATTCATCAATCGTCCGTGTTAGAAACCATTCGTCAATCGTCCGTGTTATAAACCATTAGTCAATCATCCGTGTTTTAATTGTGAAAACTTTTTGTCATTTTATTGAATACATTCAAACATGTGTGACTCGACTATACCACCTAAGGGGTATCTTTAATTCGACTAACAAACCACCAAAGGGTTTGTTAAAATGACAGATTCTTTCGTTCCCCAAACTACCCACCAAATCCAGTGAATAGTTTAGTAACGGGATTGTCAGTCCTATGGTACCATAGCATACTACTGGTCGGTTTGATCTATGTTAATGAATGTGATTCATGTTATGAATTAACGCACCAAGTTCGTTTACATAATTGAAATCGTCGTGTTTTATATAAACCATAGACTTTGTTTTTGAAAAATTGAAAAGTACTTTGGCACATATGAGTCACCACAAAACAATTGAAAGCATAAAAGAGAGGAGCTATGTACTCACTTGGAATTGCGTATGTGTCCTCGTTGAATGGAATAAACAAAGCTCAAGTGTTTCTTGCTCTAGAGGACTTCTCCAAAAGAATAGAAGAGAAAGCTCAAACTGAGGAAGAAGAAGCTCTTTATAAGATTTCTAAGTGAAGTGTTTGTAATTTGAGTTAGTGTGAAGAAAAATGAAGTTTCAAAGGGGTATTTATAGATAAGGAAATCTGAGGAGATCAAGACAAGTGTCAAAGGTTTCCTAAGATGAGGATTAGGGTCCCCTTTTGTGTCAAGACTAGAATAACTGTGGCAAAATGGTGAAAGGTGGCAAAACATGGGCAAGACAAGTGTTCATGAGTGTCTTAGGAGATGATTAGTGTCTTGCTAGGTGGCACAACATGGTAACTTAAGGTTTTTGGTATTTTTAGTCCCTAGACCTTGAGTTTGGTGTTTTGACGATTCTAATCCCTTAGTTAAATTTATGAAGGTTTCAAGTTATGTGATGCTTAGATTTGTTCCGGTAGTGTCATGAATATCGTTTCGCTCAATCATACAATTACGTATTTCGTAAATAAATTATAACATTTTATTGAATACAAAAATCAAAATTATACAACGTTCAAAAATTGCAAAACGCACACAATGCTAGCAACATAGATTGGGTCGAAAAGGTCCATGTGAAGAAATTCAAGTGGTTTTTGGATTCAGTTAACTGTTTTCGGTTTGTGAGGCTTTCATTTGATTTTTCCTTTTTCGCTTGATTAACATTTGTTGTGCATATTAAAACTAAGCAAAGGAACCCCTAAAACTAAGCTGTTTTTCACTAAGTGGTTCATTTTTCGCATTTACATGGCCCATTCTTCTATGCCAGAGGTACGATTTATCTACAGTCGTCTTCGAAAGTAAACATGTCACTAGAATAGATGAGTTAACCAACGGGCGCATGTCCATGACATATGTGTTATTCACCCTTGGAGCCCTCATTACAATCAATCCTCGGGAACAGCAAATCCCGGACGCAAAATGAAGCAAGCTTTGTCAGTGAATAGCATCGTGTACTTGTTATCGCAGATTTGAGAAACCGACATCGAGTTATGCTTCAGTTCTTCAATGTAGTTCACTTTGTGCAGCGTAATTTTTCAATTTGACACCGATCCTTCACCATTGATATAGTCACCCTTCTCACTAGAAAAATTTACATAACCACCACGCATTTGTTTAAAATTATTCAGTAACTCTGTATTTTCTGTCATGTATCTGGAACAGCTACTATCGATATACCAAATATAAATAGCCCTCTTCAGCTCGGAAATTGTTGGAGTGATTCCCCACAAATCGTGGATTATACTAAGTTAATAAACTGTTGTTACATCAAGAGTTTCCATAACCTCGGCCTCCATAGTTTTGGTATCGGTAATTTCAAGAATGATCGTGTTTGATTATCCGAATGTTGTCTTTCATTTTGAAATCGGGGGGGGGGGGGGGGTTGTCACACCCCTAAAATATCATCTGCGGAATCACCGCGGGACGTGTGACGTACCAGGATCCAAGCCACCAATCACATTGAACTACACATAGTATTTAAATAAACATTCCATTCATTTCAAATATATAAATCCAAGTCATAAGTTAAACCAAAGTAAATGTTCAGCGGAAGCATAATATTATTCGTTCTTCAAGTGTTTCAAAACAATGTATTAAAATCCAGAATAAATATACAAGAGTTGTGACCCATGACCACTCCAGCACTCCCAGATAGCAATTTCCATGTCCAAGAATCAAACGACCTGCAAGCATGCAGAAAAGTGTGTCAGACGAAGCTGGTGAGTTCAAAGTTTGTTTAGTACGCTTTAGTTACCAGATATGTGAATAAAACATTTCGATGATTTGATGTTGTAATAACTCGTTTACCGCTGATGGCTTACAGTTTATTTGCCCTAACCCCATTGCCTCTATCAAAGCAATGGTCAAGACTGGGATCATTAGTTCACTCCCAACATCCCCGGTGCGGTGTGAGGTTGCCAAACCTAAATAGCGCTATTAACTAATATCCCGTTGCCTCCCCGGCAACAATCAGTAGAAGGGACTTGATTGATAGATATGCGAGTATTAATAAACATCCCATTAACCCGACGTTCCTCCCCGGAACGTTTACCAGATGTCCCTCCCCGGGACGCATGCTTGGAAAAAGAGCAGTGAACTCACCTTGGTTTGCTCGGTTTGATTAATTACTTGTTCTCGCTTAGTTATTCAATGCCTAAGGTGTTCATGCACACATAATCAGTTTACATTCTTATTGCACACGTATACTTATAATCATAACGTGCATTCAAATAACGATTACTGAATAATACAGGACAGTTCCAAACCCATTCGATTCCACACTTCACGTATATGTTCCACAAGGGTAATTAACAGTTGGATGCATTACTCGTTTTAACCAAATCATGTTTCCTTCAGTCAGTGCGTACATGCTCATATCTTTAACAAACAGCAGTAGTGTTTCATCACAAAAATCATGCGGATACTCAAGTTCCAATCACAGACTGTCATGGACTAACACTTGGGCGTCGAAACTCCCAACGGCGAAATACCCCTGTATTTCGTCGACACATTGATGATGAAACATCGAGTGTTTTGCGGGTCATGATGTGTGACAAAACATCAGAGTGTTTCGTCAGCTGGGTGTAGTGTGAGAAGGGACTTTCGTCGCCCTGCACAACAGTTCAAGATTCACAATTCTAAACATGGCAGTTTCTAGCATCGACCTATCCCACTGACAATAATCTCATGAACCCTTAATCTATCAATCACCAACATCAAACCTAGCCACGAATTCCAGCTTACCAGATTATCATCAAACACATATTCGTATCACTGATTTACTTGACATACGTAAACCACAAGTAACATAATAATCCAACACAAACATAATCATCAACTCTGTGCAGTGATCATAAATGAATACAAGACATAGAATCATTATTCTGCAAGTTCTAGTCTAATTGGTTAAATGAATAAACTGCCAAAACCCTAATTAGCATAACATAGATCACAATCATCACATACAGTCAAACAACAAAGCAATCAGATCTAAACGAATAATCACGCACTAACCGATTACAAGATGAAAGTAGCAAGAGCTTGGAGAGAGACGATGACTGCTGTCGAGTGCAAGGGAGAGATCTAGGGTTTCGCTAATTTTCACGTTAAGTTTAGTTATGCGAATACACAGTTATTATAACCTACTCACTTATGGGCCTCACATTGGCCAAAAGCACGATCCGGCGAATAACTCCCATGGCGAAACACTAAGTGGTTCGTCGAGTACAAGTGATGACGAAACATCTATGGGTTGGGTCCATCTTTCATCGAGCTCTCATGCACCATTTTTCGTCGAGCACAACTTTTATAATAATAGGTTTTATTTAAATGTCTAAACATAAACTCACCAAATAACCAACTCAAATTGATATCATTTAAAATAGCATACGTGATAGAACGTACAACGAAACGTCAAACAAGATTGCAAAACAGATGACGCGTAAAGGAAAGGTCTTGGAATCTCGAGTTGTCACATCATCCCCAAGTTGAAAGAAATTTCGTCCTGAAATTTAACAAGCGGTACAGTGCTAGGTCAGGATGACTGTGGATTCTCCGCGAGTGCCACATCATCCCCAACTTGAATGGGAATTTCATCCCAAAATTCACTAGTTGTGCCAGACTTGGATTTGCCAGACTTAGACTTGTCATCTGGGAATAAATGTGGTACTTGAGCTTCATTTGATCCTCGCGTTCCCATGTGAACTCCGGTCCACATCTTGAGTTCCAACGAACCCTTACAATCGGAATTCGGCTATGCTTACGGACGTTGACCTCCCGGTCCATAATTTCGATAGGTTCTTCGACAAACTGCAACTTGTCATCGATTTTCACCTCTTGAAACGGTACCACCAGTGTTTCATCAGACAAACACTTCTTTAATTGCGACACATGGAATACATCATGGACATTACCTAACTCAGCAGGTAACTCCAACTTGTAGGCCACTTTACCAATTCGCTCCAGAATTTTAAATGGCCCAACATAACGAGGGTTAAGCTTGTCGCGTTTTCCAAAACGCACCACACCCTTCTAGGGTGAGACCTTCAACATAACATGATCACCAACTATGAATTCCAAAGGCTTCCTACGCTTGTCAGCATAGCTTTTCTGATGGTCACGCGCTCCTGCCATCCGATTCCTGATCTGAACAATCTGTTCTGAAGTTTCCAACACAAGTTCAGGGCCTGTGACCTGGCTGTCACCCACCTCAGCCCAACAGAGAGGTGACCGACACTTTCGTCCGTACAATGCTTCGAATGGAGCTGCCTGAATACTGGTATGGTAGCTATTGTTGTAAGAAAACTCTATCAAAAGAAAGTGTTTCTCCCAACCATTGCCAAAATCAATCACACACGCCCGCAGCATGTCTTCAAGTGTCTGGATGGTCTGTTCACTTTGACCATCCGTCTACGGGTGATAAGCAGTACTCATATCGAGCCGCGAGCCGAATGATTTGTGCATCGACTGCCACAAAGCTGAGATGAAATGCGGATCACGATCAGAGATAATAGAGGTCGGCACCCCGTGCCTAGAAACCACTTCCTTAAGATAGACTGCAGCTAGCTGTGAGAACTTATCTGTTTCCTTGATTGCTAGAAAGTGCGCTGACTTCGTGAGACGATCAACGATCACCCAAATTGTATCGTTCCCGTTCTGAGTTCTAGGTAGCCCAGTGACAAAATCAATTGCGATTTGCTCCCATTTCCACATGGGTATTTCTGGTTGTCGGAGCAATCCAAACGGTTTCTGATATTCCACTTTAACTTTCGAGCAGGTCAAACACTTGCTCACATATGTCACGATGTGAGCCTTCATCTTCGGCCACCAATACATGACTTTGAGGTCCTGATACATCTTATCTGAACCCGGATGAATAGAGTATCGAGACTTGTACGCTTCGTCCATCATAAGATCTCTAAGGTTACCAAACAAAGGGATCCATACCCTTTCCATAAAATAATAAATGCCGTTAGATCTCTTCTCGAGTCATTTCTCCATGCCTCGCAAATACTCGGCTTCAATGTTTTCTTCCTTCAATGCTTCAATCTGAGCCGAACGAATCTGATCAGGAAGGTTTGAATGAATGGTAAGCTGTAAGGATCGCACGCGCTTCGGTTTCGATTCCTTTCGGCTAAGGGCATCAGCTACAATGATAGCTTTATCGGGGTGATACTTGATGGCGCAATCGTAGTCGTTCAATAGTTCTACCCAGCGACGCTGTCGCATATTCGAATCCTCCTGGTCGAAAATATGCTGAAGGCTCCTGTGGTCGGTATAAATAGTGCATTTAGTACCGTACAGGTAATGCCTCCAAATTTTGAGCGCAAACACCACCGCTCCCAACTCTAAGTCGTGTGTCGTATAATTCCTCTCGTGAACCTTCAACTATGGAGAGGCATAGGCTATCACTTTCTCGCGTTGCATCAACATGCAACCGAGACCCTGAATAGATGCATCACAGTATACCGCGAAATCTTCGGTACCTTCAGGTAGAGACAAGATCGGTGCACTGCAGAGTTTCTGTTTTAACAACTGGAAAGCATCTTCTTGCTCTGTTCCCCACGAGTATACAACGCCTTTCTGTGTCAATGAGGTAAGAGGTTGAGCGATCTTCGAGAAATCCTTGATAAATCTTCGATAATACCCAGCGAGACCAAGAAATTGTCGCACCTCCGAAGGATTCTTTGGTGCCACCCAATTCCTGATAGCGTCAATCTTAGCAGGATCCACGTGTATCCCTGATTCATTCACAATGTGGCCAAGGAAGTGTACCTCTCGAATCTAGAAGTCACACTTAAAAGGTTTCGCGTAGAGTTGCTCCTTCCTCAGGATCTCCAAGATTAGACATAAGTGTCGCTCGTGGTCCTCCTTGCTCTTGGAGTAGATCAAGATGTCGTCAATAAACACGATAACAAAGTCGTCAAGATACGACTTGCACACACGATTCATAAGGTCCATGAAGACTACTGGTGCGTTTGTCAACCCGAACGGCATAACCAAAAACTCATAATGTCCGTATCGCGTTCCAAAAGCCGTTTTAGGAACATCCTCCTCTTGGGCTCTCACCTGATGATAGACCAACCTTAAATCGATATTCGAGTAAAAACTTGACCCTTGCAACTGGTCAAACAAGTCGTCGATACGCGGTAACGGAGAGCGATTCTTGACTGTCACCTTGTTAAGTTCCCGATAATCAATACACATACGGAAGGACCCATCCTTCTTCTTCACAAACAAAACTGGAGCTCCCCAAGGCGAATAAATGGGTCTAATAAAGCCTCTGTCCAATAACTCTTGCAGTTGATTAGACAGCTCCTGCAACTATCCAGGTGCTAAACGATAAGGAGCACGAGCAATTGGAGCTGCTCCTGGTGCAAGATCAATCTGAAATTCCACTTGACGATGGGGAGGTAAACCAGGAAGTTCCTCAGGAAACACATCAGCAAATTCACGTACCACTGGCAGATCCTCGATCTTTCTTTCTTCAGACGGAGTATTAGTAACAAGTGCTAGAATAGCAGGATACCCCTTTCGTAGACACTTCTTCGCTTGCATAGCTGAGAGGATACCAACCATCGCCCCACTACGATGCCCTTGAACCGATAAAGACTCTCCAATGGGGAGAGGAATACGTACGATCTTCTCTTTGCATAGAATCTCAGCCTGATGCTTAGACAACCAGTCCATACCAACCACTACGTCAAAACTACCGAGGGTAACAGGAAGGAGATCAATATCAAACACTTGACCCACAAGATCTAGTTTACATCCAAGTAGGACATGCGAAGTTTCAATCGTTTTTCCATCAGCTAATTCTTCTACATGCTTAACTTCTAAAGGCGTTGGGGCTAACCCTAATCGTTGACTAAACTCTAGGGACACATAACTCCAATCGGCACTGGAATCAAATAACACAGAAGCAATAAGATTGTTCACAGAAAACGTACCAGTCATGACATTGCCGTCGTTCCTAGCATCACCAGCACCGATCGTAAATACCCTTCCTCGAGCACCATTGCCACCATTGTTGCCATTGTTGTTATTCCCATCATTTTTGTTGTTGTTCTAGCGGTTGTTGTTGTTGTTGGCATTCTGATTCAGCTGAGGGCAATCCCGCTTAATGTAGCCCTCATCCCCACACTGGAAGCACCCTTTCCTATTGCCTTGGTTCTGATGGGGCTGCTGCCTTTGCTGTTGCTGATTCTGCTGCTGCTATTTTGGGTACGAGACTCTACAGTCTTTTGCCTCATGGCCCAACTTGTCGCATCTACGGCAAGCCCAGACACACAGTCCATGATGATGATAACCACACTTGTTGCACTTTGGCTTCTTACCAGCGTAGGAGCCTTGATTCTGATTGCTGCCCTGGCCTTGGTTAACGGAGGACGACTGGCTGAAGCTACAATTATTTCTGTTGTCAGGCCTTTTCTGAGATTGTCTTGCACTGGTTGCTATGTCAGTATCGTTCCATTTGCGCTTGTTATCACAAGCAGGCATGGTAGCTGCAGCAGCAGGGGTAGTAGCAGAAACACGTGGTGGCAATGAGCCATGTTCGACCTCTTGGTCAGTAATCTTATGTGCCAAACGGATGATCTGGGGCATATTCTTAAGGTTTGCAGCAGTGACATAACCCTTTACAGCCGATGCAAGGCCCTTGAGATACAACTCAATTCGTCGGTGTGGAGGTCAAGATAGATTAGGGCACAAAATTGCTAGTTCATGAGATCGTTTCGTGTAAGTCTCGATCTCGGATCCCTCCATCTGCAAATCGTAGTACTCATTCTCGAGCTTCTGAATCTCATCGCGAGGACAATACTCTTCTTGCATCAGCTCCTTAAAATCATCCCAAGTCGTTGCATTAGCCATCTCAATGCCCAACATTTGCACCTGGGCATTCCACCAAGTTAAGGCACCATCCTCCAAAGTGCCAGTAGCATACTTCACCCGGCCCCCACGGGACAGTTACACATAGCAAACACTGATTCAACCTTCTCAAACCAACGCAGTAACCCCACAACCCCTTCAGTCCCACTGAACGTCTGTGGCTTACAATCCATGAATGTTTTGAATGTGCAGGCAGGCGGATTGTTCTGATGCACTTGCTGAACAGCTTGGTAGGCTGCCAAAGCCTCAGCCACATGTGTGACAACCGTCACTTTTCCGTACATTCCGTACACGAAATGAACAGTAATTTGTTCTTTAATGACTGTGCATGATCTGGTTTACCAGAAAAATTAATTTTTGAATTCCATGCAAGTGAATTCATGCACATGTTATACTACAAGAATTACTTTATGATAGCGTTGCGTCAAAGATATTAGTAAACACTTACACTCTTTAAAAATAAAGTTTTTAAAGAACCAATCACATTTTGGAAGGTAACAAGACTTACTAAGTGTGCTAGTAAGTTACTACATGTTTTCATAAATATTCAAGTTCATGGGTTTATAGTTTATGCTTGTTCTTGGCTAATTGGTAAGTAGAAGTTGCATATTGTTGGTTGATGATTGATTGATAATGATTTTAAAAGAAAATAAACACATGTTTTGAAAACATGGGAAACCTCCATTTTTAGGGGAAACTCTGTCAAAATTTCTGTAAAATTTTGACACTTAGAATAATATAAGTTCTGAGAAACTTATTCCCTAAAAATGTATCTAAAAATATTTACCAAGGTTTCCCCTAATTTTTGTGATAAGAAATGATGATTTCTTCAAGATTAAAATTTGATATTAAGTATGTATATTTTTGAGAAAAATATATATATTTATTGATCACCAAATTTTGTGCTAAGTGTATGTAGTATGTATTATACGTAATAGTGTATTAGGACTTAAAAATACACTAAATGCTCTTGAGAGTAAAAACACAAAAATACACATAAAACATACTTAGACAAATACAAGATACTTATTTTTATTTTTGAGAAATAATATAAGTAAGACACACAGTTAAAAATATAAATTATTTTTAACACAAGAACACATATACAAAAGATAGTGACTTGTACTTGTGCGATACAAGTCTAGTGACTAACGTTAATAAACACGTTTAGGTCACCACGCTAGATAGGCAAATCCGGTGAAGTTTACGATGCAGGAACGCAAAGTT
This sequence comes from Helianthus tuberosus, assembly GCA_030545235.1. Lineage (NCBI taxonomy): Eukaryota > Viridiplantae > Streptophyta > Magnoliopsida > Asterales > Asteraceae > Helianthus > Helianthus tuberosus. Next base: position 82,950,539 of record CM060354.1, read on the forward strand.
GTGAGTTCATGCTCCCCCTTTTCTTTAACTGTTTTTGGTTTTATAACTCTCGGGGGTGAAATACATGTTACAAATATTACAATATTTACAAATGGTATGATACAAAAACAAGAAGCACTCTTGGTGAGAACGAGTACCAAGTATGATGCGTTCTAAAGAATGATACGAGAAATCGTGTATACTTGAATAGTATGAAATGCCTATCAAATACTAGATCATGTGAGCATAGACTAGATATTGAAATGCCATTAATACATAATTAGGGACGAGGGTTAGATCTAACGGGTACGGCCGAGCCCCACTCATGGTCACAACTAGTACCTAGTAGTGCTTCGGAGTCTCAGTCGAGGTTAATCGACTCGACACAGTCGAGGGAAATTGACACAGTCGAGTTTAATCGACACAATCGAGGAAAATCGACAAAGGTAGGAGCCATTACGAATGCTCCCTAGGAGTCATAACAAGTACTCCCATGTTCTTAAGGAGTCATGACAAGTACTCCCCATTTCCTCACATGCCTTAAAATTGTCTTAAAGATTTACAAGAATACTTTATTGATACAAGATTTGTATCACAAGAATACTTTATTGATAAAAGATTTGTATCACAAGAATACTTTATTCTACAAGAATACGTTATTTCACAAGAATACTTTATTTATACAAGATACATACCACGTTTCATACAAGGTATGCAAAACGCATGAACTCGCTCAACTTTTGTTGATGTTTTCCAAAATTACATGTATTTTAGGTGACAGGATGGATCTTGGGCGCGGGTGTCGTAACTAGAAGTAGACTTCAAGTTTAGATGTCATCCACTTTTGTTAAATTGTAACCTAGACGAAGGTTGTGTTTTTAAAACTTAAATAACAAGTGTTTGTAATACTCAAATTTTCATGAATGGATGAACATCGTTTTGATCATGTAGTTGTTTATTACGATTGAATGCAATGATATTAAACCAGTTACACATCATACGCTTCCGCAAAAGACAGGGTGTGACAACACGTGTGTTGATTAAGTTTGTCAGCTCAGCTTGGGTCATCGCGATGTGACCACGTCCATGACCTCATCCACTCATGATTCTATATAAGGAGATGGAACAAATTTAAGAGTCGAGATAAGGTAAGAGTCAAGTCTGATGTTGACATCTACAAACTACCAAGTTTACACCAAACAATAGGGCAGAACCCTTCTCACACTCGTTAAGCGTCACTGGGACTTACATGCACCTCACGTTATTATTATGTGTGCACCCATAATAACAAGGCAATTTGCATGCTTATCTCAGTGCCTCTTAACTTGCGCTAAAAGTTTCCCCAAAAATCAAATAGTAAAACGAAAGGCATTACAGGATCGATAATCACAAGAGTCGAAGGGTAGTGTCACACCATCTAGCCCCACTAAGACATGCAGCACAGGTAGTCACATCAAGGTGCCAAATATGTTGTTTCATGCAAGTCGTGTGTGTGTAACTACTAAGCAAGTAATGCATAAAGTAAACAGAAGACGAACCTTGCAATCTGGAGCTGAGTGTCATGGTCGATTTTTGAAGGTGTTCGGTTATAGTCTGGTTTTATAAAAACGTTTTAAAACCTAGTTCATTATAACCAGTGGCTCTGATACCAAACTGTCACACCCCCAAAATATCACATGCGGAATCACCGCGGGACGTGTGACGTACCAGGATCCAAGCCACCAATCACATTGAACTACACATAGTATTTAAATAAACATTCCATTCATTTCAGATATATAAATCCAAGTCATAAGTTAAACCGAAGTAAATGTTCAGCGGAAGCATAAGATTATTCGTTGTTCAAGTGTTTCAAAATGATGTATTAAAATCCAGAATAAATATCCAAGAATTGTGACCCCTGACCACTCCAGCACTCCCAGATAGCAAGTTCCATGTCCAAGAATCTAACGACCTGCAAGCATGCAGACAAGTGTGTCAGACGACGCTGGTGAGTTCAAAGTTTGTTTAGTACGCTTTAGTTACCAGACATGTGAATAAAACATTTCGATGATTTGATGTTGTAATAAATCGTTTACTGCTGATGGCTTGCAGTTTGTTTGCCCTAACCCCATTGCCTCTATCAAAGCAATGGTCAAGACTGGGATCATTAGTTCACTCCCGACCTCCCCGGTGCGGTGTGAGGTTGCCAAACCTAAATAGCGCTATTAACTAATACCCTGTTGCCTCCCCGACAACAATCGGTAGAAGGGACTTGATTGATAGATATGCGAGTAATAACAAACATCCCATTAACCCGACGTTCCTCCCCGGAACGTTTACCAGATGTCCCTCCCCGGGACGCATGCTTGGAAAAAGAGCAGTGAACTCACCTTGGTTTGCTCGGTTTGATTAATTACGTGTTCTCGCTTAGTTATTCAATGCCTAAGGTGTTCATGCACACGTAATCAGTTTACATTATTATTGTACACGTATGCTTATAATCATAACGTGCATTCAAATAACGATTACGGAATAATACAGGACAGTTCCAAACCCATTCGATTCCACACTTCACATATATGTTCCACAAGGGTAATTAACAGTTGGATGCATTACTCGTGTTAACCAAATCATGTTTCCTTCAGTCAGTGCGTACATGCTCATATCTTTAACAAACAGCAGTAGAGTTTCATCACAAAAATCATGCGTATACTCAAGTTCCAATCATAGACTGTCATGGACTAACACTTGGGCGGCAAAACTCCCAACGACGAAATACCCCTGTATTTCTTCGACACAATGATGATGAAACGTCGAGTGTTTCGTGGGTCATGATGTGTGACGAAACATCAGAGTGTTTCGTCAGCTGGGTGTAGTATGAGAAGGGACTTTCATCTCCCTGCACAACAGTTCAAGATTCACAATTCTAAACATGGCAGTTTCTAGCATCGACCTATCCCACTGACAATAATCTCATGAACCCTTAATCTATCAATCACCAACATCAAACCTAGCCACGAATTTCAGATTACCAGATTATCATCAAACACATATTCGTATCACCGATTTACTTGACATACGTAAACCACAAGTAACATAATAATCCAACACAAACAGAATCATCAACTCTGTGCAGTGATCATAAATGAATACAAGACATAGAATCATTATTCTGGACGTTCTAGTCTAATTGGTTAAATAAATAAACTGCCAAAACCTTAATTAGCATAACATAGATTACAATCATCACATACAGTCAAACAACAAAGCAATCAGATCAAAACGAATAATCACGCACTAACCGATTACAAGAGGAAACTAGCAAGAGCTTCGAGAGAGACGATGACTCCCGTCGAGTGCAAGGGAGAGATCTAGGGTTTCGCTAATTTTCACATTATGTTTAGTTATGCGAATACACAGTTATTATAACCTAGTCACTTATGGGCCTCACATGGGCCAAAAGCCCGATCCAGCGAATAACTCCCACGGCGAAACACTAAGTGTTTCTTCGAGTACAAGTGATGACGAAACATCAATGGGTTGGGTCCATCTTTCGTCGAGCTCTCATGCACCATTTTTCGTCGAGCACAACTTTTATAATAATAGGTTTTATTTAAATGTCTAAACATAAACTCACCAAATAACCAACTCAAATTGATATCATTTAAAATAGCATACGTGATACAACGTACAATGAAATGTCAAACAAGATTGCAAAACAGATGACGCGTAAAGGAAAGGTCTTGGAATCTCGGGTTGTCACAGGGGTGACGCATTTCGGTCATTCACAAATTTGTTCTGTGCATGAGGTCTAACATAGTTGTTGTTTGAACCTCCAAAACGTTGACCATTCTCATGTGATTGGAAAGTAACATGATTCTTGCATCAATGAGGTGTTTTCTCACGAGCATCATGTTTTTCTGATGAACTTTCTGATCCTCGACCACCACAAATACTGGTCACTCCCTATGATCCTAACGTTGTTGTGATTTAACTTTTGATTTAAGAGCTAGTTTTGTTTCTTGTCTAATCACTTTGTTTTTCTCAACCTTATGATTTTTACCATTTTTCTTTTCAACATTAATTGTTTCATTTTGCGGTTTTTCAACAAAAGGTTTCTTTTGATCAGGATCAACGGGGGATTTACCCTTGTCATCAGAAAAATATGCGGCCAAGTGTCCCTTCCCACGACACTTCATCTCCTGACTGGTCGAAGTTGATGAAGCTTTAGTGGGATTTTTCAAAATATGGGTAACAAAGTGAGAGTTTGAACCTGTTTTGATTTTCTTTTCCTCTTGAATAAAATCTTTCCATTGAACAAACTCAGTTTTAGGGATATTTTTTGCAAATTCTTTTGAGGCTTCCCACGAGATTTTGGTTTTGACTTAGCATTTTGAACTTGAATAAAAATTTCCAAAATTTTATTGTTTATCAAATTCTCAATGTTATCAAATTTCAGCTCACTTTTCTTAGTGACTTCGCCCATCTTCGACTGTTCTGAGTCAGAAGTCTCATCAGGCTCAGATTCTGACTCACTTTGCGGTTCAACAAAAAGAGGAGTCGTTGTCACAAAGTTAGCCAATTCGGGATCAATGCTTGCCATCGATGTATAATCATGATTGATAGGTGGCGACACTTTATTATAACCGATGCCAAACATTTCTTCCTCAGTTTCTTTGAGACGTTGGCTGTTAATGCAGAAATTCATCACTTCAGATGAATTCCCAAACTTTTCAATTTCCTTTGCAAATCTAAAATCATATTATCTTTTTCCAAAATGATTTTATTCTTTTCCAAAAAACAATTTTGGTTCAATTCAAGTTCAGATTTTTAATTCCTGAATTTTAAGAGTTGCTTGTGCCACAAGTCACTCAAATTCTGAGATATCATTTTCAATGCTTTTATCTTAATATGGTGTTCCTTATCCGAATTAGACAAAACTGTAATGAGTTCTGTTGGTGCATATATCATATGTCTGCCACTGTGCAATTAGGCTAGATAGAGCGTGTGTTGAATATTGTATAGAATAGTGTGAAATCCATTACGAACTGAAAGGTTTTGTGATGCAACAGTTCCTTCATACGAAGGGAGTCCCTTCGTACGAACAGACACTTTAGTCAGTTCGTACGGATCCACAAGACCAAACCCAAGTTCGTACGAAGGCACTAGTTGGGTTCGAACGAAGGCATGATGCCTATATATGGGTGTTGGGGTCTTGTGCTGTCCAACTGGTTTCACGGGTATGTAACTTTGAACATTGAATTTTGACGTTAAACATCGAATAAATAACAAATTGATGGTCAATTCACGGATGGAATTCAAAATTGCAGACATCATCATGTTCATGATTGATTTTCGCACAATCCTGTGAAATTTCATCATGAAATTCGCAGAAATAAAGATTCTGGATTAAAAAATGTGATTGGGAGTGTTCTTGAGGAATCAGCCTCTCTGACACGAATGCACAGCCTTGTACGAACCGGCATTCCAGGTTCATACGAATCCACTCATGTACAGATTTGTACGTAGGGAGTGGTTCGTACGAAGGGACCCCCTATTTGTTCAAAATGTCATTTTGTTCCAAATCAACCCATTCGTACGAATGGAGTAGGTTCGTACGAATGAGTGAATGCATTTTTTATCGCAATGACAAGGGGCTTCAACAATCAGATTTGATGATGCGATCAAAGATTGTGAAAATTAGTGGGGTAGTCATGATACTAGTGCAGAATGTTTATCATCTGGGTTATCTGACTATTAATGGGCCGTAACGTAAAATCCGCAATGATGAAAAACTGACAATTTGGGGCAAAACTATCACATTTTTGGTATAGTCGAGTTTTTCAAAGAAAAGAAAGAACTGGATTGCTCAATTTGTAGGGGAATTCAGTGATACGACGTTAGAATTTGCAAAAATGAGGGGGAATAAAAATTTCATAGAATATATTGAAATTCTGGCATTTTTGAAATTCGTGGTGGTGCAACAGTATTCGGGTGGTTCTGACTTTAATTTATCCGGGAATGTGAATCTGATCGTGGATGAAAGCTTCTGAGATCTGGATTGTCCGAGAAGGTAAATCTGATCGTGGACGAAAGCTTCGGTGATCTGAATGCGTTACCAGATGATTTGTTATCCGATGAAGATTTGTTGATTGTGGAGATTACCGTTTACACAGATCAATCATTCTTGAAGGTGTTTAAAGGTGATTACGGAAAATGGGATTTCAGATTTTCGGGGGTAATTACAAATTTGAAATTAACCAGTATGGTGTTCGATGTTTTTATCAATTGCAGGGTGGGTTTTTGTACATTAAAAAGATCGAGCATGTGGAATGCGCGATCGATGGTGCTGAAATGATATACCAAAAACCGAATGCGAATGTGGTTAAAGCTGAGATAGAGAAGCTGCATTGATTAGTTTCAAGTTGATGATTATTTATGAAAATTGAAGTTGAGCAAATCAGAGGAGGAGTCGTGAACTGTGCAAACAAAGACTTGAAGATTCATTTAAGGGGGAATGTGTCTATAATATTGTCAAAGCAAACCCAAATCATCAATCATGTGGGAATCTATTGAGGATTTCAAGATGCCTTATTGAAGTTGCAGAATATTCAAAACACGGTGACGGGTAGTCCGTAGGACAACCCTTAAGTGGTAAAAACGATATTAAAATCCCACATTTAATCGGGTAATTGTCTAGAATTAGATAACTATGGTTGCTTGTGTTTCAGGTACATTTAGGGCTTAAAAGTGTGGGAATGAAGCTTCGAATAAGCGCGACTGGATTGGAGATTGAAAGACGGAGAATAAATGAAAAAAATCAATTATCGGTATGGAAGAATTAAGAGATTAGCATTATATAGGACGAAATTACGAGAACGTAGGCGAAAACGGTGAAGAAAACGGAGTTGAAACGAAAAAGTTATGCTGAAAACAAAATTGCATGCTGAAGCCTACCGTAATTTACGGTATCTACCGTAAATTACGGTAGCCCCTAGCATTTTTCTTCCACCGTAAGGCAGTAGAGACCCACCGTAAGCTATTCCAAGCCACCGTAAGCTACGGTAGCCACCGTAGCTTACGGTGGAGGCCAGCGAGAAATGTGTAACTGCCCTATTTTATGATGTTTTATTGTGTCTTTTCAAATCCAATCATTGTGGACGGTTTTGGAGCAGTTTAGGGGCAATTTTTGGCTATCTTTTTGTGTTCTTGAGTGGTCTAAACATGAGGAATTTGTTTTAGATTCGAATGAACAAAGGTTTGATTGTGATGATGATTCACCACACTATGAGCGGCTAGGTTTGCTTGGTGATCATCCCGAATGTAAGGTTTACTTGTGACAATTATGTTTTGTTCTTTAATTTCTGGAATAATAGACTTTGCATGTGTTGTTTAGTTTATTATGGTGTTTGAATGATTGTTTGTAAATTGTTAATGTGTGTTTGATCATAGTTCTAAACCGTACGTTCTTGGGGCCGTTGGCAATCGAGATATCATGGGAGGGATTAGGGTTGGATATATGTTGATTGGTCATCGGGTAACAACCTCACGCTCTAGGAATCCGAGTACTTAGTTCCCTTTCATCACAAACAATTGATCTTACATGAACCATGTCTATGTGGTTCTTTCCAGTTGAACATGAACATTGGTTGTCACTTAAAACCTGAAACTTGGGATGATCGCTACCTTCTTATCCTGTTACAAAACTTAACTTTGATTTGTAATCTAATTTAGTTCAATTTAGACAATTAAAACCAAACAACCAAATCAATGAATTTACTTTTCTTGCAATTTAGTTTACTTTAGTTAATTTAGACATACATCGAGATAGCACATATTCCACAAACTCCCTGTGTTCGATACCCACTTACCGCTAGCTAATTAGTTGTAATTGGATTAAATTTGCGTGTACTACGACAGCACGTAATTGATGTTGTAGCGGTTTAAGCGATCTTCCCTTCAAAAACACACCGGCAACCCATATCCCCTTGTTCTTTCTTGGTGAGAGTTGAGCCACTACTTGAATTTATTAGAATACATTTTTCTTGATAAGAGTGGCAATAGGTGGGGGTGCATTAGAACTTGTGCTCGAATGCGGTTTGAGGCCTTAGCTTGATATGCATTTGAAAAGGATAAGGGCAATTAGGTAGCCTCGTCTTGGTGAGTGCGAGTGTGGGATTTGGGGGGTTGGACCTCATAAATTATATATATGAGCTTGGTAGTGAGAGGGGCGGGGGTTTTGACTTTAGTAGCCCATTTGAGCTTGAAGCCGATCATTTGTAACCCGTGCCTAGTTCCTCTAAATTTAACCCGTATTTGACCCGGTCTATTAGTGTTGCATCTAGTATGTTTATCTTGTTATGTTTGAAAAGAAAAAAAAAGAAGAAAAAGCAATGAAAAAAAGAAAAGAAAAAATGAACGAGATATTTGGTATATAGTTGTTTATATTTTGTTTTCGTTAGAAATAAAAGACCGGGTTAAATCGTTAGCTACTTCGCATATGTATTTCCATTTCCTACCCATTTTCCTTGCCATGTTACAACCTCTAAGTCCCTTTGATTCACGTGCATGTTTAGCAAATCACTTAGGCGAAATATCGATTTAATTACAAGCTTATTGTCGTGCAACCATCCGTTTGCTTTAAGTGTGATCTAGCTTATCTTTGCTAGTTATTGCTTGTCGCCGAGAGGAGAGTTTTGTGAGGGTTGTGTCATGTGCGATTTTAAGAAAGAGTTAGTAAATGTGGACATTTGTTTGCTTGGTTTGTGCTTGATCGCTTGAATAAATTGTGTTTTGTTGAACGGGTTGCTTGGGGCAAGCAACGGTTAAGTGTGGGGATGTGAAAGGTATTCCGTAGGACAACCCTTAAGTGGTAAAAACGATATTAAAATCCCACATTTAATCGGGTAATTGTCTAGAATTAGATAACTATGGTTGTTTGTGTTTCAGGTACATTTGGGGCTTAAAAGTGTGGGAATGAAGCTTCGAATAAGCGCGACTGGATTGGAGATTGAAAGACGGAGAATAAATGAAAAAAATCAATTATTGGTATGGAAGAATTAAGAGGATAGCATTATAGAGGACGAAATTATGAGAACGTAGGCGAAAACGGTGAAGAAAACGGAGTTGAAACGAAAAAGTTATGCTGAAAACAAAATTGCATGCTGAAGCCTACCGTAATTTACGGTAGCTACCGTAAATTACGGTAGCCCCCAGCATTTTTCTTCCACCGTAAGGCAGTAGAGACCCACCGTAAGCTATTCCAAGCCACCGTAAGCTACGGTGGCCACCGTAGCTTACGGTGGAGGCCAGCAAGAAATGTGTAACTGCCCTATTTTATGACGTTTTATTGTGTCTTTTCAAATCCAATCATTGTGGACGGTTTTGGAGCAGTTTATGGGCGATTTTTGGCTATCTTCTTGTGTTCTTGAGTGGTCTAAACATGAGGACTTTGTTTTAGATTCGAATGAACAAAGGTTTGATTGTGATGATGATTCACCACACTATGAGCGGCTAGGTTTGCTTGGTGATCATCCCGAATGTAAGGTTTACTTGTGACAATTATGTTTTGTTCTTTAATTTCTGGAATAATAGACTTTGCATGTGTTGTTTAGTTTATTATGGTGTTTGAATAATTGTTTGTAAATTGTTAATGTGTGTTTGATCATAGTTCTAAACCATACGTTCTTGGTGCCGTTGGCAATCGAGATATCATGGGAGGGATTAGGGTTGGATATATGTTGATTGGTCATCGGGTAACAACCTCGCGTTCTAGGAATCCGAGTACTTAGTTCCCTTTCATCACAAACAATTGATCTTACATGAACCATGTCTAGGTGGTTCTTTCCAGTTGAACATGAACATTGGTTGTCACTTAAAACCTGAAACTTGGGATGATCGCTACCTTCTTATCCTATTACAAAACTTAACTTTGATTTGTAATCTAATTTAGTTCAATTTAGACAATTAAAACCAAACAACCAAATCAGTGAATTTACTTTTCCTGCAATTTAGTTTACTTTAGTTAATTTAGACATACATCGAGATAGCACATATTCCACAAACTCCCTGTGTTCGATACCCACTTACCGCTAGCTAATTAGTTGTAATTGGATTAAATTTGCGTGTACTACGACAGCACGTCACACGGCTCTAGGTTTTCAAAGAGACGATTCGACAGTGACGGCCAATGGGGAATCTGTTGGTGCATATATTGTATGTCTGCCACTGTGCGAATAGGCTAGATAGAGTGTGTGTTGAATATTGTATAGAATAGTGTGAAATCTGTTACAAACTAAAAGTTTTTATGATGTAAGAGTTCCTTCGTACGGATCCATAAGACCAAACCCAGGTTCGTAAGAAGGCACGATGCCTATATATATGGGTATTAGGGTCTTGTGTTGGACAAGCTTTTGGTTCCCTAAGGGGAGAGGCTGTCCAGCTGGTTTCACAGGTATGTAACTTTAAACATTGAATAGAAACCATATTAAATTGACTTATTCAGTGTTGGTTCTACTTCTACTCATTTCTGATCACCGAACCGGTTATCTCGGGACCAAAACTCCGTCAAACCTGCCGGATCCTGGAATCTCAAATTCTCTGAATTTTTCTAGATCAGTAATCAAATTTGTATTATGAAGTGCGTATCTATCAATGTTGGTAACAAAATCTATGCATCTAGCACAACGCTTATCTACGGAAGTCGATTTTACCTCAATTCCAGCCATGAATGCACAAGCTTCCTTTTCCATGGAGTTTTCTTCCAATTTTTGTGCTTCTGCATCTGGAAATTCCTTCATTTCGGCTGTGAGGATCTTGAACTCGAAGCATTCAACCTTTTCTCGACTTTCTGTTCTATTCGACTTTTCCACTGTCGCCTTTGTCAGGTTTTCTTCAGTCTCATCAGGTTTACCAGAATCCATTCCTTCCCGCAAAACCTCGGCTACTACAGCGAGTTCCTCGATGCTAGCTTCTTCTATAACCTCTTCACACACATCTTCTTTGATAATTTCAGACATAAAGGCTTGTGAAACAATAGCTCCCGAAATTTCTTCCAAGGCACAACCCCAATCATAAGGCTCAGTCACATTCTGTAGAAGTGAGCCACCATGGCATTGTTTGCCGAAGTTGTAAGATTTTCTGAACCATTTGAGTGGGAGTTTGAGGTTGAAGCATTTGCTGCACTTGTTTGAGGTCTTGAGTTGTTTCCTTGAGGGTTGCTTTCTCTGTTAGATCTATCCATCTTAGGCTTTCGATAATCTCATGTGAAATGCCCGTAGATGCTACAGTTGTAACATTTCACCTTTGACATATCAAGTCCCATTCGAGTCTTCGTTTAACCACCTATGAACTTCTTCCACATCTTCAAAAGGAATTTCTTCGCTCTACGAACCAATAGTGCCATATTGAGTTAAAAGTCGAGTTCTTCCATTTCATCTTGGTCTATTTGGTCAAAGTCTTCATCGAGACTTGATTGTTCTACAAGCTTTCCAAGATAAAAGTTTTCGTACGTCGTCATGAAGGATGCCAAAAGACTCATGTTTTCTCTATCAATTTTAAGCAGCTTGGATCTAACTTTGGAATGTTCAAGTTTGTTGCTGGAGACTTTTGAGCTCCACCAGATGAATACATTCCCTGACTAGAATTCGTTGTGCCACTTGAACCACTAACGTTATTACTTATAAAATCATGATCACTTACAGGGGCTTCATTTTCTGAATATAGGGAAACACCAGCTCCACCATTACTACCCTTATCCGCCAGTTTTGAAGCTTTATACAACTGAGGATCTTGGATATTCTCAAAATCAGATGCTTGATCTTCCATATTCTAAGCATATCCCTTCAGCTTTTACACGACCTCTTCCAAGGAAAGCTCCTCATAGAGAACGCCTTCTCTAATCAAAGTCGTATACATGTTCCATTCTCTAGGAAGGCAATTCAAGAACTTCTCGAATTTCTCAAATTCTGTGTAAAGACCTTCCTGACTTCGATCAAGCTCGATTCATTCTTTAAATATTTGAACACAGCGAATTGAGTCTTCAGTCGTTCTAAGCGCCGCTTCTTATACATGGCATTTCCCTCGTAATGTTCAATCATGCTATCCCATAGCTCCTTCGAATTACTTCTATTACGGAAAGTATGAAGTATGGATTGCGATATAGCCATTGTTATCAAGGACATGGCCTTTTCTTCACAATCATAGAACTTTTTCTGATTCTCAGTAAGTGCCAAATAAGTGTCGATAGTTAAAGTTCTAATCGGTGTAGCTCCACATCCCTTTACAATGCACAACCAAATCTTGATATCCTTCGCTCTCACATATCTCTCAAAACGTTCCTTCCATTTTGGGAAATCCAGTTCGTTTATCAGGAGAGGAGGTTTGTCATTACTTCCCACTTCAGCATTGTGTTTGAGGTATTAAACCATTGTGGTCAGATTGTTGTATGCCACTTTGAAAGATTTTGAAAGAAACAAAAAGTGGTTTTGAAAGAAATAGAAGGTTACAATAGGTTTAAACAGTAGGTTTTGCTTGAAAAAGTTTCTAAGTCCAGAAAATCCGGAGATAAAAGTTGATTTGGAAATATAGAGTGAAAAGTCCAGAGATCAGAGTGGTATAAACCCGGATCACAACCTGATTTGAAACACTAACTACTTAAAACCCGGACATGTTTGACAACTCAACCTTGGACAGTCTAAAAACTTAAACTTGGAAATAATGATGATAGCTTAAACTCGGACTACTCTAAAAGGGGTACAAACTCGGAACCAATAAAAAAGGAATAAACTTGGAATGTTTTAAAAACTCGGACCCTTTTTTTAAGAAAAATAAACTAGGATAGGATTTTAAAAACTAAACTCAGACCAGTTTATGTTAAAAAAAATTAACATAAAAAAACCTTTAATTGAATGAACACAAACGGACATAAATGAGCGAACATACACATTACCGAATGTTCACGAACATAAACGAACGAACGCAGCCTCCGTTCATGTGCGTTTGTTCAACTTATTGAACGGAATTTCTTGTTTGTGTTTGTTCATTTATTAAACGAATGAACATAAACGAACTTCCTGCCGAATGGTTCACGAACTGTTCGCTGAACGTTCGGTTCGTTTAGAGCCCTAGAAAGAATCATGCGCTCAATGCATCTTAATAAAAGAAATATGGTAAAAGCATACCTCAACACGAAGCGTGTTGACAGCTTAGAAGACAATGGTCCAAAGATATTAGATTCTAACGACTGCCTGTGAATTACTCTTCGTACTATGTCACCTAGATACATTCCCGATATCATTTTCTCAAAACCCTACAGCCGTACCCATGTATTAGTAGCATGATTAATAAGAAGAAATCAAGATCAATGTCATATAAAACAAAAACAGATGGAGTTAATGAGCCAGCTGAAAATGGCAAGATTTCAAACCTTTTGGATGTAGATGCGAAAAAACAAACCTTTAGACGAAAGCCGTAAAACTGGCCAAACCTCAAGGACCAAAAGTCGAAAATGGCATTTTACTCTTAGTGGTATTAAATAATTGTTTGACAATGACAAGCGCAAAATCCTAGTATGTCGTTAAGCTAACCATGTCTTCGATGGCAAAACCTTTAGTCCACTTAATCAAAGTGCCTGACGAAACAGACGTCTGTTTCATAGGAAACAAGAACGTAAAGCCCAAATGCTTTCCTCTAAGTTGTGAAAGCTGCGAATTGTTTCCCGTTCTTTCAATAAATTCCTTGAGAGCCAACGCAATAAAATCAAAAAATTCCTACAAGTAACATCACATTAGTTCACATAAACCTGAAAAAATACATTCGGAATTTCATGAACAGTAACAGTATCATGATGTGTAAACGCATAAACACCTCGCTTGTGCTGGTCATTAAACTCTGTGGAATGGGTTTCCTCTCGACATCACGCCCGAGAATTGACCTTTGACCGCCAAGCTAGATTTTTAGAATCCGAAAATTGGTGCCGCCAAGGCGTAACATATTCCATTTTCACTGCTGACAGAAAAAATACAATGTCAATATGAAGAAAAATAACCATACATCAAGCAACGAGTGATAATCACCATATATGAAAAAATTACATGTAAACTACACACGATTATCGAGATATATATAGAAAGCATTTAGTTTAATTAGCAACAACAAGACAAAAAGTCTTAAAATAGCATTCATTATGATAAATGACATAGTAGGTACGCCTCACGGATTTGGAACCACGGAACCAAACCGGCAGAAACCTTAGAATCAACCCATACCATGTTAGTGTTCTCAATTCGCTTTCGGGCCAAATGAAGTTCAACGTCTGAACGTCTAAGGTTCTGTTTGTTTTTTCAGACGTAAAAGGTCTGTTGTCTGTGGACCACATCTGCAGGCATCTGCAGGAGAAGATGTGGACCAAATGTCTGCAATCTGCAAGGAGAAGAGGGTTTGTTTGTTTTCCTACAAAAAGCTCTTCACCCACAAGATCTACCTCTCTCTCTCTGCCTTCTCTCTCTCTCTACAATCCGTCACCACCACCGCCCATAGCACCACCACCACCGCACCACCTCTCTCTCTGGTCTCTTTCTCTCTCACCGATCTCTCTCTCTCTCACCGATCTCTCTCTCTCTCTCTCACCGATCTTTCTCTCTCTCTCTCACTCACCAGTCTCTTTCTCTCTCACCGGACCTTCTCCCCGTCGTTTCCTCTCTCTCTGACGCTCTCTCTCTCTCTCTATCCCGCCTTCCTCTCTCTCTCTCTCTACGGTTCTGATGGATGTGGGTGTAAGGGGGTGCTAGGAGAAAGGGGGTTGGGTGTATGAGTGGGAGGGGAGGAGTGGTGGCGGTGGGTGATGTGGGAGGGGAGGAGTGGTGGCGGTGGCAGGTGAGAAGGGAAGAAGAAGACATGTGCAGATGTTTGAAGCTTTATTTCAAAGCTTCTTTTTTAAGATGTTTGAAGCTAATTTAAGATCTGTTTGAAAAAAAAAAAAACAAACGGTCTTTAAGGCCTTATGTCTGCAGGCGGGCAGACATAAGCTTTTTGCAGATGTAATAAGCAAAAACAAACACCCCCTAAATCAACAAACATGAAAAAATAAGGGTGGCAATCATCACCTAGTTCGACCTTAACTTGTTTTGACATGTTGCCTGACATGCGCACCCGATTTGTTAGGGTTATTAGAAAGGCTTCTAAAAATGTTGAAATCAAATCAGTTATGATTATAATGACATAATCTTGAATTTATGAAGAATGTCCGTGGTTACAAGGTTCCAATTGACAACTCTGGCCTCAATTGCACTCAGAAGCTAAAGGAAGAATATTCCACTCAAAAGGCTCTTATCCTACACAAATAATACAACAAAGAAACATGTCATCATTACTGCACAACAAAATGACAGATGATGATAAAGAAATAATACACCATTCTATCTAACCTTTTAACTCTTCATCTGAGACGCTTCACCTGTTATCTTCACTTCTTTGTTTGCCCAAAGTAACAAATGTAATAAAGTAAGATTATAATTACAATGATATAATATTAAATTATTTTTAGTGATGCTTGTATTTGAATATATTTATACAATAATTAACAGGTTCAGACAAAAAGCATTTTGAATCGACCCCATCTGACCTATTTCAACCCACACCATAAACGACTTGTTTCAATTCCCATTTAGCTAAATGCACACACATTGTTGACATTTTTCACATACTTAAAAATTGAATATAGTGTGGTTCTTGGTGCTTCTAGTTGATCTTCATATCTGCCTCTGGTTTAACTTTATATGGGCAACAATCACATGAAATAGTATTCACCAAAATAGAACAAAATTGCATCACTGCCATGGCACAAACATAAGACACTATTCCGTATGGATCCGATAAGTCCCTAAAACATCAAAACTTCAAATAATCCACTAAACAACAAGCTTTAATTCAAATCAACATCAATTCATATAACATCATAAACAGATCAACTAACAGTAAAAAAACCCTAAACTTCCAATCACCACTACCATTTCACAAACTTAAAATACGAATCTGCTAAGCCCCAAGAACACCAACATATTCAAATAATCATCAATTCACATAACATCATAAACAGATCAACCACTAGTAAAAAACCCTAAAATCCACAACCATTCCATACATCTAAACACAATCCAAACATAACATAACAAACCTCCAGAAAGAAAAAGTGATTGCGACTTTATGAAAGTGCACGCCACGAACAAGACATTCATGTTCATCAAACCAATCAATGAGTGTTCCTATCCGGTAATCTCATAGCTGAATCACATCACTGTGATGACTTGCCAAGATCCACGGCCTCTTGTTCTACCGTTTTTAACCTAATTAATCAATCAAACAATTAAACAGATCATGTAACTCGGAATTCAAATGAATAATAGTGTGAACTCTTCTTTGAATATTGAAATAGACGGTTCAAGTCACCGGCCTTAAATGTAGGTTCTTCTCGAATTCCATATTTGATGGATGAAATCCTTAAACTGGCCTACAGCCAGTGTAGTGTTGTAAGAATCGTTAGGTGCTAGTCGGGCGGTGGGGTACCGACTAGCGATTAATCGAGATTAATCGGATTGAGATCTTTATATGTAATTTTTAGTTATATATATACACACATATATTTATATGTAGTTTTTTAAAGTATATATGTTTTAACCCCTCATTGACCTATTTTTTAAAGTAATTGGAAGGAATTTATAAGGTTTGGTAGAAATTTGGCCGGCATTAGGCCAAAATTTGGCCAAAATAAGACCGCCACTGACAGCCTTGCGATTAATCGGCCATTAATCGGTGAACCTCCGATTAGTGATTAATCGACGACTAATCGGAGAGTAGTCGGGATATTTACAACCATGCCTACAGTGTGACGCCTGTGCTTGTAATCATTGTAAACAGTTCAGTTATCAATAAAATAATGTTATTTGATCCTAATGTTTGTTTGTTTATGTTTGATATTTTTCATGTTTTGATTTTTGTTCCATTTCAAACTCTATATCGCTTTCTGGAGAATTAGACGCAAACTGGTGCGTAAACGTAATCAGTTTAATGCGACAAATACTCTGGAACATCAATTTATACTTAACATACCTTAAATAACCTTTACATAACTTAGAAATAAGTTTTGAAGGCTTTGGTATGGCAAAATCAAGTTTATTCGCTTACAATGACTAATTTCGATAAACTGCGAAAGTATGCCGATTCGTACTGTAACGGACCTTCCGGAACATGAGCATAAGTTAAACATACCATAAATATCCTTCACATAGCTTAGAAATAGGCTTTGAGGGGTTCAGTATGCAAAAATAAACTTTTTGGTCATTCAGGGACTAAAAGCGTCAAAAAGTGCATAACTTTGCATTTTAGCGCATAACTTACGTTCTGAATACATCCGGACATCCAAAAATTTATGTAATCATTAAAATATTTTATTTTAGTGATAGGCATGAGAAAAATCCATTCGTCGCGTAAATTGGATCGTTTTTCGCATTCATGCGTATTTCGTCGTAATTAAGCGAATAACGCGTCCGTACGACCAAACGAACCGACATCCGACATATTTTTGAGCATGTTTCATATCCACTATGTTTAGGAATCATTTTAGGCCCTTAAAGTGGGCTTAACAGGCCTTAGATGTGTCGGAAATGAGCTTAAATGCTTGCAGGGACTGAAAGTGTAATTATCCAAACTGTTGCTGACATCCTGAGCGGTCGCGGGCCGCTTAAGCCTACTGTGGCTCGTACGCGGGGCACGAACGACCCCCAGATCTGCACAGAATCATTTTTCAGCTGGTTCTAGCTGTTCCAGCTATTAAGCACTCTTGCAAATGGTATTTTATCATATTAGGGGCTCCCATGGTTTTGTAAATCAGGGGGCATGAGGTGTACGGCTGAGATTAAAGCTCGTTTTACGAGGAACGATCTTAACGGTCCTACGAAAACTATATAAACGCCACCCCCCTTTCTTCAAAACCCACATTTGATTTCTGAGATTTCTCTAAGTTGAGGTGTTTACCACTTCATACCTCAGAATACTTGGAAATCAAACCTTCTTGAACCTTTTGTAAGTCCTCTTTCGTTCTTTTATGCGTTTTTAGCTTAAAAGTCAAACTGAGTTTGACTTTCTGCATTGACCAGTTTATGGTCAACACGAAGTTCGTTTGAACTTCATAACGTGAGCGTAATCACGATGGTTATAGTCCCCTGTGACTATACCTACTGATTACCACGTTATCTAGGCATAGTGACGAGTCGTAGTTTCAGCCAAAATTCGTATTCTTGCGTATTTTGTAACCAAACTACTCTTGGGTATCAAAACCCTTTGTTTTGATACCAAACCTGTTTTCTAACTTCGTTAAACATGTTTTCAAATGTTTAGCTCGTCACTTTAGGTTTAGTGCTTATGTAGGGTTGTAAGGTAAGCGGTCTAAACAACCGCTTATACTTTCGAACCCAACCCGTTTGGTCGATCATTAGGGTCTGACCAAACACATTAGGTGACCATAGTTATATAGGGAATAACGTTCAAGGTTATACCTTATGGTCACGTCGTTTAGCTAGTTATATGATAGGTAGTTTATATGCCTTAGGAAACTTACCAAAATACCCTTTTTGCGCATAAATTCATTTTAAGCATATGTAACCTAAATTTTGACATCTAAACTGATTAGGCAACAATATTAGACATGTTAAGGTATATACTACTTGTCATAGGACTAGTTAGGCGGTCCGAACGCGTTTTACGCGAACGACGCGTTAAAGTAGCGTAAGCTACCTAAACGAGTCGTAATGGGTCGTAAGCACTTAGGATAGGTTCTGTTTTAGAATGTAGGCTTTTTTAAACCATATTACATGAGTTCTTACACTCATTTGGTTAGGAAACCTCATTCTATCTGATTCTCCGATTTAGGTCCGTTATTAACATAGTTACCTATATTATGTGCCGCCTGATTCCGTGATCCTTCTAGCATTGCTTGGTGGTTATCTAAAGACTATTGAGCAAGCTCAAGTGAGTACATAGTCCACTCTTTTACTGTTTTTCAAACGTTTTGGGGTGAAACACATGTGCCTACTTGTTACTTTCATGCTTTCCATGTTTTTTATATCATATGCTTGCTATGTTCATTAGTACACTTATAGTACATGATTTCATTATGTTTTGCTATGTATGTTTACTTAGCATCCTAGCACATTGTTTTACATTGCATTTCTTTTGCTATGTATGTTTACTTAGCATGCTAGCACATTGTTTTACATTGCTTTTCTGTTACATATGTTTACTCAGCATATGAACACATTGTTTTACATCTCTACCTTGTATGTTTACATAGCATACTAGGTACATTGTTTTCATAAAACATGCTTACATTTGGTATGACATTTAATTTGCTTAACGAACTAAAATACGTTCATTAACATTAGCTACACCGCTCGGTAGTAAGTAGTGGTACCATAGGACTTGACAACTCACATTCCTGATATCCTAGGTTTGTTTGGATGTAAGGAATGACTTAATCCGAAAACATTTTGATAACCTTTACTCTAAGGTTATCCTATAGTCTCAAGGCTTGAATGTATACGTTTAACATACCGCATAAGTGTTTGTATCAGTAAAGCATGCATTTATTTTACAAAACATAACTTTGATTTACTCAAAAACTTTTTTTGTGCACTTTTTGCATATGGTACTTTTTACTTACCATACATGACTTTTGTTTATACATTACACTTTTTACATTTGACAATTGGTTTGAACATTACATTTTGGTGGTTTGTTTGGGTAAGTGATTTACATAACGAGGCGACATGTAATATAATAAAAGCATGGTGGATACGCCGCTGGTACTTCCTATATATAAGTGCTTTTATGGTATTACATATCGTAGCATTAGTTAAACCATTTCAGTTTATACATATTACATTTACAACATATTTTCACTTAAACATTGTTTTACAAATAACTAAATTTATACAAACTCATTTTTACTTGGTTATTCATTTAACCATACATTATTCTTTTATATATATATATATATATATATATCATCTGATCTTATTATCGCTATTCAAATGTTTTATGAAAGAAAACACTTTAAACAAGATTCATGACCATCTTTTATTAAAACATTTCTTTAAATTTAAGTCATGAATCCTATTTTAATAAAACCTATGTATCTCACAGGCATTTTTATGCTGACGTACCTATATTCACATGTGTTTCAGGAGCTGTTGCATAGGATGATCAAGACACACTTAGGTGGACCTGTGCCTTAGTGACTTAGAGAAAAAACTTGAACTAGTTTAATTATGTGATGTACTCTTTGTTTTAGTTGTTTTAAGACAATGTAACCCCTTTTGTTTATAAATAAAACATAACTTTAATTACCATGGTTGTGGAACAATAATTCTGTTACAACACTCCCTGACGTTTCCACCACGTTTTATTGTTTTACGTGGTGGGAGTGTGACAGAAGAGTTGGTATCAGAGCCAATGGTTATAGGGAATTAGGTTATTAGTAATGCTTTGACCTAGACTATAACCTTTCTAGGACCCCAACACAAGTTATCTTGTGTTTAGATTTTAAAACATGCACTTCACCTATCCTTAGGTGATTGCCAAAACAAGAACCCAATTTTCCGAAACGCTTTTTGAAAATCAATCATCTGTTTTTAAATAATTTATTGTAAGGTTTTGAACCCTTCAAATTTTTCTGAATGATTTTGAAAATTTATCATCCGTTTTTGAATGATTCTTTTGGCCTTGTGCCTTCCAAGTTTTCAAAATCTCGTCAAAGTTTTGGGTTCTAAATAGTGTGAACACCTGCAAACTGGAAGAGTGAATGCTTGTACCCTGGGTTTTCTGTCTAAGGCTACAATGTTCGTACAAATCCACATAATCGGACCAGTCACTCTTACCTGGGAACTCATGGGGTGAGTGTTCACTTATAGGCGAGCATGTCTTCGCGATACATTATTTTTGACCCGTTTACTTTGATTAGTTACTGTGTGTCATTTGTTTGCTTTGTGATACGGACAAATGACCACCATCTTTGCTTTTGTCAATTTTTGTTTCATCTCATTCTTTTCACCTAATCATCTCACTCATTTTCCTTCATGTTTCCTCTTTTAGAATGCCTACTCGACGCGAAAATCCGCTATCTAATGCCGAAATGGCAGATATCATGGCGTAGCATATGGCTGATGTACTCCCAGACATTATTGCTCAGGTGAACCAAGCCAACAATAACCAAAATGCTCCATGCAACTTCAAGAGTTTCAATTCGGCTAACCACTCAAGTTTAGTGGTTCTGAGGGAGCAACTGGGCTCCTCCAGTGGTTCGAGAGCATTAAGAGTACGTTTCGTCATGTTCAGTGTCCTGAAAATCGGAAAGTCATATTTGCTTCAAGTGTGTTTCAGAAGAGGGCTCTTACTTGGTGGAATGGAGTTATGAGAGGCCGTGGTGCTGAGGTTGCTTTAGCACAAACATGGGCTGAGCTTAGGGCTCTTATGATGAGGGAATTCTGTCCTCGTCACGAACTGAGGGCTTTAGAAAGGGAATTTGATGACTTGAAACAAGATAGAGGTGAGCACCGGGCTTATACTGATAGGTATGAAGAATTGAGTTTACTTTGCCCTACCATGGTTACCCCACTCGAGAAGGCTATCGAGAGGTATATTGATGGCTTACCTGACTCCGTACAAGACATCGTCACTGGTAGTAACCCTACCATAGTTCGTCAGGCAATTGAATTAGCTGTGACATTGACTGAGTCGCAGGTTCGAAAGGGTAAGCTACACAGGAAGGGTGACAAGGGTAAGAAACAGGCGTCTGACAAGAGTGAAAGTAAGAAGGGTAAGAACAAAAAGGGCAAGGATTCTGGTTCCTCGAAGGGGTCTAGGAAGCGAAAGGCTTCCCAAAACTTCACCGTTACTGCACAGCCTAATCAAGCTGCTCCAAATCAGCCTGCGCAACCACTTGCCAAGAAACCATACCTTGGCAATGCACCCCTGTGCAACAGGTGTAACGGTCATCATCAGCCGCATACCCAGTGCCGTTACTGTACCAATTGTGGAAGATCTGGTCAACTTGCTGCAACATGTCGTTTACCTGCAAACCAGAATCAAGTAGCTCGCAACCCCGCTCAGCAAGCTGCTCAGCGTCCTGCTCCCCAACAGGCTCAAGCTGCACGACCTCACTACCCACCTGGTTCTTGCTATAACTGTGGGGATCTGACCCACTACAGAAACCAGTGTCCAAGGCTGGTTAATGCGATTCCGAATCAGGCTCCGGCTCGAGGTCGAGTTTTTAGCATAAATGCTATTGAGGCACGAGCAGACAACGAGGTGGTGAACGGTACGTTCTTTGTTAACAATCAGTCTGCTTCTGTTCTTTTTTATTCTGGTGCCGATAAGAGTTTTGTGTCATTGTCTTTTGAGCCATTGCTTCGCATGTCTAGAACGGAACTAGGAAAGCCTTTGAATGTAGAAGTTGCTAGTGGTGAACCCATTATTCTTGATTCTATTCTTCTGAACTGCCAGTTGAACCTTCATAACCATCTTTTTCCTATCGACCTCACACCAATGCGACTTGGGAGTTTTGACGTTATAGTGGGTATGGATTGGTTAGCCAAGCATCACGCAGAGGTAGTTTGTTTCGAGAAGATTGTTCGTGTTCCACTCTCGACAGGTGAGATCCTACAGGTTCGTGGTGAGAAACCTGCTAGTAGTCTCAAGCTCATGTCTTGTTTTCAAGCTCAGAGGTATCTGCGAAAGAACTATGTGGCCTTCTTGGCACATGTCGTAGCAGATAAAGACAAAGGTAAGTCTATTCAAGATATCCCTGTTATTCGGGATTATCCAAAGTTGTTTCCGGAAGAGTTACCTGGTTTACCCCCAGCACGCCAAGTCGAGTTTTGTATTGATCTTGTACCTGGTGCAAATCCTATTGCCAGGTCTCCGTATCGTCTTGCACCATCGGAGATGCTAGAGTTATCTAAGCAGCTTCAGGAGCTTTCTGACAAAGGTTTTATTCGTCCTAGCTTTTCACCTTGGGGTTCTCCCGTTCTTTTTGTCAAGAAGAAGGATGGAACTTTTAGAATGTGCATCGATTACTGTGAGCTTAACAAGCTTACCATCAAAAATCGATATCCCCTACCTCGCATTGATGATCTCTTTGACCAGTTACAGGGCGCTTCTTATTTTTCAAAGATTGATTTACGTTCTGGATATCATCAACTTCGTGTGCATGAAGAAGATATTCCCAAGACAGTTTTCCGCACTCGTTATGGGCATTATGAGTTCACAGTTATGCCATTCGGTTTGACTAATGCTCCTGCTATTTTCGTGGACTTGATGAATAGGGTCTGCAAGCCTTATTTAGATAAGTTCATCATCGTTTTCATTGATGACATTTTGATATATTCTAAGACGCAAGCTGATCATGAGCAACATCTTCGTCTTACTCTAGAACTCCTGAAGAAAGAGCAACTTTTCGCCAAATTCTCCAAATGTGAATTTTGGCTTAAGGAAGTTCAATTTTTAGGACATATCGTCAACAAACAAGGTATTCATGTAGATCCCTCCAAGATCAGTGCAATTAAGGATTGGGATACACCTACTACTCCTACTGAAGTTCGTTCATTTCTTGGTCTCGCGGGTTATTACCGCCGCTTCATCAAAAATTTCTCGAAGATTGCAGTTCCCCTAACTGCTCTAACTCAGAAAAACAAACCCTTTGATTGGGGAACCAAACAAGAAGAAGCGTTTCAGACCTTGAAGCAGAAACTTTGTGATGTGCCTATTCTATCTTTGCCTGAAGGTAATGATGATTTCGTAGTGTACTGTGATGCATTAAATTTGGGTCTTGGCTGTGTTCTCATGCAAAGGAACAAAGTCATAGCATATGCATCAAGGCATTTGAAGATACATGAGAAGAACTACACCACTCATGATCTTGAGTTAGGTGCAGTTGTGTTCGCTCTCAAAATCTGGAGACACTATTTGTATGGTACAAAATGTGTGGTATTCACTGACCACAAGAGTCTTCAGCATATCTTTAATCAGAAAGAACTCAACATGAGGCAACGACGATGGTTTGAACTTCTAAACGACTATGATTGCGAAATTCGCTACCACCCTGGTAAAACGAATGTCGTGGCTGACGCATTGAGTCGTAAAGAACGTGTTAAGCTTCATTGTGTTCATGTTCAATCTGATATTCAAGCTCGATCTGATATCCAAGCCCGCATTTCTCAGGCTCAACATACTTGTGTTTCACAAGGTTTGATGGGTAAGGAATTACCCTATCACATTAAGCCTGGTCTCGAATTGAAGGACAATGGATCGTATTATTTCATGGACCGTCTGTGGGTCCCAAGCCAAGATGATCTTCGCACCTTGCTTATGGATGAAGCTCATAAGTCTCGTTATTCTATCATCCTGGCTCAGACAAAATGTATAAGGATCTTCGTACTCAGTATTGGTGGCCTGGTATGAAGAAATACATTGCCTTGTACGTTTCAAAATGCCTTACTTGTCTAAAGGTTAAGGCTGAACATCAACATCCTTCTGGTTTATTGGAACAACCAGAGATTCCAGTTTGGAAATGGGAAAACATCGCTATGGATCTCATTACCAAACTTCTGCGCACTAAGAGAGGTCATGATGCCATCTGGGTAGTTGTTGATCGTCTTACAAAGTCAACACATTTCCTGCCGATCCGTGAGGATCTATCTGCTGACAAGCTTGCTAAAATCTACGTGGATGAAATTGTATCTAGACATGGTGTCCCCTTGAACATTATTTCTGACAGAGATGCTCGATTCTCATCTATTTTTTGGAGAACCATGCAATCTGCTATGGGGACCCAACTTAATTTGAGCACAGCTTATCATCCACAATCAGATGGCCAAACTGAAAGAACAATCCAGACTTTGGAGGATATGCTTAGAGCTTGTGTGATCGATTTTGGTGGTAGTTGGGATTCACATCTTCCATTGATTGAATTCTTACAACAACAGTTATCACTCCAGCATCATCATGGCTCCTTTCGAGGCTCTCTATGGTCAAAAATGTCGTTCACCAGTCTGCTGGAATGAGATCGGTGAGGCTCAGCTTATTGGACCTGACCTCATTCTAGAAACAACAGATAAGGTTAAGAAAGTTCGCGATAACCTTCAGACAGCTCGAAGCCGTCAAAAGAGTTACGCGGACCGACGACGCAAGCCCTTAGAATTTCAAATCGGTGATCGTGTATTACTTAAGGTCTCACCTTGGAAAGGTGTGATCAGATTTGGAAAGACAGGAAAACTTGCACCTAGATATGTTGGACCATTCAAGATCGTCGAAAGAATTGGTAAGGTAGCCTACAGACTTGAGTTACCTCCTGAACTTGGAAACGTTCATCCAACCTTTCATGTGTCCAATCTCAAGAAGTGTCTAGCTTATGATAACCTCCACATACCACTTGATGAAATTCGTGTTGATAAAACAATGCATTTTGTTGAGAAACCTGTGGAAAACATGGACCGTGAAGTCAAGTGGCTCAAACGCAAACGCATTCCTTTGGTTAAAGTTCGCTGGGAATCTAAATATGGACCCAAGTTTACTTGGGAACGTGAAGATCAAATGAAAGCGAAATATCAACATCTAATCTCACAAGTTTCCTCTAAACAAATTTCGGGACGAAATTTCCACAAGTAGGGGAGATTGTGACGCCTGTGCTTATAATCATTGTAAACATTTCAGTTATCAATAAAATAATGTTATTTGATCCCAATTTTTGTTTGTTTATGTTTGATATTTTTCATGTTTTGATTTTTGTTCCATTTCAAACTCTATATCGCTTTCTAGAGAATTAGGCGCAAACTGGTGCGTAAACGTAATCAGTTTAGTGCGACAAATACTCCGGAACATCAATTTATTCTTAAAATACCTTAAATAACCTTTACATAACTTAGAAATAAGTTTTGAAGGCTTTGGTATGGCAAAATCAAGTTTATTCGCTTACAGGGACTAATTTTGACAAACTGCGAAAGTATGCCGATTCGTACTGTAACGGACCTTCCGGAACATGACCATAAGTTAAACATACCCTAAATATCCTTCTCATAGCTTAGAAATAGGCTTTGAGGGGTTCGGTGTGCAAAAATAAACTTTTTGGTCATTCAGGGACTAAAAGCGTCAAAAAGTGCATAAGTTTGCATTTTGCGCATAACTTACGTTCTGAATACATTCAGACATCCAAAAATTTATGTAATCATTAAAATATTTTATTTTAGTGATAGGCATGAGAAAAATCCATTCGTCGCGTAATTTGGATCGTTTTTCGTAGACATGCGTATTTCGTCGTAATTAAGCGAATAACGCGTCCGTACGACCAAACGAACCGACATCCGGCATATTTTTGAGCATGTTTCATGTCCACTATGTTTAGGCATCATTTTAGGCCCTTAAAGTTGGCTTAACAGGCCTTAGATGTGTCGGAAATGAGCTTAAATGCTTGCAGGGACTGAAAGTGTAATTATCCAAAATGTTGTTGTCATCCTGAGCGGTCGCGGGCCGCGTAAGCCTGCTGTGGCTCGTACGCGGGGCGCGAGCGACCCCCAAATCTGCACAGAATCGTTTTTCAGCTATTTCCAGCTGTTCCAGCAGCTATTAAGCACTCTTGCAAATGGTATTTTATCATATTAGGGGATCCCATGGTTTTGTAAATCAGTGGGCATGAGGTGTATGGTTGATATTAAAGCTCGTTTTACGAGTAACGATCTTAACGGTCCTACGAAAACTATATAAACCCCACCCCCTTGCTTCAAAACCCACATTTGATTTCTGAGATATCTCTAAGTTGAGGTGTTTACCACTTCATACCTGAGAATACTTGGAAATCAAACCTTCTTGGATCTTTTGTAAGTCCTCTTTCGTTCTTTTATGCGTTTTTAGCTTAAAAGTCAAACTGAGTTTGACTTTCTGCATTGACCAGTTTATGGTCAACATGAAGTTCGTTTGAACTTCATAACGTGAGTGTAATCACGATGGTTATAGTCCCTCGTGACTATACATACTGATTACCACGTTATCTAGGAATAATGACGAGTCGTAGTTTCGGCCAAAGTGCGTATTCTTGCGTATTTTGAAACCAAACTACTCTTGTGTATCAAAACCGTTTGTTTTGATACCAAACCTGTTTTCTAACTTCGTTAAACATGTTTTAACATGTTTAGCTCGTCACTTTAGGTTTAGTGCTTATGTAGGGTCGTAAGTTAAGCGGTCTAAACAGCCGCTTATACTTTCGAACCCGACCCCTTTGGTCGATCATTAGGATCCGACCAAACACATTAGGTGACCATAGTTGTATAGGGAATAACCTTCCGAGGTTATACCTTATGGTCAAGTCGTTTAGCTAGTTATATGATAGGTAGTTTATCCACCTTTGGAAAATTACCAAAATACCCTTTTTGCGTATAAATTCATTTTAAGCATATGTAACCTAAATTTTGACATCTAAACTGCTTAGGCAACAATATTAGACATGTTAAGGCATATAATACTTGTCATAGGACTAGTTAGGCGGTTCAAACGCGTTTTACGCGAACGACGCGTTAAAGTAGCGTAAGCTACCTAAACGAGTCGTAATGGGTCGTAAGCACTTAGGATAAGTTCCGTTTTAGAATGTAGACTTTGTTAAACCATATTACATGAGTTCTTACACTCATTTGGTTACAAAACCTCATTCTATCCGATCCTCTGATTTAGGTCCGTCTATTAACATAGTTACCTATATTAGGTGTCGTCTGATTCCGTGATCCTTCTAGCATTGCTTGGTGGTTATCTAAAGACTATTGAGCAACCTCAAGTGAGTACATAGTCCCCTCTTTTACTGTTTTTCAAACGTTTTGGGGTGAAACACATGTGCCTACTTGTTACTTTCGTGCTTTCCTTGTTTTTTATATCATATGCTTGCTATATTCATTAGTACACTTATAGTACATGATTTCTTTATGTTTTGCTATGTATGTTTACTTAGCATGCTAGCACATTGTTTTACATTGCATTTCTTTTGCTATGTATGTTTACTTAGCATGCTAGCACATTGTTTTACATTGCTTTTCTGTTACATATGTTTACTCAGCATATGAACACATTGTTTTACATCTCTACCTTGTATATTTACTTAGCATACTAGGTACATTGTTTTCATAAAACATGCTTACATTTGGCATGACATTTGGTTTGCTTAACGAACTAAAATATGTTCATTAGCATTAGTTACGCCGCTCGGTAGTAAGTAGTGGTACCATAGGACTTGACAACTCTCATTCCTGATATCCTAGGTTTGTTTGGATGTAAGGAATGACTGAATCCGAAAACATTTTGATAACCTTTACTCTAAGGTTATCCTATTGTCTCAAGGCTTGAATGTATACGTTTAACATACCGCATAAGTGTTTGTATCAGTAAAGCATGCATTTATTTTACAAAACATAACTTTGATTTATTCAAAAACTTTGTTTTGTGCACTTTTTGCATATGGTACTTTTTACTTACCATACATGACTTTTGTTTATACATTACACGGTTTACATTTGACAATTGGTTTGAACATTACATTATGGTGGTTTGTTTGGGTAAGTGATTTACATAACGAGGCGACATGTAATATGATAAAAGCATGGTGGATACGCCGCTGATACTTCCTATATATAAGTGCTTTTATGGTATTGCATATCGTAGCGTTATTTAAACCATTTCAGTTTATACATATTACATTTACAACATATTTTCACTTAAACGTTGTTTTACAAATAACTCAATTTATACAAACTCATTTTTACTTGGTTATTCATTTAACCATACATTATTCTTTGTATATATATATATATATATATATCATCAGAACTTATTATCGCTTTTAAAACGTTTTATGAAAGAAAACACTTTAAACAAGATTCATGAACATCTTTTATTAAAACATTTCTTTAAATTTAAGTAATGAATCCTATTTTAATAAAACCTATGTATCTCACATGCATTTTTATGTTGGCGTACCTATTTTCACATGTGTTTCAGGAGCTGTTGCATAGGATGATCAAGATACACTTAGGCGGACCTGTGCCTTAGTGACTTAAAACAAAGCTAGAACTAGTTTAATTATGTGATGTACTCTTTTTCAGTTGTTTTAAGACAATGTAACCCCTTTTGTTTATAAATAAAACATAACTTTAATTACCATGGTTGTGGAACAATAATTCTGTTACAACACTCCCCGACGTTTCCGTCACGTTTTGTTGTTTTACATGGTTGGGGTGTGACATACAACGTCTTAAAATTTTGGCCAGTTTACAAATTCACCCCTATAAAATGGTTGTACTCTCTTGTACATCATGCTTCAAGACTTATACGTACGGTAAAATTACAATCTTGTACATGACATTTGCTTTATATAGTATAGTGGGGAACCCACGCGTTGTGGCGGAGTCAACAATTTGCAATGTTGTTCTCATTTTCCGTTTGTTTATTAGTAATAACAACCCGCACGTTGCGATGGATCAAGACTAGTTAACAACACACATGGAATTATAATACACTAAAGGCACAGCTGGTTTAAATTTTAGGATATTCGTAGAAATTTTGAAATAAAGGTAATAGGTAATAGTACAGATATACTTACAGCACTTGAGGAGGATTAGATAATAACACAAAAGTACTTGTATATTTTAATCAATATATCAATTCAATTAATTCATGAGCAAAGTAAAACAAAGCACACATGCTTCAGACTTGCATTCTCTATTATGAAACTTTGGTCACCTGATGCATACAAACAGGTAATCCTCATAACACAATTTGCTCTTAAATGAATAATCTACCGCCATAATGGAAACAATGTGAGCTATGTAATTCAGAAATGGAAATATATATACATATGGCTTTTGTTAATTAGAAATCGCACTGTAGATGATATACAATGGCTAACAACTTACATATTTGATATGGAGACCTAAATAACTAATTGCAATACTGATACTTCTGAGGCTACACCCCCAGTGGACTGCCCTAAAACAGCTGAAGTTACTGCATCATCCTCTTCGCCAGTTCAGGGTATTGATTTGGTTGTTGATCTCAACTTCAACAATCTAGGTACAAATATTCCAGTTCCGAATAATCCAGAAACGAGAATCCATAATACCCATCCTCAACAAAACATCATTGTTAATGTTCAAAGTGGCGTGCAGACGAGGAATCAGTTGAGTAACAACAACATTGCTGGCTTGTATGCAGTGATTAGAGAATCGGGTTTGCAGAATGATTGGTCCTTCGCGTGTTATGTCTCACAAGAAGAACCAAGGTCTTGGAAAGAAACGATAAAGGATAATTCTTGGGTGGAAGCTATGCAGGAGGAACTGCAACAATTCCAGAAGCTTGGTGTTTGGAAACTGGTTGAAAAACCTGAGAACTACAAGAAGATTGGCACCCGTTGGGTTTTCAAATGCAAAAAGGATGACCGTGGAGTAGTCATCTGAAACAAGGCGAGATTAGTTGTTCAAGGTTTTCGTCAGGTAGAAGGGATAGACTACAACGAAGTTTATGCACTAGTTGCACGTCTTGAAGCCATTCAGATTTTTCTAGCCTATGCTTCCTTCAAAGGATTAAAGGTTTATCAAACGGATGTGAAAAGTGCATTCCTACATGGTGTGGTTGAAGAAGAGGTGTATGTCAAACAACCTCCGGGCTTTGAAGATCCTATTCATCCTGATCGGGTTTGGTTGCTCAACAAAGCTCTCTACAGATTACATCAAGCACCGAGAGCTTGGTATGCAACCTTATCTAACTATCTATTGGAGAATGGTTTTCGCCAAGGTCTTATCGATTGCACTCTTTTCATTAAAGAAAAGGATGGAGATCTTCTGTTGGTTCAGGTATACGTAGATGATATTATTTTTGTTCAACTAACGATGTTTTGTGTAGGGACTTCGAGCATGTTATGCAGGAGAAATTTGAGATGAGCGCCATGGGGGAAATGAACTTCTTTTTGGGCCTACAAGTTCAATAAATGGAGTCTGGGATATTCATCCATCAGACTAAATATGCCGGTGACATCTTGAGCCGGTTCCAGATGTTCGAAGCGACGCCCATTGGTACCCCACTTCCGCAGAATCATGGGATTACTCCGAACTTGAAGGGTGAAAGCGTTAACTCTTCACTTTACCGAGCAATGATCAGATCTCTTATGTATCTCACAACCCCGAGGCCCGACATAATGTATCCTACGTGCCTGCTCGCCCGATATCAAGCCAACCCAAAGGCCTCACATCTAGCAGCTCTAAAAAGGATTTTCCGCTATTTAAAGGGTTGCCCTACACCAGTCTCTGGTATCCTAGGGATGATAGCTTCGACTTGATCGCGTTCAGTGATTCTGATTTTGATGGCTGGAAAATTGACGGCAAATCCAGAACGCCTGGATGTCAGTTTTTAGGAAATCGCCTGGTCACATGGCAGTGCAAGAAGCAGACTTGTGTCGCTACATCAACTTGTGA
Source organism: Helianthus tuberosus (assembly GCA_030545235.1). Taxonomy (NCBI): domain Eukaryota; kingdom Viridiplantae; phylum Streptophyta; class Magnoliopsida; order Asterales; family Asteraceae; genus Helianthus; species Helianthus tuberosus. Next base: position 82,982,050 of record CM060354.1, read on the forward strand.
AGCCGAGTACATTCTTGCCTCAAGTTGTTGCTCCCAAGTTCAGTGGATCTAACAGCAATGCGCGACTACGGTTTTAAATTCCTATCTACTGCTATTTTCGTTGATAATTCTGCTACCTTACAGATCACTAGAAATCCTGTGCAGCATTTAAAGACCAAACACATGGAAATCAAATATCACTTCATACGTGATTGTTTTGATAAAAGGCTTGTCATGTTGTTAAGGTCCACACCGATGACCAACGTGCCGACCTTTTTATCAAAGCATTTGACAAATCACGTTTTGACTTTTTACTTATGGTAAACGGCATTAAGGTCAAGCAAGAGTAAACCAACATCGGAAAATCGTTTTTGTAAATAGTTATTTTTGTTTTTAATTTATCCTACTTTTTGCATTTTAGGGGGAGTAAATTCCAAACGAAAAATACAAAAACATTGAAAAATTTCAAAAATACAAAAATATCGAAAAATTTCAAAAACACAAAAACAATAGAAAAACAAAAATGAGTTTCTTGGTGAGCAGAAGAGAAAATGATAGTACATCAATGGTCTGTCGAAACCTCTTTGAACTTAAAATGAAAAACGATAAGCAGCTCTATATAAGATGTATTGGTAGGCTCACAATCATTTTAAAGTGTGAAGGGTGTGATATAAACCTAAATCAACTGAAGACCGCGTGGGAACCACTCATTGGAATATGGTCTTGGTACCGAAATTTCATTTGATAGATTGCCGAGGTTCTGAGATACGTGGTCTTTATGTTGTTTATCATCTGGGTATCATGGTTGATTCTTTTACCGAAAAATAACGGGGACGCAAGTCTAGAACTTCCATGATACCATACATACATGTCAATATCATACAAACATGTATATAATACATGAATCATACAACCATCAATAAGTGATAAAAATATCACAATCACCCCCGAATAAGTGATTCTAAATCACATCTATCATCTGAGAGTCAAGTTCGTCTCTTTGTCGGTACGATGGTACTAATCTGTTCACGGACTTACTCTCGTGCCCTGCATGCATCGAATATCAGGTTCCTCATTAACAAGTGATTTTATCACATAGAGTTTGTATTCATCCTCAAATAAGTGAGTATCTCACATTATATACATTGAAAACAGATGATAAATTGTATACTCACCAGTAAGATGAACTCTCATGCATACCTTGATATGGGAATGTGTCGTGTGTGGATGAATACCGGTCGAAAGTATAAATCATACCTTAATCGTATCCCCTAACCATGAGTACATCTGATAAGTTGAGCTTATGTGGACAACAGTACCGATAATCGTTATAGGATGCTTATCTAAATGTTAACTAATTGAACAACAAGAGCGTTTTCGCATGACCGTACACTGATATGATTCTCTTACCCTCAAAGCTCGCAAAAAGAATGTCTATAAATATTTGTTTACTTCTTTCCGTCTTTACATTTGAAATATTCAAAAATACCAAAAATATTTTAGGTGTGTTTTAATATAAACTTTCTAAAAGCCAAAAAGATTTTATTTCTATTTTATTTTTGATTGCCCGATGTTGGAACTCTAGTCTTTTCCACCTGAAACCTGATCGAATCCTAAAACAATTGCATCTTCATAAATGGTCAAAGTTAACAAGTTTTGAAAGTTAAAGGATTAAAATTGATCAATTTTTTAAACTTTCAAATTGTTGTCGGACGGTAGTTGATTGAGAGTTGGTCACATGTGTGTCATTTGTTTATATTGACTATATTCCAAGCGGTTGTTCTCATTATGCATTTAGCTCTGTTGTGTGTGCAGATGCAACATCTAAACCAGCTAAAGGTGAAAAGAACGTGTTAGATGACAAGCTGTGGAATAAAGACACGACATGGATGCGGTCAGTGGATCAAGAAGACAAATTCATAGCTGACTACTTATCAACACCTCAAGGATCTAAATATTTGAAGATCAATGTATCACGAGCAACGTTCAAGGGGTAGTTTGCTGATACACCTCCTATCTATGCTAAGTGAAGACATCTGAAGATCCGACAATGTGAAGAACAATCCATCACGAGCAGCATCCAAGGGGGAGTTTGTTGATGCATATTTGTGGATGCGACTCGTTACGGTTCGAATCAGTTACGAAGTGAAGACCGAGGTTAAGATATCCTCCTATCTTGACTTGGTACGATGATTAGCTTGTGTTTAATGTAAAACAGTTGCGCATGTGCTACTGTTAGATGTTTGTATTCTGTTTGCTACTGTTCTGCAAGATCTGTGTATTATATTTGTATGCAGCCAATCCCATGAAGAACCTATTCTTCGTGGGAGTGTCTTTCATGAAAGAACATGCCAACCAAAGACCAGGTTATTCATCACTTACGGAACCCACGAAGGACCATGTCAACGCAGAACCTTTTTTGTCCCTGGATTGGTCGTTGATATGGGATCCCACGAAATACCCAATATTTCATGGGTTTTGGATTTTCGTTGGTACATGGACAAAACACTTCATATGTTTGGTGGGCAGCATCATTCGTGGGCCTGTGGATTGGCCCAGTGCTATCTTTCGTAAAGGTGCGGGGTCTTTGGCTATAAAAGGACACTTGCAGAACACTTAGAATTTAGAGCACACCAAAGAGTTTGTGAGAGTTTCTTGTAAAACCATTGTAATGTAACTCTTCTGGATCAATACACTTTGAGCTTGAAACTTTGAATCTTTAGTGTTTGTGTGTTCTTTGGCTTGGTTGCATACCCACTTAGATTCCGCACTTACGGGTGTGTTCGATAACAAGGAAGTAGGTTTTACTTGATCCTCCGAGTAGACCTACACTAATGTTAGATAATATATATTTTGTTTATGTTTGTATACCTTAGGGTACCTAAGTGTAAAGTCTTTGTCTATATAATATGTACCATGTATCTTATTATGTCATTCAGTCAATACCTTATTATGGTATCAGCCAATTCATAAGTGGTTGAGTTGCTCCAAATCCCTTCCCTTCCCCTGTCGTTCCTCTTCCCCTTCTCTTTATGTCCTATTCCAGCCGTTTAACTTCCTTCTCCTCTCTTTCTCATACTCCTCATGGCTTCTCCTTCCAACAACACACACCTACCCATGACAGGTTTAGCCCCCATGATTTCTATCAAACTTTCTTCCTCCATCTACATTTACTTGAGAAAACAAATGCTTCCTCTTTTATCCTATCAACATCTAATTCCTCATGTCGATGGTTCGCAAACCGCTCCCCCACCCGTGATAACTCAGTATGACAAAGAGGTTTCTAACCTGGAATACATAACCTGGACCTAGGCCGAAGAACAAGCTATTATTACTCTCAATGCATCCTTGACTGAAGAAGCATAATCGGTCACTGTTGGATCCTCCTCGACTCATGATATATGGGTTGCCCTTGAGGCGGCCATTTGCAATACTTCGGTTGAATGTGTCTAAAACTTACACGACAACCTTCAGGCTCTCAGGAAATGAGACAAAACGGTTGCTGAATTTGGTCGAGCGTTTAAGGCTATTTGTGACCAACTTAATGCTATTGGCCACCCCGTGGATTCCATGGACCAACTTCGTTGGTTTTTGTGTGGTCTTGGAGCCGCGTTTGAAAAATTTTCTAGTTCTATTCGCTCGACGCGCCCGATTCCAATATTTTCAGATCTTTTGGCTAATACGAAAAGCCATGAATTTTTGTAGAAACCTTACATGACAATAACCGTGTTTCACAGGTTGCCTTCACGACTCATTCCATCAAGCCTAACAATTTCGGACAGTGATCTGCTGTTGCTGGTTCCGGCTCACGACATCAGTCTAATTATTGTGGTCATAATTCTCAGGCCTAATATCGGTTCAATCGACCTTACTTTAACAATTCTCGTAGTTCAAATAGGAGCATGAATCGTACCGGTCGACCACCCATATGTCAATTATACCTTTGCTGCCGCAACAAATCCTATCGATGACCAGTTAGCACAAGCCCTTCATGCCCAGTGTAATTTGAACTCTACTATTCCCGATTGGACTTCCGATACGGGAGCCACTACACATATGCTACCTAACAACAACAATCTTCAAAATTCTACCCCTACTCAAGGTAATTAGAAAGTATAATTTGGCAATGGCCAATCTTTACCAATAGCATATATTGGTCACACTAAACTTTTGGACTCTCTTAATCTTAACAATGTTTTGGTGGTACCAAATCTCACGAAAAATCTTCTTTCCATTGGTAAGTTAACTAAAGATAACGTTGTTGATGTCATTTTTTCTCACCCATATTTTTGCATTCAGGATCGTCGAACCAAGCAAATTCGGGCCTAGGGCTGCCGTGAAGATGGCCTTTACGTTCTTCGCAACACACATGAAGCTCTCATGACAACTCATTCATGTCCAAAAGCTTTGTTTGAACTATTGCATTCCTGACTTGGGCATATCAATTTTGATTTCATTACCTTTCTTAAAAATAATGGTTGTTTATCGTTTACTTCTGTTTTACCTAAACCGGGTCTTTGTTCCCCGTGTGAGCTTTCCAAATCTAAAAGATAATCTTTTGTTATTAATAATAAACGGGCTTCGTCACCGTTGGATCTAATACACTATGACTTATGGAGGCCGTCTCCAATAAAATCGGTTGATAATTTTTCATACTATGTTGCCTTTATTGATGATTATTTCCATTTTACCTGGTTATATCCATTGCGGGTCAAGTCGGATTTTTTAAGGCCTTGTCTATCTTTATACCATTTGTTCAAAATCCATTTTCCAATAAGATAAAAAAATTTCTAAAGCGATGGCGGCACGGAGTTTACTAGTAATCGTGTTCGAAATATGTTTGAACAAAATGGCACGTTTCACCGTATGTCGTGTCTCTACACACCACAACAAACGGTCAGGTTCAACGGAAACATAGCCATGTTGTTGAAACCAGTTTGGCAATGTTATTTCATGCCAAGTTACTCGTGCAATATTGGTTTGATGCCTTCTCATATGCCGTGCTTATAAAAAATCGTTTACCTACACCATTACTCAATGGGAGGTCACCCTTTGAAATGTTATATAAACAAAAACCAAATTATTTGTCTTTTCGATTCTTTAGTTATCGGGTTTTCCCATTTCTCCGTGATTATGCTCCAAACCAATTGTCTCCAAGGAGCATCCCATGGATCTCTATTGGGTATTGTTCCAAGTACAAAAGGTATCGATGTCTCGATACGTGCACCTCCCGTGTTTATATCACTCGACATGCACGCTTTGATGAGCATCATTATCCACTAGATAACCCAAACAGTGCATCAATAATTAATACACTTGAGGTGTCCACTTTTTTAGACACTGCTTTGGACTCTTTGGTGAATAATATTTCATCTAATTCATACTCATCTACCATTGTTCCTAACTTACACACACCAAAGTCAATAGAAACTACAATCACTAATATCCCATTTTTACCCGACCCCACCAGTCCCATACCACCTACGGCCCAATCTCATTGCCCACCTGTTGTTCCTGTTGACCCTCACATACTCTCACCCCAAAACCCAGCCACTAACACAAATCAAAGCCCACCGGCTACCCCATCCCATGACCCATTACACTCCTTCACAACATCGACCGATTCTATACCATCATCACCAAGTTTATCAAGCCAATCCCTATCATCATCCGACTCCGTACAGCCCGATACGCCCAACATACCAATACCCCCACCTCTCCCTTCCCACCCCATGATCACTCACGCAAAAGCTGGGATTTTAAACCGCGTCATCGTGTGGACTTAGCTCACACAAAGACGACTCCTCTTTATCATTCTTTATTTGCTACGACCAACACAAACAATTAGCATGTTGCATCCAAAGATAAAAAATGGATTCATGCCATGGAAACTGAGTTTCATGCTCTTCATGAAAATCAAACTTGGACCCTTGTTCCACGACCATCTCATGCAAATGTTGTCGGTTCAAAATGGCTTTTTAGAATGGAATTTCGTTCGGATGGGTCTATCGAGCGTTATAAGGAAAGACTTGTTGCTCAAGGCTTCACGCAAGTTCCAGGACTTGACTATTCTCATACCTTCAGTCCAGTTGTAAAAGATGCCACGGTGCGCACGGTTCTTGCTCTTGCGATTATAAACAGGTGGAATCTTCATCAATTAGATGTCAGCAACGCTTTCTTACATGGACAACTCACTGAAAATGTATATATGGATCAACCTTTAGGCTTTGTTTATCCTCAATAGCCCTCTCATGTTTGCGAATTGAATAAAGCCATATATGGCCTAAAACAAGCTCCCAGGGCATGGTTTCATCGCCTAAGCTTGTTTCTCACAAATTTTGGCTTTAAGTGCAGTAGAGCGGATCCATAGTTATTTATTTACAAACATGATTCTTGTATCATGTACCTTCTCGTGTATGTTGATGATCTCATCAACTGCTAATCAACTATCTACCATAACCTCGTTCATCACCTGCCTACATAAGGAATTTTCCATTAAGGATCTTGGGAAACTCAACTGGGATTGGAGGATACCTACACTCAAAATTTTCTTTTTTTTAAATCCATCTAAGTATAATTTGGATATTTTAACTCGTGCTAAGATGTTGGATGCGAAACCTGCACCAACACCCTTAAGCACCAATGTCTCTTTTGTTTCTTCAGGTGATTTGTTTCCAGATGTTACTCATTATCGTTCCATAGTAGGTGCTCTCGAATACTTGATGATCACGAGACTTGACATCGCCACAGTAAATCAAGTCAGTCAATTTCTTCATGCTCCAACTATTGCTCATTTTCATGAAGTAAAAAGAATTCTTCGCTACCTCAAGGGGACACTTGCGTTTGGATTACACTACACTCATCCCTCTCACACATCCTTGCAAGGCTACTCTGATACTGATTGGGCTCGCTGCTTGGAAACTCGACGTTCTACTTATGGATATTCTTTTTTTTTTTTGGGGGGGGGGGGGGGGGCAATCTCATTTGTTGGAGTGCTAAGAAGCAACCAATGGTTGCCAGATCTAGTTGTGACTCTGAGTACAGAGCCATGGCCAACACTGATGCTGAAATCGTTTGGTTAACTCATCTTCTTTAGGAACTTCATGCCTTACCTCCGGACATACCAACTATTCTGTGTGACAATCAAATTGCCATTTTTCTTACTTAGAACCCTGTCTCTCATTAACGTGCCAAACACATTGAACTTGATTATCACTTTTTATGAGAACTGTTGGCTGCAGGAAAACTGGCTACTAAATTTATTCCAACCAAGCTTCAGGTGGCTGTTATTTTTACAAAAAGTCTTCCAATTTCTCAATGCAACGTTTTCCGCCAAATGCTTCGTATTGGTCCTCCACCGTTCAGCTTGCAGGGGATGTTAGATAATATATATTTTGTTTATGTTCGTATACTTTAGGGTACCTAAGTCTAACTTCTTTGTCTATATAATATGTACCATGTATCTTATTAAGTCATTCAATCAATACCTTATTAACTAACAAAACACATTAAGAGATCTATCTATATATTAAGAGAAATTACTCGGGATGGCGTGACATCTTAGGCTAGTCACACATCGTCATCTACAAAAAAAGATTCACTATTAACCATGTTTGGCTCGGAGAAGATTTAGGATGGGTGACCACGTGAAAACCCTACACTCGACAACAAACAAAGGCGTGAGCTGTATGTTAGCAAAACAAACACTATTGGTTCATAGTAGGATATTCCATTTGTTAGATTCATTCATGAGGTGGCTTGGAAATGTTTAAGCATGGAGTATATTTATTTTTTCTACAGATGTACATGGTATGCCCTAAATGATAATAGCCTGTCTAATTTCATGGTGTGAAAATAAAGACAGCTGTAATTACTTCCGGTCTTGAACAATCATTTGGGTTGTCTAGAAAACAATCCTTATTATAAAAGCAACGTTCAATAACAAATTCTCAAAACCTTTGATGGCATTATTGAAATATTTCAAACGAGGCGTATCCACTTGTGATCATGTAAGTGATTGAAATTTTGTTGCAGCCACTTTTATTCAAACCTCTTTTGCGAGAAAGCTTTAAACCAGACTCTGTCTTCTGTGAAAACAAAAAAGAAAAAAAAAGAGTTGTATATATTAAGTTACTATGTTATTACAAAATCTCACAATTGTGTCTCTCTTAGCTATGTTATTACAAAATGTAACACTTCACTATATTTTATTAATAAAAACATGTACCTTTGTAACTGGGATCATCATTTGTAAAAGGAGGATAGCACGAATATGATTTATTGGTATCCTGCATGTATTGCAAGTTATCTAGGATGTATTCTCCTGTGGTTAATTGAAAACTAGAGAGATCTCCACCAATGATGTGATTCCATGACTTGTAATAACCCAAGACATCTTCTTCCTCAATGTTTTCATCATCATACACAAGCCTCACCCCACAACTCTTTATAAGTTGATAATCAGATTGACGTATTACAGTAATAGCAATCTGGTCACCACCTTTCATCTCATCCGGCCCAAACATCCAATGGCTTAACAAAGTTAAGCACCTTCCATCTAACTTGACTCTTTCAATATAAGGATCATAAATCCAGGTGCGGTTTTTTGTAATATTACTAATTTTGATCTTTGGCAACACAAAAAAGGTATGTGCAAACCGAGTTCTATACAAAGATAGAAGCGTCTCCACAGAACAAAAATTCAAACCTTGGACCTTCTTAGGAGATGATGGGATGGTAAAGGATATTGATGGGCCCTTGCTTCTACGCCTAATCCAATTCGGCATTTCCTTCCCCTCAAAAAATGTGCTGAATATTCCAAATTCATAATACATCTGCGAAATATAAGATTAATCAAAATAAATAACACATTCACTCGAGAAAATAAATTAGAAGAAACCTGGGTTTGAGATCCTTCTGATCCACTAATAGTGTATGTTCCCAAACGCCTTTCTCTAGTGAACTCTAAGTTTTTCCAGCCCAATCTATGTAATAGCTTTTTCTCAACACCTGCCATAGGTTGGATTTTGATCATGCCATCAATTTCAAATGACGTCGGTGATAATAATTTTGAAGCTCCTAATAAGTTGAGTGGGGACATTTCTGGGTCAAATATAATTTTCCTTAATGAATTCTTATAATCTGTTAAGGAACTGCTACAAGATTTGATTGATAATACACTTAGTGTACATGGAGGATGCGCAATTGATATCAGCCGTTCACAGTTTTCCATACTAAGTTTCTCGAGCCTAGGAAGGCTTCTCACAAAATGGGGCATTGAAACAATTGGATTATTATCTAGACGTAATTCCTTTAGCATGGATAGGCAACTGAAGTCCATGGGAAAGGATTCGTCAGACAGATTAGTACCGGCAAGTGACAAGATTATTAATGAACTCGGCAAAGAAGTTGCAAAGAACTTCAAATCACTTGGTATAGACTCCATAACTGTAGACAAAGGGGTTTCTGAGATTATGCTAATATCTGATGATTTCATATCCCACATCCTGATTCGAGATTCGTTGGAATTACAACCATCTAACAATAGTGTTTTAACCTTCTTTAACTTGCTTAGGGATATGGGAAGCTTTTTAAGATTGTAGCAGTAACTAAGATCAATGTAGACAAGTTCAATACATTCCTCAACTGATTCACACACCTCAATCAAACTGGTACAGTGTCTAACTATTAACTTCTCAAGTGCAGGGAGATCGAGAAATCCACCCAAACCAAGAAGTTGTTTACAGAAACTTAGGTCAAGAATCTTCAACGATCCAAGCAATGGTGTGTCGTTTGAGCATGATTCCACCAAATGCTGAAATGGAGATAAATTAAAAAGGTAAGAAATTGCATTTACTAATGTGAAAGAATAATAAAAGTATTCGTATGTTGATGATTTAACTAATGTTACAATCATCTTATGTGATTGAGATCTACACAAGACTAAAATTTCAACCTAATATGGACATGACAAATGCCGAAGGCCAAGGAGGCCGCAGGCCCCTTGTGGAGTCCGAGTCGACACTTTGAAACCTAAAGAATATGCATTGTAGTCAGTTGCCAACAGTGTTCCCACCACCAACCAAATTAACCTCCAAAATCAATGGTTTATTCCCTCTAATCAACTTTGTTTGCACTTTATACAATGGACTTTTAGGTTTTAAAGGACTAAAAGAATACTAAACAATTGTGTATGTTTGGTCGTATGCCTAAACCTGAGTGTGACTTTGAATTATCCAATTGTTGTAAACCTTCAAAAGTGCACTCAACACAATATAAAGTTATTTAAGTTGATTATTGACCATACACAAATATCTAATGTGTTACCTTTTTGGTAGTTTCAAGTTGTTGTGGGTTACTGTGATGCATGCCAAATGATTCAATATTGCTGTATGACAAGTTGAGAACAACCAGATTCTCCATCGGCAAGTTTGAAGGTATAAACTTTAAAGGGAACCCATGCATACAAAGCCATCTTAAATCTTCTGGAAATTTTTGGAAGCTCCCATTTAATTTCACATGATTGAGTTGTAGTAGCATTAGATTATCCATCTTTCTCAATGAGTCTGTTTTCAGCTCACGTAACTTCTTTTTGTTAAGCCTTCTCGTGTCAAGGCTCAGACCTAAAATATTTCCCTTACCCTACGATGAAAGATAACACAAACAAAAATAGAAAGGTTGCATACATGTGTGTAGAAAAAAATATATTAGAACCTGCATAACTACTAAAATTGCATGGTCTCTTACCTTTTTTTGTTTCAACACTTTATATGACTCCTCATCACGCCATAATCGACTTCGCTTCCATGGCTTGTGAGGTGATTCTTCACGTACTAAATCTCTTCCCATCTCTTGAACCAATTGATGCATCATCAACATATTATTTGGTTTGATACTAAGAAGGCATTTGTCAATGAGGTTTGTAATCCCGGATCTTGCGTTCATATCACATGCATTTAATATGGTTTCAGCCAAATCTCTATCTGCTCCCACAAAAAAACAAGCAATATGCTTAAACAGCTCCTTATCATTTTTAAATGGCAAAGAGTCAATGCTCATCTGCAATGCCTTTTTTATACGGGAATGAGGTTCTTTTTTAAGCCCTTCTATGTAATACTGCCATTCATCTACATTGTCACGTTTACGAAGAGACTTGCCCAAAACTTCAAGAGCCAATGGATGTCCTTCACAATACTTCACTAGCTTTTCTGAAACCTCTTTGTAGCCTTCTTTGGGCTTTTGGCTTTTGAATGCATGAATGCATAAAAGCTCTAGCGATTCAGACTCATGTAGGCCATTAAGTATGACCTTGGTGTGTTTCGGTTGAACTCGTAAGTCAAATAATGCACACCTTTCTGTTAAAGATGCATCCTTGGTTGTAATTATGACTTTGCTTTCTGGATGTAAACCTTTGTTTCCAAGTAAAGCATCCAACTGCTCGAGACTATCTATATCATCAAGCACTATGAACACCATTTTATGGGCTAGCACATCCTTAATCTTAAAGGTGTACATAGAGACATCATTAACTTGTAACGAATTATTTTTTGAAATGTCTCTATATAGTTGCCTTTGTAAATCAAGCAATCCATTAAACTGTTCATTACATCTTATGTTGATACCTTCAATAAAGCTGCTTGTTTGGAAATGCATAGAGTGTAAATGGAAAACATATTTGGCCAAAGATGTCTTACCAATCCCTCCCATGCCTACAATTGTGAGAATGTTGGTAGTATGAGAAGTTCCATCGGTCAACCATGAACTAATGAACTTAATGTAATGGTCCATCCCAATTAGGTGTGGCAGGGTGTTACTTAACGGTACACCTAATCTACGGTGGATGTCGGTTACAATTTCTTCAATCAACTCGGACTCTTTCCTGATAATTGATTACATGAACAGATATAAAATATACTAAACAACCTAATCTAAATATGTGAAAAGTCATAGATCCAAACCATATACATAACTATGCTAGTTTTTATAATATTTAATATATGGAACAGCGGCGTTCTTCTTCCCTAGCCAAAAAGATATGTGGCAATGAAAGCGCAAGGAAGATTGGAATGCCAACAGGCGTCAATTTCTGAACTCACCCGACCCACAGTACCAAGAGATCTCAATTCATGAGGTTCTAAAAAAATTAGAGGACTGTTTTGACTCTTTTCAAATTCCATAAATGTTAGTTGATTGTATATTTCATTAGGCTTATGTCAATTTGATGTATAAATTCTAATTGATGCTTCATTTGCAAAATATGACTAGCTCTTTAATGAATTTTTAAAAGATTATAAAAATAACATATTATGCTACATAAGCCTTGTTATACCACTGGAAATGCAGATAAGTGATTACCTGTCCTTTGCATCTTTCCCTTTTAGATCAGCAACTTGTGTGAGTGCTCTTTTCCATAACTCCATCTTTTGACCCCATTGACATCTTTTCTCAGCATTTGTTTCAGCCTCCATCCTTTGTTTATGCTTCGCCATTGCTTCCCCGAAGCTGCTTTGTTGCTTCCTGACATTGGTTGGTTCGACATCATAGAAAACAGGGATAACAACTTGGTTAAAGTTCCGCTTTTGCTCAAGGATTGATACCAGTTCATCAAGGCACCAAGTGGAAAAAGCATAATTCTTGGACAACACGATTATAGAAGCCCTAGATGATTTAATCGCACTCTCCAATTCCGGTTTCAGTGGTTCTCCAGTTTCGATCTCTTCATCATCCAGAAACGTGTTGATATCAGCATCCACAAGGGCATTGTAGAGGTGATCAGTGAACCTATTACGCGTGTCAGCACCTCTAAAACTTAAAAATACATCATATCTATAATCCTGATTATGATTATGATTATGATCATGAGTTGATGAAGAAGATGGGGATCCTGAAAAAAGTTCAGCAAGCACAACCATTTTGAATTATTGGAAGCTACTATTGAATGAGCAGGGATTTGCATTTAGTAATGGTTTTTAAGGAACAGGTCTAAGTCTTTTGATATGGGGCCTACTGGTTATATTAAATATCCTCATTCCACACATCAATAAGGAACAGGTCTAAGTCTTTTGATATGGAGCCTACTGGTTATATTAAATATCCTCATTCCACACATCAAATTTAGTGTTAAATAATATATCATTTTCTCATTTCCATAACCATTCATTAAAATCAAGCAAAATAATATCTGGACATCCCAAAATTTCCAATTTGCCATCAAAAACTTTCTAGTTTAATCCAATCTTATGATTTACAGTATGTACAAACTATACATTAAACATAGGGCTGTAAACGAACACGAACAAGGCTATGTTCGTGTTCGTTCGTTAAGGAAATTTGGATGTTCGTGAACTGTTCACGAACATATGACGAACAGAAGTTTGTGTTTGTGTTCGTTCGTTAAGGAATTTGGTTGTTCGCGAACAGTTCGTGAACACTAACCACGAACGCAAAGAACACAAATGAACTTTAATTTTGAAAATTAAAAAAGGCACCGTTAATCTTAAACATTGTACACAACGAAAGTAGTTAAGTATAACCATTTAAAGATTGAAGAGATGGATAATACTGGGTTCAATCGATTGGAGATAAGCTGAATGAAGGAGCGTGATATCAAAAGAGGGATAGGGCAAGAGAGAGGGAAATAATACTTATGGGGAAAGTAAAAAAATTAATAAAACATTAAAAACTTTTAGAAAAATAAACATAAAAAACCAAACACGAACAGACATAAACGAACGAACACGAACGAACATAAACGAACATATTACTGAACGTTCACGAACGCAGTCGAACGAACGAGACCTTTGTTCGTGTTCGTTCGTTAAGCTTATCGAACAAACATAAACGAACTTTCCGCCGAACGGTTCACGAACTGTTCGCTGAACGTTTGGTTCATTTACAGCCATTTAAACATGAACAATTGGTTACCAGTTGCACGAAATTGTTGGATTTTAGAAAATAGAGCAGAAATTCGAAAATCTCAAATTCATCATGTGCATATTAAACATCACTAGTGCTCTAGTGGTGGCCACAGCTATTTAATTTCCACCTATGGTGAGTCCATGTGAGTTTTCCCCTTTAGGTCTCAAGTTCTAGTTTATGTAATAGGGATTTCTCATTGAGGGGTTTAAATTGGGGATCTATTGTGCGAGGGGGCTCTCTAGCGTGGACCCGGTTAAGACAACGTATGCTAGACCTCCCGACATTCACGAATAATTCACACCTTTCAAAAAAATACTGTATAAACTGAAGACTTTATTTGGTAACATATTACAGGTTAAGTACTTTATTTTCATCAACAAAGCATGGTAACTTCAATAAAGCTACTTTTATATTTGCATAATTAGAAAATGAAAGTTGCCTGTTGATGTCACGATCTTTGAATATCTGGAGTTGATTAAACCTTGAAGAAGGTTACTCAGAGAGATTTAGCAAGATAAACCATTGAGGAGATTACTGAAAGAAATTAGTAACTGTGAAAACGCCATATAATATGAATTGTATGTATTTTGTAGTTTTGTTTACACCAAGTTTTCAGAACTTAACCAAGGTACCCTTATGTTAAAAAAGGTTTCAATCTCTTTAATCATCCAGAATTGTGTTGATGTCGGTATCTACAACCGCGTTGTAGAGGTGAATAGGTGATCAGTGAACCTGTCACAAGTGTCGGCACCTCTAAAACTTAAAAAAATACATCATATCTACGGGACCTACCGATCTTGGCATTTAGTAAAGGTTTTTAAAGAACAAAGCTAAATCAACAACTATTTTGATATGGGGCTCGCCAACTGGTGGTGTAATATTCCATGAAATTTCAGGTTACTACTTCCCCAAAATCTAAATAGGAATGTCATATATCCTCTACTAGATTATTACCCGTGATTGCTTCGCGGGCTCAAGAAAATTATTTAGGTTAATTATTATTATTAATTAATACACACTTAAGATCATACAAAAAAATGACATATTAATGTCTTCGCTATAAGAAGAGTTATAAAATTTTCATAAACTTAATCACGAGTTAAAAACATGCCTAAATATAGATAATTGAAAATATAAACTTTGAAATGAAAGAAACGGTACACTATTTATGTAAAGATTATATTACAATGATCTGAAAAAATGAATACAAAAAAATCACTAGTCGTTAAATATTTATTTATACACCACATTTGTTGTTTTACAATAATAATGGCCACAAACATGTTTAACTAACCTTCGATTTAATATACACAGATGACAAGTTCTCATTACAAAGTGGCATAATATCCACACCAAAAATTTCATTCTCAAAATGCAGCATCATTCGTCCTTTTGCTTGTATATTGAATTCTCTACATGGCTCTGTTATCATATTTGTAGAGACCTATAACGGCATACATAATGAAGATGAGTACGGATTCAAAATTAAAATATAACTAATTTGAGTAGAAATAAAGATGACCTACTCATTTAGAAAACGAATTCTTTGCTCCATGCTAGGAATCATAACTTTGGGTGACAGATGAAGAACAAAATCCTTCTAACTGTTGCAACTTATATAAAGTTGAACATAGATCATCTAACCAACATAAATAAGCCTTAAACAAATAAAGTTGAACATAGAACATCTAACCAACATCAATAAGCCTTAAACAAAACTGGTTTTAAAAAAATAAGAGACTAACTCATCTATATCCTCATTGTTAATAGCTAAGATGCTGACCTGGTGAAGCATTTAAACCCTGCCAAAGAATGCAATCTATTCATAATCAGTTATCAGTTATGAATACAAAAAATATAATGAAATACGACAACAACTTGCATTATTATAAATGCATTTACATACAGATCCCAGGATTCAGTTTGTGTGATTAACTAATCGACCTTTGGAGGAGTTAATGCAAAGTAAAGGACAATCATTTGACCCAATGTATTTCTCTTAGTTGCTCTAAATCACATGCAATAAAAAATAACAATCTTATAATTTGATAGATGTACTAATAAAGTGGCGATCAGAAGTGAAATGTTGTATACGGCTACATAAGCAAAGGATTCCAATATAAATTATATACTAACTTATGTTCTCTCGCGGTGGTAAAAGAATTAAACTCAATAGTCTTAGATCATAGTAACAACCTGATAACCCCATAATTTAAACAATGGATGGAAATAGGATGAGTATAAAACAATCCACAATAATATTCACCTAAAATATTAAATGAGCAAAAAAAAAAGTTCAGATGACCCGTGACCACAAATTCTAAGGTATATATGAAATGTTTTTTTCGAATTAAGTGGTGTGGGGAGGCCATCCTTCAAAAGGCGTTCCTTGGTTCCTTTCAAATACATAATCTAAAATAAAATTACATCAAGCTATATCACAAACATGTAAAGAATATTGTGACCTATCCTGACCTAAACCCATTCTAACCCATACCCATCCTGGCCCATTTTTTTATTAGGCTAGCCTATCCTGACCCAAACGCATTATGACCAAAACCCATTCTGACCCAACAACTAACCCAATCCAACTCGCCCATTTTGCAACCTATAATGTTACACATCATCTTCTTTATGACCAGTAAATGAAACAGAAACTTAGCCAATACTCATATTGGTCGTAAGATTACCTAATGTATGCATAACATCTAGTGGAAGGATTTCTAAAAGCTTCCAAAATGTAATAAAACTAACTTCAAGAAATATAAAAATATGCAACAGATACATGAGTTTGGTCAGTTTCTTCATACCTGTCTGCAATTGATATTCGGCCATTTATGAAGATTTAAGGCCCATGCCATAAATATAATGAAAGTCTCAATAGCAAACTGAACTGCAGTCATCATTACTGGGTTTGGGAGAACTTCTAGAACATGTAAAACATTAAGTAGGATGAACTACATTCATTACTCTGACCAAATCTTTTAAAAGACTTGGTATTAATTACAGAGCTTTGAGCATAAAAAGTTTTTAATAGTCTTGAGAGCAGCCTTTGTACATTATCTACTTCCACATAGGTAACAACCTTCAGTTTATTTACACAGCAACATTAGTCGACAACACTCACCTCACAAAGTCAAGGCGCCTACCATCATAACCAATATTGTTCTGGAGCTAGTTCAGCCACTCTTTTATAACTTTTCTTACAAAATCCTGGGAATGATCAATGTTTTGTGCTGCATGAAATATGTCACCTGCAACTAATAACATCAACAGATAAAGTGGCATCACTTTATTGAAACCAACAACAACTTTTCATCTATTAACAGTTATTACTAATGGCATAACTGTTACAAAAAAATAACATGAACAAATAGGTTGTTTTATGGAAACCTACAAGCATTAGCACATCATGTTAATATCTTGTATCTTTGTTTTGTTATTGCTATTAATTATCTAGTTGTGAGTAGTCAAAATTAGGTAATCATTTTAAGAGGGCACATAAAAAGGGTGACTCACCTGAATAGAAGACCCGAATGCCGGACTTGAGAAGGGAGGCAAATAAAGGAGGCAGTCACTCACTCGTTGATTCTTCCATGTTAGTCATGTCATGCGCTAAAACTATGTTATGACATTAAAAAACTTTAGTTAGCGAACTTAGAATAATTGACTTGAATATGAACTTAGGTTCATGTGATACCTACTACACATGGTCCACTCGTTGACATTCACAAGGTGAGCATTGAGAGCGGTTGGTGTCACACCCCGATATTTCTACGTATTACCGGTGGGCCCGATGGGGAGTATCGTGACGTAGTTGATATCATCATAGACAATTTATCACAGTTTAATACACAGCGGAAGTCGAAAGATAAAAACATTACAAACCGAATGAAAGTAATATCAATTATTACAAAAACGGTTGTAGGGGATCCACAGGAGGATCAAAGTTAAAAGGAACATTGTTCAACAGATTTATGAACATCTAAGCTTGCAAGACTCTTTATTGATGCTAGGAGTAGCCAGCCTATTCCGTCTAGTACCTGCACTTAACCTTTTGGAAAATACGTCAGTTTACACTGGTAAATACAAATAACCGACTCATTTTGAAAATTTTTTAGAAAATTGATTTGAATGCACAAGGCACAAAATATCTTTTATAACTTAGGATAATTATTTAAAAATAAACTTGTTAAAGAATTACATGTTTATTATACGTTCAGTAGCTCGGGCTGAATACCGGGTTAAAGATTAATATACACACCACATAATATATCCCACGGCAAGTTATTCTCGAACAGGTGGGTACATTATTTTACATACGCACCGGCAGGTGTACGCCTACACCCAGTGCTTAAGTCGTGGCCATTTCAATGAATGAGCCAAGGATATACAGGACATGGTCATTAACCCCCCCCCCCCCCCAAGGCTAAGAATAAACGAAACAGATTAAACGGGTTATCTCAATAATTTAACCTTCATACGATTAAAAATTCAATACCCGAGCAAGCGGTATTTTATATACCGTACCCCAAGCCCGTATAAGGAAAATAAGTTAAAAGTATTTACCTGAGCAAATTATACAAATTTATCCCAACCGTATACAATCAGCAGGTGCAAATATCTTTTGCTGGGCTCCTAAATCTGGAACGAAGGTTTTAATAACCTATTAGATTCCTAACGGGGTTTAAACTTAGACCGTTAGTTTTAAAGGAAGGTATACGGTTCAAAACGCATGATTAAGCGAAGACCGGATTAGAATGTGGTTTAGACCCGACAAGTATGAAGACTTGTATAATATGGGTAAACTAAACGCATTCTGGATTTTGAAGTGAAAATGATAAGGTTTGACCCGTTTCGGTTAATTTATGCAAACTAGTTATATAAACCGTACCGAACGCGATAAATGCATAACGGATAACCAAAAGAGTCATGAACAGGTTTCCTAAGTTAATATGCCTTAAATATGTTGTGATATCAGTAGGATACCTTCCATTATGCCCAAAACGGATTTAAGATCAATTTAAGCCTTGTAGGGGTATTTTGGTCATTTTAAGGATTATAAAAGAGGTTAAATATTAATCTGAGGTTTTGGTCTAAAAAGATCAGTAAAATATTTAATTTAATAAGTTATATCAGTAGGGTATTGCGTATATGTGAAATTTATCATTTATAACCAAACTATGCACTATAGGGGCATTTTGGTAATTTCACATAAGCTTTAGAGGTCAAATTTAGAAATCTGAGTTCAAAACTTTTGCTTACTGTTAAAGTATAAAAATGTACTTAAAACATCAGTAGGTATTAAGTCTTATATGCCAAAAATAGTTTTAACCCATACTCTGCGTTAAAAACGCGTAAAAAGTCGGTTTTTGGTGATTTTCGGGTTATATAAGGAAAGCTGAGATTTTTATCAGCCCAGAAGGCTTAAAATATTTTATTTATCATATAAGATCAGTAGCAAAAGATTTGGTTTCAATATGTTATGTAAAACTCATTTTATTAGCAAAAAGGGTATAACCGACAATTACCGAATCAAAGCAAGAACCCTATGTTATGCTCAGTTTAAAAATAAATAAAAATCTTCAAAAATCCCAAAATATTATATTACATCAGTGGGTAAAAATTTTGGTCTCAAAATTTGGGTTTAGATAGGCTTTATGCTAATAATGTCGTTTAATTAATAAAAAGCTTTCAAATTATGATATTAAGCATAACTCCTAATTTAGACCTCAAACTGATGTCAAATTTTTAGGACATGTTTATAAATTAGTAACAAAGGTTTCTATCCTCTCACATTTTCAAAAATCTCGTTTTAAGGTCAAAAGGGCATAATGGTCAACATTTAAGCAATTAACGAAAACATGCAAAATGAATCGGATTAATTAGGAACCAAGTTGTATAAACTCAGAGGGTTATACTAACATGTAACATGGTCCTAACGGAACCCTAAGATATATCTAAACTAAGCTAAATCGGGTCAGAACTGAAAGTCAAAGCAAAAGTCTACTTTTGCGACTTTCGGTTCCGAACTGAGCCTATACTCAAAATTGTCAGGTTGAACATGCTTAGACACGTTCTAAGATTGATTACCAAGTTATATAAGTGTTAAAACAGGTTTCATAGCTTCTACATTGTTAATTATGAGTTTATTTGCAATTTAGCTTTCTGTTGACTTTTTATAATTAAGTTTGACCCGGCAATTGACCAAGTTAGAGTGGGAATCAGAGGGTGCCCTTTTAAGGGTTTATTATCCACATAATTACCAACTTATTGCCACTTTCAATTCGAGAAAAGACTGAACCATTAGTGATTAATCACTAAGTCAAAGCTTAATTACGACGGCTTTGACTTTTGGTCATTAGACTAATAAAACTTGAATTAGCAAGGCTAAGAATACTTACAAAGGCTCTTAGCACTGTCACACCCCCAAAATACCACATGCGGAAACCCCCGTGAGGCGTGTGACGTACCAGGATCTAGCCATCAATCACATTGAACTCATAGGTATATTAAAATAAAACTTTCATTTATTAACATTAGGTGTTACAAAGTTAAAATAATTCACAGTATACAGCGGAAGCAAAATTCATTTATTAAGTGTTTATAAACCACATGTAAAAACCATTAGTCTTGTGTTGCGATTCCAAGTATCTCGACCCATGACCACTCCAGCCTCCCAAACAGCAAGTTCCAACAATATGCACCTAAAGGCCTGCAAGGCATGTAACAACGAATCAACAACAAAGTTGAGCGAGTTCACAGTTGGTTTTTCATTTTAAAGTTGTTCCAAAAAACATAAGTTCATTTGATACCACGAGTTATCCAATTCCCTGTTTCCCAAACCATAATCAGTGGGGGCTACCCCATGTGAACCACTAGACTCGTTACCATATCGACCACTGACTGAAGTAAGTTGGTGCCCTAGCGTCAATGTCTATCATCATTGACGTGCCCAGATCCATTAGTTCACGCTCGTCCTCTGCGGCACAGTGTGAGGCTTGTCAAACCTAAATAGCGCTATCTAACTAATGACCCGCTCGCCATTGGCCCGACGATTAAGTCGATATAAAGTGAGGGACTTCATGAGAGAGTTTTTGGTCAAGTATCAGCGTTGTCACCCTTCCATAAAGAGGATGTGGTACGTGTCCCCAAACCAGGAGATCACGCAGGTTCCGTGTTGTCACCCTTTAATAAAGAGGATGTAGTACGTGTTCCAAACCAGGAGGTCACACAGTTTTCGATTTAATCCTTTACCCATTCCCAACCACTGGGAATCCCATGCCTTACAGATAGTGTGAACTCACCTTAGTTTGCTTGGTATAGATTAGTTTCTTGTTTACCAGTTGATCAAACATGTCCTAGCATAGTTACCGATAACAGTCAGTTCTATGTCCACATGCACCATATATTACACGTACCATCAATTCACGTATTCATCATTCACATAGCACACAACTACCGTACATGTAGCACACACGTGAAGTTCAAGCCATAACCGTCAATCAAATAGTCTCTAGCATAGGCTTAGTTCATAAGCCGGTCCGTCACATTAATTCGTATGTACAGAACACACAACAGTTAATATCCTAAAGTGTGCACATACAAATCAGTAGTCCCCTCCCCTTTAACTTGAGCGGCCCATTAAATGATCAACATAGGTTGCGGCCCATATCAATGATTCAAATAACCCAGCCAGCCCAATCCTTTAAACCACCCGCCCAATAATAACTCCCCAATATCACAAATTATAGCTTTAACTCGTGACATACAATAACCATCTAAATCACAGGAAGTTATGTATCATAATCATACTTTCCTAATAACAATTTAACAGCCCAATGGGGTTCTTATGGTGGTGTGCGACGGCCCAAATCAGTGGTCCGCAGACCGGGTTTGCAGCCCACTTCGAATCCAGCGCAACCAAATTTCAGCAAGCTTTAATCATTTACAACTTATAGATCATCATATACAACTTATAACAGTTTCAGCACATAATAGAATCAATCCAAATTTCATATCCTAGCAAGTATTATTCATCATTACAAATCATAGCCCAAGTATGAACATAACACACCAATAACATCAGATTATTACTAGCATTTACTATCCAATCGGCTCACACTCACCATATTCAACCAGAATTCATGTAACATATTAACACATATAATATCACATATGGGCATATTTCATGTCATCATCAAGAACGATAAGCAGGTTAATAATAAAGATTCCATATACTAACCGAATACAATAACTTAGACAAGATTGTGCAACAATTTTCATCACAAGTCAATCATGAATAAACACATAAAGAATAATCAATTAATAATTAACATGGTATGGAATCACTAACCAGGTCTTTGATTAACGGGATGGTATCTCACGAGGTAGGGGGCTGATCGTTGACCAGGTTCACTAGGGTTTTCCCTTACGTAAAGCTTCTTATGTTTATCGTACCCCTAATCCCACTAATCATTAAATATGCAAACCCAACATATCTAATGCATTGGGGGCCTAACATACACTTGGGCCGAGGTCAGTGATAAACTAATTATGGAGATGTGTGTGTGAGTATGCTTACCCTAATAATAAGGCCGGCCCAAATACAATACTCCACTTGGGCTCTACCGAGCCCAAACATAATTCCGGTGTTTAAATGTGCTCGGGTTGGGCTTCGGGTGTATGTGTGTGCATGGCCACACAATTGTCGACCCAAAGCAAGGTGTGTGTGCCGAGTTATAACCACACAGAATGTTCAACGAGCGCGTTATAGAGAAATAATTAACGAGAAGTTAGAATCACAAGATTAACGTTACAAACCTTGAAAGTTCGGGTTGTCACATCATCCCCAACTTAAAAGAAATTTCGTCCCGAAATTCACGTGTAGTACCCGAATTAGATTGGGCAACAGGAAAAAGTTGAGGATACTTGAGTTTCATTTGATCTTCGCGTTCCCACGTGAACTCCAGTCCAAGTTTGAGTTCCAATGAACTCTCACGATTGGAATTCGACTATACTAACGAATCCTGACGTCCTGGTTCTTGATTTCAGTAGATTCCATGACAACTGCAACTTGTCGTCAGCCTTAGGTTCTAACAAGGGTATCACTAGTTTTCCCGTCAAGCAACCACTTCTTTAGATTCGAGGCATAAATGGCATTGTGACCGTTACCCAATTCATCAGGTAACTAGTGTTTGTGAGTCATATCACCAATCCGTTACAGGAATCCAAATGTCCCAGCGTACCGCAGACTAAGCTTTCCACGTTTCCCATAGCGTATCGCACCCTCCTAGGGTGAGACTCCCAATATGACACGTTCGCCTGCAGCGAACTCCTGGTGTTTCTTAAGTTATCAGGGTTCCTGGCGATCACGCGTTGTCGCCACGCAATTTCCAATACCGATTGCAAGTCCTAGTCCCGTGATTAGGTTTTCATCCACCTCAATCCAGCAAGGAGGTTGGCATTATCATCCACGCAATGCCTCAAACAAAGCTGTATGCATACTAACACGGTAACGGCTGCAGTAGAGCTCACCCAAAGATAAGTGTCCTTCCCGAATGTTTACTAACATCAATCACGCACATGCTTGCAACATATCTTCGTGTGTCAGGATAGTTCGTTACTCTATCCGGTTGTCCTACAGTGATAAGTAATGCTCATGTCTAGATATGAGTCAAGAGTGTTGTGTATTGCCTGACATAAATCAGGTATAGATCCAAAATTAGAGATAACAGGAGTTGGCACCTCGTGCCTAAAAGCCGCCTCTCCCAGAGGAATATTCACAAGCTTGTGGAGACTCGTTAGTTTCCTTGATTGCAAGAGAGTGTACTGGTTACATGAGACAATCAACGATCACCTAGGTGATATTGTTTCCATTTCTGGTTGTAAGTAGACTAGCAACAAGATCCATGACAGTTTGTTCTCATTCTCATATGGGTGTCTCTGGTTGCTGATACTCCATCTTGACTTTCCCACAAGTCAAACATCATTCACGCACATTACCAGGTGGACCTTCACGCCCGATCACCTGTGCAAGATCTATGGATCCTAATATCTCTCATCATAACCCAGACGAGTAGAATATCGAGGCCGGTGTGCTTTGTTCAACACGAGTTTCCCTATAGTTGTCGTACAATGAGACCCACATTCGTTCCATGAGGTAGCGAATATCGTCCAACCTGTCAATGGTTGTTTCTCCATGCCCTGCATGGGTTCAACTTGAAAATCCTCTTTCTTCAGTTCTCCAGTTTGAACAGAGCGAGTCTGATCAGGTAAGTTAGAGTCGATAGTGAGCTGCAAAGTTTGTGCACGTTTAAGTTTCATAGTTGTAATCATCCTAAAGTTTCCTCCAGTGATGCCATTAACTGCACTAGCTCTGTCGAAGTCAAGGTACACGGGAGGCTCTTGTGATCAGTCTGAATAACGCATCTGGTACCGTCCAAGTAATGCCTCCATCTAAAATCCCAAGGCCACAGTTTTCACCCCCAGTTGTGTGTCGTGCAGTTCCTCTTTGTAGCTCCATCACGTAAGTCATCATTCTCTCGTGTTGCGTTGGTGTGTAACTAGGACTCTGATTCAGACCATCATGGTATACCACTAATTCACCCACACCCTAGGGTAAGGACGATGCTCGGTGCAATGCAGAGTTGGAATTCGAAAGCTGAAGAGGCATCCTCCTGTTTTGTCTTTCACGAACACAACACCCTACTGTGCTAAAGAGATTTAAGCTGTGCGACCTTCGAACATCCTGTGGGTAAGCTGCTATGGTATCTAGCAAAACCAAGGAATTGCTGCGTCCCCGAAGGAATCTTTGGTGTCGATCAGTTTCTAATAAGATGCATCTTAACAGGGCTTCGCACGTAAGGGCTCCTCCCACAGAAGCGCTGAAAGAGGATACATATGTCACCCATGGCTTTCCTTTCTCCTGGCCATGATTCAACACGTTGTCAATAGGCGTAGTCGATTCATGTGATCCATGCAGCTGTCGGTGTGATGATTAGCCCAGAGGTTTTGGAATACAACGTCGCAATGGCCACCCTACGTCTGATATGCCGTTGTAGGAACATTCTCCCCTCTGGGCTCCCATCTGATGATAGTTCATTCATTAGTTATTCCTCAAATGGAAGCTTGACCCTCGCACTGGTAGACAGGTTGCTAATACATGATCGAGGCAAATTGTTCTAAACTGTCTCCTTGTTAAGTTCTGGATAATCAGTACACATACGAAAAGGCTTATCTTCACGGATATAACTGGGGCTCCCCAAAGTGAAAAGCTAGGTCCGACAAACTCCTGTCCAGTATTTCCTGTAGTTGATTAAACAGTTCTTGCAACCCTTATGTGCAAAATGGTACAATGTACGAGTATTCAGAGTTGCCTCTGTCGTGAGATCAACTGAGATTCCGACTAACAGTTGTGCAAGTAAACCTAAAAGTTCCTCCCGTAGCATGCTGAGTGGAATCATGAACAATTGGTGGATCCTCGATCCTCTTTTCCTTAGCCTTGACATCAATAAGGAGTGCTATCATATCGGGGTAGTCCCTCCGTAGACGCTTTCTTGCTTTCATTGCTGATATGGTGCTAACCTTCACACCATGTATAATTGCGCGATATCTGGATAACTAATCCGCACTAACTACTGCATTGAACTATCGTGGATGGCAGAAAGAAGGTCGACGTCGAACACTTGTCCCACAAGGTCGAGTTTACATCCCAACGGACATATAAGGTTTCATTTGACTTGCCCTTAGTTGATTCGACAACAGGTTCGGCTTCAAGAAGCATCGGGGTTAAGCAGAACAGTGACGAAGCCATTAGTCACCAAGAACATGTAGGCCACCATGTTGTTAAAATCCTGGCGTCGCTCACTCCAATCCTAAATGCCCCTCCATGAGCATCATTTCCCGTGTGGTTGCACTCGTTGCGAGGGTTTCCAATACGACCGTCGTTTCCTCGGTTGTTGTCGTTTTGATTTAGCAACAGCCACTCCATGTCGTAGGCACCTTCATTTCTATACTGTTGGTTGCCACTTTAAGTACCTTGATGTTGTCGTGACTGTTGCCTCCAATGCTGTTGTTTGAAACAGAGCTCTACGATCTTTCATCGACAGGGTCCATCTTTTCATTCTCTGTGCCACGTTCTAAGGTGCTACCCCTTGTGCTGGCAGTTTCACGTTCCATACCATGGTTAATTGTTATCGTTTATGTCCCGATTATTCCATAAAAGTTGACTCCCATGAGTCGCTGGCTGGGGTTAAGGATTCAATTGGAGTCAAATCGCTGATGTTCGTAGCTGGTGGCTAGCGTTGTTCAAATGCTGAAGTCCATCGTTCTTGCAGGTTGACTGACTAATACACGGTATGTTACGAGAGTGTTGCAGAAGTGATCGCACTTCGGGATCTAAGACGTCAATACATGAGCTCCAGCAAACGAAGAAGAGTGAGAAAGGTATCGATCAATCATTCGACGTTGCGACGTCAAACTCAGGGACGTTCGTATAAGCACTTAACATTCTACACGGTTTGCTAGGGGTTCAGATGGGTGTTCAGGTAATACTCAATAGCATCGAGATTCGAAAGGATCCAGAGAGGAATGAAAAGTTCACGTTCGAGTAGGGGACAATCACTTCTATGACCCCTATAGGTTTTTTATGTTTCACATCGATCGAATAACGGAACAGAACCCCTTTTTCACTTGTTAAGCCTCAGTGGGACTCGCATGCACCCCACATTATTATTATGTGTGCACCCACAATAATATTGTGATTTGTATGCTCATCTCAGTTCTTCCTAACTCATGTCAAATGGTCCTTCAAACTCAAATGTCAAACGAAGGTTGTCAAGGTAATAAAATCACAGGAATCCAAAGACTATGGCATACTAATAATGCACCATGATATTGTCCGCTTTGGCAGCCAGCACGCTCCCAGCGTCTGCCCCACACGGTTTTCAAAACGAGTCATTATATAAGCAAGTAATTCATGCAATCATACTATAGTGACGAGTGTGTGTTCGTATATTGTGTCATAAGCAATTGTGTACTAATCATGTAATGTATGAAACAAGTGAGAAAGACGAACCTTGCAATCTAGAGCTGAGTGTCATGGACGTATTCATGTTTTCAGAACTGTTCGGTTATAGTTTGGTTTTACAAAAATGTTTTTCCCCCTTTTTAAAACCAAGTTTACTATAACCAATGGCTCTGATACCAATCTATCACACCCCCAAAATACCACATGCGAAAACCCCCGCGAGGCGTCTGACGTACCAGGATCTAGCCATCAATCACGTTGAACTCATAGGTATATTAAAATAAAACTTTCATTTATTAACATTAGGTGTTACAACGTTAAAATAATTCACAGTATACAGCGGAAGCAAAATTCATTCGTTAAGTGTTTATAAGCCACATGTAGAAACCATTAGTCTGGTGTTGCGATTCCATGTATCTCGACCCATGACCACTCCAGCCTCCCAGACAGCAAGTTCCAACAATATGCACCTAAAGGCCTGCAAGGCATGTAACAACGAATCAACAAC
Source organism: Helianthus tuberosus (assembly GCA_030545235.1). Taxonomy (NCBI): domain Eukaryota; kingdom Viridiplantae; phylum Streptophyta; class Magnoliopsida; order Asterales; family Asteraceae; genus Helianthus; species Helianthus tuberosus. The sequence goes on from CM060354.1 coordinate 83,009,484, forward strand.
AAAGTTGAGCGAGTTCACAGTTGGTTGTTCATTTTAAAGTTGTTCCAAAAACCATAAGTTCATTTGATACCACGAGTTATCCAATTCCCTGTTTCCCAAACCATAATCAGTGGGGGCTACCCCATGTGAACCACTAGACCCGTTACCATATCGACCACTGACTGAAGTAACTTGGTTCCCTAGCATCAATGTCTATCATCATTGACGTGCCCAGATCCATTAGTTCACGCCCGTCCTATGTGGCACGGTGTGAGGCTTGTCAAACCTAAATAGCGCTACCTAACTAATGACCCGCTCGCCATTGGCCCGGCGATTAAGTCGATATAAAAGTGAGGGACTTGATGATAGAGTTTTTCGTCTAGTATCAGCGTTGTCACCCTTCCACAAAGAGGAAGTGGTATGTGTCCCTAAACCAGGATATCACGCAGGTTCCATGCCTTCAATAAAGAGGATGTAGTACGTGTTCCAAACCAGGAGATCACGCAGTTTCCGATTTAATCCTTTACCCATTCCCAAACACCGGGAATCCCATGCCTTATAGATAGTGTGAACTCACCTTGGTTTGCTCGGTATAGATTAGTTTCTTGGTTAACTGTTTATCAAACATGTCCTAGCATAGTTGCCGATAACAGTTAGTTCTATGTGCACATGCACCATATATTACACGTACGATCAATTCACGTATTCATCATTCACATAGCACACAACTACCGTACATATAGCACACACGTGAACTTCAAGCCATAACCGTCAATCAAATAGTCTCTAGCATAGGCTTAGTTCATAAGTCGGTCCGTCACATTAATTCGTATGTACACAACACACAACAGTTAATCCGTTAATATCCTAAAGTGTGCACATACAAATCGGTAGTCCCCTCCCCTTTAACTTGAGCGGCCCATTAAATGATCAACATGGGTTGCGGCCCATATCAATGATTCAAATAACCCAGCCGGCCCAATCCTTTAAACCACCCGCCCAATAATAACTCCCCAATATCACAAATTATAGCATTAACTCGTGACATACAATAACCATCTAAATCACAGGAAGTTTTGTATCATAATCATACTTTCCTAATAACAATTTAACAGCCCAATGGGGTTCTTATGGTGGTGTGCGACGGCCCAAATCAGTGGTCCGCAGACCGGGTTTGCAGCCCTCTTCGAACCCAGTGCAACCAAATTTCAGCAAGCTTTAATCATGTACAACTTATAGATCATCACATACAACTTATAACAGTTTCAGCATATAATAGAATCAATCCAAATTTCATTTCCTAGCAAGCATTATTCATCATTACAAATCATAGCCCAAGTATGAACATAACACACCAATAACATCAGATTATTACTAGCATTTACTATCCAATCGGCTCACACTCACCATATTCAACCAGAATTCATGTAACATATTAACACATATAATATCACATATGGGCATATTTCATGTCATCATCAAGAACGATAAGCAGGTTAATAATAAATATTCCATATACTAACCAAATACAATAACTTAGACAAGGTTGTGCAACAATTTACATCACAAGTCAATCATGAATAAACACATAAAGAATAATCAATTAATAATTAACATGGTATGGAATCACTAACCAGGTCTTTGATTAACGGGATGGTATCTCACGAGGTGGGGGGGGCTAATCGTTGACCAGGTTCACTAGGGTTTTCCCTTACGTAAATCTTCTTATGTTTATCTTACCCCTAATCCCACTAATCATTAAATATACAAACCCAACATATCTAATGCATTGCGGGCCTAACATACACTTGGGCCGAGGTCAGTTATAAACCAATTAGGGAGATGTGTGTGTGAGTATGCTTACCCTAACAATAAGGCCGGCCAAAATACAATACTCCACTTGGGCTCTACCGAGCCCAAACATAATTCCGGTGTTTAAATGTGCTCGGGTTGGGCTTCGGGTGTATGTGTGTGCATGACCTCACAATTGTCGGCCCAAAGCAAGGTGTGTGTACCGAGTTATAACCACACAGAATGTTCAACGAGCGCGTTATAGAGAAACAATTAACGAGAAGTTAGAATCACAAGATTAACGTTACAAACCTTGAAAGTTCGGGTTGTCACAAGCACAAATATGAAGCTTAGGGAAACTTTCTTGAAGTCCAGAGAGCCCCAGAGAAGGTTTAGAAATGTTTTTGAAATGAGCAAGTTCATGTGTTGCAACAAGAGCTCTATATATATGAAATTTAATCTCACGAGATCATTCCACACAAGCCTACAAGTGTTTCCTGATCATCCCAGGTGTCCCCTATGCATGTAAATCTATTGGCTCAGTCCTTGAATTTGAAAACCAGCCTTCTAAGGCGGTGGAACTGGCTGAACAGGCAGCTGTCCATGTTTCTGCCCAGTTACAGGTCTTACGGATGGTAAGCCTTAGGTTTTGCGGTCCGTATCCATAATTTAAATTTTATCGCCCAGATATGCTGCCTTACGGTCCGTAGGACATACCCTTTGCGGTCCGTAAGCCTTGTCAGATGACAAAATCTTGTGAACTTTTAGCATTTGACCGTGCAATCTTTTATAACTCGTATCTTTAGTCATTATCATCACAATGGGTCCACTTGATTAGGTCTGATCAATCTTGAAAGTGTTGCCATGCATATATGTTGTTTCGGAATCTTGAAAGAAGCCAAGAATGGAGAAACTTTCGTATGAACACGTAGGATCCCATATCTTGAAATTTTGAATTAGATACTATGAGATTTAACCGGATACATGTGAAGTCCTCAATCGGATATTCATGAAAGTTTATAATTATTTTACCAAGGTTCGGTAACGTAAAAAAATCACTCAGAGGTAATAATTAACATGTTGACATTTTTAATTTTCTTAGTTACCTTTCAACATGATCCGGATTTATAACACGTTTAAAGTCTATGACATGTGTCTTTATTATATTGGACGGGGTTTTTCAGAGGTGTTACAGTTGGACCCCCTTTCAACTCAAGAATTTAGTTCTTCATCCTCCACACAAACATCTACTTTTGCTTCTGGATTTGGCTGCCAAGTGAAAACAATCATCAGGGACAAAATAATTGTGACCCATATCGTGAAAGGTTGCAAGATGAGCAGGTTGGGGTATAACAGCTCAAAACATGTAATTTAGCTTGGGTCGGGTTGGCTAAAGCACTCCAGTTCTATCGCAAAACACATCAGATGATGAAGATGCTTGTATTATACAGTAAAGGCAATATGAAGCTAATTGCAATCAAAACCCTGACATTATTTCAATTCATAAACAAAAACCCTAACCGGATTTAAGCATATTAAGAAACAGTTGTATCCTCACAACATCTTAACAAAATAAACCCTAGTTCCAAGAAACACATTGTCATATTGTCAATACATGGTAATCACATCAATAATAAAGATTTTGTAAACAAAATCCACGGTATCAACTTGTACATTACGTGTAAATTGAAGAGATTCAACAGCAGAAAGTGTTATGAACATGGACATAAATTGAATAGATTCAACAGCAGAAAGTGTTATGAAACCCCTAATTTTCGCAAAATTAATCTCCGAAATTATGAAAATCACAACCAGTTAAAAAACTATTAGCTAGTTATAACAACAAAATAATTCACATTGATATTATTACGGCAAAAACAATTAATCAGAATTTAACACCTCATGGAAATTGGAATTACAAATCCTATTTCCTTGAAATCAACATCGACCATCTAGATTAAAAAACGAATCGGTTCCCTCACATTTTTTCCCAAAGTTTCCAAAAATTAACAAATTTATAAAAACGGTAATCTCATTAAAAGGAATTAACAACTAACCTGTGTTCCTTCTTCTAATTCTTCACAAAGACATGATCATAAATTTACACATTGAATTTGAGTAAATCGAGCGAAGATTGAACAAACAATTTTGATAATAAAAAAAATCAGAACGATGTTGATGATGCTAATAAATCAAAGGATTAGACGAACGACTGTTTGACCACTGTTTGACCATAGTCAAAACCACTGTAACGCTTGTAACGCTGTTTGACCACTGTTTAACCAAATTCAAACCGCTCTTTGACCAAAGTCAAACCGCTGTTTGACCAAAGTCAAACAACTGTTTGCAAAAATATGATTCTTAGTGGTTCAAAAGTCTGTTTGACCAAAGTTAAAACACTATTTGGCCAAAGTTAAAACGTTGTTTGACCAAAGTCAAACTACTGTTTGGAAAAAAAGAACCACTGTTTTCTCCACAAAAACATTGTTTTAACCCAACAGTGTTTTGAAACCACTGTTTAACGTAATAGTCGTTTCGAAACACTGTTTAACCCAACAGTGGTTTCAAACACTGTTCAACCTAACAGTGGTTTCAAAACACTATTTAACCCAAGATAAAATATTAAAATATACCATTGATTTGTAGCTCTGTGAATTGTGGCCATTGCATTCTAAAAGAAACCTTGTCATTCAGAAGCATACACCAAGCCTGCATATGTAACAAAAAAGATCATCAAAGTTTTTATCTGCAATAACTAAAAGAAAAATTAATATGACTAACCTGCACATCATACTCGAGTTTCACCAACAACTCCCTGTCTGCTCTTGTAAGTTGAAAAGTTTCCTCAACACTTTGCATTGGATTTGCACTGAAACATATGGCGGTTGTTATCTAAATAGCGACATTCTTAGATATGCATTAAAGAGCTTTTGTAACTGCTTAATATCCATGTCAAATCACTTAAAAAATATGTAAAACAAAGATCTTCAAACTTCATCAACGTGCATTTAAAAAACAAAAGAATAAAGAATGAGACTCACCCATCTATTGGGGCATTTGTGATAACCATCTTCACAGGAAGTAACGGATGTGCCACTGTAATTTAGAACCTAAATGTTTAATAGCATGCATCAGTCATCGTTCCTTATTAAGCAGTCATGTTAGCATGTATTACTTGCGTGTGTACACAAACAAAAAGAAAGTAAATAGATGGTGCACTTAAGTAAGAAGAAAAATAAGTAAGAAGCTTGGACATAAATAGAAGGGTGCCAATACTATCCTAACTGCAAACACTATCATGTTTCTTTTGGAAAAATCATGATCAGATCAAACAAATACATAAACATTATATCAAAAGCTTGATAACTTACGGATCTGCACGACCAAGCCTACAAATTTCACAATAAAATTTTGGGGGAGGTGTTGGTAAAATACCCTCCATGGGTTTCTCCGGGATAATAACACAAGTAATATGCTACCAAACATTGCATCTTGGATCTTCACACTAAAGAAGAGAATTTTTAACAAATTTAAAGCCACTCAAACAACCAATATCATCCTAGAAGAACATACTACACAAAAAAGATAATGAAAGTAATGCTGAAAGTCTGAAACCTTAATTGTTGAATCAGCTTTCAATGAACTTCCACAGGGGCAACAGACTTTTTCCACCTGATGAGGGACTTTGATTTCTGCTTTATGTTTTATGTTATTACTATCTGACACACCGTGACCTTTTGATGCCAGCTCAGTTGCCTTAGAATCCTGCAGTTTCCTTGTTGCAAGGGAAAAAGGTGACATGTCAAAACGAAATGAATAGGAAGCGTAACTGGCAAATATTATATGATATGAAACACCAGTTTTTGATATTACACAAGATTACAGGAATAATCAGTGTAAAGATATGCACACCTGTAAATGTCATCGACTAATTTGGCAACTTCTTCCTTCCCAACAACTTTTTTCTTGGACCACATTCCTGAAACTGCACATCATGAAATTGATGTGTGTACAATGCAACATATAAATTACATCAAATGAGGCATAAAACTAACCCTTTTTTTAGTACTAATGTTGGAAAATTATGCTTTTGTCTTCCTTTTGTATTTTCAGGATTAAATGAGCGTAAATGAACAAAAGAACCAAAAATACAGCTATATCTAACATAAATACAAGAGAAGTAATAAACGTGGCATGCCCGACCCCTCGAAAACATCTTCCCAAGCAAAAACAAAAGATCAGAAGGCTGAACACGCCCCGTGCCCAGCGGACACGGGGGCGTGCTCAAGTGTCTGTAGAAAAGACAAAGTTGTAGAAGCTTCTATTTCCCAACACGGGGGCGTGCCCAGCTCAACACGGCCGTGGTCAATGCTAAGATTCGCAGAATCCAAGAAATCTTGATACTACAGATATGCTTCTGCACACGGGGCTGTGCCCAGCGGACACGGGGGCATGTGGAGCTATACAGACAAATTGCAACTAATGAAGAAAGAGAAAGTGGATGGACACGGGGCCGTGTCCGGGCTTCTGTGCAGGCTATAAATAGAGGTGCTTGGTTCACTTCAAAGGCATCACTTGGCAAACCACCTCTCTCCCACTTCACCCACACTCCACCACCATCACAACACCCACATCCACCACCATCATCCATCATAGAGTGTGTGTAGTAGGCTCGGGATCCAAGATTGATAGTAAGAGTTCTTGACAATCAAAGGCCATGTTTGCCTAAGTCTCTTACATCACTTGGTGAAGACAAGCATTTCGTGTAATACTTTTGTTTTTTAATCTTTTCGCACTTTTTATTTGGTTTTGTATTAATGACTTCAATTACTAGTTTCTTATGTTGAAGGTGAAACTTCCTTATAAATTTTCCGTGGTGTCTTTGCGTTATTTTATTGTCTATATAAATAAAAGATTTACACCATTCATATCTCTACGGTCTATATAGAGATATGTTGGCTACCTGGTCGGGGGTTAAGGGAATGGTTTGGTAAGGTTCTTCCCTTGTTCAGTGTATAGATCCTGCAAGGATCTGGGTCAAGCTTACTAGGACCTCCTTCAATACCCACTGGTATTGGATGGCGGGGGTACGAATGGCTTGATCCCCTCATATGTAAACTACTATTAATACATTAACCCGGCTACTCGGGATTGTATCCCTTCTGACTCAAACCACTAAGCCGAGGGTAACGTCACCTTCAAAAGAGGGGCCTACCACATTACGCATTAATAACTTAATTAATTATCTTTCAATAATTCAACCAATTAGGATTGTATCCTTGCTGACTCAAACTACTGGGTTGAGGGTAACGTCACCTTCAAAAGAGGGGCCTACTACTATAACTAAGATAATCTCTTAAAAAGTGCAAAAGTGCGGAAAACATCAAAGGTTACACTAAAGGCGATTCAAATTCAAGTGATTCATCCTGTCTATCTGTTTTTATTTATTTTTATTTTCAGCATTTTTTTTGTTTTTATTTTCATGTTAAAACCTTTTCCCAAAATTTTGATTTGATTAGACGTTGAGGATAAACCGGTATTAAAAGCTCTTGTGTCCTTGGACAACCTCGGTATCTTACCAACGCTCTACTACGCTCACGATGGGTGCACTTGCCCATATGTTTGTTTAGTGTTAGTAGAATATCGTGTTTTATAAATTTAAAACTTGACTAAAGTGTTAAAAAGGACTAAAAATAAATATAAAATTATATAACGCTACACACGCATCAAAATACAAGTACAAAGTCCGTTATTCACCACAAGTGGTAAATAAAAGCAACATATACAGGTAGCTCATGCATACAAAAGAAAAGTTGGAACCTAGAATGAATTCATCAGAAAATGACATTCAAGAGCCATTTCAATGGACCATATGTGTGTGTATACACACACACATACATATATAAAGATATAAAATTCAATATCATAGAAAGCATCACCTTTCTGCAACAACAAATACAAAGGCATAAGCCTGCTCGAGCCATTTAGGATCCTTCTTTTAACCAATTCATCAGTTGTTGGGAGGCGATAAAAGTTTGCGCTCCAATAAAAGAGGTTAACTTTTAACAACATTCACAAATTCCATTCAAATTTTTATAAATATGTATACTTACAAGTGAAGTTGTCGTCCTCCTCCTGCTGATTTACATGCCTCTGGATCAACAAGTTCCCAATTCTTTTATAATAAGTATTATTTTTATTCTATACCACCAACTCAAAAAGAGAATTGGTTAATAACTTTTTATCTGATTAAAATGTTTAGTTTGAAAGCAAACCTGTTTGAAGAGCAGTGTGCACAAAAAAAGGGCAAGTAAGCTTCCATCAATAAGAATTACATTGGGTAATCCTTTCCTTGTGGCCCCAACCTAACAAAGATTGAATGTTACACAAACAGTATAATATTATATATTTACCCTGATTCCTGTAAGTTCCAATTTGCAACTGATTTGCTGATTCATCACAAACACCAAACCCTAAAGTTCAAATAAACAAAACCCTATAATCGAAGTTCATCAATTTACAAAATCAAAAAACTTTTTGTGTAAACAAAAACACAAAATCCGAATGCCTTAAAAGAAATTAAACCCGCACAACACAACAAGGGTTTCAATTTGTAAACTAAGAATAAACGCAATAGCTCAAGCCCTGTATTTCGAAAAAATTGTACCTTAGCATTAGAGAGTTTGAAGACAATGGATTATTGGAACCTCTTCGGTGACACCACCATCGTCGTCATCTCTGCAACTAGAGAAGGGAAGAACCTGGAGTATCATCAGTGACGGCTGAAACCATGGAGTAGAGGGGATAAGATCAGATCCGTCACCGAAATACGAACAGAAAAGCTTCTCTCAATTACTCCATTTCGATGAGGTTGATTGCAGTGAAATCAACATAGATACAGTGTGAGAGAAGATTGCAGTGAAATCAAAAAGTAAAATCAACATATAAACAAATAATCATACCTGATTATTGAACCCTAAATCCTTCAAGTGTGCGTGAAGGAGAAGAATGAAGCAGTAGATGACACTTTGGTATCTAGGTTTTGTGAAAAAGTGAGATAAAAGAAAAAAGGGGATGTGGTACTGTTAGGCAGGAAAATGGGATTGAGGATGCCCTAATCAAGTGACACGTTATCCCATTTATTATATATAATAGATACACCCAATTACAGTGGCGGAACTAGCCCAAAAAGTTAGGGCTATCCTAATTTTTTTTTAGAATCAGAGGTATCCTTTATATAACAGAAACAGAGTTGAAGGGGTATTTTAACACTACGGAAATGGAGTTAAGGGGTATTTTTACACTACGGAGATGGGATTGAGGGGTAGCCCGTGCTACCCCTAATAACACTACAAGTCCGCCACTGCCCAATTAAATAAAAAACTGACAGATATGCCATTTAAGATTACTACATCCACAACCTTGCATTTATTTTCTTCAGATTACAGATTAAGTACTTGAAGGGGTATGGTCCTAAATCCTACGCCGACCATACGAGATCGCGTGCGAGACCATACCCAAATTAAACCAAATTGATAACTTCCCCGACCTCGTGCCGGCTAAACAGATGTGTTCCAAGTCGCGCGCGAGGTCAGGGCCAAGACAAGATCAGTTTTGACACTTAACTCCTTGGATAAAAGACATGCCTTCCTTGACCTTACGCCGACTGCACAGATTATACCTGGGGTCGCGCAGAGGTAAGAAGCGCAAATAAATATCGGACAAGTACAAAAGGTACAAGTGGCGGAGCAGTGGACCAATAAGCGTCCAACAGTCTGTACCTGATCGAGCTGCACGATGGACAATCATACAGGAGACAAAAAGGTACACAATGACGTATACATGGCACCAATCAACGTGCGCCGACCACTACTCCATGACCTCCACTTAGCTGCTGATGACAGACCAGACAACAAGCACAACTGTCTGGACACGTGGATCCATTCAGCATGCGTCAGCTACCATCTCACATGGAATCACTAACAGTCGTGGCAGAGAGGACATGATGGATATTCCTTGTTGTCGTCTACAGGTCCTAGGCCCATCAGCACATCTTCTTCACAAACCACATTGGCTATAAATAGGGAACTTCACCACCAGGTTTAAGGATCGCTCTCTTGCCCTCTCACTTAATACACACACTAGTATCCTCAAAACAGTTACTTATTCTCACGCCGGAGGGTGGTTACAAGGAGAACCCCCTATTCTCCTCCTTGTAATGAGCTTACGGTGTGTTGATTGTTTTGCAGAATCTTCATAGCTGTTCAGACAAGAATGAAAGAAGATTAACCTTGTTTGACAAGACACTAACCACAAACTAATCACCAGATTAATTTGGTGTTTCTTCATTGGAGCCCACTGAATTTTTACAATCACTTTTCATCTTCTTTCTGAGTTGTTACTCTTGATCAATGCCTGATCAAGGTATTCCTTTTACACCGTTCGGTTCACACTCTCAAATGGGTACAACAGCGGGCAACTTGCATATCCAAAACCAAACCATTGACAAGTACGCCGACGGTGAATGCACAGACGTTGCAGCCATGCACGCAAGCGGTATTTGTACCACCCAAACGGTGACTCCAACAAGTTATGGCGCTTGTCCTTCAGCAACTACGATGTCAGGATTGCCCGCGATGTCAGGATTACCAGAGGGGGAAACTCCCACCTCATGGTACGCAAAAAGTCATGCAACACTGAACCTTATATACGCACAACTGTGCGCGCAACATGGGCCAACACAAGCCCAAACGATGGTGTGATATACACAAAATACAACATATAAATCATATCAAATTAAGTATAAAAACAACATTTTTTAGTACTAATGTTGGAAAAAGTATGTTTCTTTGTTTACTTTTGATTTTCAGGATTAAAAGAGCTTAAACAGACAAAAGGAACAAACTAACAGCAAAAACCAACATAAATACGAAGAAAAGAAGTTGGTGCACTTTACCAACCCCCCAAGCTTCACCACAAAGACAAAATAACAAGACCAAAACCCAAGCACGGGATTGTGCTCCTACTCAAGATTCCTAGAGAATAAAGACAAACAAAAAAAACAAGGGACACCGGGCCGTGTCCCCTAAGCACGGGCCGTGGTCAACACTCAAATTCGCAAATCTGGGTTCGTATAACAAGTATAGAAGACAAAGGGCCGTGCTGTTGACACACGGGGCCATGTGTACAGAAGAGCTGACACCAGCATTAAATGAAGACAGAGAATGGAAGAACAAGGAGTCATGCAAACCAGGCACGGGGCAGTATAAAGTTACCGTTTTCAAGTATAAAAGGAGGTGCTTGGCTCATTTGCTAACCATCCTTTGGCAAACCACTTCTCTCACACTTGCCACCACTCCACCACCACAACACCACCATCATCCACCACTTTCATCCATCATCCATCCTTAGAGTGTGTGTAGTCGCAGGATCTAAGATTGATAGTAAGAGTTTTTGTCAAACAAAGGCCATGCTTGGCTAATCTCTTACATCACTTGGTGAAAACAAAATCATTTATGTATTACTTTTAATTTCCTAGCTTTGGTAACTTTTTATTTGGGTTAGTATTAATTACTTTAATAACTAGTTTTATATATTGAAGGTGAACTTTACTTCATCATTTCTTCATATTTTGTTGATTCACTCATTCGTGTCTTTACGGTCTATATAAAGTGCGTTAACTGCCTTAAAGGGGGTTAGAAAGGTGGTTGGGTAAAGTTCTTGCCTTGTTCAGTGTATAGATCCTGTGAGGACCTGATTCAAGCCTATTAGGATTTCCCTTGAGGCGGATAGTATCAAATCAGGGAAAGTATGAACGACTTGTAATCCCTTATAATTTAACTACTATTAAAACCTTTAACCGGCCTTGCGTGACTGTATCACTGCTGACTCGTGTTAGTTCATATGTTTGTAGCTTCCGTCAGCATTGAGTCTTATTTTGCACTGTGTATGTCATTTGTGTATATGTATGTATTTGTATGTATGTTTGTATGACGACAACTCAGGGAATGGCGCATATCTGTAAAAGTGAAGTCCGACGGATGTCAGATGCCATCCGATCGGATGGCCATCCGATCGGGTGACAGTTCTCCTCCCTAAGTCTGTCTATAAATAGCAAGCTAGGACTTGTCATTTAGAACCTTTTGCTGATCTTGTAAGGAACCTCTTCCAGTCTGAGATTCTACCGGAGCTACTGTACTTTTACCATCATTCTAATAGAAAATCAGACAAGATCAAACGTTGAATCTGTAGTAGTTGATTCTGTGACATGATCAAGGGATTCCGCACCTTGATCTTGATCGATACAACCACATTCGAGACAAACAGATCCTGATCACAACGGCCTAATAAGTGGTATCAGAGCTGCAGTCAGGCGTTCACACCATAAGCCAGATTGACCATGGCCTTACTTGCTTTTATACTAAAGTTGCTCCTTTACAAACTGAATTTTCACTCAGTTGTTTCATTTCGCAGATTGAGCCGCGAACTTATAAGGAAGCACTGACAGAACATTCATGGGTCAACGCAATACAGGAGGAGCTGAGTCAGTTTGAAAAGCTTGGTGTATGGAAGCTTGTGGACCTACCTGACGGACATAGGAAAATAAACACGAAGTGGGTGTTCAAGTGTAAGAGAGACGATTGAGGGGTTATTGTTCGTAACAAAGCTCGACTCGTAGTCCAGGGTTTCAGTCAGCAGGAGGGGATAGACTTTACCGAGGTCTGTGCTCTGGTTGCTCATCTTGAAGCTATCAGAATTTTCCTAGCTTTCGCTTCATGGAAGGGATTCAAAGTGTACCAGTTGGATGTCAAATCGGCATTACTCTATGGCAAGGTGAAAGAGGAAGTATATGTCAGTCAGCCACCGGGCTTCACCGACCCCATCCGCAAAGACAAGGTCTATCTGTTAGACAAAGCGCTGTATGGTTTGCATCAGGCCTTGAGAGCCTGGTACGAGATGCTCTCTCAACATTTGCTTGCCAACAGCTTTATTCGAGGAAAAGTGGATGCTACCCTCTTCACAAAGGAAGTCGATGGGCACTTACTGATTGTACAGATTTACGTTGATGATATAATCTTTGGGTCAACAAATGATGAACTCTGCAAAGACTTTGAGAAGGTGATGAAGCAGAAGTTCGAAATGTCGTCAATGGGTGAGATGAAGTTCTTCTTAGGGCTCCAGGTCGACCAATTACCCGAGGGAACTTTCATTCATCAAACGAAGTATGTTTACGATGTTCTGGAGAAATTCAGGATGTCTGAGACTACTCTAATGTCCACCCCATTAGCAACCAATCATGGCATCAACCCTGATCTCACCGGAGAGAAGGTGGACGAGACGCTTTACCGCTCAATGATATGTTCGCTGATGTATTTGAAAGCATCATGACCTGATATCAGGTACCCAACTTGCCTCGCGGCCCGATTTCAGTCGAGTCCCAGTGCTTCACACATGTCTATCGTTAAAAGGATTCTACGCTACCTGAAAGGAACTCCAACAATGGGGATGTGGTATCCCAAAGACGGTGACTTCATGCTCGAAGGATACTCTGATTCTGACTTCGGTTGCTACAAAGTTAATGCTAAATCAACAAGTGCAGGATGCCAATTTTTTGGACCCCGATTGGTCACATGGCAATGTAAGAAGCAAACCTCTGTTGCTCTATCAACATGTGAAGCAGAGTACATATCTGCCAGCAGCTGCTGCTCACAGATCCTGTGGATTCAGCAACAGATGCACGACTACGGTTTGCAATTTCTTACTTCGCCTATTTTTGTTGATAATGAGGCAGCTATAAATATAACAAAGAATCCGGTACATCACGCTAAAACCAAACATATAGAAATTCGTCATCACTTCATACGAGATTGTTATGAAAAGAAGTTGATACGAATTGACAAAATCCACACCGACGAACAAAAGGCAGATTTACATACCAAAGCTTTTGATAAAGCTCGTTTTCTATATCTTTTAAAACTAAATGGTATGAAATTGTTGTCGGATGCATAGAAAATCATTGGCGTTAATGAAGAAACCGAGGCAGATGATGTTGAGAAGCAGACTGCTTTGGTTTGTCACATTTTTAGTTGTTTTGGTATTTAGGGGGAGATAGATAATATTTTCAGAAAATACAAAAACAATAAAAAATATCCAAAAATATGAGATATTTTCAAAAATCCAAAAACAATAGAAAACCAAAAAGAGTTTGTGTAAAAAGGGGAAATGATAGTACATCAGCTAGACAGTTACGGTATGCTAAAGATATGTAAGGTTTTAAAAGCATTAAGCAGTCTTGCTGATGATATGCCGGTAGGTTTTTGCACACTTAGTAAATTTTTCGGGATATAAACCTAAATCACAACTTGCTTTATCCATGGGGAACATCTCCAGGATATATAGGTAACCCCTGAAATCTTGTTTTGAAGGGCTTTCTATTTCTGACATACTAGGTCTTTGTGCGTGATGATATCTAGGGTATTATCCCGGGACTTCTGATTTTGTGGAAGCAATAGCCTAATCCTCATATAATACTCTGCACTGCTTTAATCTTAAAGCCTACCCTCAGCATAAAAAGTGATGAAACATTGAAAAATGCTAATCATGTGCTGTTGAAGAAAAGATTCCCAAATGGGACACACCAAAAGTCGAGCCATCATCTCTTTGTCTGAACGGAAGTTCTAACCTGAGCTCTCATGGCCTCGCATTACCCGTTACAGATATCATTAGTGTACATTCACCTGTAAGACTGAATATTGGAGTCTAGATACGAGAGTATATACTGAGGTGGGACACGCGTATAAGTTAAGATCTTAAAACATTAAATCGTATCATGATTAATTGAAATTTGTGTGAAAAAATTAAAATGGATCAGTATATCGGCAATCTAGGTGAATTGTTTAATTCTTAGTGTGTAATTAGCTCAACGATACTAGTAGCTTGTCGGTAGTTGATATGATCCCCTAACACAATCACCAAAAATATGTCTGTAAATAGTTTCATTTACTGCATTTACCTTTGTTGCATTTCATTTCATTTCAGCTTAGCATCTTAAAACCCAAAAAGATTTCATAGTTTTCTAGGTTAAAAACTTGCTTTAAAATCCCAAAAAGATTTTACATTACTGCTTTAGTTTTGCGACAAACCAAGGTGGAAAGCGGATCTTCAGATTCTAAGAAGTGAAGCAGAGCAGGAAAGTTTCTGAACTGGACAACTGGGTTGGGTGCTAATCTGGAAAAATCTTGAGATATTCAAAGGTCAAATCAAGTTCATTAATTTGATACTTGAACAATTTTTCAAGAAAAAATGTTTGAAAATTTTGAACAAAATGTCAGTTTGTTACGTTTTGGGTCAACCAAAGTCAGTAACTTGGACTTGGTAGACAAATTAAGTGCTTAGGGTCATTAACTTGGACCTAGATACTTAAGTGGATTTTTAAAACTGGACAAAATCTGATAAAATGGGAAAAAGTCAAAAGATCAATGCACTAAAGTCAAATGAGAAGTGTTGGATCGAGTGGCAATCCGATCGGATGGCCATCCGATAACATGGTCACCCTATAAATAGATTGTCAATGGCTTCAGTCAAACCTTTACTCGACCGGGCGACCATCCGAAACTCTCTCAAACATACTCACTTTTCTAATCTTGATTCTTCAATCTTTCCTTCCACACTTCATTGGATTGTTCGCATACTCAACCTTCACAATAGGCAAGGTAAGATTTCTGATTTTCATTGTTAAATTGATGTTTTCGATGAGTTTTTGAATGCAGCGACTGTTCGGACATTTAATCTTAGATCTAGGCAATTTTAGGATGTTTTGATTGAATCTAAGCATAAGGTTTTGTTCACGGGCCTTAGATCTAGAGGTTTACCGTCTTAATTTGGGCTTTAACATGTTAAAATTCATAGATTGGTTGATTAAAGGTGTCGGCTTTCGGTCTTGTTTTTGTCAAATCAAACCTAGAATAAGCCGAATTAGAAAGATTTGAACATAAGGTTTTGATCGCATAAGAATTCTCTACATGGATCTATGTTCAATTTGATATTTGACTTAGAAAATTTTTTGATGTTCTTGTCACATTCAAACTGTTCTTTAAAGTTCAGGGATCGAGTGGCAACTCGATCGGGTGGCAATCCGATCGAGTGGGCATCCGATCCATTGTACTTAGTGTTTGAATAATTTTCTAAGTGTTTACCTTGATAATTATGCCTTACTTGTTAAACGGTTGTTTTTGGAAAGAATGGCAACTCGATCGAGTGGCAACTCGATCGGGTGGCCATTCGATCCATAGCAATTCATGATTGTAAAATGTTCTAAGTATTTACCTCGATTTCTGTGCTTTTACAAAGTGGTTTGGAAAGTTTGGCAACTCGATCGGGTGGCAATCCGATCGAGTGGCAATCTGTTCCAAAAGCACTTGCATTATTTGATCATGTGTATGTCATAGATCGAGTGGCAACTCGATCGGGTGGCAACCCGATTAAGTGGTCATCCGATCCTCATTACTATGTTTTGGGAACTGTGCATCATTGTCATAAATCGAGTGGCAACTCGATCGGGTGACAATCTGATCGGGTGGTCATCCGATCCATGGCATTCACTTTCAAAGCTTAACTTGTCAAAGATGCTTTTGCTTGACACATGGATCGAGTGGCAACTCGATCGGGTGGCAATCCGATCGAGTGGTCATCCGATCCACATGCTCATGACTTGTCTGCTTGTTCTTATATGAGTGATGGTTCACTCGATCGGATGGCAATCTAATCGGATGACCATCCGATCCTTAGTGCTGTATAGAGTGAAAGTTCAAAGTGTTAGAAATTTTTTTGATATTTTCAATTTTTTTATACTTGTGTCATTATGTCTCAAACTTTGTGCAAATGATAACGTCATTTATTCTTGCAGGGAAGAGCATCAGATTGGGATAAATCACATAATATCTACTGTCTGTTGGATGCACACTATACAGACAATACTCTGTTTGAAGTCATAGCAAAGTTTCTGAGAGAAAGCAAGATTCATAAGGCCTTAACCGATAATACCATAGTATATGAATCTCATGTGAGGAGATTCTGGAGTTCAGTGACATACGAGGAGAATGAAAAGTTGATTTGTTCTGCTGTTAGAAAGAAGGACGAGAATGGTCAAGATGTGGATGTAGAAATTAAGTTTAATGTTGGTGATTTAAGGAGAGTTTTGGAGTTAGGAGACAGTGATGATGAGCCTACCATTATACCTGAACGATTGTGCAAGGGTTTATGGTGTAGAATGGGGTTCACATGACACTTGAATGGGAAAATGATTAAAACCATGTTCAGTAAACCTTATAAGTTCATGATCCACTGTGTAGTGCATGCCTTATCTCATAGGAAGGGAGCCTATGACGAAACTTCTGACTATATCATGAACATTATTACTTGCTTGGTGTTGAATAAACCTTACAATGTATTGTAAGTAATATTTGATCACTTGGTAGATAATGTAAGAGCTGGAAGTGGAAAATACGTCATGTATCCTAGATTCATTCAGATGATGATTAATGATCAATTCAAGGACATTCCAAAGTATGCTGAAGATATTCTAGGTCTGCGAAATATGACAGCTGATACTATTAGCAGACTAGCTAAAGGTCCTGAACCAAGAGTAAGGAGAATGATCTGCAGGATTAATAATCCAGCTTATGTTGCTCCAGAAAATGACGCATGGAGACATGACAACAGTAACTCTGAGAATGAAGATGACAAGATGAGTGACATGGTTGAGAAAAAGCTTCGTTATTGGTTTGTAAAGGACGGGAAGAGAAAAAGAACACCAAAGACATCCCCTACTGTGCCTATTCCTAAGATGTCACCACCTAAGATTGTTGTTAAGGGTATAGTGAAAGGGGGAGTCATAAGAGAAGTTAGATCTTTGAATGTTATATGTATCTAATGATTGTGTTGATTCTTGTTTTGCAGGGTCTTCAAAAGAACCACAACAGAAATTGGTGGATGAACCAGTGGTGGATCCATCAAGCATTTCTCAAGCAGGAATTGATTTAACAAAGGTGATGTTTGAGCAGTACATAAAGCACACTGAAGCAGCAATTGCAAAGGATCATAGTTCAAGTGCTCAAGTTGAAAGTGTGAAAGAGAAACAACCTGAAAGTCTTAAACAAAAGGAGCCTGAAGGTGTTGCTTGTGATGATTCAAGTGAGGGTGATGATGAATCAACTGAGATAGAGCCAGAGATTGATATGTCACAGGTTGGTCATAGGAAAGTTCAGCTAAAGAAGAAGCCTCAGAAGAAAAGAAAAGGATCTGATGAAGAAGATTCTACCTACTTGCCACCTGATAATGATAAAATGAAACAACGAAAGAAACGAAAGGGTGTTCAGACCGGAGTTCTTCCGAGAAGTTTCAGAGCAAGGAAAGGGTCTGCACCAGCACATAAAGATCAAAGTGGAAAGAGTGAAAAGCACATGGAAACTTCTAAGGGTTCTGAAGCTGCTAAAGTCCAACATGTTGAAGTTCCTAAAGAACCAGAGGTGCAAAGTGTTGATAAGCCTGAAGCTGAAGTTCAAAGGAAAGTTAGAAATGATGACTATGTTGAAGTGAGTGTCCCTCCACTACCACCACCACCAGAAATTCCAGAAGTTCCTGAATCTTCAAAGCCAAAAGATACAGTTCTTCCTGATATGTTTGAAGGATTTCCAAATGTTCGGGGGGAGTTTAAAGATGACTTCATTATTGGTGAAGAATTTGATATGTTTCACGATACTTCTGTGAAAGAAATGAAGAAGAAAATGAGTGTTCTGGAGAAAGAAAAAGAGAAAGCTGAAGCAGAACGTGATGCATTAAAGAAGCAGATTGAAGAGCTGACAAAAGTAAATGAAGAAATTAAGAGTGTCATGATCAAACAAGCGAAGAAGTTGAAGAAAATGGAAGGTGATGTAGATGATAATGCACAGCTGTTTGAGCTTCTTCAATCAGAAATTTCAGAACTGCATGTGAAGCTGAAAAAGGAGAATGAGATAAACAAGTCACTAAATCAGCTAATAAGTGAACTTCATGAAGCATCGGAAAATGAGTTCAAGGCAATGAAGCTTGAAATGGAAGCTATGAAGGCTGATAAAGCAATGAAAGATGAACAACTTACAATGTTATATACAGTGATGGAAAGTCATTTGGGCATCGATGTTCATTCTGTCTTCAACAACATTGAGATCAAAAAGGCCGAGGAGCGAAGGATTGAAAGAGAAAGGAGGTTAGCTGAAGAAGCAACACAAAGAAAGAACGAAGCTATCATAGAGACTCAAGAGGCTGGAGGATCTTCGAGTCAAGCCGATGTTGATATGGTTGATGTTGAAGCTGATCATGATCAAAGCTTCGTACTTGGTGAATCTTCTCCTCTATCTTAAAGCTATGAAAACATCATTCGCCTTGTTAAAGCTGAATAAAGAAAAAGGTAGGCGAAAGAGCCTGAAGTGTTATTATTAAGATGGAAAGAAGAAGAGAAGGTTGTAGTAGAAGAATAAGAAAAAGAAGATGAAGATTTGGACAATATTCTTGATGCTGTTGAGAACTATGATCGTTCACGGGATGATTTGATAGACAAAGATGATGATGAAGACCAAGGTTCGTCTGATTTATTGATTGTGAACCCCTCAGTTCAATAATAGATTGATGATTTCATGAATGACGAGATCAACAAACAGGAGGAGGATCAACATCAAGAGTCTTCTTCGTCTGGAAAACAACATGCCGACCAGGTATTCCTCACGCAACCAACTGTCATATATTTACATGCTCGATATGAGGGGGAGTTAGAGGTGCCTAGGTCAAGGGCTGAGATGTTAAAAGAATTGGGGTTAGACGACGGGAAATTTAAGTTTGATATAGAAGATGAGATACCTTCGTCACCTGAAAAAGAGTATAAGTTTAAGTATGCTCAGGAAGCTGATAAGTATAATGATGTGATTGTTGAAGATGCATCTGATTCGTCTGATGAAGAAACGGATTTTCATTATTCTGGTATTGATGAAACGTTTCCTTCTCTTGCTGAAATGTTTAAAGATCAGAATGAAGACGAAGTCAGAAGGAAGATTGTGGAGAAGATAACCACTGAAGGTGTACCAAGAACTATTCCAAGAGAGAATCTGGTTGAAGAGAGGAAGAAGTGGTACAAGGTGATGCCAAAAGAAAGAAAGTTTATAAGGCCGCTTCAGTACTTTACGCATGATGCCAATATTTCTTGGGGATACATCTTGTCTTGGGCTATCTAGAAGACCTACAAGTATATGCTAAAAGGGGTAAAATATTTTGAGTTATTGTCAGACATAAAGACCCTCCCGTGGTGGGATGTTGATGAATTGGTCCAAACAAAGAACATCAAGCATTTTTATTATCGTTTGGATGTGAAACAACACGACCAACACTTATGGAATTATGTAGAGCAACAAGCAAAGGCAAGATATCCAGATTGGAAGCCTCAGTATCCAAAGTAGATTGCTACTATCTTGGAGAATGGTGAGAAAGATATTACTTTGGATATCAGGCCGCCAAGGTGCTTAAAGAATATGCCGCTACGTGCAATGGAACAAGACTTCTATGAAGAGTTTCAAGGGTGGTTGTATAATGAAATCACAGCGGAAGTGGTGATCTCTTTATTTGATAAATCAAAGGGTGAAGCAAGAAGGATATGTGTGCTAGAACCGATGTGGCTAGTGAACTGCTCGAAGAAAGATATCGATTGCTTGTTCTATAACAAGATTGTGTACGAGAAGCGTGATAAAGTTCAAGCAATGCAGTATCAAAAGATTGTGGATGTGTGCTTCGCTAAAGACATCAACTCCGGCAGGTATTGGAAGTCTAAATTGAGAGATTTGGAGATTGATGAATTCTTGAAGAAGTACAAGCGTGAGCAAAGATTCAATGAGATTGCTGAGAAAGCTACAAGGTTTGGAAGGTACAAGCTCATGAGACCACCTCCAACGGACCAGACACCAATAGAGAAAGAGGAAAACAAGATACCACGCTAGGATAGGAAGCGTGATGGTGATCAAGTGTACAGAAAGTACTAGA
This sequence comes from Helianthus tuberosus, assembly GCA_030545235.1. Classification (NCBI taxonomy): domain Eukaryota; kingdom Viridiplantae; phylum Streptophyta; class Magnoliopsida; order Asterales; family Asteraceae; genus Helianthus; species Helianthus tuberosus. The sequence goes on from CM060354.1 coordinate 83,030,316, forward strand.
ATGAAGTTGGTAGGCCACTCAGAAGAAAGTTGCTGGAAGAAAACGCTGAAAAGAGAAGGCAGAGAGCTAAAGAACGAAGACGCAGCAGGAAAGATTGAAGACTATGCTGGAAGGAACTACAGCTACATCCAAGGGGGAGTCTGTTAGTTCATATGTCTGTAGCTTCCGTCAGCATTGAGTCTTATTTTGCACTTTGTATGTCTTTTGCGTATATGTATGTATTTGTATGTATGTTTGTATAACGACAACTCAGGGAATGGCGCATATCTGTAAAAGTGAAGTCCGACGGATGTCAGATGTCATCCGATCGGATGGCCATCCGATCGGATCACCATCCGATCGGGTGACACTTCTCCTCCCTGAGTCTGTCTATAAATAGCAAGCTAGGACTTTTCATTTAGAACCTTTTGCTGATCTTGTAAGGAACCTCTACCAGTCTGAGATGCTACCGGGGCTACTGTACTTTTACCATCATTCTAATAGAAAATCAGACGAGATTAAACGTTGAATCTGTAGTAGTTGATTTTGTGACACGATCAAGGGATTCCGCACCTTGATCTTGATCGATACAACCACGTTTGAGACGAACAGATCCTGATCACAACGGCCTAACAACTCAGACCAATATGGTCGCGTGTAGCGTTGCGTCCAAAAGAGGGACATGCCACTTTTTGCATTAATAACTTACTTAATTATCTTTCAGTAATCCGGCCTTGCGGGACTATATCCCTGGTGACTCAGACCAATATGGCTGAGGGTAGCGTTGCCTCCAAAAGAGGGACATGCCATAATAACTAAGATAATCTCTTAAAAACCCAAAGCGAGGAAATCATCAAAGGATACATAAATGACGAGTTGGATCCAAGTGATTCTATCTTGTCTATCTGTTTTATTTATTTTACTTCTTTATTTTCATTTATTAAAAAACAAATTTATCTCCATATTTGGATGGATTAGACGTTGACAATATTCCAGTATTAAAAGCTCTTGTGTCATTGGACGACCTCGATATCTTACCATCACTAAACTATGCCAACCATGGGTGCACTTGCCTTAGCGTGTTGCAAAGAGTGATAATTATATATCGTGTTTCATAAATTTAAAGCGTGATTCAAGGGTAAAAAGGTACTAAAAATATGGTGAACCTTTTAAAAAAGTTGTCGTATGAAAAAGTTATGGACAATTTAAATTGATGGGGGAATTGACATGTGCCGTGCATATGTGCAGAGAGAAAGTAAATAAATGTAGGATTCCTTTTATACCCTTCCATTATCTTCTTTTCTTTAAAATTAATCTCAACCCTCCAAATCTTCGATCAGTGGACCAAAATTCTTCTTAGTCTTCTTATTTATTTTTACTTTGTATTTGATCCTAATCCTATAAACCATATATATTGTTTTGAAATCTTGAAAATAGTAATAGGCATATATGAATCACCCCAAAACATTTAGAAAACCTAAAAGAGGTGAACTATGTACTCACTTGGATTGTGGATGACTTGCTTAATCGTGTTTAGCTCAAGTAGTTCAAGTGTTTCCTAATAATTTGAATAATTATTAGTTAGTGTATATTATGGCTTAAATGGGAGAATGGATAGAATGTGGTTTTATTAACCAAACGAGTGAAGGATATCGTATAATATGGTTTACAAAGCCTTACATTCTGAATGGAAAAGTTTTCTTGGTATTTTGACCCGTTATGACTTGTTAAAGTGGTTTACGCCACTTAAACGGGTCGTATGCGTAATTACGGGTTCAGATGGTCGAATGAGTCCAGTGACGAGTCCTATATGTCAAAACATGTTTAATAATGTTGTATGATTAGTTTAGATGTTAAAAATAAGGCTTATATAGGTTTAAAACTATTTTATGCAAAAATGATATTTTTGACCTTTTAAAAGTATTTAAAGTTGACTCGCCATTTGACTAACCAAGCGACATGAACATAAGGCAGAGGGTTATTCTCAATATTACTACGGTCATATAAATGGGCTTGGTTGGATCCTAAGGTTGACCAACAAGTCAGATTTGAAAGTTAAAGCAGAAGTCAAACTGCTCGACTTTCGACTAAGGAATAAGCACTAAACTAGAAATAACGAGCTAGACATGTTAGAACTTGTCTAATAATGCTATAAAACTGATTTGATGTCAAAACTTTAAGTTTTAATACCCAAAAACTCATTCATCGTAAAATGAATTTTTATGCATTTTTTTTACTTTTATTTCATAAAAGTTTGACTCGTCATTTCGCCTACTAAACGTGATGATCAGAGGGTGTAATCGCGAGGGATTAACACCTTGATTATTACAATCACGTAGCAAGGTTCATTTTGAACTTTGACTTGACCGAAAAGGTTGGAACCGAAAGTCAAAGAAAAAGTCAATTTGGTTGAATTTTGGCTCATAACTAACTAAGAAATGAAATAGATTAGGAGAAACACTTACTAGTGTTTGAAGGGAAGATTGAACTTAGAAAAGGAGGCTCCAAATGGCTAGAGCAAGCTCCATGAGAGATTTAAGAAGTGAAGAAGAATGGTGTGAATGAAAATGAAGAACAAAGGACCTATTTATACTAATCTTGGATTAAGGAGGTGTTGCCAAGTGTGTCTTGATGTTGATTAGTGTCCTAACATGAGTCCTACCAGAACGAAGGTGTCAAGATTCGTGCAAGGTGTAAAGATTTGATGATAGATGGAAATGCTTGGTGATCAAGCCAAATTCTACAACTGGCATGTCATGCGGACTGTATGGCTCAGGTAATGGGGTCCGCATTGACCCATAGCGGGCAGAATTTTGTTTTTTGACAGTTTCAGTCCCTGGACTTGTATTATCAGCTTTTTGAAATTTTTAACCCATCTTACTTATTACTTAAGCTTTATGAAGGGTATTTAGGGTATGTGTAACTTATATCTTTATCTCAAAATGCACGCTATGTTAAAAATCATTATGTTTAAATATCGGTTAACAAAATATTCGCGAAAGAAATACAAAATTTTTCGAAGGCTTGAAATTTTCACGGGGCTTACAGTCTCCCCTCTTTTAGGGAATTTCGCCCCGAAATTTATTCGTAGGAGACTGTAGAGTAAGGTTGGAATGATTGAAAGGTATGCATAGCTTTAGATTCCAAAGATGCGAAACATCATTTGGTATTAGAATTTGGGGATTCAAAGTGTGAATAATGAATACTAAGTATCTCAAGGTATTATAACCTCTCATTAACTGTTGAGCAAGTATTCTACCTTTGGAGCTTATGAATTTGAAGGGTGTTGTCAAGTGCTTAAAAATGGTTTTGTATGGCATTATGTTATACTAAGGCAATTAGTGTTGATCTTTATATGTCACACCCTGACATTTGCGAAAGCGTGATTATGTGTGACTTGCTTAATATCATTGCATTCAATCATACCAACAACTATATGATAAAACCGATGATGTTCATCCATTAGATAAGTTTTAAAAACATAACAACAACATTGTTTTAAAACATAGAATTCAAATTCGAGTACAAAGCATGCAACTTGTTTTTAAAGTTCACAAGGACTCGACAGATGACATTAAATAAAACCAGGTTTTGGAAGACGTGTCTCGTCCACGATAAGACACACTAACCAAACCCTAAGACCATGGATGACATCTTTTTATTCTCAAACAACACTTGGAACTTCCAAACGCCCGCCAGATCCACATTTAATTCCATGAAATACATGTAGTTTGAAAACATCAAGAAAAGTTGAGCGAGTTCATGTGTTTGTTTGTGTATATAAATAAACCTTTGTAATCGTTGAAAGTATGTATGTAAGTTTGTAAATCCCGATATGAAATCAACAAGGAAAATAGATCATTAATGGTCTGCAAGGCCATTAATATGTGTGACGTGATGCAGGAAGGCTCAAACCTAGCAGACTTTGCACCGGGCTTCCGGCAGTAAGATATAGTCAACCCATTGGCCAAACCCTGGTCCAACATGGGTGGCGCTCTCTACACCCAAATAGATCTATCACACATGTCCCTCGGCCCTACAACGAGGATTAATGGTCTTAAGCGTTATACCCACCACTCACATGATCTAGCGGTACCATTCCTTAGCTAATCATACCAAATAATAACGCTTGTAAACAGTTTGTAACATGTACTTCACCCCCGAAGTTATAAAACCGAAAACAGTTAAAAGAAAAGGGGGTCATGAACTCACAATCTTGCGTCTTCATATCACCGTAACTCACGCTTCGCCTGGCGTACACAACTACTTACAATCGTACTAATGTCTATTAGACGAGCGGGTCGTGCCTTGACTTAGTATTAATTAGTATCATTGAGTTACGTTTCTTCGTGTCTTCGATATTGTTCCAAGTTATATAATTATTTGTTAAAATAATAAATATTTTAACTTAAATTATATTTATTAAATTTTGGAATAATTGTTAAAACAATATATTTTAACTTAATACTTTCCAAGGATTTATACTTAGATATCCTTCCCAAGGATGGGTGTATTTGTATTCGTATTCTTATACTTGTATATTTTTGCCATGCATTGGGGTCGTATTCCGGTGTGTATTTATACGTATGGGAATACGTATTTCTATTGTATTCATTAAATATTCTTATACTTAATTTCGAATTAATTTTTCCGGAATATTATCTTTAACAAAAGTTCGCCAATATATATTTCCAAAATATATATACTTTAAGAAATATTACTTAGAAAAATTATTTATAATTTTTCCCTTGGGCAAAAATATTTGTATTGTCATATAAGTCCCAAAAAAGATAATATATTTTCAAGTCTAACTTGGGAAATATATATATATATATATATATATATATATATATATGCTTATTTTTCTCCAAAATAATATATTTTATATTTGTTTGAGAAAATATATACTTCTTTAAAATATATATATATATATATATATATATATATATATATATTCTAATATTTCAAAGAAAATACATATTTTTTTTCACTCCAAAAATAATATATTTTCTTCTTGTCAAAATATGTTATAAGTTTGTGATAATTCTAAAAATCATCTTTTTGTTTCCTTTGGTGTCCAAAACATTATTTACCAAAATATACACATGAATAATATTTCAAGAATATTTTGTGAGTTATCTTCCTTTGTTCGGTTTTACCGGTATTTTGGGTATTCTTGTATATTCATATTCTTGGAATTTTGGTAATATTTTGGATTGTAACTTTCGGTATTTTGATGAGTTATATTATTTCATGTCCTAAAATAATATAACTAATACATAAAGTATACAAATAATCACACACATGGTGACTTCTAAATATATATTTCCTAAATACATATTTAGTTACTTTTATTTATAAAAAACCAACCTCCAATATTTATAATTTTTGAACAAAGATCTATGGCAAACTTTATGTGAAAATCCATGGTTTAATATATACTTGTAAATGTTTGTTTAGAAATATTTTTTCTAAGTGTTTAATTTTTAGAAAAATTTTGCCATAGTTTCCCCTAAAAATGGAGGTTTCCATACCTTGAAGGTATATCATTTTCTTTTGTAAAATCAACACAATTAATCCACAATCAACAATAAACAATCTTTACTTACCAATTTTGCCCAAAAACAAGCATAATCTACTACTTCATGAACTTGTTTAAATGCTGAAAATTACTGATTTAACCATATTTCTGCATGATATTAGATTGTTTAAATGCTGAAAATTGCTGATTTTCTGCAGAATTCTACAGTTTATGTGAGTTTTAGTCACTTTCCGGCACTTAAACTATCACTAGGAAGACAGTTTTATGATCCTTACTTTCCTACACACTAAACTAGTGTAATATTTGGTTTCTGGCTCATTCTGTGTCTTAACACACTGTCTGTCTATGTACTAATGATGGGTGTCAAGTGTTTATATATATTAGGTGTATATTTTAAGCCCCTTTAACACCTTTTAGTCAAGTTTTAAATTTATAAAACACGATATTTACTAACACTAGACACTCATATGGGCAAGTGCACCCATCGTGAGCGTAGTATAGTGTTGGTAAGATACCGAGGTCGTCCAAGGACACAAGAGCTTTTAGTACCGGTTTATCCTCAACGTCTAATCAAATCAAAAAGTTTAGAAAAATGTTTTAAACTAAGAAAAATAAAAACTAACTAAAAATGCTGAAAAATAAAAATAAAAGAAAAAACAGATAGTCAAGATGAATCACTTGGTTCCGACTTGTATCTAGTGTAACCTTTGATTATTTCCGCACTTTTGCACTTTTTAAGAGATTATCTTAGTTATTGTAGTAGGCCCCTCTTTGAAGGTGACGTTACCCTCACCCCAGTAGTTTGAGTCAGCAGGGATACAATCCTAAAAGGGTGGATTATTGAAAGATAATTAATTAAGTTATTAATGCAAATTATGGTAGGCCCCTCTTTTGGAGGTGACGTTACCCTCGACTAAGTAGTCTGAGTCAGCAGGGATACAGTCCTAAATAGCCGGGTTATAGTATTAATAGTAGTTAACTTATGAGGGGATCAAAGAGTTTGGACCCCCGCCATCCAATACCGTTAAGTATTGAAGGAGGTCCAACTAAATTTGACCCAGGTCCATTGCAGGACCTCTAAACGCTGAACAATGGCAAGATCTTTACCAAACCGTTCCCTTAACCCCCGACCAGGTAGCCAACATACCTCCATATAGACTGTGGAGATATGAATGGTGAAAATCTTTTATTTTATATAGACAGTAAAATAATGTCAAGACACCACGGACAAACGATAAGGAAAGATCACCTTCAACATAAGAAACTAGTTATTAAAGTCATTAATACAAAACCAAGTAAAGAGTGCGAAAAGATTAAAAATAAAAAGTATTACACTAGACACTTTGTCTTCACCAAGTGATGTAAGAGACTTAGGCAAACATGGCCTTGATTTTCAAGAACTCTTACGATCAATCTTGGATCCCGAGACGACTCACACACTCTATGATGGACAATGGATGATGGTGGTGGATGATGGTGTTATGGTGGTGGTGGATGGTGGGTGAAGTGTGAGAGAGGTGATGTGCCAAGGGATGGTTTGAGCTTGAGCCAAGCACTCCTATTTATAGGCTGAACAGAAGCTCGGGTACGGCCCCGTGTCCAGTGGGCACGGCCCCGTGTCCACATCCTTCTCTTTCTTCATTTATTGCAGCTTTGTCTTATTAGTTTACCACGCCCCCGTGTCCGCTGGGCACGAACCCGTGTGCAGAAGAATCTTTGTACTATGAAGATTTGCCTGGATTGTGCGAATCTTATAGTTGACCACGGCCCCGTGTCCGCTGAGCACGGCCCCGTGGTGGGCAATAGAAGCTTCTACCACTTTGTCTTTTCTGCTAACACTTGGGCACGCCCCCGTGCTGGCTGAGCACGGGGCGTGTTCAGTCTTCTGTTATCTTGTTTTGCTTGGGAAGATGCTGTCGTGGGGTCGGGCATGTCACGTCTTGTTCCTTTTCTTGTATTTATGTTAGATTTTGATGTCTTTTTGCTTCTTTTGTTAATTTGAGCTCATTTAATCCTGAAAATACAAAAGGAAGACAAAAGCACACTTTTTCCAACATTAGTACTAAAAAAGGGTTAGTTTTATGCCACAATTGATGTAATTTATATATTGCATTTTGCACACATCAAATACCCCCACACTTGAATCTTTGCTTGTCCTCAAGCAAAACTCTTTAATATGTGGCTATTACACTCCCAAATGGAATGGGTAGAGAATAAGGTTTTTGGGCTTGTCATAGAGTGTCGGGATTTCCAAGATTCTTTATTTAGTTTTATTTTTATTTATTTACAATCCTATTCGTCATGATTTATTTAAAACTTTTCATAAGATAAATTACTTATTAGGGCATAACATGCCTTTTTAAAATTCCATTTATATACAAGTTCACATACCTCACGGGGATCACTCAACACTCGGCCGAAGATGTATTTTTGTGGATCACTCGAGAGCGGTGTGGAACTTACTCCTACCATAGGCTTGCCAAGCAATCAATCCTCCTCCTTTTTAACTTATATACCTTTGTAAATATCAAGAGGACTTTGTGGGTGAAGGGTTAGGCTTGGGTTAAAGGTAGGTGGTTGGGTTAGTGGTTAGCAAAAAAGGGCGAAAAGCGTCGGTTTTCGTAAGACTTTTTTTTGTGACTTTTATTTTGATGAAGCTATTATTCAACAAAGTTCTTTTTGATGAACTTGTTTGTTTATTTTCTTTTGCTTCATCATCAACACACAATTTTTTTTTTTTTGAAAAGTCATATGAAAAACCGAACTTGTTACTAAAACAAAGGGTTAAAAATGAAAAAGGTTTTGGTGGGTAAAAGGGTGTTTGGTTTGGGTTATGAAATGAAAAGGTTTAGGCTCAAAGGGGCTAACTAGGGGGATTTTGGGTAGGTGGTAAAAATAAAAATAAATAATGGTGTAGAAAAAAAAGTTAGTCCTAATGCCTCCATCATTTACTTACTCGGGTTTAAGTTGGTAAGGACCGGGAATGTATCGTCATGGCAAGTTCTAGAGTCGTAAGAACCAAGCGGCTATTCACACAAGAAACGAAAAATGAGCATTTAATCTAATGATATGTAATTGTATGCTCAATAAAGGCTCAAAACTCACTTTTGTGGGAATGGGTTTTTATGTGATCAATTATATATAATCAAATTTTAACTAAGTTTGCCATGCCTTTTCATAATCTTATTATGTTGGTTCTTTTTATCACGACGCTATCGGTTGTAAATTCGTAAAAATATAACATTTTTAGAACTTGAAATTCCCAAGTTAAACCTAGACAAGTAAAAAAAATGAAAATTTTTGAAAAAAATTTGGGGTGATTAGCGGTTCCAATAGAGTTTTGTGTAAGGCTTGTATTTAGGACTTGCAAGATTCAAGGTTTTAGCATCCCCCCCACACTTAAATTACACATTGTCCTCAATGTGTCCCAAAAATAAGTTTTTAGGTTGATTGAATGTGTAAAAGGTGTAAAAAGCAAAAATTTGGTGTTACTGGACACTGGACACGGCCCCGTGCCTGGTGGGCACGACCCCGTGTTCAGGTGACAGTAACAAAAACTTACAGAAGGTGGACACGAGGGCGTGTTGGGTGGACACGTCCCCGTGTCTGTCAAAGTCTGCAGAATTAAAACAAACAGCAGGTTCAGGGGAGTGGGCACGGGGGCGTGTCGGCTGGGCACGACCCCGTGTGGACAATCTGCAAGGTTGAAAAACAGGTTTCTTTCTTCGGTTTTCCTGTCCCAGCTTTAGTAGTACTAATGCTTAGTACTCTAAGCCTCGTATGTACCTGTTTAATCAATAAACACCATACCACACCATAGCAAACATCCTAATTTTACCAAATTCAACATCCATGTCAAAGTAAAAAAAAAATGCAGAAAATAAAAGAAGTTAGGGAAAGTAAATTGTTCAACACTTGGCACGCAGGCCTCAAATTGTTCAAGATGGAAAAGGTTAACCTGGAAAATCACCAACCAGCCGCTTCTTCCTTTGCTCCTCCCGCCTAATCCATGTCCTCATCATCATCATCATCCCCTCCATGGCCCGCAATGTGGTCCCGAATATATCCAATATCATCTTGGATATCGGATATGTTTCTCTTGATAGCTCCGACCCAGTGGTACGTGTTGCTTGCCATGTTGTAGGTGTTCCTGGTGTACATAAGGTTTTCCTGCAACAAATCTTGCAAACTTTGGAAATTAGGAAAACCGCCCCCTGAGGAGGATTGGCCCGGATCACCTTGGGGTTGGTACTGATATTGATGATGTTGTGGAGCGTGGAGGACAAGTGCTTCTTGCGGGTTCCATGCATGACCTTGCATCCTTTGAAAGCTTATCGTCCCGTCTTCCGCCTCATAAAGTAGGTTCATTGAGCGGCAGATGTGTATATCTACCCTACCCGACCATGGGCTCCTTTCGAATGACCTAGGTATGCTGGTGAAGTGCTTGAAGAGACGGTACACCCATCCCCCAAAGAAGATAGGGGTTGGTGCACTAGCAAGGCGGTTGTGATGCATGTTTCGGAGCATGAGGAACGGAACATCAAGGGGCCTGCGGGTGTGGATATAGTGGAGGACAACAAGATCTCTTAACCCAACGACGCCACTACTATCATGCCTTTGGCTAAGAGAGTAGCCGAGGAGCCTATGGATGTATCTGTAGAGCGGATCCCTCAACTTCGTACTCTTAGTGCTGCTCGGATTGTAGTACCCTTCACCAATCTGAGCCCAAATGGCTTAGCGTTCGTTCTCACCTATCTCTCGCATCCCTCCAGTGTTTTCCTTGTTTCCCGCGTCCTCTTCCGCATACAACCCGACAATCGATCCAAATTGTGCCATAGAGATCGAATACCTAGTTCCGCCACACCTGAACGCTACCCCATCATTGTCGAATGGTTCGCACCTTGAGTTGAATGTGAAGGTGCTATAGAATTCCAAAGTGCATTCGTGGACGGAACGGAGTCGAGTTGTTAAAGCGACTCTTAGTGGCCTGTGACAAGGTTGTTGAAACGGTCTATTTGATTCACCATAGTTAACAGTTCCGTGCATGCTTACCTCGGGTATTCCTCCGGCCTTGTTTGAAGTATCTTGTATCTAGCCCTAGCATCGAGCTCATTGGCGTTAAATCTTGTGAACTTCCTAGCCATCTGAAAGAATACACCAAAAGTTAGCACGAAACAGAAGTATTTTCGGACAAAACTACAATCAGTGGGCTGGACACGACCCCGTGTTCAGCGGACACAGCCCCGTGTCCAGGCGTCTGTTACTCAAAAATTCCATTTTTCGACCCGGTTTCGAAAACTTGAAAATTTTTGGTCCAATAGGTGCGGTTTCCCCCGAAAATGAAACCCTAAGTGCCGTTTTTCCCAAAATAACCCGTTTACCCTATCAATTTTATCTTTTTCGGTTCAAGAACAAGGGTTTGGGGTTTTTGTGAGAAATCGGGCTAATCTATGAACAATACAAGTGGATTTACTTCCCATAGTACTAATCTAACTAAAAGCAAACAGATATAAGCAAAAATTTGAGGTTCGATCCGGATGAACTTCAAGAACCCTAGATTTTTCCCCGAATTTTTGGTGTTTTAACTACATGCAAGTAACTAATCTAACTACTAAAGATGTAAGAATCATACCTTGATGTTGTTAGAGTGATAGGAGACGTCGAAAATCTGCAAAAAATCGCCTGGAACCAGAGCTTTTTCGGGGAAACGGGGCGTGTGGAATGTTGTAACTGTTGTGAAAAAGGGGATATATCCCGTCTGCAGCGCGAACACGGCCCTGTGTCCAGCGGACACGGCCTCGTGCCGAGCAAAGTTTTGAAATTTTTTTTTCAGTGCTCGTGTGAGTGCCCTTGGTTTCCCATAAGCTTTGGTTAGAAAACTTACCGCTTTAGACATCGTCCCGATCGTTCGTAACTTACCAGGTATGATGATGGTTTCATTCTTCAATCGTTTGGAGCGAGATCTCCTCCTCTTCATCCTCAATGAATCCTTGATAGAGTTTCAGCCGTTGGCCATTGACTTTGAATGGAGGCCCATTTCGAGATTTAATTTCTACTGCACCGTGTGGGAAAATATGGGTGATAGAAAAAGGTCCTGACCACCTAGACTTTAGTTTACCAGGAAGTAATTGAAGATGTGAATTAAACAAAAGAACTAGATCTCCTACTCGAAATTCATTAGGTTTAATATGTTTGTCATGTAAATTTTTCATTCTTTCCTTATAAGTTTCGGTGTTTGAGTATGCATAATTCCTAAGCTCGTCTAATTCATTTAATTGACAAAATCGATTTTTACCAGCAAACTCTAGATCTAAGTTTACATTTTTAATTGCCCAGTAGGCTTTGTGTGCAATTTCTACTGGCAAGTGACAACTTTTTCCATAGACTAGCTTATATGGGGTTGTACCTATTGTTGTTTTATAAGCAGTTCGAAAAGCCCATAAAGCATCATCTAATTTATCTGCCCATTCCTTTTTATTTATCCCTACGGTTTTTTCTAGTATTCGTTTTAAACCTCTATTAGTCACTTCGGCTTGTCCGTTTGTTTGAGGGTGATAGGCTGTCGAGACCCGGTGATAGACCCCATATCTTGTTAAAAAAATTTCAAGTTGATGGTTGCAAAAATGGGTACCTCTATCACTTATTAATGCTTTAGGTGTGCCAAAACGAGAGAATAATTTCTTCAGAAATCTTACCACGACTCTTCCATCATTCGTTGGAAGTGCCTCGGCCTCGGCCCATTTAGACAAGTAATCCACTGCCACAAGTATATATTTGTTTCCTTTCGATGGTGGGAAAGGTCCCATAAAGTCGAGTCCCCACACATCAAAAATTTCACAAACAAGAATGCCATTTTGTGGCATTTCGTTTTTGGAAGAAATATTACCTGTTCTTTGGCAAGCATCACATGTTTTGACAAGACTTTGGGCGTCTTTGTAAATGGTTGGCCAATATAATCCTGAATCAAATACCTTTCGTGCGGTACTAGCGGCACCATGATGCCCTCCGTATGGACCTTCATGACAATGGCGGAGAATTCTTCGTGCTTCGCTACCATGTACGCATCGTCGGACGAGTTGGTCGGCACACATTTTGAAAAGATATGGATCTTCCCAAAAATAGTGTTTCACATTGGCAAAGAATTTTTTTCTTTGATGATGTGGCCAACCTTTTGCGACTATACCGCTAGCTAGGTAGTTAGCATAGTCGGCGTACCATGGTTCTTCCTTATATTCCACCATTTCCAGGGACTCAGTTGGAAATTTTTTGTTGATTTGCTCGTCCCTGGTTGCCTCCAAAGCTGGGTCTTCCAAGCGCGAAAGATGATCTGCTGCGGTATTTTCTACTCCTCTTTTGTCTTTGATTTCAATATCAAATTCTTGGAGGAGTAGAATCCACCGAATCAAACGTGGTTTTGCGTCCTGCTTTTTGAAGAGATATCGAATGGCTGCATGATCTGTATAGACTATAGTTTTAGAAAGAACAAGATAAGAACGAAATTTATCAAAAGCAAATACCACAGCTAGTAATTCTTTTTCAGTTGTTGTGTAATTTTCTTGTGCATCATTAAGTGTTTTACTAGCATAATAAATGGGGTGGAAATGCTTTTCTTTTCTTTGTTCCAAGACAGCTCCAACTGCAAAGTCACTCGCATCACACATGATTTCAAAAGGAAATTTCCAATCAGGTGCTATCATGATAGGTGCATTGACTAACATTTCCTTTAGGGTTAGAAATGCTTGATTGCAATCCTTGTCAAAGATGAAAGGGGAATCTTTTTCAAGTAATTTTGTTAGAGGCCTTGAGATTTTAGAGAAGTCTTTGATAAACCGCCTATAAAATCCGGCATGCCCTTGGAAACTTCTGATAGCTCTTACGGAGGATGGGGGTGGTAATCTAGAAATGGTATCTATTTTGGCTCGATCCACCTCCATTCCTTCGCTTGAGATTTTGTGACCAAGTACTATTCCCTCTGTTACCATGAAATGGCATTTTTCCCAATTAAGGGCGAGGTTAGTTTCCTCACATCGGGATAGCATTCGTTCAAGGTTATCGAGGCATTGGTCGTATGAATCCCCAAAGATAGAAAAGTCATCCATGAAGACTTCCATTGTCTTTTCTATCATGTCATGGAAAATGGCTACCATGCAACGTTGGAATGTTGCGGGGGCATTACATAGACCAAACGGCATGCGTCGATAAGCAAAAGTTCCATAGGGACATGTGAAAGTTGTCTTTTCTTGGTCTTCGGGTGCTATCGGGATTTGAAAGTAACCTGAAAAACCATCCAAGAAACAGTAAAATTTATGACCGGATAATCTTTCTAACATTTGATCAATGAAGGGTAAAGGAAAGTGATCTTTTCTCGTTGCTTCATTTAATCGTCTATAATCTATACATACTCTCCATCCTGTGACGGTTCTCGTTGGTATTAATTCATTTTTTTCGTTGGTTATTACCGTCATGCCTCCTTTCTTTGGAACTAATTGGACGGGACTCACCCAAGGGCTATCGGAGATAGGATAGATAAGTCCGGCGTCAAGTAATTTGATGACTTCGTTTTTAACCACTTCTTGAACATTTGGATTTACTCGACGTTGTGGTTGTATTACCGATTTGTAGTCATCATTCATTAAAATTTTGTGTGTGCACATGGAAGGGCTAATTCCTTTTATGTCTACAAGTTTCCAAGCTATTGCGTTTTTGTGTTTTTTTCAAAAGACTAATTAATTTTTCTTTTTCTAAGCTATCTAATTTTGACGAAATAATTACAGGTAAATTACCATCTTTGTCTAGAAAAGCATATTCCAAACCTTTTGGAAGTTCTTTGAGCTCAAGTGGTGGGTCTTTAGGAGACTCCTTATTTGGTTGCTCATTTTGATCAAGAACTTTAAAAGTTTGTTCTATGGGGACCTCTTCTTCAACAAAGTGGTCAATCTCTTCACTTGTATCGGGTGGTTCATCTTCATCTTCAATTAGGGGGGTCATTATTGCCGAATGGATATTTCATTGACCGCTCAAGATCGACACTTCTTTTAAATGCCCCTAATTGAAGAGGTGGATTGTTGAACTTCCGGTTTTTCAAAGCTTCGTGAGTTTTTACAAATGGTCGTCCCAACACTAGAGGAGCGTCATCGAGGATGACAAAGTCGGTCGGGATTACCATTTGATTTGTTTGAACCAATACATCCTCAACTACACCAATTGATTTTATTACTTTCCGATTGGATAGAAAAATGGGTATTTGAAGTGGAGAAAAATCACTAATACTTAATTTTTCGAAAATGTAGTTAGGCATTATGTTAACACAAAGATCTTTATGAGGTGTTATGATGTTCGGGGACCATAACTTAAGTGTTTTAGTTACTAGATATTTATGAGGTGTTATGATGTTCGGGGACCATAACTAGCTTGATAATGTTAAAACAGTGCTTCTAGTGTAAATTTGATGCTTCGGGTAGTGTCTGGTTGTTCGGTTGGTTACCTGTTCGTTAAGGTGCTAAACTTTGCAGTTTAGTGTGCTTTATGTTACCTTTTGTGACACTTTTAATTCCCGACACTTAGGAAAGCATTCGGGACCATTTAACCATATTTCTGCATGATATTAGATTGTTTAAATGCTGAAAATTGCTGATTTTCTGCAGAATTCTGCAGTTTTGTGAGTTTTAGGCACTTTCCGGCACTTAAACTATCACTAGGAAGACAGTTTTATGATCCTTACTTTCCTACACACTATACTAGTGTAATACTTGGTTTCTTGCTCATTCTGTGTCTTAACACACTGTCTGTCTACGTACTGAGTTCTGTCAGCATTTTCCTGATTTATCTGATAACTGTGTTAACTGTGTTTCGTGCATCATTTGAGTCAAATAAGCTTTCATGCAATAATGGTATGACATTAAGCAATATATGATGCACATGTATGTATATGGCAATAATCAGAAAGCAGTTCAAGTCATTAATTGTAATTCAGCACAGTCATTAAGCACTAATCATGGTTTAATAGTTGTACGGGTACCTGGAATTTTGACAGTTGTCACATTATAAATCAACTATCCATTGCATGGAATCCAGGGTTCTAACTATTGTGCATAGAAAGACTTAAGGATTTCCAAGATAACTTTATTATTCTACCAGTTCCTTCCAGTTTCATAACATATGTGGAAACAGGAATGATGGGTCTACATTCAAGCCTAACTTGACATTTTAACACAGTTTCTATCATCCCACGAGGTACATCCCATGTACCATGAGCATCCCATGCAAGGGGGATGGGTCATCACACCTATAGAGTGTCACACCCTGGCTTTGCGGAAGCGTGGTTAATTTGGTGTGACTTCTTAATACCATAGCTTAATCATAACAAAGCTATATGAAAATAAAACCATGCAAGATCATCCATTAAAATAAGTTTGAAGAGTGAAGAACCACAACATTGTCTTAACGGATATCACATCCTAACAAACATAAATAGTGTTCAAAAGACACAACACCAACAAGAAATAAACACAGTTTAAGAACTGTGACTCGTCCAGGAAAAAGTCACATCCCTTAAACTCGGATGACCTCGAAACTAGTGCAGCGGGAAAACGTGTCATACCGCGCCAGATCCTTTAATTCCCTGAAATACATGTAAGTTGAAAAATCAACAATAATGTTGAGCGAGTTCATGTGTAAGTGAGTAAGTAAAACCTTTGTAAAATGTCTGTACGTATGAAAATTCTTGGTATGTAGCAATAAGGAAAAAGAGATCAATTAATGTGTAGCTAATACATTAATAAGTGAAATGGCCTAGGAAGCACTCAAACCTGTAACGCGTATTTCATACCGGTCCTTCCGGCGGAACGACATAGTCACCACATGCAGCCACACGCTGGCTCATGTGTGGGGCTCGCAACACCCGATAGATCTATCACTCATGCCTCTCGGTCCTTATACAAGGATTAATGGTCTTACGATAATAGCCTACCCATTCACATGATCTAGGTAATAACCCTCCTTATGCTATCCATACCATGTAAAAAAAATACTTGTAATCGTAGTAACATGTATTTCACCCCCGCAGTTTAGAAAACTGAAAACAGTTAAGAGAAAAGGGGGACATAAACTCACAGTGGTGCGTCTCTACCAAGTATATCTCCTGATCAAGCAGCTGTGCGACGACCTACACGTACTATCTCTATTAGACGGATGGCCGAGCCTTAACTTAAGGTTTAGGTTTTCGGGGAAATAGTTAGACAACTATTTTGTTTTTATATTTTTGTAAATACTTGGTAATTATTCTCCTTCCCAAGGATGGGGGATTAGTACATGTGCGTTCGTATTATTTTGGAATTGTTAGCATTCGGTAATATTATTTTTACCCTAAAAATAATATTTGTATAGTTCACAAGATAATCATGAAAATTCACAAGTGTTGTTATGAAAATATATATACCAAATATATATATTTATCACGTTTTTATTTTGTGAAAATCCCACCTCCGATATTTAGAAATCTTGTAATAAAGATCGTGGCGAAATTTATGTTTTGGAAACAAGTTAAAAATAGCTTTACAACACTTGTAGTGAAAATATTCCCAAGTGTTAGGTTTTTAGAAAAATTTCGCCAGAGTTTCTCCTGTAACTGGAGGTGGCCACGCTTTCAAGCGTATCATTTTCTTTTAAAATTCAAATCAACAATTTTCTTAATCAACAATAAACAATCTTCAAACCATCAAGCTAGTCAAAATAGATGTAAATCGCAAAAATACATGAACTTGTGGTTTATCTAAAATATGAAGTAAATCCCATTACTTTTAGTGGATCTTTTGAATAAGTCAATCCGGTTTTGTAAAAGTCTTGTTTTTAACGAAATTCCATCTTTACAACTTCTTGTAAAATTTGACAAAACTAGTTCTTTGTCGAAATTTAGTGTTACACAAGTTTCTACAAACTTGTGTGTTTAAAAATCATTCTTGTTCATTTAAGATCCGGTTTTAGTAAATATAATTTCTTTGACACTTGGTCCTTTGAAAATACCATTTGTAGATCCGTAGATCTACTAGTTTAAAACACTATTTCGTAAGAAAAATCGATTTTACACAAGTTCATGTTTAGTGTGTAGTAGAGTTTCATCATTTAACCCTTTTCATCCTTGACATATTCTATGTCATGTTCATGAACATGACTAATCCGGGTTAGATGATGATCCGAGCTACCACAACATAGATCTGCACTAAATAGTTACACAAAACAAGTCTTACAAGATTTACACAACATCATAGCTTTTAACCAACATATTCATCATTTTAGTAGACTTTTAACATATCATCTTGTAAGTTCATGAGTTTTAACCGTCATATTTCATTTTAACCACTTTAAAATAGATCGAGAGTGTGTTTCAAGCAACTTACTACTAGCTCGAGGCTAGGGAAGAATCTAGTCGAAGAATGAGTGGATAAAAGCAATGAGGTGAGGTCCTTCACGTTCCGAACGCACCAAGCTTCCTTGTATGAGATCCTTAACACTTGTATACCCTTGGAATAGCTTGAACAAGATCGAAAAATGGATGGATGATATAGGGGTGTTCGGCCGTGAGCTATTAGAGAGGAGAGGGAGAGTTTTGTTGTGATGTTTAAGTGTTGAAAGTGAATGATGGATCAAGGTGGATTCTTATAGACAAAGTTATGATCATTGTCCAATGGATTATATGTAAGCTAGATATTAGACAAGAGTGAATATTATAATCAAAATTAGGACAAGGGTGTCCCCCCCTAGGGGACGAGTTCGGTTAGGGGGGGGGGGGGTCTCCTAGTTCATTTCCAACTAAATGGTTAAGATCTAGTTAGTTAATTAGGAGGTTAACTTAGTTACTAGCATGTAGTAAGTTGTAACGGGTGTTAGGGTATTCGGGGACCCTAACTGGCTCAGAAAAAGAAAAACAGTGTAGATGGCAATATTTTTATGTTCCGGGTAAAGTCCGGTTGTTCGGTTGGATAGTGATCCGTTAAAGTGCTTAACAAAGCCTTAAAGTGTCGTTAATATTATTTTTAGTGACACAACTTATTCCCGACACTTTGGAAAGTGTCTAGTAATATTTTTCCCATGTTTTGGCACTTTATTAGGTAGCTTAATGCTGAATTTTAATTAAAGTGCTGAATTTTGCACTTAAAGTATGTTTTAGGCACGTCCGGTCACTGTAATCTCATTCCTAGTGACGCAGTTCTACAACCCTTATATCCCTACACTCTCTACTAGTGTAGCAAACTATCTCTGGCTCTTACAAGCCTTAGAGGCAGTACCTGCCTGGTGCTAGCTATAACAGCACGTTTAGTAGGTTATCCGTTATTGTGCTACAGTGCTTTTGTGCATCACGGTTGTCACTACAGTTCTGTATGTAAATAGTAGGGTGACAGCAAATAGGGTATGATGCAAGTAAGTACATGTATCAGTATTCAAATAGCAGTTTATCCACAATTTCAAGTAAGCACAGTAATTAAGCAGTAATTAATTATTAATTAAGTCGTACGGACACCTGGTTTGGTGAGGGTTGTCACATTCTCCCCCCGTTAAATAAATTTCGTCCTCGAAAATTGTACTACCCTACTACTTATGGTTAAGTCACACATGTATGTATATGGATAATATCGAAGTAGATAATCATCAAATCGAAACAAAACTTACTCACATTAGCTGAGTCCCAGAATATATAACAACCCGAATCCTAGGGTTGAAAGGTGTGTGCTTCTAGCATTGGATGTCAACGGTACAAGACGTACTTGACGTATAATCTAATGTAAACCAGCTAGCAGGGGTTCCACAAAAGTGGAGTTTTGACTAATAAGATTCTTTTAAACGATTGGTTACAATATGCAAACGGGTTTTTTTTTTTTACAAACCATAGCACCCGCTATATGAACTCAAAAGCAACAACTCAACGTAATAGTAAAATGATCTGTCAACTCTTGAATAAATGTCTGGTAAGGTTTAGTGTGTCGACATTTTTGAATAGTGGAGATACACCGAATGGAATACAAGTGAATCTGGTGTATCGTTGTCTTGATTCGTAGTTGCATCAGAAATGTTTAAATGATAAATCAAACAGAAGTATGTGTTGTCTCGTGTAAAACGGTTACCATGATTAGCACAAGCTACAAGTTTATGATGACACCACAAGGTTTCGTAATGGCATTTCCCAATAATAGTGGTGACTGAACAAGTTCACCGCGTTTGAAATCAAATGAAAGTGTACTGAGGCAATCTGAAGATTTGATTTATACCATGTTACAGAGTTTTCAGTTAAGTACGGAACATCAAAGATCCTCTGTTTCCAATCGAAGATGAAATGTAATAAGTATCGCAAGGCATTTGGTTTACAACGAAAGAACCGTTAGGGGGTACATCATGATATGAAATGAATTTATGTACCTTTGACTCAGCACGCACGTGTGTTGAGAGTGATTTAATTGTGATAAAGAAACGGATTTAGGGCAAGTTGTCAAATAATCAATTAAATCCGTGTACGAAGTGAGTAGTCAAATAAGCGCAAGCTTCTGTTTTGTGCCAAAGTATTAGAATACGATGCTCTCAATGCATCATATGGTGTCTCAAATTAAGCAGGTGAACTGGATAAGTTCAAGCAGTTGAACCTAGTATCCACAATAAACGAACGTATCAACAAGGAAATCTTGACATGATAGCAAACATGTAACTTGAAAGAAGGTAGTTTCAATAAGTGTGTTGACTTGATAACAAAAGAGTCATCAATGACAAAAATGTAGGTCATTCGAATCACAAATCAGTAACTGGGTTTAGCAGGGTAATATTTAAATTTCAATGAAGTGTTTGTTCGAAACAAAACCACGTGCGTAGCAAATGATGCATGTGGGTCATGAAAGTTTCCGAGTACTGAAACAATGAGTGCTTGCTAAGATGAAGAAATGACCAAGTATCGAAACAAATGTATGTTCGCTCTCAGTGAAGAAAACTTGTGTGATGCAACTACCATTAAGGGGAGTAGAGATGCAAACATCTACTCGCCAGAAGTAAAAGAAATCCAAGTACTCTCTGTTTGGGTCAGCGGAACTGGCATATGTGCCAAGTTAATGATGGTTGATTGAGTTGACATATAGGGTTCCTAAATAAAAACCCTTACGAGTTTGGTCCTGGGTTCACGAAGGTCCTAAATATAAGTTTTCCCAAATCCTCTAGGTTTCGTATCCCGTGTGGATCCGGTTTGTACATTGTGTAGGAAACACCGTTTTTGTGTACGTCTAAGAACTAGTCATTGTCCCACAATTTTCACCGGTAAACTTTCTTCTTGAATTTACTGTTAACGACGCTCGATTGTGGACCAGTCGTGTAATAGTTGTTGGGTCTTCATAGTTAGTTATATAAGAAGTTCGTTAGTCCTCAGCAAGAGCCACCGACCCTGGTTGGCTAGCTTTCCCGACTTCCGATCATTTGAAGGTCATTCGTCCTTTCTTTTGGCGAGCAGAACTGAGGTTATCCAAAACAAAGGTTTTGGTCTGTTATCTTCCTTCTTTATCAACCACTGGGGTTGCACTGCCAATCCTTGCCTCTCCGGAAGTGTAAGTCGTTACGATGCATTGACTACAGGCGTGGTGCCTGGGATTAAATCGATGCGAGACTCGACTGATCGTTGAGGAGGTGATTCCGGTAAGTCTTCGAGGAAGACTGCAGGATATTTCCTTATCATAGGAACATCTCTGTGCTTTGGTTCTTCGGCTCCTCCTATCCCCGATATGAGCCAAGAAAACAACACATTCTTCCCATAACAACCTTCGTGCCTTCAAGCAATTCGTGATCTGTGGAGGCGTATCCTGCCTTGTGAGTCGAGATCGTTCCTTCATTCGTCATCATCGTGCGGATATCGATCTCCTATTGATCATTTGTCAACCAATCCCTCCAACTACCTTGTTGAAGTCTCCCAATTCACTGGCAGTAGATCGAGTGTAATCTTATGCTTCCCGGGTTCTATCTTGCCGATTCCAGTTATTGTGTTGGCTTTCACTAGCTTCCCCTAAGCTAGTTCTAATGGGTACTGGAACATCTACTTACTCGCTGCTTAAACCAATTATACTCTCGAACTCTAGGGGTGCGAAGCGTAAAATTTACAACATATTTGGCAATACAGATGCATAACATCGGTTAGTATGGGACGTACCGATATTCATGCTTGGATTCCTGGCGTGCTTCCCTGGCTCCGGTGTTAGACATCTTTCCCATCGTTTTGCTTAATCTCCCTTGGGCAATCTTTCCTAAAGTGCCTCATATCCCCGCAGGTATAACATCCCTTATCTTTCCCCTTTCCTTTCTTTACACGCTTCATCTCACGCCAGCACATTTCCCTGTTATGTCCCACTTTGCCACAGTTGTCACACTTCCCATTTTTACATCGCCTGGTATGATGACGTCGGCACCTATCGCATTTAGGTAGCTTACCCATGTACTCTTTTCTCTTTTTGGCCTTGTTGTTGCTACTCGACTGGGTACCCTGTTTGAAATTTGCCAACTTTCTCTTTTTGCCCCTAGATGACTCTACATGAGTCTCCTTCTTCTCCTCAGAGGTTGAAAATTTGTTCGTCCTGATTGCCTCTTCAGTCAAGGCTACACTTTTATTGATGGCCTCAGTGATCGTTGCAGGCTTTGACATCGTCACCAAGCTCATGATTTGGGGTGCCAATCCCCAAATGAAACGCTCAATCCTCTTAAACTCCGGATCTACCATGTAAGGAACGATACGCGACAGAACTTGGAACTTCTCCACATACTCAGCTATTTTTGGACCTTCCATCTTCAAGTTCCAGAACTCAGTTTCTACCTTCTGGCTTTCTGTTCTCGAACAGTACTTTTTATGCATTAGCTCTTTCAGCTCGTCCCATGATAAAGCATATGCAGCGGCCTCGCCCATTGTCTGAACCTGAAGTTTCCACCATGACAGAGCCCCATCTCGGAACAGCCCGGAAATGTACGTGACCTGATCTTCTGGGGCGCATTTGCTCGCACGCAAAACAGTGTCCGTCTTCTCAATCCAGCGTACGAAGGCTACGGCACCCCCAGTGCCGTCGAAATGTAGGGGCTGGCAGCCTAAGAACCGCTTGTAGGTGCAGCCGTTGGGTGGGTTATTTCCTGAGGTACCTCCGTTGCGTTTGGAGCGATGGGCCTCGTACTGTGCGATAAACTGCAAGAGGCGTTCTTGAAATTCCGCCTCTGTCGTTGGCAGAGGGTTGTTGGTATCGGTGTTCCCTCGAGTCGACATCTTCTGAGAAGAAAGTCGGTTAGGTCGGGTCTTAGTAAGGACACGAGCACCTAAGTCTCTATTTAATGAATAAGACCTCATAGGTATATTACATTTACGTAAATACGCAGTTGTTTAACAATTAATCACATATCCTCACGGTTATAGCACAGCTTGCAAATAGGAACGTAGCAAGTAAACATGTGGTATTATAGTTATAGCACAAATATGTAGATCATCAACGTGCTTAGTGAGAGCATAGCGACGATATTTTTCGTCGGTCATTAGTCATAAGTATTGTCGCGTGTTTAAAGATGATCGGGCTTTCATTATCCACCGGCCTCAATCATTACGTCTTACCAAAATGCATCACACCAGAAGGGACTCAGGGTCACCCTACCCTTGTCCAACAAGTATATCAGTGCATCAGAACTACGTGGTCAGAAGTGATCCTCAAAAGTCTCCGAAATCCACGCTTATCATTAGCGTCTTTTCCCAAGCGTAATGCAATCCGCTTAATCCAGAAATCAACTATACCGGTGACTGAGGTGGAGGAGGAAAGAAAAGTATACTGTTAACGTGCGTGAGTCCCTCCTCGAGCTTGTATATACGTTGAAGTAATCATTTGCTCTGCCGCTTGATATTTTAGAAATGAACATCGGAATCCCGGGAATGGTGAAAGAACAAAGGTCAAGAGCACAGAGGAGTCTTGATGCATGCGGCGGATCAAAGCATGCTGGTGATAGACCGGCTGGAGAACGTGGTATTTTGTATAGACTTTTCAGACAATATGTGGTCTTGTGATGTAGACACTCAAGTCATGTTTTCGGTTATGTAATGTTTCGCAATTGAAGTTGCCAATTGTGGCGTCAGCTCAAGCTCCAACATTCTGTGACTCATATCCTTAACTGTGGTTGATGTTACAAGAGCAACTCATCTCGCGTGTGGCCTTTATAATGTAAGGGTCTAACTTCAGCACAGTGTACAATAGGAATCACCGAGATGGCTCGTCCGACGTTGTAGAGGTGAATGTAGCGAATGGTGCTACCTGTGCAGTTGGGAATATGCTGTTGTAGCAGATGAATCGTTATGCGGGTGCTGACCTGAAGTACCTCCCCGAGGTATGGTTATATTCCGAAAGGAAGCTATAGGCATCTTGACGCAATGGACGTTGGTCTTCATAGGGGAAAGGAACAATGTCAGCGGTTGCGGTTGTAAAAATGAACATCTCACAAATGAGGAGATTGGCCGATGCAGGTAGATATAAGGGGTGCAATGTATAGCAGACCAAAAAGAAACAGGGTCGTGATCACGTAAAGGTGTAGGTTCAGCAGGCGCAACATCAAGCTGACCCAAATGGTGTAGCAGCTGGCTCGAGTGCAGGCTCCGGGTTATGTTACGGTGTGGTGAGTATCAGTGGTGAGCGTGGGAACAAAGGTGCTTCCATAGGAACTGAAATAGGGGCTGAAACAGGACTCACAAGGGGGCTTCACAGGAAACTCGAAAAGTGGGTGACCATTAGCATCGTCTATCCACCCATGTCGGGGGTGCGTATCGAGGATCAACATGGGTCGCAAAAGGCGCATGATCGAACTGTACAGGCACAGGGTCAGGAAAAGGGGCAATAACAGGATCAGCAGGGATATCAGCAATGTGAGGGGCATCAACATGAGCATCAACAGCATGCTCATCCTCCAACAGTGGAGCAATAATAGGATGATCATCGATAGGTACATCATCAATCAAAGGATCAACAGTGGGTACATCAGCATGAATAGGGTCATGCTCGAATACGGGGTCTGGAGCAACTACTGACTCGGGGCCACTGCAGGCTCCGGATCGTCAAACTTCATCTCAAAATCTGTGGGATCAGCAAACATGGGGTCAACAGGGTCCCTCATGGGCTGATCTAAGTGAATAAACTCAATGTCATGATCGGGATCAAAGCCCGGTGGGAAAACAGGATCCGAATCGTCATCAACGTCATGACCATACTCAAGGCTAGGGGCAGGGGCAGGTGCAGCGGATGATGCCATATCAGGGTCCGTGTCATGCGAATGATGCTGCATTCCCTGCGTATGTGAAGGTGCAGATGTCACGGACTCAAAGGAGTCCGGGTCGGTGAGTGGATGGGTGCCTCCTCCGCAGGAGCATCAGCGAGAAGTAGGAGATCACCAGCAGCAATAAGGGCCTCACCCTCCAAGTTATCCTCGAGTGGGTCCTCATCAAACAAGTTGACATTGTCGTCAGCGATTACATCAAGGGCATATCAACAATAGGGTAAGCGGCAAGGGGTACAGGGGTAGGGATCACCGCGAGCGGCAACTTCCTAGTGATAGGGCCATCAGCGGGCTCAGCCACGTCATTGGGCAGCGCAAATGGCTGGAAATCATCATTGTCCGTGCTGGTAGTATCTGAGGTATACACCTCGTGCTCTGATGAGACTATGTCGTCTGTAATACAAACACGCATATGCACGGATAATCAATCACATAGTCAAATAAACATATTAGTCACCAATACGCAATCAAATAGTTCTCCTAGTCCCACTAGCCTCCCAGCCTCTCAGACTGCTCTTCCTAGTCCCACTAGCCAAATTCTCCCAGCCTCTCAGACTGCTCTTCCTAGTCCCACTAGCCAAATTCTCCCAGTCCTCTCAGACCGCTCTTCCTAGTCCCACTAGCCAATCCTCCCAGCCTCTTAGACTGACTCCCTAGTCCCACTAGACAACTACCTCGGTCTCCTAGACCGAGCCTCGGTATTCCAGACCGAGCCTCAGCCTCCCAGACTGAGCCTATAAATAATAAATAAATGTGCTCAACATTTGTTTGTAAAAAGTTTTGGATCTGGACTTAAGTGGTATGCAGTAAAAATGTTTTCGTGAGAGCCCTAGTGATCATAGTCTAGACTCGAGAAGGAATCCTAGTTCGCTATGATCAGAGCTCTGATACCAAGCTGTCACACCCTGGCTTTACGAAAGCGTGGTTAATTTGGTGTGACTTCTTAATACCATAGCTTAATCATAACAAAGCTATATGAAAATAAAACCATGCAAGATCATCCATTAAAATAAGTTTGAAGAGTGAAGAACCACAACATTGTCTTAACGGATATCACATCCTAACAAACATAAATAGTGTTCAAAAGACACAACACCAACAAGAAATAAACACAGTTTAAGAACTGTGACTCGTCCAGGAAAAAGTCACATCCCTTAAACTCGGATGACCTCGAAACTAGTGCATCGGGAAAACGTGTCATACCGCGCCAGATCCTTTAATTCCCTGAAATACACGTAAGTTGAAAAATCAACAATAATGTTGAGCGAGTTCATGTGTAAGTGAGTAAGTAAAACCTTTGTAAAATGTCTGTACGTATGAAAATTCCTGGTATGTAGCAATAAGGAAAAAGAGATCAATTAATGTGTAGCTAATACATTAATAAGTGAAATGGCCTAGGAAGCACTCAAACCTGTAACGCGTATTTCATACCGGTCCTTCCGGCGGAACGACATAGTCACCACATGCAGCCACACGCTGGCTCATGTGTGGGGCTCGCAGCACCCGATAGATCTATCACTCATGCCTCTCGGTCCTTATACAAGGATTAATGGTCTTACGATAATAGCCTACCCATTCACATGATCTAGGTAATAACCCTCCTTATGCTATCCATACCATGTAAAAAAAAAATACTTGTAATCGTAGTAACATGTATTTCACCCCCGCAGTTTAGAAAACTGAAAACAGTTAAGAGAAAAGGGGGACATGAACTCACAGTGGTGCGTCTCTACCAAGTATATCTCCTGATCAAGCAGCTGTGCGACGACCTACACGTACTATCTCTATTAGACGGATGGCCGTGCCTTAACTTAAGGTTTAGGTTTTCGGGGAAATAGTTAGATAACTATTTCGTGTTTATATTTGTGTAAATACTTGGTAATTATTCTCCTTCCCAATGATGGGGGATTAGTACATGTGCGTTCGTATTATTTTGGAATTGTTAGCATTCGGTAATATTATTTTTACCCTAAAAATAATATTTGTATAGTTCACAAGATAATCATGAAAATTCACAAGTGTTGTTATGAAAATATATATACCAAATATATATATTTATCAAGTTTTTATTTTGTGAAAATCCCACCTCCGATATTTAGAAATCTTGTAATAAAGATCGTGGCGAAATTTATGTTTTGGAAACAAGTCAAAAATAGCTTTACAACACTTGTAGTGAAAATATTCCCAAGTGTTAGGTTTTTAGAAAAATTTCGCCAGAGTTTCTCCTGTAACTGGAGGTGGCCACGCTTTCAAGCGTATCATTTTCTTTTAAAATTCAAATCAACAATTTTCTTAATCAACAATAAACAATCTTCAAACCATCAAGCTAGTCAAAATAGATGTAAATCGCAAAAATACATGAACTTGTGGTTTATCTAAAATATGAAGTAAATCCCATTACTTTTAGTGGATCTTTTGTATAAGTCAATCCGGTTTCGTAAAAGTCTTGTTTTTAACGAAATTCCATCTTTACAACTTCTTGTAAAATTTGACAAAACTAGTTCTTTGTCGAAATTTAGTGTTACACAAGTGTCTACACACTTGTGTATTTAAAAATCATTCTTGTTCGTTTAAGATCCGGTTTTAGTAAATATAATTTCTTTGACACTTGGTCCTTTGAAAATACCATTTGTAGATCCGTAGATCTACTAGTTTAAAACACTATTTCGTAAGAAAAATCGATTTTACACAAGTTCATGTTTAGTGTGTAGTAGAGTTTCATCATTTAACCCTTTTCATCCTTGACATATTCTATGTCATGTTCATGAACATGACTAATCCGGGTTAGATGATGATCCGAGCTACCACAACATAGATCGGCACTAAATAGTTACACAAAACAAGTCTTACAAGATTTACACAACATCATAGTTTTTAACCAACATATTCATCATTTTAGTAGACTTTTAACATATCATCTTGTAAGTTCATGAGTTTTAACCGTCATATTTCATTTTAACCACTTTAAAATAGATCGAGAGTGTGTTTCAAGCAACTTACTACTAGCTCGAGGCTAGGGAAGAATCTAGTCGAAGAATGAGTGGATAAAAGCAATGAGGTGAGGTCCTTCACGTTCCGAACGCACCAAGCTTCCTTGTATGAGATCCTTAACACTTGTATACCCTTGGAATAGCTTGAACAAGATCGAAAAATGGATGGATGATATAGGGGTGTTCGGCCGTGAGCTATTAGAGAGGAGAGGGAGAGTTTTGTTGTGATGTTTAAGTGTTGAAAGTGAATGATGGATCAAGGTGGATTCTTATAGACAAAGTTATGATCATTGTCCAATGGATTATATGTAAGCTAGATATTAGACAAGAGTGAATATTATAATCAAAATTAGGACAAGGGTGTCCCCCCCTAGGGGACGAGTTCGGTTGGGGGGGGGGGGGTCTCCTAGTTCATTTCCAACTAAATGGTTAAGATCTAGTTAGTTAATTAGGAGGTTAACTTAGTTACTAGCATGTAGTAAGTTGTAACGGGTGTTAGGGTATTCGGGGACCCTAACTGGCTCAGAAAAAGAAAAACAGTGTAGATGGCAATATTTTTATGTTCCGGGTAAAGTCCGGTTGTTCGGTTGGATAGTGATCCGTTAAAGTGCTTAACAAAACCTTAAAGTGTCGTTAATATTATTTTTAGTGACACAACTTATTCCCGACACTTTGGAAAGTGTCTAGTAATATTTTTCCCATGTTTTGGCACTTTATTAGGTAGCTTAATGCTGAATTTTAATTAAAGTGCTGAATTTTGCACTTAAAGTATGTTTTAGGCACGTCCGGTCACTGTAATCTCATTCCTAGTGACGCAGTTCTACAACCCTTATATCCCTACACTCTCTACTAGTGTAGCAAACTATCTCTGGCTCTTACAAGCCTTAGAGGCAGTACCTGCCTGGTGCTGGCTATAACAGCACGTTTAGTAGGTTATCCGTTATTGTGCTACAGTGCTTTTGTGCATCACGGTTGTCACTACAGTTCTGTATGTAAATAGTAGGGTGACATCAAATAAGGTATGATGCAAGTAAGTACATGTATCAGTATTCAAATAGCAGTTTATCCACAATTTCAAGTAAGCACAGTAATTAAGCAGTAATTAATTATTAATTAAGTCGTACGGATACCTGGTTTGGTGAGGGTTGTCACATAGAGTTATTTATCCCATGAGATACATCCCATGTATCATAAGCATCACATGCATGAGGGACATGTCGTCACCTTTAACGCTATAATACACTCCCGATCGGCTCAATTAGAGTTGATGAATGTACTTGTTTCAAATAGGGCACTCATTGCACACACAAGTAAGCAAATAACACACATGGGTCCAAGATAACATAAAATCTTCAAGTGATTTGAATAACGTTCCGATTGATAATACAAAAAGAACACTTATATATAGGAAGTACCAGCGGCGTATCCACCATGTCCTTATTGTATTATACTCGTCCCGTTATCTAATCACTCTATATTTTATGTCATCATACCTAATAAGGCTTACTATGATTTCCACGAATCGAATTTCATAATTATGTGTGCACCCATAAGTACTCATTTCGTCGCATGGTCCGCATAACTCATCTCGTTAAGTGGGGAAAACAAACAAGGTTGAAGAAAACATTTAAATCAAATAAGTTCCTCACTGATACAACAATAATTGAAGCAATACGTGTTTTACACTAGCAATAAAGAGAATATATGTTTCACAAATATACAAGTTCATAGGATTGGTAGAGATTGTATGGCCACACTAGGTGCGATCACCAAATGGGGGAAACTATGAAAGTAGATCAATTTGAAAGGGATAGAATCCTTGAAGTCATTATATAGATGTATATTACCCATACGTGTAATCATACTGGATTTTGTAAATGATATACTAATAATAAGATGCAGTGAGGAAAAATTTCTTGCGATAGATGTGTCATTACAAAATCAACCGAGAGATGCTTAGGATTTTAGGATGACAAACGAAAAATGTAAAGGTTTGAATAGCTGTAAGTGCGTTGTTATCAGCATGAGCCTCATTATCGCCGATGTTAAACATGCGTTCATGGGTTGGGTTGTCATTTGCAAGTCTAGAACAATTGCGTTTGAAGTGTTTAGGATCACCATAGTTGAAGTAGGTTTCATTTGGATAAAAGGGACAAATAGTTAACGTATGTGGAGGAGGTGGGACAAGCTAAGACAAGATTTGCAAAAGTTGGATTTGGTAGTGTAGAAGAGAAACGAAAAGCGTTAGCCAAATGACCCAAAGATGTTAGGATTACGAGGGTGCGGTTTGTGCTTGAATCTTGGTTGCTTACTCGCTCTCCAAAAATAAAGACGCGACACTTCTAAACAGCTATAGTGTGGTGACTGGCAGTGTCGTCTAGGATTGGAAATGGATTTGTCTTCTAGTCTCCGACTCAGAAAAGGAAGAGGTCAATTTGCTCATGCGGATTATCTACAACCAGGACATTAAAGCTGGTGAGGATGGTTAGTATTGGTCGAATTAGGGAGGTACAACAAATTTCTTGGTGAAACTATTGAGGAAAGAGATGATTGAAGGCTCGGGTCATACTTCTCAGGTTCAACCTTCTACGTGGAGTAAGATAACGGTGCCCAAACTCAAGTGCTTTGCGTAGCGGGCAGTTATTAGAAAAATTCCCACAACGGACACGCATTTGGTTAGAGGCATTCATGTGTGAGACAGGGTGTGCTCGAGATGTTGGATTTGCTTGGAATCTGTGGACCATTTGATGGCTTCCTGTTTGGTTGCGAAGGCAGTTTAGTGGCAGGTTTGTGTGTGGGTTAACATCAGTCTCTCTACTCTGTCTAACTAGAACAATTCGGTTAATTTATTTTGAACTTCAACGTAATCTGTTTTTTCCTATCTAACGTCTTGCTAGAAGGAAGGCGATGAAATTTAACTGCTTACTGTCACTCTCAATTAGACATCTTAAGATTCTTAACCATATGTCTAACCTAAACACCGTGTTTAATAGATGAGTTAATAGTATTATATTGGATTTATATTTACAAAATAGTAAATACGAATTTACATTGTTAAAACATAGTGTATTACTTAGTTATATATGTTACTATATGTGTCCTATAATTATTTGATTATGGATTTGGGTAATATAAAAAAACTAGATTGTAAAGTCATTTACATGTTTGGCTGGTCCAGATTTTTAATAAGAAACCGTGTCATAAGATAATAGTGGTTTTCTATATTATTAGGGCAGGCGGGGTGGAAGAAATTTTGTACATGATGGACAATTATAACGAGTGATCGATCACAAAACACCACCGTCACCCATCTTTTCAACGCGTGAAAGTTATAACGCGCAGAATGTATCACGCGTGAACAATGGAATATTGTGAGTGAAAGTGATGGTTTATTATTGGGTGTTGTGAGTGATGGGCATTTACACTAAACAAGGTTGTGAGTGATGGAATAATAGTTGATGAAATGACGGAACTTGATTGGATGTTGTGAGTGATGAGTGATCACCACCCCCTCCCCCCTTATAGTTATAAGTTAATAAATTAGGTATTAGGATCAAATAGAAAGGCTCCTTATTGTAAGAAAGGTACAGAGGTTTTTTTTAAAAAAAACCCACTGCACAAAAAAAAAACCTAAACACCAACCACTACCCAAAAACCTAACCCCCCCACCCACCCACCCCCAATGTTTTTTTTTTTTTTTTTGTTGTCGAGAGGGGCAGTGGGGGAGGGGGGTTTAGGTTTTTGGGTGGTGGTGGGTGTTTAGGATTTTTTTAGGTTTTTTTTTTTAAGTTTTTGGGGGGGGTGGTGGGGGGTTAGGTTTTTGGTTGGGGGTTAGGTTTTTGGGTGGTGGTGGGGTGGGGTGGGGTGGGGATGGGTGTTTAGGTTTTGGGTGATGGTGTAGTGAGTTTAGTTTTTAGGTTATTTGACACTTTTCACTCTTTAAATCCCTTTTAGACTTCTTACGATTATAAGTGTTTGTAAAATAATTTAACCCAATAAATTAGAGAGTATTCATGAAAGTCATGACGAGACAAATGGAACAATAGCTGAAATTAACAGAATATTTGTCATCAATAAAGAAAGGGCTCAATAACTACTACATAGTTAATTTTTGAAATGTTTATGTTTTATTATTTTGGTTTATTATAAAAAGATTACATCGTGAGTGGAAATTTTTAAAAGTGTATAATAGTTACAAACAAAAATTTATGTTTTAACATATCAATCACAATTTAATAACATTTTGTGTTAAGTGGGAATCAAAATCAGGCCGGCGGCCGGCCATTAAGCATTTAGAAATAGCTTGGATTTTACCCTCCTATTGAAGGGGCCCATCTTGAACAAAAGATAATCTCCTTTTGTAAATTTGGCCCATTACCTACATATACATTTATAAGTGAAAAAGGAATGGTGCCAGGCAACATATACATTTATAAGTGAAAAAGGAATAGTGCCAGGCAGCTTGCCTGGCACTTTCCTATTGAACCAACCCTTTTTAATTTAATTTTATTTCTAGTTTAAAATTACACTTTTGTCATTCGTTTAAAATTACGGTTTTGCCCCCATCTAAAAAATAAAATTATAGTTTTGTCCCTAGATAAAATTACGTTTTCGCACCCAACTCAAAATAAAATTATAATTTTGCCCTTAGCTCAAAATTACGCTTTTACCTACATATACATTTATAAGTGAAAAAGGAATAGTGCCGGGCAAACATTTATAAGTGAAAAAGGAATAGTGCCAGGCAGCTTGCCTGGCACTTTCCTATTGAACCAACCCTTTTTAATTTAATTTTATTTCTAGTTTAAAATTACACTTTTGTCATTCGTTTAAAATTACGGTTTTGCCCCCATCTAAAAAATAAAATTATAGTTTTGTCCCTAGATAAAATTACGTTTTCGCACCCAACTCAAAATAAAATTATAATTTTGCCCTTGGCTCAAAATTACGCTTTTACCTACATATACATTTATAAGTGAAAAAGGAATAGTGCCAGGCAGCTTGCCTGGCACTTTCCTATTGAACCAACCCTTTTTAATTTAATTTTATTTCTAGTTTAAAATTACACTTTTGTCATTCGTTTAAAATTACGGTTTTGCCCCCATCTAAAAAATAAAATTATAGTTTTGTCCCTAGATAAAATTACGTTTTCGCACCCAACTCAAAATAAAATTATAATTTTGCCCTTAGCTCAAAATTACGCTTTTGCCCTCGATTCAAAAACTCATTTTTAATTTTGTTCCCAGTTTAAAATTACGGTTTCGCCCTCCGTTAAAAATTATGTTTTTGCCCCCAGTTCAAAATATAATGTTGTTTTTTCCTCTAGCTCAAAATTACGATTCTGCCATCAGCTCAAAATTACGCTTTTGCCTCCAGTTCAAAATAAAATTATGTTCTCCCCCTAGCTCAAAATTATTAGCTCCATGTCACTTTCCCATTGGACCAACTCATTTTTTTAATTTTATTCCCAGTTTAAAATTACGCTTTCATCATTCGTTTAAAATTACGTTTTTGCCCCAGCTCAAAATAAAATTATACTTTTGCCCTAGCTCAAAATACGCTTTTGCCTTCGGTTCAAAAACTCCTTTTTAATTTTGTTCCCAGTTTAAAATTACGGTTTCGCACTCCGTTTAAAATTACGTTTTTGCCCCCAGTTAAAAATAAAATGTTGTTTATTTCCTCTAGCTCAAAATTATGATTCTGCCCTCAGCTCAAAATTACGTTTTTTCCCACAGTTAAAAATAAAATTATGTTTTCCCCCTAGCTCAAAATTATGATTTTGCTCTCAGTTTAAAATCATGATTTCGCCTCCTGTTCAAAATATAATTCCGATTTTGCTCTCTGTACAGACATACATGTTATGAGAAAGAAAAATTTGCCTTATTGCCCCGCAACGCGGGCGGGGCAAAAACTAGTTACTATCTATGATTGTAAGCCTTAACAGTGGCAGGCGTTGGTTATTTGTTTTAATCTTTTTTTCTTTTTCTCGTTTATTTTATGAGATACAACTATAAGGTTTTGTTTGTTTATCTCTTAATGAGTCTCTTAATAGTTCAAATCTCTTATTATACAGAGTCTGAATGGTTAAGACATTTAATCTGAATTGGTCAGACATTTGCTTCTAAAGGGTTAAACATTATACTGCGTCTTAATGGTTCAGATCTCTTACTGGTTTAGCACTTAACCATTTAGAAATTGTCAAACTGCCTCCCTAAGTATTGTTGCGGCAAGAATACCATAGTCTTCCCACCATTGGAAAGTTTGTTTCTTTTTAACCTGCTACAATAATGTTTTTCTTATTTATTTCTTACTAATTTGTTTTTTATAACCAAATTTATTTTAGAATGTTATAATGTTTATAACATATTAGCATACATTTTTTTCCTGCGGTGTTGCGTGGGTTGAAGTTTAGTAGATATCGTGGCACGATCCTATATTTTTGTGTAGTCTTTTTCGGTTGCTATACGAGTGACGATACCATATTGATCATGGCACGATCCTATATTTTTGTGTAGTCTTTTTCTGTAACATCTAGGATTGAACTCACGGGTTTCATCGACCATCATCAATTTTGCTTGGTTGATTATACTTCCTATACATACATACATACATACATAACTAAATCGTGGTTATTGATTTAATTGGGCATTAACATAATGTAAGGGAGATAACTAAACACAACTAAGCAATAAATTAAATAACAACAATATTGTCTCACCCATCTTTTATAAGACTCGATTTATGAATATTTAATGTGGAATTTAGGTCCCAAATTTTTTTCTATACATACATAAAACAATCCATGATGAGTTTATGCACATAAGTTACTTATTAACTTACACAATATTAAACCAACAGCAACTCAATATAACAAATATGGGGACATGATAACTACAACTCACATATTATATCTTTGTAAATCCCTTTATGATCAATCCTTGGTTCTTATCTACTTAGTAACCTTACATTATAATGTGTATGAGTTACCGATTTTAGTCTTATATGACCATCAAATGTCATTAGCATTCTTCTCACTGATCACCAGGTTATGACCGTTGATGTTCATTGATGCATGTGACAACCCATATTTTTATGGTCTCTTACCGCGTATCACTTCCTTTCATGTTCTGTTTTACATTGAAACTATGTGTACGATTGATGCGTGTGTGGTCTTATAGATTTTTATATATATTTTTAGCCCTTTTTACATGTTAGTCAAGTTTTAAATTTATAAAATACGATATTTTACTAACACCAAACACACATATGGGCAAGTGCACCCATCGTGAGCGTAGTATAGTGTTGGCAAGATACCGAGGTCATCCAAGGACACATGAGCTTTTAATACCGGTTTATCCTCAACGTCTAATCAAATCAAAAGTTTAGAAAAATGTTTTAAACTAGAAAATAAAAACTAAAAATGCTGAAATAAAAATAAAAATAAAAACAGATAGACAAGATGAATCACTTGGATCCGACTCGTGTTTAATGTAACCTTTGATTATTTCCGCACTTTTACACTTTTTAAGAGATTATCTTAGTTATTGTAGTAGGCACCTCTTTTGCAGGTGATGTTACCCTCAACCCAGTAGTTTGAGTCAGCAAGGATACAATCCTAAAGGGTCGGATTATTGAAAGCTAATTAATTAAGTTATTAATGCGTAATGTGGTAGGCCCATCTTTTGAAGGTGACGTTACCCTCGGCTAAGTAGTCTGAGTCAGCAGGGATACAGTCCTAAGTAACCGGGTTAAAGTTTTAATAGTAGCTTACATATGAGGGAATCAAAGAGTTTGGACCCCCGCCATCCAATACCAGTGGGTATTGAATGAGGTCCTACTAAATTTGACCCAGGTCCTTGCAGGATCTATACACTGAATAAGGCAAGATTCTTACCAAACCATTCCCTTAACCCCCGACCACGTAGCCAACATATCTCCATATAGATCGTGGAGATATGAATGGTGAAAATCTTTTATTTTATATAGACAGTAAAATAATGCCAAGACACCACGGACAAACGATAAGGAAGACTCACCTTCAACATAAGAAACTAGTTATTAAATTCATTAATACATAACCAAATAAAAAGTGAGAAAAGATTAAAAATAAAAAGTATTACACTAGACACTTGTATTCACCAAGTGATGTAAGAGACTTAGGCAAACATGGCCTTTGATTGTCAAGAACTCTTATGATCAATCTTGGATCCCGAGACTACTCACACACTCTATGATCGATGATGGATGATGGTGGTGGATGATGGTGTTGTGGTAGTGGTGGAGTGTGGGTGAAGTGTGAGAGAGGTGGTTTGCCAAGGGATGGTTTGCAAATGAGCCAAGCACCCCTATTTATAGCCTGCACAAAAGCCCGGACACGGCCCCGTGTCCATTGGGCACGACCTCGTGTCCACTCGCCTTCTCTCTCTTCATTAAATGCAGTTTGTTTGCATTAGTTGACCACGCCCCCGTGTCCGCTGGGCACAACCCCGTGTGCAGAAGCGTATCTGTACTATCAAGATTTCCCTAGATTCTGCGAATCTTAGAATTGACCACGGCCCCGTGTCCGCTGGGCACGCCCTTGTGGTGGGTGATAGAAGCTTCTACAACTTTGTCTTTTCTGTAGACACTTGGGCACGCCCCCATGCTCATTGAGCACGGGGCGTGTTCAGCCTTCTGTTCTCTTGTTTTTGCTTGGTAAGATGCTGTCGGGGGGTCGGGCATGCCACGTTTGTTTCTTTTCTTGTATTTATATTAGATTTAGCTGCCTTTTTGCTTCTTTTGTTCATTTGAGCTCATTTAATCCTGAAAATACAAAAGAAAGACAAAAACACACTTTTCCAACATTAGTACTAAAAAAGGGTTAGTTTTATGCCACATTTGATGTAATTTATATGTTGCATTTTGCGCACATCAAATACCCCCACACTTGAATCTTTGCTTGTCCTCAAGCAAAACTCTTTATAATGTGGCTTTACACTCCCAAATGGAATGGTTAGAAGAGAAGGTTTTTGGACTTGTCATAGAGTGTCGGGATTTCCAAGATTCTTTATTAAGTTTTATTTTTATTTATTTACAATCTTATTCGTCATGATTTATTTAAAACATTACATAAGATAAATTACTTATTAGGGCATAACGTGCCTTTTTAAAATTCCATTTATATACAAGTTCACATACCTCACGGGGGATCACTCAACACTCGGCCGAATGTGTATTTTAGTGAAACACTCGAGAGCGGCATGGAACCTACTCCTACCATAAGCTTGACAAGCAATCAAACCTCCTCATTTTTAACTATACACCTTTGTAAATATCAAGAGCACTTTTGGGGGAAGGGTTAGGCTTGGGTTAAAGGTAGGTGCTTGGGTTAGTGGTTAGTAGAAAAGGCCGAAAGGCGTAAAAAGCTTCGGTTTCCGTAAGACTTTTTATTTTTGCAATTATTTTTTTATTTTTATTTTATTTTGATGAAGCAATTCTTGAAACAAATTTCTTTTTTTGATAGACTTGTTTGTTTATTTCTTTTGGCTTCATCATCATCATCATCATCATTTTTTTTTTGATAAGGAGTCATAAGAAAAACCGAGCTTTGTTACTAAAATAAAGGGTTTAAAATGAAAAAGGGTTTTGGTGGGTAAAAGGGTGTTTGAATTGGGTTAAGAAATGAAAAGGTTTAGGCTCAAAGGGGTTAACTAGGGGGATTTTGGGTAGGTGGTAAAAAAAATAATGGTGTAGAAATAAAAAGGGTTAGTCCTAATGCCTCCATCATTTACTTACTCGGGTTTAAGTTGGTAAGGAACGGGAATGTATCGTGGTGGCAAGTTCTAGAGTCATAAGAACCAAGCGGCTATTCACACAAGAAACGAAAAATGAGCATTTAGTTTAAAGATATATATTTATATGCTCAATAAAGGCTCAAAACTCACTTTTTGTAGGATGGGTTTTTATGTGATCAAGTATATATAATCAAATTTTAACTAGGTTTGTCATGTCGTTTCATAATTTTCTTATGTTGGTTCTTTTTATCACGACGCTATCAGTTGTAAATTTTTAAAAATATAACATTTTTAGAACTTGAAATTCCCAAATTAAACCTAGACAAGTAAAAAAAATGAAAAAAATTTGGGGTGATTAGCGGTTCCAATAGAGTTTTGTGTAAGGCTTGTAATTAGGACTTGCAAAATTCAAAGTTTTAGCATCCCCCCCACACTTAAATTACACATTGTCCTCAATGTGCCCCAAAAATAAGTTTTTAGGTTGATTGAATGTGTAAAAAGTTGTGAAAAAGAAAAAATTTATGTTACTGGGTGTCTGGACACGGCCCCGTGGTGTCCGGGCACGGCCACGTGTTCAGATCGCCAGTAACAGAAAGTAACAAAAAGAAACAGAAGCCTGGGCACGGGGGCGTGTTCAGTGAGCACGCCCCATGTCCAGTTACCTGAACTGGCATTTTCCGCAGATGGTTGAGCACGGGGCGTGTTAGCTGAGCACGACCCCGTGCTGAACTTGCTGTAATGAAGAAAAATTTGTCGGGTGGCCCTGTTTTTGTGTATGGGGTACTGGTTCAAGTTTCCCCTGGTATCCTTCACCATCCCGAGTGTGTTTTAACCATTACATCATCATCCAAACACCAAATTAATTAAAACCATCATTTATTTAAACTAACACATTACAAAGGTCCTAAAAATGCAGAAAGATAAAATTTAAAAGTCCTAAGATATATAGGTAAAGTGATACATAAAATCATCCTAGTGAGTTCTACTTTTACATTAGGAATCAAAATTCCGGAAATAGCTTTCCGGTATCTAAGAGTTTTGGAGAACTTCGGACCGAGGGGTATTCCCTAGATGTTGTTAAAGCCATTCTTCTATCTCTCTTGGGAGAAAGAAGGCGGGCACATTTTCCTCAACATCTTGTGGAGGGGGAGTGGCACCAACCGGAACCCCTTGTAGTATGTCTCAAGGGGGTTCCGGGTGTATGGTGTACCATTCGGCTGGTATGATGACTTCCGGTACCACATTCCATGCCCTTTGGGTGATAATTGGTACCAAAGGAAGAGAAGCGAGAATGTTCAACCTTTGGTGCAAAAGGTTGACCTCTCGAAGACATCCCTCTAGTCCCACCGTCAAATGATTAATACGGTCGACCAATGCTTCTTCCACCCCCGTCATCTCATCAATGGCCTCTCTTAAGACGTAAACGTAGTTCACAAGAGAATCTTCAACCGTTGATGACCTCCTCCCTTGTCGGTTGTTCCTGGAGTGTGATGAAGATGTTCCGCTAGTTCTGCTTGCCATTCTGAGAAAACAGACCGAAAAGAGTTCAACTTTTATGGAACAGTACCTCGGACACGGCCCCGTGCTCATTGAGCACGACCCCGTGTTTAGATGTCTGCAGATTTTTGGGACAAGGAATCTTGGAGTTTTAAATTATTTTTAGGGTTTTTAAAGCATTTTAAGCAGAAATAACTTAAAACACTGTTGTAGAACTTATTTTAAACAAGATTCCTTGAGTAAAAATCTATCAAACATCACCTTAAAGCTTGGAATCATGGTGATTTCAAGCTCTAATGGAGGTATTGAAGAAAAATTGAAAGAGAAGGTAATGGATAAAAGTGGAAAAGACAAGATGGTAGTTGGGAACCTTCTTTAAAATATACCTAGGATGGTATGTGTTAAGATCCACCAGATCTTTGTCTTTGAAGTGGTCCAAATGTGCAGGAATCTTGCTGCATTTATAGAAAATGACAGCACGCTGCACACGGCCCCGTGTCGGGTGGACACGGCCCCGTGTCGGGTGGACACGGCCCCGTGTGCAGGCAAGATCCTGACACATTTTGTCCGTATTCTGACACGAAATCAGACGGGAATCTTTGGGGGACACGGGGGCATGCTGACCTGGACACGGCCCCGTGTCTAGAGGTTGTTTATGAAGTTTCTTCTATTTTTAAGGAATTCATCCGGATCGGGTGGTTCCTTACTGGATTGAACAACCCCAAAGTGCCTGAAATACCTTAATTGCTCTAGACTAAGACCAGAACGCAAGAGGTTATCGGTGAGGGTGATTCCTATGCTAAATGTAGGTGGACAAGTCCAACCCTTTCCTGGGCTCTCGTTAAAGAAGGTGTATGCCGAATCGCTCAGGTCTATGTATGCACCGAACGAAGTCGATGGAGAGTCCTTTACGGCACAATCGACACAGGGACGACTATCGCTCAAGTCTTCGCTAGAATTAGAGGTAATATCGGGAACAACGAAGTTGCTTTTATTCGAATGCGATCCCAACAATTCTTCTTGGGTATCGTCTTGAGGTGGAAAGTCCAACTCAAGTTCTTTTGACCAATTAAGAATTAGATCGTCTAGTTGAAATAATTCGTCAAGAAGCATTTCTCCTAGAAGGTCCGATTGAGAGCATTCGAGGGAGAGATAGGGATTATTTTTACTTTCGCCCCTCTTAAGGCTACAGGAAAACAATTGGTCTATATAATGGGGCTTATAATTTAGAAAATAACATTCTAAATTTTTATGCGAACCACCACATATTTGACACCACATACCATAAGAGTGCCGAAAGTTAAAAAAATATCAGTATCACTCATGTTTGTGTCAGAAATTACCAACCGTCGGGATCTTACGGTTCTGTTTTCAGTAACTGACACTTGGGCACCGGGCGTGTTGAGTGGACACGGCCCCGTGTTCAGCTACTGTCTGACTTAAAACAGGATTGCTAGTACCAAAGATTGGGCATGGGGCGTGTTCAGCGGGCATGGCCCGTGCTAAGTTCTGCAGAAGCTGAAAATCTAGGAAAAATCCTAAAAAAATAGGAAAATAAGAAAAACGATTAGGTCGTTGATTCCTAACTTTCTTAAAATCCTTGTGTCCCCGGCAGCGGCGCCAAAAAAATTGATGCGCGTGTGGTGTTATAGATTTTTATATATATTTTTAGCCCTTTTTACACGTTAGTCAAGTTTTAAATTTATAAAACACGATATTTTACTAACACCAAACACACATATGGGCAAGTGCACCCATCGTGAGCGTAGTATAGTGTTGGCAAGATACCGAGGTCGTCAAAGGACACAAGAGCTTTTAATACCGGTTTATCCTCAACGTCTAATCAAATCAAAAGTTTAGAAAAATGTTTTAAACTAGAAAATAAAAACTAAAAATGCTGAAATAAAAATAAAAATAAAAACAGATAGTGACACACCCTGACTTTTGCGGAAGCGTGGTTATTGGTGCGACTTCTTAATACCATAGCATTCAATCATAACAACGCTATATGATAAAAACATGAGATGTTCATCCATTAATTACGTTTAGAAAATACCACAACATACTTGTCTTAAAACATCGACACCAAATTAAGTTACAAACCTGAGTTTGGAAACATGTATCCCGTCCAGGAATAGGATACACCCCCTAAACTCAACAACCATGGATAACATCTTTTATTTATACGCAGCTTGAAAACACATGCACACACCTGCCAGATCCACTTAGTTCCCTGAAATACATGTAGTTTAAAAATATCAACAAAAGTTGAGCGAGTTCATGTGTTCGTGAGTATGTATAAAACCTTTGTATTCAATGTATGAAAGTCCCGGTATGATAGCAAACAAGGAAAAGATCACCAATGGTTTGCAGGGATACTGATATGTGTGACTGTGTAAGAAGACTCAAACCTAGCAAAGTTGCACCGGGCTTCCGGCTGGAAGACATAGTCACCACTATGGGCCACCCTGGCCTCATGGGTGTGGGCTCGCTACACCCAAATAGATCTATCACTCATGCCCCTCGGTCCTACAAGAGGATTGATGGCCTCAAGTATACGCCTACCCATTCACATGATCTATGGTTCTTTCCTAGGCTAACCATACCAATTGTATTGTAAGTAATCCTTTGTAACATGTATTTCACCCCCGAAGTAAATAAACAAAACAGTTTAAAGAAAAGGGGGACATGAACTCACAGTATCGCGTCTTCAGTACTGGCACTCAAAACTCCTTAGCAAACACGACTACCTACAGTGTACTAACGCCTATTAGACGAACGGGTCGTGCCTTTGCTTAGTATTTACGTTTTTTAGTTACGTTTCTTATATTATTCCAAGTTATAATTACTTGTCAAAATAATTAATATTTCAACTTAAATTATATTTGGTTTTGGAATAATTATTTAAGCAATATCTCCGTATTAATACTTCTCAAGTATTTAACTTTGTATTTCCTTCCCAAGGATGGGGTATCTTATACATGTATTTTCGTATTATTGTATTTGTAATTTCCGAAACAATATATTTCCAAGTCTCACTTTAGAAAATATATTTGTAAACTCATTTTGTCCCAAAAATAATGTATTGTCCAGAAAATATATATTTTTCCCAAAAATCATATATCTTCTAAATATACTAGGAAAATATATTTTTATTTCCAAAAATAATATATTTCTCCTTGTCAAAAAAATATGATACAACTTTGTAATATGTACAAAAATCATATTTTCATTACTTGTGTCCAAAATAATATTTACCAAAGATATATTTGTAATGGTACTGTTTTGGATAGTAAATTTCACGGTACTTTGTTAAGTTATATTATTTTATCCTAAAATAATATAACCATTTCACCAAGTATACAAATATTCACACAAGTGTCTTAATATTTATATATACTTTAAATATATATTCACCCATTTTTATTTATAAAACCAACCTCCAATACTTGTATTTTGTTACAAAAATTATGGCAAAGTTTATATTGAAGACCATAGTTAAAACTCACTTGTAAATATTTGTTTAGAAAATATTTTTCTAAGTGTTTGTATTTTTAGAAAATTTTGCCATAGTTTCCTTTGAAAATGGAGGTGTCCATGCTATATAAGCATATCATTTTCTTTTCAAAAATCATCACAACAATCAACAATCAAACCCTAAACAACTTACACTTACCAAGTGCAAAAACTATACAATTTATATAACAACATGAACTTGATCTTTCACAAAAAGTCGTAGTAACTCGGTAGGGTGTTTAGTAGGTTTAGTTACTCCTTAAAGTGCGTTTATTACTTTACAAATCTCATTCTTAAAGAATTTAGGTGTTTACAACTCGTTAGATGATCCTTCCAAAAATCATTCTTTTGAACTTTTCTTGTAAACAAAGTGCTCTTACACTTATTTTATCACCAAAAATAGTGTACATTTAAGCAAGCATCAAGATCTTCTAAAAATCACATTTTGGACTTGGTTCTTTTGGAAAACCACTCATGAATGTTAGATTCATAAGATTACTAGCTCACTTTATTTATTATTTTTCAAGAAATCATCTTATTTTCAAGTTCATGCATATATATGAGGATGATCTTCTAGTGTTAACACATAACCATCCTTTAACTTGCTAGATCATGTGTTTAATCACAATCTAGCAAGCTCCTTATGATGATCAACATCATAATCTCAAGTAAACATCAACAAGTATCATACATATACTTAAACAACATTATTTCAACAAGATTTCAACAAGATTTCATCATATGTAAGCTTCATGTTCATGATTCAAGTTCATGCCTTTTAGGGTTCTTGTGTTTTATAACATAATACATCTTTTAACAAATCAAAATTAGAAGTATCAAGAGTTGTGAGAGTCTTACTACTAGCTCTAAGCTAGGGAAGAACACTTGATGAAGAAGATGATGAAAATGGTGGATGAAAGCAATATATGGAGGTTCTTCAAGATTCAAGAGCACCAAACTTCACAAGACACCTTCTTACAACCTTGAGAGTTCATGGAATGAGTGGATGATGGATGTAAGGTGGTGGTGGTGGCGGCACTATCTAGGCCGAGAGGAGAGGGAGAAAGAGTAAGAGAGTGGAGTGAAGTTGTGAAGTGTGATGATCTTGAGAAATCTATGCCATACTTATAACCTTACTTCTCAATATTATGTCCACAAGATCAAGCAAGATCCATTATAATAAGAAAAAAAATGAGGTATGGTAGTGGGGTCCTTGTGACCGTAAATACCAAGGGGGGGGGGGTAAATGTAACTTGTAACTAGTTGGTTACATACTAGTTCAAAATCAAGTGTATAGTTAGTTAAGTTAGTTACTAGATATTCTAGTGGGTGTTAAGGTGTTCAGGGATCATGACTAGCTCAGAAATAATTAAACAATGTTTCTAGTAAAATTTTGGTGTTTCGGGTAGTGTCCGGTTGTTCGGTTAGATACCAGTTTGTTAAAGTGTCAAGCTATTCCGTTTAATGATCTTTATGTTACTTTTTGTGACACTTTTAATTCCCGACACTTAGGAAAGCATTCAGGACCATTTAGTCAAATTTTTGCATGTAACTAGCTTGTTAAAAAGCTGAATTTTGCTGAAAAATGCAGAATTCTGGACTTTAAGTGGATTTTAGGCACTTTCCGGCACTTTATCTATCACCTAGTGACACAGTTTTATGATCCTTACTTCCCTACACACCATACTAGTGTAGTACCTTGTCCCTGGCCCATACTGGGTCTCAAAACACTGTCTGTCTATGTACTGAACCCCGTCAGCATATTCCCGCTTTATCCGTTCACTATGCTAACTGTGCTTTGTGCATCATGTATGTCAATATAGTTTGTACGTGATAAATGATGTGACAATATGAAATGTGATACACATGTATGTATGATACAGAAATCAGAAAGCAGTTTAAGTT
The DNA here is from genome assembly GCA_030545235.1 of Helianthus tuberosus. Classification (NCBI taxonomy): domain Eukaryota; kingdom Viridiplantae; phylum Streptophyta; class Magnoliopsida; order Asterales; family Asteraceae; genus Helianthus; species Helianthus tuberosus. Next base: position 83,074,820 of record CM060354.1, read on the forward strand.
ATCAGTTGTAATTAAGCACAGTCATTAAGTACTAATCAATATTAATTAATTGTATGGATACCTGGATTTATGAGGGTTGTCACAGATAGACAAGATGAATCACTTGGATCCGACTCGTGTTTAGTGTGACCTTTGATTATTTCCGCACGTTTGCACTTTTTAAGAGATTATCTTAGTTATTGTAGTAGGCCCCTCTTTTGAAGGTGACGTTACCCTCAACCCAGTAGTTTGAGTCAGCAAGGATACAATCCTAAAGGGTCGGATTATTGAAAGATAATTAATTAAGTTATTAATGCGTAATGTGGTAGGCCCCTCTTTTGAAGGTGACGTTACCCTCGGCTAAGTAGTCTGAGTCAGCAGGGATACAATCCTAAGTAGCCGGGTTAAAGTTTTAATAGTAGCTTACATATGAGGGGATCAAAGAGTTTGGACCCCCGCCATCCAATACCAGTGGGTATTGAAGGAGGTCATACTAAATTTGACCCAGGTCCTTGCAGGATCTATACACTGAACAAGGCAAGACTCTTACCAAACCGTTCCCTTAACCCCTGACCAGGTAGCCAACATATCTCCATATAGACCATGGAGATATGAATGGTGAAAATCTTTTATTTTATATATACAGTAAAATAATGCCAAGAGACCACAGACAAACGATAAGGAAGACTCACCTTCAACATAAGAAACTAGTTATTAAAGTCATTAATACATAACCAAATATAAAGTGCGAAAAGATTAAAAATAAAAAGTATTACACTAGCCACTTGTCTTCACCAAGTGATGTAAGGGACTTAGGCAAACATGGCCTTTGATTGTCAAGAACTCTTATGATCAATCTTGGATCCCGAGACTACTCACACACTCTATGATAGATGATGGATGATGGTAGTGGATGATGCTGTTGTGGCGGTGGTGGAGTGTGGGTGAAGTGTGAGAGGGGTGGTTTGCCAAGGGATGGTTTGCAAATGAGCCAAGCACCCCTATTTATAGCCTGTACAGAAGCCCGGACACGGCCCTATGTCCATTGGGCACGGCCCCTTGTCCACTCGCCTTCTCTTTCTTCATTAAATGCAGTTTGTCTGCATTAGTTGACCACTCCCCCGTGTCTGCTGGGCACGACCCCGTGTGCAGAAGCGTATCTGTACTATCAAGATTTCCCTAGATTCTGCGAATCTTAGAGTTGACCACGGCCCCGTGTCCGCTGGGTAAGCCCCCGTGGTGGGTGATAGAAGCTTCTACAACTTTGTCTTTCTGCAGACACTTGAGCACGGGGCGTGTTCAGCCTTCTGTTCTTTTGTTTTTGCTTGGGAAGATGCTGTCGGGGGTCGGGCATGCCACGTTTGTTCCTTTTCTTGTATTTATGTTAGATTTAGCTGCCTTTTTGCTTCTTTTGTCCATTTGAGCTCATTTAATCCTGAAAATACAAAAGGAAGACAAAAACACACTTTTTCCAACATTAGTACTAAAAAGGGTTAGTTTTATGCCACATTTGATGTAATTTATATGTTGCAGTTTACGCACATCAACGATATGTGAATTGATTAAAGTGTTTGTTTATGCTTGGTTGTTATGAATAAATGAATGGAAATTGTTCAACGTTAACGGTATGTTTTATGGAACTTAGTCGCACGCTACCCTCGAGTCGCACACTCCGTTCACGGGCCCAACACCTTTCCCTTTCTACTCGTGTCCTCGGCCCAATCCTTTCGAGCCCAAGCTAGACCTGGTTCACTTAATTGAGTGCATACACACATGCGATTTTGTGTGTGGCTCTCATAATCTTACAACATACACAAAAGAAGCAAACCCTAGCCCTCTCATTCCCTCCTTCACTTTAATGGCAGCTCCTTCCTTTCGAAGCCTCCTCTTCGTGAATCATCATCTCTCTCTCATTCAAGCAAACATCTTGCTCTCTTTCGATTGGTATGATTCATCATTGATGTGATTCACATTCTTTGTTAACCTTGGTTATGCTTATAAACTACATTGGATATGATTGATTTGAAGTTCTATGATCATGTGGATTGTTATTGGTATATATGAGATCAAGGTATGATTTAGGGTTTTGTTTATAGACTGATTTGATGCTGATTGATCGTTAGAATTGGAAACCGGTGACACCCAGATTTAGGACAACACAAAGTTGGAAAACAACGGTTGATATGACAAAACCAAACTAGTTTTGAAAACCAAAAGTTGTTGTGCCAAATCAGAACATTCAAAATGATTCAAAGTTCTATCAAAGGATTGTTTTAAAAGGTAAAATATGGGTGGTCAAGGAACAGAATTCTAAAAATGATAAAATTAAAGAAAATGTTTTTGAGAAAAATGACAAAGATTTTCCGACATTGAACAGTTCTTATTGTGTGACAATACCCAATGTGACAACTGGCACAAAACCAGTAATCTCCGTACTATTTTACTAATTATTTATTTCCTTCAATTATATGCTTAAACACCAACATTATATTCTTGCTTGCTTTACATATGAATTCATGCATGTTTTATACTTCAATTATCGCATTGTGCATTACATTAAGTGTTGCGTCGAAACCACTAGTAAACTCATCGGTAAGACAAGTTGTGTCAGCATGACTACAAAATACAAATAAGACAATAGATTTAGGGCCTAGATGTAGGTCCAACATCAAAAATACATTAAACCCAAGTGTAGGAAAAAGGGTTAACATAAACACTCTCCGGAAGCTAAAACAAGCACTAAAAATTACCTGAAACGCACCAAAAATGCAAAATTCTGCAGAAAATAAGCAAAAACAACATTTAAACAATAAAATAACATGCTGAATTTATGTTTTAGTGTCCAGAATAACTTGTAAACTATCACAAACGAAAACTGTCACAAAAGTTACTTCATACCTTGTAAAACTGCACTATTTAGCACTTTAACGAACCGATAACCAAACGAATAACCGGACACTACCTAAAACACCAAAAATAGACTAGAAGCATTGTTATTATGATATAAAGCTAGTTATGGTGATAAAACACCTTAAAAATCATAAAAACACTTAAACACACTTAATATTACATATAACCTTCCAAGTTACATCTTTTACCCTTAACTTTCAAAATCTACAATTTACCCCCCCCCCATCTAACTCCAACCGGCCCAAACATGGCCCACACCCACTTTCCATTAAAATATTTCATATGTGTCCTAGATATTGGACATTTAAACCTATGGTTAAACACTTGCTGGAGAAAGGGGTATTTGGACAATGAACAAATATATATATTAACATAAATATATTCCTCAAAATATATGGACTTGGACAAATATTGGACATTTTTGGACTTGTAAATATATATTTGGACAAATATATAATTACTACCAAGTAATGGAAATTATACAAAAATCGGGTAAATGAAAATATATATATATATATATATATTTAACAAGCATAACAAAATATTACATTTCACACAAACCTTAAAAATATATTATTTTTAAGAAATATAAATCCGGAAAGTATTAAAAATCAAAGAATTGATTTTTGAAAAATAATGTAAAATACACAAGTATTTACATAAACTACAAGTATACTTCCCTAAGTATACTTACACAAAAATAATATTGAAAATATTGTTTAACAAATTACTTATATTTATTTTTGAAAAATAATATAAGTATCATACCTTGGATAAGTTAAAAATACAGTTTACTTTTAACCAATACCGTTTTCCAATCCTACATATATAAATATATATTTTTTGGAAGTAAAATATATATATTTACAAGTGAACAATACAAATTCAACTTACAATAACGCGACGAACGGGCGAGACCCGACGAACAAGGGCACGACCCCCCTCACAAGTGATGAACTTACACAAAACAAACACTTAACTTAAGATGGTGACTTGTACTTTGTGTATTACAAGTCTAGTGATTAACGTGCATAGAACACATATAGTTTACGACGCCTACAAGACAAGCCTGGTGAAGTTTACGACGCAGGATACGCAAAACAGTGAGTTCATGTCCCCACTTTTAAACTTTTCTTGTTTTCTAAACTTGGGGAAAAACATGTACAATGGTATGTAGAAATAAACCTAAGGAATGACGCATAGATCATGTGACGAATAGGGTGAACGTAAGCACCATTAATCAACGTATACATTTAGACCGGGGAGCGGAAGGTTAGATCTAATGGGTTTCAGGAAACCTCACTCTTGGCCCTACTTACACCAAAGAGTGCTTTTGTGTCTCAGTCGATCTCGACAAAAATGCCTAGGTTTGGATGCTTCCTATGTCGTGACATATGTTAGTGGCCTTGCAAACCATTAGCGATGTCGTATTCCTTACATTTACAGAACATAGTTACGAATACATTTTACCAATTACATACCATGTTTTTCATACAAGTATATTCAAACATTTTATACAAAAACTGTATGAATTCACACCAACTTATGTTGACGATTTTCAAAACTTACATGTATTTTAGGGAACTAAGTAGATGTGCGCGTGGTCTTTTGCTCAAGGATGTCATTTATGTTTTCAAGTTGTTATGTGTCGATGCTCCATTGCCACTTTTGTAGGATTTGATTGTTATATCCCGCCTCCTTGCGGAGATATAGCAATCAAAACCTTGATCTTTGTTTTTGAAATGAACTTGTAAACTTTTCATAAATACAAGAATCAAGAAACAGAAAATTTAGGTTTATCTGTCTCAATCTGAATTCTGTATACATATTGATAGTCATAATATAGAAAAAGAAAATTGAGCGAGTCAATTGGGAAGAAGAAGATCGAGTCAGTCGATCGTAAAGAAGAAGCTAGTGAAGAAGGAATCATTCAAGTGATTCAAAGTGTCTTATTGGAAGAATCAAGAAGTTGGTGATCGTTGTTTTGGTTACTTTTCCCATACGAAAGCAATAGGAATAAAAGGCGAGAGACTAAATTTTTTTTCAGAATCCGGTTATCAAGTGAATGCTGTTACGGGGTTTTTTCAATAAAAAACAAAGGGTTCTGAAAAATAGAAAAAGAAGATGCAGTAAATGCAGGAAAAGAATGTTGATGCAGCTAATGCATGAGAAGACGATTGTAGATATAGTGAATGTGAAGAAACTGATCGGAGTGTCGCTCTCCAGTCAAAGATACATTTATAATTCCCAAATTACCTCAAACAAATAGTTAGCGGTAGTAAGGGGTCGAACCATGAAGAGTTAGTGGTTTGCTTGTGGATTCGATTGATTTTAAAGGGTTTTGTCATAATTATGAAGCTTTCGATAAACTTTATAAATTTGTTTGTTGGAAACTGGGTCGGAATGAACCGACAATTTGATTTTGATTATTAACTAATAAACACTTAAATGATTGCACGGAAATGTAAATAACGGTTTAACACAATATAAGTAAACAAGTTTCACACTCGGTTCGGTAATTGCAATCCTAGAGTTTCTACACGTTTTAGGTTTGATTCAATTGAACTTGTCATTAACGGATTTCTATCACGAAGATTAGGTGCCAATTGCTATCAACGCGTATAACGGACCGCAATGCACTTCGTTACCTCAGACAAGTAAAACCTTTTGAAAGATAAGGCATAAATACATAAACTTATTTCGCAAAGTCGAATTTTATAATCACTCAACAATTCACAAATGTAGTTCCAATGTAAGACAATTATCAATCAATTCAAAATACAATTCAACTTGTCACAAAATCAAACTAAGAACAATGTTTAAACCCTAGACTTAAAAGCACCTACACCGGGGTGAAACCTTCGAGAATTAGCCGCTCATGGTGAACAGAACTTGATCAACGGATGAGAGTTTGAATGTTGACATCCTGGAGCTTTGAAAGTGATAAAGATGATGGTTAGGGTTTGTGGTGGTGAAAGGTTTGATGAATGGAAGATGATTAGGGTTGTGGAAGTGATGGTGATGATGGAAACGAATGATTGTGGATCCAAGAGATGAATTTGGGATGGATTAGGGATGTTAGAAATGAAGAAGATGTGAAGGAGATCCTCCAAGATGTGTTTTTAAATTCCCCGAACTCATTACTCCTTGAAAAATAACCCCCAAGTTCCTTTAAACTCGTCAAAAAGTGGAAAATCACAAAAATCCGCATCGGCTAGCACGAAGGGGCGTCGGCGACGCCCCCACCAGCGGCGCCGTTGCCGCCTGCATTTCCAGTTTTTCTCCTGACGCCTTGTTTCTCTATATACACACATTTTTGACGACGCGGGGCGTCGCCGATGGCCCCTGTAAGGTGTACTTCTCCGTTTTTTCGTATTTCGCGTTTTCGGTTGATACCGTTCGCTCCCGGTGCTCCGTAAAGCTCACGAATTGTCCTTAAACTCCACTAGACCTACAAAACACAACTCTAACCAAAAGTAGGCTATTCGAAACTAAAAGTCACGTAAAAACATCGACTTAAACATATACGAACACCGATTTTTGACCACATATCATATCCCCACACTTGTCCTTTGCTTACCCTTAAGCAAATCTGTTTTTCACTTTTACATGGGTCGAACAAGAAACACACATCCCATTATCAAGACTAAAGTTAAGGTCTAATGTCATACCCGTTCATGTTTTTTCCAAATCTAAAAACATTTAGAGAAAAACTGAATAATCACAAAAGAAATGGTTATCCAAGATTAACCCGCCCTTGAAACTAACAAACCATGCACATCCCTCACAATGTTCTCTCCACTCGGTTTAAAATTTGGCTAATAGTTAATGAATTAACACTTTTAAGTAATCACTCACAACCTAATAGAACATGTACCCACACATGCTAGCAACTCAATCGTTCTCCACCACCGAACATGAATACTAAGCACAAGTCAAAAGGTCTTTGAAGGATTGTAATGGGGCTAGGCTAAGGGTATGGAATATGATGTTTTAAAGTGGCTAAGGTGATGAAAATTCGATTTTTATTACAAAACGACTACTCTAAACATACTAACTAAAAAATCAAGCTGAGAGGCAACAATTTTCGCCTTTTATTCCACAAACTAGAAACACATCTTTTTGGTATTTTCTTAACGATTTTCTGTATTTCGATTTTTCTTTTCATATATAAATCACAAATATATAAACAAATAAACCTAAAATCGAATTTTCATCACACGGGTTTAAAAAGAAAAGGTTTAACGGATATGGGCTAAAGGGGTTGGTCAAACGAAAGGGCTAGGCTCAAAGTGGGCAACTAGGAGATTTATTTGGGTAAGGATAGATAAAAGGTGTAAAGAGAAAAGGTTTACCTAATGCCATAATCATAGTTGTGCTCGTATTCGGTCTATGGTCTTAAACATATCAAAAGTTGCAAATTCTACAATACGCGACTAATGGTCCACTCGAAGAAGAAATATATATATATATATATATATATATATATAGGGGTTATGATTTAGGGTTTAGGGTTAAGAGATCCTAGTTAGGGTTCGACGAGACGGTTCCAACGCCGCTGAAATGAGTCCAATCGGAGTTCGTTTGAACCGGTTCCCCACTGTTCCCCACTTTTTTAGTGTTCCCCAATGAACCTCACACTGTATATATATATATATGTATGTATATATATACATATATATGTATGTGTATATATATGTATGTGTATATATATATATATATATGTAAAAGTGGCTCAAAATCTCACGTATAAAGGTATAGTATGTGATGTGCATAATGTATTAGTTTCTTAGGCGGATTATTCCCAAATAACCACCCGCTAAATACCCGTCATGCTAATAACTTGAACTTGACCATGAAAAAAGACCAAATGGGTTGTGTCATCCCTCATTAACTACGTTACTTGTGCTTTTTAGATTGCTTCAAACAACGACCTTTTTTGAAAATTTTTGAAATTTTCCCCATCCCCATACTTGAGGTTAACATTGTCCTCAATGTGCAGTGTTTAAATGAAAGGGGTCAAAATCGAAAACTATTTCTCCCCATCCCCACATTTGAGGTTAACATTGTTCTCAATGTGTAAGAATGGAGCTTTTAAAACGCACAAGAGATATGACACGACTAACCTCCCCAAAATTTCACCCCGGTAAATAAAATACAAAATACGATCCACTTATTAACTAACTAACAATCAAAGCTAAAAAGAAACATATGCACCTAGTTTTGCTCGTTCCTCATGTGTTATTCATTCTTCAATAAAAAATGGTCGTCTCGTAAACATAATGTACCTACAAATCTCAACCTTTGTGTAGAAGCAAGCTTCTCCCAACCATCAAAACTTGTTAGTTACCTAGCTCTACCATTTTTAATAAAGAATTTACCAAGCCATATTTCTATTCAACTTTGATTATCTTGTGGAAAAGAAATAATTTACAACAACAACAAACCTAACTCACTTTCGTAGGATTTACGGTTGCATTTAGCTTATGCAACAAGCCCTTTTAAACCTCTCGATAGCTCGGGAGGATGAGTAGGTCTCGTGAGGGTTATAGAGAACACACCCACAACATTCATTTAACTAGGAAAACGAATGAGAAAAAAATATATAATGAATAATAATACAAAGTATATAACAATCATACCTGATTTGCCTCTCATAGTGGTCTAAGTGAACATTTTCCTACAGACTTTCCAACGTAAGCTCGGTAAGTGGCATGCCGAATCCACGTTCTTTTTCTTATACTCGGCATGCATATTATACAACTTGGGGGTCATTTCTTAACAAATTGTCCAATGTCTTGCAACGCTACCCTTCAAATCCTTATGCCCGAACCCTCGTCCCCAACTTTGTCGGTTGGGGTAATAAGTATAGGAGCAAGGTAAGGATGAACTTGGGCTTCTTTTGCCTCTGACTCATCTTCTAGTGTTATGTCTTCAGTTCGGTTCAAACATGTCACACCCTGACTTTTGCGGAAGCGTGATTATGTGTGACTTGCTTAATATCATTACATTCAATCATAACAACTATATGATAAAACAAAAGATGATCATCCATTAAATAAGTTTAAAATACCCCAAACATCATTGTTTTGAAAACCTAACACAGACCTTAAATCCAAATACAAACCATGCAAATTGTTTTGAATTCCATAAGGACTCGACAAAAGATTTTAAATAACACCAGGCTTTGGAAGATGTGTCTCGTCCAGGATATGACACACTAACCAAACCCTAAGACACTGGATGACATCCTTTATTCTTAACATAACTTGAAACGTCCAAACGCCCGCAAGATCCACATCTAATTCCCTGAAATACATGTAGTTTAAAAACATCAACAAAAGTTGAGCGAGTTCATGTGTTTGTTTATGTGTGTGAATAAACCTTTGAAGTTATTGAAAATATGTATGTATGTTTGTAAACCCTAGTATGAAAGCAAACAATGATACAGATCAATTAATGGTTTGCAAGGCCATTAACAAGTGTGCAACGGCGTAGGAAGGCTCAAACCTAGCAGATTTTGTACCGGGCCTCCAGCGGTAAGACATAGTCACCTCATGGGCCACCCTGGTCCACATGGGTGTGGGCTCGCTACACCAAAATAGACCCATCACTCATGCCCCTCAGTCCTAACACGGGTATTAATGGTCTTAGGAGTGTGCCTACCCATCCACATGATCTAATATGCAATCCCTAGCTAAATATAACAATTGTAATTGTTTGAAAACATTTAGTAACAAGTACTTTACCCCCAAAGTTATAAAACCGAAAACAGTTAAAATAAAAGGGAGACATGAACTCACGGTTTTGAGTTCTTCAACGGTAACTCAAAGCTTTTTTGGATATACACGACTACCTACAACGTACTAAGGTCTATTAGACGATCGGGCCGTGCCTTGATTTAGTATTAGTTAGTGTCTTTGAGTTACGTTCTTTATATCTTCAATATTATTCCATGTTATATAATTATTTGTTAAAATAATAATATTTTAACTTAAATTATATTTATTAAATTTTGGAATAATTGTTAAAACAATATATATTAACTTGATACTTTTCATGTATTTGTACATATATTTCCTTCCCAAGGATGGGTGTATTCGTATTCTTGTATTTGTATATTTTTGCCATGTATTGGGGTCGTATTCCGGTGTGTATTTATACGTACGAGAATACGTATTTTTATTGTATTCATTAAGTATTCTTATACTTAATTTCGTATTAATCTTTCCGGAATATTATCTTTAATAAAAGTTCACCAATACATATTTTCAAAATATATATTTTAAGAGATATTATTTATAATTTTCCTTTGGCAAACATATTTGTATTTTCTTATAAGTTCCAAAAATAATATATTTCTTAAGTCTAACTTTAGAAAATATATATAAACTTATTTTCTCCAAAAAAATGATATATTTCATATTTATTTGAGAAGATATTTATTTCTTCCAAAGGTAATATACCTTCTAATAATTCCAAGAAAATATATATATTTTTATTCACCCAAACTAATATATTTTCTTCTTGTAAAAAATATGATATAAATTTGTAATATTTGTAAAAATCATATTTTTATTCACTTGGTGTCCAAAATATTATTTACCAAAATATACTTGTGAATCAATTTTCCGGAATATTTTGTGAGTTACATTCTTTTGTTCGGTTTCACCAATATTTTGTGTAAAATTTGTATATTCATATTCTTGGAATTTTTGGTAATATTTTGGATTGTAATTTTTTGGTTTTGGAGTTATATTATTTCAAGTCCTAAAATAATATAACTAATACACATAATATACAAATAATCACACACATGGTGTCATCTAAATATATATTTCCTAAATACATATTTAGTCACTTTTATTTATAAAAACCAACCTCCAATATTTATATTTTTGTAACAAAAATTATGGCAAACCTTATGTGAAAAATCCATGGTTTAAAATATACTTGTAAATATTTGTTTAGAAATATTTTTCTAAGTGTTTAATTTTTAGAAAATTCTTGCCATAGTTTCCCCTAAAAATGGAGGTTTCCATACCTTGAAGGTATATCATTTTCTTTTGTAAGTCAACACAATCAATTCACAATTGACAATAAACATTCTACACTTACCAATTTTGCCAAAAGCAAGCATAAACTACCACTTCATGAACTTTTCTAAAAATGTTTCTTTATGAATTTTTCTTGTTACACATATGTTTCTACACTTGTTTATCCTCTAAAAATAAGGCTTATTTATTTAAAATCCAAGATTAAGTAAAACTTGTATTTTTAACTTGGTTTCTTGGAAAATCACTCTTGAAATCTTAGATTTACAAGATTTACAACTTACTTTAGTCATCATTTTACAAGAACACAACATATTCTTTCAAGTTCATGTCTCTGATGAGGATGATCTACAATCCTACAGCATTTTCATCCTCTCATCTTGCTAGATTATGTTTTTAATCATGATCTAGCAAGATCATATGATGATCTACATCATCTTCATAAGCAAACAATGATCAACAAGTAGATTAACACATAAACAACATAGTTTCTTCATGATTTAAGCTTATGTTTAAGAAATTGGTAATCAGTGATTTTTTTATTCAATTGGCATATGCCCTGTTTTTTCATGTAAAGGAATCGAAGAAGACCCCCATGCCCTGTTTTTTCATACAAAGGAATCGAAGAAGACCCCCATATATATATCGAAAATAAATGGCTTAAAACAAGCAGCCAATAAAAGGCCATAAAACTATCCTAAAATAAAAGATACCAATACTCCCCCTCAAGTTGGAGCATGTAGATTTCGCATGCCCAACTTGCTCAGAAGAGAGCTAAGGTGTTGAGCTCCAAGAGCCTTGGTTAAAAAATCTGCAATTTGATTTTTGGAGTCAATGTAAACTGGTTCAACTTCTCTGCTTTCAACTCGTTCACGGACAAAATAACAATCCATCTCTACGTGCTTTGTTCTCTCATGGAAGACTGGATTGTTCGCAATATGCCTAGCCGCCTGGTTATCACAAAACAAAATGGTTGGTTCTCCTTGTTTTACATCCAATTCACTTAACAACCACCTTACCCAAAGCACTTCGCTGACAGTAGCAGCCATGGCTCTGTATTCTGCCTCTGCAGACGATCTTGAAACCACCGATTGCTTCTTTGACTTCCATGATATGGGCGCTCCTCCAAGAGATAATAAGTAACCAGTTCGTGACTTTCTTGACATAGGGCATCCTAACCAATCCGCATCACAATATGACAATAAACTCATGCCACCTTCTTTTGGTAGCAATATACCTTGCCCTAGAGTGGATTTCAAATACCGCAAGACTCTAGTTGCTGCATCCATGTGGTTCTGGCGAGGGTTTGTCACGAATTGGCTGAGAACATTCACTGTGTAGGTGATGTCTGGTCTAGTGGCCTGTAGGTAAAGGAGACGACCAACTAACCTCCTATATTGACTGCTATCCACCTTATCTTCTTCTTCTCCCTTTCCAAGTTTAAGATTTTGTTCCATGGGAAAAGAACTAGGTTTACACCCTTCCAGGCCGCTATCCTTCAGGATGTCTAACGTATATTTTCTTTGACACAAGACCAAACCTTCCTTAATGCGAGAGACTTCGATTCCAAGGAAATACTTCAACGGACCCATGTCTTTGATACTGAACATCTCGTCGAGCAGATCTTTAGTGTGTTGAATTTTCACCGAGTCATTTCCAACCATGACAACATCGTCAACATATATAAGCGCAGCTACATAGGACCTTTCTGACTTATAAATGAATAGAGAATAATCAGCCTTTGACTGTCTAAACCCGAGGTCAACGAGGGCTTTTGTGAACTTTTGATACCAATTACGTGACGCCTATTTCAGACCATAGATCGATTTTCTTAATCTGCAAACACGAGTCTCCCCATGTTTTGCAAAACCCTCTGGAATCTTCATGTAAACTTCTTCTTCTAGATCCCCATGCAAGAAAGCGTTATTCACGTCAAGTTGGTGAATCATCGAATTTCTTTTCACAGCTACAGCCAACAAGGTACGGATAGTAACCAACTTTGCAACTGGTGCAAATGTATCATGATAATCAACCCCTTCGAGTTGAGTGAAACCCTTCGCCACCAATCTCGCCTTGTATCTATCCACTTCTCCGTTTGATTTGTACTTGATTTTGTAAATCCACTTTGAGTCAATCGCCCTTTTGTTTTTAGGCAACGCCTCAAGTGTCCAAGTACGATTTTGTTCAAGCGCCTTGATTTCTTTCTTCATGGCTTCTCGCCATTCATGGTCCTGTGATGCTTGACGAAAAGTCTTGGGCTCATCGTGTGAATCGATAGCCGACAGGAAAGCCTTATGAGTGGAAGAAAATTTATTATAAGAAATGTAATGATCTAGAGGATGTACCGTGGAGGAACTTTGATTAGTCGTGGGCCGTGTGTGGTCTATCGATGGGGGAAGCTTGACATTGTAATCATTGAAGCGTGCTGGTTGGGTTCGAACTCTGGATGGTCGAACGTGGGCATCTTCTTTGTTTTGAACCAAAGTGTTTTGTTCAGAAGGACCAGCGGTGTTTTGCATTTCATGTTCCGCAGTTTGCACATCATTAAGATCTGGACCATTAATGTTAGAGGTGTTCAATGATGCCTCAACCAAATCTTCATAGCTAATGGTCTCGGCATCATTCTCGTGACCGTGGACATTGTCACCACTCTGATTCTCTTCGTCCCAATTAACGTGAGGGGTGACTAAGGGTTCGCCTTCATTTGTTTCATTGTAATACCAAGGCGGAAAATCAAAAAGCTTCTTATTTTCTTCTTTGTCAATACGATCCATGCACTTGAAAGGAAAGACCTTTTCAACAAATTTCACATCTCTTGACACCACTATTTTGTTATCGGTAATGTCATATATTTTGTATCCTTTTGTTCCTGGTGGATAACCTAAAAATACCCCAGGTTTCCCTTTCCATTAAAATTTGTCTCCCTCCGTGTCGGTATTTCGAAAGTAAGTGAGGCAACCAAAAATTTTCATATGTTCATAATCAGGTTTTTCTTCATGTAAAATTTCAAATGGGGTTTGGTTGTTAATGGTTTTCGATGGGAGACGATTGATTATGTAGGCCGCTGTCATGACACACTCGCCCTAAAACTTCTTTGGCAGATTCGCCTCAAATCTAAGTGCTCGTGCAGTTTCGAGTAAATGTCTGTGCTTACGTTCTACAACACCATTCTGTTGTGGTATGTGTGGGCAAGTGGTCTCGAGAATTATGCCCTCTTCAGCATAAAAGTTACGCATTCGGTTTGAAACAAACTCTCCCCCGTTGTCACAACGGATTCTTTTAATCAATTTTCCAAATTGCGTTTTGACAATTTTGTGGAAAAACATCAGATGGTCACTCGCATCAAATTTGTGTTTTAGAAGGAAAATCCAAACAGACCGACTATAGTCATCCACGATCGTTAAAAAATAGTTTGCTCTTGAAAGCGATGGGGTTCTATACCTTCCCCAAATATCACAATGCAACAATTCGAAGCATTCTTTGCTTTTGATACAACTTATGGGAAAAGGAAACCGGGTGTGCTTGGCTTTAGCACACGAATCACAATCAACAGTATTAAAGGAAGCATTCTCCACAAAGTCAAAACAAGAAAGTTTACCGCTTGAAGCATGACCGAGTCTTTTATGCCATACTTCCACCGAAGCCGACATAGCCTTCCTTTCATGTCCCACCATCTTCATCCGGTATAAACCATGTTGACATTTTGTTAGGATCTAAGGCTCTCATGATTGTGTTTGTTTGTATGATTTGAACATTAAGTGAATATGAAACAATGTAAAGTGCAGCGGAAATGAATACAAACTTTATAAACACAATCAAGGAAGAAAATAGTTTAGATAAACAACTGCTTTTCATCAGTCAAAAGATTACAAAGTAATTCAAAAGATTACAAGCATGCTTACTAACTAAGCTCCCCCTCAGCTTGATACCCCATGGTTGGATTACACAAGATGAAAGGATTGAATTGAGGAGAAGAACTCACTCAAAACGAATCAAATGTAACAGTACAGAGTACTGTTCCATTTATAGACAAAGCAAACCACTGAGGCATCTCAGCTGACGTCACCATGAAAGCGACGTCTAACAGTCTAACAACATGTATCTACTGTTCTTATACAAACACTGCTAAACCTAACAACTGACTATATATGAAGCAGGTGATATACTAAACTACTGCTCTCTCTAATCATCAGTGCTTTCCTCAAGGTTGATCAGTCCTTGATTGGGCAGTGCTTTGTCATCAGCACTTTGTACCAGCAGTGCTTAGTTTCCAGCAGTCTTGTAGGCTTCATCAGTAGTTATGCGGAACAGCAGCAGTTGTATTCGGACAGTGGATATAAGGCCATCAGATGTTATAATCACTGTCAAGGGAGAAGACTTTAGTGTAAACTGCTACTTATTTTGAATCCACTGTTATGATCCGGTTTTGGCTTTCATTATCTGTTCCTCTGGTAGGGTTCAATCCCAGCAATCTCCCCCTGGAACAGATAATGCCAAAACCCTTCATTATTCTGGATCTTTATTCCTCATCAGAAGTTCCTTAGCTTGTCTTTTGAATTCTTCTTCAAATTCCTTGGAACTTAAATCATCCTCATCCCTGCACAGTGTAAGCTCAAGGAGATCTTGTAGATCTTCAACACCCAGGCCTAGTGCTTGATTCCTTGATATATGCTTCACTTCTCCATTGGTTCTGATTAGAGTCAATACATGGGTCTTTTGATCAGAGAGCCACATTAGTATTTTTAAACCAAATGAGTTTCTTGGGAGAGATTTATTTGCTGATGAGTTGGGAGATGTTGGCCTTGTGAAAACTTGCAGACTTTCAGACATTCTTTTAAAAGCTTCTTCTATGACTTCATTTGCTGCAGCTATATCTTCTGCAGCTTCTTTGTCAATCAGCTCTTGTCTCTGTTGTTGATCAAGCTCACTGTCTGTGATATCTGCTGATGATGATTCGCTCAAGACCTTTTTGGCAAGATCTTGTAGCTTTGCTAATTTTTCTTTATCTAAAGCCATTTTCTTGATGGCTTCTTCAACGTGATCAGTTTCTTTTTCTTCTCCAACAGTCAGTTGTTCCCTCTTTTCTTTTCTCAACATTGTGACAGAGGTTTCTGCTGCATTGATCTGTGTTTCAAGAGTCTTGATCTGCTCTTTTAGCTTTTTGTAGTCAGACTTTTTAGGAGATTCCCTCCTTTTCTTAAGCCTTTCATAAGCTTCATCTGTTTGCTGCTTAGTCCATTTTGCTATGGCATTTGCAGAATCCACCCTTGCATCCACTAGCTCCTGCTTCTTTCTATTATATTCAGAAGTAAGATCAGCTATGAGCTTCCTGTATTTGTTCCAATTTGGAGCTGTCTTCTTCTTTCTTGGATCATTTTTAACCTTTTCAATTCTTTTAGCCTCATGCTTTAATGCAACTATTGGCCATTCTTTGAATTCTGTTTCTTCAGCAGGATAGAACTTTTCTTTCATTATGTATGCAAGGTATTCTTTTCTCAATTCGTTTAGTTGATCTGCTTCAGGAGATAGGCTTGACATTTCTTTGTTCAGATCACTTGCATATTCTTCTATTTGCTTGACTTTGTTGAGCAGGAATTCCCTTCTTTCCAAAATGGCTTCATCACCTTGATCCTTGCATTCAACTTTGGCTCTTATCCTTGCTTGTCTTGCTTTTATTTCGAGATATTCATCCATGTTTTCTGTAATTATGAAACCTATGAGAGAAGGAAATTTCCTTTTTGAAGGATCATCTTCAGTGTAAAATTGTTTCATCTCATTTTTCACAGCTTCTAATTCCAGTGGATATTTAGCAGCAACTGGATCATACTTTTCATCAGTAGCCTGTTTTGTTTCTCTTTTTCTTTTGTGAAGCTTTGGAGGTTGTGGTGTAGGAATGATGAGAGTAGTGGTGGATGGTTGACTAACAGCTGTTGAAACAACTGGTGTCTCAACATCTGTTGTCATTACAACTACTGATGTATCAGTAGTTGTCTTCTGCTTTAGAGCAGGGGTTGAAGATGGTGAGGTAGTTTTTGATGGTGGTGATGATGATGGTGAGTCATAGGGTATGAAGACCCTTCTCCTTTTTATTGTAGGAGAGGATGATGATGTTTTGGGTGGATCAGTGGTGATGATATAAGTGGCAGTGGTTTGTGATTGTGATTGACTGACAGTGGTTGAAACAACTGGTGTCTCAATCACTGTTGTCATTACAACAGATGTTGTAAGATCTACTGTCTTCTGCTTTATGGCAGGAGGTAATGATGATGATGTGAGGGCAGTGGTTTTGGTGGTGTGTGATGGAGTTGTGTGTGTTGATGAGATGACAGCTGTTTGGCTACTGACAGCAGTTTTTGTAACTACTGCTGTATCAGCTGTTTGAATGGAAGTTTGAGGTTTTGAACCTTTTGAGGATTTAGATGTCTGTTTTTCTTTTTCTGGTTCAATATACAGACCATCTTCAATTCCCTTCTTCTTCATCTTCTTGACATTCTCCCCCTTTTTGGCATTATCTGCAAGGGGGTTATCCATAAAAAGGATAGCGGAGGGAACTTTTTCACCATGGGCAGTCTTTTGTATGCTGGCCTTTATAGCCTTGATGTCTGCTTGAGTGTCTTTGAATCTTGACTCAACCATGTTTGTTAGCATTTTCACATGTATTTCATGCTGCTGATCAGCCATCTGTTTTTGTTTTTCAAGTAGTGGCTGAAAAATATTCCAGAGCTCATTTGCAGCAAATGCTTGTGGTGGAGCATGTGCTTGAGGTGGAACAGCAGTGGATTGTGCTTTTTGAGCTTTCAGAATCTCTTGCACCATATCCTTTATTTCAGCAACCGAGGTTTCAAGTTTTTCAACTCTGCCCGTCAATTCCTGATATTTTGAATCATCACCTACATTAGTAGGATCATCTGAATCCCCACCAGCAGTGGTTGTATCAATGTGTGACTTAGGAACAGAATCCCAAAAATCACCCATTGATGCCCCTTGTTCTCGGTACTGGGGACTTTTTTCTTCAGCACTTGATAACCTTGTTATTTTACCAGTGGTCAAAACTAACTCACTAGTGGTTGTCGATGGTGCTATTGAAGAAATTGCCTTCAAGGGAGTCTGACTGATGTAACAACTGTCCAAATGTAGACCTGTTGATCCAACATTTGTAGTTGTTGCTCCACTTGAACTACTGACAAGAGTTACTTGTAACTCCTGCAGTGTAACCTCCTCAACTGTTGCTGGGATAGCAGAGGTATAAGCATCAGACCCAGTCACTTGTGGGCAGGGGCGGAGCTACCTTATGCCGGGGGGGCAACGCCCGCTACGGCTTGGCGTGGAAAAATTTGGAAAAATTAGTGTAAATTTTGGAAAAATTTGAGGTTTTTTCGATTTCGTTACGGCTTATTTATAAAACGTTACGGCTTGACGGATTTTCTAGATCCGCCACTGCTTGTGGGGGTATACTCTCAGTGATAGGTGATAGAGAGGAACTGGTTTGTGTCTGTGCAATATCAACTGCATGCAACAGGGGTATTATTGATTGTGGTAGTATTATTGGTGAGGGTATGGGAGTTGAAAGAGACATGTCCTTGGGATCAGGACTGAGGAAGATGGATCCGATTGAATCCAGAGCTTCATATTGTGGGGTCTCTGTGCTTACAACCTGATCCTTTGGTGAGGATGCAGGAGGAGTTTTAGGCAGAGGTGGAGATCTTTCTACCAACTGCTGTGAGGAAGTAGCAGCAGCGGTTTGTGGTGACATTTGTGTTGTCACAGGCAGTTGCTCTGGGATCTCATCTTCCAGAGTTGCCTTTTTCTTGGGTTTGGTGGGCTTTTTGTAAGATTTTCTTTTGGTCCTTTGAGGTGTGGGTTTCAAGGCGGTGGTTGTGTTGCTATGATCACCTGGAGCAGTGGGCTCAGCAGCAGATGTCTGAGGAGCAGTGGTAACTGCTAAATTCTGCTCAGACACCTCTGCTTTTGTTTTAATTGGTGCCAACATTCTAGTGAATGTTTCTGGTGTTAAACTTTTTATTTGAAAATAAACACCTTGTTTTGGCACATTTTCATTTTCTTTTTCAAATTTTTGTTTAAAATAGTAGCTTAGAAACCTTGGAAAGAGTAAAAATGCTTTGCTATCAACATTCTTTACCAAGTCATTGAAGATTTCCTGGGAATAGTTGTAATCTTTATTATTTAAAATGGCGTAGCCAGGCATTGAATCTTCAATGGTATTTCGTTAAAAGCTGTTGTTTTATTTGAAACACACGACAAAAGTGTGTGGAATAAAAATCTGGGTGCAGACGGGAAATAACCTTTTTGTAAGGTATCTACCTTTGATTGTTCTGCATATCCCCTTTTCAGAAAATCAGCTTTTAACTCGTTTTTGTCAAAGGAAGTTTTACCTTTCTGATCGTCGAGTTTGAAGACTTCTGATATTGATTGCGGAATGATTTTAATCACTTTACCCTGTATCGAGGAGTTAATGGCTATGACTTTATCGTCTTGTTTTTCAAGCGTCGCCTTTTTCCAGAACTCTCTCTGGGTTTGCAAGTAAATGGGAGCATCTGCTATCAACAAAGTTTTGTACTTTGATTCAGACAGTGTGTCAATGATGGAATCGAAGGTGTGGTTGTTTGAGGATTTTGTGAGGAGACCCAAGTAATTGTGCGGTGATTTGTATGGGATTTCAATGGTTTCTTCGGCCGTTTGAGCGACCTCTTTTGAAGATGATGGTGATTTTGGTTTAGATTTTGATTTTGATTTTGACTTCGTCATTTTCATGAAGAAGAATCGGAGAGTGATTTGGGAAGAAAGGTTGGAAACTGTTTTGGGAAGAGAACTTTGGAATTCAATTCCACAGTGTAAAAACCCTGTTTGGGGGTTTAGGGCAGGGTTTTATTTAGGGAAAATGATCGCTGATGTGGCAGCGGTTATTATGATCTGAAGGCTAAAAACTGACCACGTGTCAACCTATGATGATATGGACGAAGAATGAAGAACAGTTGTTTTGAGAGCCACTGATGTACCAAGCATCAGTAGTTACAACGGTAATTATGTGATAACAGTGGATGATTTTTACTATCAGTGGATAGCATATTAGTGGTTAAGACACAGATTTTGAATATCAGTACGTACAATGAAGATGGAGGATCAGTGGTTGGCTTTCAGCAGTGGTCAGTAGTTAGAGAGTAGATGTTTGAACAAATCAGTGGTTAGGGGTGGTGGTAGAGATTCGAACAATTAGTATATCAGCAACCGTTTTGAAAATTTTCATTCAAGGTTTTGCCACATGTCAATTTCACATTTTGAAATTCTTACGAATTTCTGACAGTGGTTTAATACCCCAGATGATGTACACTTTTTACTAAGGCAACTCATTTTGTTATAATATTTGAGTTAAAACATGAGTACCCAAGTATTTTAAGATCTGTTGACAATCAATCTTATGCATAGTGTAAGAGCAAACTTAAGTTTAACATGACCTTGACACATATACCATTTTCTTTTGATCTGCTTGAGGATAATTTAACCAACAAAAATAAAGGTTATCTATCCTGACAGGAAATTGAAGCTTTTACTATCAAAAACCAGTAAAAATTCAAAATATATCATTAAAAAAATAGAGAATGATATATCCTGCTTTATCCGAGAGAATCCTTTTTAGAAAAAAAATAATTAAAGGATTTTCTAAAACAGCACCAAAAGAAACTGGTTAAAACAATAATAAAACACATAATCATTTCATCCTCAAGTTTATGTGAATGGTCAGTGGTTGAAGACAGTGGTATGAATTTTAACTGCATTTTGTCCACTGTTTGGTACCATTTTCTAGTTGATTGATTTACAACAGAATTGAGGATACATGTACACATGAGTTTTTGAGAACAATGTGATGAGTTTTGAAGATATGTCTATTCCTCTTTGAAGTTACATTCACCGGAATTTCCATTTTTATATAAACCTTTTTGTGAACAGATGAATACACACAGTTGCTTAATGACCATTATTACCCCAACTTTTGACTCAAAAGTGTTTTATGTTTATACTCTTTCCTTTTGACTTCAAAAGATTTGAGATACACATACTTTCGAGTTTTTGTAAATTTTCTTCTTCCCTTTTTACCCTTCCCATTCATAAGCAATGAAATACTCACTGGGAGGTCTTTATTTAAGGAATACTTAATCCAGAACCATTTTGCAGTAATGCTTTAAGAGGTTTAGCCATATTTGTACAAATTTTGACCAATCTCACATTACATATGATACAGACTATCTTGACCCCTGTTTTCTTAATGTATTTAAACAAAGTTGATTTGTTCCTTATAAGGATCTCAACCTGTTTTTAACACATAAGATCTTAATGACTAAAGTTTTAATGTCCCTCTTTTTATGTTAGCAAAAACACTAATGTTTTACGAACATAGGCTTTTCTTAATCTGAGGTTCATACTTCAGCATTTAATGAAAACATCACAAATATCAAAACAACAGTTGAAATCAATTTTAAAATAATTCTCATAGTTTAACATATATGTCTGCAGATCTGAAAACTTTAAGTGACTTGCGCATAATATCACTTGTTGTGTGAGATTTGTGTGTCATATGACATCTTGGTTGATTTACAGAGTTTTTGAATAACCATTTTGATCATGATTTACTCGTTACTCTGTTTTTCAACTGAATACAACCAACCTTAGTATCAATGAATTTTGAGCTGAACTGTTATGTCAAATTGATTGTTAGATCGAATTTGACTGTCCAGGCTCTGATACCAATTGTTAGGATCTAAGGCTCTCGTGATTGTGTTTGTTTGTATGATTTGAACATTAAGTGAATATGAAACAATGTAAAGTGCAGCGGAAATGAATACAAACTTTATAAACACAATCAAGGAAGAAAATAGTTTAGATAAACAACTGCTTTTCATCAGTCAAAAGATTACAAAGTAATTCAAAAGATTACAAGCATGCTTACTAACTAAGCTCCCCCTCAGCTTGATACCCCATGGTTGGATTGCACAAGATGAAAGGATTGAATTGAGGAGAAGAACTCACTCAAAACGAATCAAATGTAACAGTACAGAGTACTATTCCATTTATAGACAAAGAAAACCACTGAGGCATCTCAGCTGACGTCACCATGAAAGCAACGTCTAACAGTCTAACAACCTGTATCTACTGTTCTTATACAAACACTGCTAAACCTAACAACTGACTATATATGAAGCAGATGATATACTAAACTACTGCTCTCTCTAATCATCAGTGCTTTCCTCAAGGTTGATCAGTCCTTGATTGGGCAGTGCTTTGTCATCAGCAGTTTGTACCAGCAGTGCTTAGTTTCCAGCAGTCTTGTAGGCTTCATCAGTAGTTATGCGTAACAGCAGAAGTTGTATTCGGATAGTGGATATAAGGAAATCAGATGTTATAATCACTGTCAAGGGAGAAGACTTTAGTGTAAACTGCTGCTTATTGTGAATCCACTGTTATGATCCGGTTTTGGCTTTCATTATATGTTCCTCTGGTAGGGTTCAATCCCAACACATTTACCCGTTTCGATCAGTTCTCTCGAATTCAAGTCTTGCATTATGAAGAAATCTGGAAAGAAAGTTATTGCACAATGAAGGTCTTGAGTCAGTCGACTAACCGACAATAGGTTGCAAGTAAAATCTGGGACGTATAGGACATCTCGGATTTTAGTCCCATTAGGTAAGGTGGATGGCCCTTTCCCTTTAACAGGTATAGAGTCTCCGTTTGGAATCTTTACTGGTAGTTCATGTGTTGTCTTTAAGTTGCCATGAAACAGATTGAGAAAGTGGGTTATATGCTCGGTGCATCCTGAATCAACAATCCAGTTGCCATCATCGTCCAATCTAGCCCCCATGTTTGCCATCAACTGGAATATCTTGTCATGAGTGAACAAGCTGATGAATTGCTTGTATTGTTCACTACTCAATCCCTTTCTTAAATCATGTGCAATTTCCATTTTTTTATGTAGCCAAATCACGAGACCACGTGATGCGGGTTTCTTCAAATCTGCAGATGGCTTGTTCAAGAAGTGAAATTAGGAATTAGGGTTTCTTCAGTTGCCTCGTTCATTGCTTTCTTTCTCTGCCAAAACGAAGGAGAAAGCAAATCCGATGGCCGACAAGATAAATCCAATGTGTGGATGGTATGATATCGGTGATTCTGCACTGACCGATGCCGATGTTCTGATATTGACTGTATCTTCTTCTGTTCCGAAGAACACAAAATCAACAGCAACGTACTTCTGCTTTGAGCGTAAGATGTCTTCTATTCTTGTTATGTGGGTTTTGAGTAGGATAGGGTTTAGGATCTATGCTCTGATACCATAAGAAATTGGTAATCAGTGATTTTTTATTCAATTGGCATGCCCTGTTTCTTCATGTAAAGGACTCGAAGAAGACCCCCATGCCCTGTTTCTTCATACAAAGGAATCGTAGAAGACCCCCACATATATCGAAAATAAATGGCTTAAAACAAGCAGCCAATAAAAGGCCATAAAACTATCCTAAAATAAAAGATACCAATAATGTTAAAGTTTCATTCTCTTGATTCTTAGTGTTCTTCAAGGTTAACATTATGTATCATCTTTTAACAACTTATATGAGATGTAAAATGGAAGGATTAGTGTTCTTACCACTAGCTCAAGGCTAGGGACGATCAAGAGAAGAAAAGAGATGGATAAAAGCAAATAGAGGAGGTCCTTGAACTTCCGAAAGCTCCTAGCTTTCTTATGCAACCTCTAACACCTTTGCATAAGCTTGGAATGTATGAGAGATGGTTGAACGATGGTGATGATGGTGGTTGTGGTTTTGGCCGAGAACAAGCAAGGAGGGAAGGAGAGAGGAGTGTGTGTTTAGTGTGTGAAGTTATGAGGCTTAGAACACTTAGGTTATACTTATAACCATTTATAAGTTTTATCTCATGGTTCATGTGTCCAAAATGAAGAAACATAATCTAATATTTAATCAAAATAAAATCAAGATGGTGGGGGCCATGTTGGGCCGTCCATAGGTGGGGGGGGGGGTAGTAGGCTAGGTTTTAAACATTAGTTAGTTATTTAGGTTAGAATTCAAGTATTAGTTAGATATTTAGTTAGTTGATATTTATATAGTGTGTTATGATGTTCGGGGACCATAACTAGCCTGGTAATGTTAAAACAGTGCTTCTAGTGAAAATTTGGTGTTTCGGGTAGTGTCCGGTTGTTCGGTTGGTTACCGGTTCGTTAAGGTGCTAAACTATGCAGTTTAGTGTGCTTTATGTACCCTTTTATGACAGTTTTGATTCCCGACACTTAGGAAAGCATTCAGGACCCTTTAATCATATTTCTGCATGATGTTAGTGTATTTAAATGTTGATTATTGCTGAATTTTGCTGAATTCAGCATTTTAGGTGAGTTTTAGGCACTTTCCGGCACTTAAACTATCTCTAGGAAGGCAATTTTATGATCCTTACTTTCCTACACACTATACTAGTGTAATACTTGGTTCCTGGCCCATTCTAGGTCTCAATACAACGTATGTCTATTTACTGAACTCCGCCAGCGTTTTTCTGATTTGTCTGATAACGGTACTAACTTCATTTAATGCATCATTTGAGTCAATAAAGCTCTCATTCAATAATGATATGACATTAAGCAATATGTGATGCACATGTATGTATAAAGCAATAATCAGAAAGCAATTAAAATTATTAATTGTAATTCAGCTCAGTCATTAAGCACTAATCATGGTTTAATAGTTGTAAGGATACCTGGAATTTTGACAGTTGTCACATTCTCCCCTGTTAAGAAAACTTTGTCCCGAAATTTTAAGCCTTACTAGTAGTAGCAGGGGAGTTAGGGAATAAATGCGGGTATTTGGCTTTCATGCGGTCCTCACGGTCCGAGAGTCAAGGCTACATATTGGTGGCCTAACATGAAAGCCCACATAGCAACTTATGTCAGTAAATGGTTGACTTGTGCGAGAGTCAAGGCTGAGTATCAGAAACCACCGGGCTTACTCCAACAACCAGAGATCCCGAAATGGAAATGGGAGCAAATTTCCATGGATTTCGTTACTGGTCTGCCTAGGTCTCAACGCGGAAATGAGACTATTTGGGTGATAGTGGATCGATTGACTAAGTCTGCACACTTTTTGGCTATTAAAGAAACAGACAAGTTCTCTACCTTAGCAGAGGTATACTTAAAGGAAGTGGTTTCGAGGCACGGAGTGCCAACCTCTATTATTTCCGATCGGGACGTGCGTTTTACTTCTGAGTTGTGGCAAGCTATGCACAAATCCTTTGGCTTACGTTTAGACATGAGCACCGCTTATCATCCACAAACGGATGGGCAATCTGAACGCACCATCCAAACCCTTGAAGACATGCTTAGGGCATGTGTGATCGATTTTGGCAAGGGTTGGGAAAAGCATCTACCGTTAGTGGAATTCTCCTACAATAACAGCTACCACACCAGCATTCAGGCAGCACCCTCTGAGGCATTATACGGTCGTAAATGCCGATCGCCTCTTTGCTGGGTGGAAGTTGGTGACAGCCAAATCACAGGTCCAGAACTTGTGGTAGACACTACGGAAAGGATTGCCCAGATCAGACAACGCATGGCGGCAGCTCGTGACCGTCAGAAGAGTTACGCTGATAAGGATAGGAAACCGCTAGAGTTCCAGGTTGGTGACCGGGCTCTACTTAAAGTCTCACCCTAGAAGGGTGTGGTTCGTTTTGGAAAACGGGGCAAGATTAATCCGCGATATGTCAGACCCTTCAAAATTACCGAAAAGATCGGTAAGGTTGCTTACAGATTGAATCTGCCTGAAGAACTGAGTGCGGTGCACAACGTCTTTCATGTGTCTAATATGAAGAAGTGTCTGTTAGATGAAACACTCATCATTCCTTTCAAGGAACTCACTATTGACGAACAGAAATATTTGAAATGCCATGCTTTGATCTGTTTTGAAATAGGATTAGACAACAAAACATGTTTGTGCATTTCATTGGATAGTACATAGGATCATGAAATTGGAATTCTATTGGAGAAGTACACTGTACCGTTGTTCTAGAATCAGCAGGTGATGGGAGTCGAGACCCCTGGTTTCGACTCGAGACCATCGAACTACAACTCGAGACCGCATAAAGACAACTTGAGACAGACTTCAGGGACTCGAGACCATCGAGGTCTCGACTCGAGATCTTCTGATTGCAACTCGAGACTGGACTCGAGATCCCTGAGGTTGCGACTCATACCTGCACTACTCGAGACTAGAAGTCCACGACTCGAGACCTCTCGGTTGCGACTCCAGACCGCGTGCTCTCGAGTCGAGACCACCTTGTCTCGACTGGGCTGCTTGTCTTTGTTATTGGGCTGGAGTGTATGAATTATTCGTGATTGTTACTGTTTAAGTGGGCTGTGTGTTAATTGTTGCTGCTTAAGAACTTGGACAGGCCCGATAACTTAGAAGATATATATATAAATTTCATGCACACTGTGTGTTAGATACGCGTAAGATGAACATGATTACTTGTATCCGAGCCTAACCCATACTGGTAACCATATTAGGACGTGGTGACCAGCATACTTAACCAAGTAAACTAAACTGCCGAGCAACCCAAGGTGAGTTCACACACTAAAAGCATGCGTCCCAGGGAGGGACACGAACAAACTAAATAATAACTTTTAAATTACTATTTCTGGGGGGAAATGCGTTTGGATACTATTTATAAATCACAACTAGCAAAACTAAACGAATCTCTATCATTTAAAGTCCCTGCTTACAGTACCGATTAATCCCCGGGGGCGAACGGGTTATTAGTTGATAGCGCTATTAGGTTTGACAACCTCACACCGTGACCGGGGGAGATCGGGCGTGAACTAGTAGACCTTGTATCTTGGTCAATGACGATAGACATTGACCTGGGGCACAAAAATCTTCTCGTCAACAGTTTCGGTAACGTCAGTTTAGTAGCTTTCATATGGCGTAGCTCCCCATGACGTGATTGTAAATGCTTTATCTAAACAACCTACGTTTTTCAAAAAGTTAAAACTGGACATCTCGTGAACTCGCCAACATTATGTTGATACCCTACTGCATGCTTTGCAGGTACCCAGTGACTCAGGAGCTTGCAGCTTGGGAATGTGTAGTGGTAGTCTAACCCATTTGTTGGGTTCTAAATAATCTTGAACTATGAACTTTGTTTTGAAATCGTTTGGTTTATGCTTCCGCGGCTTACTTAAACTGTTATTTGAACTTAAACATTTGAAACTTTAAACTATGATGTTTACTAACTATTGTGGCAGGTGAACATTTTTACTATTAACCAATGCTCAGTATAATTGGTGGCTGGATCCTGGTCAGTCACGCCTCCAAGCGGTGGTATTCCGCATGTGGGTTTTGGGGGTGTGACAGATTGGTATCAGAGCCATTGGTTATAGTGAACTTGGTTTTTAAAAAAAAGAAAGCCTTTTTGAGAAAAACCAGACTATAACCCGTGACTCGTGACGACACTACACTCCAAGGGTAAGACTCAACGTATTAGACCTCATAGCTCGGACTTGTGTTTACTTGCTTGTTTACTTTATGTTGTTGCTCTACTATACATACTAGTGTGCCTAATTAGATAGATACGTATTCCTCTTCTACCTAATTCTCGCTACATTATGACATCACACTCATACTGTGTTTTCTGGCTATGAAGACAATGAGTGGACGCGGAAGGGAAATGTTAACATGACCCAGGCTCAGTTCACTAACTTGCTCAACACGGTGGCTGCAACTTTCGCAGCTCACCCTGGAGGTAAACTCGTTTCTTTAGGATGTTTAGATCCTATCCCCGCATCGTCTTTTCACCTCTAAGCCTATTCGCTTTGCTTCTCACAACAGGTCAGCAAGCGCCTGCGCAACCACGTGTTTGTACTTTCAAAACCTTCATGGATTGCAAGCCTCTCCCTTTCAATGGCACTGAGGGTGCCATCGGCCTTCTGCACTGGATTGAAAAGGCCGAAGCTGTCTTTGCTGTCTGCGAGAGTCCCCCTGCTAACTGGGTAAAGTTTGCGACTGGTACGCTTGAAGGAAACGTGCTTTCATGGTGGAAGGCACAGATTCAGATGCTTGGTTTGGAAACTGCTAATGCCACTGCGTGGGAAGATTTCAAGGACATGATCAAGGAAGAATACTGTCACAGGGATGACATTCATAAGCTTGAAAACGAGTACTTTGAGCTCAAGATGGTTGGATCAGAGATTGAGACCTACACCAAGCAGTCCAACGACTATGCTGCACTTTGCCCAAACATGTCTCGACCTATGTATCGAAGGATCAAATTGTACATCAAAGGTTTGGCCCCAGAAATCAGGAGCCATGTGACCTCAGCCAACCTCAATACCATTCAGCCAGTGGTCCGTCTTACTCACAAACTCACTGATCAGGCTGTGGAGGAGGGCAAGTTGCCCAAAAGGATAAATGCTACTGGTGAAAACAAGCGTAAATGGGAAGGAAATCCGAGCAAGGAAGCTAACCCTACTCAGGCCCCAGCCCAGCAAAGGAAACTGAAAACAACAAGGGCCCTCAGCAGCAGGGCGGCTACCAGGGCCATCTCCCCAAATGTAACAAGTGTAATCGACATCACAATGGGCCCTGTGCGAGGAACAAGTGTCAGCGATGCAACAAGATGGGGCATGAGGCCAAGGATTGTAGGAGCCCTCATCCCGCAAGACAGAACCAACCGCAGCAGCAGCATCATGGGAACATCAAGGGTTGTTTCCAGTGCGGAGCCGAGGGGCACATTAAGAAGAATTGTCCCCAGTTAAACCAGAACAACAACAACACCAACAATGCTGGGAATGGTGCAAGAGGAAGGGCTTTTGTGATTGGAGCTGGAGAAGCAAGGAATTGCCCCAACGTCGTAGCGGGTAAGTTTCTACTCGATGATCGTTATGTTTCCATCTTGTTTGATTCTGGAGCAGACGCTAGTGATGTATCCCTGCGTATTAGTAAAAAGCTTAAGCGTACGTCTACGTTATTAAGTTCTAAGCATATAGTTGAGCTAGCTAATGGTAGGAACCTCGAGACCTCACACGTTATTCGTAACTGCAAACTAGAACTGTCTGGTCAGACCTTCCGTATCGATCTCTTCCCCATCGTTCTCGGAAGCTTCGACGTCGTCATTGGTATGGATTGGTTATCCAAGCATCGAGCTGAGATCCTCTGCCAAGAGAAAGTTGTTCGTATTCCCCGTCCTTCTGGTAAACCCCTTATCGTTCAAGGAGACAAAGGCGGAGAAGTCACAGGCATCATCTCATTCTTAAAAGCCCAGAAGTGTTTACGAAAGGGGCACACCGCTATCTTAGCCCTTGTCACCGATACCCAGGAAAAGGAAAAGAGGATCGAAGATTTTCCAGTGGTACGTGACTACCTCGAGGTATTTCCTGAAGAACTACCTGGACTCCCTCCTCATCGTCAGGTCAAATTCCAAATCGAACTAGCTCCCGGAGTAGCACCTATAGCTCGTGCACCTTATCGACTAGCTCCCGCAGAACTAAAGGAACTTTCTACTCAACTACAGGCACTATTGGACAAAGGTTTTATCCGTCCTAGCTCGTCACCCTGGGGAGCCCCAATGCTCTTTATCAAAAAGGAGGATGGCACATTCCGAATATGCATTGACTACCGCGAACTGAACAAGGTTACCATCAAGAATCGTTATCCACTTCCCCGTATCGACGACCTGTTCGACCAGCTGCAAAGGTCGAGCTATTATTCCAAGATCGATCTACGTCGGGCTATCACCAGCTGAGAGTCCGCGATGAGGACGTCTCTAAGACTGCTTTCAGAACCCGCTATGGTCACTACGAATTCCTTGTTATGCCTTTCGGAATGACCAACGCACCTGCGATCTTCATGGATCTCATGAACCGGGTGTGCAAACCCTACCTCGACAAATTCGTGATTGTGTTTATTGACGACATCCTGATTTACTCGAAGAGTCAAGGGGAGCATGAACGACACCTGCGTCTTATTCTCGAACTCCTTCGCAATGAGCAACTGTACGCCAAATTCTCGAAATGTGATTTCTGGCTTAGAGAAGTCCATTTCCTTGGGTACATAGTCAATCAGGATGGGATTCATGTCGACCCCGCTAAGATCGAATCCATCAAGAATTGGCCTATACCTAAGACTCCGACCGAAGTTTGCCAATTCTTGGGATTGGAAGGATACTATCGAAGATTTATCAAGGGATTTTCAAAGATCGCTCAACCACTCACGACCCTCACCCAGAAGGGTGTTGCTTACAAATGGAATGATGCTCAGGAATCTGCCTTTCAGGAACTAAAGAAGAACCTTTGTAGTGCTCCTATTCTTTCCTTACCTGAAGGTACCAACGACTTTGTTGTTTACTGTGACGCTTCTATTCAAGGACTTGGTTGCGTGTTGATGCAACGCGAGAAGGTTATTGCTTACGCTTCGCGACAACTCAAGATCCACGAACGGAACTACACGACACATGACTTGGAATTCGGAGCTGTGGTCTTCGCGCTCAAGATTTGGAGACACTACTTGTATGGTACCAAGTGCACAATTTACACCGATCACAAGAGTCTCCAGCACATAATGGAACAAAAGGAGTTAAATATGCGGCAACGCCGATGGGTCGAACTCTTAAATGACTACGAGTGTGCAATTAAATATCATCCAGGCAAGGCTAATGTGGTAGCCGATGCCCTCAGCAGAAAGGAAACCAAACCTAAGCGTGTTCGTGCCTTACAGCTCACCATCCACTCGAACCTCCCTAAGCAGATCCGAAACGCTCAGGTGGAAGCATTGAAAGCCGAGAACATCAGGGCTGAGTCCCTGCGAGGATCGAGGAAACGGCTAGAACAAAAAGAAGATGGTGCTTACTATGTAAACGGGCGTATTTGGGTCCCACTCTATGGAAATTTACGCGAGCTTATAATGGACGAAGCCCATAAGTCCCGTTACTCAGTACATCCTGGTTCGGATAAGATGTACCACGACTTAAAGACTACATATTGGTGGCCTAGCATGAAAGCCCACATAGCAACTTATGTCAGTAAATGTTTGACTTGTGCGAGAGTCAAGGCTGAGTATCAGAAACCATCGGGCTTACTCCAACAACCAGAGATCCCGAAATGGAAATGGGAGCAAATTTCCATGGATTTCGTTACTGGTCTGCCTAGGTCTCAACGCGGAAATGACACTATTTGGGTGATAGTGGATCGATTGACTAAGTCTGTACACTTTTTGGCTATTAAAGAAACAGACAAGTTCTCTACCTTAGCAGAGGTATACTTAAAGGAAGTGGTTTCGAGGCACGGAGTGCCAACCTCTATTATTTCCGATCGGGACATGCGTTTTACTTCTGAGTTGTGGCAAGCTATGCACAAATCCTTTGGCTCACGTTTAGACATGAGCACCGCTTATCATCCACAAACGGATGGGCAATCTGAACGCACCATCCAAACCCTTGAAGACATGCTTAGGGCATGTGTGATCGATTTTGGCAAGGGTTGGGAAAAGCATCTACCGTTAGTGGAATTCTCCTATAATAACAGCTACCACACCAGCATTCAGGCAGCACCCTCTGAGGCATTATACGGTCATAAATGCCGATCGCCTCTTTGCTGGGCGGAAGTTGGTGACAGCCAAATCACAGGTCCAGAACTTGTGGTAGACACTACGGAAAGGATTGCCCAGATCAGACAACGCATGGCGGCAGCTCATGGCCGTCAGAAGACTTACGCTGATAAGGATAGGAAACCGCTAGATTTCCAGGTTGGTGACCGAGCTCTACTTAAAGTCTCACCCTGGAAGGGTGTGGTTCGTTTTGGAAAACGGGGCAAACTTAATCCGTGATAGGTCGGACCCTTCGAAATTACCGAAAAGATCGGTAAGGTTGCTTACAGATTGAATCTGCCTGAAGAACTGAGTGCGGTGCACAACGTCTTTCATGTGTCTAATCTGAAGAAGTGTCTGTCAGATGAAACACTCATCATTCCTTTCAAGGAACTCACTATTGACGAACAGCTACACTTTACTGAGGAACCGATTGAGATCACGGATCGAGAGATCAAAACCCTCAAGCGTAGCCAGATACCTCTCGTGCGAGTTCGTTGGAACCCGCGACGAGGCCCAGAGTTTACCTGGGAGCGGGAGGACCAGATGAAGCGCAAGTATCCCCAGTTGTTCCCTTATGAAACTCCCAACACAGAAGCTACAACCGAATTTCAGGATGAAATTCCAAACTAACGGGGGGATAATGTGACACCCCGTTGAAACGTTCTTACTCATACTAGCTTGACAGTGACTGCCTTAACTTTCGGGACGAAAGTTCTTAAAACTTGGGGATAATGTGACACTCTGGATTTTCCCGAGCAACCTTCTTGTTCCAGTATTGCGTGTACTTATTTATTAAATGAAAGTTGTGATTTATCTTGATGTGCTATGTGTTATTGATGTGTATGTATAAAGCGTAGTTGTATACAAGTATGTATGTGGTGAACCAAAACCACGTAGATAACCAAGCCCAAAACATAAGGACCCGACTCGAGACCGCATGGTCTCGAGTAAACAGTAAAATGGTGGGCCGGTTGGGCCATCACCTCTCGGCTGGTTGGGCCATGCACCTCTCAAAACCCAAAGCCAAGTATAAAAACCTAAAACCCTCACACACTCTCCTTTACACTCTCTCTCTCACTTCATCCACACTCCCCCACACTCACTCTCACACACACTCTCCTTCATCCTCTCAACCAAAACCCTAGCAACATCTTTCTCCTCTCCTTCTCGGATCAAACCGGCGATAACCCAAGGAGTTCTCGGATTCGCTTGAGGTCAACACTCGGAAGCTCTTTCATCAATCCTTCACATCTTCACACTTTGGAGTTCTAGCCGGTTAGTGTTCTATGGTGGTTAGGAACCTTAGGTGATATCTTTGGTACAAAAGGTGCCTTGAATAATTGATATATGTGATAAGATGCTTCTTTGATAATAATCGGCATATAGGAATGTTAAATGAGGTAGGTTGTTGTTTAAGTAGGATAAAAGTGTTTGTATGAATCAATGGACTCTTGTTTGTTAATAATGCATGCTTGAATGAACATGACCTCCTTTGTGAAAAGTATGAATCTTGGTAGGATAACATGCTATTGAGGTGTTTCGAATGGTTAAAGGATGATAGTTTAGGATTGTGTATGACTATTCGATTTATGCTAGATATTAATGATGGTTTATGAGATTGCCTTGATTATGTGTTATGAGTTCTTGTTCACAAAATGCATGATTATGTGTAGGATGAACATGTTGAATGAATATGAAAAAACCCTAATGATGAGCAACATGAATATGATATGAATAAACTAGAAATATTTGAAATGCCATGCTTTGATCTGTTTTGAAATAGGATTAGACAACAAAACATGTTTGTGCATTTCATCGGATAGTACATAGGATCATGAAATTGGAATTCTATTGGATAAGTACACTGTACCGTTGTTCTAGAATCAGCAGGTGATGGGAGTCGAGACCCCTGGTTTCGACTCGAGACCATCGAACTACAAATCGAGACCGCATAAAGACAACTTGAGACAAACTTCAGGGACTCGAGACCATCGAGGTCTCGACTCGAGATCTTCTGATTGCGACTCGAGACTGGACTCGAGATCCCTGAGGTTGCGACTCATACCTGCACTACTCGAGACTAGAAGTCCACGACTCGAGACCTCACGGTTGCGACTCGAGACCGCGTGTTCTCGAGTCGAGACCACCTTGTCTCGACTGGGCTGCTTGTCTTTGTTATTGGGCCGGAGTGTATGAATTATTCGCGATTGTTATTATTTAAGTGGGCTGTGTGTCAATTGTTGCTGCTTAAGAACTTGGACAGGCCCGATAACTTAGAAGATATATATATAAATTTCTTGCACACTGTGTGTTAGATACGCGTAAGATGAACATGATTACTTGTATCCGAGCCTAACTCATACTGGTAACCATATTAGGACGTGGTGACCAGCATACTTAACCAAGTAAACTAAACTGCCGAGCAACCCAAGGTGAGTTCACACACTAAAAGCATGCGTCCTAGGGAGGGACACGAACAAACTAAAGAATAACTTTTAAATTACTATTTCCGGGGGAAAATGCGTTTGGATACTATTTATAAATCACAACTAGCAAAACTAAACGAATCTCTATCATTTAAAGTCCCTGCTTACAGTACCGATTAATCGCCGCGGGCGAACGGGTTATTAGTTGATAGCGCTATTAGGTTTGACAACCTCACACCGTGACCGGGGGAGATCGGGCGTGAACTAGTAGACCTTGCATCTTGGTCAATGACGATAAACATTGACCTGGGGCACAAAAATCTTCTCGTCAACAGTTTCGGTAACGCCAGTTTAGTAGCTTTCATATGGGGTAGCTCCCCATGACGTGATTGCAAATGCTTTATCTAAACAACCTACGTTTTTCGAAAAGTTAAAACTGGACATCTCGTGAACTCGCCAACATTATGTTGATACCCTACTGCATGCTTTGCAGGTACCCAGTGACTCAGGAGCTTGCAGCTTGGGAATGTGTAGTGGTAGTCTAACCCATGTGTTGGGTTCTAAATAATCTTGAACTATGAACTTTTTTTTGAAATCGTTTGGTTTATGCTTCCGCGGCTTACTTAAACTGTTATTTGAACTTAAACTTTCGAAACTTTAAACTGTGATGTTTACTAACTATTGTGGCTGGTGAACATTTTTACTATCAACCAATGCTCAGTATAATTGGTGGCTGGATCCTGGTCAGTCACGCCTCCAAGCGGTGGTATTCCGCATGTGGGTTTTGGGGGTGTGACAACATGGGTATCTCAGGTTGCTGTAGAAGACCTAAAGGCTTCTGATACTCGACCTTCACCTTGGCATAAGTCAAACACTTTCCAACGTAAGTAGCCACATCGCCCTTAAATCTTGGCCATCAGTAATAATCCTTCAAATCTTGGTACATCTTGTCCGATCCTGGGTGGATCGAGTACCTCAATTTATGAGCTTCATCAAAAATACCATCTCTAAGACCACCAAAAAGCGGAACCCAAATTCGTCCCATAAAACACAAGGTTCCTTCCTTGTTGGGTACCAACGTTTTCTCCATACCATGGAGATATTCATCCTTAAGATTTTCTTTCTTAAGAGCTTCTCTCTGTGCAGCACGAATATGCAATGAGAGGTCTGTTTGAACAATCATCTCCAAAGCCCTAACCCTTATGGGCTTAATCCTTTCTTTCCGACTTAAGGCGTCTACCACCACATTCGCTTTTCTTGGATGATATTTGATTTCGCAATAATCATTTAACAGCTCTACCCAACGTCGCTGTCTCATGTTAAGCTTTTCTGATCGAAGATGTGCTGTAGGCTCTTGTGATCTGTAAAGATCGTACAGCGAGTACCATACAAATAATGTCGCCAAATCTTCAAAGCAAACACCACTGCGCCTAATTCCAAATCATGTGTGGTGTAGTTCTTCTCATGAACCTTCAACTGGCGCGAAGCATAAGCGATAACCTTCTGTTGCTGCATTAGCACACAGCCCAATCCCTGACGCGAGGCGTCACAGTATACCAGGAAGTCATCGGTGCCTTTGGGGATAAGATAGGTGCATCGCAAAGCTTATTCTTAAGAAGCTAAAAGGCTTCTTCTTGTTTATCTCCCCATTCATACTTCTTATCTTTTTGAGTAATGGAGGTCAGCTGTTGAGCGATTTTAGAAAAATCCTCAATGAATCTGCGATAATACCCTGTTAAACCTAGAAACTGTCGGATTTCGGTTGGCGTCTTCGGAGTTTCCCAATTCTTAATCGCCTCGATCTTGGTGGGATCCACATGAATTCCATCTTCATTCACCACGTGAACAAGGAACTGTACCTCACACAACCAAAACTCACACTTCGAGAACTTAGCGTACAATTTCTCCTTCTTTAGTAGCTCTAAATGGCTCTAAGGTGTTGCTTATGTTCTTCCTTCATCTGCGAATAAATCAAGATATCATCGATAAATATAATCACGAGTTTATCGAGATATGGTTTGCAAACTCGGTTCATCAGGTCCATAAATACTGTCGGCGCGTTTGTCAAACCAAACGGCATCACTAGAAACTCGTAATGTCCATAACAAGTTCTAAAGGCAGTCTTTGGTATACTCTCTTCTTGAATCCGCAGCTGGTGATAACCTGATCGAAGATCGACCTTGGAGTAATAACTTGAACCTTGAAGTTGGTTGAACAAATCATCAATTCTCGGCAAAGGATACCGATTCTTGATGGTTAACTTGTTCAGCTCTCAGTAGTCAATGCACATGCGAAAACTACCATCCTTCTTCTTGAAAAATAGGACTGGAGCTCCTCAAGGCGAGAAGCTTGGCCTAATGAATCCCTTGTCCAGAAGCTCCTGGAGCTGCGTCGACAACTCTTGCATCTCTGAAGGCGCAAGTCGATAAGGACAGGCACGGCACCTGGAACCAAGTCAATATGGAATTCGACTTGTCGTTGGGGCGGTAATCCTGGCAAGTCCTCGGGGAAGACTTTAGGATATTCCCTCACCACTGGGATATCTTCAAGCTTTAGTTCTTTGGCTTCTTTATCAACAACGTGCGCCAAGAAGGCAACACATCTTTTATGCAAAAACTTTCGGGCCTTCAAACAACTGATAATCCGTAGAGGCGTATCGTGCTTCTCTCCATGAATCACAATCGTCCCTTCATTTGCCATCGGGATGTGGGTAATCTTCTCATGACATACGATCTCAGCTTGGTTACTCGACAACCAATCCATTCCGACTACTACGTCGAAACTTCCCAATTCGACTGGCAGAAGGTCTAGCGTAAACTCACGCTCTCCAAGATCTATCACACAACCTCTAATTACCTCACTAGCTTCTACTAGCTTCCCATTATCTAGTTCTATCGAGTATAGAATATCTAACTTACAGGCAACTAACCCAAGTATATCCTTAAACTCTAGAGATACGAAGCTATAGTCGGCACTAGTATCAAATAGCATAGATGCAAAATGTTGATTGATAGGGAACGTACCAGTGACTACGTTTGGATCTTGATGAGCTTCCCTAGCTCCAATGTTGAAAACTCTTCCTTGGGCTTGGTTGTTCTTCAGGCAATCCCGCTTGAAATGCCCAACATCACCACAGTTAAAGCAACCTTGGCCGCGACCATTTCCATTCCCATTTCCGCCCTGGTTGTTGTTTGCTCCACGGTTTCCGTTACCAGCTTGATTTTCAGATCCACCACGATTTCCGTTACCTCCCTGATTAACGTTTCCACCTTGGTTTCTATTCCCATAACCGTTTCCACCACGGTTTCCATTGCCATTACCATTTCCTCTCTGACCACCATTCCCACGACCGGCTCCATACCAGCATGTCTCCTTGGCATGGCCAACTTTTCCACACGTTTCACACTTTCCAGCTCTGCATCGTCCAGTGTGATGAAACTGACACACATCACATTTGGGCAGGGTGCCCATATACCCTTTTCCTCTAATCTCAGCACCAGTAGCACCAGCTTGTGCCTCAACTAGTGGGTTAGCGTCCTTACGCTTGTTGGCATTGTTGTTCGCACGAGTACCCTTCTTGAAGTTTGAGAACTTCCTTTTGTTCTCTCCTGACGACTCAACATGAGTCTCCTTCTTCTGCTCAGAGGTTGAAAACTTACCCAATCTAACGGCTTCTTCAGTCAATGCCATGCTCAAATTGATGGCCTCAGTGATCGTTGGAGGCTTCGAAGTAGTCACCATGCTCAGTATTTGGGGTGTCAATCCCCAAATGAAACGTTCAACTCGCTTGAACTCCGGCTCTACCATGTTAGGGACAACTCGAGACAAATCGTGGAATCTCTGCACGTACTCCGCTATCTTAGGACCATCCATTTTCAGATTCCAAAACTCGGTTTCCAACTTCTGAATCTCAGCCCTTGAACAATACTTCTTGCGCATCAGCTCTTTCATCACATCCCAAGTCATAGCATATGCCGCTGCCTCACCTAGAGTCTGAACCTGAAGGTTCCACCACGACAGAGCTCCATCTAGGAATAGTCTAGAAATGTAGGTGACTTGATGCTCCGGCGCACACTTGCTCATCTGCAGCACAGAATCCGTCTTCTCAGCCCATCTTACGAAAGCTACGGTGCCTCCAGTGCCATCAAAGTTCAGAGGCTTGCAGTCA
Source organism: Helianthus tuberosus (assembly GCA_030545235.1). NCBI lineage: Eukaryota > Viridiplantae > Streptophyta > Magnoliopsida > Asterales > Asteraceae > Helianthus > Helianthus tuberosus. The sequence continues at coordinate 83,112,996 of CM060354.1, forward strand.
AGGAACTGCTTGTAAGTACAGCCTATACACAAGCAACATCATTCACAGAAGCATTAGCAAACGCACATGGAATGTCCAAACGTATTGTAATGTGTCTTAAGTGACTTACATTACCGTGAGGTGGGTTATTTCCTGAGGTACATCCGCTGTGTTCGGAGCGTAGGGCCTCATGTTGTGCGATTGCCCGTGAAATTTGTTCTTGCAGTTCTGCCTCTGTTGTGGGCAACTGAGTGTTCCTTCGAGGAGGCATCTTCTAGAAGAAGATTGTATAGGTCAGACCTTATTTGTATAATAAATAATACGTATATATAATAGTGTTTATCATAGCAAGCAAGCATGTATCATCATAATCATAGCACAAACATGTAATTTAACAACGTATTTAATGAGAACATGACGATTGAGTTTTCATTAATCATCGACTACAAGGTAATGTTACATGTTTTACAAACGTTTCATATCAAAAGAAACAAATGGTCACACTACCCTTGTCCAACAAGTCTATTAGTCTACAAAAATCATACAGTCAAAAGATGGTCTCCAAAAGGCTTTACAAGCTAGGCTCAATAGTGGTGCTCTCATTAAAAGCAAAGCTACCTACATAAAACCAAAAACCAACTTTACTGATGGCGGTGGAGGAGGAGGTGGAGGAAAGAAAAGCAAGTTGCGCACATGCGCAAGCTCCTCCTCAAGCTCATCAACATGACGCAACAGATAACTGATATGCTGCTTGACGGTAAGAAATCGAGTATCGAACTCTGGAAATGGAGTGAGAGGTGCAGGAGGATGCGAAAACAGGGACGGTGATGAACGAGGGGGAACAAAAGCAGGCTGACACGGACATGGCAAAGGACGCGGTGTCATCTCAAGCTCCAAAATCCTACGACTCATGATCTCAAACTGAAGCTGAAGTGATAAAAGTAACTCCTCCCGTGTATAACCAGTAAAGTGCGAGGAATGGTAGGGATTAGAAATCGGCATAGTGTACGGTGGGAACCATCGAAATGGCTCATCGAGTGGCGAAGAAGTAAAAGGAGCAGAAGGTACAGACTGAGGTATGTGTGGGAAAGCTGCTGAAACATGAGGGTCATGACTAGGCTGCTGGCCTGAAGTGCCCTCCCCTGGGCGGGGTGCAGGTATGTCCTGTAAGAAAACGATAGGTAAATCAACACGATGAACATCAGACTCCACAGGGTGAAAAGGAGCAACATCAGCGGGTGCAGGCACAAGTGGAGGAATGAATGGCTCAATAACAGGAGGGTCAACGGGTGAAAGAACTGGGTCAGGTATGAAGGGTGCAATGTTATGTAAGCCAAAAGGAATAGGGTCATGATCAGGCAAAGGCTCGGGATCAGGTACCGCCTCAGGATCAGCAGGTGCAACATCGGGCTGATCGACAGGAACAAAGTCTGGCTCAAGACCAGGCTCAAGCTTGTGTGGAGGGGATGGTGCAGCTGACATAGCTGTATCATCGTCAGAATCAGTGGCATAACATCGCAATCTAGACTCAAAGGAATCTGAGACAGAGTGCAAACTAGAGTCAGAGGAAATCTCAATAACAGGGATCTTAGGAAGTGGACTAACACCAACGTCCTCATCTAGCTCTCCATTGCCATGGGCATCATCGGGAGGACCATCAATAAACAGATTAAAATCATCATCAAACAGATCATCAAAAGGCCAATCCTCAGGAGGGATGACCATGAGAGGAACGGGAGCGAGGATCGGTGCCACGACATGCTCACCATCGGGGTGCCCGATGATAAGATGATCATGAACTAGAATGGGAACAACAAAAGGATCCTCGTCTGGAATACCATCAGCAAGCGGTAAGTCATCTCCAAAATCAGGCAACGCAAACGGCTGAAAGTCGTCGTCATCGTCTGACAGCATATATGGGTCGCTCTCAGTATCTGAAGTAAAGATCTCTGGCTCGCTCGCACTAGAGTCAGTAGCCATGGGGTCATCAATGTCAGATAATCCACTCTCGGATGAAGACATAGTGTCTGTAACAGAATAATCATAACATATGCACATATATTAACCACTAACATTTAGCATGTAATCAGAGATAATGTAATCATGTATCCATCCTAGTCTCCCAGACTAAACCACCTAGTCTCACAGACTAAAACACCTAGTCTCCTAGACTAACCCACTTAGTCTCCCAGACTAAACCACCTAGTCTCCCAGACTAAACCACTTAGTCTCCCAGACTAACCCACTTAGTCTCCCAGACTAAACCACAAATGCAACCTCACTATCGTGTTTCGTGTCTTTTTGTTTGTAAAAATGCTTGTTCCTTGGATCTAGGCGTTTCGTGTATGCAATGAAAACATGTTGTAAAAATATTTTCATGAGAGCCCTAATGATTGTAGTCTAGACTCAAGAATGAATCCTAGTTCACTACAATCGAAGCTCTGATATCAAACTGTCACACCCTGACTTTTGCGGAAGCGTGATTATGTGTGGCTTGCTTAATATCATTGCATTCAATCATAACAACAACTATATGATAAAACTAAAGATGATCATCCATTAAATAAGTTTAAAATACCACAAACATCATTGTTTTGAAAACCCAACACAGACCGTAAATCCAAATACAAACCATGCAAATTGTTTTGAGTTCCATAAGGACTCGACAAAAGATTTTAAATAACACCATGCTTTGGAAGATGTGTCTCGTCTAGGATAAGACACACTAACTAAACCCTAAGGCACTGGATGACATCCTTTATTCTTAACATAACTTGAAACGTCCAAACGCCCGCCATATCCACATCTAATTCCCTGAAATACATGTAGTTTAAAAACATCAACAAAAGTTGAGCGAGTTCATGTGTCTGTTTGTGTGTGTGAATAAACCTTTGAAGTCATTGAAAATATGTATGTATGTATGTATGCTTATAAACCCCGGTATGAAAGCAAACAAGGATACATATCAATTAATGGCTTGCAAGGCCATCAACACAATCAATTCACAATCGACAATAAACATTCTACACTTACCAATTTTGCCAAAAGCAAGCATAAACTACCACTTCATGAACTTGAAAATTTATAAAAATTTGTAGTAAGTTACTAGTGTATTTAGTAAGTCTTGTTACCCTTTAAAGTATGTTTGATCCTTTAAAAACTTCATTTTTAAAGAAGATAGATCTTCACAACTTGTAGTCACATTTTCTAAAAATGTTTCTTTATGAATTTTTCTTGTTACACATATGTTTCTACACTTGTTTATCCTCTAAAAATAAGGCTTATTTATTTAAAATCCAAGATTAAGTAAAACTTGTATTTTTAACTTGGTTTCTTGGAAAATCACTCTTGAAATCTTAGATTTACAAGATTTACAACTTACTTTAGTCATCATTTTACAAGAACACAACATATTCTTTCAAGTTCATTTCTCTCATGAGGATGATCTATAATCCTACAACATTTTCATCCTCTCATCTTGCTAGATTATGTTTTTAATCATGATCTAGCAAGATCATATGATGATCTACATCATCTTCATAAGCAAACAATGATCAACAAATAGATTAACACATAAACAACATAGTTTCTAAATGATTTAAGCTTATGTTAAAGTTTCATTCTCTTGATTCTTAATGTTCTTCAAGGTTAACATTATGTATCATCTTTTAACCACTTATATGAGATGTAAAATGGAAGGATTAGTGTTCTTACCACTATCTCAAGGCTAGGGATGATCAAGAGAAGAAAAGATATGGATAAAAGCAAATAGAGGAGGTCCTTGAACTTCCGAAAGCTCCTAGCTTCCTTATGCAACCTCAAACACCTTTGTATAAGCTTGGAATGTATGAGAGATGGTTGAATGATGGTGATGATGGTGGTTGTGGTTTCGGCTGAGAACAAGCAAGGAGGGAAGGAGAGAAGAGTGTATGTTTAGTGTGTGAAGTTATGAGGCTTAGAACACTTAGGTTATACTTATAACCATTTATAAGTTTTATCTCATGGTTCATGTGTCCAAAATGAAGAAACATAATCTAATATTTAATCAAAATAAAATCAAGATGGTGGGGGCCATGTTGGGCCGTCCATAGGTGGGGGGGGGGGGGTGTAGGCTAGGTTTTAAACATTGGTTAGTTATTTAGGTTAGAATCCAAGTATTAGTTAGATGTCTAGTTAGTTGATATTTATATAGTGTGTTATGATGTTCGGGGACCATGACTAGCTTGGTAATGTTAAAACAGTGCTTCTAGTGAAAATTTGGTGTTTCGGGTAGTGTCCGGTTGTTCGGTTGGTCACCGATTCGTTAAGGTGCTAAACTATGCAGTTTACTGTGCTTTATGTACCCTTTTATGACAATTTTGATTCCTGACACTAAGGAAAGCATTCTGGACCCTTTAATCATATTTCTGCATGATGTTAGTGTGTTTAAATGCTGATTATTGCTGAATTTTACTGAATTCAGCATTTTAGGTGAGTTTTAGGCACTTTCCGGCACTTAAACTATCTCTAGGAAGGCAGTTTTATGATCCTTACTTTCCTACACACTATACTAGTGTAATACTTGGTTCCTGGCCCATTCTAATTCTCAATACAACGTCTGTCTATTTACTGAACTCCGTCAGCATTTTTCTGATTTATCTAATAACTGTGCTAACTGTATTTAATGCATCATTTAAGTCAATAAAGCTCTCATGCAATATTGATATGACATTAAGCAATATGTGATGCACATGTATGTATAAAGCAATAATCAGAAAGCAATTTAAATCATTAATTGTAATTTAGCTAAGTCATTAAGCACTAATCATGGTTTAATAGTTGTAAGGATACCTGGAATTTTGACAGTTGTCACAAAACATTTAATTTCTTGCTCCAGAAGATCCATAACCTCTTCCACCACATCACCATCAGCCACAACACCATTAGCCAACTCATGAGACTCACGTTTAATTTGGGCTATTTCCTCAGCTATTTGACCCACTTGCATCACCAATACTTCAAGAGCTTTATCTGTCACTTCATTTGCTTTCTTCATATCTTTGATATCCTCGTGATATTCTTTCACCATGTTTATGAGAGCATCAAACTTGGAATGTATCGAATCTTGTGGGTCTTTGTATGCGGACTGGTGGTATTCACGGTAATAATCGACATACTACTCCCGATAACTTGAGTAATGTGGCATCTCTAGTTCATAATTGTAGTAATCTCACTCTTGCTCGTAATGGTAATCCGTATCAGAGTGGTAGTATTCTTGATAATTTGATGGTGGATATGGTTTATGTAAGTACATATGTCTGTAGCTTCCGTCTGCATCGAGTCTTATGTATTTTGTGCTGTGTGTGTATTTTTGTATATGTATGAACATGTATGTATTTGTATGTCTAGACAAATCAGGGAACGGCACGTATATGTTAAAGTGAAATACGTCGGACGAATTATGTCATCCAAACGGATGGCCATCCGATCGGGTGTCACTATCTCCTTCCCTGATTGCCTATAAATAGGAGGTTAGTGATAGTTGTCTAGAACCTTTTTCTCATTTGCTGAAGCGAAGCTCTGTCTAACTTTCATCTGGTTCTTCTGTACTTACACCATCAATCAATGAAATCAGATATGTTAAGGGTTGAAACTGTTGTTAGTGATTCTTTGATGGTGTCGAGGGATTCCGCACCTCGACACTGATCGATTCAGCTGCGTTCTACAACTAAGAACAGATCCAGTCTGTGGCCTAACAAGTGGTATCAGAGCAACCGAAAGCCGAATCGGAGATAACAACAACATTTCACCGGAATTTCAGCCATTTTCTGCAGATTTCTGTCAAATCTCATCGGAGATTTTTTACAAATTCTTCATCTTCTCCTTCATTTCTCGCAGTTTTTATATTTTCACACCTTAAAACCAGAAAAACTCAAAATTAAGCAAGATTTCACGGACGAATTTGACTAATTTTGATATCAATCGGATCGGAATTGTACATAGAACAATCCTACAAAGTTTCATTGAAAAATTCGGACTAAAATTGATTCAAATTGATCAAAAACTATGTCGTGTTCTTCGCATATGCTGACGTCATTCAACCGATCGGATGTTTGGACTAGTTTCTGTTCATTAATCTTTGCTGACGTCATAAACTCGTTCGATCGGATCACCATCCGATTGGATTAGTTTAGAGGTTTAAAGTCTCCAAAGCACAAGTCATCTCAATCAAATGAGCATTTGATCGGATAGCCATTTAACACTTGAGCTATCCGACACTTGCTATCCGATACTTGTGTCATCCGACACTTGCTATCCGACACTTGTGCTATCAGAGGCTTGACACTTGGTTCATTTCTCATTTGTGCCATCCGATCGAATCACCACTCGATCGGATCACCATTCGAAGTGTTTGATATTTTTAAGTGTTTTTCAAAATGGGAGACGATTTTCTGAATCCGTTCAGCGACATCCTCGCGTACAACCGTAGAGAGACATTGACAAACACGAACACCAACTCCAACACAAATCTGAAAAAGGCGATCGCAGATTCACTTAGTGTCGACAACGCCTATGGAACATATAACAAACCACCTAAACTGATGGCGATTGAAGATTACAACCGTTGGGCAGACAAATTTGATGGTTGGTTGAAAGCTTTTACATACTCGAGTTGGAGGTGCATGAAGAATGGGTATGATATTGGAAGACAAGACTATGAAAACTTGGCTGACAATAAACAAGATATGTTTATTGTTGAACAAAAGTGTGTAGCCTTGCTTCATCAATCAGTTAGAGACGATATTATTTCCTAGATTAAATACACTATTTCAAAGGATTTGTGGACAAAATTAGAAAAGAAGTGTATCGGGGGCGAAGAGATTGTGAGAAACAAGAAGAGATTAGTGAAAAATGAGTTTGACTTATTTGCTTGTATGAAGAATGAAACTGTATTACAAATGACTGAACAGTTTTGCCACCTGAAGGTAGAACTCGTCAGATACGGGATCACAATCGGTGAAGATGAGATGGTAGAGAAGTTGTTTGAATCTTTACCAGACGAGAAAGATTGGCAGTACAATGGTTTGGTATTGAAAAATACCAAAGTAATGTCTGAAATGACAGTTGACTGGCTGATTGAAAGATTTGAGAGTCATGAGCTAGAAATCAAGAAAATGAACAAAGTGAACAATACCCCATATCAACAGAATGTTGATCTCTACTACAGGGGAAGCATGATTCCGAAAACCACATCACCGAAAACCGCATTTTCTGGTGAAAGTTCAAACATGGTCACTCAAGAAAAGAAAAGCAGCAGTTCATCACCCAGTAGTGGTTATCATAGTGGTTCTTCTTCTTCTGTTCAAAATAATCAGCAACAACAAAATGTTCCTAAAAAGGTCTTTCAATGCAACATCGCTATGAACCTGAACAACGCTCAAAACTTCAATGCGGAAACAGCGAAACAACAAATGGTATTTCTTGCTTTGATCTTAGAATCATATGAAAGTCTGGTTACCGGAAAGGTCGGAAATACAAATATGATAAAAGAAGGTTAAGGGTTCTGATGATGAAGATGAAAATGTGGATGATAATGCAAAGTTATTTGAGCAACTATCTACAGAGCTTTCTGAATTGCACGTGAACTACGCAAACATGAATGAAACAAATCAAACATTGCATCAAATGTTACAAGAACTTCATGAAGCGTCTGCAAACGAAATCCAAGTGTTGAAGCTGAAGATTGAAGCACTTAGAGCAGACAAAGCAGTGAAAGATGAACAGCGTTACATGTTATACACTATGATGGAACATCATCTGGGCATCAATGTTCAATCTATTTACAACAACTTGGAGATCCAAAGGGTTGAAGAGCGAAGGGCACAAAGAGAGAAAGAGTTGGCTGAGGCAGCAACTCAAAAGAAGAAAGAGTTGATTGTCGAGACTCAAGAAGCTGGAGATTCTTCGAGTCAACCTGCAAGTGATGATGTTGAAATGGTAGATGCTGAAGTGGATCCTCATCAAGGTTTTGTTCTGGTTGGTGATTCTATTCTCTATCTTATAGTTTTGATGATATTATTCGCTTAGTGCAAGTCGAACAACGTGAACGAAAGGCGAGAGAACCTGAAGTGAAGATATTATGTTGGAAAGAAGAGGAGAAAGAAGTAGAGGAGGAAGAGAAAATAGATGATGAAGAGTTGAAAGATATCTTTGATGACATCGACAACTTCGATCCAGCAAATGATTATGATGACGATGCTGATCAAGGGTCGACAGGAATATTGATTGTTATGCCTTCGTTCCAACAATCGTTGGATGATTTTATGAATGATAAGATCAATGAGCAAGAGGAGGATCAACACCAGGAGTCTTCTTCTTTTGGAAAATAGCATACAGACCAGGTATTCCTCACACAACCTACTGTTATATACTTAAATACTCCATTTGAGGGGGAGACGGAGGTACCTAGGTCTAGGGCTGAGATATTGGAGGAGCTGGGGTTAGATGATGGAAACTTTAAGTTTGATATTGAGGATGAGATTCCTTCATCACCAGAAAAGGAGTATGAGTTCAAATAGGCAAATGAAGCTGATAATTTTCATCATGTCGAAGTTGAAGATTGTTCAGATAGTTCTAAGGAAGATACTTTGTTCCACTACTCTGGAATTGACGAATCATTTCCAACACTTGCTGAAATGTTTAAGGAACAAAATGAAGATGAGATTAGAAGGAAAGTTGTGGAGAAAATAAGCACAGAAGGTATTCCTATAACAATTCCACGAGAAACATTGGTAGAAGAAAGAAAGAAATGGATTAAGGTGATGCCTAAGGAAAGGAAGTTTAGGAGACCTCTGCAGTATTTCACGCATAATGCTGATCTATCTCTGGGAGATATCTTATCATGGGGTTATCTTGAAGATCTGCAAGTTTATATCATTAGACGGGAACAAGGTGTTCAGTACTTTGAATTTTTGTTAGATATTAAAACACTCCCGTGGTGGGATGTTGAGGAGTTAGTGCAGACGAAGAATATAAAACAGTTCTACTATGGCTTAGATGTGAAGCAACATGATCAAAGATTATGGAACTACATTAAGTGGCAACCAAAGAATCAATTTCCAGACTGGAAGCCACAGTTTCTGAAACAAGATATAAAGATTGATCCAACCACAGGGGAGAAAGACATCACGTTGATAATCAAGCCTCCCAGATGTTTGAAAAATATGCCGCTACGTGCTATGGAGCAAGATTTCCATGGAGATTTTCAGGGTTGGATGTACAACCAGAGCACAGCGGAAGCAGTGATTTCACTATTCGACAAATCCAAGGGTGAATCAAGACGGATCCGCATACTGGATCCAATGTGGTTGGTCAATTGCTCAAATAAGGATATTGACTGTCGATTCTAAAATAAGATAGTGTATGAAAAGCCAGATAAAGTTCAAGCTCAACAGTACCAGAAGTTAGTGAACTTGTGCTACGCAAAAGACATCAATTCTGGCAGATACTGGAAGTTAAAGTTCAGAGATTTAGAGATTGATGAGTTCTTAAAGAAATATAAGCGCAGTCAAAGATTCAAAGAGATTTCTGATAAAGCTGCAAAGCTTGGAAGATGGAAGCTGATGAGACCTCCACCAACTGACCAGACACCAATCGAAAAGGAAGAGAACAAGATCCCAATATGGGATAGGAAGCGTGATGGTGATCCTGTGTACAGAAAATACTGAAATGAAGTTAGCAGGCCTTTGAGGCGAAAGATGATTGCTGAGAGAGATGAACAAAGAAGACAGAAAGCTAAAGCGAGAAGACGCAGCAGGAAGATGACTTGAAGTCTATGCAGAAAGGAACTACAGCTACATCCAAGGGGGAGTCTGTTAGTACATATGTTTGTAACTTCCGTCTGTATCGAGCCTTATGTATTTTGTGTTGTGTGTGTATTTTTGTATATGTATGAACATGTATGTATTTGTATGTTTAGACAAATCAGGGAACGGCGTGTATCTGTTAAAGTGAAATCCGTCGGACGACTTGTTTCATCCGAATGGATGGCCATCCGATCGGATGACCATCCGACCGGGTGTCACTATCTCCTTCCCTGATTACTTATAAATAGGAGGTTAGTCATAGTTGCCTAGAACCTTTTGCTCATTTGCTGAAGCGAAGCTCTGTCTGACTTTCATATGGTTCTTCTGTACTTTCACCATCAATCAATGAAATCAGAGATGTTAAGCGTTGAAAATGTTGTTAGTGATTCTTTGACGGTGTCGAGGGATTCCGCACCTCGACATTGATCGATTCAGCTGCGTTCTACGACTAAGAACAGATCCAGTCCGTGGCCTAACAGTTTAACGTATGGATAATGTGAGGATGGACCTTTGAGATCTTCATAATCCACCCTCCTATATCCGTACCATCCACTGAGGGACTCTTCCTGATCCTTGTATGCTTGAACCTTCTCGTAGAAAACAGAGCAATCCTTTAATAGATGTTCTCCACTTCCGTAACATTCACACGGGTCATCATCTACCCAATCCATAATGAAAGATGGTTCCTGAAAAACATGTACCTGCATAAACAAGCTCAACCACCCAAAGTATAATCACAGAAATACAATAAAGAAAACTAAAAGCTAAAATCAAACAAGCAACGAAATACTAAACGCACTAGCTCCCCAGCAACGGCGCCAAAATTTGATCGAAGTGTCGCGCTCCGGAAAAAGATACATTTATAATTCCCAAATTACCTCAAACAAATAGTTAACGGTAGTAAGGGGTTGAACCACGAAGAGTATGTGGTTTGCGTGTGGATTCGATTGATTTTAAAGGGTCTTGTCACTAATACGAAGCTTATGATCAACTTTATAAATTTGTTTGTTAGAAAGTGGGTCGGAATGAACCGACAATTTGATTTTTATTATTAACTAATAAACACTTAAATGATTGCACGAAAATATAATTAACGGTTTAACACAATGTGTCACACCCCGAAATATCAGAGCATTGGCGTGACTGGACTGGTATCTTCATTGCACAACAGAAGCAAATAAGCTAAGTCTTTTAGAAAAAATGAACGCCACTAAGTACTCGTATCTCCAATGGTCCTCCAATTCCAACCGTGCCATAAATTCTGAAAAGTTACCTGAGAAAGAAACAAGCGAAAAAGTCAACATAAAGTTGAGCGAGTTCATAGTTTGTTTGTAAAAGATTTGAAATAAATCTTTTTTAGTAACCGGTTTTTGAAGTATTGTTGAGAAAACGAATTTTAAAATCATTTTCTTGTCAAGTTATATGGAAACTTTGTATGAAAACACAGTATGTATCTTGTATAATTCAAGTATTCTTGTATAAATCAAGTGTTTCTATATGTATCTTGTATAAATCAAGTATTTATGTATGTATCTTGTTGTTAATGGGTTGCAAGGCCATTAACATGTGACACGACATAGGAAGCAACCAAACCATAGGCATTTTTCTAGTTGTCGATTCACGACTGAGACACAAATTCACTACTCGGTACTAGTTTTCACCAAGAGTGTGGCTGCCCGGACACCCGTTAGATCTAACCTTTTGTTCTGTGGTCTAAGTATGTACACGATTAATGGTGCTTATGGTACCCTATTCGTGACACGATTTCTCGTATCATTCCTCAAAACGCATCATACTTGGTACTAGTTATCACCAAGAGTGCTTCTTGTTTTTGTATCATACCACTTATAAACATTGTAACATTTGTAACATGTATTTCACCCCCGAAGTTATAAAACTGAAAACAGTTAAAAGAAAAGGGGGGAGCATGAACTCACTGGGTTGTCTCGTTTTACGTACGCAGACCGACCCATTCCCATTATTATAACTAGGACAATCATGTCCCTAATCATTAAAATCATTCACGTTTTGAAAATACGCATTTGTTTTGTAAAAGCGGTATCTTTAGTACAAACCATTCGTAAACCATTTGGGTTCTTTGTAATCCATTCGTATCATGATTTAGAAATATGAGTTTTTGTTCATTCAAAAACTTTGTATATCTTGTAAAACGTGCATCTCTTTCCACCCCGAAAACATTTATAAAATTGTAAAACCGTAAAAAGGTGGGGTTATGAACTCACCTGAATATTCTTGTGCAAAGCTAGCTAAATACGACTTCGTGATGTCGTTTCCAAGATGAGACTCGCTAGCGTGCATTCTACAATATTCCTAACACGGAATATCTTATAAGTTTCTAGATAAATGTGGTAACTATACTACGTGTCACCGAGCTCTACCGAATCGTTAACCGAACGATTCAACGGTAAGTTGTTAATTTAACGAAAATGACTAAGTTAAACTTTGTCACCCAGAGAAGTCGTTTGTGTATATAGGAATATTCGTATATAATAAACTTGTATTATATATCGCGTTTCGTATGGTCTTTGTCAAAATATTCGCATATGCCGTTTAGGCGTATAAAATAAATATGAAAAGTTATATTTATTTTATAAAAGAATCGTCAAGTTGTCGTGTTTGAAAATAAATATGACTATATTTATTTTAGAAAGAATTCGACTTGTTTGTGTCGGAAATAAATATATAGCTATATTTATTTATAAAAGGATTCGTTTTGTACGATATTGAAAATAAATATATAAACTCTATTTATTTTTATAAAACGAATGCGTGTCATCGGCTTTAGAAACAATATAAGTAATTATATTGATTTTGTAAAAAGAATTGTCGAGTTTTCGAAGTTTAAAATAACTAGATTTATTGTTGTAAACGATTCCAAAATCGTCGTTTTCGTAAGTTGTAAAGTGCCGTTATAAAACAAATATTCATTTGTATTTGTGTTTTTATTAAAGTTTCTCGGATTCTATATGTTTCGTCCTTTAATAAAACGCGTTGTATATTACGGGTTTTCTCCAAAAACGGGCAGAGTTTCCTATGTTTTTGGACGGCCCCGACAACTAAGTGTCACTATATTTTTCAAAATTCAACAATAATTCAATCACAATTATATACAACTTTCGCAAAGTATGACGAACACTAAAATAAATAAACTATGATACGGCGGTTCGAGCTCGGTTCGCGTAAACTAATTAAAATTTAAACTAACGTATAGATTTATGAAAGTTTAACGCGTCGTTTAAATCTGGTTATCGGGTCTTGGAGTTGACTTATTTTGACCCGCCAGTTGACTAAGTTGACCCGAATATCGAACCGAGAGCCAAAAATCTGAGTCGTTGACCAAACTGAGCCATCCGTTGACTTGTTGACCTACTTCGACCGGTTGACCGAGTCGACCGGGTTGAGCCAAGTTGAACCGAGTCGATCCGGAACTGAAATCTCACTAAACCGAATCAAGTCCCAAAACTGCACTTGACCCAAATATGACATCAGAAATATGTAGTCATGTTTACTCGAACCAGAAACTGAATCGAGTTGAGACTGAACTAAGTTATACCAAAATCGAACATTGTTGACCCAACTCACCTCCCGGACATCGCTCGCAGTCGTCGGTGACCCTGACGCCGGCCGGCGCCGTTGAGCACCACCCTCCACCATCGCAGCCTGAAGTCATCGTCATCGTCACGTCTCCGTCATCATCGATCATCATCGTGAAAGAAAAACTGATCGGAAAGAAGCAGCGACCACCGCCACTATCATTGTCATCTCCTTCGTCTCTGATTTCTCTCTCTTCGTTCCATCATCGCACCACCACCAAACGATGGTGGTGGTGGTCGGCTGGTTACATAGATCAAAGGAAGGGGGTGGGGTTGCAGGTGTCGGTTGAGTGGGTGTGGCTGTCGTCGGAAGAACAGCGCCGGCCATCGGCCGGTAAACAGTAGTCGGTCCGTCGGTGTGGTTGTTTGGCTGTGGATGATCTTTGAAAGCTTGAATCTCCTGTTGTGTTGTAGAGAGGAATCGAGAATGAGAGGAGAGTGAAGGGGGCCAGGCATTCGATTGCCTCTCTGTGTGTATGGAGGGATTTCTTTGAAGAAGATGAAGGTTGATTGTCTGTGTTTTCTTTTTGTGTGTGTATAAGTTATTGAGAATGAATAAAAAAATGGGTGCAACACCCTTATTTATAGAGATGTTGGAGATTTGTGTGTTCCCACTTTTGGGACATAAAATCTCTTGCAGAGATTTGTAAAGATATTGTAAATCTTAAATGGATCTTGTAAATCTTAATAAGATTTGATAAGATTTATTAGGGAAAGATCTAATATATTATGTGCAGGTTTAGGCTTGTGGGTTTTGGGCTTGGGCCCAGGGCCCACAAGCCCATCTCATGTGTAGGTGGCTCGTAATTCCTACGAGACCCGATTTCGCGACCCAAACTCCATAAGCATAAAATACTCGTGTAACATCCATATTTGTCGGCGTCGTCAGTATTTCTTACGGTTTCCGTTTATTACCGTTTAATTTCCAACAGTATCTCCGCAGATCGTCACACGCGCACTGTAGAACCGCATAAGAATTCCTATGCTTATTGAGACCCTAATTAAGTTAATTTGCTTTGTAAACATTGTTTACTGTCGCGTAAATCGCCTGTTAATCATGTAATTAAGGGCGTAAATTACCGGTTTTCATATTCTCCCCCTGTTAATAAAGTTTCGTCCTCGAAATTTAGAATACGTTAACTCCTTAGAGTTACGTTATGTGTAAGTAATTACGAATAATGTCAAAGGAAACGAGATATACTGATATAGTCACCAATGTGACCAAGTTAACATGGGTCCAATAAAAGAGGAATTTCGACCAAAAGAATTCCAATGGACGTTTACAATATGCAAATGAATGTTAGAAACAATAACATTCGCTAGGAGAAGCTTAGAATCAACAAGCCCAAACGAAATAGTTTTGCATGAAACGCTCGATCATGATCAACCCAAGCTGCAAGTTCTACCGACGCCACAAGGTGTCGTAGTGAATGAAACAATTCAATAATAGCGGTGATTGAACAAGTATCACCTGTGTTTTGTATCAAATGCTCAATCATAATTAGCCCAAGCTGCAAGTTCTAGCGACGCCACAAGGTGTCGGAATCAACAAACAATTTTATGGAGTCGAATGTCAAACAAATTTACTACGACTCGAAACAAATGAAGTGCTTGTTAAAAATCGGTTTGAATATGATGCTCCGAATACATCATATGATGCTTTGAATCGAATATGTGTAATGGACAGGTTCAAACAATTGAAATTGATTTCGGCGCAAGCTGACAATAAATACATGTATCAACAAGAAAACTTTCGGCATGGCCACAAAGAAATACCATGTATGTAACTTGAAAAAGAAAAGAATTTTCAAGAAAATGTGTTGACTTGATAACAAAGGAGCCAACAATTACAATAATGCGGGTCATTCGAATCACAAATCAATAATTAGATTAGCGAAACAATATTTGAACTTTGACGAAACGCTTATTTGAAACAAAACCACATGCGTAACAAACGATGCATGCGTAACATATGAATTTTCGAGAAATGAAGCAAACGAGTATTCGCTATACTGAAAGAAATGATTGTGATACAATGACCATTAAGAGGAGTAGAGATACGAGAATCTACTCAGTAAATGCGAAAGTCGAAATTTCAATAAAAGAAATTTAAGGACTTTACCTGGGGTTGCATGTGATAACCGGTTGTTAAGGGACATTACCATGGAATGTCGAACATAGCGTATTCATCATTATTGAGTTAGGGGGAATGCAGAGACAAACGTCTTCTCCTTAGCATGACTCGTGTCGCTCGCAGGACCGCGTGCCAAACCGCCGCTTCCTCGAAAGTCGTATGTAACGTACTTCAACCTCTGTCGTCATGTAGATCGAGGTTCATGAAATCTTGCACGCCCGTGCTTTGTTTTGCGTAGGTTACCTGCTCGGTTAATTAAAATAGCATGGACGACATAATAATGGCGTTTGTCCGAGTTAATAAACGTGGTACCTACGTGATGACCTTTAATGAACTTCAACATGAGTTTCCGAAGGTCTTAAATGCATGTTTCCTAAACTCTCAGGGTTTTATGTACTGTATGTAATCGTTTTTGTGTACCATGTGTATAACACCACAATAGCGTAAGTTTGAAAACAAAATTTTGACTGTTTGTTTTTCGGCAACGGTTGGAGACCATATTCGAGTACTATGCGTTCTGTATGTATTCAGGTTTTAATATCCTAAGTTCCCAAAGGAAAGGTGAGGTTAGAGCCTAGGTATCTCTTCAGAAACCTAATTCGCAGTAACCTATAGCTCTGATACCAATCTGTCACACCCCGAAATATCAGAGCATTGGCGTGACTGGACTGGTATCTTCATTGCATAGCGGAAGCAAATAAGCTAAGTCTTTTAGAAAAAATGAACGCCACTAAGTACTCGTATCTCCAATGGTCCTCCAATTCCAACCGTGCTATAAATTCTGAAAAGTAACCTGAGAAAGAAACATGCGAAAAAGTCAACATAAAGTTGAGCGAGTTCATAGTTTGTTTGTAAAAGATTTGAAATAAATCTTTTTTAGTAACCGGTTTTTTAAGTATTGTTGAGAAAACGAATTTTAAATTCATTTTCTTGTCAAGTTATATGGAAACTTTGTATGAAAACACGGTATGTATCTTGTATAATTCAAGTATTCTTGTATAAATCAAGTGTTTCTGTATGTATCTTATATAAATCAAGTATTTCTGTATGTATTTTGTATAAATCAAGTTTTTTTGTATGTATCTTGTGACAACTCTCAAATTTACATGTATTCCGTACAATTTATTAATAATAATTAATGTGGTTGACGACTGTATGGCATCACTTAACTGCTTTCTGATATCTGTGTTATGCGTACACGTATTTTTATATACTAATAGTGTACAGAAAGGTCACTAAATAGTCCGTTATATTTTCCTGAGTGTTAGAAAGTAAAAACGTTACAAAATATATAAGTAGGACACTTTACGGATTAATTAAGCACTTAAACGGAACAATGTGAAACCGAACAACCGGACTTTACCCGGAACACAAAAATATTATCAGAAACATTGTTCCTATTTTTCTGAGCTAGTTATGGTCCCTGAACACCATAACACATTATATAAGGCATAATACACAAAGTCACTAACAAACACCCTTTAAACTACCACTAACTAATCTAGTTACCATCCAACTACAAGTTAACCCCCCCCCCCCCCTCACCATAACCGTCCCATAGGGGACCCACCTCAAGATTTCCCCAATCTCTACTAAATCCCCCATAATCTCATCCATAATCTTCTCCTTGGAAATTGGATGATCTTGTTAGTACCTTAGGAAACACAAGGACCTTTGGGTAGTAGACCATGAGAGTTATAAGAATGCTCATCTTCTTCACTTAATCACCAACAAACTCACTCTCTTCTTCCCTCTAAAGCTCACGGCCACACAACCCCCACACACCACCTCCATTTTTGGTCATCATTCATACAATCCAAGACCATCCCAAGGTGCTACGAGGTGTTCAAGGAAGCTTGGTGCAAACGAAACGCGAAGGACCACTTCCGTTAGCTTTTATCCACCCATTTTCCATCAAGAATCTTCCCTAGCCTCGAGCTAGAGGTATATCACTTAAAACTCACTCTTGAACGTATCTAGAGTGGTTAATAAGAGTTTCGTCGGTTAAAAATTACGAACATATAAGATCAAAGTCTAAAGGTTTACTAAAGTAATGAACAAGGTGGTTAATGGATGAATATGTGTGTAAATCATGTAGATCTTGTGTGATTATGATGATTGGGTGATTATCTGATGCTTTACTGAATGATATTAGTATATGATGTTGTTGTGGTCACTAAACTTGTTAAAGGAATCGATCGAACACGATTTAGAAGGTTAAACACAAAAGAATCAGAATCTGTCTAACTTTTACAGCCCACTTCTGTTGGCTGTAAACAGGTCTTAACCTCAACGAAAAATTGATATTTTGAATCTAAAATATTTTATTATGAAATACGGTTCTAATGGCACCGGAATCGTAATTTTTGGACTCCGTTTACTATTTTTAAAGTGTTAATTTGTAACAGCTACTTAAGCTGAATTTTGACAGCAATAAATGGGTGTCGTACTTTCAGTCATAACCGGAGTTTTGTGATGAATCGGGCCATGAAAATTTTACTGTAGATGATAACTGAAGTATTTGTAATTACCCCACTGGAATTTCGCAAATCGGACATACGATGAATTTTTAATAAATTGTTTCGTGGACTGTGGTCAGAAATACATAAATCTGAGTTCGGTCCCGAATATGAATTTTTATAAAATGTGAGTAATGAACCGGACCCCGATATTTTTACATAATAAAATATGGAATGTTTATGACATTCTATAAAAATTTGGGAATTTTTGAAATAATCTAACTATTTTATTTAAATGCCCGAAAACAGCCGGTTTTGAATATTAATGCTGAAATAACATAAGTTGTGATTTGCGCGTCTAAATGTCGAGTATGCTATCTGTGAATGATTTGACATGTTATATATGTTATGTGCATTATCGTATGTTTGATTTTGAGTGGGGAATGGACGGGAACCTTAGATGGGCGTAAACCGTTACAGTGGTGCATGTTGTGTGATAAATACGTGTAGGAACTTTGTGTTCTATTTGAAAGCCATTAAATGACTAACTGGTAAATCATACTAGGACGTGATTGACCGACCTTGACTGTTAAGCTATATTGAGAATCTAACCGAGCAAACCAAGGTGAGTTCACACACTTTCTACAAGGCATGGGATTCCCGGTGGTTTGGGAATGGGTTAAAGAAATAAAACTAAATCTACATATCCTCCTTGGGTAGGATATGTACGGCCATCCTCCATAGAGTGGATGCCATTATTAAACCTACGAATTCTCCTGGTGCAGAATACGTACGTTCGTCCTCCTGGTGCAGGACAACAACCTTAAAACTAGCTAGACAAAACTCTATCAATAAGTCCCTCTTCATATCGACTTAATCGCCGAGGCCAATGGCGAGCGGGTCATTAGTTAATAGCGCTATTAGGTTTAACAAACCTCACACCGTGCCAGTCGGACGGGCGTGTACTAATGGACTATGGCAGATTGTCAGTGATGATAGACACTGATATAGGGCACAACTTATTTGCGTAGCAGTCGATATCACTCCGTCTAGTAGTTCAAACGGGGAAAACCCCCACTGATCATGGTTATGGATTGGGTAAAGAAAAAGGAAATGGTTAAACATACTTTCAACTACGGGGTAACCCCCCCCCCCCACGGCAATTACGCCAACGAAAGTCAAACCACGTCTTTCAGAAAACAACTTAAAACTAAACAACCAAACGTGAACTCACTCAACTTTGTTGTTGACTCGTTGTTACATGCCTTACAGGTCGCTAGATGCTTTTGGGAGCTTGCACGAGGAGGAGGTTGTTGTGGAACATGGGTTGATATATCCCATACTTAATAATTGAACTTTATAAACCTATGGAACTTATGTTTGAGACTTTAAACTTATGAACTGTGAACTTATGTTTTGAACTTACGTTTTATGCTTCCGCTGTTAACCTAAAATCGGTTTACTTCCTTTTGGTCACCAATCGTATTGTGTTTGGTTTTATTTACTTAATTATGTTGTTCAATATGATTGGTGGCTCGATCCTGGTCATGTCACGCCTCCAAGCGGTGATACTCCGCGTGTGGATTTTGGGGGTGTGACAGATTGGTATCAGAGCCATTGGTTATAGAGAACTTGGTTTTAATAAGGGGAAAGTTTTTGATAAAACCAGACTATAACCTGTACAGTGCTCAACGATCCACAACGACGCTTCGCTCCACGTGCAAGACTCGACACCATAAGTGGTATGATTTATGTTTATATTGCCTACTTGTTAGTTCCATGGTACATTGATCATGGTATGCATTAGTTAACATGATAACTGTTATTTGAACCTCGTGTGCTTACTCTCTTCTGACACTCCACACTTACGCACTTTGCGACACCACTCTTACGTGTGTTCCTTCGATGTGAAGATCATGAGTGGACGTCTCGACCTGACCCAGGGTCAGCTGACGACCTTGATTAACGAACAGGTTGCTGAAGCCTTAGCAACCCAATCAAGGAGCCAATCCATGCACATCCAATCCCGCATAGGCACTTTCAAGGCATTCTTGGAATGCAAACCTCCCACTTTCGACGGCACGGAGGAGCAATCGACCTTCTACGCTGGATCCGAAGAATCGAATATACATTCGAAGAAAGTGAAAGCCCTGCCAGTAAACGAGTAGAGTACGCTACTGTCATGTTGCAGGGGAAAGCGTATTCTTGGTGGAACGCACAAGTTCAGATGCTCGGGTTGACAAACGCAAATGCCACCCTCTGGAGCGACTTCAAGGATTTGATTAGGGAAAAATTCTGCCACCTGGACGACATTCTGGAACTTGAAACAGAGTATTATGGTTTGAAGATGGAAGGATCCGAAATTGAGGCATACACAAAGAAGTCCAACGACTTGGCTGACTTATGTCCTAACTTGTCACGACCCATATCTAGACGGATCAAGCTATACCTCAGAGGCTTAGTACCGGAGATCCAAGGGTCTGTAATTGAGGCCAACCTTTCCACAATTCAGCAAGTCATTCGTTTGGCGCACCAACTCACCGATCAGGCGGTGGAAGAGGGCAAGCTGCCCAAGCACGTTAGCACTACTGCTACTGGTGCTCCTAGCAATGACAAGCGCAAGTGGGATGGAAATTCGGGCAGGGGTTCCACTCCAGTTCAGTCCCAGTCCCAGCGGCGAAAGACAGATGAACACAGGAGCCCCAGTCAGCAGTTTTCTGGAAATCAAGGTCAGGGTGGATATAGGGGAAATCACCCTAAGTGTAATCGCTGTAACTTGCACCACAGTGGGCCATGTGGTAAGGGCAACTGTCATCGATGCAACAAGCCTGGTCACATGGCAAGGGACTGCAGGAGTCAGCGTCCGGCAAATCAGAACCGACAGCAACATCTAGCCCCACCCAATCAACGCCAGCAGCGACAACAACAAGGTAACAACAAAGGGTGCTTTCAATGTGGTGCTGAGGGCCATTTCAAGAAAGACTGCCCCCAGTTAAATCAGAACCAGAACAACAACAATAATGGAGGAAACAATGGAGGCAACAATGGAAGTGGCAATGGGGGAGACAACAATGGCAGCGGGGCAAGGGGTCGTGTGTTCGTGATTGGTCAGGGAGAAGCAAGGAACGATCCCAACGTTGTGATGGGTAAGTTTCTTCTTGACGACTTCTTCGTTACTGTTTTATTCGATTCGGGTGCCGATACTAGTTATGTGTCCGTAAAAGTTAGCCAAATTCTTAAGCGCACCCCAACACTCCTGAACACCAAACACACGGTAGAACTAGCTAACGGTAAAAGTCTTGAAGCCACAAACGTAGTTAAAGGTTGTAACCTCGTCTTAGCTGGTCAGACTTTCCCTATCGATCTTGTTCCTGTCACACTTGGTAGTTTCGACGTCGTTATTGGGATGGATTGGCTATCTCATCATCAAGCGGAGATTGTTTGCAAGGAGAAAATCATCCGCATTCCTCGTTCTGATAAAGAACCCCTCGTGATTCGTGGCGACAAGAGTGGTGCTGTCGAAGGCATCATCTCTTTCCTTAAGGCCCAGAAGTGTTTGCGAAAGGGCCACACTGCCATTTTAGCACTCGTTACTGACACATCCACGGAAGAGAAGAGAATTGAAGACATCCCTATTGTGCGCGAATTTCCCGAGGTATTTCCTGAGGAATTACCTGGTCTTCCTCCTCATCGCCAAGTTGAGTTTCAAATCGAGCTAGCTCCTGGAGCAGCGCCAGTAGCTCGAGCACCATATCGTCTAGCCCCATCAGAACTCGAAGAACTGTCCACACAACTACAAGAACTCTTGGAAAAGGGTTTTATACGTCCTAGCTCTTCACCCTGGGGAGCTCCAGTCTTGTTCGTGAAAAAGAAAGACGGTACCTTCAGGATGTGTATTGACTATCGCGAACTTAACAAGGTGACTATGAAGAATCGTTATCCTCTTCCACGTATTGACGACTTGTTTGACCAGTTGCAAGGGTCGAGCTATTACTCCAAGATTGATTTGAGATCGGGATACCATCAGCTGAGAGTCCGAGATGAGGACGTCTCCAAAACAGCATTCAGAACTCGTTACGGCCATTACGAGTTTCTGGTTATGCCATTTGGGCTGACGAATGCACCAGCGGTTTTCATGGATCTCATGAACCGAGTGTGCAAGCCTTACCTGGATAAGTTCGTTATTGTGTTCATCGATGATATCCTGATCTATTCTAAGAGTCAGGAGGAACACGAGCAGCATCTACGACTTATGCTGGAACTTCTTCGAAAAGAACGGTTGTATGCCAAGTTTTCGAAATGTGATTTCTGGCTTCGCGAAGTCCACTTTCTAGGCCACGTAGTAAACAAGGATGGAATTCATGTGGATCCATCTAAGGTTGAATCGATCAAGAACTGGCCTGCACCCCGCACACCAACAGAAATCCGCCAATTCTTGGGTTTGGCCGGATATTACAGAAGGTTTATAAAAGATTTCTCCAAGATTGCGCAACCTCTCACTTCACTGACTCAGAAGGGCATCATCTATCGTTGGGGTGATGCACAGGAGTCCGCGTTTCAACATCTAAAGGATAGACTTTGTAGCGCGCCTATCCTCTCATTGCCAGAAGGCACCGATGATTTCGTGGTTTATTGCGACGCTTCCATCCAAGGACTTGGTTGCGTATTGATGCAACGTGACAAGGTCATTGCCTACGCATCGCGCCAACTTAAAGTTCACGAAAGAAACTACACTACTCACGATCTGGAGCTGGGAGCAGTTGTATTCGCGCTTAAGATATGGAGACATTACCTGTACGGTACCAAGTGCACCATTTACACCGACCACAGGAGTCTCGAACATATCTTCAAGCAAAGAGAGTTAAACATGCGACAACGCCGATGGGTCGAACTCTTGAATGATTACGAATGCGCTATCAAGTATCATCCGGGCAAAGCCAATGTTGTGGCTGACGCCCTCAGTCGAAAGGATACTTTACCTAAGCGTGTACGAGCATTACAGCTTACCATCCAGTCTAACCTTCCGGCTCAGATTCGAGATGCCCAGGTCGAAGCATTGAAAGCAGAAAACATCAGGGCTGAGTCCCTACGAGGATCGAGGCAGCGGCTAGAACAAAAGGGAGACGGTGCCTACTATGTTAACGGACGCATCTGGGTTCCATTTTATGGCAACTTACGCGAGCTTGTGATGGATGAAGCACATAAGTCTCGTTATTCTGTACACCCTGGTTCAGACAAGATGTACCACGACCTCAAGACTACATATTGGTGGCCTGGCATGAAAGCCCACATAGCAACCTACGTCAGTAAGTGCTTGACTTGTGCGAGAGTCAAGTCTGAATATCAGAAACCATCAGGCCTACTTCAACAACCGGAGATCCCGAAATGGAAATGGGAGCAAATCTCCATGGATTTTGTTACTGGCCTGCCCAGATCTCAACGCGGAAACGATACCATTTGGGTGATCGTAGATCGATTAACCAAGTCTGCACATTTTCTGGCCATCAAGGAAACGGACAAGTTCTCTACTCTTGCAGACATTTACCTAAAGGAAGTGGTATCAAGGCACGGAGTGCCAATCTCTATTATATCTGATCGTGACGCACGTTTTACTTCTGAACTGTGGCAAGCAATGCACAAGTCCTTTGGCTCACGTTTAGATATGAGCACCGCTTATCACCCGCGGACGGATGGGCAATCTGAACGCACCATCCAAACCCTTGAAGACATGCTTAGGGCATGTGTAATCGATTTTGGTAACGGCTGGGAAAAGCACCTCCCGCTAGTGGAGTTCTCATATAACAACAGCTACCACACCAGCATCCAAGCCGCTCCGTTTGAGGCATTGTACGGACGCAAATGCCGATCGCCTCTCTGTTGGGCAGAAGTTGGTGACAGCCAAATCACTGGCCCAGAACTTGTGGTAGACACCACCGAGAAAATTGCTCAGATACGACAGCGAATGGCGGCAGCTCGTGACCGTCAGAAAAGCTATGCTGATAAGGGAAGAAAACCACTCGAGCTCCAGGTTGGGAATCGAGTGCTACTCAAAGTCTCACCTTGGAAAGGTGTAGTCCGCTTTGGCAAACGAGGCAAACTTAATCCACGTTATGTCGGACCATTCGAAGTCACCGAGAAAATTGGCAAAGTCGCCTACAGGTTGAACCTACCTGAAGAACTCAGCGGAGTTCACAACGTTTTCCACGTATCAAATCTGAAGAAGTGTCTGTCAGAGGAAACCTTCATAGTTCCTCTCGAGGAACTCACAATCGACGACCAGTTGCGATTCGTCGAGGAACCAGTAGAGATTACGGATCGAGATGTTAAGATCCTCAAGCATACCAGGATACCTCTGGTCCGAGTTCGTTGGAATGCTCGTCGTGGCCCAGAGTATACATGGGAACGAGAAGACCAAATGAAACTCAAGTATCCCCAACTGTTTAAGAAAAACGCAACCACTACTGAGGCTGAAGCTACCGCAGAATTTCGGGACGAAATTCCAAATCAACGGGGGGATGATGTGACACCCCAGGAAAATCAGGAAAACAACGCAACTTAACTAGCTTCCTTAGTAACCACGCGCTAAATTTCGGGACGAAATTCTCTTAACAGGGAGAGAATGTGACAACTCTCAAATTTACATGTATTCCGTACAATTTATTAATAATAATTAATGTGGTTGACGACTGTATGGCATCACTTAACTGCTTTCTGATATCTGTGTTATGCGTACACGTATTTTTATATACTAATAGTGTACAGAAAGGTCACTAAATAGTCCGTTATATTTTCCTGAGTGTTAGAAAGTAAAAACGTTACAAAATATATAAGTAGGACACTTTACGGATTAATTAAGCACTTAAACGGAACAATGTGAAACCGAACAACCGGACTTTACCCGGAACACAAAAATATTATCAGAAACATTGTTCCTATTTTTCTGAGCTAGTTATGGTCCCTGAACACCATAACACATTATATAAGGCATAATACACAAAGTCACTAACAAACACCCTTTAAACTACCACTAACTAATCTAGTTACCATCCAACTACAAGTTAACCCCCCCCCCCCCCCCTCACCATAACCGTCCCATAGGGGACCCACCTCAAGATTTCCCCAATCTCTACTAAATCCCCCATAATCTCATCCATAATCTTCTCCTTGGAAATTGGATGATCTTGTTAGTACCTTAGGAAACACAAGGACCTTTGGGTAGTAGACCATGAGAGTTATAAGAATGCTCATCTTCTTCACTTAATCACCAACAAACTCACTCTCTTCTTCCCTCTAAAGCTCACGGCCACACAACCCCCACACACCACCTCCATTTTTGGTCATCATTCATACAATCCAAGACCATCCCAAGGTGCTACGAGGTGTTCAAGGAAGCTTGGTGCAAACGAAACGCGAAGGACCACTTCCGTTAGCTTTTATCCACCCATTTTCCATCAAGAATCTTCCCTAGCCTCGAGCTAGAGGTATATCACTTAAAACTCACTCTTGAACGTATCTAGAGTGGTTAATAAGAGTTTCGTCGGTTAAAAATTACGAACATATAAGATCAAAGTCTAAAGGTTTACTAAAGTAATGAACAAGGTGGTTAATGGATGAATATGTGTGTAAATCATGTAGATCTTGTGTGATTATGATGATTGGGTGATTATCTGATGCTTTACTGAATGATATTAGTATATGATGTTGTTGTGGTCACTAAACTTGTTAAAGGAATCGATCGAACACGATTTAGAAGGTTAAACACAAAAGAATCAGAATCTGTCTAACTTTTACAGCCCACTTCTGTTGGCTGTAAACAGGTCTTAACCTCAACGAAAAATTGATATTTTGAATCTAAAATATTTTATTATGAAATACGGTTCTAATGGCACCGGAATCGTAATTTTTGGACTCCGTTTACTATTTTTAAAGTGTTAATTTGTAACAGCTACTTAAGCTGAATTTTGACAGCAATAAATGGGTGTCGTACTTTCAGTCATAACCGGAGTTTTGTGATGAATCGGGCCATGAAAATTTTACTGTAGATGATAACTGAAGTATTTGTAATTACCCCACTGGAATTTCGCAAATCGGACATACGATGAATTTTTAATAAATTGTTTCGTGGACTGTGGTCAGAAATACATAAATCTGAGTTCGGTCCCGAATATGAATTTTTATAAAATGTGAGTAATGAACCGGACCCCGATATTTTTACATAATAAAATATGGAATGTTTATGACATTCTATAAAAATTTGGGAATTTTTGAAATAATCTAACTATTTTATTTAAATGCCCGAAAACAGCCGGTTTTGAATATTAATGCTGAAATAACATAAGTTGTGATTTGCGCGTCTAAATGTCGAGTATGCTATCTGTGAATGATTTGACATGTTATATATGTTATGTGCATTATCGTATGTTTGATTTTGAGTGGGGAATGGACGGGAACCTTAGATGGGCGTAAACCGTTACAGTGGTGCATGTTGTGTGATAAATACGTGTAGGAACTTTGTGTTCTATTTGAAAGCCATTAAATGACTAACTGGTAAATCATACTAGGACGTGATTAACCGACCTTGACTGTTAAGCTATATTGAGAATCTAACCGAGCAAACCAAGGTGAGTTCACACACTTTCTACAAGGCATGGGATTCCCGGTGGTTTGGGAATGGGTTAAAGAAATAAAACTAAATCTACATATCCTCCTTGGGTAGGATATGTACGGCCATCCTCCATAGAGTGGATGCCATTATTAAACCTACGAATTCTCCTGGTGCAGAATACGTACGTTCGTCCTCCTGGTGCAGGACAACAACCTTAAAACTAGCTAGACAAAACTCTATCAATAAGTCCCTCTTCATATCGACTTAATCGCCGAGGCCAATGGCGAGCGGGTCATTAGTTAATAGCGCTATTAGGTTTAACAAACCTCACACCGTGCCAGTCGGACGGGCGTGTACTAATGGACTATGGCAGATTGTCAGTGATGATAGACACTGATATAGGGCACAACTTATTTGCGTAGCAGTCGATATCACTCCGTCTAGTAGTTCAAACGGGGAAAACCCCCACTGATCATGGTTATGGATTGGGTAAAGAAAAAGTTAATGGTTAAACATACTTTCAACTACGGGGTAACCCCCCCCCCCCACGGCAATTACGCCAACTAAAGTCAAACCACGTCTTTCAGAAAACAACTTAAAACTAAACAACCAAACGTGAACTCACTCAACTTTGTTGTTGACTCGTTGTTACATGCCTTACAGGTCGCTAGATGCTTTTGGGAGCTTGCACGAGGAGGAGGTTGTTGTGGAACATGGGTTGATATATCCCATACTTAATAATTGAACTTTATAAACCTATGGAACTTATGTTTGAGACTTTAAACTTATGAACTGTGAACTTATGTTTTGAACTTACGTTTTATGCTTCCGCTGTTAACCTAAAATCGGTTTACTTCCTTTTGGTCACCAATCGTATTGTGTTTGGTTTTATTTACTTAATTATGTTGTTCAATATGATTGGTGGCTCGATCCTGGTCATGTCACGCCTCCAAGCGGTGATACTCCGCGTGTGGATTTTGGGGGTGTGACATATCTTGTTGTTAATGGGTTGCAAGGCCATTAACATGTGACACGACATAGGAAGCAACCAAACCATAGGCATTTTTCTAGTTGTCGATTCACGACTGAGACACAAAAGCACTACTCGGTACTAGTTTTCACCAAGAGTGTGGCTGCCCGGACACCCGTTAGATCTAACCTTTTGTTATGCGGTCTAAGTATGTACACGATTAATGGTGCTTATGGTACCCTATTTGTGACACGATTTCTCGTATCATTTCTCAAAACGCATAATACTTGGTACTAGTTATCACCAAGAGTGCTTCTTGTTTTTGTATCATACCACTTATAAACATTGTAACATTTGTAACATGTATTTCACCCCCGAAGTTATAAAACTAAAAACAGTTAAAAGAAAACGGGGAGTATGAACTCACTGGGTTGTCTCGTCTTACGTACGCAGACCGACCCATTCCCATTATTATAACTAGGACAATCATGTCCCTAATCATTAAAATCATTCACGTTTCGAAAATACGCATTTGTTTTGTAAAACCGGTATCTTTAGTACAAACCATTCGTAAACCATTTGGGTTCTTTGTAATCCATTCGTATCATGATTTAGAAATATGAGTTTTTGTTCGTTCAAAAACTTTGTATATTCTTGTAAAACGTGCATGTCTTTCCACCCCGAAAACATTTATAAAAATGTAAAACCGTAAAAAGGTGGGGTTATGAACTCACCTGAATATTCCTGTGCAAAGCTAGCTAAATACGACTTCGTGATGTCGTTTCCAAGATGAGACTCGCTAGCGTGCATTATAAGTTTCTAGATAAATGTGGTAACTATACTACGTGTCACCGAGCTTTACCGAATCGTTAACCGAACGATTCAACGGTAAGTTGTTAATTTAACAAAAATGACTAAGTTAAACTTTGTCACCCCGAGAAGTCGTTTGTGTATATAGGAATATTCGTATATAATAAACTTGTATTATATATCGCGTTTCGTATGATCTTTGTCAAAATATTCGTATATGCCGTTTAGGCGTATAAAATAAATATGAAAAGTTATATTTATTTTATAAAAGAATCGTCAAGTTGTCGTGTTTGAAAATAAATATGACTATATTTATTTTAGAAAGAATTCGACTTGTTTGTGTCAGAAATAAATATATAGCTATATTTATTTCTAAAAGGATTCGTTTTGTACAATATGGAAAATAAATATATAAACTATATTTATTTTTATAAAACGAATGCGTGTCATCGGCTTTAGAAACAATATAAGTAATTATATTGATTTTGTAGAAAGAATTGTCGAGTTTTCGAAGTTTAAAATAATTAGATTTATTGTTGTAAACGATTCCAAAATCGTCATTTTCGTAAGTTGTAAAGTGCCGTTGTAAAACAAATATTCATTTGTATTTGTGTTTTTATTAAAGTTTCTCGGATTCTATAGCTTTCGTCCTTTAATAAAACGCATTGTATATTACGGTTTTTCTCGAAAAACGGGCAGGGTTTCCTCTGTTTTTGGACAGCCCCGACAACTAAGTGTTGCTATATTTTTCAAAATTCAACAATAATTCAATCACAATTATAACTTTCGCAAAGTATGACGAACACTAAAATAAATAAACTATGATACGGCGGTTCGAGCTCGGTTCGCGTAAACTAATTAAAATTTAAACTAACGTATATATTTATGAAAGTTTAACGCGTTGTTTAAATCTGGTTACCGGGTCTTGGAGTTGACTGATTTTGACCCGCCAGTTGACTGAGTTGACCCGAATATCGAACCGAGACCCAAAAATCTGAGTCGTTGACCAAACTAAGCCATCCGTTGACTTCTTGACCTACTTTGACCGGTTGACCGAGTCGACCAGGTTGAGCCGAGTTGAACCGAGTCGATCTGGAACTGAAATCTCACTGAACCGAAACAAGTCCCGAAACTGCACTTGACCCAAAGATGACATCAGAAATATGTAGTCATGTTTACTCGAACTAGAAACTGAATCAAGTTGAGACTGAACTAAGTTATACCAAAATAGAACATTGTTGACCCAACTCACCTCCCGGACGTCGCTCGCCGTCGTCGGTGACCCTGACGCCGGCCGGCGCCGTTGAGCACCACCCTCCACCGTCGCAGCCTGAAATCATCGTCACGTCTCCGTCATCATCGATCATCATCGTGAAAGAAAAACTGATCGGAAAGAAGCAGCGACCACCGCCACTATCGTTGTCATCTCCTTCGTCTCCGATTTCTCTCTCTTCGTTCCATCAATGCACCACCACCAAACGATGGTGGTGGTGGTCAGCCGGTTACATAGATCAAAGGAAGGGGGTGGGGTTGCACGTTTCGGTTGAGTGGGTATGGCTGTCGTCGGAAGAACAGCACCGGCCATCGGGCGGTAAACGGTAGTCGGTCCGTCGGTGTGGTTGTTTGGCTGTGGATGATGTTTGAAAGCTTGAATCTCCTGTTGTGTTGTAGAGAGGAATCGAGAATGAGAGGAGAGTGAAGGGGGCCATGCATTCGATTGCCTCTCGGTGTGTATGGAGGGATTTCTTTGAAGAAGATGAAGGTTGATTGTCTGTGTTTTCTTTTTATGTGTGTATAAGTTATTGAGAATGAATAAAAAATTGGGTGCAACACCCTTATTTATAGAGATGTTGGAGATTTGTGTGTTCCCACTTTTGGGACATAAAATATCTTGTAGAGATTTGTAAAGATATCGTAAATCTTAAATGGATCTTGTAAATCTTAATAAGATTTGATAAGATTTCTTAGGGAAATATCTAATATATTATGTGCAAGTTTAGGCTTGTGGGTTTTGGGCTTAGGCCTAGGGCCCACAAGCCCATCACATGTGTAGGTGGCTCGTAATTCCTATGAGACCCGATATCGCGACCCAAACTCCATAAGCATAAAATACTCGTGTAACATCCATATTTGTCGGCATCGTCAGTATTTCTTACGGTTTTCGTTTATTACTATTTAATTTCCAACAGTATCTCCGCAGATCGTCACATGCGCACTGTAGAACCGCATAAGCGTTCCTATGCTTACTGAGACCCTAATTAAGTTAATTTGCGTTGTAAACACTGTTTACTGTCGCGTAAATTGCCTGTTAATCACGTAATTAAGGGCGTAAATTACCGGTTGTCACACAATGTAAGTAAACAAGGTTCACACCCGGTTCAGCAATTGCAATCCTAGAGTTTCTACACGTTTTAGGTTTGATTCAATTGAACCTGTCATTAACGGATTTCTATCACAAAGCTTAGGTGCCAATTGCTATCAACACGTATAACGAACCGCAATGCACTTCGTTACCTCATACAAGTAAACCTTTTGAAAGATATGGCATAAATACACAAACTTATTTTGCAAAGTCGAATTTTATAATCATTTAACAATTCACAAATGTAGTTCCAATGTAAGTCAATTATCAATCAATCCAAAATACAATTCAGCTTGTCACAAAATCAAACTAAGAACAATGTTTAAACCCTAGACTTAAAAGCACCTACACCGGGGTAAAACCTTCTAGAATTTGCCGCTCATGGTGAACGGAACTTGGTCAACGGATGAGAGCACGAATGTTGACATCTTGGAGCTTTGAAAGTGATGAAGATGATGGTTAGGGTATGTAGTGGTGAAAGGTTTGATGTATGGAAGATGATTAGGGTTGTGGAAGTGATGGTGATGATGGAATCGAATGATTGCGGATCCAAGAGATGAATTGGGGATGGATTATGGATGCTAGAGTGTAATGGACCGTTTTTCTTCTTTATATATTAACTTACAAAGGTAATTAAAAGACTTCAAAATAACAACATTAATATATGCTTTTGACAAAAATTGGGCATGACCCGTCCGTAAGACGGATATACCCCTGTTATAAACAAAAGTAAGACAATACCATTCTACATTTCGTTCGACAAGACACTACTAAAAACCTAGACATCAAGTGTTAAAATGTATGTCTACTAACAAGTTGTACAAAATAGAAACTTTGACCCAAAACATTAGTGCAACTAGCGGAAGCGCTTGATATGACATATCAAGAACATGTGCTCGCTCCAATTCTCCAAATCGCCTAAGTTGAGGATTTACCTACATTCAACAACAAAGCTTTGAAAAGTTAGTCATTATACTTATTACGCTTACAATAGCATCGTTTAGTTCATTTCGTTATGTACTTTCATTTCCTCTTACGCATACGACTACCCAATTAAATGTGTATGGCATATACTCTCATAATGAGATTCAAACATACTCTTACGACCCGGTATCATCGGGTCGATTACTTTCAACATAAATCCTTCGTTCTATCCGTTAAACAGATTGAACTTCATGCATTTGTTATTGCATTCATGACCACCCGTTCTAAACGGATGGTACCTTATTCTTACTCGACTTGTTCAATTCGAACCGGTCGACTTACATAGCTTATCATAACCTTCATTAGCATAATCAATCCACAAGGGATTTGCTATCCACTTACTAATCACCATATTCATTATAACTAGGATTGCTCATCATAATTATTAACAAAATTTAAGTAAGGTTTTGTATGCAATGGAACATACCTCGATCTTGCGTGCCTTCCGTTTTCCTAGTGCTTGTACCTTCTTCCTTCACGCCTACATTACAACATTCATTCATTTATTTAGTCTACCAAATTCATCCTACCATTTTAACATTACGCATACATTCGTCTCCTAAGCATTTCATCAAACACTTGGTAGGCATCATAATTAAGATATAAGGTACAATTCTTTAAAGCAAATCTTTACTAGTTCATCATCACTCAACATTCATATCTGTTCTAATTTGCATAATTATTTCCTCCTACATCAATTTATCTAACATTCAAGCATTACAAACAAGATCATATATCAAGATAACATACCATCACAATCATTATGATCTTCCTAATCATAACACAATTTCGCAAAGTGGGCTTTCACTATAATCTTTCATGCAACCTAAGATCATACATGATTCTTGTTCTAGAAAGCAATTCCAACTCAGATTTCCCATATTTGATACAAGAAATCGAGATTGGATTGAACTCCTCTTCCAACAAATCATAATTTCAGAAATTAAACTCACCACTTCACTAACTAGGGTTAGATTTTCGAAAAAGAGGGCTCATGCACTGGATTATCTTGTGATTTAGGCTTCAGTTACTTGATTTCTTAAGTTTAGGGTTTCCCCTCTCTCTGCCTGTTCTTGATCGATCGTTCCCCAGACACACCCACTGTGTTTGGGGTTTTATTTATTTTTAATAAATTTAGTTTAATCACTTTTGCATTTTACCCCCTTCACTTAATTGCTAAATACAATTCTAATCTTAAAACCACCTTTAACTACCATCTTGCCATAAATTCTTAACTATGTTAAGTTTATTATTTATCCTTACTTATTTTATTGTGTTATCATTTTTGGGGCGTTACAAGTCTACCCCCTTAAAAGAGGTTTCGTCCCCGAAACCTGGACACATAACAATTTAAACGTGCACATACCAAAACGAAAAGGATAGTGTTTCCTCATTTCATCTTCCGCCTCCCACGTGAGTTCCGATCCCTTTCGATGTTGCCATTGAACCAACACTTGTTTAACGGATTTGTTGCGAAGATTCTTCACCTTGACATCTTTAATGGCTATTGGCCTTTCGACATAGTTTAACCCCTCGTCCAACTCGATGTCATCGAGAGGCACTATTGCTGTTTCATCCGCAAGACACTTTCTCAATTGTGATACGTGGAAGGTATTGTGAATCCCGTCTAACGTAGATGGTAATTCTAATCGATATGCAACCCTTCCAACTCGGGCCAAGATTTTAAATGGTCCGATATAATGAGGACCTAACTTACCCCGCTTGCGGAAACGGATTATGCCCTTCCATGGTGATACTTTCAATAGAACATAATCTCCAACTTGAAATTCAACAGGACGCCTTTTCTTGTTTGCATAAGCTTTCTGTCGATCCTGGGCTGCTTTCAGTCGAGCTCTAATCAATTCAATCTTTTCATTTGTTATAGCTATTAAATCACTTGGCGCAAGCTCCCTTTGCCCCACTTCACCCCAACATACGGGGGTTCTACACTTTCTCCCATATAATAATTCATAGGGTGCCATTTGAATGCCACTATGGTAGCTATTATTATAAGAGAATTCCACTAGTGGTAAATGGTCGTCCCAACTTCCCCCAAAGTCTAAGGCACACGCTCTCAGCATATCGATAAGTGTTTGAATGGTTCTTTCTGACTGGCCGTCAGTCTGAGGGTGGTAGGCGGTGCTTATGTGTAACCTCGTGCCCACACTCTCGTGAAATTTTTGCCAGTAGCGGGAGGTAAATCTGGTGTCCCGGTCTGAGACGATTGACACGGGTACCCCGTGTCGAGATATGATCTCATTCATATAAATTTCTGCCATTCTCTCGGAAGAGTAAGCCTCTTTGATGGGTAGAAAATGAGCACTTTTCGTGAGTCGGTCCACGATTACCCATATTGTATCATGCCCCTTTTTCGTTCTAGGAAGCTTGGTTACCAAATCCATCGTTAGTTCCTCCCATTTCCATACCGGAATTTCCAAAGGTTGTAATTCCCCGTATGGCTTTTGATGTTCTGCTTTGACTTGGGAGCATGTTAAGCATTTCGCGACATACTTAACAATATCGCGCTTCATGCCCGGCCACCAATAATTTGCCTTCAAGTCCCGATACATCTTTGTAGCCCCAGGATGGACCGAATATCGTGACTTATGAGCCTCGTCGAGTAGAGCGGTTTTGACTTCGCAGAATAGTGGTATCCAAATTCGGCCGAATCTCGTCTTGAGTCCGGTCGAATTTTCTTCTAGTTTATCGGTTACACCTTTTAATCTTTCTTTCTTTAAGTCTTCCGCTCCAAGCGACTTTATTTGGGAATCACGTTTCGTCTCGAGTAGTCGTGGCGTAACTATCATCTTCATGGATTTTACTCGAATGGGAGACGGATACTCTTTTCGGCTTAATGCGTCGGCTACCACATTCGCTTTTCCCGGGTGATAAAGGATATCACAATCGTAATCTTTGATAAGTTCTAACCATCTCCGTTGCCTCATATTTAAGTCTTTCTGCTCAAAGAAATATTTAAGGCTTTTGTGATCCGAGTAAATTGTGCATCTCGCGCCATATAGATAATGCCTCCAAATCTTTAAGGCAAACACTACCGCTTCCAGTTCCAAATCGTGAGTCGGGTAGTTTCCTTCATGCGGTTTAAGTTGTCTTGATGCATACGCGATAACCTTTCCCCTTTGCATTAAAACACATCCTAAACCCTGATGTGAAGCATCTGAATAGACAACCAAATCTTCTGTTCCATCTGGGAGTGTTAATACCGGAGAACTAGACAACTTTTCTTTTAACACGTGGAAGGCATCTTCTTGATCCTTGCCCCACACAAACCTCTCTTTCTTCCTCGTCAACTTCGTTAAGGGTAACGCTATTTTTGAAAAATCTTGTATAAACCTCCTGTAATAGCCAGCAAGGCCTAGAAAGCTCCTTACTTCAGTTGGAGTTATTGGGGAAACCCACTTCATTACTGCCTCAATCTTCGACGGATCAACCAAGACACCTTTCGAGTTTATCACGTGGCCGAGAAACTGCAACTCTCTGAGCGAAAAGGCGCATTTTGAGAATTTTGCGTAAAGTTTCTCCTTACGGAGAACTTCAAGTACTTCACGCAAGTATTTCGCATGTTCAGTCTTGCTTCGCGAGTAGACTAGAATATCATCTATGAACACGATCACAGATTTATCTAACATGGGTCGGCATACCCGGTTCATAAGATCCATAAACGCAGCCGGCGCATTCGTCAATCCGAAGGACATGACTAAAAATTCATAATGCCCATAACGGGTTCTGAACGCGGTTTTCGGAATATCTTCTCCCCGTACTCTAACTTGGTGGTAACCCGAACACAGATCTATCTTGGAGAACCAACTCGCCCCTTTCAATTGATCAAAAAGATCGTCAATTCTAGGTAAAGGGTAGCGGTTCTTGACGGTTAGCTTATTTAGTTCTCTGTAGTCAATGCACATGCGCATCGACCCGTCTTTCTTCTTAACAAATAAGACCGGCGCTCCCCAAGGTGACACACTCGGACGTATAAAGCCCTTATTTAGCAAATCTTGTAATTGTGTCATTAACTCCCGCATCTCGGTGGGAGCCAGTCTATAGGGAGCCTTCGCAACCGGCTTCGCACCCGGATTCAATTCGATGCGAAACTCTATTTCTCTTTCGGGGGGAAGTCCTGGCAATTCCTCCGGAAATACATCCGAAAATTCATTCACGATCTCCACGTCTTTAAGCTTCGGGAAACCTTGTTGAACATCTACAACGTAAGCTAGGTATGCCCTACCCCCGTTAAGTGTATACTTAGCGGCTTGAACGAGGGTACAAAGTTTCGCTTCCACCTTTCTTTCGCCTTGTATATTTAATCGCTTTCCACTTGGAGATTGGATAAGTATTGTTTTGGTTTCACAATTAATCTCCGCATGGTGTCTGGCCATCCAATCCATACCCACTATCATTTTAAATTCTCCCAAAACCATGGGTATAAGGTCGATATCGAGTTCTTCGTCCTTTATAGTGAATTTGCAATTTCTACAAATTTCGCGTAACAAGTAGTTCTTACTATCGGCTATTTCTACTTCTAGTGGAACTGACATTAATTCAACCTTAAACGAGGGATGATTTGCTATTTCGTTTGAAACAAACGACATGGTTGCTCTGGTATCAAATAATACATAAATCGGCATAGAGTTTAATAAAAAGATACCTGAAACTACATTCGGATGAACCTTAGCTTCCTCCGATGTGATTTGGAACATCCTTCCTTTAGCCCTAGAACCCTCTTGCTTCTTATCTTCCTTTTTCGCTTCTTGCTGAAGTTTAGGGCATTCCGATTTAACGTGCCCCTTTTCGAAACAATTGAAACAAGTCTTCGGGCTATTTAGACATTGATAAGACGAATGTCCCTCCTTACCACATTTGTAGCACCCCTTCTTGCCTAACAGACACTCTCCAGTATGAAGTTTTCCACAAGTCTTGCAAGGAGTAATACCACCCTTCGACTTATCTTTCCTTCCTTGCTCTTGATACTTCCCCTTTTTAGATGGACTCGAACTAGCACCTTTTTCACTAGATCTCTTTTCACCACGTTCTTCTTGCCTCTTAATTTCAATTTCCCTGTCCCGTGCCAGATTGATAAGCTCATCAAGGGTCTCACATTTCGAGGGAGTGATGAACTCCCTAAATTCAGCCTTTAATACCCCGTAAAAGCGATTGATCTTCATCCTTTCAGTCTTCACAAAATCCCCACAGAACTTCATTTTATCCATGAAGGTATTTGATATTTCATTTATTGACTCGTTTTTCTGTCGGAGTCGCAAGAAGTCTTCCTGAATCTTATCAATAGCTGACTGAGGGCAATGGTATCTCATAAAGGGCTCCTTAAATTCTTGCCAAGTCATCACTTGGAGTCTATCCTCCCCTATTTCCTTACTGTGTGCGTCCCACCAATCCTTCGCCTGAAGAGTGAGTTGGCCAGTAGCGAACATCACCTGATCTTCCTTATCACAACGACTTCGAATAAATACTGCTTCTATATTTGAAATCCATCTTTGGCATGCGATCGGTTCGATTTTACCATCATACGTTGCGGGATTGCACGCCATAAAGTCTTTATACGTGCACCGTCGTTCTTTGCTTTTGCTTTTAGATCCCTCTGTTAGTTCTTTCAGTTCTTCAATCTTGCTAGTCATCATGGCATCCACAACTCCCAGCACCCGGCTTTCTACTTCTTGAGCTAATCGTGGAAGGTTAGCTTGCATAACCCCTTCCGCCACCTCCGTGACCCTACTGTTAAGTGCTTCTTGATGAGTCGTGTCATCATCTTCATTAGCGTTTCTTGCATCAGCCATCTATAAGAATAGCATTTACATTCATCATTAAACACAAGCTCTCAATTATACACATACTTCGACCTTTGATTATTACAATCGTAATCATGCATTTCATGGTTGTTAACCATTCAAATCTTTCATCATTCTTTTTGGATTATTCGTTCCATTGCTTACCACACTTACGAACTCTTTTTCGTTTTGATCTCAAT
The DNA here is from genome assembly GCA_030545235.1 of Helianthus tuberosus. Classification (NCBI taxonomy): domain Eukaryota; kingdom Viridiplantae; phylum Streptophyta; class Magnoliopsida; order Asterales; family Asteraceae; genus Helianthus; species Helianthus tuberosus. The sequence continues at coordinate 83,150,756 of CM060354.1, forward strand.
TTATGATCGTAAGTATCTTATTAGTGTGTTTACAAGGATCTCATGTCATTGTCGATAGTTATTTAGTTCATACGGGAACTCTAGACGTGAAAAATAAGCAAAACAAATATTATTCAGCGGAGTTGTTTTCCACTACCGCTGCCAGTTCCATATCGTGAGTCGGGTAGTTTCCTTCATGCGGTTTAAGTTGTCTTGATGCATACGCGATAACCTTTCCCATTTGCATTAAAACACATCCTAAACCCTGATGTGAAGCATCTGAATTGACAACCAAATCTTCCGTTCCATCTGGGAGTGTTAATACCGGAGAACTAGACAACTTTTCTTTTAACACGTGGAAGGCATCTTCTTGATCCTTGCCCCACACAAACCTCTCTTTCTTCCTCGTCAACTTCGTTAAGGGTAACGCTATTTTTGCAAAATCTTGTATAAACCTCCTGTAATAGCCAGCAAGTGACTGAACTTTTCTATTCATGTTATTAACATTAGAATAGTTTGTTAGTTATGTTCACAACATTTAGTTCCAAAGTCAACATAAACTGAACTGACATATGTTGTATGCATGTTATTTAGCTATAACCTTTTAGTGTTTTAATTGTCGATTCCAAGCCTGGCTAAAGCAACATGGTTAACAACAAGGAAATTCTTAGCCAACCAATTACCTATTATATTTTATGAATAGATATTTACCGTTTATTTAGAGATAATATTGATGTAATTATTTGTATATCTTTTCCGGATTTGTAACTTGTATTCTTCCCTATATATAGGGTGTCCATAATTTGTTAGTGCATTATGTCTGTAGCTTCCATCTGTATCGAGTCTTATGTCTTGTATGTGTGTTTGTATATTTGTATATGTATGTATTTTGTATCTTGACAAAATAGGGAACAGATCGGTAACTTTTAAGTGTAATCCGAACGGATGACATGTGTCATCCGTACGGATGGCCATCCAATCGGATGGCAATCCGATTGGATGACCATCTGATCGGGTGACACCCTCACTTCCCTGTGTTGCCTATAAATAGTGGACTAGGGCCATTTGTCTAGAACCTTTTGCTTGATTGTCATAGCGAAGCTTTGTCCGATTATCATCTGGAACTCTTGTATTTTCACATTCTATCAATGAAATTGGACATGTTAAGCGTTGAGATGTTGTTGGTGATTCTCAGATGATGTCGAGGAATTCCGCACCTCGCCATTGATCGATTCCGCTACGTTCTTCTACTAGAACCGTTCCTGATTGTGCGACATAACAAGTGGTATCAGAGACACAGGAGGTCGGATCGGAGATAACTACAACAGTTTCAACGAGATTTCAGCCGTTTTCAGCAGATTTCAACCAAATCTCACCGGAGATTCTGACAATTTCTTCATCTTCTTCTACATTTCTTGTTGTTTTCATACATTCACAGATAAAATTCAGAAAAACACAAAATTGACCTAGATTTTACGGACGAAGTTGACTAAATTTGGTATCAAACTGATCAGAATTCATAACAGAACAATCCTACAAAGTTTCAATCCAAAATTCGGACTAAAACACCTTCAAAATTGATCAAAAACCATGTTTTGTTCTTCGTGCATGATGACGTCACTCTACCGATCGGATTGGACTAGACTGGTTCTTATTTCTTTGCTGACGTCATGCTCATTCGATCGGATTGACATCCGATTGGATAAGTGTTGTGGTTTAGTGTTAAAGGTTCAAGTGTCACTTCGATAGAACGACCATCCGATCGGATCACCATCCGATCGGATAGACATTCGACACTTGTGCCATTCGACACTTGGCATTTGTTTCGTTATTCAGTTGTGTCATCCGATCGAAGTGCCATTCGATCGGATGAATATCCGATCCAAGTGATCATGTTTTGAAATTTGTGAAATTTTTCTAAGTGTTTGACTTTTCAGGATTTGCAAGATGGGAGATGACCTTTTGAACCCATTCAGTGACATTTTCGCGTACAACACATGAGATACATCCACAAACACAAATACCAACACAAACCCGAAAAAGGTGATCGCATATTCTCTAAGCGTTGATAATTGTCACACCCCGACCACGTGGCGGAAACGTCGGGGAGTGTTGTAACAGAATTATCGTTTCACAACCATGGCATACAAAGTTATATTTTATTTATTAAACATGAGAGTTACATTTTCTTAAACACAAAACAAAGAGTGCATAACATAATTAAACTAAGTCTATCTTCATTTTAAGTCTCTAAGGCACAGGTCCGCCCTAGTGTCACGATCATCATCCTATGCAAAAGCTCCTGAAAACACATGTGAAAATAGGTACGTCAGCATAAAAATGCCTGTGAGATACATAGGTTTGTGAAAATAGGATTCATGACTTAAGTTTAAGAAAATATTTAATAAAATTTAGTCATGAACCTTGTAAATTGTTTTGTTTTGTAAATCATTAAAAGCGATAAGATCAGATGATATGTATACATAAAATAATAATATATGGTTAAATGAATAACCAAGTAAAATGAGTTGTATAAAATAAGTTATTTGTAAAACAACGTCTTGTGAAAGATATGTTATTTGTATAAAATGTTATATGTCTAGATTGAAATGATTCAAATAACGCTACGATATGTAATACCATACAATCACTTATATATAGGAAGTACCAGTGGCGTATCCACCATGCTTGTATCATATTACACACGTCTCGTTACTTAAATCACTTAAACAAACCACCAATGTATAAAGTCCATGTTTAAACCAATTGTCAAAAAGTCCTTGTATAAGCCATGTAAAATGTTAAAAAGTCCAAATGTAGTCAAGTAATGTGTAACAAATGTTATGTATTGTAAGTAAAGTATTGTCACATAAACCAAATGTAGAAATGTACAAAACAAGGTATTTTGAATATATCAAAAAGTTATGTTTTGCAAAGTAAATGCATGTTACATTGATACAAACACTTATGTGGTAAGTTAACACATACATTCAAGCCTTGACACAGTCGGATAACCCTTAGTCAGGGTTATCAAAAGAAATGTTTTCGGATTCAGTCATTCCTTACATCTAAACAAACCCGGGATGTCAGGAATGGGATTTATCAAGTCCTATGGTACCGCTACTTACTACCGAGCGGCGTAGCTAATGTTAATGAACGTATATAAGTCCCGTTTGTGCAAACCAAATGTCATAACAATTGTAAACATGTTAAATGAAAACAATGTGCTAAGTATGCTAAGTTAACATACAAAGCAGAAAAGTCATGTAAATCAATGTGCTAGCATGCTCAGTCAACATACATAGCAGAAATGTAATGTAAAACAATGTACTAAGTATGCACACAATGGACATACATAGCATGAAATGTAATGTAAAACGATGTACTAAGTATACACACAATGGACATACATAGCATAAAATGTAATGAAATCATGTACTATATTGTACTAATGAACATAACAAGCATATGATGTGAAAAACAGGAAAGCACAAAAGTAACAAGTAGGCACATGTGTTTCACCCCAAAACGTTTGAAAAACAGTAAAAGAGGGGTCGATGTACTCACATAAACACCTTGAAAACATTTAAAAGAGGGGGTTCTATGTACTCACTTGAGATTACTCATAACAAGCATATGATGTGAAAAACAGGAAAGCACGAAAGTAACAAGTAGGCACATGTGTTTCACCCCAAACGGCACTTAATATAGGTAACTATGTTAATAAACCGGACCTATATCGGAGGATCGGATAGAATGAGGGCTCGTAAACCAAATGAGTATGGGAACTCATGTAGTATGGTTTAACAAAGCCTACATACTAAATGAAACCTAACCTAAGTGCTTACGACCCATTACGACCCGTTTAGGTAGCTTATGCTACTTTAACGCGTCGTTCGCGTAAAACGCGTTCGGAACGCCTAACTAGCCCTATGACAAGTAAAATATGCCTTAACATGTCTAATATTGTTTCCAAATCAGATTAGATGTCAAAAGTTATGTTATATATGCTTAAAATGAATTTTGGCGTAAAAAGGGCATTTTGGTAATTTACCTAAGGCATATATCCCACCTATTATACAACTAAGTAAACGTCGTGACCATAAGGTATAACCTCGGAAGGTTATTACCTGTATACTATGGTCACCTAATGTGTTTGGTCGGATCCTAATGATCGACCAAACGGGTCGGGTTCGAAAGTATAAGCGATTGTTTAGATCGCTTACCCTTACGTCCCTATATAAGCACTAAACTAAAAGTGATGAGCTAAGCATGTTAAAACATGCTTAACTAAGTTTAGAAAACAGGGTTGGTATCAAAACAGACGGTTTTGATACCTATAAGTAGTTTGGTTACAAAATACGCAATAATACGCATTTTGGCCGAAACTACGACTCGTCACTGAGCCTAGATAACGTGGTAATCAATAGGTATAGTCACTAGGGACTATAACCATCGTGATCACGCTCACGTTATGAAGTTCAAACGAACTTCGCATTGACCATAAACTGGTCAATGCAGAAAGTCAAAGAAAGTTTGACTTTAACGCTAAAACGAATGAAAAGAACGAAAGAATACTTACCCAGGGTCCCCGAAAGCTTTAATCTCCAAGTAATCTCAGGTAGGAAGTGTATGAACATAACCACTTAGAGAAAAACTCAGATTTCAAGTGGGTTTTGAGTTGTGAATCAAGGGGTATTTATAGGATTCTTGGAACCATTAGGATCGTTCCTCGAATACCGTGCTTTGATCTTGTCCCTACACTTGTTGCAAACTTGTGGTAACTCAAAATGGCCCCCCAACATCAGGGATTTACATGTGGCATTGGCCTTTGGGGTGTCTAGAAGTTGTTTTCAATTGATTAAACAACTTTTGCTGATCTAAAAGGGCCTCGCGTGACGCCAAGGGGGCTAGGTGTCACGCCTAGGTCCTTCTGATCAGCAACAGTTTCCAAAGTTTCCATTTCAGTCCCCGTTGTGTATTAAGGCCATTTCCGACATGTTTAAGGCTTGTTAAGTCAACTTTAAGGCCCTAAAATGATTCCTAAACATTGTGGACATGAAACATGCTCAAAAATATGCCGGATGTTGGTCCGTTTGGTCGTACGATCGCGATGTTCGCTTAATTACGACGGAATGCGCATAAGCGTGAAAAACGATCCAAATTGGGTGACGAATGGATTTTTCTCATGCCAAACACTAAAATAAAATATTTTAGTGCTTACATAAATTTTTGGATGTCCAGATGTATTCAGAACGTAAGTTATGCGCGAAAATGCAAACTTATGCACCTTTTGACACTTTTAGTCCCTGAATGAGCCAAAAGTTTATTTTAGCACACCGAACCCCTAAAAGCCTATTTCTAAGCTATATAAAGGATATTTAAGGTGTGTTTAACTTATGGTCATGTTCCGGAATGTTCGTTACAGTTCAAATTGGCATACTTTCGCTGTTTGTCAAATTTAGTCCCTGTAGGCGAATTAACTTGTTTTTGTCATACCAAAGCCTTCAAAACTTATTTCCAGGTTATGTAAAGGTTATTTAAGGTATGTTAAGTATATGTTGATGTTCCGGAGTATTTTTCGCATTAAACTAATCACGTTTACGCACCAGTTTGCGTATAACTCTCCAGAAAGCGATATAGAGTTTGAAATTGAACAAAAGTCAAAACATGAAAAATGTAAAACATAACAAAACAAACATTGGGATAAAATAACATTGTTTTATTGATAATTGAACTGTTTACAATGATTATAAGCATAGATGTTACAGTCTCCCCTACTTGTGGAAATTTCATCCCGAAATTTATTTAGAGGAAACTCGTGAGAATAAATGTGGATACTTCGCCTACATTTGATCTTCGCGTTCCCAAGTAAACTCGGGTCCACGCTTAGATTCCCAGTGAACTTTGACCAAAGGAATGCGCTTGCGTTTAAGCCACTTGACTTCACGTTCCATGATTTCCACTGGCTTCTCAACAAATTTCAGTGTTTTATCAACACGAATTTCGTCAAGCGGTATGTGGAGGTTCTCATCAGCTAAACACATCTTGAGATTGGACACGTGAAAGGTTGGATGAACATTTCCAAGTTCAGGAGGTAACTCAAGTCTGTAGGCTACCTTGCCGATTCTTTCGACGATCTTGAATGGTCCAACGTATCTAGGTGCAAGTTTTCCTTTCTTTCCAAATCTGATCACACCTTTCCAAGGTGAGACCTTAAGTAATACACGATCACCGACTTGAAAATCCAAGGGCTTGCATTTTAGGTCCGCGTAACTCTTTTGACGGCTTCGAGCTGTCTGAAGGTTATCACGAACTTTCTTAACCTTATCAGTTGTCTCTAAAATGAGGGCAGGTCCAGTAAGCTGAGCCTCACCGATCTCATTCCAGCAGACTGGTGAACGACATTTTCGACCATAGAGAGCCTCGAAAGGAGCCATGTTGATGCTGGAGTGATAACTGTTGTTGTAGGAGAATTCAATTAACGGAAGATGTGAATCTCAACTACCACCAAAATCGATCACACAAGCTCTAAGCATATCCTCCAGAGTCTGGATTGTTCTTTCAGATTGACCATCCGTTTGCGGATGATAAGCTGTGCTCAGATTAAGTTGGGTCCCCATAGCAGATTGCATGGTTCTCCAAAAATGAGAAGTGAAACGGGCATCTCTGTCAGAAATGATGTTCAAAGGAACACCATGTCGAGCTACAATTTCATCCACATAGATTTTAGCAAGTTTGTCAGCAGAAAAATCCTCACGGATTGGCAAGAAATGCGCTGACTTAGTAAGACGATCAACAACTACCCAAATGGCATCATGACCTTTCTTTGTGCGCGGAAGTTTGGTAATGAGACCCATAGTAATGTTTTCCCATTTCCAAACTGGGATCTCTGGTTGCACCAATAAACCAGAAGGACGCTGATGTTCAGCCTTAACCTTAAGACAAGTAAGGCATTTTGATACATATAAGGCAATGTCTTTCTTCATACCATGCCACCAATACTGAATACGAAGATCTTTATACATCTTATCTGAGCCAGGACGAACAGAATAACGAGACTTATGGGCTTCATCCATAAGCAAGGTATGAAGATCATCTTGGCTTGGGACCCACAAACGGTCCATGAAGTAATACGATCCATTGTCCTTCAGTTCCAGATCCGGTGTTATGTGATAGGGAAATTCCTTATCCATCAAACCTTATGAAACACAAGATTGTTGAGCCTGATAAATGCGGGCTTGGATATTGGATCGATCTTGAATATCAGATTGAACATGAACACAATGAAGCTTAGTACGTTCCTTACGACTCAATGCATCGGCTACGACATTCGCCTTACCAGGATGGTAACGGATTTCGCAGTCATAGTCATTTAGAAGCTCGACCCAACGTCGTTGCCTCATGTTGAGTTCTTTCTGATTGAAAATATGCTGAAGACTTTTGTGGTCCGTGAAAACCACACATTTTGTTCCGTACAAATAGTATCTCCAAATCTTAAGAGTGAAGACAACTGCACCTAACTCAAGATCATGAGTGGTGTAGTTCTTCTCATGTATCTTCAATTGTCTTGATGCGTAGGCTATGACTTTGTTCCTTTGCATCAGAACACAACCAAGACCTAATTTAGATGCATCGCAATAAACGACGAAATCATCATTGCCCTCAGGCAAAGTCAGAACAGGCGCGTCGCAAAGCTTCTGCTTCAAGTTTTGAAAAGCTTCCTCTTGTTTGAATCCCCAATCAAAGGGTTTGTTCTTCTGAGTTAGAGCAGTTAGAGGAACTGCAATCTTTGAGAAGTTTTCAATGAAGCGGCGATAATAACCCGCTAGACCAAGAAAAGAACGAACTTCAGTAGGAGTAGAAGGTGTATCCCAATCCTTAATCGCACTGATCTTGGAGGGATCTACATGAATACCTTGTTCGTTGACAATATGCCCCAAAAATTGAACTTCTTTAAGCCAAAATTCGCACTTGGAGAATTTGGCGAAAAGTTGCTCTTTCTTTAGGAGTTCCAGAGTAAGACGAAGATGTTGCTCATGGTCAGCTCGCGTCTTAGAGTATATCAAGATATCATCAATAAAAACAATGACGAACTGATCCAAATAAGGCTTGCAGACCCTATTCATTAAGTCCATGAAAACAGCAGGAGCATTAGTCAAACCGAATGGCATGACTGTGAACTCATAATGCCCATAACGAGTGCGGAACGCTGTCTTGGGAATGTCTTCTTCATGCACCCGAAGTTGATGATATCCAGATCGCAGATCAATCTTTGAAAAATAAGAAGCGCCCTGCAACTGATCAAAGAGATCATCGATGCGAGGTAGGGATATCGATTCTTGATGGTAAGCTTGTTAAGCTCACGATAATCGATACACATCCTAAAAGATCCATCCTTCTTCTTGACAAAAAGAACGGGAGCACCCCAAGGTGAAAAGCTAGGACGGATAAAACCTTTGTCAGAGAGTTCCTGAAGCTGCTTAGACAACTCTTGCATCTCAGACGGTGCAAGACGATATGGAGCTCTGGCAATGGGATTTGCACCAGGTACGAGATCAATACGGAACTCGACTTGGCGTGCTGGGGGTAGACCAGGTAAATCTTCAGGGAATACTTCAGAATAATCCCGAACAACAGGAATATCTTGGATAGACTTACCTTTTCCTTTATCTGCTGTGACATGTGCCAAGAAGGCCACATAATTCTTTCGCAGATACTTCCGAGCTTTAAAACAAGACATGAGTTTGAGACCACCAACAGGTTTCTCACTACGAACCTGTAGGATCTCCCCTGTCGAAAGCGGCACACAAACAATCTTCTCGAAACAAACTACCTCTGCGCGATGCTTGGCTAACCAATCCATACCCACAATAACGTCGAAGCTTCCAAGTTGCATAGGCGTGAGGTCGATAGGAAAAAGATGGTCGTTAAGGTTCAACTGGCAGTTGCGAAGAACAGAATCAAGAACAATGGGTTCACCATTAGCAACTTCTACTGTCAAGGGTTTTCCTAGTTTCGTTCTAGACACGCGAAGCAATGGCTCAAAAGATAACGACACAAAACTCTTATCGGCACCCGAATCAAAAAGAACAGATGCAGGCTGATTATTAATAAAGAACGTACCGTTCACCACTTCATTGTCTGCTTATGCCTCTTGCGCATTCATGTTGAAGACTCGACCTCGAGCCTGAGCCTGATTCTGATTTGGATTCTGATTCTGGTTAGCTAGCCTTGGGCACCGGTTTCTGTAGTGGGTCAGATCCCCACAATTGTAGCACGAACCAGGAGGAAAATGAGGTCGTGCAGCTTGACCTTGTTGCTGAGCAAGAGGCTGAGCAACTTGTTGGGCTTGGTTCTGAACTGCCTGATTCTGGTTAGCAGGAATGCGGCAGGTGGCAGCAAGATGACCACTTCTTCCACAGTTGGTGCATTGACGACACTAAAGATGTGGTGAGTGATGGCCGTTACACCTGTTGCACAAAGGTGCATTGCCAAGATAAGGCTTCTTGGCGGGTGGTTGCGCAGGCTGATTTGGTGCAGCTTGAGCCTGTGCAGTAACGGCATAGTTTTGGGAAGCCTTTCGCTTCCTAGACCCTCTTGAGGAACCAGAATCCTTTCCCTTCTTGTTTTGACCTTTGTTGCTATCTTCTTTGTCAGACAACTGCTTCTTACCTTTGTCACCCTTTTTGTGCAGCTTTCCCTTTCGAACCTGCGACTCAGTCAATGTCGCTGCTAACTCGATCGCCTGACGGAGTGTGGTAGGGTTACTACCAGTAATAATGTCTTGCACTGAGTCAGGTAGGCCGTCGATGTACCTTTCGATAGCCTTGTCGAGTGGGGTGACCATAGTCGGGCAAAGCAGACTCAACTCCTCAAATCTATCAGTATACGCCCTGTGCTCGCCACTATCTTGTTTCAAGTCATCAAACTCCTTCTCCAAAGTTCGCTGTTCATGACGAGGACAGAACTCCCTCATCATAAGGGCCCTAAGTTCAGCCCATGTTTGTGCTAGAGCAACTTCTGCACCACGATCTCTCATAACCCCGTTCCACCACGTAAGAGCCCTCTTCTGAAACACACTCGAAGAAAACTCGACCTTGCGATTGTCAGGACACTGCACGTGACGGAAAGTATTCTTAATGCTCTCGAACCATTGAAAAAGGCCAGTCGCTCCCTCAGAACCACTAAACTTGAGTGGTTTAGCCGAGTTAAAATTCTTGAAATTGCATGGAGCATTGTTGTTGTTGTTGGATTGGATCCATTGAGCAAAGAGGTTTGGGAATGCAGCAGCCATTTGCTGCGCAATGATTTCTGCCAGTTCGGCAGTCACTATCTGGTTTTCGCGTCGAGGAGGCATTCTAAAAGAGGACACATGGAAGGAAACGAGTGAGATGATTGAATGAAAAGGATGAGATGAAACAAAATCAACAAAAGCAAAGATGGTGGTCATTCGTCTGCATCGCAAAGCAAACAAGCGACACACAGTGACTAATCAAAGTAAATGGGTCAAAAAATAATGTATCGCGAAGACATGCTCGCCTATAAGTGAACACTCACCCCAAGAGTTCCCAGGTAAGAGTGACTGGTCCGATTATGTGGATTTGTATGAACACTCTAGCCTTAGACAGAAAACCCAGGGTACAGGCATTCACTCTTCCAGTTTGCACGTGTTCACACTATTTAAAACCCAAAGCCTTGACGAGATTTTTTTTTGAAAATTCAAAGGGCATAAAGCCAAAAATTGAGTCAAACTGGAAGGGTTCAAAACCTTATAATAGAGGATTCAAAACCTTGTAATAAATCATTTAAGAACAGATGATTGTTTTTCAAAAATCGTTTCGGAAAATTGGGTTCTTGTTTTGATAATCACCTAAGGATATGTGATGTGCATGTTTTAAGATCTAAACACAAGATAGCTTGTGTTAAGGTCCTAGAAAGGTTATAGTCTAGGTCAAAGAATTACTAATAACCTAATTCCCTACAACCATTGGCTCTGATACCAACTCTTCTGTCACACCCCGACCACGTGGAACAACAAAACGTGGCGGAAACATCGAGGAGTGTTGTAACAGAATTATCGTTTCACAACCATGGCATACAAAGTTATATTTTATTTATTAAACATGAGAGTTACATTGTCTTAAACACAAAACAAAGAGTGCATAACATAATTAAACTAAGTCTATCTTCATTTTAAGTCTCTAAGGCACAGGTCCGCCCTAGTGTCACGATCATCATCCTATGCAAAAGCTCCTGAAAACACATGTGAAAATAAGTACGTCAGCATAAAAATGCCTGTGAGATACATAGGTTTGTGAAAATAGGATTCATGACTTAAGTTTAAGAAAATATTTAATAAAATTTAGTCATGAACCTTGTAAATTGTTTTGTTTTGTAAATCATTTAAAAGCGATAAGATCAGATGATATGTATACATAAAATAATAATATATGGCTAAATGAATAACCAAGTAAAATGAGTTGTATAAAATAAGTTATTTGTAAAACAACGTCTTGTGAAAGATATGTTATTTGTATAAAATGTTATATGTCTAGATTGAAATGATTCAAATAACGCTACGATATGTAATACCATACAACCACTTATATATAGGAAGTACCAGCGGCGTATCCACCATGCTTGTATCATATTACACACGTCTCGTTACTTAAATCACTTAAACAAACCACCAATGTATAAAGTCCATGTTTAAACCAATTGTCAAAAGGTCCTTGTATAAGCCATGTCAAATGTTAAAAGGTCCAACTGTAGTCAAGTAATGTGTAACAAATGTTATGTATTGTAAGTAAAGTATTGTCACATAAACCAAATGTAGAAATGTACAAAACAAGGTATTTTGAATATATCAAAAAGTTATGTTTTGCAAAGTAAATGCATGTTACATTGATACAAACACTTATGTGGTAAGTTAACGCATACATTCAAGCCTTGAGACAGTCGGATAACCCTTAGTCAGGGTTATCAAAAGAAATGTTTTCGGATTCAGACATTCCTTACATCCAAACAAACCCGGGATGTCAGGAACGGGATTTATCAAGTCCTATGGTACCACTACTTACTACCGAGCGGCGTAGCTAATGTTAATGAACGTATATAAGTCCCGTTTGTGCAAACCAAATGTCATAACAATTGTAAACATGTTAAATGAAAACAATGTGCTAAGTATGCTAAGTTAACATACAAAGCAGAAAAGTCATGTAAATCAATGTGCTAGCATGCTCAGTCAACACACATAGTAGAAATGTAATGTAAAACAATGTACTAAGTATGCACACAATGGACATACATAGCATGAAATGTAATGTAAAACGATGTACTAAGTATGCACACAATGTACATACATAGCATAAAATGTAATGAAATCATGTACTATAATGTACTAATGAACATAAAAAGCATATGATGTGAAAAACAGGAAAGCACGAAAGTAACAAGTAGGCACATGTGTTTCACCCCAAAACGTTTGAAAAACAGTAAAAGAGGGGTCTATGTACTCACATAAACACCTTGAAAACATTTAAAAGAGAGGGTTCTATGTACTCACTTGAGATTGCTCAGAAGTCCCAAGATAAGCACCAAGCAATGCTAGAGATCACGGAATCAAACGGCACCTAATATAGGTAACTATGTTAATAAACCGGACCTATATCGGAGGATCGGATAGAATGAGGGCTCGTAAACCAAATGAGTATGGGAACTCATGTAGTATGGTTTAACAAATCCTACATACTAAATGAAACCTAACCTAAGTGCTTACGACCCATTACGACCCGTTTAGGTAGCTTATGCTACTTTAACGCGTCGTTCGCGTAAAACGCGTTCGGAACGCCTAACTAGCCCTATGACAAGTAAAATATGCCTTAACATGTCTAATATTGTTGCCAAATCATTTTAGATGTCAAAAGTTATGTTACATATGCTTAAAATGAATTTTGGCGTAAAAAGGGCATTTTGGTAATTTACCTAAGGCATATATCCCACCTATCATATAACTAAGTAAACGTCGTGACCATAAGGTATAACCTCGGAAGGTTATTCCCTATATACTATGGTCACCTAATGTGTTTGGTCGGATCCTAATGATCGACCAAACGGGTCGGGTTCGAAAGTATAAGCGATTGTTTAGATCGCTTACCCTTACGACCCTATATAAGCACAAAACAAAAAGTGACGAGCTAAGCATGTTAAAACATGCTTAACTAAGTTTAGAAAACATGTTTGGTATCAAAACAGACGGTTTTGATACCTATAAGTAGTTTGGTTACAAAATACGCAATAATACGCATTTTGGCCGAAACTACGACTCGTCACTGAGCCTAGATAACGTGGTAATTAATAGGTATAGTCACTAGGGACTATAACCATCGTGATCACGCTCACGTTATGAAGTTCAAATGAACTTCGCATTGACCATAAACTGGTCAATGCAGAAAGTCAAACAAAGTTTGACTTTAACGCTAAAACGAATGAAAAGAACGAAAGAACACTTACCCAGGGTCCCCGAAAGCTTTGATCTCCAAGTAATCTCAGGTAGGAAGTGTATGAACACAACCACTTAGAGAAAAACTCAGATTTCAAGTGGGTTTTGAGTTGTGAATCAAGGGGTATTTATAGGATTCTTGGAACCGTTAGGATCGTTCCTCGAATACCGTGCTTTGATCTTGTCCCTACACTTGTTGCAAACTTGTGGTAACTCAAAATGGCCCCCCAACATCAGGGATTTACATGTGGCATTGGCCTTTGGGGTGTCTAGAAGTTGTTTGCAATTGATTAAAAAACTTTTGCTGATCTGAAAGGGCCTCGCGTGACGCCAAGGGGGCTAGGTGTCACGCCTAGGTCCTTCTAATCAGCAACAGTTTCCAAAGTTTCCATTTCAGTCCCCGTTGTGTATTAAGGCCATTTCTGACATGTTTAAGGCTCGTTAAGTCAACTTTAAGGCCCTAAAATGATGCCTAAACATTGTGGACATGAAACATGCTCAAAAATATGCCGGATGTTGGTTCGTTTGGTCGTACGATCGCGATGTTCGCTTAATTACGACGGAATGCGCATAAGCGTGAAAAACGATCCAAACTGCGTGACGAATGGATTTTTCTCATGCCAAACACTAAAATAAAATATTTTAGTGCTTACATAAATTTTTGGATATCCAGATGTATTCAGAACGTAAGTTATGCGCGAAAGTGCAAACTTATACACTTTTTGACACTTTTAGTCCCTGAATGAGCCAAAAGTTTATTTTAGCACACCTAACCCCTCAAAGCCTATTTCTAAGCTATATAAAGGATATTTAAGGTGTGTTTAACTTATGGTCATGTTCCGGAATGTTCGTTACAGTTCAAATTGGCATACTTTCGCAGTTTGTCAAATTTAGTCCCTGTAGGCGAATTAACTTGTTTTTGTCATACCAAAGCCTTTAAAACTTATTTCTAGGTTATGTAAAGGTTATTTAAGGTATGTTAAGTATATGTTGATGTTCCGGAGTATTTGTTGCATTAAACTGATTACGTTTACGCACCAGTTTGCGTATAACTCTCCAGAAAGCGATATAGAGTTTGAAATTGAACAAAAGTCAAAACATGAAAAATGTAAAACATAACAAAACAAACATTGGGATCAAATAACATTGTTTTATTTATAATTGAACTGTTTACAATGATTATAAGCACAGATGTTACAATAATGCCTACGGAACATACAACAAGCCACCGAAGTTGATGGCAATTGAAGATTACAACAGATGGGCTAATAGGTTTGATGGATGGTTGAAGGCTTTTGCGTACGAAAGCTGGAGGTGCATCAAAAATGGCTTCATGACTACAAGACATGATCATGAAAACTTGGCTGATACCGAACAGGAAACGTTTATAGCTGATTGCCCTACTTCATCAATCAGTCCGAGATGAGATTATATCTTTGATTGATTATACTAATTCAAAAGACTTATGGGCTAAACTGGAAAAGAAATGTATCGGGGGTAAGGAAATTGTGAATAACAAGAAAGGACTGTTGAAAAAGGAGTTTGATTTATTCACTTGTATGAAAAACGAGAGTGTACGACAGATGATTGAAAGGTTTTGCCATCTAAAGGTAGAACTAGTCAGATATGGGATCACGATAGCCGAAGATGAGATGGTTGAAAAGTTGTTTGAATCTCTGCCCGATGAGAAAGACTGGAAATACTTTGGTCTGGTGCTGAAAAATACCAAACCGATGGCAGATATGACTATTGATTGGTTGATTGAGAGATTCGAAAGTCATGAATTGGAGATAAAGAAAATGAACAAAGTGAACAGCATGCCATATCAACAGAACGTTGATCTTTACTATCGGGGAAGTATGATTCCAAAAGCCACCTCACCAAGAACCGCCTTTACTGCTGAAAGTTCAAACACTGTGAATCAAGAAAAGAACAGTGGCAGTTCTTCGCCAAGCAGCGGTTATCATGGAAGCGGTTCTTCTTCATCAACCTCAAGCAACCAGCAGTCTCAAAATGCTCCTAAAAATGTATTTGAATGCAACATCGCTGTTAATCTGAACAACGCTCAGAATTTTAACGAGGAGACAGCGAAACAGCAAATGGTATTCCTTGCTTCTATTCTGGAGTCATATGAAAGCCTGGTAGCTGGAAAGATTGGAAACACCAATCTTACAAAAGAGGACTATGACCAGATAGATCCTGAGGAGATGGAGTTGATTGATATACATTGGTGCATGGCAAGTGTGATCCGCAGAGCACAACAGTTTATGGAGATAACAGGAAGAAATTCTATTGGAGGTCCTTCGACAAAACTCAGTTTCGACAAATCCAAAGTAACCTGCTTCATGTGTAAACAAAAGGGGCACTTCAAGCGTGAATGTAGAAATTCTGCAGCAGACAAAACAGCAAATCCTTTTCATGATGATTACTACAAGAAAGTTGTTTATCATCGAAACCGTGAAGAACCACCCAGAATGAAACAGATCAAGGAGACTCCTAAAGAAAAATTGATAGCATTGGCAGTCATTCAAGATGATGAAGGTTTTGATTGGAGTGAATTCTTGCCGGAAGATGATGTTGTTGGCTTTGCATTTATGGCAAAAACTGAACAAATAGAAGAAGAGACAACATACATCCGCCGAAAGCTTATGGCACAACATATGAAGAAAAGGATCTACGATGCTTGGAAAGAAGCCAAAAAGGCAAGAAGATAGGATCCGGATCGTGAATGTTATTTAGATCCAAAAGGAAACATCTGTGTGGAACCATCATCAATAGAAGTCGAAACTCTCATAAAATCAATAGCAGAAACTGAAGAACAGAACAAGATCGATGTTGCAAAGAAAGCCGAAAAAGAAAGGCAAGAGTCAAAGAAGGTAGATGAAGGGACACTAGAAAGGAGATCACAGCAGAAAATCTGACAAAAATGGCCGACCAAGTTCTTATGGCAAAAGAACTCGAGGTAGATTCCAAATCGGCGTCTAGTTCTGAAGGAAAGGTCAGTAGTAGTGATTCGGAAAGCGGATCAGGTAAGAATTATAGTGCAAAAACAGAAAGTGTTTGCAGAAATGGCATGAAAGAGTGCAAAGTATGCAGCACACATGTGTATCTCTCAATCAAAAGAATCCAGGATCTGGTTGAAAAAGCAGCACACATGTGTATCTCTCAATCAAAAGAATCCAGGATCTGGTTGAAAAAGTTGAAAAGACTGAAAAAGAAATTTTAAATCGAGATAAACTGGTTAAGGCTTCAAGTGAGAGAATAAAAGAATTAACCAAAAATATTGATAAAGATAAAAATGATGTTGAACGTTTTCAGAAAGAAAATGAAAAATTGACTCTTGAAAACAGAACAATTTTTGGAAATTTTGAGAAGTTGAAAAGAACGGTAAAATATTCTGACGAACAAAATGGTAAAACATGCAAAGAAAACATTCATTTGTCTGGAGTTCTTCAGGCAAAAGAGAAATAAATCAATCAGCAATTGGATGAGATCGCAAGTCTTAAGCTTCAATTCTAAGAAGCTAAGATTGAAAATGAAAGAATCAATCTGAAATTGACCAGTTACAACTCCGCTAGCTTTGTTCTTCAACACATTGTTCCCAAACCGATTGGTAAGAACAAAGCTGGTGAGGATGTATATTCGGATGGAACGGGGGTGGGTTATCATCAAGTTCCACCACCTGTACTCAACTATTTTTCAAAGAAACAGTCCGGGTTGGCTAATGAATTTGAAACAAGTGAGAAAACAGATGCTGAAAAATTGCCAGAAACAATTGATGTCAAATTCACTTCATCATCTGATGAAGATAGTGTCCAATCTGAAGTGGTAAAAAATTGTTGTTGAGAATGTGTTAAAATCAGATAGTGATTCCACTGAAGATGAAGAATGTTTTTTGAACAACTACATTTCAAAACCAAAATCCCAGAACAACTCAAATGACGAACCTACTCTTGTCATGTACAAGATGTGTGGTTCTGATAAGTTGTACCCGGATATTGAGTTTCCAATTAAGAATGTGAATGTCGATAAGCTGAAGAAGGTTTTCAAACTCGTTGAAATTGAGGTTTCTGGGATTGAAGGGTTAAAAAGTTCCAAAAGGTTTCTGAATTTTGAACGAGATAAATCTTACTATAAGAAACCTATTGTACCACCACGTTTTAACAGAAACAACCAAAACAGATGGTCGGGTGGTTATCAGGGTGGTAAGAACTATCCAACAAGGAACTTTTAGAAACAGAAGTTTGTAGAAAAAAATGTGTTTGTAAAGCTCAAGTTCAATTTCCGAGCAAGAATCAGAAATCTTTTCAAAAACGAATGAAGAATTTTTTGCAAAGAAAGCCTCACAGCCTCAAAATGAAGGTAAAAGTCGGGAAGTTGACACCCGTACTTGCTTCAAATGCAATGAAGTTGGACACATTGCACGAAAGTGCACCAACTCAAAACCTAAGTCTGTGGTTGTTAAGAATCCAAGAAAGGAAAATGATGTCAAAGGCAAAGGACCAATGTTTGTCGAGAAGAAGATTTTGAAAAATGAAAACATTAAAGTCAAAACTGAACCTGTAAAACAGTCGGTAAAGAAAAATGATAATTTTTACAAACGGGTTGCTTCTCCACAACAAACTTGGAAACAAAAATCTGAAGCTAAGAAATCAAGTGTTTCAAAACCAAAGGTTTCTGATACTGCAAAACAATCATCTTCAACTAAACCAGTTAAGATGAATGTACCTTCGGATTTTTACGAAAAGCTGGAGAAACAAAATTCTACCCTACCAAGGAAGAAGTGTGTTCCAAAGAAAGATCAACCATCTGGTCAACCTCCGAAAAATGGATTCTTTTTGTATAAAGAGGTTAAGGTTGGATCTGAAAAGAGTCTTAAAATGAACGACAAAAACTTCCCACCATTGTACACTGCAACAACTCACATCAAGCTACCCGAGTCAAAGGAGGCTTGGGTTGCTTCAACTTCTAACTAAGTGTTTGTGAAATGTGCAGGAGCTCCCGATATCTATCTCAAAGTGGATTATGGATAGTGGAGCATCCCGGCACATGACAGGGAGAAGGACCCTGTTATACGATATTAGAGGTTTCAACGGTGGATACGTCGGTTTCGCAGGAAATCAAGGAGGATGTATTATCGGGGAAGGCACGCTATCAAATGGTGTAATCACATTTGAAAGAGTCAACTACCTGGAGAACAACTTACTCAGCATTTCTCAAATCTGTGACAGAATGTACTCAACTCACTTTACTAACAAGGAATGTCTGATTCTAAAGCCGGGATTTGTTATTTCCGAGGAATGGATCATCATGCGAGCATCAAGGGTTAATGATCTGTACGTGTTGGATATGAGCGTTGCTACAACTACCACGGGTCAACCTCAGTGATTCGTATCAAGATCTACTGAAAAGGAGTCAGAGTTGTGGCATCGAAAGATAGGTCACATTCACCTACACAAGATGAACTACCTGGTGCATAATGATCTAGTAAAAGGTGTTCATTTGAAGAGTTTTCATCTGGAGGGAGAGTGTATCAGTTGTATAAAGGGAAAAAACGAAAGAAATCCCATCCATGTTGTTAGTGCAGTATGTCTATCGCCTCCGTCATCTCAAGACCGTAGCAGAAATAGATTAATTCTAGGCTTATTTTGTAATATCTAGTTAGTAAAGGGCAAGGTGGCATAATTGTAAATAAGGAGAACCTCCTTATATCCCTTGTGCCTATAAATAGAATCCTTAGGGTTAGGATTTAGGACTTTTGTCACTTTGCTCATTTGAAGACTTTGGAGAAGATAGGAGCTAGAGAGAGAAACTAGAGAGAGAAAGTGACATCGTGATTCAGGTGCTTTGTACGTTTTTCATATTCGTCAATAGAATCACAGATTATATTACGTCTCGTGTGTTCGGTCTAGCACGTTCACGGATTCCGCACATTGAACGTGTCATACGCAATCGAAACGGAGTCAAAACCGGGACCTACAAGTGGTATCAGAGCAGGTGCTCGGTTGCGAAGATCAAACGCACAGATTCGTATAAGATTTGATCAGATTCAGAGCCAAAATCATCCAGATTTGTCAAAAACTCTTCCTGGAATCATGTACCCGGATCTTTCTCTGGTTCTAACTTTCATCAGACTCCCCCTATTATCAAGCTGGGATCACTGTCTGGAATTTGTTATCACCTTTGAAATCAAATCCTGGCTTTTTCAGTTTAAGCTCTTCTGAGGTTCTGATGTATCTCCTGTCTTTCCGTAGCAACAGGATCAGAAACCTACACATCTCAAATATACAATTTACAAACCAACAATGTTGTGATTCAACTTAATGAATCAACTAAACCTTTGAGAATCATTTTCATTAAAAATTGATCAAGAATTTAAAACATTCCAAATTCTGATTCAACATAATGAATCATTTTAAACATTTCAAATCAATTAACCAAACCATCTGTTCATCATGTTTAGCCTTTGAGATTTTGAATATCAGCTTTCCAACATCAGTTGTCGAAAATCTTTTTGGATTTTTCAAAAAAATGAAACATAAATGCAATAACAGAAATTAAATGCAGAAATGAAATATGTATAAACATATTTTTGTGAGTTTGCGAAAGAGGATCATATCAGTTTTTAGACACATCACAAGCACCGTTAAGCTTTTATCATTTTAAGTTCGAAACGATTCACCTTGATTGTCGATATACTGATCCATCTTAAATCCTCACACAAATTTCAATTTACTCAAGATACAATTTAGATGTCTTATGAACTTAGCTCATTCATGTGTCCCACCTCTTGAATATACTCCCGTATCCAGAATCCCAATATTCAGTCTTACAGGTGAGAATACTACAATGATATCTGTACATAAATTAGGTAATGCGAGGGCTGAGGGATCTCAGGTCGATACTTCCGTATACGCAGAGAGATATCAGCTTCGACTTTATGGTATGTCCCCTTTAGAGGATCTTTTAGCTACAACAGCAGCGACTATCAATTTTATTATTTCATCAGCATGCTGAGGGTTTATGCTATGTTTCAATCATTTGTGGAAAGTATTATCCAAGGACTAGGTCAGAACTTCCATTCAGCAGAAGTCCCGGAATAATACCCCAGACATCATTGAGTATAATAACCTAGTATATCAGAATACGAGACCTTTCAAACGAGATTTCAGGGGTTACCTATATATCCAAGTAGTGTTCCCCACGAATTTCACAAGTTTGAAATTTTAGGTTTATATCCCGAATAAATCTACTAAATGTGTGAAAACCTATCGACACATCATTAGTGAAGCCGTTTATCACATATGACATTTCATATCTTTAGCATGCTATGATAGTCCACTGATTTACTATCATTTCCTCTTGTTTCAGCAAAACTCATTTTGAATTTTTTCAATGTTTTTGTAAATTTCAAATTTTCTAATTTTTTTAAAATTTTACTCCCCCTAAAATCAAAATATGTTTCAATTTTGATTTTCTGAGAAAATTTGAAACAAATATTACAAACTTGACAACATGATGAGAATCACGTCAATTCTCCATCCACCTGGCATAAACAATCAGAACTCCCCCTCACAACAAACTATTTTCCCATTATAATCTCAAAACACTTAAGTTTGTTTTAATCAAAATGGTTTTTCCTGAAAAATTAGTTTGTTTACCAATCATTTGTAGGTTCGGGGTCACTTCTTCACATTGTTTTCTTCATACAAATGACAAATTTTACAATTTCAGTTTTAGATCTCCAACATCACTTGTAGAAAATCAAGTACAACTTAATGTCCCTGATTTACCACATGTAAGGCAAAAAATCACCAGAGTGAAATTTCTCAAGAAATGTGCCGATTCATGTTCCACGCTTACCAACCTGGGAAATCCGGCAAGTCAGGTTTTTCATTTGAACAGATTCACCCAAGCCTGACTGTCCTTGGGTGATTTTGAATTCTTGTTCAACAATCGTGGAAAATTTGCATCATCCATTGTTAAACCAGAATTCTCATTTTTTACCTCAAC